>CM066590.1:20364430-21849430 GCA_033816785.1 Picus viridis | reverse complement strand
GTCTCTCACCACCCTCATGGGGAACAACTTCTTCCTAACATCCAATCTGAATCCATTTTGGTCAGTTACTCAGATTTACCTCTTTGTGCTGATTTCCAGGATCCTTCTGAGCTTCTCTACCATCCTGATGACATTTGACTGCCCCAAAGACCTGAGCTCTTCCTCCTCACTGCAGTTGTGTTGCTAGCAAAGCCATAGCTGAAGGGATGCCCAGTTTGTCTAGTTTTGCTCCATTTCCCCTAGTTCTGTCACTCCCTGACACCCTAAGAAGTCCCTCCCCAGCTTTCCTGTAGCCCCCTTCAGATACTGGAAGGCCACAATTAGGTCTCCTCAGAGCCTTCTCTTCTCCAGATTGAACAGCCCCAACACCCTCAGTCTATCCCCATAGCAGAGCAGCTCCAGCCCTCTGCTCATCCTTGTGGCCTTTCTCTGGACACCTTCCAGCACCTCCAGATCCTTGCTGTAACAGAGGCTCCAGAACTGGACACAGTACTCCGGGTGGGGTCTCACCAGAGCAGAGTGGAGGGGGAAATGTCTTATAAAAAGCAAGAACCAACCTGCTTGTTCACAGGATGCTGGAGCAGATGGCTCTCTGAGAGGTAATCTATTTTCTCAATTTGGTGTTGTGGAAGGCACATAAACATTTCCTAAGGAGAAGATGACTCCTTGTCTTTCAATAAGAGACACCTTGCACTCCATGCAGCCAGTACCTGAACAAGGAAGAGACAAAAATGTTGGGGGGTGGGGAAAAAAAGAGAGAGAAAATAAAATAAAATAGAAATCAAGTTGCATTTTTGAAGTCTTTGTTGGAGAAACAAAAAAGCTGCAGAGAGGGTGAATGCTCTGTGTTATTATCTGAGAAGCATTCACAGACACTAGCTTTGGGGAAGCCTGTGGCAGGGTAAGAGGACACATCAGCAAGTGCACACAAATGAGGAGGTACCTGCTGGAAGAAAAACAATGCATAAACCACCCTGCTTATGCAAATGGCTGATGATGTTACCAGGCACTGATTAGCAAATAAGTCTGACTTGCTTAGAGCTCTTTTTATCTGCAGTGTGCTGGGGCTTGAAGGTATCTGCTGGCTGCAACTTTGGCTTATTCCTGAGGTGAGGTCCAGTGCTTCACAGATTGGCAGAGGAGGGAAGACTTCTTTTGCTCTGAGGTGCAAGTGGGACTCCAGGCACGGCTGATGAGCAGGTCAGGGGGCTCTTGTGCTTGGCACAGGTGAAAAAGGCTCTTTATCCATCCTGTAAGCTGCATTGCTCTTGTTATCACAGTATCGCCAAGGCTGGAAGAGACCTCAAAGATCATCGAGTCCAACCTGTCACCACAGACCTCATGACAACTAGACCATGGCACCAAGTGCCACATCCAGTCCCCTCTTGAACACCTCCAGGGACGGTGACTCAACCACCTCCCTGGGCAGCACTTTCCAATGACAAATGACTCTCTCAATGAAGAACTTTCTCCTCACCTCGAGCCTAAACTTCCCCTGGTGCAGCTTGAGACTGTGTCCTCTTGTTCTGGTGCTGGTTGCTAGAGAGAAGAGACCAACCCCTTCCTGGCTACAACCACCCTTCAGGTAGTTGTAGAGAGCAATGAGGTCTCCCTGAGACCCTTGTTCCTAAGGTCACTCAGGTGTCATCAATTCTGTGATTCTGTGACACTCAGGTGTCATCAATTCCTCTCCAGCCTTGCCCTCTGAAGAAGGAGAAATGCAGAAATAACTTCCAGAGCAGGTTGGTTAGAAGGTCACTTGCTGTGGTTACCGGGGATTAGAACTTTCCAGTGTCCTCTGCAGGGACAGAGACATCAGGGCAGGGCAGGAATGCCCCAGCAGTCTCAGATGATGTGGTCCCAGACACCAAAGAGCAGCACAGCGCTTCTTCCAGGGCGTTGATTGCTAGGGATATTTTCCTGATAAACAGTGGCTGTTAGCACATTCTGCAAGTGCCTTTTCTAAGCCCATCTCGTCTTGGCATCCATGACCTGCAGAGACTGGTTCCTAGCTCTAAAAATTGGCAAGAGATCATATTAACAGATGGCCTTGAGTACAGACGTGCCAGGACTCATTATACACCTCTCTTCCCCCTTCCCCCTCCCTACTTTTTGTTTCTTTTATTTATATATTTTTTAAGTGTGGACTCTGTCCAAGTATGTGGCAACATCTCTCACTGGGATGGTGGTGAAACACCTTTGTTATACCAAGAAAGGAGCTGCCTGCATTTGTGATGCGCTCTGAAGTCCTCACTCACACTCACAAGGAGGGAAGCATCTGTCCGGTTTGAGTAAACAGCTTTGCATTCCTCTTGGCTAGCCTGGAGAGGGCTGCTGGCAGCCAACACAAAATGAAGCCACTGGGATCCGTCCAGTCCTCAGCAGACTCATGGTCTCAGCAGATTTTCCCAGCTAAAGAAAAAATGCCAAACACTTCCTCAGCTGATATTCCCATGGCAGCCACAGCACAGGGGAAAGAGGACATGGAGCAGGAATGCTCTGGCAGATGGCAGCAGGATGCCCAGGTTGCCCACAGAAAGGGCGAAGGGAGCCTGGGGTATTTAGAGCCCAGGGCCCGTTGCTGGGTGTGGTAGTTTTAGGCTGTGTGTTTAAAAATTGTTTCACAGATCTTGAACAGAAAAGTGGTAAAATGCAAATAAATCACTATTGGGCATTAAAAGGAAAATAATGATAGCTCTAAACAATCCTACTGGGAGAAAATGGACTTGAGCTAGCAAAGTAAACAATTGCCTCTCTTGTCTCGCTTCCTCGGGCTGGGAGATACTAACTTGCTTCTGCTTGACCTTGGCTGCGCTGCTTTTGTTGTGACTGCTATTAACTTCTCTGCTTCTGTCTCTTGTCCCCTTTGTACAGGGGGAAAGGGGGAGGCAGGGAGGGAGAACCATAACCTAGACTAGACTAGACTAGAATAGAATAGAGTAGAATAGAATCAACCGAACCAGGCTGGAAAAGACCTTCAAGATCATCAAGTCCAACCTATCACCCAACACTATCTAATCAACTAAACCATGGCACTGAGTGCCTCATCCAGTCTCCTCTTGAACACTTCCAGTGATGGTGACTCCACCACCTCCCTGGGCAGCACATTCCAATGGCCAATTACTCTTTCTGGGAAGAACTTCTTCCTAACATCCAGCCTAAACCTCCCCTGGCACAGCTTGAGACTGTGTCCTCTTGTTCTGGTGCTGGGTGCCTGGGAGAAGAGACCAACCCCCACCTGGCTACAACCTCCCTTCAGGGAGTTGTAGAGAGCCAACAGGTCTCCCTAAGCCTCCTCTTCTCCAGGCTAAGCAATCCCAGCTCCCTCAGCCTCTCCTCACAGGACTTATGTTCCAGGCTGGTAGCTAGAAGCTAGTAGCTTCCCCTCTTCCTTGGCCAGGGGTCATTAATGTTTATTAATTGTAAATACCTGTAAATTCTGTGTATTTTGTACATATTCATTGCATTCCATTGCAGGTTGTAGTTTTGCTTGTAAAAACAGCTTTCATTTGCTTCCAACTGAGCTGCTCTGGCAAATTTAATGTTGGGGTGGAAATCTCAAGCCACCACACTGGGGCTGCCTCCACTGCGGGTGTGGGCAGGGAGCCTCTCACTGTTCACAGCTAAAGGACAGAGGCACCATAGGCACCTCCTGATCCAACAGACAGAATCTCAGAATCACCAAGGTTGGAAGAGACCTCACAGATCATCAAGTCCAACCTGTCACCACAGACCTCATAAGTACACCAAGTTTGAGACTTTTAGCTGAATTTGCCTGACTTCAGGGCTGTGTTGCTTACCTGATGGACGAGGACACCTCACTTTGTCTTCCTGAAGCTCATTGTGACTCTGCTGCCTCTCTGCTTCTGTCAGCTTCCAAATTCTCTCTCTTTTTTTGGTGTCTTTTCTTTCTTGCCTGGGAGAAATATGTCGTGCACTGATCTGTCAGTCACTCACTCCTTCAGAGGTACTGAATCTATTAAAAAGAAGAACCTGGTTTTAAATGACATGTCATACTAAACTGTCTCATTACCTCCAAAGTGAGATGAAATGCATTCTCTCTAGACATTATTTTTTCCCCTTTTATCCCCCCCTATGCCTCAGTGTTATTCTTCATTCGTGGGAATAGTGTTTAGCCTGGAAGATTATAGACTGGTCATAAGAAAAGAAAAGGCAAGATTTACTCCAATCATGTCAAAGGGACTTCAGTGAATATTAACTGATAAAGCACAGAGAGATCTCAGCACACCCTCATCGCCTGCCTGCGAATTTAGCCGCCTTGATAAATGGGAGCAGTTTAGAGAGCAGGCAGAAATTGATATGGAAGTGGTTTCTATCTGGAATGCTCTGTATAAATTACTGGATGCTTATCTGTGAGTAACTCCCTTGCATATGCTAACTGCCCAGACACGTAGAGCCTATGGCAAAGACATTAGATAACCTTCGATTCACCACTGCCGGGGGCCATCTTCAAGCCTAAATAAATAGCTCATCTCTTTGGGACTCCCATGATGTATCTGTTTGCAAGCATCACAAGGATTGGTCTAGAAATGCATGCTTTAGGTAGACACACATTTATTTATTTCTTTATTAAGCTGTCCTTCCTTTTTCTTATTTATTTTCTCCCCTCCCCCTTCTCCTTCGGTGCCTGCAATTTGTGGCTTCATTGTGTGGAATTTCGCAGCCTTCTCGCCTGCCTCGTTTATTTTACCCATCAGGTTTCTAATGTACCAATCTAGGAGCTTGTCAGGTAGATGGAGATTAACAACAGGTTTGTTTCATTTTTAGTTTTACACTTTCTTGCTATGGATGCTCTGTAGAGGGTTAAAAGCTACCCCATGCGTGTCCCTGTAATTTACCCCTATGGGAACTTGGTCCACAGGTCTTTCTTGCCACAGAGCTGTGTGCTGAGCTGGAAAGGAAATCTTTTTTTCCATTGAGTTCTGCAGGCTTGAGATCAGAAATAAGCAAAAAGTGAGGCCAGGATGCAGACTCAAGCACTCAAGAGCATTTCCCAGCCCTCAGACAGGTGAGTGACAAACATCATCCTTTTTCGACATAACTCCCTCCCTCCCTCCAGCTTAACATGACATTACAGAGCTTTTGTTTGGCATCATCTGGGTTTATAGCTCGATTTGCTAGAAATAAAGTCACTACCTCTGCCTGGATGTCAGATTGTGGTTTTTTTTTCCTCCCCCTCAAAGGAAGCCCATCTCCAACCAAGTGAACCAGGAGGAAGTTCATCACACACGGAGAAAACATCATGTTGCTGAAAGGCTCCAGGCATCTTAGAGCAGCAGATCAAAACCAGGTGGTCAGAAGTTGCTACTTCTCTCAGGTGTCAAGTGTTAAGCCAGAGGTGTCCATTCCATTGCCACCCAGCTCCTGAGTCAGGGACATTTTCAGCCTCACGATGAAGGGGAACTGAAACTGTGATCGAGAGCATATGGCCAGAAGTTGTGGTGTGCTGGGAGGGGATCTGCTGTCCCTGCCTGGGGGGGACAGCCTTCCTGCAAGGTGAACACAAGGCTCAGGAGGCCCCAGCTATTGCCTTTGACTTAAACTTCCTGCAGGACATCAGTCGAAGTGTGCACCTTCCAGCTAACCTGCGGCAAGCTCAATGAGGGGCTCTGCACTGGCTGCCTCACCCTGGCCAGGAAATAAACTGGAAGTCAGTATGAAACCCTGGGCTTAAGACACTATTCACCCAACAAATGGTGCTGATAAGTGCAATTTCCCTTGGAAGTTATCAGTGAAGCTGGCTCTGCTTGTTTGCTGGATCTGTATTTCTCAGCTGTGGAAGAGGTGTTGATCCCATGTCTCATTTTTGGCATTGCCAGGGTCCCTGGCAAAAAGCTGTGCACAGATCTCTCCACAGCAAAATACTTCATTAATCTAGTGCTGACAGACCTCCTTGCTGTTTTTTTTCTCCCCTATGATGGTCAAACATGTCATTTTTGCTCCTAAATGCTGTTGCCTGTAATTCTGCAAACAAGTCTTGGTGGTGCTCAGCCTGCAGCCTTTCAGAAAGGGGCAACACTTCCCACCAGCCCTCTGGGATCTTGTACAGATGTAGATACAGAGCTTGTCTTGGGGCTGAACAGCTAATGACAGTCCATTTCTCCTGGTCAGAGCCTCTGTCAGTGCTCTAAGCTATGGCATCATCTCCAGGCTTGGCTGTCCTCTTTCTCAAAGCAAAGATTAACTCAGCCTTTCTCTGATGTGCTGTGTGAAAGCAGCACCCAGCTACAAGGCTGGAGGTGTTTAAGAGAAGACTGGATGAGGCTCTTGGTGCCATGGTTTAGTTGATCAGATGGTGTTGGGTGATAGGTTGGACTTGATGATCTCAAAGGTCTTTTCCAACCTGGTTAATTCTATTCTATTCTATTCTATGGCAAAGCTAAGCACCTGGAATCTATACGCTCCCCAGGGAGTATCCCACGGGCTCATACAGAGACAAAATGTCAGTGTCTTGTTCTCAGTAGCATTCCTGAGGCTGTCCAATAATTTGCAGGCTTATTTTTGGGTTGCCACTGCAGATTGAACTAATGATCTCAGAGAATTGTCAAGAGCAAATCCAACTATGCCCAGTCCAAGCTCAGCACACATGGAGGTGGCTCAGACTATGTCTCCCTAGATTCACAGAATCACAGAATTGTCAGGGTTGGAAGGGACCTCAAGGATCATCTAGTTCCAACCCCTGCCATGGGCAGGGACACCTCACATTACAGCAGGTTGCTCACAGCCACATCCAGCCTGGCTGCAAAAACCTCCAGGGATGAGGCTTCCACCACCTCCCTGGGCAACCTGTGCCAGTCTCTCACCACCCTCATGGGAAACAACTTCTTCCTAACATCCAATCTGAATCCATTTTGGTCAGTTACTCAGATTTACCTCTTTGTGCTGATTTCCAGGATCCTTCTGAGCTTCTCTACCATCCTGATGACATTTGACTGCCCCAAAGACCTGAGCTCTTCCTCCTCACTGCAGTTGTGTTGCTGGCAAAGCTGAAGGCATGCCCAGTTTGTCTGGGTATTAGAGGAGCAGATACTGCACGCTGAGCTCAGCTCTCTATGTGCCTCTTGCCCACTGACTCCTGCTCACAAGCACTGAGGACAGATTTTACATCACCATTATTTTTTTGTTCATAAAAAGCTGACATCACTGACTATAAAGGTCAGTGAGAGGAAGAGACATCTTTGCATTAGTCTCTTTTGCTGAAATCTAGGAGCTGCTGACCACCTGCCAGGCTATTGATGGAGATAAGCCCAAGGTCCAAACTCAGCAACAAGTTGTCACCCTATTAGGCCTGTCCAGTGCAAATAACATCTCTTGCCATTGCTACACACCTGTGTTTTAGGTCAGAGAAACCTTCTCCTTCTCCTTCTCCTTCTCCTTCTCCTTCTCCTTCTCCTTCTCCTTCTCCTTCTCCTTCTCCTTCTCCTTCTCCTTCTCCTTCTCCTTCTCCTTCTCCTTCTCCTTCTCCTTCTCCTTCTCCTTCTCCTTCTCCTTCTCCTTCTCCTTCTCCTTCTCCTTCTCCTTCTCCTTCTCCTTCTCCTTCTCCTTCTCCTTCTCCTTCTCCTTCTCCTTTTTCTCCTTTTTTTCCCTTTCTTTTCTGAATGCTTTCACCAACAGTTTGCACAAATGTCTTCACACCCAGGGTCTTCTGGACGTGCAGCAGAAACTGGGTCCAAGTTTCTTTGTCTCAGCAGAATCCCACACTCTTCATCTTGAAGGAGAGAAAACCTAGATGCTGTTTCTACCTCCTCTTGCCTTGTTGTTCCAGGGATTCTCCCTACCACCTTTCCCAGAGGGGAGAAGAGTTGCCTTCATTTCTAAATTTAGCTTTAATGAGTGCAAAATGAATGAGGCAGCAGGGGAACCTAATCGGGTTAGCAGAGCAGCAGCAGCAAGCAGGAGGTGTTTGCATACAGCGCCGGGGTTTGATTCTCTCTGCTGAATCCGCAGGAGCATTGAAAGGACTTGAGGCTCCTGAAACTTCCTTCAGTGGTTTTGTGGATATATGGAGCTGGTGTGAATCAGGTAGGTAGTCCTTCCTGCCAGTGATGACAGCAGAGCTGCATTTGGCCTTGGGCAAACACACATGCCTGCTGACTTTGCTTCTTGGATGCTGTTGATGAAGGGAGAAACAGCACAGGCTGGAATGTATAAAGTTCTGTGCAAAATCATCCACTTGCCACAGCTCGTAGATGTACTTCACTCCCAACATGCACCCTCTGGCTGTTGCTGCTATCATCCATGCTCTCTGCCCTGACAATGCCTTCCTCCTCCAGACCTGGAGTACTACAGAGCTCTGCTCATTCATCTCATTTTGAAGCAACATTATTTACTGCATTGATTCAACTCTGAGATCCCAAAACAACATTATCAATGCACCTCAGCTTTTTCTCCAGAGCAGCTTCTCTGAGTCTCTACTGATACCCTTTGGTCCTGACTTGCATTATGATTTCCACCCTTTGCAGCCCACAGCAAGAGTGCTGCTGAGCTCTGCTAAGCTGCATGGCAGCAGCAGCAGTCTGTGAAATACCTAAATGGATCAGGATGCTCCACCTGGTTTTTGCAGCCGGCATTTGGGATTTATATCAAACGTCTCATCCAAGGTCCCCAGAACTACCGAACAAACCTGTGGGACCCAAATTCCTTGCTCCATTGCTGGGAAGCAGCTCCATGGGCCAAAAGCAATAAATAAATAAATAACTAAATGAGAATCTGGCACCATTATAACCAAAGTAGCTTCACTGCCCTAAAACACAAAGAAGGCTATGCACAGAGATATAAATCATTCAAATGCCACTGCAGGGCATTTTAAGCCAGGACTCCAGACCTAGCACCTGGCACTTGTCAGAAATGACAGAGGATGGCTCACGACTGTAAACGATGAAGGCATTTCCTTTGGTCTCATATGGAAGCTGGACCTTCAGCAACAATAACTTCTGCTAGTTTTGTAGTGATGCCACCGGTTTCTGCAGAGTCCTGGGGCTTCCTTGGAGGTCTGTGGACCAGGCACAGATAAAGGATGTGCAGACTGAATTTCAAAAGCATCTCTGCACCCACAAGTGCTAGGCAAGTCATCTGAGGAGGCTGCAAGGCTCCAAATCCTTTCCTAATTAGACCAGCAGTCTTGTCACCTCCTGAGAATGCTTGGTATATCCTCTGGCTTTTGAAGGAATTCTGCATTAAAAGCAGAGGTCTGACAAATTGGAGCCTCCTCAGACACAGGAAGAAAGGTGAAGACGACAAAGACCTCCTTTTTTTCCTTCCTCCCCCTCACAGTTTTGAGTAATGCCAGCCAGAGAAACAACCCTTGTTTGTAAATAACCTGTGATCCTTTTCATCCAGAGGGATCTGAGGAGTAAATTAATCCATTTTTTTTCTGGACATGAAGGGCATTGACACCATGCTAGGTCAGTTTCCTCATGGGGATTACAACTGTTTCAAGGCTGTGCCCACACATTCACAGAGGAAGAAGAAATAGGTTAATAATATCTTTGGTTCCTCACTAATTTCTGTGGACTTCTTTGCAGAGGCTGAAGCAGGCATCTTATTTATTTATTTCTTGATTTTATTTGCACATTTGTATTTCAGGGACTGAATGAAAACAGTCAGCACCATCAATTATTCAATCAAGCACAGAGGCAGCAAATCAGCTGTGGATGAGCACAGCACTCACAGGAGCACCAGGGGCAGTTCCTCCCTACGTGAGAGACTTCAGCAGTATATAGATTCCTACAAAAGGATGGATTCACATTTCCACCTGAGGTGTGGTCTCACCAGTGCTGAGCACAGGGGGATAGAATAGAATAGAATAGAATAGAATAGAATAGAATAGAATAGAATAGAATAGAATAGAATAGAATAGAATAGAATAGAATAGAATAGACCAGACCAGACCAGGTTGGAAGAGACCTTCAAGATCATTGCATCCAACCCATCAACCAATCCAACCCACCCAACAACTAAACCATGGCATGGATGATCACCTCCCTGTCCCTGCTTTCTAATCCAAACCAGGATGCCATTGGATTGCTTGGCCACCTGGGCACACTGCTGACTCGTGTTCAGTCAACTACCAACCAACAATCCCAGATCCCTCTCCAAGTCGCAGCTTTCCAACCACACACCCCCCAAGTCTGTAGCTTACTCTGGGCATCCACAAATGCCATGGGTGAGACCTGTACAAACCAACACGAGACAACAGCAAGGAAGTACCTGTGAAGAGTTATACAAATGATGCTGGAGTGTTTTCCTTGGAGATATTTCTGACCTTAGCCCATGGAAGTTGGTACAAACGACGTTTCTGTTTGCAAGAGCAATTGTACAAAGGCAAAGGCTCAGAAAGATGCATCTGAGTGAACCTGCACCACAAAGGGGCTGACAGGGCCAGGCAGAAATCTCTTTGCTGCCTAGAAAGGTTTCAGTCCCTCAGGAGGGGCACTGAAGCAATGTGATCTAGGTAATACATTTTGCAAACCAGAAAGTAGCAACAAAAGGCTGGCAAACAGCCAGCTGCAACTGAAACCAACTTGAGGACTGAGGAACATCCCAGACCAGGCTTGAATAGAAAACGTTGTCATAAAGCCCCAACCTGTTTATTCATGAATAATGCAGGACCAAGAGACAGGTCTGAATTTGTCATGTAAATTATTTACTGTAAGTATGAAATGGCCACCTGTCTCAGCCTGCAGCAGTGTCTGAACAGAGGCCCTTTACATCAACAAGGAAAAGATAAAGTTGCTGAAGCTACAGAGGAACTTTGCTACTGCACAGCATTGCAGTCCTGCCCTCAGTCTTAGAGGCATGAGTTGGAGCACAGGCTGAGGGAGCTGGGGTTGTTCAGCCTAGAGAAAAGAAGGCTCCAGGGGACCGCAGAGGTGCCTTCCAGTAGCTGAAGGGATCCTACAGGAAGGCTGCAGAGGGACTTTTCAGGAGGGTGTCTAGAGACAGGACAAGGGGGAATGGTTTGAAGCTGAGGGACAGCAGGGTTAGACTGGAGCTGAAGAAGAAGTTCTTCAAGTATGAGGGTGGTGAGATTCTGGAATAGGCTGCCCAGGGAGGCTGTGGATGCCTTCTCTGTGGGCCAGGCAGCTGAGCCTAGTTGAGAGGCATCCTTGCAGGAGGCTTGGAGTAGACAAGCTCTGAGATCCAGAATACAGAATTAACCAGGTTGGAAAAGACCTTCGAGATCATCAAGTCCAACTTATCACCCTGCACCATCTAATCAACTAAACCATGGCACCAAGTGCCTCATCCAGCCTCTTTTTGAACACCTGCAGGGATGGTGACTCCACCACCTCCCTGGGCAGCACATTCCAACAGCCATCCATCCCTTCCAACCTAAGCCGTTCTCTGATTCTATGACTTGAAGCTCTGCTCAGCCTGAGCTGGAAGAGAGCTGAGGTGCTCAGGCTTTCCCTGTGTTGTTTTAGTGTTTGTTTGGATTCTTTTATCTTTTTTTTAATGCTGTTACTCTACAAAGTGCTTCCAAACAAATCCCAGCAGGTCTCTAATAAACAAGAGGTACTTTAGAAAGCCACTTGGCATGCCTGTTTAAATAACCTCTCTTACTCTCCAATTGTCTAGTTTTTCTCTGGGTTGTCGTGGAGAGGAAGATATTGATGAGCTAATGGTGTGTCAGGGAGCGTAGATGAGAGTGGAATCATTCACTCTGTTGTTGAAAGCTTTTCTTTTTGACCTGGTTCTCCACTGTGTGTGGCTACAGCAGCTCTCTGCTCCTTCATGTCAGTTTGGGCATTGGGAGGAACATCCTGCAGCAAAGGCAGTGCACAGACATGGTTAATGCTGCACTGCCTGGCCCTAAAGGAGTGTCTGTCATGTTCAATGCATCTGGAGAAAGCAGACACCTTGTAGCAGGGAAGTCAATAGGTTGTTTAGTTATCTTGAGCTTCTAGAAGGCAGAAACTCATTTTCACCTCTCTAAAGAACGGAAAGGTCTTGGCTATCAGTGCATTAGATCTTAAGACTGTCCCGTCCCAACACAGGCTCTTGTAGATGTTACCTTTTAAGAGAAACATCTCACTGAAATCAGCAAGGTCTTTACTCCCTCCCTCACATGAGAAAGGTGATAAATGAAAACAGGCTGCAGGTTCTTAGTCAATTTTCCCTAGAAATAACCCCAACCTTTTCTTCCCGGTGCGCTCTGGCTGTGTTTGCACTTAACTAGGGACCTGGCAAAGAAGAGATAAAAGGTGAATGATGCCAGGCCAGGCTGTTTTAACCACTGACAGGCTTCTTCAGCAGAAGCAGCATCTTGAAAAAAACGAGTCCTCACCTCAAGAGTGGATCAAGAGCTACCTCCAAGCTCCAGCCCTGCTAGAAGGTACAAGAACTGTTGAAAATTCTCCTCTGGGTCTGTTTTATTTTCCTGCCCTTGCTGAAAGGTGCACCTTTATCCCTGATCCACACACCACATCTGTCCTTTTCAGATATCTCTCCCAACCACTCCAGTCACACTGGCAGGCAGCACTGCCAGTAGAAAGGTTTGGATTGTGGCAGTGTATTAACCAAACATGCCAATTAACTGCCTCTTATTGTCTCGCATTTCCACTCTCACGTGGCCTGCTGTGCTTTAACAATACTTCAGCACCCTGACTTATTCTGCACACCCTTGCTTTCCCATGTGCAGCTTTGCATAGGGATACACAAGGAAAAAAAAAAAACAAGTAAGTGTGCATTTTGTACTCACCTTCACCCTCTTCTGTAGGCAGCCCCCCAAAAGCTGCTGCCATTCTTTTCCAAAGCCTTAATCCAAGCAATGATGACATTTAAATACAGCTACAATAACACCAGGCAGCTAATTCCACTGATGGCCACAGAGCAGGGAAAGGAGGGAGGGGGAAAAAAAGAACCAGCTCAAATAATATTTGCTGAAAAGACAATCCTAGATGTTATTAACCTGATTCTCCTCTGCCATCAAAATTACACCCTGATGTCTCTGGTTCAATGAGAATCAGACCCTGAAAGATAACAAGATCCTTCCTGTTAACAAGCCCATAAACTAATGGCTCTTGAAAAACTCAGCACACCAGGCCTTATGACCCACAGCAAAAACAGATTAGACTTGATGTAAGGGCAAAGAGAGTCCCCTCAAACCTCATCTTCAGCTGCAAAGTGTCTTTCTGTGATGAGCAAAGCTTTGGTGTGCAGCTCAGTACCTTCTTCTGCACCTCCACTTGTGGTGCAGCAGCATGTTTCGAATATTGGGTTAAAAAAACCCCACCACAATAAAAAGAATCAAACTTTCCCCCCCAATGCCATTTCAACACAGGCTGGGCTGTGTTCTGTCTTCTAGTCTCATCCAGACATCTAGATCTCTTTCAAATTGCTCTGCTCCTTTCCCCAGGCATCGAGAAGCTGTGTGGGTGTCAGTGCTGGATGAGGACTGATTTCAGTGGGGAATTAGGACATGCACTGAATGGAGAAGAGATGCTTTGTACACACATAAGGCTTGCAGCAAAGAGGTCCCCAGGATTTCAAGTAAGTGCATGATGAAGTAATCTAAGGGGAAGGGTAACATTCAATGTCCTCCAAGAGCTGCCATGACAACATCTTTGTATCAGTCTTTCACATTATCTGTCCAGCAGGCTCTTTCTCCTTGCATGTGAAGAGAGGACCAGCAGGCTCTTTCTTCTTGCATGTGAAGAGAGGACTGGAGAGAGAACATATTTAATACCAGAAACCAGCAGGATGGGGCTCCACTCCAGCCTAAGTATTTCCCAGCCTTGCTGAATTCTTGCACTTGCCTGTTGGAATCAGCCTGAGGATCCCTGTTCATCTCACACAAGCTATCCTGCAGCACATTCATTCCTCACTGGCATCTTGAGTCCGCCCAAAAATAAGATAAAAGTCTCTTGTCTCTGTCCTCTTTTTCCTCCCACCTTTCCATGGAAGCTTTCCAAACTTGCTGTACAATGAGACCCTTTCTTTTCAATTTTGCTGTCTCCTAAAGGTGCAAATGAGACCTCTGCTGCCCACAATCATCCCAGATTCAAGGCTTTTAATGAAAACCTGAAAGTCCTTCTGTTTAAGGCCAGGGAGGTGACTAATGGACTGAACAGCCTGAGAGGTGGAGGAACAGCTCTGCTGAAAGGCACTGTGGCAGCCAGCAAGGACCATGTGTTGTGTTCCCAACAGTCAACGAGCACTATGGACCTCAGAGAGGGAACAAACTCCTCTGCTCGTCACTTTGTCCTCCTCAAGCAGCCTTTCCCTACCCTCGGGGCTGGTGAAAACACCAGATTTCTACAGCTGCCTTTTTCCATTCATGGACTTTCACCTCTTAGAAAAGGATGCTCCTACTGAGACCTCTGTATCCTGGAAAATGCAAGCTCCAGAGGTCTCTGGCTACGGTGCTGCCAGTCGAGGGTGAGCCCAGCTCAGGCATCGCAGCGGCAGGGGAGCACCGGCAGAGTCTGCCCGGTGAGCACCAGCGGGGGACACGGATTTGTTAAAGAGCAGACACAAAGCCAATTTTAAAATGGATGTTGGCCTCAAACTAACAGGGAAAAGGCCCCACTGGCTTCGATTTTTAAAGCCATGAGTTCTTCTCTTAAAGACTAGATCAATGCAGAAAGGTAACCGAGCGATGGATGGCCCTTCCCTGGCTCAGGAGTGCATTTATCCTCACACTGTCCAGCCAGAGTGTGGCTTGCTCCTGGGTGGCTGTGTGCTCCTGCATTTCCCTCACACCAGCTGTGTCTGCTCCCATGTACCAGGTAATCACCAGGATAGGTCATCACAGAATAGCTTAGGTTGGAAGGGACCTCAGAGATCCTCTGCTCCAGTCCCCCTGCCATGGGCAGGGACACCTCTCAGCTAGACTCAGCTGCTCAAGGCTTCATCCAGCCTGGTCTTGAACATCCCCCTTGAACACACTCATACTGAAGAACTTCTTCCTCAGCTCCAGTCTAACCCTGCTGTCCCTCAGCTTCAAACCATTCCCCCTTGTCCTGTCTCTAGACACCCTCAGGAAAAGTCCCCCTGCAGCCTTCCTGTAGGATCCCTTCAGCTATTAGAAGGCAGCTCTAAGGTCCCCCTGGAATCTTTTCTCCAGGCTGAACACCCCCAGCTCCCTCAGCCTGTCCTCATAGCAGAGGTGCTTCAGCCCTCGGATCATCTTTGTGGCCTCCTCTGGACTCACTCCAGCAGATCCGTGTCCTTTTTATGCCGAGGACACCAGAACTGGAGGCAGTACTTGAGGTGAGGTCTCGGCAGAGCAGAGTCGAGGGGCAGAATCCCCTCTCTTGCCCTGCTGGCCACACTCCTCTGGCTGCAGCCTGGAACGCAATTTGCCTTCTGGGCTGCATGAGGACACTGCTGGCTCCTGGTGAGCTTCTCATCAATCAGAAGAAGTATTTAGCAGCGGGGGCTGGAGTGGCAAGAAGTATCAGCAAGAAAACTCCAGAAGGTCTGCATGCGCTTGTATTTCAAAAAAGATCCAAATATTGAACTTCCAAACTTCCACAGAAGTGTCATGTTGAACAGGAAGGGTTGCTTGGAGGCAATCAAAACACTTCTTCTTGACAGAAGTCCAAATAATCTATTTTACATGCTGATGGAGCTGAAGCTACAGTTTTCCAAGGAAGACTCTCACTGATCCGGTTCCAACACGACTCTGTGAGCCTGCTGGGCTTTCCTTAAGTGAAATGCCACTGCAAAGGAGCTAGTCCCACGAAAAGTAATAACCTTGAGGAAAGGACAATATTTTTTCCCCCCTTCAGGGGGAATGTTCTGACTGGCTGTACTTAGCAGCTTGGGTTTTGCACTTCACCTGCAAAACTCAAAGGCGTTTGTGTGGAAGGCCAAGTGCCACGTCACGGAGCTGAATTCCACCGCATTCTAGAATCACAGACGTCCAGGGGCTGGAAGGGACCTTGCAAGACCATCTAGTCCAATATCCCCCTGCCAGAGCAGGATCAGCTACACCAGATCACACAGGATATAGCTGCCTTGGAGTGAGATTCCTCCTGGTGCTGGTGAAGGTTGACTCGTAAAACCAAGTCAGGTCTTTATGTGCAACACCTCTTCCAAGCAGGCTGACAAGATTATTCATTTTTCCTTCTGTCCCTCATCTATCAGCCTCCATCTGCTTATCTTTTGTGTGCATCACAGGCACTTCTGTTGTCAAAGCTTGCAGAGCACTTGTCTCAGTTATGGTTCATTTGGTGTCAGGGACTGGAGGCTTTACTACAGATAACAGCAGCACCTGGGAACATGCTGAGCACTTTCTCACTGCCTTTTCAAGAGCCTCTTGCAGAGCAACCCCTTTTATTCCTGGTGACAAGGCCTCTGTGGATCTGCAGCAAGGAGACAGCATTGTCCAGGGGTCTCAGGATCAGGCAGGACACAAACAGCCCTCTGAAGACAGGCAGGTCCTGACCTTGCAAGGCACAAACCCATGCTCCTGCCTGGATTTGCAGTATTTGTCGTGGAACTGCTGGGAAACCAGAGGCAAGGGAGAAATTCTGCACTGCCATGAGCAGCATGGGATCTGTCTTCCCTGACTGGCTGAGCAGGGCTCTTCAAACAAGGTTTGTGGCACCAAAGTTGACAACTCCAATGACGTGCTTCATCCTTCCAATACTCTCCACTGCTGACCAGCAGACTGCTCTCTGCTTACTCCAATAAGCACACATCCTGCAGCATGCTCTGGTTGCAAGCAGAGAAACACCAGAATACAAACCCAAGCCAAATTCTTTCAAGCCCTAACAGCTGCTTCCTGACACTTAGCCAGCTCAGAGGCACTGTGTAGATCACCCGAGGCTTCAGGAGCTGAGCAAATCTGGTGCAGAGCTAAGACCCTCTGCCAAGTGCATTCCAACAACCTTCTGAGCTTAGAGCTCCTCAAGACTTCATTATCAATTGCTTCCTTAGACCAAGCCCAGGCTCAGACCACAAATAGACTTGGGAAACTGACCGGGATGCCACCATCTGTGGGACAGACACCATGTCAGCAAGGGTGACCCAAGGTCCAGGGACAGCAAAGAGAGAGGGCTGAAGGAGGCAGACAAACTTACCCAGTTGGTGGGACCCATCTGTGAGTCCTCTCTAATTAAAGCAGAACTCACAGCACAGCCACAGCCCTGCTGCTAATTAGGGAGGGCTGAGCACTGACACATTAACCTCCAGGTCTCGAAACATTAACTTTACCAGGTGTAATATCTTCTAGGTGATATAAAGGTTAATAATCTGCATCCACAACAGAATCCAGCTCGGTAAATACCCAATTAACCAAGCTCTGTCAGAGGCAGCAGCAAAATGCAAGGTCTAGGATGGCTGAAGGGAGACCCTGAAAAGCTGCTGGTGTCCACACCCACTGTGGGGGACAGCAAGGAGCCTGTAAGGAGCAGCCAGTGGGGCATGCAGGAGTGATGCCTGTGTAGGCTCCAACAACAGCAGTAGCTAGGCTGAAGGAAAGCAATAAAATGAAATAATCAAAGATTTTTTGTGCTGTCAACATATAGCAAAACATTTTTTTCCTCCCTCCCCCCGGCCTTCCTCCCTCCCTCCCTCCTTCCAAACTGTTCTCCAAAGCTTCTGTTGTTTGAAAGTGAATTCAAAGCAACAGTGGCTGGATTCAAGTTGTGTGCAGTAAAATGCAAGTGTTTTGTTGTGTTCCCTCCCCCCCCTAAACTTTTAATCTTTGTTTTGTCCTCCAGAAGAGGGAATTGGAGCAGGGAAGGATAAAGAAAGAAAGGAACAAACAAGGAATAAGTGAACATTCAACTCAGTTTGAATGTAATTGCCTCATTTAGCATAATTTTCTAGAAGCTCAGGGGAAACCGATGCTTTTCATTCAACACACTGGAAACATATGAAAATAACGGGTCAAGAAAGTGCCACTTTTATTCTGACCAAGGGGCAGGAGCTAGAACCAGTGGAAATGGACATCACCACCTTCTCACCAGCGTGCCACCCTGCTGGCCAGACCCTCGCCACTGCGCGTTTGGATGGAGATGGAGGGAGAAGCCTCTGCGGCCCTTGGAGCAAAACAGCTGCAGGGGCTCAGGGTGCTTTGCAGGGCTCAGCCACTCCACTGGGCTGTTGCTATTTTAGCTAAAAGCTCCTTTTCTTTTCCCCTCCACAGCTGAACTGACACAAAGAGTGTCAGACACACTCGTCACCAGCAACACCCAGCATTTTTCCTAACTGCACAGCTCACGTCCCCTCTGAGCCCCTCCTCATTTCACTGCCTTCCAGGTGTTCAAGTTCCTCCATTCTGCCACCATACAGGATGCCCTCACTCTCCTTTCCTACAACCGTTAGACTTCATCTTGCCCTTTCCACCAATCTGCCTTACCTTGTCACACCACTTCTTCAGCAGGACCTGTCCTCTGGAGGCACTGCATGTGCACTGCAATGTGTTTAGCTCGCTGCCACTTCTAGTGAATCCCAGAATGGCTTAGTTTGGAAGGGACCTCGGAGATCATCTCCTCCAACCCCCCTGCCACAGGCAGGGATGCCTCTTAACTAGACTCAGCTGCTCAAGGCCTCAACCAACCTGACCTTTAACATCTCCAGGGAGGAGGCATCCACAGCCTCCCTGGGCAGCCTGTTCCAGAGTCTCACCGCCCTCATACTGAGGAACTTCTTTCTAAGCTCCAGTCTTACCCTGATCTCCCTCAGCTTCAAACCATTCCCCCTTGTCCTGTCTCTAGACACCCTGATGGAAAGTCCCTCTGCAGCCTTCCTGTAGGATCCCTTCTACTGGAAGGCAGCTCTAAGGTCCTCCTTGGAGTCTTCTCTAGGCTGAACAATTCCCAGCTCCATCAGCCCAGCCTCATAGCAGAGGTGCTCCAACCTTTGGGTCATCATGTTCAACCTCAGCATAAAATCTCCAACCCAAAAGCCTCAGCTCTGCTCTTACTGAAACTGGAAACTTCCTGGGAGAGCCAGAGCCCCAAGTTCCCAGCCAGCCAAGCTGTCAGAACCAGAGAGATCATCCAGTGAGACAGGAGAAGAATGAAAATAGTGTTTTTAATATCATTTACAGCAAACTTACATTTTGTATTTCACATCACAGAGTTCTAAACTGCTCATCTGGAAAATATAAGCTGCAAAAATACAGAACACAGTACTCAAAATATATCGAGCATGTGGTTTCTCTTTCTGGTCGTTTTTTTCTCTTTCCCCCCCCCCCCCCCCAAATCAATTGTACAGTGAAACATTTCCTCTTCCAAAGCAGGTTTTGGTTTCTTTTGGAAGTGCTGCTAAACATCTGCAAGATTACCAACAGCCAAACCAGCACACTTCAAAGATCTTTTGAGGACCACATGGCCTTGGGCACTGTAGGAAAAGACTGACGTAGAGCCCAAGGCAGGAGAGGCACCTGGGGTCATCCAGGTCTCATGCATGCTGTTACAGACCATCTGCTATGTCCTGTGCACTAAGAATCATAGCATTATAGGATGTTTTGGGTTGGAAAGAAGCTCCAAGGTCATCCAGTCCAACCCCCTCTGCAGTCAGCAGGGACATCCTCAGCTAGATCAGGTTGCCCAGAGCCCTGTCGAGCCTCACCTTGAATAGCTTCAGGGATGAAGCCTCAACCACCTCCCTGGGCAACCTGTTCCAGTGCTCCACCAAAGAACCTTTTTCACAGACAACCATCCACAAATGCTGCTGTGCCCTGATGATCGTGGAGAGCAGCAATGGTGTGAGGGACAAACAGCACTGACTGGTCTGGCACAGAGGCAGGCAGATACTCCTCCAATATTGTGGGCTCAGCACACAGCCCAGTGGGGGAGTGTTGAGAACAACAAATGTGGCAAACTAAATGTGGTGGCCTTGTTCCCCCAACAAGACAATCAGTGTGGAAGCACCCTCCACACACTGACAGCAAATTACATCCACAGACCAGCTGCAAACACTTGCCAGAGAATTCCTGAGCTTCTGAAGACCGAAGGAAACTCTCACCAAGAACCTGGTTGAGCATTGCTTAACTTGTGGCAGACCTGCCTCTCTGAAATGTACTCATTTGGTTATTACAACATGGAGAAACATGAGGATGGAGAAGGGAGCAGGTCAAGGAACAAAGGAAATCCCTAATATTCTTATTAGGCAAAAAGAAAAGCCCTTCAATGCTGGCCAGAGCCACGGAGAGGCCAGCTGGTTGAGTTAAATCCAGGATAACTTCTTTCCCAATCTGCTTTGAATTTTACACTCTCAAACTTGCTCAGTTGCAGCTGCTGCTGAGAGTTCTCCAGGGTGGAGAATAACTTGAAGTTACAGAGGCAAAGCTGTGCTCCTGACCACCCCCTGCATCAGGAAAAGGAGTCAAGAGAAAGCAGCTAAACCAACATTGTGCTTTTCCTCCACGATGAATGAAGTGTGGCCCGGGAGTGGCTGGGCAGCTCTGTTGTTTCTGCCCACAGACCTCATCAAGCGTTGCTCTCCTCCTGTGTTTAAGTTGCCCCCACTCCCTTCACTCTGGCTGCCTTTCATACGGTGCTTGTGTCTCACCTATGCAGGGCAAAAGGAACTGTCACACTTCCTTACTGCGAACATTTCCCATCTAATGCCATTGATGCATCTCTAGCTCACATGACCCCAGATGTCCCCTGTGCCTGGAAAGTGATCCAAGTACATACAGCAGGGGGAAAAAAAACAACAAACAAAAAAACCACCAAGCCACAACATTTCTGCAGACTGCATTTGACTTGTATCAAAATCCCAATGAACACCACGTTTATTGTACTTTATTTACATGGTAGTCACGTATAATACAATATGATACAGCGTTCCATTTGCAGTGGTAGGCACTATGGGTTTTAAAAGGTCACAGCTCTTCCCCTGCTCCCATCCCCAACCCTCCTTCCCTACACCCAAGCCAACCCAGAGCTCCCTTTTGCAACAGTCCCAGCGCTGCTGCAGCCTGGTCACCAAACCCCGCTTTGAGATGGCTCCTTCCCAAGGGCAGACGATGGGAGCTGCTTTCATGTGCTAACACGGTGACTCCCAAACTGTGGTGCTCACAGACCAGTGGCAGCCAGTCATGCATAGCCTCAGCACCATGCTTTGCACTGAAAGCGTCGTGAAGGCAATGGAGGGCTGTAGCCAGGCTACAGACCTCTGAGCACAGCTTGTAGGCCCCCTGTGATCAGCAGAGCACAGTTTTGGTCCTGCTGCATGTCAGACTAGGAAAGGGGTTGTGAGTCTTCAAGAGGGATCATCCTCCTCTGCTCAGGCAGAAAGCATCACGGGCGAAGGGCAGGGCCGACTTCTTCCTTTCAAGTTCACACAGTTAAGAGTTGTGAGGCACCAAAAACATAGCACTGAGACGCGGTTTACACCGAGGGCTAAGTGCTCAGGTATTTGTGCGATGCCATACTGCGAGAGAAAAGGGTTTGGAAGGGCTAAGAGATACGTGGCAGGGAGAGATGCCTTTTGCTGTCCCACCAGCTGGCAGTCCAGTTGGGAAGAACTGCGCTGTGTTAGGCTGTACGTGAGCGGGAGTCGCGGGAGACTGTTGCTTCCCGTCTAAGAGCTGTGCAAACGCAGCAAATCACATTTGCGCCACCTGCTTCACCTTAACACCGATTTGGTTTGGTCTGGGTTCACACCCTCCTTGTGTTTGCTCTCAGTAATTACACAAATGAAAGCACTAACTGGTAGGAATGCTGGGAGAGGCAGAGAATTTCAAGCATCTGTGAGAGGCTATTCCTGGAGAGCGGCTGGCGAGCTGGAAGCCAGAGCTTTGGCTGTCCTGGAGCAGTTGGTGTCCAGTGGCGCTCTGCCCGCTGGCACTGAGCAACGATCCTCTTACTCAACCCCTAATCACATACTCCTGAACTGAGTGTTTGCAATGATGAGACAGATTCCAACCTAGGGAACTCAGGAAGCAGAAATTTCTCCCCCTGGTTTCTGTGTCCAGGCAGAACAAAGCAACGTGGATGAGTTACAAGAAAGCTTTCCCAAGCCCCTGCGGACCACAGATGCAGAAGTGACCTTGCAGATACACGGAAGGCATTGCCTTGGCTTTCTCAGCAATTTGCCAGGAAGAAATAGAAGGGAAAGTTCATTTATGAAGTTGCTATAAATTTTTCTTGGCTGAGTTGGACTTGACAGGTTTCTTATTGCTTTCTGCCGTTTGCAGGCATCGGCTTTGTGTAGAACGCGCCGCTACAAACCGTCAGGGTATTGCTAATCTTTTCCCTCCTTGAGTAGGACACTTCATCCCACATTTCATCTGAACAAAGTGGGAGGAACATCCCAAACTCGTAGCATGCCAAAGAGCCCATCCCTGGAGTCACTCCGCTCATCCAAGAAAGACCAAAGCAAGGTTTTGACGAGTGAAAGAGCAAGTACACCACACACATCCATGAGCCCAACTCATGCAGCCATCTAAAGGGATTCCCCTGTCCACAAGGCTTGTCCTGAATGCCCTGTGCCCTCTCAGGATGGCTGCTCACAGCTGAGCAGCTGTGGCGAGACTGAAGGTGAAAGCAAAGTGAAGGAGGTTCACAATCTGTGAAAGAAAAGAGGGGTATTGCTTCTGAGGAGACAGAGCCTCCTGCTGCACCACAGACAACCTCTAAAGATCTCACTTGGCATCACTAGTTAATAAAGTACCTCATGTCTAAGAGCTGCTGAAAGGCCATTTTTTTCCCCGTGAAGCAATTGTATTAAGCCTCAGATTGCCCAGAAACGTCAATGGAATGATAGAAAACATCATTTGCAGCCCAGAACTAATAGATTTAGTGTATAAAAGGGGAACAAAGTATAATATTTTGAGTATCTGTAACACTAAGTGAGACCTGCTGCCATCCCAGGCAGATTTAAATGCCAGTTGGTAAACTCCTCACATTGACTTGGTAGAGCCAAGCTGTGCTTTGCCATGGGGAGGGAGGAAGTGTGGCTGGAGAAAGCAAGCAGATGGTCAGTTTGGAAGAAATGCCCACAAAGTGTGGGTCTCAGGGAGGTAGGGCAAGTTGGTCTATCCAGCAGCACCAAAAGGTGGATGAACCATTCAGGGACTCCAGGAGGCTCAGCTTCCAATGCCCTGGTCATTCCTTTCCTCCTTGGATCAATCTCAAGCTTCAGCTGACCAAAGCTGAGCCTGGCTCATGCCAAAGGCTCCTATCATACCGTAGCCCATCTAATCAACTGCTGCCTGTGTTCACACCAGCTGTGTCTTGGCCTCCTTATGGGGACAGGAGGGTCATGTTGGAAGGAAAGGAGACAGCTCAGCATCTCCCAGAGCTGCTGCCAACAACAACAAAAGGTGTCTCAAGCAGCAGAATGGGATGTTAGGAGAGGTGAACTCAGATTGAGGCAAGGAAAGCAAAACCTCCAAATGCAAATGGGAACAGGTCAGTATTATTGCTTATATTCAGGGTTGCTCTGCCCTATGCACGGAAAGCCTGTTGAACCTTGCAGGCATTAAGCAAATCTAGAGAAAGATCAGCAGCAAACCTGCTTCTGTTTGCAAAGATAGTTCACATGAAACCAGGGGGATGGATAAGCATGGCTGTGTCTAAAGGCAGATGGAGAGTAAGTCTGGGAACCCTCATGAACAAAGGAACAAAGCTGTTACCTCATCAGTCCCATGAAGCATTTGCATGTCTTCAATACTGACAAATTTCCCAAGTCATCAGCCCAGAACAAAGCAAACACCACACCAAGACTGCTGCAGTCCTAGGCAAACACTGAACCCAAGGTGCCCAGCTGTGGCAAACTCACGCGGCAGCAGCAGCAGCCACAGCTGACTCGGAGGCTAAAGCTTCACAGTGCTGGTAGCCTTCGGGTTGCTTTGGGTTAGCTGCAGAGGGCCACTGCTGGTTGTGAGATGGAGTCACCTCTCTGTCTCCCAGGACCTCATCCACTGAGAACAAAATGTGTCTAAGACCCAAAGGTAAACCTGAAATACATTGCCTCCAACAGCAATGTGACGAACACACAACTTTGATGGGGACAGGAGTAGGAGGGACTCCAAATCTCATTAATTTCCTTAATTTTTAAAGACTTGTTTTTCCAAGGAAAAGAAGCCAATGCATGTCAGCCATCTGGAAACACCCCAACCACTTTCCAAATGTCTGCAGGCCATCAGCTACGTTCTAAAGCATTCAGAAGCATGACTCACTCAGCTAACTGAAGTGAATTCCTCTCTGCAGCCTTCCCTTTTCACCGACCCAGCAAGGTGAGAAGGCAGCCAGCAGCACTCAGTAGTTCAGTGACTCTCACAGGGGTGTGGCAGTGTGAAGCCTCTATTACTTGAACTCCCAAGGAGTGGAAGGTTTGTCTAGATAATTCAAGTGACGACCTTTTAGGTCCCACTATACATCCAAGATGTGCTGGGCAGTGGCAGAAAAATGCATGATTTCAGGATGTATAAAAGAAGGTGGTTCTGAAAATGCAGTCCCTTGTTAGCAAGGATGTAAGGACACAGATACTAGTGTTATCTGCACCAGCTTTAGACTGGGGTCCCCCTTTTGATTCCACTGGGGCTATGCCAAGGTGGCATCTGTGCAAGGGAAAGGAAACCCCAACCTGAAGTCATGCAAGGCAACTGGACAATGCCATAGAGACTGCTAAATCTCAAGTAATTTGTTGGTTTGTTTTTTTCCCCCCAACATCCCATTCCTCAGCAGACAGCCATGCAGGGAACACAGTGCTTGGAAATGTCAAAGTAACATTTCTGCTGAGACCTGAGGTCTCAACAAACCCCTGAATTGCAATGACCCTGAATATGGAGACAAAAAATGTCCAACATTGGCTCTGGATGGCCCAGCTCAGACCATGCCCTCTTTCTGCTCCCAGGAATGGGCATTCTCCTAACTCCATCCTCGGGCTTAGGTTTCCTGCATGGTTAAGGCAGTTGTGGGATGGAAGTGAAGTGCTGTCAGGAGAAGGCTCATACTGCAGTTTGAGAAGTGAGAGGATGTCTGAGACTCTTCATTTGTTCTTCTACAACAAAAATTGGATTGCAGGCAGAACTATCTTGTGGCTTGCAAACCAGAAAAAACCCCAGCCAAACCCAAAGAGCCTGCTGGGATGGATGAAGGTTTTGGTCTGTGGGTTTTCCTTACATTGAAGCTCTCTTCTTCAATAGAATCACAGAACTGTTAGGGCTGGAAGGGACCTCAAGGCTCATCTAGTTCCAACCCCCCTGCCATGGGCAGGGACACCTCACACTACAGCAGGTTGCTCACAGCCACATCCAGACTGGCCTTCAAAACCTCCAGGGATGAGGCTTCCACCACCTCCCTGGGCAACCTGTGCCAGTATCTCACCACCCTCATGGGGAAGAACTTCTTCCTAACATCCAATCTGAATCTGCCCATTTCTAGTTTTGCTCCATTCCCCCAGTCCTATCACTCCCTGACACCCTCAAAAGTCCCTCCCCAGCTTTCCTGTAGCCCCCTTCAGATACTGGAAGGCCACAATTAGGTCTCCTCGGAGCATTCTCCAAACTGAACAGCCCCAACTCCCTCAGTCTGTCCTCATAGCAGAGCAGCTCCAGCCCTCTGCTCATCCTTGTGGCCCTCCTCTGGACACATTCTGGCATGTCCAGATCCTTCCTGCAATAGGGGCTCCAGAACTGGACACAGTACTCCACAGTAAAGCCCTTCATGATGCAGGCATCTGATACACCTTAAAGCAAACCCTAAAGAGTGGGATGGGGAGAGAGCTCTTAATAAAAGTTGCATTATCCATAGAATTCAAAACCAACAAACCCAAACCAACCACCAGGCAGGAACTGCGAGTTGCAGCTTAGAGATGATGCAAGTAACCCCATTCAACTGTGTCTCCCATACATTAAGAGGAGTAGAGATGAGACGAGATAAAAGGAATAAAAAAAGCAAATGTGAAGTGCCCTGGAGTCCTGGTTCTGTGACTCCAGGCAAGGGGCACTTCTGACTGTACTGACAAAGCAAAGCTCTTGAACCCTGGGAGTTTGTTTTGCATCATGCCAGTGTCGCTCTTCCCCTTCACCTTGGACTTTCAGAGGAGGAGAGGAACAAAAAAAAGAAAGAAAAAAGAAATGAACTTATGAAAGAGGTTGTAGAATCTCAGGCAATCAGACTTTTGAAAGGTGCTGTTCTGTGACATTTGTGTTTGTGTCTGGATGTGTGTGTAGGGGAGGAAATTATGAGCTAACATTTGAAAAGACAGCAGTCTAAGTAATAAATCTGCAGAAGGGAGAGAACTGTACCGAGCCATTTCAAAGGCTCATACTTGACAATTATCCATATTTTATGAGACAGTTCTGCACCCTGTGCCTTTTTTTTTCAGATTCATTGTTTTATGGGTGCAGTAGCTCTGTTTTAGCAGACAGGATTATTCTAAAGCAATCTAATAGGCTAAAGAGCATCATTTACCACCCGGCATAACAATGGCACTGCATAGCTTAATAACTTTTCTTTCTTATGCTTCTTTCTCCTTAAAATCCTTCATTAATCAAGTGATTCTTAACAGGTTGGAAAACCAAGAATCAAATATCTGCAGTTACAACATCTGCTGAGTATTTGGCACAGTGGGGGTTTGTTTGAGACTCCCTTTTTGGTTTGATTGGGGTTTTTTTTGCCCTTATTGGTGCTGTGCGTAAAAGACAAACACGTGGGAAGTCAAGTGGAAGCATTTTGATAGCCCACACCCATGTTTCAGTGCCCAGGTAAGAGCAAAGTCTGCTAAAAAGAGTTTGAACATGAGTGGCAAGTTATCAGCCTTCTGTAATTGTGCCAGCTCTGGGGTGTCCACTGCCAGCAATGGACAAAGACCTGGGGAAGATCAGCCCCTCCACACCAGCTGCGTGGAAATGATGACATCCGGCATCCACGCCAGGTTACGTCTCTAAACATCTGCATGTTCACAACAGCTTCAAAATACAAACCAAAGAGCTTTTGGATGATGATGACGGCAACCCTTAAACCCCTTCTGACATTTAGTCCATTGGAAATGGGTCTGGGTCCTGGGGAAAAAAACTCAACACACGACCAATTTGAATTGCTTCCCAGCAGGAATGTTTTGGGAAAGCAAAACCTGCCTGCAAAGCGAGGCTGACCTAATGCTTCTGGAAATCAGATGAAAGCTTCCCCATGCTTCAGCAGGCTTAGATAAGACTGCACTGCAAAGGCCAAACCTGCTCCTGCACAGGAGCCTCTGGAGGATCTGAATGAAAATTTCAGAGGTGCTCAGTGCTGGCCAGCCTCTGCTCCCATAACCCAGCCTTCCATAGGAACACTATTTGCACATCTAAGGGCCTCCAGGAGGGGAGATTATTCCACCTTCTTCCACACAGCTTCCACTGAAGTCAGTGGAATTTCTCAGGTGAAAACAAAACAAAACAAAACAAAGAAACAAACAAACAAAAAAATCAATTATGTGGGTTGCAGGGTGAAGGTCAGAATTCCTTTCATCCTGTACACACACACACACACTCTTAAAGAAAACATCCACCACACAATTTCTAGATTGCAAATTATATATATATATATATATATCTATATATCTTTAAAAACTGGAGAGAACATAAACAGCCTCTCCATATATATGTAATTCACTGAGTCACATAGAATATGAAACCAAAAAAAAAACACCCCAACCCCCCCAAACTGTATTATGTAAATCATCACATTATCTCTAATTCTCCAACTGACAATTGTGTTTCTAGAGACACAGTGCATTTGTTCTCTTTCTTTAAAAAAACATATTGTGTGTCTTCATTGGCTTGGTAGCATCTCAGAATGAAGGCTTATGGATGGAGAAAAAAACCCAAACAAACCCCAAACTGCAGAGGATTAAACAAACCCCTTGAGTCACATCGTGGTTTGGGTGACTTACAACTGGATCCTTCCCCGAGCTAGCATGAATGAATCTTGCCTATGGGGGGAGGGGGAAGTGTCAGTGATTTAAGGGTTAACATAGATTGGAAAATAAGTTTAAATAATAAAATAATTAAATTTTAAAAAATCATCTCATTAGAGGACTACAGAGACAAGCATTTGGAATTCATCCCCCTTAAAAATGACAGCACGTTTGGCAAAGTGTGAGCCTTGAACTTTACTGGGTTGGAGCGATCTGAGCACAGCTATTCACAGACAGCCACAAAGCTGCAATCTGTGAACAAGCCTCGGCTGGAAGGACTTGGATACCTCTGACAGCATTGCTCGCAGCCTGGAAGGCTTCCAGCATCTTTCAAGGTATTTATTGTGGACTGGTAGGCTGGTGACAGAGTGTGACTGGTGGAACAACTCCAGCGCCGCTCCCTCTTTGCCACCACAGAGCGCAGCATGTCTGAACAGCACCCGGACCGGCTAGCCCTTCAGGCCCACGCTGCCGCTCCGCGGATCCCTGGGACCCTGTTTGCACCTGCAAGCACCTATTCCAGCATTGCTGTTGCCACCTTGCTGTTATCACCTTGCTTTCCCTACGCCTCATGCCCAAGCCTGTCCATTTGCCGAGCTCTCCCGTGAACCTCCGCAGATGCCCGTCCTGGAAGCTCGTACTGTCATCAAAGGGGCAGGCACCCAGCCACAGCGCCCCCGCTTTCCCCAGCCCCCGCAGGATGTCACAAGCGATCCCATGAGAAGATGTTGCTCTCCAGAATCCTGGCCGGGTCCCACTTGGAGAAAAAGACCAAAGTTCCCTGTGTCGCCGCTGCCGTTTCGCAGTTGTGTTTCGCCGTCCGTGACCTCCTCTCGTTCTTATCAAAAAGGACCCTTGAGCTATCGATGCAGTTCGCCCCTCCACAGTCACTATAAAACAGACTCCATATTTTCACACCACTCGTGATCTTCCAGGTTATAGATAAATTTTGTCCTGTGTGATTGGTTTGGGGGCACCGAGTCCCGCCCCAGATTGTCTAGGGTGAGAGTAGAGGCAAAAAACTCACTAGTGCTGAGACCACCTTCGTGGTTCTTGATGTATCTTTTATAGTTCTTCCTCAAGCACTGCCAGGTGGTGGTGTACAGGATGAATGCGAAGGACTTGAGGGCGATGGCGATGCTGACGTACAGGTATCTGTAGACCACGTTGTCGTAGAGCGCGCAGGCTCCCTGCTCCCCGCAGAACGTGCTCCAGAACAGGCAGGTGGAGTCGATCCCCGCCCCCGAAGATCAGCGGGGGTGGGATAAAACCTGCCAAAAGAAGAGAGACACAGCATCAGGCAGGGGTGTAGGGGCAGCAAAGTGGCTTTGCTGAGTGCATCGAGAAACGTGTGTCCAGCGGGGCTAGGGAGGTTCTTCTACCCACGCCGCTCTGCTCTGCCCTGCTGAGACCACACCTGGAGTATTGTGTCCAGTCTGGGGCTCCCCAGTTCAACAGAGGCAGGGATATGCTGGAGAGAGTCCAATGGAGAGCCACGAGGATGATTAGGGGACTTGAGTATCAACTCTATGAAGAGAAACTGAGAGCCCTGGGGCTGTTTAGTCTGGAGAGGAGAAGACTGAGAGGGGATCTGATCAATGTCTACCAATATCTGAGGGCTAGGTGCCAAGTGGAGGGGGGCAAGCTCTTTTTGGTGGTGTACAGTAATAAGACAAGGAATGATGGATACAAACTTGAACACAGAAGGTTTCACCTCAACAGGAGGAGAAATTTCTTTACACTGAGGGTGATGAAGCCCTGGAACAGACGGCCCAGGGAGGCTGTGGAGTCTCCTCTGAAGGCATTCCTGTATGACCTGCACTAGATTCTATGGTCCTGCTCTGGCAGTGGGGTTGGACTGAAGGATCTCCAGAAGTCCCTTCCAACCCCTAATATCCTGTGATCCTGTGTTTCACCCTGAGAATGAATGTAGACCTGGTTTGTTGTGGTCAGAAGGTGTGGGTAGCTTTTCTATGGGATACAGACACTGGCACAGGTTGCCCAAAGAGGTGGTGGAAGCCCCACCCTTGGAATTTATTAAGGCCAGACTGGATGCAGCTCTGGGCATCCTGATCTAGCAAGAAAGTGTCTCTGCCCAGGGCAGGGCAGGGGTTAGAACTAGGTGATTCTTAAGGTCCTTTCCAACCCTGACAATTCTGTGATTGTATGTTGTTATAGTCTTTATGACAGAGAATGGGAAGAGAGGATGCTTTATCAAAGTTAATGGTCCCAGCTGCAGGCTGTGACTCTAAGCTTTAACGTTTTAAATCGACCTAAACAAAGTCTGTGGATGAGTTTCTAGCTCGGATTTGACATCTACAGACGACATTCCTGCTGATACCAACACGCAGGAAGGATTCTTCTCAAGTTTAAGTGGCTTTTATTAAGCTTCTCATTTGCCTAATGAGACTGAGTGGAGGGGTAAATGAGAGAGGAGGAGGGCAGCCTCGCAGCTTGCTCTGTTTAGATACTGGCAATTCAGCACTCTGGGGTGTTCACCTGAAAGATGTCAAGCTCTGGAGTCCTATGACATCTGCTGAAGCATTGAGGTCTAGTTTTGGACCTTTCCCTGACACAGAAGAAAGTTTTCTCCAGGTCTAAGGAAAATAAACAACGGCCTCTGATAGATGTCAAAGTTTAAATCTGAAAAGCAGGGATAATTTCGCCACTGAATGTAATATCACAGCAGGACTCTCCCACAGCCACTGCAGCTAACTACTGATAAGCATTTCTCCATCACAGTCTGCAGCAGAGCTGCAATCTTACAGCAAAGCAATCACTCCAATCTCATTTAACTAATAAAGTGATGTTTTCCTTCTCTGCTCATCCCCATCCTACAGGGATATTGCAGAGCCCCCCCCCACATTTCCCATTACCCTGATGGTGGTCGCCAGCTTTGCACTCCCCACTCTGCACAGGACCACTGAATGTGCAGCACTCAGAAGAAAATGTGGCTGTTCTACACATCCTATGGTTCTTCCTCCTGCTGTATTTATGGGGGGAGGAGGGAGTGGATAAACCCCTGGAAAACCCCTTGGCTGATAAAATCATTGCTGCAGGTGAAGAGAGCAAGCAAAGGAGCGTGTGGTGTCTGCTGAAATCCAACAGCAGGTAGGCACAACATGCCCTCAGCAGCATCACTGCAGCTGGAGGTGCTGCGCTGCCTGAGACTATAAATACACACACTGACAAACAGACACAAAGCCTGCAGTTTCCAGACAGAGAAGTGTTTTATCTGGGATCCAGTTTCATCATTAACCTGGATTTCCACACACACACACACATAAAAAGAAAGATACCTTCCTGCAGCTCCTCATGAACAAATAGTGACATCCATGACACACATCCTAAGACTACAAATAAATTGGTTGTCTTCACTGTTCCCTGTGGTACCTCAGATGTCTTTATTTTATTTTGTCAGTGACTGGTGCTCTGCAGATTTTGTTTCATCTCCCTTGTATGTTAATAAATGCAGGAGTTAAGAAAGGCTATATGGGCTCGTGGTACTCCTTTTAACCAGTCATTAATAGCACAAATGTAGCAGACAAAAACAGATGATGGAAAAGCAAGACAATCTTCTTTGTGGGAACACCAGTCCCAGCCATCACATCTCACAACCTGATTATGTTCTGGAGGAAAATGTCAGTGTCAGCTCCCTGCTTCTCATTTCAGTGGCTGGAAATTCCAGGCTGGTGGGGGGTTGGTTTGGTTGATTGGTTTGTTTTCTTTTTCAATATTATTTTTTAGGCCTGTGGACAACCACACACTCAACTTGGGATTTCAAAATCCAGCTGGGCTCCTGGCAGACAAAAAAGCCGCTGCAGGCAGTTTGTGTGCCCAGCTGTGCTCCGGTGCTGGGCGCCGCCTCGGCGGGAAACGTCCAGTTTTGGCAGTGGCCAAGGAGGCAGGAGCCACAGCTTTCCGGACTAAGCAAGAACTGCATTTGGATCAGCATTCTGAAGTATGAGCCCCTACTGGCTAACGTGCTGAGATGCTGATACACAGCTTTGAGGATGTATAGGCTGAACTTCAGAGAGAGCCATCATCCCCATCTGCTGGCTTCAGATGGCTTTCCACGCTTTCAAGATAATTTGTCCTGAAAATTAAGAGTCACAGAATGGTTTGGATTGGAAGAGATCTCCAAAGGTCATCCAGCCCAAGCCCACTGCAGTGAGCAGGGACATCCTCTACTAGATCAGGTTGCTCAGAGCCTGATTGAGCCTAACCTTGAACATCTCTGGGGTGGGGCCTCAACTATTTCCCTGGGCAACCTGTTTCAGTGTTCCACTACCTTCAGAGTAAAGAACTTGCTCCTCACATCCAAATCTACTAATCTAAAATCCAAATCTAAAGCTACTCTTCTCAAAACCATTGTCCCTCATCCTGTCACTGCAGGCCTTTGCAAAGAGTCCCCCTGCAGCCTTCCTGTAGCCACCTTCAGGTACTGGCAGGCTGCTATCAGGTCTCCGTGGAGCCTTCTCTTCTCCAGGCTGAACAACCCCATCTCCGTCAGCCTATCCTCACAGCAGAGGTGCTCCAGGGCACACTGTTGGCTCATGTCCAGCATCTCATCCACCAGCATCCCCAAGGCCTTTTCTGCAGGGCTGCTCTCATCTTCAACTAGAGCAGGCTGCTCAGAGCCCTGTCAAATCTGACCTTGAATGTGTCTGGGAACAGGGCTTCTACCACCTTCTCTGGCAACCTGTGCCAGTCATTCATCACTCTTATTGTGAAACAATTCTTCATAAGGCTCGAGGAAGAGCCTGTTTACCTGAACTCCAAAGCTATACCTATATGGATGCAGACACAGGTGTGGAAATCTCAAAAATACATGAAAAACTTCTAAGGAACCAGTGGGTGTTTCAGTTCATTTTTACCAGGGAGAGGAGAAGTGACGGCACCAACTCAGTGCCTAGACCCTGTGAGACATGGGAGTTAGAGGGCTGCACCAGAGGCTAGGAAGTCCTTCTGAGAGAAACACATGCCTTTGTCATGCTGGGAGAAGGGAGACACCAACATGGGCTTGGAAGAAAAACAAAAAGAAGCACCCTGCTAAGCAGAGGCTTTGCTAGAATGCATGGTGAACACCAGCCAGAAATGATGGGTCTGGGATCCTGCAAGTCTGAATCTCTTTGCCATTGCAGACATTTCCACTCCAAACCTTTGGCTCCAGCAGCACTGCTGTACCTCTTCTTGGAGAAACTGCACTTTTTCAGAGGAGGAAACTTATGCTGCCCTTTCACAGACGAATTCCTATGGAACAAGATAATGCATCCAGGAGGACACCAGGAGTGTTTAGTCCTGTTTCATGTTATTACAGTGAATATTAAAGAGATTCAATCATGTTTGAGCTGCTACTGCAAAGTGCTGCAGAATTTCTGATATATATATATATACATATATATTATTGCAGAAACTACAGGGCTGTATAAAAAAAGCTGCTTCTGCCTTACTGAAATCTATTAGCTGGGATTGCACCTCCGGGTCTCATCCTTCCTGTATTTAATACCCTCCTTTGGTTCAAGAAGCAGCTATTATCACTCTCCTCTTAAGTCAAAGCTTAAAGGTGAACTGAAAAGCTTTTAGAATAAATCAGTGAAGCTATTCTCAAACCTCAAGCTGTTAAGGGCAAAATTTGGCCACCCTTGCTCATGTTGAAAAGTACCTTTCTCTTCATCCTCTGTGGGTGCAAGCTCCTCTGCTGACATGCCTCAGGATGTTTTGTCTTATTTCATGGGAGTTCCTTTGTGACAGAGCAACATGCAACGATCTGAGTTTAAATTCTTACTGAGGGGGCTGCATTGCAAGACAAACCCAGATCTATTAAGAGCAACTGGCCATTGGAATGTGCTGCCCCAGGAGCTGGTGGAGTCACCATCCCTGGAGGTGTTCAAGAAAGGATTGGACGTGGCACTTGGAAGCCATGGTTTAGTTGTCATGAGGTGTCAGGTATTAGGCAATAGGTTGGACTTGATGATCTCTGAGGTCTTTTCCAACCTTGTTGATTCTATGATTCTATTCAGCTTCAGTGTACAGGCCTGAGCCTGGTTTTGGAGGAATTCAAGATGCCACTATCTTAGGAGGTTTTTCTGCTTTGAAAGAAAGAAAAAAACCAAGGAAAACAGAGAAACCCTTTACCCTCAAGTGTTTTTTTCCCTCTGGGAACAACAGCCCACAGCCATCCTCCTTGCACACTTGCCTGCTGACAATTCACATTCAGTCATCGAGAGCTGAAGACAGGCCAGAGCCTGAGAGCAGCCCCAGCTGCTAAAGAAAAAGCTGTCCTTGCAAGGCTTGAACCAGAGCTGACCTATGTCAAACCAAAAGCTTCCCTTTGAGCTATCCGAGCTCTAGATAAAATCACTGGAAGGAATTTTCTTTTTGACTGCAGTTGCTTCAGCAAAAGTAATGAAAACCCAACTGGCTTTATCATAAACTGGTCTGGGACCACCGTGTTAATTCCAGCTAATGGGGAATAAGGCATTAGAAACAGAATGAGTAATAATAAATGAGAGCATTTATTTAAAGCGATGAATGGTACTGTTGGATTTTTGGTCCCCTACTTTCTAGTGCCTTGCTGCATCCTCTGAGCTGGTTTTTTGACTCTCCAGCTCATTTCTTTGATACCAGGGTGGTCATTCAGGCCAAGTATTGCTCGTGCCCTGCTGTAAAAAATCCAGAAGTAAATTCCCCCTCTGCAACATGGGGAAAACCTCATCCTTGAGCTGGACCCACACAGTGATGGATCAGAGAGCATTTTGCTCTGAATCATTGATATTAATGAGCAGAAATACAGAAGCTTTAAAATACAGAGCCATCTCTTCAAAAGAGGAAAAAAAAAACCTCCTCCACTCAGAAAACAAGACGTGCTTGAGTAACAGTTCAGGGTGTCCTTTCAATTCACACATGAGGAGCACACACTGGACCAGAGGAATGGCCATGTGCATGCTAATGTGATGTTAACCCACAGGAGGATACAAGGACTCAGCCTGGCTCATTTCACTGTCTCCCTTTCCAAGAGACCTAAAGGAGAGGACAAACACCCCATGGAACACGGGTCCTGTCCCTGAAGGAAGGATGAAAGCACACATCCCTCTGCTTCAGCAACAGGCAATACAGCAGCGATTTTGCAAGCTGCTGACATGTTAATAACAGCTACAGAAGAGTAAGTGGCTGTGTGGGACCAGGGCAGAAATGGTCATTTCTCAAGCACTATCACATTTTCTTCCATTAGCACCATTCAAATGGCAGGAGAAGTGCCTTCGAGAGCCTTGACGCCAGAGCCTTCACAGAGGGCGCTCAGACCCTGCTGGGTCAGACCACCACTCTGTGGTGGTTTTAGGCTGTGCCTTTAAAATTTAGTTACAGATTTTGGGCAGGAAAGGAGAAAAAGATAAATAAATCACCCTTGGGTGTAAAAAGGAAAAACAAAAGATTATGCTAAACAAATTCATTGAGTAAATATCTGCCATGCAACATAGAATCGTAGACTCAATAAGATTGGGAAAGACCTCAGAGATCATCAACTCCAACCTATCACCCAACACCTCACGAGTAACTGAACCATGGCTTCAACTGCCACATCCAGTCCTTTTGTGAACACCTCCAGGGATGGGGACTCCACCACCTCCCTGGGCAGCACATTCAGGTGGGCAATTACTTTTTCTGGGAAGAACTTTCTCCTCACCTCCAGCCTAAACTTCCCCTGGCGCAGCGTGAGACTGTGTCCTCTTGTTCAGTTGCTGGGTGCCTGGGAGAAGAGACCAGCTCCCACCTGGCTACAACCTCCCTTGAGGTAGTTGTAAGAGCAATAAGGTCTCCCCTGAGCCTCCTCTTCTCCAGGCTAAACACCCCCAGCTCCCTCAGCCTCTCCTCATAGGGCTTATGCTTGAGACCTCTCCTCAGCCTTGTTGCCTTTCTCTGGACATGTTCAAGGGTCTCAATGTCCTTCTTAAATTGAGGGGCCCAGAACAGGCTGTACCTAAACTATTCTCTCTTCTTTGCTGATCTCTCTACTTGCTTGGCTTGGGAGAGACTTATCTGCCTGTTGGCTGACCTTGGCTGAGCTGTTCAGTTAAGTCTAACCCACGGCTTTCTCGCTGCTCCTTTCTCTCTAGTGGGACAGGGGCAGGGGGGAGCAGTGGAGCAGCTTCCCTGGTCTCTGACCAGGGGGGTTTTCATGTTGTATGTTAATTGTAACTCTCTGTATAATATTGCAAATCCTGTATGTTTTGTACACATTCATTGCACTCCATTGTAGGGTGTAGTTCTTGCTTGTAAATACAGCCTCCATTTGCTTCTAACGGAGTTGGTCTGACAAAGTTAATGCCAAAAACTTAACCCAACACACACACTCAAGACAACCACAGCAGTGCACGGAGTAGAAATCAACTTTTGCACGTTAAAAATACAGTTTTCCAGGAGGGAGGGAAAGGTAGGGAAGAAGGAGACATCACTGTTATACCTACCTAGCAAACGGAGAAGCAGGAAAAGCACCCCCAGAGCGTAAGACTTGAGTTCGGGGCTCACGGTCCTGTAGGGAGGAGGGAGGGAGAGAGTGAAATCGATTCTTGTTGTTCTGCTTTGATTAACAGCCCCTGTGGCCACTCTCTGCTGTCAGTCAGGATGCCACCACCACCACCTCTTGGAAAAGTCATTAATGGGGATATTTTTTTTTCTTCTTCTCCCTCCGCCTGAACTGCCTACAGCCCTAAAAGTAATTGCATCGGCGATGGGTTCAGGAATTTAGCGAAGTCATTAATAACAACAGCTAATCTTGCTGTTGGATGGGGAAGAATGAAATTCCCAGCCTAGTAAATCATCATTTACAAGCTCCCTATCGTGCTCCCGAGGCTCCAGCTGTTGAGAACTGATGAAGAGAAAACTTCTTGTTCTGAGGCTTCCCAGAAGACCGGGAACAAGAGAGAGAAAGGAGGATGACAGACCAAGAGGTTCAGTGAGCTTGTTCAGTCAAGCCTCCCAGTGAGACATGCCCAAGGAGACCGCTTCTCATGGGCATGGCTTTAGCATATGAACTTTTTAATGCTGGGAAGAGAATGGTTTTGCTGCCTTTTGCTACAAACCCAACCCAACTCACTCTGTCACATTAGTGTTGCGCTGCAAAGGTGCTTTGATTTGCTTAGCTCAAGGATGCTACTGGCTAAAAGTCATCCTCTTGGCTGTAGGCACAGCAAAGCCCTTGGAATTTCAGGAATCATCACTTTGGTCTTAAGCCTTACAATAGCATTTTTAATTCCCACAGTATATAAAGGCTGGGAAAGCAGGACACTGATCCCCATATGAATAGATTCATCACACAGGGGAACTTTGAAGGCCTAAGCTGTCTCTTCTATGAGTTCCTTACAAAGCTCTGCAGGCAGCACTGCTAGTGGCCCCCACAGTGACAGTGGTGGTCCTCCATATAAATACTTTGGATGGGCATCAGGCAACAAAGCAGAAAGACAGAGAAATGAGTTTTAAGAAGAACATTCTGATCACCTGCCCTCAACCCATACATTACACTGGCCATGGTACCTCATACCATGAGTCCTGCGTGCAGCCTGTCACCTCTGGCTTCATTTCAGCAGAGTTTTCAGGCAGACTCCCAGGCTTGACATAAAGCCTTTATACCATGAAACATCTACCCTTTGAAAAATGTTCCAGTGATTAATGCTTTGGCTCAAGAAGGTTCTACAGCAGGGTGGGGAATGAAAGAAACAGGAGTATGAAAGTTTATGTTATGGAAAGAAGTAGATGGCTATGTGCAACAGTCACAGTGGGTTTTTAATTGGCAGTGGAGCCCATCAGCCCACCTTTTTGCAGTTAAGACCAAAGCAAATGCCCACACCTTAGGGTGGAGCAAAAGTTGCCACCTGGAGGCATCTCCTTTTCTCACCAGCTACAGCAGTGAACAAATGAGGTGCCTAAACAAGACATCTAGTCTGTAGACACCCAAGCCAATTTTTAAACTAACCACAGGCACTTGTCACTGCCATGGACACCAGGGACACACTCATATGATCTCACAATCTCATGATCTAGCGTGAGGTGTCCCTGCCCATGGCAGGGGGTTTGGAACTAGATGATCCTTGTGGTCCCTTCCAATCCTGACTGATTCTATGATTCTATACACCAAAACTTTCTTTTAGCAATCCAAGATGGCAGCTGGCAGAAGAGCCTGAGATGAAGAGCTCTTCCCTGTGCAATTTTGGTAGCTATCAGTGATTCCGAGGGGAGAATTATTTGCATGTGTGAACTGTTTATTTCCTACAGCTGTGAGCTGAACATTTTTAATATTCCCTTCACTTTTCTTATTTCCTTGTATTCTTCTTCCTGGCTGGCCACTGGTTTATCTCATTTGAAGCTGACACAAAGACATCTCCATTCAGGATCCTACAGGTGCTGGCAGCTCCCTTGAACAAAGAGAGCTTCAAACTTCAAATTACTTTTGCCACAATATTTATCACCAGAAATTTGATTTCCCTTTAGCTACTGTGGATGCAAAGAGAGAAATGAACTAGTGGGTGGAATATCTCATTTCATATCCTGCAGGGAGACATGCCCTCACAGAGCTGTTCTGTCCAAAATCCACTCAAGAGTGTGCTTCTAATACGGACCTTATTGATTGAATGTTATTGGAATTTTCCAGGCAGCAGAATGGATCTGCTATTATGCCTCTGGTTATTATTCTCAGCAAGTGACAGCCTGGACAGATAAGTAATTCTGGATCAAAGTGGGCTGAGATCTATATGCATATCATAAGGTGAAGTGTTCCATGTGTCTGGAAATAACACAAGGTCAGTTATTTGAATAAGCTACTTTTGCTCACCTATTCATTTTGGTTCAACTCAGAGATGTCCTTCAGACTTACAAGCTTCCTTCTGTTCTTGGACTTGGTCCAGGGTGAGAGAAGTTAAACTCTAGCCATGAGGGTATTCACCAAATGTAGCCTTTGCTGCAGTCTTTCATGTTGCTGCAGTTTCTATGATCTCCAAGCCACCTCTAAAGGTATCTTATGAGGCCATTATGTGCTGAGAACATGGGGCTACAAGTTCTGCCCCTTTCCTGGTGCAGCTAGAACATCCTTACTAGCTGGACTAGAACTTGAACACCTGTATTACCCTTTGTATGCTAATCCCAGTCTTGGTAACAACCACCCTGAACCTTTCTTCGTAGCATCCCTGCAGGGATCTTCTTGGTTTGCAAGCCCAGTCCCTTCTCACTCCCATTTTACCAAAGCTGTGCTCATGCAGTTCCCATATTCTCTCTAACAGGTCAGTGCTGCAGGCACTGAACTTGGTGGGGCCATGCCAGGGATGAACCAGGTGCTACCAAGCAAAAGAGTGGCCTAGGGAGAAAATGGTTTAATCAACACTTGAAACAAGGGGGCTGAAATTCAGGTAGGACTACTTGGGCTTCCACATCCTCTACTCCTGCCTGCATGTAAGGGCAGTAACATATGAGAAAGCCTGTGCCCATAGCTCCTCGTTTGCTAAGGAGGTTCTGCACCTTTTGATCTTTCTCAAGGTGTCTCTGCCACAGAAGGCTTGGTCAAAGGAGGATTTTGTGATGGCTTGAGCAGAGAGTCGGCTCCTTCACGGGTCAAGGGACAGGAGCCGTTCCCTTGGCTCCCCGCAGCTCCCAGCAGTACCCCCGCCCCGCCGCAGCCCCGTTCCCAGCCCCACCGGACCGATGGGTTCCTGCTGGTCTCACCTGATGAGGATGATGACAGAGGGCGTCTGCGCCATGGCCCCGATCATGCTGCAGACACACATCACACAGAGGAATGTCAGGAAGGCCTCTTCGCAGCCGGGGCTGGGGCACTTGCCGGGAACAACGGTGGCGTTTTCGGCGGGGAGCGAGGTGAGGCACGAACAGCCGCTCAGATTCTGCAGGTGAGCACAGGGGATCAGCAGAGCCCAGAGCCGCCGTCCCCACCACCCACCCACTCTAGCAGGGCTTTGGTGACAGCAGCTCAGCGTCCTCAGTAACTCCTAAGTGCTCATTTCGGAGGGGGCTGGAAAGAATTTCAGCTCTGATGCGTGCTACCAGCAAGGGAAAGCTGTCCCTTGGCTTGTTTCTTTTCTTCTGCTCCTTTCAAGTCTCTCCCATAAATGTCACTGCCACAAAATTATTGCCAAGTTATACCCCTTTGGAGGAGAATAAAGAAACAATCTGTGTCCCTGAGACAAGGAAGATCCCCAAATTATGGTTCTAATTACTTTCTTATTTACCTCCACCCTCCTGGCCGCTGCAATTGAACTGAAGTACATTAGAAGCAGGTAAATCTGCAGCCCTGCTCCCGGCTGTGGGTTTGGTGCCAGCTTCCAGGGTCCTGAATTCTGGGAAAGAGCCATCAGGATGGGTGCTGTGATTTACCAAGAGCTGAACTATCACAGCTTGGCAGCACAGACACTGCTGGACTCAGATGCACTACGGGGCTAATAAATGACATCTGGGTCGGAGGGTTTTGTGTTGAGCTAAAAGCTGAAGTCAGGCAGGAGAAACTTTATCAATATGTGATCAGAAGGAGGCTGAGAGGAGCTGCATCTTTCTTTGATCTCTCCAGCAAGTGCAGGGTGTGAAAAGAAGCTTTGTTTGCCAGTCACAGATTTAGGGATTTGGGGTTGTTTTGGGTATTTTTTTTAACTTTGTTTCTTTCCTTTTTCCTTCTTTTCCAACTTGTCCTCCTGAATTTCTGAGTGGGGGATGTCAGTGCAATTAAGGCACACAATAGCACCAAGAAATCCCTTAACGAATTCAGGATGGAGGGATCATAAATGATTCATGGTTTGTCTTCATCAGCCCGCTGGGTTTGCAGGTCACATGTTTTGTAAGAGGAGTAATGCCATAAAATAAAACATATTGAAAACCAGCTAAAGCTCCACCCCCTTCTTCCCCTTTACCACTTCAAGCAGAAATTCCTTCGCTTTTCTGCTGGATTTCCCTCAGGACCCTACAAAAACACACTTTCTGGTTCGCTGCCTCCAAAGATAAGGATCTGCAGGATGCTACTCCAGCCCTTCTGACACCAATTTCTTTCTTCTGCATAGGAGTCAAATGATTTTCTTCCAAGTAAGTGCACAGGGGCCAAGAGAGACCGCAGTGCAGAAGTCCGGGAGAGCTGGAGGAGACATGCAGGTGCCTTTGTGGCTGGCAAACAGTAATTAACATAACAAATTCCGGAGCTGTTGAGTTCGAAGCTGCCACTTCAAGGCTTCGAGAAGGTGACAATTAGCACCACTGCGGTGGTGTTTGCACAGAGACAACGGGAATTTGTAGTTTCTGGCTCTTACTGCAGTGCACTGCTAGCAACCAGCCTGGACACAACCCTGTGGGTTCAAACCCATCCAATCCTGCACCGAAAAACGCTGGGACGAAACTCCAACCACAGCAAACATGCCAAACAGGGTTCTGCACATTGGCCACTGCAACCCCAGGCAGTGCTACAGGCTGGGGTCAGGGTGGCTGGAGAGTGGCCAGGCAGAGAGGGACCTGGGGGTACTGGTTGACAGTAGGAAGAACATGAGCCAGCAGTGTGCCCAGGCAACCAAGAGGGCCAATGGCATCCTGGTCTGCATCAGGAAGTGTGGCCAGCAGGAGCAGGGAGGTCATTCTGCCCCTGTACACTGCACTGGTCAGGCCACACCTTGAATCCTGTGTCCAGTTCTGGGCCCCTCAGTTTAGGAAGGATGTTGAGTTGCTGGAAGGTGTCCAGAGAAGGGCAACAAAGCTGGGGAGGGGTCTGGAGCACATCCCTGTGAGGAGAGGCTGAGGGAGCTGGGGTTGCTTAGCCTGGAGAAGAGGAGGCTCAGGGGAGACCTGCTGGCTCTCTACAACTCCCTGAAGGGAGGTTGTAGCCAGGTGGGGGTTGGTCTCTTCTCCCAGCTAACCAGCACCAGAACAAGAGGACACAGTCTCCAGCTGTGTCAGGGGAGGTTTAGGCTGGAGGTTAGGAAGAAATTCTACATAAAAAGAGTGATTTCCCATTGGAATGTGCTGCCCAGGGAGGTGGTGGAGTCACCATCATTGGAGGTGTTCAGGAGGAGACTTGATAGGGTGCTTGGTTGCATGGTTTAGTTGATTAGGTGGTGGTGGATGATAGGTTGGACACGATGATCTCGAAGGTCTCTTCCAACCTGGTCTGGTCTGGTCTGGTCTGGTCTGGTCTGGTCTATTCTATTCTATTCTATTCTATTCTATTCTATTCTATTCTATTCTATTCTCAACAATGGAGAGAAAGGACCTGTCTCTGGTAATGGTGGGGCAGATTCTCCTCCCACAGGTGTGGGTTTTGACAAACCACAAGGCAGGTCTCCATCTCCACTGCCCGAAAATTCGGCCCTCAATCTGCTTTTCCAACCATTTGGCACCAAGGTGCCAGCCCAAAGCAGTGGGAGTAGTTTGTATCTACACCTGCCTGCTTAGTGCTGCACCTCATCCTTACCTGGGAGATCTTTGATCTTTCATTCCTGACATGCTGTACAACTCACAAACATCAAACAAGGAAAGATCAAAGATGAAGTTTTACCTTTGTCCTGGGGAGAGGCAACTTTTTGCTGCCCATGCCAAATTGTTATAGATTCCCTTGTCTGCAACCTCACTGCATTCCACCACACATTAGCACAGCCTCCCACTGCCCAGCATCTTAATACACCTACATTTCCTGTGTGCTTGTGAAGCTGCAAAGAAGCAGAGTTTGCAGCTTCAGCAGCACCCTGAGTTTGGAGTAATTATGTATGCAAATTATATATACTTTTAATTGGAGTTTTTTGCCCCCTGGCTCTGATATGGAAGGCACAGGCTGGTAATTCTGTGCACAGCTGTGAAAGGTCAGCATGGTAATCATAGAATGGTTTAGATTGGAGGGGACATCAGACATCATCTACTCCAACCTCCCCACCATGGGCAGGGACAATTCTCAACTAGACTCAGCTACTCAAGGCCTCATCCAGCCTGGCCTTGAACAACCTCAGGAGGAGGCAGCCACAGCCTCCCTGGACAACCTGCTTCAGAGACTCACCACTCTCATACTGAAGAACTTCTTCCCAAGAAGTCTAACCCTGCTCTCCCTCGGCTTCAAACCCTGTCCTGTCTCTAGACACCCTGATGAAAAGTCCCTCTGCAGCCTTCCTGTAGGATCCCTTCAGCTATTGGAAGGCAGCTCTGAGGTCCCCCTGGAGTCTTCTCTTCTCCAGGCTGAACACCCCCAGCTCCCTCAGGCTATCCTCATAGCAGAGGTGCTCCAGCCCTTGGATCATCTTTGTGGCCTCTTCTGGGCAGACTCCAACAGCTCTGTGTCCTTCTTATGCTGGGGACACCAGAACTGGAGGCAGTAATGCCAGGCTGGAATTTATGCATCTCCAGCCAAAAGGGTGAGAAAAGCAGTAACATCAGACAAGCAAAGATATATGGCCAAAAGCTTCATAGGCAAGGGTCACTCTCAGGAACGGCTTGAAAGAGAAATTCCTAAGGGTGCCAGAGCTCTGCCCATCAGCACCAATATCCCTACAGCTGCCTGGCAGACAGGTGCACCTCTGCAAGCAGCTCAGTAAGAAAGGAGAAATGAAAAAGAAAATCCTGAGTGAGCTACACATTGCTCTTCAAAATTGTTCACAGAGGAAAACTGGAGAGAGGCAGTCAGAAACATCCAATGTAGTAAAGTTAAATAAAGCATTCAGAGAATTTTATGTCTCAGTAAAATGCAACCCTTGGCTCATCACGAGCATATAACATTCACAAGACCCTCTAGACAGGTCATTACCTGGATTATGGGTTTAAAACCTGGTTTGGCAATTTGGCTTTGCCTCAGGGCCATTGCATGGCCAAACTGGTCCATAATTCTTCATAAGGCCCTTTCCAGAGGATGCTATTGCTTCACTAATTTGTGTTTGAAATGTTACTGCAAAAAACCCCTACAAAACAAAGTGATGAAAAGAACCCCAAGATGATGGCAAAAAGGGGAAAAAAAGGCAAAGCAAGAAAGAATGAGTAAGAGAGAGGGGAGGCAGAGCAAGGTTTCTGCTCAGAGGTTTGCTCTTGCAGAGCATGAGGTCAGGCAGCTGCAGACTGAAGGAGCAGAGATGAATTTTCATTACTGTGCCCCTTCCAAAGGAGTCAGAACCTTTCCTTGAACTGCACAGTGAGGTCATTCCAGCCATGGGCTACTCTGGCTGTGTTCTTGCTAAGGACTCAGTGAACTGTGTGCACCCTGTACAAGCTGGGTGCTTGTTAAAATGATCATGTTTTCACCCCAGGTGTTGGCTGGTCTCTTGTTGGGATGAGGAAAAGGGCAGGAAGTAACAGTGTCATACACTCATGGAATCCCTTGCAGGGCTGCTGGAAGCACCTTGAAACTGTTTATTTCAAGGGATGCCTACATCTCCAAGGGAGTGGGAACCGAGGAGAGCAGAGGTTTAAGCAAGGGGAGCTCCCAGGTGACCTGGTCTGTGAGGCTGCACTTGCTAGCAGCAAGCTCGCACCCCAACTCACCAACACTCATAGGCAGTTTCTCTCTTTAGGGCAGGAAAGGAGGACTGATGTCCCCTCAAAAAGAGAGAATGAAGAAATGAAGGGATAATTGTATGTGGTCAGCACTGATGTCCTTGCAGCCACTAATGGTCACTGTGACCAGGCTGACCTTCCAGGGGCTCCATGCAGGCAGTGTGGCAGTGGTCACCATGCCTGGCACAGCCCCAGGAACAGATTGAGGACTGCAGGAACCCCACCAATTCCTACCGCAGAGGCAGCAGGCACTCTTTTTCAATGCAACTCAGAGGACATTAGCATTTCAGCAGCAAAAAAAAAGGCAAAAGCAGGGTTTTAAGATACTGTAAAAAAAATTCCCCCCATCTTTACACAGAGAAGGTTTGGTCTTTAAGTTTTCTAAAAGAAATAAACTCTTAGATATGGAGAACTGAAACAAGTAGAATGTCTTTGGAAGAAGTCTCTGCTCCCTTGACAACTGCTCTTGCCTCTGCCTCAGAGCAAAGCAGGGAGAGAGAGAGAGAAGCAAGAGGAGTGGAAGGAACATTCAAACAAGGATGAATAAAACCAAGGGCAGGTTGTATGTGTCTAGGAATCAGATTCAGGAAAAGAGCATGAGGGAAAATAATAAAAAGGACTGAGCGGAGCAAAGATGAGCTGGTGGAGAAGCAAGGAGATAAGGAGCTGCAGGCCAGCAAAGAAGCTGGTCCCACAGCCCAGGCTAGTGAGCGTTTGAGGAGGATCTGGGTTCTGCCAGTAGAAAACTGTGCAGATCTCCTATTGTATTCCTTGCTTCTGTGCCAAGGAGAAAGACCAGAGGAGGAGGAGGATGGGACATCCCATCCTGCTCCACGTGTGACCCTGGCAGGCTGCTGCTGGAGTCAGAAGGCGTTTATGCAACAGAGTGGAAAATGACAGTGGCTGAGTCCCACCCAAGGAACCACTGCTGGCTGTAGATGAGCTGCTCTGCCAGATATGCATTACCCTCACCCCCCTGCACTCACAGAATCCTTCCTACAGGCAAGAGGTCCCGAGGAAAGGCCACTCACCGTGCTGCTGCAGCCAGCAAAGCAGGCAGATAAGTATGTGACCCCGTCTGCCCCACAGACTGGAGTGAAGGAATCAGTTTGGCATTCACAGTTGTTATTGCAGGGGGAATATGGGTCCAGAGATGAGGTTGGAGTTGAGCTGTAAGAGAAACAGAAAGAAATTCATGAGCAGCTTGATGATACCAGCCAGCTTTTCCACTCACTGCCACACAAAGATGGCTTTGAAGGGGGGCAGTTAAAGCAAACAAATGACAGAAGCAGTGGGTAGGCTATCTGGGTCCCAGCTTTCAGACATCTAGGCTACAGCCTCCCCATGGCGACAGAAATGCCATGGCCACTATCTGTCTGCTAGAGGCAACCTAATGCAAGGCTCAGGCTGCTTTGTTACCCCAATGAGAAGCTCCAAGGATACCCAGAGAGATGTTGTGAAGATGGCTCTGTATTTTTCCAGAACAGTCACCATGAGGAGCTAAGAGCCTCAAGTTGTCATCTTTTTCAAAAGAGCTGCCACTGCACACTGAGGAGCACCAGAAAAGAAAACACAGAACAAACCTGAGTCCTCTGAATGCTACAGGGCACCGTGTGCTCCCATTAAAATGGGCCTCTCCTCACCATATCTGAATTTCCAGGCATCTAAAACCTGCTTCTACAGATTGCCCTCAGGCACTTAAATCAATGTAGAAAGAAATGTGTGTCCCTCGCTGCCAGGAGACACCAGTGGAGAGGGGTGTGTTGGACTAGATGACCTTTAAAGGTCCCTTCCAACCCACAGCATTCTGTGATTCTGTGGATCCAACGCTACATAGGAGATGGTCACAGGTGCAGCAGAATCAGGCCTGGCACCTTTCAGCTCAGGTCAACCAATTTTAGTGGAACTGTTGTCAGCTCTCACAGCAGTGAGTGACAGGAGAACATCCCAAACTGAGAGCCCCGTTGCCTTCTACAGGCTTGCTCTCTATGGTTGTCTGAAGGCCAGTGCTGTCTTGTTGAGGACAACAACATGGCATTTGAGGACAATAACGTGCCCAGAGAGTCTCTATGGAGACATTCAGAACCACCTGTCTGGATGCACCCCTGTGTGACCTACTCTAGGTGACCCTGCTCTGGCAGGGAGGATGGACTGGATGATTTTTTGAGGCCCCTTCCAACCCCTGATGTTTTGTGACTCTGTGGTTTATGTTGGTGAGGCTGTGTGAGACTTACTTGTTTCCATAGGGAACAGTAACCCCTGCCACAGGTCCTGTGTCACAGCCCAGGAACAGGAAGGACACGTAGCAAGCTGTGGACACCAGGTTCACCAGCATGGCCATCCTGATGGCTCCCAGAGCCGACAGGCTGAGCTTCTTCACCAAGAGGCCACCCAGGAATATGCCCAGACACGCACATGGGATTGCTGTCATCCCTGCAAGAGGAAAAACATTAGCAAGAAGTGTGAGGGAGGCTCAGGGAACCACGCTACTGCTGCTTTTTACCTTCCAGCAGAGACCTGTGTGCTAGCATGAGGAAACCTTGTAATGATCAAACACTGGAGCAGCACTAAGCTGGGGTTGCCCAAAAGGAGAGGAACAGATGCAAATGGGTGTGTTGCCTTGCACAAACAAACGGGGGTCTTCTTCCAGTTCTTGTCCATACTGGAGAAAGGCATCAAAATTGCTGAGACTGGTCCACCTTAATCTAAGGAGCATCATCTCTAATGCTTCCTGCAAGAGTTGGCAGACCAAGACAAGAATTTTCCAGGTTGTCCAGAGGCTTTGGATGAGCCCTGCTTGTTATACTGCACAGCAGCCTGACTTTCAGAGAACAGGTAGTAGTTGCATTTGAAAATAGGAAGTTTCCCTTAAAGAATCTTAAACTGTGAGATGCAAAATCACTGCCAGCAGTGACTCATTTTCCAGGCACAGAAAGGCATTATCACACTAACCCTGTCTGGGTCTGCTTTCATCCCTTTGCTGCCAGACCTTACTTACCTGGGCTGAGCTTAGAAGTGCATCCAAGTCCTGGCATTTCTGGACTCCCATAAATGCCATGTAGGAAATCTGGCAGCAGCTTTGTTTACATGGAACAAATTGTGAGGACTGCAGATGTAGCAAAGTTTCCTTGCCCACTGGTAGGTAGGTCAGAAGCAGGACCATGCCCTGGCTCAAGGGTGATTCTCTCCTTGCTGACCATCCAGCTGTACCCACATGCTGACTGCTCAGGCATCTCCCAACAATGTGGTGGTTTTCCTTCCCCCAGTTGTTCAACAGTGAAGTTGTTATCCTTTGCCAAGCCTTTGTTTTTTTCAGGAAAGATGGAAGAGCCAAACAACTCTGAGACCTCTGCCCTTCTGTCAGATCCCATTAAAATTCACTACTGAGTTCCTATGTCACTGGGGGAGGCAAAACTGACTGCAGGGGATTGTTTCTTTTGGAAAACCAGGCCAATGCCAGAAGATACCAATGGGTTCTGGGGGAAATAAGTAACTGTAAGGATAGCAGCTTGCAAGCTCCTGACTTTGATATTAAGATCCACCCATTTCAGAATGTCCCAGTTTTTGACAGATCACTGCCATCTGGCAAGCTGTGGTTGCAGATCATCCGAGATCACCTCGCTCAGATCTTAATTGGGTGCTGCTGAAGGAACGTCTGTCATAAACAAGTGGCTGGGCCTGCTTGGGAATGAGCAGCAGGAGAAAATAAATGAAGCTCCTGCCTGTGCATCATTGTCCTGTTGAGAAATATATGCATGGGAAACTGCAGCAGCATGGCACGGACAGAGAGAAGGGGCATTTGAAAGACAACTAAGTCACATTAGCTTAGGTATTTGAGCTACTGGTTGCAACCCTGTTATTTCCAGCTCAAGGGGAAAGGAGGAAGCAGCAGGAGAAATGAGGCTTCTTACTCCAAATGGAGGTAGGCTGGGTTGCCTGGAGAGGTGGTTGGTGCCCCATGCCTGGAAATATTCAAGGGGAGGGCTCAACAGGGCTCTGGGCAACTTGATCCAGTTGAGGATATCTCTGCTGACTGCAGAGGGGTTGGACTAGATGACCTTTGGAGGTCCCTTCCAACCATTCTATGGACTCTGGGGTAATCACAAGACAAGCAGTTTGATGAGCAGCCTTGTTGCTTGGCAAGCTACTGCAGTGTTGGGCAACCAGAAAGCCCAGCATGGTTGCGATTTCTGCTGTACTTCAGGGCAGTCTTCCACACCCTGGCCGGCTCATACCATTGCTCACAGAACTCCAGCTACAGGGGAAGTGATTGCAAGCAGGCTGCAGTGGGGAGTGCAGTCAAGGAGGAAGGATGCTGGAGTTCTGCTCCGGGCTCTGCTGCCAAGGCACAGCTGGACCCCAGCCCTCCCACTTGTGGACCCATTTCTAGCTGTAGGGCAAGTAGTTTCTCTGGGCAGCTTAAGCAGTGGGACTGGTTGTGGGTACCAGCTGGCTCAACACTTTCAAAATGTCTTTGACATCGGAGATTGGGGGTCATCCCTGTGGTTACTCACCCAGGAGCTGGTTAGCAGATGATGTGGTGAGGTTGAACTGCTGCTCCAGGTACTTGCCCAGGAAGGCAGCAAAGCCGGCAACCACCGCGATCTCCATGCAGGCTGCCAGGATGATACAGGTGAAGACAGGATTGGAGAGCAAGTGCTTAGTTACTTTGGGGATCACTAGAAGAGAGGAAAAAAGGGAGAGGTGATTTTGTGCAGGCTGTGCTCAAGGTGCTGGAGGTACTTTGCTGATTTCCTGCAGGATGAACTCTTTCAAATGAGGAGCAGTTTTCTGTTTTGCACAGAGAAGCTCATTTGAAATGTGGCAACACCAGAACAAAGTGAAGCACCAAAGCGCTGTCAAATAAAGATTAAGACACCAGGAGGGTGTAAAAAGAAGTCACCTGTCGTTATGTTGATATCTTGCAGATGACTTTGAGATGTTGAAGGATGAGTGTTTTCCCATATTGCCTTTGTTTCCCCCATGGGGAAGTCAATCAAAGCCTAATATTCTCTTTTTTCCTTTTCCTTTCTTTATGTGCTCCCCAAGAACAATACTGAGCCAGCCAATGGTGTCTTGAGTACTGTACTCAGCACCAGGTAAGCTCTTGGAAGCCTTCAGACACAAGCTGCCCCAGCTCACACCTGGGCCTTCCTTCTCCAGCCACCCAGATGTGCTTCATTTTCTTATTCCCTTGTCACACTGGTCACTTGCTGAGGGACACCTTGCAGCACGTCTGGGTGCAGGCTTATACTCTCCTGCTTGGTCTGGGGCCATGGCCACAAGGGATCTCATGCCTGGGGCAGCATATTAGCCTTCCTGACACTGAAGAACGTCTTCCCAAGAAGTCTAACCCTGCTCTCCCTCGGCTTCAAACCCTGTCCTGTCTCTAGACACCCTGATGAAAAGTCCCTCTGCAGTCTTCCTGTAGGATCCCTTCAGCTATTGGAAGGCAGCTCTAAGGTCCCCCTGGACTCTTCCCTTCTCCAGGCTGAACATGCCCAGCACCCTCAGCCTATCCTCACAGCAGAGGTGTTGCAGCCCTTGGATCATCTTTTGTGGTCTCCTCTGGACTCATTCCAACAGCTCTGTGTCCTTCTCATGCTGGGAACACCAGAACTGGACGCAGTATTCAAGGTAGGATCTCATAAGAGCAAAGTCAAGGGGTAGAATTCCCTCTCTTGCCCTGCTGGCCACACATGTCTGGATGCAGCCCAGCACACAGCTGCCTTCTGTGCTGCATGAGGGCACCGCTGGCTCATGGTGAGCTTCTCAGCAAACAACACCCCAAAGTCTCTTTCTTCAGAGCTACTTTCAAGCTACTAAGGAAGAAGTTCTTCCCCATGAGAGTGGTGAAGCCCTGGAATGGGTTATCCAGGGAGGTGGTTGAGGCCCCGTCCCTGGAGGTGTTTAAGCCCAGGCTGGACGAGGCTCTGGCCAGCGTGATCTAGTGCAGGGTGTCCCTGCCCATGGCAGGGGGTTGGAACTAGATGATCCTTGTGGTCCCTTCCAACCCTCCTGTGGTCCCTTCAGTCAGGACTGATTCTATGATTCTATGATACTCTGCCTGGATTTGTGCCTGGGACTGGCCTGACCCAGATGCTGGACCTTGCACTTTGACTTGTTGAACCTCATGCACTTGTCACTGGCCCACTTCTCCAATCTGTCAAGATCCTCCTGGATGGATCCCTCGAGTGAGTGCCCTGCACCACACAACTTGGTGTCATCAGCCAATTGCTGAGGGTGCCCTCGATGCCACTGCCCATGTTGCTGACATGCACGCACAGGTGCTTCTGTTTCATGATCCCTTCTTAATCATTAGTGCCTAGAGTCCTCTTCTCCAGGCCCATCTCCACTAAGCAAGCAGGAGTTCCCTTACCCAGGGAGATCTGGCTAATGAATCAGATGCAGCATTTTCTACTCCAGCGAACATTTTAATTATTGCCGAGATAACAGAGCCTGAAGAGGAGAGCATCCCAGTGCAGAAGAGAGCCTTGCTTTGTCTCAATACCTGATGACTAATTTCTCCCTGAATTAAATGTGAAAATCATTAGGTTTGGAAATTATCTCTCCAAAGTGTAGTGAAGCCTCAGTGGACCCCTGTTTGCACGGTGAGAAATCCATCCCCCACACCGCCTGTGGCGCACCAGGGGCTGGGCTGGCAGATGACGTTTCTCCAGTGCTGGCCTCAAGTTTTCACTTAGAGCTTCTTCTTGTTCTTTTTTTTTGGGTGCAAAATCTAATTGCACTGGCCTCAGCATGTGGAGGCACAACTCTTTGTCAAGGCTCTGCTTGGGTCCCCTTTCTTTTGTCCTTGGTGGGGTGGGAATGGATTAGGCTTAGATTTGATCTAACCGTTTTGGAAAGGGTCACTCCACAGATTCTGGGCTCTTTGTATCACTGATGTTTTTTCCCCTGCTGTGCAAAATTCTTGCTTCCTGAGGGTTTGTTGAATGTAATGAAGGTGCAGGAAGTAAGACTTTTTTTTTTTCAGTAGAACAGAAAAAAAAAAAGAGAGAGAGAGAGAGAAAAAAAATGATAGTAGGAGGGAGAAACGGGGGTGGGGGAATTCAGATGCGGAGAGATCTCAGAAGCCACCTGCTGCCTCCTTCAGTTTTTTGGTGGCCACCTACAGAATTTCCTCTTTTTGCCAGAAAAGGGAGGAAAAATGCAAAGGTGGACTTGGCAGCACTGAGCCTGAAAGGCCATATTTAAGGTATTAATGCCTGTGGTGCCTCTGGAGTTCAGTTTGTGCAAGATTAATGGATTCCTTGAGATGTAGCTTTGTGCCAATTCAAATGCAAAGACACAAAGGTCTACCTCTAACTTTGTCCACCAAGTAATAACAATGACAGCCTATCTTTTGCAGGAGGGAGGTAAAGATCATAGCCATTTATTTTTGAAGCTGGCAAGGCTGGTACCCAACCATCATGCATTACCAAGGTCAAAATCCATCTTTTGTACTTGGAGATGGACAGCAGAAATTTTGCAGAGTTATTGCCCCATCTCACACAGGAGAGGAGGCCCTTCTGACTGCCTTGCCTGGCAGTGCTGGGCTGTGAGTTCCATCACTTCGCCATTGTTTCTCCTCCCTATGTGTCTGGGTGTGAGTTTTCTGGGACAGATCCTGCCCCTCACTGTGTGTTTCACCACTACATACTGCAAGAGGGTTCTGTACCAGCTGGAGGATGTAACTCCAAACCCAGCACAAAGAGTGCAGAGGCAATGCCTGGCAGCCTCCACCATCTCCTCAGGCAGGGCCAGCTCATTCCCTTTCATTTTCTGAGGAGATGACAGGAGGCTCCCCATAGAAATGAATATCCTTTCATCTCGCTACTGCCACGCGTTAAGATGAATCATTTGACACCTGCTGCCGCCTTATCTGTCTCAGTTCTTGGGGTGAAATACCTCTGGGAACAAGATTAAAAGTCAGCAGTGAAGTTTAAAAATCTCTCAATAGAGCAGAGTGACGTGCTTTCAGCTGCCTGGCATATGGTGCTGGGTGTGAAGGGGGAATGGAAAATGTCTTGATGGGGGGCAGTAAGGCCCTGGGGAACACAACAACTAAGCACCGTGCTTTGTCACTGGAGCTGATCCCAGCAACCCCCACGATAAACGGCACCCTGCATGGCGGGGCCCCAAGGGCTAGCTCCACGCTTTGTAGCTATACATCTGAGGCTGAAGCCCATTCTCCAAATGGGAAAAGGGAAAGGTCTTTTAGATTCAAAAGAGCCTCAGAAATCTACTTGGAGAACCCCTGAGCTGTGTCAGACACGGCACAGACTCACCTCCCACACTCAGAAGGATCAGCTCATTTCACAGCCTTAACTCCTGCCACAGAAGTGATGTCAGAAAAGCAATTCTCAATGCTGTGGTGAGACACACTGAGAAGAGCAAGAATCCTCAGCCTCTTTTCACTGCTGAAGTACAGAAACCCCAACTCTTCAGACGACCCATCTGCAGCCTTGGTGATAGGATCACCCAGAGGTTGAAAGGAACGAGGCAGGATGTCCCAAAGCTCTCCAACACCCCTGCGGATCCCTCAACTTCCACCTTCTAACAACCCGAGCAATGCTTGTGTTGAGGCACAGGGCATCCTCCCTATCCCCTGCTGTGGGTGACAGGGCAGAGGTTTGAGAAGCACACACACTTTGGTACACCAAGTAGCTTTGATTTGTCACTAAACATCGGGGAGTACCCAGGGATAATTGGCAACCTCATTACATGAGGTTTAACTACTCTCTAGAAACGACAAACTATAATCATCACGTTGGTGCTTGAAATGAATTGTTTGGAACATTACAATCACCAAGGCCCCCTTTTCCAGTTGGAGCACCCTACAGAGACGTGTTTTCAATTTGCAGTAAAGATGAGGAACACAGGAAGCAAAGTAATAAATTAGAGGGAGGTTTACAGTCCTGTCCACCCAGGACAGCGCTGTGAGGGAAAGGCAAAAAATGTAGCGTTGAGCCCAAATGCTACTTTCTGATAGCAATGTAGGCAGCAAACCTCAGATCTGAATAGAAAACAGAAGGCAAAGTCTCTACCTGGCTTGAGGAGTAAGGGATGAAGAAAATACTGCAGGCAGCAAGAAGAAAAAAACCTGCAGGAATAGAATAGAATAGAATAGAATAGAATAGAATAGAATAGAATAGAATAGAATAGAATAGAATAGAATAGAATAGAAAACAGAAGGCAAAGTCTCTACCTGGCTTGAGGAGTAAGGGATGAAGAAAATACTGCAGGCAGCAAGAAGAAAAAAACCTGCAGGAAAGAGGCAGCTCCTGTAAAAGAGGAGATGGAGTAAGGCAAGAGGTGCTGAAGATTTCTCAGGCGAGTTTCATATGCCACATAGCCTTGGCAAAATTAGAATCACAGAAAGGCTCAGAGATCATCTGCTCCAACCTCTCCATGCCCAGGGGCACCTCTCAACTAGACTCAGCTGCTCAAGACCTCATTCAACACCCCCAGGGAGGAGACATCCACAACCTCCCTTGGCAGCCTATTCTGGAGTCCCACCACCCATGTTCTGAAGAACTTCCTTAGATCCAGTCATAAAAGACATGAAGGAAAAGGATGATACCCATGTCAAAGAAGCTTCCTGACAGATGCAAGCTTGAAGCAACAGCAACATTCTCATGGATTGAAAGGGGAAGTCCTCCTACTTTGTCATCTCGACTCCAGCAACCACCTTTGCTGGATTTCAGAGGGGGACATAAACCTCACCCAAATTGTGGCGGTCACAGGAAGGCACAGTGTCGTAGAATCACACAATCCATAAGGTTGGAAAAGACCTCAAAGATCATCAAGTCCGACCTGTCACCCAAGACCTCATGACTACTAAACCGTGGCACCAAGTGCCACAACCAATCCCCTCTTGAACGCCTCCAGGGACGGTGTCTCTTTGGGGGCAGACACACTCTGCTCGACCTCAGCTGCTGCTCAGGTTCTGCACAGCAGTGTCAGGCTGAAGGCCTTTCTGAATTAATCAAAACTTCTGGCTTGGAAAGAGTGAAGAAGAACCTGCCCACAAAGCCCACTTCCTCACGAAATCCAAGCCAAAGGAAACTTGGAAGACTGATAGGATCTGATGTGGGGCCTTTTATCACCAGCCTCTACTCCCTTGTCTGTGATTAGAACTTCTCAGCAAGCTTTTCAGATGTTGGCACTGAGCCAAACCCCAAATCCAAAAAGGAATCAAAGCCATGATATCTGCCTGGATCAGGGCAAAAGGCTCTCTGCTGTGGTCATGAATGAAGGTACAAACGAAGCCCTCGCCAAAAGGCTGTCACTGTGACTTGTTAGAGCTGTGAATTTAAAACTACTCATGTTAGCTGTTAATCTGCTCAGTCCCAGAGGGACTCCGAGCCCTCCACGACCCAGGTTCACCCTGCACAGCTGGAAGCTTCTGGCCCAGTGTTACATGTTGGCTTCCCAAGAGCACTTCTGGGGAGGGAAACCCAGGATTCAGAGCTGCTCCCTCCCTAGGTATTCAGCAGACTGGTACACAAAGCAGGAGGGAGGCAAACAGGAGACAAGACAGCTGTCAGCTGTACATCCCAGCTCTCCCATGCTCTTGGAAATGAGGCTGGACAGAAACCAAAACGTTTCCAAATCTAGAGAATTTGTAGTTTTGAAATTCATTTAATTCCACAGTGAGCTTTCTTTTAAATCTTTGTGAATGAGCTTTTCTCTCCAAACCTGAAGGATTCCATATCAATTTCAATCCTTTTAGGTTTTTAATCTCTCTCACTAGACAGACGGGCAGGAGGTAATGAATTTCTGGCTTAAATCATTGCTAAACAAAATGCATTGAGAGCAGAATGTTTCAGGAGTGTTAAAGATAAAGCCTTACAGGAAACATTTCGAAATGAAATTTCATTGGAACTGACCATTCAATTCAACAGAAGTGACATTTCTGTATGAAAACCAAAAATGATGTTAACAAAACATTTCCAAGCCCAACCTGGAGCAGGTGGTAGGTTGGAGGCAGTGCATTAACACCATGAAGGCAGATGCTGGACAGATGTGAGCAGAGGGCACAGGAGCTCTGACACAGCTGAGCATCATCTCCAGCCCTGCATAGCAGAGAGGTCCCCAAGGCACAGCAGAGGTAGAAAAGTGAAGCTGTGCCCCCAGGACAGCAAGGACTCCTGCAACTCACACCTGCAGTGCTTCCACAGACCATAGGGAGAGCGCAGGGCTGGAACAACGCTGCCAGGCTGCCAGCTGAGAGCAGAGAGAGCAATGGCAGCATTTATCCATCCTCTTCCTGCTATTAAGCCTTCATTTCCTTGTGCTCCCAAAATGGATTTGCACTGCTTAACTGAAATACCAATCAGGTAAGGCAGCATTCATATACCAGTTTTGCACAGGTAAGCACCTGCCAGGATTGAGCCATCGTGCCCCTGCCAGCACAGCTCTGCAGAGTTGCTGTGGCAGCCACCCGCTGCTTCTGCTGCCTTTGATGGCCTCTTCACCTTCTGACATTCAAAGGCACAGACTTCATTTGAAGTTTGAAGCTCCTCTTAAGGATGCTTCTTTTCCCAGCATGAAAACACCCCTCATCAAGAGATGCCCTGGCTTCCCAAAAGCTGGGCCCTCCCTCTCCAGCTTAGACCTTGTAGAGATGTAGAATGCCTTCCTAATACTTTGAGCAGGTTCCTTTCGTATTAGCCCTAGCTCTTCGGTGTGCTAAGCCTAGAAGCAGGCAAGGAAATCTCACCCAGCCCTGTATCTCCCTGTTTTAAAGCAAATCTTTAGTGTCTTGAGTAACCTCCCAGGTGCCAGCATGCTGTGTTGCTAGCTGACAGCTGTGACCCAGCTGGGAGCATGCCTCCAGCCCACACCACCCTGCTTCTTTTCCTGCCATGTCCACTCACTTGCAGCAGTCTCTGCAACAGTTTAAACAAATAAAACAAAAATCCCCTCACCACCCCCTGCAGTGGCCAAAAAAGAGACTCAGTTCAGGCTCTGAGGATGCACTGCTGATACAAAGTGGGTTCACATGATCAGACCAAGGTAACAACTCTTCCTTCCCATCCTGTGCACAAGAGATGGACTATCCTGCACCTCCATGCACACGTGGACTTACACCCGCCCAGCACCATGCTGCAGGGTCAACACTTGCTAAAAAGGAGTCCGAGTTAAGACCACACTCACCACAATGAGTATTTCCACCCACAACCCCAACTCCGTGTTCTATGTGATACATCCTGTAACCATGGCAGGTACATCCACTGCCATTCAGCTTCACGAACTCATACAACCCCCAAATGTGCCATGGCAGGACAAAAGATGTGGCTACATATGCACAGATGTATTAACCTCTGCACAGATATATTCTGAGCCCCTGTACAGATATATTTTTAACCTCTGTATATAATTACTGTATATAGAGATTTTTATCCTAGGGAAAAGGCTACAGAGTTGAACTTTTCCCAATGGAGACTTTACACAATCAACAAAGAAGTAACAAATCCTAGGTCCTATCACAAAAAGGATCCATATACATGTTTCAGCTGCTGTCAGTATAATGGATATGCACAGCATGAGTGCAGACCTAAGCAATGCTCACCAGGAATGGTGAGGCACATTTGCCATCCCTTGCCTGAACATCCTCTCTAGGCAGGCACTTGACCACATTCCCGCTGCGACAACAGCGGCAAAGGACTTGAAAGGAGGTGGCAGCTGCCAACACTGTGTTGTCTGTGACAGGATCAAAAGCATAACTAAAAAGGTCATTCTGTGTCTTATTTGATGTGATGGAAATTGTATTTCAAAGTCCATCTTACACAGAGACTTCTGGAACACCAACTGATCTGAAATGGGGTTACCTGCAACGTGGAAGCCTGGTGCCTCCTGATGTAATCGATACTTTGAAGCATATGGATGTGGCAGTTTAATCTCTCTACTTCAATGAGCAATATATGCTCTTGGAACCCCTCCATGGCCTCCTGCATGCAAGAAACTCAGCTTGGTCAGCACCATCTTCAGGCAGAACTGCTGCTCCTCCATGCAGCAGGGATGTTGCCAAATTCTTTCACTTTTCAATCTGAAAACCTGCAAAAGTGTCCCAGGGCCCATTCCAAAACTCAGTGGCCAGGAGCAGATGCTGTGATGAATCCATGACAAAAGCCACAGAATCATCCATATGGACATACCATGGGGAAAAGCCCACTCCTCACACTCAAGAAAATCCTTGCAGCAGAGATGAAAAGATGAAGAAATTCATTTCCCTGCCAAATCTGCAAACAATTTCTCCCTTCACCTTTGTTCTGAATCTTCTCATCCAGTCAAAATGCCACACCTTTGACCTTCCCTAATGAACATCCACAGCAATGAGTCAAGGCATTTTTATCGTTAAGAAAACACCTTCCCCCTCCCCCCAGGTCTATTTTCCCTTCCCAGCAGCACCTCATTCAATTCCTAATTAAGGCAACTGCAGAGGGAGTGATTTTGTCCTCGTTTATCTAAATGCATTAGGCAGTAATGAAACCTGCTCTGCCACAATGACAGAGAGTGGGAAGCAGCCACCAGTGCTGCAGAACAACGCTCTCAGATGAAGGTTTTTCCAGTGCAGCCTACAGAAGGGTATCTGCCCACACTCTCCCACAAAATCCTGGATCCTTAGCTGACCTTAATTAGAGCCAGGTCCATTTCCATTACTGCAGGACATGATGTGGAGTTTTTAACTCTAATTTGCTACAAGTCATGCTCTGCTCTGACACTTTGCTTCTGTTCTGGGCTGGTGTCTACCTCCTCCCTATCTCAGTTTAGGAGCTGTAGTAGTGCCCAGCACTCACTGCTTTGTATCTGGGATTGCACTAAGCTGCAGCTCACATGCTGGGAGCTCCCAGTTTCTTTTAACCACCCTTGCTCTCCATTTCAGGAGGCAGAGGTGAGTGGGATAGCAGACTGGAGAGAAGTTCATAAATTGCTCTGGCAACTGTGTTCCCCTTCAGGTTTCTTTCTCAGCTCCAAAGGCCTATCATCCATTTCTGAAGCTTTATAGTTTACAAAAAACCCAACCAAACCTTTCAAGTGGAACAAAGTCTCTCTTTAAAATGAGGACAATGCCATAGATAATCAGAAGCTAGCAACTTAAATTTCAGGATACTGAGTTTTTTTGGAGTAGAGCTAGATGGACCAAATCAAAGAGCAACTGAAAAACCCACCCTGCTGTTAGCCTGTTGCTGGCTGTCACAGAATACACAGAATCACAGAATTATTGAGGCTGGATCCAAGCTAGAGAAGGGGAGATTTAGATTACATGCTAGGAAGAAGTTCTTCCCCATGAGGCTGGTGAGACACTGGCACAGTTTGCCCAGGGAGGTGGTGGAAGCCTCATCCGTGGAGATTTTTAAGGCCAGGCTGGATGTGGCTGTGAGCACCCTGCTGTAGTGTGAGGTGTCCCTGCCCGTGGCAGGGGGTTGGAACTAGAAGATCTCTGTATTCCCTTCCAACTCTGACAATTCTGTGATCACCCAGTCCAGCCTATGACTTAGCACCATCACATTGACCAGACCATGCCACTAAGTGCCACATCCAATCTTTCCTTAAACATCTCCAGGAATGGTGACTCCATCACCTCCCTGGGCAGTCCATTCCAGTGTTTAATTACCCTTTCCATGAGGAAGTGCTTCCTAACATCCAACCTAAACCTCCGCTGGCACAGCCTCAGGCCATGCCCTCTCGTGCTGTCACAAGTTGCCTGGGGGAAGAGCCTGAGTCCCAACTTACTACAGCTTCCTTTCAGGTAGTTGTAGAGTGTGACACAGTCCATTGGAATGGGCTGCCCAGGGAGGTGGTGGGGTCCATGTGCCTGGAGGTGTTTAAGCAAAGCCTGGATGAGGCTTTTAGTGCCACAGCCTAGCTGATTAGTTAGGGTTGGGTGATTGGTTGGACTTGGTGATCTTAGAATCACAGAATCATAGAATCAGCCAGGTTAGAAGAGAGCTCCAAGATCATCCAGTCCAACCTATCACCCATCCCTATCCAATTGATTAGAGCATGGCACTAAGTGCCTCATCCAGGCTTTTCTTGATCTCCAGGGCTGGTGACTCCACCACCTCCCTGGGCAGCACATTCCAATGGCCAATCTCTCTTTCTGGGAAGAATTTCTTCCCAACACCCAGCCTAAACCTCCCTGGCACAGCTTGAGACTGTGTCCTCTTGTTCTGGTGCTGGTTGCTTGGGAGAAAAGACTGACCCCCACTTGGCTACAGCTTCCCTTCAGGTAGTTGTAGAGAGCAATAAGGTTTCCCCTGAGCCTCCTCTTCTCCAGGCTAAACACCCTCAGCTCCCTCAGCCTCTCCTCATAGAGCTTGTGCTCGAGACCTCTCCCCAGTTTTGTTGCCCTTCTCTGGACACCTTCCAGTACCTCAACATCTCTCTTGAATTGAGAAGCCCAGAACTGGACACAGGACTCAAGTTGTGGCCTGACCAGTGCTGAGTACAAGGGGAGAATAACCTCCCTTGTCCTGCTAGTACAGGCCAGGATGCCATTGGCTCTCCTGGCCACCTGCAGGTCTCTTCCAACCTGGTTGACTCTGTGAAGGTGCCCCCACGCCGAGTCTCCCTGCAGGGCCTCACCTCGCAGCTGCTGGAAGCAGGTGGTGCTGCTCTCAGCGTCCAGGGCGTGCCGCAGGACCCCGTTGCTGGGCTTGGGCCTCTCGTAGTCCCTGTCGGGGAGCATGGCCTGCTCGCTCTCCCCGGCGCGCTCCGGCCGCGGCGGCAGGGCCTGCGGGAAGCCGAACATGGGCAGGGACGAGAAGAAGAGTAAGGCACCGCACAGCAGGAAGCCTCCCCACCAGGCACCGATCCACCGAGGGTCGTCCGGGGTTATGTCCAGCTTGCCTGCAAGGGAACACACACACACCTGTGGGTGGCTCGGTGTGGTGGGCTGAGATTTCCGCCCCCCACATTACCTTTGCCAGAGCAGCTCAGCTGGAAGCAAATGAAAGCTGTGTTTACAAGCAGAACTACAGTCCACAATGGAATGCAACGAGTATGTACAAAATAGACAGGATTTACACTATTTACAGGTATGTACAATTATCGAGCCACACGAGAACCTCCCTGGTCAAAGAGACCAGGGAAGCTGTCCCTCTGGCAAAAGGAAGAAAGGAGCAGAGAAAAAGTAGTTGTTAGACTTCACCAAAACAATGCAGCCAGGGTCAAGCAGAAGCAGATTAGAATAACAGAATCAGTAAGGTTGGAAAAGACCTCAGAGATCATCGAGTCCAAACTATCACCCAACACCTCATGACAACTAAACCACATCCGATCCCTTTTTGAACACCTCCAGGGACGGTGACGCCACCGCCTCCCTGGGCAGCATGTTCCAATGGCCAACAACTCTTCCTGGGAAGAACTTTCTCCTCACCTCCAGCTTAAACTTCCCCTGGCACAGCTTGAGACTGTGTCCTCTTGTTCTGGTGCTGGTTGCCTGGGAGAAGAGACCAACCCCCACCTGGCTGCAACCTCCCTTCAGGGAGTTGTAGAAAGCAATAAGATCTCCCCTGGGCCTCCTCTTCTCCAGGCTAAACACGCCCAGCTCCCTCAGCCTATCCCTTCAGAGCATGAAGCAAGCAAAGAAGAGAAGCCCCTGAATGTTTTGGTAGAAGCAGTCTTACAGCAGATCTCTCTCCAACGGAATCATTTAGAATCATCTTTATTTTCCCTTTTCACACCCAGTAGTGATTTGTTTACATTTTCCTACTTTTCTGCTCAAAATCTATAACAAAATTTTAAAGGCATAGCCTAAAACTGCCACAGCCACGCCAGGGGCACAGAGACACTCCTGAGGGTCCTCTACAGGAAGGCTGGGGAGGGACTGTTCAGTAGGGGATAGGACTAGGGGCAACGGTTTGGAACTGGAGCAGGAGAGATTCAGGATGGACGTCAGGAGGAAGTTCTGCATGATAAGGGTGGGGGGACGCTGGGATGGGTTTGCCAGAGATGTTGAGGTCCCATCCCTGCAGATGTCCAAGGTGAAACTTGCTGCGGCCCTGGGCAACCTGCTCTAGCTGGAGAGGTGCCTGCTGCGTTCAGGGGGGTTGGACAAGATGAACTTTGAGGGTGCCTTCCAACCTGATGCATTCTGTGATGCTGAAGATGGTTATTGGGACTTTGTTGTCTGGTGAGTGGCTTCCAGATACTAGCTGAGAACCCACAGTGCATTCCACACCCACATCATAGAATCATAGAATTGTAAGAGACCTCAAGGATCATCTAGTTCCAGCCCCCTGCCACAGGCAGGGACACCTCACACTAGATCAGGTTGCCCCAGAGTCACATCCAGCCACCAGTGCATAATGACCTCCATATCCAAGAGGTTCTTAGGATTAGTGAGGTTCTAAGGATCACCTTGTTTGTCTAGATGGTACATCCGGCTTCTGCAACAACATCCTGCAATCAGAGCTTCTTTCCAGTGTCTTTGGCTCTGCCAGCTCTAGGAAGCTGCCATATATCAGTTAGTGTCCCCCAGGCTGGCACTGAGATTTTGGGCATCACTGTCCCAGCGTGCCGAATATGCACACAGCTGACATCTACCAGCAAAGACTTGCATGGAGAAGCAACAGAACACAGAAGGACATTGCCTCTCCACCTCAGCTTACTTGTTGCTTTTTTTCCCCCAAGAAGTCAATGCTTTGAATTCACAGCCCTTTTCAGTGAAGAAGAGATGGATATTTGGGCTTTAAAGTCACCTGTGACTGCCTGGAGGATAAAGCCGTTGTAGATATTGGGAGAACGTGCCCACTGCATCAAGCGGGCTCAGAAGGGCAGAGAAATCATCAGAAAATGAAGAAAAACGAAGCAAAAGGCTACAGCATCCTGCAGGCCACCACTCAGCAGAGATAAAGAAAAAGGGGGCTCTGGAGTCAGTTTAGGGGGAATAAAAACAAGCAGCAGGAGGGCAGAAGCTGTGCTCCTAAAGCCGCCTCCATCAGCAAGGCAGCGGAGGGTGCCCAGCGCCTGAGCTGACTCCCAGGGGAGGTCTGGGTCTGCGTGGCTGGAATGACAAGCTCCTCTGTTCATGATGTCTGTCTGGTTACTGCCACTCTGAAAAATCTGTCTCAAGTGAGGCAATCAAGTTGTCTCTCAAGCAGAGACAGAAGGAAACTCTCTTCCCCTTCGGGAAAATAACAGGTAGCTCTCCAGTGTAGATAAAGTTGGGAAAACAATGTTTTGGAGGGGCTGCTTTTTTCCCCTTGCGATTCCCTCCTGCCTAAAGTGCTTTTTTTCTCAGGTTCTTGAGAACACCACTGTGTGAAGAGCCACATAAAGCAAGGTCTTCTTCTTACCCCCTTCTTAAAATAGGTCCCGTATGGAGGGCAGCACATCAGTGTGCCCTGGCATCCCACACCTCCTGCCCGGAACAGAGAGCAGAACAGGGCTCAGCCCTTTGGAGCTCGGTCTCACACTACTGCAAGCTGCAAGGACGAGCCAGCTGCCATGTGGAAACTCTCTCCCATACAAAAATAGATGCAGGCTGTGTGTGCCCCAGCCCTCACACAGTAGCAATGGACCATGGCCAAAGCCAGCTGGACCTGCAGCTGGAAAGTGCTATACCCTTCTTGTGACCTGCTGAGCCACAAGCCCTGCAGGCTCCTCAGTGATAGCACGCTACCATTCTCCTCTGTGCTTCTGCTTTTATCTCTTTTGAGTTCCAAATATGGAGCAGTGTCTTATGTTAAAAATGAATGGATCACATCACATTTTTTTAGCTAAGCCAGCATCTTGCCTTTGATAGTAACCAGCTGCAGATGCCTAGAAAAGCCAGAAGAATAATGTCAGCATACACCTGATCACATTCTGGTGATGTGTGTCTCAGATTTCTAAGCTACATTTGGTGGCATATTCATGTTTTTTTCTCCTATAAAATTGCCCAATTGTTTTTTATTCCATTTGCAGATTTCTAACATCCTACAGGGAGGAGTTCCACAGCTTCATCTCCAAGGAGAAGAGATATTTACGTCTAGGAGTTAATTATACTTAATGGTTAAATATGTAATAGGGTTGAAAGAAGTTCCTCTGCCTAATGGTTGGATCAGATGATCCTTGAGGTCCCTTCCAACTTGGTAATCTATGATCTTTGCTAAAGCCAAGGAATGAAAATGGGCCACATAGTGTTTGACTAAGGCACAGCCCTCAAAGAAGATCCTTCTTTCCTGCTCATCAAACACCACTTAGGTTCTTCAGCTGCCACAAGACTAAGAAAAGGCAGCTCCACTTTTCCAGATTTGCACAACTCTGTTCCAAGTCCTGCAAGGTTCAACTCCATCCAAATGCATCTTGTGAAGATGTATTTCCAACACCTAGAATATTGTACCCAGTTTTGGGCACTTCTGTTCAAGAAGGACCTCAGGGAACTGCTTCAAAGAGTCCAGCGAAGAGCCACAAAGAGGATGAAGGGAGTGGAACATCTCCCTGCTGGGGAAAGGCTGAGGGAGCTGGGCCTCTTTAGCAGGGAGAAGAGAAGACTGAGAGGTGACCTCATTCATGTTTATAAAGATGTGAAGGGCAGTGTTGGGAGGACAGAGCCAGGCTCTGCTCAGTGATGTCCAGCGATAGGACAAGGGGCAATGAGTGCAAGCTGCAGCAGAGGAGGTGCCACAGGGACGTAAAGGAAAAACTTTTTCACTGTGAGGGTGACAAAACACTGGAACAGGATGACCAGAGAGGCTCTCTGGAGACATTCAAAACTTGCCTGGATCCATTCCTGTGAGACCTACCCTAGGTGTCCCTGCTCTGGCAGGGGGTTGGACTTGATCTTTCAAGGTGCTTTTCAACCCCTAATATTCTGTGAATCTGTGCTGACAGAATCAGGACGGACCCTCAAAGGGGACACCACCCCTGTGGCTGTACAAGAGGCTGTGGGGTCAGCTGGAGCTGAGAACTGTAGCAAAAGCCTCAGAAGAACTGAGGGAGAAGGAGGAAGCCTCAGGTTTGCAAGCTGGCCAAGGGCTGGGGGAGCAGCGAGGGGCAGCCTGTCACACACTGCCCTCTAACGGCCAAGAGCGCGTAGTGCACGCGGCCCTGAATTCAGAGTTCTCCCTTGATGAAAGCGAGTCAATTTGCAAACAATCTGCTTTAACCCAAGCGCGGAGTCAAGGTGAGCAATAATTAGCACTGCTTCGGCAAAAAAAGGGCAATTATGCTGTAGGGACCGAGCCTGTCCATCCAAACAAAGTCATTTGCAGAAGGTGCTGGGCATGGGTCTTAACTGGTGTGTACCCAATGGAGAGCCTGGGCAGTACTCCCAGGTCCTGGAGATGGCAGCTCTCCAGATTTCATCTCATGCTCCAGACACAGCTTGCCTGGCAAGACTATGTCCATGGCTAGCTGGTGTGCCCTTTCACAGTGATATTTAAGATGTTTCTCTAAGAGCTGGGCTGAAACTCATCTCACAGTAGAAAAGGCCACGGAAGGGAACAAATTTTAGCAACTTCAAACCTGTTCTCTAAGGAGAGAGTTGAAAACTTTTTAATCCCAGTCATAAACCCCCCTCTAAAAGTGACATCCATACAAGAGGCACTCAAGGTGAAACAAGAAGCATTTTCCTGCTTGTGAGCATCAGCATTTTCTGTCCTGCTGATACATTAGCATATTTGATTTGGAACCAAACCCAGCTCTCCTTACTTGTGTCAATGAAGACAGCATCCACGTAGATTTTGGTACAAAAGGAGCCCAAGATAAATCCACAGGCTGGTCCAAATACCAACATCGTAAACAGGATCCCTAGAAGAAGAGAGAAAGGAGAACATTAGTACTAGGCTCAGGTTCTTCATTGCAAGTTGTTTTGCTTGTCTTGCGTTTTGCAGGATTGCTCTGTTGGTGACAGACAGGGATATGTGCCTGTGTCAAAGGCTTGAGAGGTCAGAGAGCATCCTAAATGCTTTCTGCTTGCCCATATCTCTGGAGGGAAAAGAATAGATGCAGCTGTGATAATGCTGAAGGATTTCTATTGAGCTGAGCGTGGACATGAGCTGTGTTTTGGTTGGCTGGCTGCTCTTAAAAAGATGTCTTATTCAAAAGCACAAGAGAAAGCAGTCCTGCCTTCTCCCCATGGGGAAGTCACCTCCAGCCAAATGCCTGGGAGACAGGGCTATTTTCAGAATTTAGGGCCAGCAAAGCTATGAAAATGCAGCATTGTCACAGGCTGCTGGATAAAGTCCCTTTCCAGAAGCAGAAGCACTCCACCAAATCTGTGCAGCCCTTCTCCCCATTATAACCACACTGCAAACATTCCCCAAGGCACACAGCTCTTCCAGCCCCTCACAGCTGCTCGCTGCTCCTGCAAAACCTGCATGAAATTGCCAGTGTACTGCTAGGCAAAGAGCCATTATGAGTAAATTACTTATTTGCTTCAATACAGTCTTTAGAAGTATTTATTCCCACTCCCACTTTGGCCCTGGAACAGGAACGCTACAGGCACGCTGCCAGCTCTCAATTATCCAGGGCGGAAAGGCAGGGGGACACAAGGATAATCCAGACAAAGAAGCAGCAAAGATAACACAAAACATTTATAAATTAGACAATAGGAACATATTTGGTACCTTCATATTTGGGATAGAAGAACAAGAAGCAGCCCCCAAGGATGCTTGTAACTGGCTTTCTGAAGGAAGCAGGGGCAAACCTGAACAGCGCGGAGCAGAGCCAGACCTGCTTGCTCTCTGCTGATGGACCTGAGGGCCTGGTGAGGTGGGAGGCACCTCAGGGCTCTTGGTCAGTGATGTGCCAGCCTGTCCTGACACCAGACTTGGTGTTGCTCACTTCAGAAATATCCCATGAAGCAGCTTAACTGAGTCTGAGTGTGGCACACACGGTGACACCTCTCTCTGCAAATCTCTCTGGGGGTGCTGCCTGGCACCTTGGTGCATTCTTAATGCACACCATCACAGCTACCAAGCTCCTTAGCTGGAAACTCCTAATTCCAAAGTTTTCTCTCTGTGCATTTCTCAGGAGCTGGAGAAACAATCAGAGCTGCAAAATATTGCCAGGAGACCACCAGCCCTACGCAAGGCAAGCTGCACCTGCTGATGACACTTTGGCCGAGCAGAGTAAATTGGTATGGTCAGAAAGAACTCCACCTTCAGTTTTAAAATGCAGAGCACAAACTAAGCACAAACCAATTCCTCCAGGTTTGTGGCTGGATTCATAACTAGGAGCAGAGCAACAGTATCTCCAGCCATCCACTCGTGCAGAAGCACAGAGTGTTAAAGCCTTCATAGCTGTCACCCACAGAAACAAGAGGGAGAAACAAAGGTGGTGGGGGAAGAAGAGAGTGTCAGGTCACATGTGCCACAGTAAAGAGTTGCTGCTGTCAGGACAGCAAAGGAAGCTGCCATCCCTTGCCCCATCTCAGCTCAAAGCTACAGCAATGGCACATCGTTGTCCATGCTGCCAGCTTAAATTAGTCTCCAGGATCACTGCCCATGATGCCCGTGTCAGCAGTGGAGCATGCCACCTCCCTTCCTACAGTTCCATGGCAGCAGTGGAGGATATCATCTCCCCTCCTGCAGGCACTTTGTTGCCAGGCATTGGGCTTGTGCTCCACAATCCAGCAGCAAGCCAGCGAAATTGTGCTCCTCAATCAACAGAGCTGCTTAGGACGTCTGTGCTTTGCTCCTCCAGAGATCTATAAAGCCTCACGTGGGACATCCCAGTCCCTGGCTACCTGCAGATGCACTTTGAAGGATGTGAAGTGAGGGAATAGGTCTGGACAGCAGGGAAAAGGGATTTTCCAGCACATCCAGACCACCTCCTCCTTCCCAGCCCCAAGGGCTGCCCCACTTTAAGGCTACCAAATTTCCAGTGGCATTTCCTATAATATCCACATCGGGTTTTTTCTGGTCACTAGATGGCATTAGTGTCTGCCACTCATCCCACAAGTGCCACATGCAGCAGGCTGGGTGGCAGGGCAGCCCACCCTGGCTCCCCAAACTGGGGTCCTACAGCCCCCGGGGAGGATCACTCTAGAGGCAGGGTGCTGCCTTCACCCACGCAGCTGCCACACACCCCATCAGGTTGTGCCCTTTGCCTGCTTGCATGCAGGAAAGCACAAATATTCAAACAGTTCTAAAACTGCAGAGTTTCTGGTCAAAGAGATTAAACAGACAGCATCTAGCAGAGGAATGGTCATGACTATTAGTCTGACGAACACAGGCAGCAAGCAAAGCTCTGGTTTACCTCTGATTATGGTCAAACAAGCACAGACACAGTGGGCCTCTCACTAGAGCAGCACCTGAGGCAAACAGAGCCCATGGTTTGAATTGGGAGCCCCTGGATTTCAGCAAGAGTCACAATATTGCTCTGCTCCCTAGAAGGAGTAAGGGAAAGGAAAACCCAGGCAGACCTGAGCACCTCCTCTTTCCCAGCCCTGGGTCCTCATCCCAGATCCTGGTACCCAGCACCCAGAGAAACTCTCAACTCCAAGGCTCCCTGAGTGTTCACATCTGCTGGGATGACTCTCTCCAAGGTATGGCTGCTGTGAGCATACCAAAGCATCTAGGCTGTGACAAGTCCTCACAGGCACCAAGGAGCTGCTAAAGTGCTGGTGGGAACTGTTCGTGCAAGCAAAAGGACTGAGGGGGCAACAGACAGCTGACTCAGGGCACCCACAAGCCAGGAGAGGGCAGCTTTGCAGCTCTGGACATGGCAGGGTTGGTTTATGACCCTGAGGACAGGTGGCACAACCTTCTCTTCACAGGCAGCAGATACTTGCTTTCTCCTTTTGTTTTTGAAACCTATTACTGGTCGATGATTTTCTGTAAGTGTTTAACTGCTCTGAAGAACTGGGGACACACCAGAATTGTTGTTTGACACCAGTGCAGGCACTCACACAGCAGGACAAGCACAAGGACCAGTTCTAACCCTCTAGGCAACATCTCTGGGTGTACCAGCATTGGGCTGAAGGAGGAGAGATGTTTGCCCTGTGATGATCTGCAAAGCACAGGCAGGCTTGTCAGGCTGTGTGCATACATGCAACACCACAGAACTGATGTGTGCTTCATGGAGCAAAGGGCAAGACAAAGAACACAGAAATAGGTCATCCTCCACCAAACCAACAACAAAAAGAATGTTTTCCCCTTTTCCAATGCAGAAGAGAGCAGGAACCTTTAGCTGGTGAGCCACCAGCAGCAGGGAGATGCTTGCAGAGGCAGTTAGCTGAAACGTAAAGCAGACACCAAGAAAGCTGCCCCTGGTGCTGCACCAGGTGAACACTGCCCACGTTCACACTATTCCTATCCCACAGCAAACCACCACCTCAGAAGCAGCCACGGCCTCAGCTGTCAAACCACCACACTTCCAATGCCTGCAGGCTGGAAGGAGTTACCTGCTCTGCAGTGTCCTCACTAGAGGGCAATGTGGGATAGAGCATCCCAGGCACAGGGACGTGGGTACCCAAGATCTTACAGTAAGATATGAAATTATGATTCACCTCCAGGCTGGCTTAAGAAGCCCTCCTGTTAATTGCACTTTTACTTTTTATACACAGTTTGTCCTAAAATCAGGCAAACAACTGGCTCACACCATGCCCTCCCCGGTAGTCGTGTTTTGAGACGCCCCATGGAATCTTCCTGTTGCAGTAAGGGTGCTCTGCACTTTACCTGACAAGTCAAACAGGTTTGGGGAAACCCCAAGGCATGGACTGTCACAATGGATAGTGCAGGGCCTGCACAGGGCTGGACCATCCTCAGGGATCAATGGAGCACATCACTGGCCACAAGAATTAGCCTGTTAGGTGATGGCATAGTGCCTGTGGCTGAACGCGAATGTGGAATTGAGGGCTCAAGGGGCAATCAGCCAAGTTAGGACTTGCCTAAGACATCCTTCCTCTTTTGAGAAATGCTGCATGATTGATAGCCAGCCCTGTTACCAGCAAAACACTTTCCACATCCTCCACCTAGTCATGCAACCTCAAAGCTGCTGCAGTAAATAAGGAGCTCTAGCAAAACTCCTTTTCCCAGTCCTGAGTGTGCTGCCAAGGATAAAGATGTGCTAACTTGTGGCAGGCTTGAACACCACTTCCAGATCAGCTTGATCTGACAGAGCCAGAGGGCACTAATACCAGGGGCAAACAGAACAAAGGACTAATCCTGGCTCCATCAGTCTCTTGCAAAACTACTGATGGCAACATAACTGGTGACCAGTATGAGATATTGCAGCCTCTTCTCTTTCACTCTCAGCTTAAATTCTGTTTCTACTGCTTAGAGCAACAACAAACATCCTCCTCGAGAGGAGGAAGGGAAAACATCTAACATTGCCCTAGAAAAAATTGCTTCTTGCTCTGCAAGGCTGGCTGAGCCTCTTTGAAGGATCTGTGCTTGGTCCTGCAACCAACACCTCAAGAAAGTGCAGGGCAAGTCTCCAGTGTAGTCATCTGTAGTTTAGGAAAGATGTTGAGTGGCTGGAAGGTGTCCAGAGAAGGGCAACAAAACTGGGGAGGGGTTTGGAGCACAGCCCTGTGAGGAGAGGCTGAGGGAGCTGGGGTTGCTTAGCCTGGAGAAGAGGAGGCTCAGGGGAGACCTCATTGCCATCTACAACTCCCTGAAGGGAGATTGTAGCCAGGTGGGGGTTGGTCTCTTCTCCCAGGCACCCAGCACCAGAACAAGAGGACACAGTCTCAAGCTGCACCAAGGGAGGTTTAGGCTGGATGTTAGGAAGTTCTTCATAGAAAGAGAGATTGCCCATTGGAATGTGCTGCCCAGGGAGGTGGTGGAGTCACCATCACTGGAGGTGTTTAGGAAGAGACTGGATGAGGTGCTTGGTGCCATGATTTAGTTAAATAGATGGTGTTGGATGATAGGTTGGACTTGATGATCTCAAAGGTCTCTTCCAACCTGGTTAATTCTATTCTATTCTATTCTATTCTATTCTATTCTATTCTATTCTATTCTATTCTATTCTATTCTATGCTATTCTATTCTATGCTATTCTATTCTATGCTATTCTATGCTATTCTATCTAGAGACCAGTGGAAAGCCAGAGAAGAAAGCTTCCTCCTTTATGCAGTTTGGTGTGCTTTTGATTTCAGAGCTCAGAATTTATTAATTGCTTTTAATTCTCACTAAATTATGGCAATTATGGCTGTGAATTAAAAGGCAAAACTGAACAAAACTACCTTGTTTTGGGATGGTTTGAACACTGGGAACTCACAAACAACTTCTTTTCAGTTTGGGCCCTTTTAAAGCACAGTTACATTTTACTTACAGCTAATCATTTGCAGCTTTGCTGCTCTATTCCCTGCACCACTCTCCTTGCCCCCCAAAAGGCAGGGAAATAAAAGAAAAAGGAGAAGCAAGTCATGCTGGACTGCAGAGTCAGAAATGTTTTCCTCCCCACCTTTTCAACTGGAACAATTTGCTAAATCCTGCTTTGTTGTGCCAATTTGCAGACATTTTCCAGGGGCTGAGGGAAGAACGGAGACAGAAGGGAGTATTAGATCTGACACCTTGTGACGTGATTTTACCACCAGTAATGCCCAGGACTGATAATGCAGTTTTCCATTAGAGCAAAAGAAGCAGCAGCAGCATGGACCTGTGGAGAGACTGGGGCACAAAGATGCTCAGTCACTCATGCAAAATGCAAAAGAACCAAGTTGCAAAGGCAAGGATAAAGAATGTCAATATTGCAGTAATAAAGAGCTGTCCCTGGGTAACCCAGGTTGCTTTCCAGCAGCAACAGCAGCCCAAAACACAAGTCAAGTCATGTTGTTTGCAGCACAAAAGGGGTGAAGAGCATTAATTCAATCTAACAAATTAACTGGGGACAGAAACTCCCAGCAGTATCCCTCCTGGCCAGAAATAAGACATGGAGGGAGATGCAGCAAGGTTTGCCAGCCTCACCAAGGTGCAGCAAGGAAGAAGCTCAGGCACAGCTTGCTGAGGAGTAATAGCAGGTTCAGCACACAGCCACAGGATGAAAAAAGACCAAGCTCTTTTGCTCCTTGCTTTGCTTAGCAGAGGCTAAGGACACACAGGGAAACTCTTTTGGAGACCTGCCAACAAGCACCAGGTGAAGGTGATGATAGCCAGGTGAGAGAGGAGGAGGAGGAGAAGCAGCAGCATCTCCCACAGCAAGGGAGCACACAGGGTTATAGGGGCAGGAGTCATTCCTCTTATTGCAGCCACAGATGTTTCCCATCATACATTCATCTGAACTTCCCAGGCCCTTCTGATGAGAAGTTTCCAATGTCTGTCCTCTTCTATCTGCAGGCTTCGTTTCTTTCCATGGAACCCTGAAGCAAACCCCAGGAATCTGGAGTTTGTTTTGCTTTCTAAAGGAACTCCCAGGCAACCAGCACCAGAACAAGAGGACACAGCCTCAAGCTGTGCCAGGGGAAGTTTAGGCTGGAGGTAAGGAGAAAGTTCTTCACAGAAAGAGTAATTGGCCAGGGAAACGTGCTGCCCAGGGAGGTGGTGGAGTCCCCATCCCTGGAGGTGTTCAAGAGGGGACTGGATGTGGCACTTGGAGCCATGGTTTAATTGCCATGAGGGTTAGGTATTAGGTAACAGGTTGGACTTGACGATCTCTGAGGTCTTTTCTATCCTGGTTGATTCTGTGATTAATGCACTTTGTAAGGGGATTTAGTGAATGGTGGCAGGAATGCCAGAAGCACCTTTTAACATGGAGAAAGGAGAAAAAATTCATGTTAGGCTGTCATTGCCTCCTCTCTCACATTCCTCCCAAGTCCTGATGCAAGGCACTACAGCATCTACCATTTGTTTTGCCCAGTAACAGCCCATGCAATAATGCAGAACAGCAGGATAGGTATTTCTGACTTCGTCCACACAATGCTTAGATACAAGCTAAGGCTTGCTTCATGAACACAACTCAGTCAAGCTCTCTGACATCAAAGGAACCAGCCCAGGAACACAGGAGGTGGTGCAAAACAAGACTTTATCCCCAAAGATGTTGAAGGCTTCTGTCCTTGACTGCCTCGATAGCAAATGGATGAAAACATCAAATCTCTCAGGTAAGAGTCAGTGCTACCTCCAGATTATCAGTACAACAACCTTCTTCATGCCTTTCCTCTGGGTCTTGGGTACCACTTTCAACTTAAAGCCCAGTTTATGGAGGTATGGGATTTGATGAGCATCTCAGCTTGGTACCCAAGAATCCACCTAGCACCGAGGACCCATCTCATAGCTCTGTGCAGGCATCCTGCTGCCGGGACTGAACTGCTATTCATAGTTATGCTAGCTGGTCAAAAACCCACCTTGAGCACACTTTCCTGAGCTCCAGTCTCCATCCTGTGCTCAAGGGTTACTAACCTTCCTGACCTTACCAAGAATACACTGAGATGACACAGCATTTGCCAACCATGGGCAAACCCCTGGTTTTGCAGAGGACATGTGTAGTCATGCAGATGTCACTGATACCTGCTGGGTTTATGGTCCCCTTGAGCCAGGCTGTTCCTGCCTTGACACTTCCATGAAATCAGAGTGTAAGAGGCACACCTTCAGCAAAGCACATGGCCAGAGCAATGCCTGCTCCCTCTTGCACCACCCCAAGGGACTGCTTTGGGTCAGTTTGGAAGATCTGGTATAGGTGATCCTGCTGTGGCAGGGGGGTTGGACTGGATGATCTTTTGAGGTCCCTTCCAGCCTTTAACATTCTGTGTTGCTGTGATGTGTGAGAGTCTCTTCACTGCAAAGCTTATGTTGTCATCACATCAAGCAGCTGCATGCCCATGGAGTGAAAAGTGATCTCTGCCAGAGATGAGTGACCAGGGGGTTCAGTGACCAGGGGGGTCACACACAGCAGGTATCAGGTGCAAAGAGGCATGCTGAGCACACACCCTCGCACCCATGACCCTGGGGATGCTGCTGCAGACATGGGGCATCACCCTCAGCCCCCTGACTGCTGCAGGAGCAAGCTCTTTTGAAAAGCACAAAGGGAGCTGGCTTTGCAAAGCACGAGATAATCTCAAAACCCTGCTTGTCCCACATTTCCTGCTGCGTGGAGGACGGGGCAGGCCAGCGCCAAGGGATTACTGGGACAGCGTAATTTGTGTGCTGTGCAACCTGCCCTTAAAGAGACACCAACCCAGCACAGCCTGCAAAGATCAAAGGTGTCCCAGTGCAGACTGGAGATGCTCTGTTCTCCCGCACGGAAGGCACTGGCCCTCAAGGGCTTTGGATAAGAGGCTCAGCCCCCGCAGGCAGTGGGCAGAGCTCTTCACTTCAGTTCACTTCTCTATGATTTCTCTCAGTTGGTGTCACCTCAAAACTGCACAGGAAGGCTAGAAGAAGGCTGCTTCCCATCAGATGGCTTCTTAGAATCATAGAAACAATAAGGCTGGAAAAGACCTCAGAGATCATCAAGTCCAATCTATTACCTAATACCTAACACCTCATGACTCCAAGTGCCACATCCAAGCCTTTTTAGAACACCTCCAGGGATGGTGACTCCACCACCTCCCTGGGCAGCACATTCCAATGGTCAATTACTCTTTTGTGGGAAGAACTTTCTCCTCACCTCCAGCCTAAACTTCCCCTGGCACAGCTTGAGGCTGTGTCCTCTTGTTCTGGTGCTGGGTGCCTGGGAGAAGAGACCAACCCCCACCTGGCTACAACCTCCCTTCAGGTAGTTGTAGACGGCAATAAGGTCTCCCCTGAGCCTCCTCTTCTGCAGGTTAAACAACCCCAGCTCCCTCAGCCTCTCCTTCCTGCAGCAAAACTCGCCGGAGTCATCCTCCCCAGCAGACAGCACGCCCATGAGCTACCCGCTTCCCACGCAGCCACAGGGATGCCCACATGCCTGCAGAGCCCAGCAACAACACTCAGCTCCCAGTTTCTATTCCTCAGCTTTCCTGGGGACAGTGCTCCTCATCTACCAAGGCAAGGCATTGCTTTTCCTGCTGCTTGACTCCTTGTCTGCACAGCCAGCCACCCGCCGTCGCCTCCGGCTCCGGTGCAGTGCCGGCTTCTTTGCGCCGCTGTGCCCCACTGGAGGAAGCTCAGATAGATGGTGCTGGACCGGTGGCACCTTTTGATTTGTTTTCCTCCCTCAGTGCAACCACTGAAGCGAAGGGAATGTTCCAGCAATCCTGGCAGATGCTTCCAAGAGCCTGCAGCTGTCGATTAATGAGGAGCAACTTTGGGAGAGTTTAACATTTAGCCTTTGTTCCGATGGAGATCAAAGCAGTTCCAGCCCTGCACTGGTATGAGACAAGGTGGGGAGGAGGGAAGTTGACTTCTCTCATTTCCATGAGACCCCCAAAGAGAGGTGCAGTATTTAATTGCCCTGCCTTTAACCAGTGAAATGAATTATTACCTAGTTTGAAATCAGGCAGCCTTGGACATCTCCCATCAGCTTCTTCCCTTCCACCCCTATCAAACCTTTCCATCAATTTACCAAATTGCTTTCAGCAGCCTTGTAAAATCAGCTCCTGTCTCATGAAGATTTATTCTAATGTAAGCTGCTCACCACTGTATGGAAATGCTGCAGAATGACTTATTTACCCCTGTGTTTAATAAGACTTAATGACTGTATCTAAAGCTGCTTGGAGGGTTTCATTTACTTAGCAAGAGGCAGGAAAACAATGCACCCATGCTACAGATAAAACAAACTTCCAGTGTGGTTCTTCCAGAGCGGCTGAAAGAGCTCATGGTGGTGGCCTTCCTCCTGCCTGCTGGAAAAGCCCTTCACAGCACAGTCCTTTGTTCTGGCCTATATTTAGCATTCAAATGTTAATCCCTAAAGAGGTCACTAGGACTTGAAGCTAGGTTAGGAGGAGGTTTCTCCCCAGACTGCCAGTGTCCCTTTAAATATTGATTTCCATCAGAATTCAGAATTTCTCTAAGGAAATGTCTGTTGACTTTGAGATGAAATCTGGCTGCTGGATGCAGGTATTTTGCCTGGTGAACTACTCTGCTTTTTCAGCTATTACCGAGCTTTATGTTGGTTTTATCAGCAAATCCCTGTCCCCAGCACTACCAAGGCTGATGTTACACCAACGACTGGCAGTTCCAGGGGATCCTGAAGCACACACAGGGTGTTTGCTAAGTGGCACAAAAAGTGCTGGGGCTTTTGCATTGTTGAGCTCAAGCACACGAATTTCCAGGGCCATAATGACTAGGTGGACATCTGACAGCCCAGAACCGCACCCACTAGCTGTCCTGTGTCCTCATTCTGACAAGCAGAAAAACGAAGAAAAACCAAGCAAAAAAATCCCCACCCCCAAAAACCCAACCAACCAACCAGCCAAAGCCCCACCCAAGCAATCCCAAACCGACCAAACACCCAGCCCAGAGCCCTCTTGGTATTGACCTTTAGGTCACTGCTTAGCCCAGCTGCTGAAATAGGATCACCAAGATTGCAGAGAAATGAATCATGCAGCGACAAAAGCTCCACAAGCCTCAAAACTGCATTTGCAAGCAACCCAAAACCTGAAGTTGCCAATCTGTGAGCTCTACAAGGTGAACTGTGGGGATGCTCCCACTACCAAAGCCTTGGGCTTACTCTGATCCCATCAGCTGACACGGGGAGCAAACTGTTCCCCATTCCTGAACGGTCTTCCTCCCCAGCATCCTGGTATCCTTCCAGGCATCAGAGGGATTGCTTGCTGCATTTCTCTCCTTCCTGATGGGAAGCTGGAGAAGAAATTTGCTTATGCTAATCAATCCCTGGCACCAGTCACACGAGACACTAATCCAGTAGCAATCTCCATCAGTCTCTGCATATTTAACTAAAGCAGTGAACACTCACGGAGGATTATGAACGCAGTGGTATCGTTGTAGCAGTGTTTTCCTACTTAAGCTGCAATCACTCTGATGCCCTGTCTTCTAATATTTACACATGCTATACATATAAACAACCTGCAGAATCACATCAGTCCATGCAAGCATGCTGGTCGGACACATGGTGATTTAACAGATCTCTCTGCGCTCTACAATGCTGTCTCCATTACCCTCTCACCAAAAGCTTCTGATCACAGAATCACAGAAGATAGCTGGTTGGAAGAGAGCTTGAAGATCATCCAGTCCAACCTTTGACCCAGCACTGAAGGGCCAACCCTAAGCCACAGAAGCATAGAACACTTTAGGTTGGAAGGGACCCCCTTCCATGGGCAAGGACACCTTCCACTACACCAGGTTGCTCAAGGCCCTGTCCAGCCTGGCCTTGAGCACCCTGAACCATGTCCCTAAGCACCAGGTCCACAGGCTGCTTGAACACCCCTAGGGATGGTGACTCCACCACTGCCCTGAGCAGACCCTTCCAATGTTTGAGAACCCTTTCAGTGAGGAAACATTTCCTCATATCCAGCCTGAACCACCCCTGGTGCAGCTTGGAACAATTTCCTCTGGTCCTGTCACTTGTCATCAAGAAGAGGCTGCCCCCTCCTTGCTCCAGCCTCCCTTCAGGTAGTTGTAGCGAGCAATGAGCTCTCCCCTCAGCCACCTCCTCTCCAGACGGCACATCCCCAGCTCCCTCAGATGCTCCTCATAGGCCAAGTGCCCCAGGCCCTTCTCTCCAGCCTCCTTCAGGGGGGTTATTTACACAAAGCAGCATCCTCAAAGGCATGCATGCTGCTTAACACTCATAAAAGGCAAGTCTCTTTCTCCAAGTGGTTTACAGGTGGTTTGGAGTTTCATTGCAAGGGCTTAGAGACTCAGGCTGGGCTAGGCAAACTCTTGAAAAAGAGTTTCACAATCCAGTTTTCCATCACTTTCTGCAAAAAGCAAAGAAACAAACTCATGCTCTGGCCAGCTAGGTGTATCCCAAAAGGCCAAGATGCTGAGCTATCTCTGAAGTGTAAGGACAAATCACTTGCTCCACCACCTCCCTTGCTGGATCACATTCTTGTCCCTGAAAGTTGCTTGTTAGCACATCAGAAGAAGCCAAGTCAGCTTCGGGAGCGGGTGTAAGAACAAACCTAACTATAGAGTGTAAATCCAGGGCAGCTTACAAACACCCTGAGCCCACGAGACACGGATCCCACACCTTCCCCACAGGGCTGCAGAGACGCCAGCCATAGCTGTGGGCTTGAACCAGCCATTTCCACCTTGCAAGCACGTTTTCTCTGCGTTAATCACCTTGGGAAGCAGCCACCAAAGAGACTCTGGAAGGGAAGGAAAGGCTGTGCTCAGAACACCAAGAACACTTTTTCAAAGGGTTTAGTGGCATGCTTTCAAGCTGTGCTCATCTCCTCCCAGCAGTTAAGCACCAACACCTGCTTTCCCAAATCTGCGGGGCCAGGCTAGCTAAAAGCAGCCAGATTTCCTGGTGTTGTTTCCCAGGAATTGTGCCAACAGCATGGAAATGCACTTCCAGGGCACTTCTCCCTCTCTGCAATTCTCCCTCAGAGTTTGCTGACCAGTTTCTCCTTTGACACTGCGTGGTTTCAATCCTACCTAGGGATACACCAGAGAAATGCACAGAACCCTTCACATCCCTCTCTCCCCTGCTCAGCCAAGCTGTCTGCCCCGCCTACGAGCACAACCTTTATTTGTTAAATAGACAGGAGCCCCTTCTTGCAGACTTTTTTTATCTCCACCAGTTGAATTCTGCAGCAGCCAGCCCCCTCTTGCTCCCTTTGTATGCTAAAGCACACTAGGAATCAAACCCAGCAGATCATAGGGCCCAGAGTACAATGAGCTGTTCACACATGCAAGGAAAAGCTCAGAGCCTGACAAATGTGAATTTTGGCATTTGCCAGCGTGGAGGTTGGTGTAACACCACCTCCTTCTTCATTTTATTCTTTTTTACTCCTTTATTGTGTTTTTTTTATTAAGCTGTGCACTGAGTTCAGCACAGACATAACACATTTGCTTGAGGATAAGGCTGCCGAGACCACCTCCCTCTCTCTTTAACCTCAGTCTTGGGGGCATCCCTTCCCTTCCCATCCATCTATCCCATGTACCTCACATGACAAAATGGTGACTTCCATCTCCAGCTGACATTTTATGTCAATACAGACAGCTTGCTGCTCTTCTAAGCAGAGATGCAGTTTGGAAGAGAAATTCAGCTCTTCCTCCCCCTAGACCTCCCCACCCCCTGTTCCAGCCTCACCATTTGAAAGACTCTTCCCTGCAAAACTTCCCACTCCTCCTTCCCACCTCTGGCCTGACAGCAGCAGAGGATCACTGCTGCATTTCCAACCCTTTTAATGCCTCCTGGTGTTTCCCATTCCTTCCTTGTGCCGACAGCACCTGGGATTTTGAGGCCTCCCAGCTGAGTATCAGTTGGAAGAGGCATTGGCCAAGGTCAGAGGACATAAACTCATTTGGCCTGGGATGGTGCTGCATACCACCAACAGCCAGCAGCTCCCCAAACATCCCTCTCCTGCAGCTGATCACACACATGCACATGCATATTTCTCCATCCCAAACATAGCATCTGCCACAGGATCTGTTTCCCTGAAGCACAGGTGGAAAGTTCACACTTCTGCTCCCCAGGCATTTCTGTGCCAAGGCAAAACCTCTCATTACCCTGCAGTCCCTATCACCCCTGCTCCAGAGCTGCCAGCTCAGCCAACAGCTCCCTGGGAACTTAAGCTGCTCCAAGTTTTCTTATTCTCCTCTTCATGTCATGGGGTTTTTTGTTTGTTTGTGGTTTTTTGTTTGGCTTTGTTTGGTTTTTCCCCCCAAAAGTCTGGAAGGAAAAACTCAGGATAATGAAACAGTGACATAATATATGGTTTGCTCTTCTGCAAAGGAAAGCAGGAAGAAGAAAGTGGCCAAAAAAAGCACCAGTTGCCCAAGAACTGCCTGAGCCACTCCTCGCCCTCCCAAAAGCCATCAACAGAACTCTCACTTTAGCAAGGGTGGCTTTCACTTTTCACGCCTCTTAGCGTGTGTGATGTCTCTTCTGCTTTTGTCTGGCTGCTGCTCAGGCAGAGGCTGCGCTGCACGGTGGAGGATGGCTCAGGCAACCAGGGCTGGGTAAGCCCATCCCAAATTCCTGAGGCAAAGAGAGACCTGGGAATCGCCAATGACGTCAGGAAATCTGCTGGGAACCTAGTGCTGATAACAGTTATCAGCACCAACCACTTAGGAAAGTGCTGTGCTTTCCTCTGCTGAATAGATCTAATCTAGTCTAGTAACGGCTGAGCTGTCAGGAAGGAAAGGAAATTGAAAACAAAACTTCTGTTGTTTCACTTCCTCTTATTGCAAAGTCCATTAGCAAAAAGCATTTGCTCCTGTCAGCACTCATTCTGCACTGACCCAAATCCCACTGAGCTCTCTGGGAACTCTTGCACAGACTTTACCTGGCTTTGGATCAAACCCACTGCTCCCTGCTGAGCATGGCCAGACAGTTAGGGTGCTGGCCTGGGACCTGCCAGACTTTCACTAGTGAGCTGCTATGGCTTGACACTGGGATCCTTGCACCTTTTTTTTCCACCCATCCCTCTTTGAGGTCCCTCACTACAGGTGCTGCCTAGCCCTTGCCCAATCATAGAATCATAGGATCAGTAAGGTTGGAAAAGACCTCAGAGATCATCAAGTCCAACCTATTACCCAACACCTCCTGACAACTAAACCATGGCTTCAAGTGCCATGTCCAATCCCCTCTTGAACACCTCCAGGGATGGTGACTCCACCACCTCCCTCGGCAGCACGTTCCAATGGCCAATCTCTCTTTCTTTGAAGAACTTTCTCCTCACTTTCAGCCTAAACTTCCCCTGGCACAGCTTGAGACTGTGTCCTCTTGTTCTGGTGCTGGTTGCCTGGGAGAAGAGACCAAACCCCACCTGGCTACAACCTCCCTTCAGGGAGTTGTAGAGAGCAAGAAGGTCTTCCCTGAGCCTCCTCTTCTCCAGGCTAAGCAACCCCAGCTCCCTCAGCCTCTCCTCACAGGGCTGTGCTCCAGACCCCTCCCCAGCCTCGTTGCCCTTCTCTGGACACATTCAAGTGTCTCAATATCCTTCTTAAACTGAGGGGCCCAAGCACAGGCTGCAGCTCTGCTTGCTTCACTGAGACAACGGCGAGAGCATGCCCTCCGTGGGGGTTGCTGTGGGCAGCGCAGAGCTGGGGGGCTCCAGATGTGCCACGCTTCATGACCACCTCATTTCTCAATAGGCTCTATGCAAACTTCTCAGCGAGAGAAAATTGGGAAGTCTTAATATTTATTGGTGGGACAGCACTGTGTTCCCACAAAACATTTCCAGAGCAGGCAGTGGGGTGGCCCAGTCTGACAACCCCTTCAAGCATCCCTGCTACTCACCCCATGTGGTGAACTCTGAGGGATGCCAGATGCCAGTCTGCTCTGGGGGATGGGGAGGCTGGCTGGATGCAGGATAATCCCCCAAGCGAAGATTACTTCCAAGCAGTCAGTTGCATTAGAAGCACAAACTCTGGTCCTCACAGTGTTACTCAACCTTTCATCCCTAGTGTCCAGCCTTCTCTCCACTTCCCAAAATTACAGGCCATGGAGACATCTTCCTGAGGTTTCTTACAAACCTGGAAGCCATGTGGAGATGCCAGCCCTTCCAGTGCTGCTTTCATAAGAGTATTTACCTTTGAGCCAAAGAGGGCCCTGTCCCTCAAGAGTCCCTTTCTCTCCAGGGGAGAGAACAGCTGCTGCTATCAATTATGGGCTTGTCTCCCTTAATTAAGCATCCACAGCCACAGCTGAAAGATGAAAACAAAGTCTTCTTCCAGCCCTACAGGAAGGGGATAGGTTTGAGGCTCTGGAAGAAGACAGCACTTCTCACCCACAACAGACCTGGCCTTGCCTTTTAAGTTGGGAAGTGAATTAAAAGCACTCTGAATAACCCATTTTAAAGTCAAACATGTGAGAATGGTCCAGTTTAAAGGTGTTTAGTGGGAGGTAGCCCTGGCCTGAGGGAAGCCAGCCTAGTGGGCCAAGTAGCATGGACCTAGGAACACACTTCACAGCCTCTAGTTACCGAGGCAGGACCTCCAAGGTTGTTGCTATCCTCTTCCAGGGTGCTCAGTGACCTTAGAGGAGCTGGTGTGGCTGCCAGACTGGTGGCTTTTTGATGGCGTTCATGCTTCCAAGAGGGTGCAGGTTTGTCTGAGGTGTTTTTGTGGGTAAAAAACAATAATAAAATATTTTTATTTTTACATTAACACAAGCCCCTTAATTCACAAGCCTTTGGCTCCAAGCTGTTATTCTTTGCAAGTATCCTTTCACAGATAAAAGAACCCAGGAGTTGTACCCAGTCTGCAAATGCCTGAGTAGTATTCCTGAAAGTCACTCTGCTGCTGTCACTCCCTAGCTCCTGCCTGTCTCCAGCCTGGCTCTCAGTGAATGAGACTCTCATTTCTCTGACTGATTACTGCCCTGCTTTCAGCAATCACCTCCAGGGAGAAGTTAAGACCTCACAGGTAAGTGCTCAGAAAATGAAAGCAGTTTCAGACTGGTTCTGGCTGAACCCGAGCTGGATTAAGAGGTTTATAGAGCTTGTTACAACCCATATGCTTCAAGTCCCGCCAGCCAAACAGCCAGTGCTGGCATTTCCATGCCCAGTCCTGCAAAGCAATTCAACTTAAGATCCTCTCTAGATCCTCTAAAATAATCCTGCTGAAAGAACTACCACAAAGAGGAACCCCACAGGGGATGTTTCAAGAGGCTGGAAAGAGCAGATCCCAAACCAACAGATGGAGCTTCCTGCTTCCTATACAACCATTTCATAGAATCATTAAGATTGGAAAAGACTTCTAAGCTCATCAGTTCCAACCATCAACCAATTTAATAAAGCTTCTCTTTACTGCAAGGTCCTGGTAAGCAGAGTTGGTCAGAAAGCCTTGGACAGACCAATGTGCCACTGGAAAAAATCAGACCAAGTCAGGAGGCTTTATGAGGCTATGGCTGCTTATCCTTACTTCCACTTTTGGGAGGGGGAAAAGAAGGACAAGGTGTGGAAAATTCTTCACTGAATTTCAAATTGGAACATGGTATTCCTGGGGTCTAGAAAAAACCACACCACATTATCACTTCTATGTCATGTATCTTGTGTCCAGTTCTGGGGTCCTCAGTTTAGGAAAGATGTTGAAGGAAAATGGTGCTGGAAGGTGTCCGGAGAAGGGCAACAAAGCTGGGGAGGGGTCTGGAGCACAGCCCTGTGAGGAGAGGCTGAGGGAGCTGGGGTTGCTTAGCCTGGAGAAGAGGAGGCTCAGGGAGACCTTCTTCCTCTTTCCAACTACCTCAGCCAACTACCTGGGGGCTGGTCTCTTCTGCCAGGCAACCAGAACAAGAGGACACAGTCTCAAGCTGCACCAGGGGAGGTTTAGGCTGGAAGTGAGGAAGAAGTTCTTCCCAGAAAGAGAGATTGGCCATTGGAATGTGCTGCCCAGGGAGGTGGTGGAGTCACCATCACTGGAGATGTTTAGGCAGAGACTGGATGAGGCACTTGGTGCCATGGTTTAGTTGATCAGATGGTGTTGGATGATAGGTTGGACCTGGTCTGGTCTGGTCTGGTCTGGTCTGGTCTATTCTATTCTATTCTATTCTATTCTATTCTATTCTATTCTATTCTATTCTATTCTCATATTTCGAGTCAGAGAAGCCCATGCCCCAGGGAGAACAGAGATCCCACAGGAGGAAACAGACATCTAGCCAGTTAGATGACAAAGCCTGATCACTTTACAATCTGTCCATGCCAAGTCAACACCTGGCCCAGAAGGTCAATCATGCCCTGGGCTGCATCCAAAGCAGTGTGACCAGCAGCAGGAGGGAGATGATCCTGCCCCTCTGCTCTGGTGAGACCACACCTGGAGAAGTGCACCCAGTCCTGGTACTCCCAGCATCAGAGGGAAATGGAACTGCTGGAAGAGGTCCACAAAATTTTCCAGAGGGTTGGAGCATCTCCCCTGTGGGGACAGGCTGAGAAAGTTGGGGCTGTTCAGCCTGGAGAAGCAAAGGCTCTGGGGAGACCTTAGAGCAGCCTTCCAGTACCTGAAAGGGGCTTCAAGAAAGCTTGAGAGGGACTTTCTATAACTGCTTGTAGTGGCAGGATGAGAGGGCATGGATTGAAGTTTGAGAAGGGGAGAATTAGACTGGACATTAGGAAGAAATTCTTTACAGTGAGGGTGGTGAGACACTGGAACAGGTTGCCTAGGGAGACTGTGGATGTCCCCTCCCTGGAGGTGTTCAAGGCCAGGTTGGATGAGACCTTGAGCAACCTGGGCTGGTGGAAGGTGTCCTGTCTGGGGCAGAGGAATTGGAGCTGGATGCTCTAAAGATCATCCAGGTCCTTTCCAACCTAAACCATTCTATGAATCTCTATATAGCATACATAACAAAATGAAGAGGTAATTAAAGCACTGAAGTTTCAGATATTCTGTTCTCAAAATATTCCATTATGGAAAGTTTTGACACTTGCCACATTTTCCTGTGTGCAGAGAAGCAGAGACCCAGCCCATGAAAACTGAACCACTCACAGAGGGCAGAGCACCATCCCCCACCCCATTGTGGTGAGACCCCCCCCCAGTCCCACAGGACCTTGCCTGGCCAGACCCTGCAGACTGCCACATGTTTCAGCTGGTGTGGCTCTGGATGATGATCTACTTTTATTATTTTTGGCAGGCTTGGCCATATTCTTTTGGACAGTAATTACATTTTCCAGGGCAGGCTTTCTGCCAGAGCTCACAACGATGACCAACAGGCCCTTTTTAACCACCTGCTAGGATTCCAGCCTTGATTAGCTCTTAATGTGCTGTTGAAACCCGTTGCAGGAACCACCCTTTCAGGTTACCCTACCAGCCTGGCTTCAGGGAGAGGTAGGCTTGAAAGGAAACACTGTAAGCAGTGAAAGGTCTGAAAGTGCAGAGATTTTGTACACTGGTGCTTGCCTGTGAACACTGAGACTGCACCAACCTTGTCCTCACTATACCCACAGCAGCTGGGATTGAGCAGCTTTAACATCATATGAGCAAACCTGATACTAATGATAGCCAAAAATGGAAATAAAACTTCCTGTAAAAATCAGGGTTTTTCTTTTCCCACTTGACAAACACCAGACTCTCATTTAATTCCTGTGCTCTGGCTGGCTCCAAGGAATGAGACAGGCTTGAAATCTCTAAGCTACTGCAGATGTCTGAGCGCCTTCTGACTGCCTCCTCCCTAAGAAACACTACCTACATGGACTCATTTACATCTGACAGAGAGTAGGGGTCTTAAACATACCAAATTCTTCTGATTGCCACGAATATATGGCCAGGGAGAGCAGCAATAGCTCTGTGCTAACTCCAAAGGTCAAGCAGCAATAGCCAGGCCACAAACGTTGTCTGCATTTAGAGCTTGATGCTCATTATGTGGTGTCACAGAGAGATCTCAAAGCACAGTCAGAAGTTCATCTGTGGGTTGGTTGGATGTAGCAAGCTCCCCTTGGCAGAGGAATAGGTCTTTCATTCCAAAGAAAACCTCTCATTTCCTCCACCCTCAAATTTCCATCCTCTAATTTCTGCCATATCCTAGCTCCCAAAATAAGAAATCACCATTCCTGACACAGGAGGATGGAGCTTTGCACAAGGAAGACTCTCACTCTGTCTTGCTGAAGGGAAGCAAGGGGCCCCTGCCATTGGGTACCACACACTTCAGGTATTTATTGCACTATACCAGAGAAAACAAAGGATTGAGGCACCATGAGGATATGACCAAGGATATTCCTCCAGTTTTAGGGAGCCAAGATCCTAATCCTAGAGCTCCTTTCTCCGGCACTGCTGTCAAGCAGTGCCCAGATTCCACATTAGATACTTCAGACTGCTCAGATGGATCCCTTCTCATAGTTTGTGCAGTCACCCATGGAACATTCTGTCCTTCTCCTTTTAATAATCATCAGGTTTTAATTTTGCCTTCAGTCATCGAGCACAGAAACAAATCAAGGGCTTGGCACACATCACAGGCACGAAGGCCACAGACACGAAGGCCACAGACACCTGGCACCTTCACACAGCAGCAGTCCTAAAGTGAGTAATCACAATGCCACTCAACAGGAATTTCTGTTCTCTACAGGTACTGAAGTTTAAAGGAAATATGACTGACAACATCACTGATGTCCTGCACAGGAGCTAAAACTCAACAAAACCCCACTCATCCTCATTTAGCACCACTCAAATCATGGAATCCTAGAATGGTCTGGGTTGGAAGGGACCTCCAAAGGGCATCCGGTCCAACCCTCTCTGCAGTCAGCAGGGACATCCTCAACTAGATCAGGTTGCTTGGAGCCCTGTCCAGCCTCACCTCACCAAGGAAGGAGCCTCAACCTCCTTCCTGGGCAACCTGTTCCAGTGTTCCATCACCCTCATGGTGCAGAACTTGTTCCTGACACCCAATCTAAATCTGCTCTTCTCTAGTTTGAAGCCACTGCCCCTCATCCTGTCACTGCAAGCCTTTGTAAACAGACTTGCTCCATCTTTCTTGTAGTCCCCTTTCAGTTAGTGGAAGGTTGGAGTCTTCTCCAGGCTCAACACCCCCAGTTCCCTCAGCCTGTCCTCATAACAGAGGTGCTCCAACCCCCTGATCATTTTCGTGGTATGACTTGGTAGACTTGGTCATGAGTGTACATTGTCCAGCCCTTACCAAGCTCCCTGACACCGCTTGCATTCCATTAAAGCCATCAGGATTTCTTCACTCAGGCTTTCCATGGCAGCCTCCCAGCCTCCCAGGCTGCAGCTCAGAGCTGGTTTGCAGCTCACCTCAGAGTACATCTCAATAAAGTTACCCACAGATATGGAAAACAAGAAATGTGATACTCTGCTGTGGGTCTCCAAATCCACATCCTGCAGGGGATACAGGAAAATGACAAACAGCTTTGAGGTAAAGCATCACCAATGAAAGGGCCATCTCCAGGGAGCACTCTGCCTTCACTTTCACTCTGTTATCATCTCCCAGAAGGTTTTCATTATTAAAAGGATCCAGAGTGGGCACAGTGCAAGCTCTTGGTATCTGTTGTGACCATTCCTGCTTTGCAAGGCAGCCATGTGCCTGCCAGAAAACATGGTGCTTCTCCTCTGCCGGCACGACCTGAGCTCTGGGGAGGAGATGGGGAAGTCATTTTCGACATTTCCCTCTTTCCCTCCTTTTCTCAATGAAGCTGCAACTCTAAAACCACCTAAACCTCTCCCTTTTCCCCCTTTGCATGGCCAAATCCACAACCTGATTAGGTTAGTACTCCATGCAGATAAACATCTCCAATCATCGTGGCTGTTCCTCAGCGCACCTGGAAAAGTAAAGCACACAGCCCTCAGCTTCAGAGGCTTTGGTTTCTCCCTGGGAAGTTTGGCAAAGCAGCTCTGTAAAAATAAAAGATTTTTCCATCCGTGTGGAAATGTTTCCTTTAGCCCAACGCTAAGACAAACCACTAGACCTTGTGGGTTTTGGTGCCAAAAGAAACATTCCCAATATGCTTCACTGGAACGACTGAAACACTCTGTGTTGATAGACGGGAAAGCAGCTACCTAGACTTTGCTTAATTTATTAGGATGTTAGGTTAAAAAAAATCCTCCAGCCCCACCCAAATAAGAGATTGTTGAAAATCTCCTGTTGAATATTTGGAGAGGTTGATGGAATCCTGCAAAACAGCTCAATGAGGTTCAACAAGTTGAAGTGCAAGGTTCTGCATCTGGGTCGGGCCAATCTCAGGCACAAATGCAGGCTGGGTGCAGAGTAGGTTAAGAGCAGCTCTGAAGAAAGAGACTTGGGGGTGGTGCTTGCCGAGAAGCTCCCCGGGAGCCAACAGGGCAAAAGAAGGGATTCTGCCTCTTGACTCTGCTCTGCTGAGACCCCACCTCCAATACTGCCTCCATTTGTAGTGTCCTGAGCATAAGAAGGACACAGAACTGGTGCAGTGAGTCCAGAGGAGGCCACAAAGATGATCCAAGGGCTGGAGCACCTCTGCTGTGAGGATAGGCTGAGGAGCTGGAGTTGTTCAGTCTGGAGAAGACTCCAGGGGGACCTTGGTGCTGCCTTCCAGTAGCTGAAGGGATCCTACAGGAAGGCTGCAGAGGGACTTTTCCTGAGGATGTCTAGAGACAGGACAAGGGGGAATGGTTTGAAGCTGAGGGAGAACAGAGTTAGACTGGAGCTGAGCAAGAAGTTCTTCAAGTATGAGGGTGGTGAGACTCTGGAATAGGCTGCCCAGGGAGGCTGTGGCTGCCTCCTGCCTCAGTGTGTTCAGGGCCAGGCTGGATGAGGCCTTGGGCAGCTGAGGCTAGTTGAGAGGTGTTCCCTGTCCACGGCAGGGAGGTTGGAGCAAATGCTCCCCACAGTCCCTTCCAACCTGAGCCATTTTAGGAGTCTATGAATTTGGAATCTATGAATTCATAGAAAATTGCCAGCGAGAAGTGTCCAGCAGACAAACCCTAGCAATCACCCTGCCAGTTCCCCTGTGCACACCTGGTGTGTTTTGTTTTCCCAGCTGAATAGTGCAGGGATGATCCAGGAGGTTTCTGATCTGCAAGCAACCTTTCTGAATGTCCTCAATCACAGAAGCTGTAGCAGAAATTTTTAATCATTGCCTCACTGCCCTTTTGCAGGATTACCCACAAGACCATAGCAGGGCAGGCGTGTAAAGGAAGTGAACTGGGCACTCAGAGCTGCCTGTACTAGTCTCCAGTGCACTAACTGAAGCCTTCAGGCAAATTATCGTAACTTCCTACTCAGGAAAGGGAAAAGTTTTCTTTCCCACTGAATGCCCATTAAGCACATAACACTAATAGGGGACAGTAGCCATTCAGAAGGATAATTGAAGCGTGTGTCACAAAGCAGAGTTTGGCAATACGCAACGTGCGGAGCCCAAGCAGATTAGAGTCCATCTAGTTTATGACTGCAGGCAAGTGTATCACAGCTCAGCAGTATCATGGCAAAGCTCTCTTGGGTCACATCAGCTTTACTGCCATGGTTGGTGTAGGACTGCTCTTCCTGGCCACTGCAAGGAGATTATATTCAAGTGCCCACATGTACAATTTTACTGCACAGAAACTGAGCATTTATGGTCATTGTTAATAACTCAACTAGTGAGCAGGTGGAGGAAAGGAGGACAGAAACAAAGTGTACTTGATGCTGTATGAGAAAACTACTGCTCCTTTCAACAGCAGGTGCTGGAACACAAAGAAGGTGCTGACTGATCCAGCCTGAAACTATAAAACCCTTCTGGGGACACAGACAGTTCTGTGATGCTGTTTAGAAAGGGTCACAACACCACCCAGGCACTGCTGCCAAAGATGGGTTTGATCCAGCCCTTGTTCTGCTCACCAGCACTCATCCTGCTTTTCACAGGCTGCTGGACAGGAAACCTGCTGCAACTGCTCTGCTTTGTGATGCAGGCAGTGAACAAAGCCCCGGCCCTCGCTCTCTTCTCCACCCTGGCCTGCAGAGGAAAGTGCCTCTGGTTATGTCACAAGAGAAGGCAACATGGAAGAAAACAGGTCACATCTTTGGAGAGCCTTTCCACAAGCCTTTATAACCCTTTCATATGGGCCTTGAAATAATTCTGGAAGTGTTGGAAGTTCTGGAAGGGGGATGGGGGGGGGGAGGAGCTTGAGAGATGTTCTGCATGCAACACCACCTACAGCTCTCCTCATCTGCCCCTGGAGACAGATCCTGAAAGCCCATCCTCTTGCATGGAGGTGCTTGCTTCCATTTCACTGTTCCCATGTCTTCTGATGTGGGTGATTACAAGATCAGAGAAACTCTTCACACTGAGCAGCTGCACTTCCAAACTTCCTGGCTTTTCTCAACTCAGCACTTACGGAAAAATATCCCAGTGAGGACTACTTTGTTTTGCTTTATTTCTTCAGTGTGATCAAAAATAGCTAACCTCCCTCACACCAAACCTGTGCTTCATGTTCTGTCCAAGGAAGAGAGGCAGCACTCCCATTACTAGCTCAGGCATAAGAGTATTCCTTCCTCATCTGCCTCCCAGAGACCACATGTCAATTCCTTCCCTTGTTAGAGGAGTACCTACTCCACTCCCTCTCTGATGCTAGCCTTTGCATGTGATCTTTGGAGGTCCCCTCCAACCCAGACCATTCTATGGTTCTGCGATTCTACTCCTGAACTGGAAACAAGCCACACATTCCCAAATTTCTCCTCAGCTCTTAATGCTGGCTCAGGATGTGAACTGTATAGCTCACAAAAGCAAACTGGGAACAAAAGGAGAAGGGTAGCAGCAGCAGTCAGAAAAAATGACATTTGTGGCATACTAAAAATCTCCCCCTTCCAGTACCAAGTGCTTTTCTCTCAGTGCAGAGGTTCTCAGATACATCTACATAAGAAGCTTGAGCAAGCTTAGCTCTCTGGAATATGTGTCATGCTAGAGCCAAATCACAGTGCTGTGATGTCATGGCCAACAGCAGCTCACCTCCTAAGGCTTGCCTTTTTTTTTGGGTACCAAAATAGCATTTAAGCCTGAACAGGAAGTTCTGAAATATTCATAACAACAGAATTAGAGGTAACACTTAATCCTCATTACTCACTATTGGTATTTAGTGCAGCATAATGTCTGGCTGGTGAATAATCCAGAGGCAGAAGGCAATAGAAGTTAGTACATGTGAAGAAGGCACTGTCACTTCAGACAAGTGACTCCGTGCTGCCTACTGGCCCTGTGTAATCTTTGTGGGCAGAGGGAATGCAAATTCCTCTCCCTTTGCCTGTCACTGTAAGAAAAAGTAGAGCTGGCATGAATAAAAAAGAAAGCAGACAGTTCCAGGTTTTGCTTCCAGCTACCTGGAGCTGCATTTACAGTGTATGAGCTGCACTGAAACTTCCCTGCCTGTTTAAGGAGAGTTTGGTCAGCGGTACTCCGTGTCCACACCACCATGCCTGCCCAAGAGCACTAACAATGTGCTGGGAGACTTGAACCACACTCAAGTATTGCCTTTCAAGTGCAGCTGTGTCTCTTTTTGCTTCTCATTATTCCTTTTGCAAGCAGTAAGGAGAGGCCAGCTGCCTGAGACCTTGGTGTAAGGTAACCTACCTTGCTCAGGTCAAGAGGAAGCAAATTAGCAAAGATCTGTTTCTACTGCTCATGCTTACCAGGCTCATTTTGGTTTAAGGAGGAATCAGATGAGCAACTGCCTGCTGGGATCAAGGGTCAGCATCTCCTCAATACCAGGTAGAAGAAGAAACTCTGCAGCTGACACAGTAGAGACTAGAAAAGGTCACAACTCTGTGGCCTCAGTTTAGTAACAACACTCCTTTCAGGGACTGCACAGCCCACAGTCCTTGACCTCCAAGTCTTCTGCAAAAGAAAGTCAAAATATTGCATTTCTTCCCTCTGAAGGCAGAAGAAACTGAGCCTACTTCCCACTGCTGGATAACAGCAGAGGAAACAATACAAGCCAAGCTCTCTGGGGTCTCTCCAGCACTCCATCACCAAACTTCTGATCTCGCACACGTCGTGCCGGGTACCACATTTTGTCTGTGCTGCACCTGCCCTTTGCTTCTCACAAGGACAGGAAAGCAGCAGCCAGGCTGAGACTCCATCTACTCCTGCCACACAGACTTCCTTACCCTCCAGCCATGCTCTCTGTGTCTCCTGAATGAAAGCTTCTGTTTTATCCCACTGTCATGACCAAGGTATCTCACTTCCACTCAACACACTCAAGCCCTTCAAGAATGGATCACAGGATGTCAGGGGTTTGGAAGGGACTGAAAGGGATCGTTGAGTCCAACCCCTCTGCCAGAGCAGGACCATACAATCTAGCTCAGGTCACAGAGGAATGCATCCAGATGGGCCTTGAAAGTCTCCAGAGAAGGAGACTCCACAACCTCTCTGGGCAGCCTGTTCCAGTGCTCTGTGACCCTTACAGTAAAGGAGTTCCCCCTTGTGTTGAGGTGGAACCTCCTGTGCTGCAGCTTACATCCACTGCTCCTTGTCCTATCACGAGGAGCAAGTGAGCAGAGCCTGTCCCCTCCCTCCTGACCCCAAGCCCTCAGATATTTATAAATATTTATTAAATCCCCTTTAAGTCTTCTCTTCTCCAGACAAAAGCCCCAGGCCCCTCAGCCTCTCCTCATAAGGCACGTGGAGGCTGCCACATTCTGATGAGACCAGCAAACACCAGGACTGCAAGCAGAAACCTTGAGCTTGCTGCCCCACTGAGCGGTGATGGAGAGAGCAGACATCCACAGAGGCTCTGTACCAACCCATAAGGTCCTGAAAACATGACTGCCAACTAATCAAGCCCTTCAAAGTATTGTAGGGAAAGCATCTTCCCTTCTTCTAAGGAGTATAAAGATGGATGTGCTGTCAATGAGGACATGTTTGGTACCACCATGAACTGCACAGGTTCTGCATGTCTTCTCAATAATAGGGTGGCCAGGGCACAACTCCGGATATTGCCACCACAGACAGGGCTGTGACAAGGTTATACCTACAGCACAGTCACTCCAGCTGGCTTCCAGTCTGCTGACATCTGCATCTCTGCACATGCAGTCTGCAAAGGGCCACAAAACTGATCTCCAAAGCAAAGTAGATAGTAAAGGTAAAACCTGACTTGCAAGGCTCTTGCATGCATCAAGCAAGTTTAAATCATTTCAGCTACACACCACACTGGGTGTGCCCGTCTGCCCAGCCTGGTAAGGTCCCTCTGCAGAGCTCTCCTACCCTCTAACAGATCAACTCCTGCCCCCAGCTTGGTGTCATCTGCAATTTTACTGATGATGGATTCAATGCCCTCCTCCAGATCATCAATAAAGATATTGAACAGGATGGGGCCCAGCACTGATCCCTGGGGGACACCCCTATTGCCTGGCTGCCAGCTGGCTGTGGCACCATTCACCACCACTCACTGGGCTCAGCCTCCAGCCAGTTCCTAACCCAGCTCAGAGTGCTGCTGTCCAGCAGGCAGCGTGGCAGCCTTCTAATTTGTATAGGGCATGCTGCAAGAGAGAAGGAGATTCACTCATCAACACACAAGAGTCAAACTGCCAGAGCACATCCTTCCCAACCCTGGATCCCAGCCTGTGGAGACAGAGCTGTGTAACCACAAAACAAAGCAGGATTTCCACCTCCAACGTTAAAAACAAATGAGCAAAAAGTCTGCTGCTTACTCACAGCTCCTTTGTGCCATCCCTGTTGTGTGGGCAGCAAAAAGCTGATTGCAGATTGCTAACAGTAGTTGCCACAGCCATCTTCCAAACTGCCATTTGCAACTGATTAATTAATGCTGCTTGGGTACAGGCTGTAATGGTAATTAAGCTAAGGGGGAACTGCAGAAAGCAATCCTGATGAGTGCTACAAGGCTCTAGAAGTGGCTGAACATGGCTATCTTTCCCCTCCAGAAACAGTGAAAACAAACAAACAAGCAAAGTATAGACCAGAACAAAAAAGGGGTCCTGGTACATTTTTAAACAGATCACATTGGCTTAGTTTCAAATAGATGCTATGCAATTTAATTTCCAGGGCCAGAGGCAAGAATAATACAGCCCTGCTGTGTTGTCTTCATCTGTCTTCTAATAAACTGATTAGAGCCCAACACGTTAAAGCCCTGTGCACCATCATCTGTTATTCAGGTCCCTAAAAGATGTTAATTAACCCACATGTTCTGGGAAGCTCCATTGTAGCACATACAATGGGGAGCCACATGGCACAGTCAAAGCACGTGTTGCTTACTGGTTTGGACTTAATTACATGGGCATGATGCCAAGGTGGACCTGGAAGAAAACCATATAGTATTGCAGAGACAGTGTCCAGATGCACACATCAGTTTGCCAGGGGGGAACAAAAGAGAGAGAGGGAGAGAGAAAAGAGAATCTACCTTTCTCTGTTCTCATAATACAACAACCAAAAAAATAATCTACAGAATAGACCAGGTTGGAAAAGCCCTTCCAGATCATCAAGTCCAGCCTATCACCCAACACCATCTAATCAACCAAACCATGGCACTAGCCTGGTCAGAGCTAGGTTGTCAGGGAATTTAGTACTGAACAAGATAGGTTTGGGTTCAAAAAGCAGCACTCAAAGAGTTGCTCTTGCCATGCAGGATGGTCTGAAAAAAGAAGTGTGCTTTTTATGTCGAAGTGTAAACTATAGAGCAATTGTAGAAGGAGATGAATAGGGGTTTGACTCAGCATCATAGGTAGGTGGGATTGCAAGAGGAGAGCAATCCCTGGTAGGAACTGGCCCTCTTGCTGAGACTGCACCCAAAGTAGCATGGTTGGCTTGGCTAGGAGCACACCAGAGAATCATTTAGGTTGGAAAAGAACTTTAAGATCATCAAGTCCAACCTTTAACCCAGCATTAATCCTTCTCGTGTTCAAAGGAGCCACAAAAAAGCAGCTGACATCAAACGAGCTCAAACCGCTCTTCTGCAGCCAGGCTCCCGGCTCAGGGCTGGCTGATAAGGGCAGGACTTTGCTCTGGGGCAGGAACTGGTTCTGCCCCCCAGGGCCTTCAGGTTCCATTTTTCTCTGCCATAAATCAAAGCCAACGCCATAAATCTGCTAACATAAACTCCTGGTGGGAATCATGCAAACATGGCATGTGCAATGGGAGGGCTGGAGAGAGCCTACCTCCTCCTTCATCTCTTTGTGCTGCTGGTGTTTTTTAATGCCAAACGTGCACTGCAGCCAGCACAACCAACAGCTGCCTCTGGGAGCGTGGTACTTTGTGAGTTATGTTTTATGGATGCACAATGCCTTTGTGCTGGGGTTTCAGATGCCTCTGGTATCAAGGATTTTATACTTAAATGCAGAGGGACTATTTAATCCTTTCCTTCAACTGGAGGAACTTGAAGATGTCACAAAAATGTGTATTAGAACTTCATGTCAAATAATAACAGAAAGAAATCTGAAACTTCAGCTGTCCTTAAAGCCCTGTGTATATATTTGTCACAGATGTCATCATCTTCCTCACACACGTGGAAATCCAGAGAGGAAAAGGCAGTTTGAGGTTCTCTTGTATTTAGAATAGAATAGAACAGAATAGAATAGACCAGGTTGGAAAAGACCTTTGAGATCATTGAGTCCAACCTATTACCCGACACCATCTAATCAACTAAACCATGGCACCATCCAGTCTCTTCCTAAACACCTCCAGTGATGGTGACTCCACCACCTCCCTGGGCAGCACATTCCAATGGCCAAGCTCTCTTTCTGGGAAGAATTTCTTCCTAACATCCAGCCTAAACCTTCCCTGGTGTAGCTTAAGACTCTGTCCTCTCGTTCTGGTGCTGGTTGCCTGGGAGAAGAGACCAACCCCCTCCTGGCTACAACCTCCCTTCAGGGAATTGTAGATGGCAATGAGGTCTCCCCTGAGCCTCCTCTTCTCCAGGCTAAGCAACCCCAGCTCCCTCAGCCTCCCCTCACAGGGCTGTGCTCCAAAGCCCTCTCCAGCTTTGTTGCCCTTCTCTGGACACATTCAGCAACTCAACATCTTTCCTAAACTGAGGACCCCAGAACTGGACACAAGATACATGACATAGAAGTGATAATGTGGTGTAGATTCAAGGTGTGGCCTAACCCGTGCTGAGTACAGGGCAGAATGACTTCCCTGCTCCTGCTGGCCACACTGTTCCTGATGCAGGCCAGGATGCCACTGGCCTTCTTGGCCACCTGGGCACGCTGCTGGCTCATTTATTCAGTTGAATCAAAGCTTTTTGTTTACCCATGCAGACCCTGAGTGTGATCAAGAGTGTAGACTTTACAGATGGACCACTAGACTGGAGAGATCATGGGTCTTGACCTCTCCTGTTTTGTTGTCAGGGGTTGTAAAATTATTTCCTTTCAAAAATAAATATTTATTTTGTTTGTTTGGGTTTGGGGGTTTTTTTATTGATGATGTTTTAGTTTGGTTTTGTTTCATGGGGTTGGGTTTTGGGGTTATTTTGGTTGGTTGGGTTGTTGGGGTTTTGTTTGTTTGGGTTGGGTTGGGGTTTTGGGGTTGTTTTGGTTGGCTGGTTCTTTATTTGTTTTGTCTGTGAGTAGTTTCCTGATTTTTGTTCTGGTATTTCTCGTTGTTTCTTAAACAAACCAAACCAAACCAAAGTGCATCACAACAACCAGAAGAACTTGGTAAGTTTCTGAAATACCTATGCAGCAACACAGAAAGAACCCATTCAAGGTTTATTCTGCTGGCAGAACTGCAAATGACAAGGAGGTCTCCTGATGGCAAGAGAAGACAGTTAGCCAGCACCATCGGGGTTTTCTGGCATCTTCTGTCGACCCTCTGCACACCCACCCAGCAATTTCTACTGCTGACAAAAGCAGTATTTTTATGATCAGCCAACATCACTGCAGATGCCATTCTCTGGCTGTGCATGGCAGCGTAAGCAAGAGTGCAGTGTTAATTGAATGGCTGAGCATTCATTTCACCACACATTAACACTGCTAAAAATGATATCATTCAGCTCCCTGGGTACACTTTACTGTATGCCATAAAGTACCTCAAGAGAAAAAAAGAGGAAAGACAAAGCAGATGAGAAGGCTGAAAGCTCCTAGCAGCTTCTCCCCTTTCGGAGGGCTGCTATTCAATCACCTTTTATTTCTATTATTTATCATGTGGAAGCAACCGTGCTGCTTCAAGTTGCTGTAGCTTAAAATGTAATAAAATATGGTTGTGACACCACAATACCTGGATCCTCCAGCCAAACCCTGCATTTCAGTGTCAGGATGTACAAAACATTAATCACCTGATGCAGCCGCTGCCGCCTGTGTGAGCGGAGCACATATTTCACCGCACCCTGGCACGTCTCTTCTCCTGGGGGCTTTTATTCAAAAGAGCCTGGGAGTTACTGAGCTGTGAGGCTTGCAAGCCAGAGATCTGACCAAATCTCCGGGTTCATAATGCTCTTGGAACATATTTAAATCAATGAGCAGCCCCAGACCCTTAAATCACAGCAAAATAGCAGCCGACACACCATTACACAACAAATCTTTTGTAAGAAGAGGCGGCTGATAAAGCTTAGCTCCTGGCATCATTATTTGCAATGTTTTGTAACCAAGGAGGCCAGGTTCCTGCTTAGGGATTAGGTCAGACTCAGGAAACATTTGGGCTGAAAAAAAAGCCCTTTGTAGGCTTCATCTTTGGGTAGTGAGTTTTGCAGTGAGTTCTGAGGAAGGAGAATACTATGGTAGGCTCGTAACATCGTTTTGGGTGGAAAAGACCTTTAAGATCGTCACATCCATACTATTGGTTATCTGTCAGACCACTGATGGAAGCATTTCCCAAGAGGTTATAGAATCATAGAATTGTTAGGGTTGGAACAGACCTCAAGGATCATCCAGTTTCAATTCCCCTGCCACAGGCAGGGACATCTCACACTACAGCAGGCTGCTCACAGCCACATCCAGCCTGGCCTTCAACACCTCCAGGGATGAGGATTCTACCACCTCCCTGGGCAACCTGTGCCAGTATCTCACCACTCTCATGGGGAAGAACTTCTTCCTAATATCCAATCTGAATCCACCCATATCTAATTTTGTTCCATGTCCCCCAGTCCTATCACGCCCTCACACACTAAAAAGTCCCTCCTCAGCTTTCTTGTAGCCCCCTTCAGATACTGGAAGGCCACAATTAGGTCTCCTCAGAGCCTTCTCTTCTCCAGACTGAACAGCCCCAACTCTCTCAGACTATCCTCATAGGAGAGGAGCTCCAGCTCTCTGCTCATCCTCATGGCTCTTCTCTGGACAAGCTCCAGCACCTCCAGATCCTTCCTGTAATAGGGGCTCCAGAACTGGACACAGTACTTCAGGTGGGGTCTCACCAGAGCAGAGTACAGGGGGAGAATCACCTCCCTCGACCTGCTGCCTATGCTTCTCTTGATATAGTCCAGGATATTCCAGGTTCCAGCATTAGGTCTAACATAAGCACAATGCAACTGCACAGTAATAACACAGTGCTTGGGGGAAATGCTGAAGGGAAATCTCCTCCTTTGATGATGCTGGCCATGCAACATGGGCTGCCAAGACTACATCGAGGCTCTTTCCTTGGTCCAGCAGGAGGAACCCAGTGGCTCCTTGGAGCTCCCCATCTTTCAAACGAAGCTCATCTGACCACCCCAGATTGTAAGAACAAAGACTACAACAAACACAGAACAAAGAACAAACACAAAGGAGAATATGAACATTCCTTTTGGCTGCGGTGTCAGTCCTGATGAGAACTGGGTCATTAAAGAACAGCTATTCTGGCCATTATATCTAATTACAAAAAGGAACCAGCCTCTAAAAATAAAGCTTTGAAGTGCCTGAACTATATTAAAGGCAGATAATTAACAATCAAATAGAGGAGGCCATCTTCCCCATCACATTGAGTCCAGGTTTCCCACTGAGACATCACTCAAGTCTATAGCTACCATGGCAGCCCCACGCAAGGGACAACAGCCACAGCTCCTGATTGATGACACTAAGACACACTCATCTCTTGCTGGGAGCTTTGGAAAGCAAGGAACACTTCTCTGATTTTTGCTGCTGAAGAAAACCTTTCTGCACTGAATTCACAGATACAACTGAGCCAGTACTCAGCAATGGTGAAGCCACACGTTGAGTGCTGTGTTCAGTTCTGGGCTCCTCACTAGAGGAAGGACATTGAGGTGCTGGAGTGTGTCCAGAAAAGGGCAACAAGGCTGGAGAAGGGCCTGGAGCATCTGGGCTAGGAAGAGTGTCTGAGGGAGCTGGGAATGTGCAGTCTGGAGAAGAGGAGGCTGAGGGGAGACCTCATTGCTCTACACAACTACCTAAAGGGAGGTTGGAGCAAAGAGGGGGCAGCCTCTTCTCCTTGATGGCAAGCAGCAGGACTAAAAGGAAACGGTTCCAAGCTGCACCAGGGGAAGTTCAGGCTGGATGTTAGGAAACAGTTCTTCACTGAAAGAGTTCTCAAACATTGGAATGGTCTGCCCGGGGCAGTGGTGGAGTCACCATCCCTGGGGTGTTCAAACAGCTTGTGGAGCTGGTGCTTAAGGACATGCTTTAGTGTTGACTCTTCAGTGCCAGGTCAAGGGTTGGACTAGATGATCTTCAAGGTGTCTTCCAATCAGACAGATTCTGTGGTTCTAATTCCGTGACCCACAAAGTGGCTAGGTATCTGTCTCCATCTCAGATGTATCTCTGTTATTTAGACAGGTAAATGATGCATCTAATTTATAGATACTGCATCCTCCAAGGACTGAGAATGTGCCCGGAGGCAACTCAGTCCTCATGAGACAGAAACCATCCTCTGGCAGTGCTTACATCTTTCCAGAGGCTTTCCAGGCAGCTTTCAGTCTCTGAAAAAAAGTGCCAGACATTGAGACTGTCCCTCCAGATGAGGATGCCTCAAGGCCACCCTTCATCACAACATTAGCAGGGACTGCAAAGCCAAGCTTCCTGGTGGGAACTGAGAGCAAAACACCTTTGGAACAGGAAGGTGGGAAGCAGGGTACAGGAACTGAACAACCACGGATGGGCAGAGCCTCAAAGCTTGTTTGATGTATGTAAACATGGCAAAGATCAGACGTGTCTTTGAAGCATTTGGAGTTGCAAAGCTGGAGTGGAGCCTCACAAAAATAATCTTGTTCATGGTACATCTTGTTCCTCCTATTTCTGAGTGTGCTGGGTGCGCTGTGAGAACAGCCTCTGCCATCGCCGAGGAGCATATTGTATTCCCAGACCGTGCGGCAACAGAAACGCAGGAGCGAGTGAAGCACAAGCAGCCTGTCACTGTGGCATTATCACCCTCAAAAATACTCCATGTTTGGGGGGAAAAAAAGAAGAAGAAGAAGAAAAAAAAAGTCCATAGTGCTGAATAGGAACAAAGTTTTTCTCACACCACTGGGGAACTTCTCACAAGGAGAATTTTACAGAGAAGACCTAAAACCTAAACCAGATTTGAGAAGTTCATTTGTGTTAGGGTGGAAGCCCTTCCTCACCTCCTCTTCTCCAGAAGAGCATCAGTGCAGTCAGACTGAGGCAGGGCAAGCCAGCTCGTGGCATCAGTTTACTGAAGGTTCCTGCTGTGCCCTTCCCATTGCTTGCTGATGACATGAGACAAGCTGCTTCAGGTCTCTGTGCTTCACCTTCCATCACTGTTAAGCTGAGGTGAAAATCTGGCAATGAACTACAACAGCACATGGACAGCCCCAGCAGCCAGGTGAGAGAAAGGCAGTGAACTTGAGCCACACATTCACTCCTTCAACATGACCAAAACTATGTATGCAAGAACAGTCAAATTCCCCCTGATTGCCATCACTCTGGTCTGCCTCTTCATCCTCTCCTTTCCTGGCCATGCTCTGCTCTTCTTCTCAGGGCCAGGCTGTTACTTGGGCATTTAAGCACATTTGATTGAAAAAAAAATAAACCAAAACAGGCAAAAAGCAGAACTGATGAGGATCAGACACTCCTAATTCAACAAGCTGCTCAACAAGACCAAGCCCTGGGACCAGAGTGTGAGCATCCTGAGATGCACTCTTAGAAAAGATGGCAAGGATCAGTCTGGTGGAGACCTAAAGTGAGCAGAAGCAGAGATGCCCAGGCAGATTACACACTTTGTGACAAAGGCTTTTTCAGCCTGTTGTTCTGGTTCTGTTTGAATCATCCTTTCCCTTGCTCAGAGGATCATTATCTTACACCCTCCTTTCTCATTTTAGCCAAGCTCCTTCCATTCTTCTCCATCTTCTCACAGGCGCTGCTCACCTGCCTGCACACCACCCTGCCCTCCCTGCTCTGCGTTTATCAAGTCTATTCAGATCCCAACTCCACAAAGATGCTCATTACCTCACACCTGCAAAGACTTTGTTAGCCAGACTTTCAAAAGCTTACAAGAGGGACTAAATAGCATCCAGTAGACAGTGAGTTGTGGGAATCAGCAAGTTTTTTTTCACATAGGGCCATTCAGGGGTAATTACTAATCACATATTCATTGCAGATGCAACCTTTTCTGACCCAGTTCTCAATAGGCAACATCTGTCTGCCTGCAAAAATGTGCAACATTGTGCTGCAACTGTTGTATATGTAAAAAGGAGCTATTTTGTACAAAAAGCCTCCCTTTTACTCAGAAATCCTTCTACAGACTGGATGGGTTTTACCACTTACTCACACTGCCTGCCTTCCAATGCCAACCATCAAGAAACTTACATCACTTGTCACTGCACTTCTTCAGGGCCATGGGCAATGTCTTGTCCCTTTGCTTCACTGCCCTTATAGCCTATATGATGCTCTTTCCTAGTGCTAGGAACCAAGAGTGGTACTGCTGAAAGCTCTTTAAAGCAGGGAAGAAGTAGGGGAAGATCAGTCTGGAGAAGAGAAGGCTCTGAGGAGACCTAATTGTGGCCTTCCAGTATCTGAAGGGGGCTACAAGAAAGCTGGGGAGGGACTTCTTAGGGTGTCAGGGAGTGATTGGACTGGGGGGAATGGAGCAAAACTAGAAAGAGATTCAGATTGGATGTTAGGAAGAAGTTCTTCCCCATGAGGGTGGTGAGACACTGGCACAGGTTGCCCAGGGAGGTGGTGGAAGCCTCATCCCTGGAGGTTTTTAAGGCCAGGCTGGATGTGGCTCTGAGCAACTTGATCTAGTGTGAGGTGTCCCTGCCCATGGCAGGGGGGTTAGAACTAGATGATCCTTGAGGTCCCTTCCAACCCTGACAATTCTATGATTCTGTCTGATCCTTTCTGCTCTCTCCAAACCCCTCACAGCTCCAGCCAAGCTGGCCTCTCCATTTAACTGCCTGCTAATCCAAATTTGCTGACTGCTCACAGGTTAGCCACCTCCTCCGAGAGTGGTGCCAAGGGATGCTGAAGGACAGATGAAACTATTCTGTGCCCATTTTGTCACTGGTTAACCCACTGCAATTACCACAAAGTTCGTGTTCCGTAATGGGCAACAAGCTCTTAACAAAGCGATGTTCAGAAGGCTCCTGCAGATCACAGCTGGGAGCGTGGCTGAGAGCTCAGAAGCACTCCTGGTTAAAAATAGGACAGTACAGGAAAGAGGTAGGATTTGTAACTTCTAAAAATAGCCTTCCCTAAAAGGATGGGTTTTTTTACCTTGCTCACAAGTCACGTGCATCAGGCCAGTACCCACAGCCCTGCCAGGATTTTCGCCCGGGTGTAATTTATGATTTCAGAAACATCTGAGCACAACTCACAGATGATTACATGAAATAAATAAATAAAGATTACCATAATGACTCATGCTGAGAGCTACATTCAAAAACGCTCCCTTCCCCCTACCAGGAGACATATTCCAGGACCGTGTGAGCAAGACAACACAGCGGCAGCCTCCAAATAACGCAGGCTCTGCTTGTGGAACAATTCTGGCAAACCTGCTTCCTGATTCAGTGCTTCAGATCTGCAACAAGAGGAGGGAGAGATTACAAGAGCAGGTCTGCATGAGGGCTGGGATGAATGTAGGTCGAGCAAGCTGAATTTCCTATGAAGTGTAGGAGAGGAGTGTTGTCACACCAGGATGGTCTCCAGCTGTTACACCACCAAAATACCCAGTTAACATTTACAACACACACAGAGTGCTTCAGGGCTGACACAACTGACAGGAGCTCTGCAGGGCAGAGTCACTAGCACAGGACTGAGCACTTCTAGAAAGTGTAGGAATACTGTTCACATGAGTGCCTTCCTGCCATTTCGGGACTTCATAAAATGGCCCAGGCTGGGAAGGACCTGAGAGATCACCTACTCCAACCTCCCCTCCATGGGAAGGGACACCTCTTAACTAGGCTCAAGGCCTCATCTAACCTGGCCTTCAATACCTTTAGGGAGAAGGCATCCACAACCTCCCTGGGGAGCCTATTCCAGAGTCTCACCACCCTCATACTGAAGAGCTTCTTGCTCAGATCCAGTCTAACTCTGCTCTCCCTCAACTTCTCCCTTGTCCTGTCTCTAGACACCCTCATGAAAAGTCCCTCTGCAGCCTTCCTGTAGGATGTCTTCAGCCACTGGAAGGCAGCTCTAAGGTCCTCCCTGAGTCTTCTCTTCTCCAGGCTGAACAACCCCAGCTTCTTCAGCCCATCCTTGCAGCAGAGGTGCTCCAGCCCTTGGATCATCTTTGTGGCCTTCCCCTGGACCTGCTCCAACAGCTCTGTGTCCTTCTTATGATGAGGACCCCAGAACTGGACACAGTTTTTGAGGTGGGGTCTTACAGAAGCAGAGTAAAGGGGCAGAATCTCTTCTCTTGTCCTGCTCTTGTTGCAACCTAGGATACAATTTGCCTTCAGGGATGCACGAGCACATATTGGGACGAGGAGGATTAAATGATTCTTCAAATTGCTGCTGCCTTCTATTGCTTTGCCAGCACCCCTGCTAAACTCATTGTTCATGAATTGCATCACAGTTCTTTCTTTCACAGGGACAAGGGAAGCTCATACTGCACTGTGGGAGGCAATGTGATCCAGCAGATGCAGCACAGGACTAGCAATGGAGATGCTGTCCCTAGCTCTGCCACTGGCTTATGGTACATCGCTGTGCAAGGAACCAATCTTTTTGTGCTGCAATTTCCAGATCTCCAAAGTCAGACTTAGAATCATAGAATTGTCAGGGTTGGAAGGGACCTCAAGGATCATCTAGTTCTGACCCCCCTGCCATGGGCAGGGACACCTCACACTACAGTAGGATGCCCAGAGCCACATCCAGCCTGGCTGCAAAAACCTCCAGGGATGAGGCTTCCCAGGCAACCTGTTCCAGTATCTCACCACCCTCATGGGGAAGAACTTCCTAACATCCAATCCGAATCTACCCATATCTAATTTTGTTCCGTGTCCCCTGGTCTTATCACTCCCTGGCACCCTAAGAAGTCCCTCCCCAGCTTTCTTGTAGCCCCCTTCAGATATTGCAAAGCCACAAGAAGGTCTCTTCGGAGCCTTCTCTTCTCCAGACTGAACAGCCCCAACTCCCTCAGTCTGTTGAGATCTTTCAGATCCAGATACAGACTGGTTTCTGCTAAAATGAGGGCAGGAAAGCCTCAGGGCCACTAAAGAGCCAAGGACCACCCAAGCAAAGTGTGTTAAGTTAGTGGAATTCCTCTGGCTTTTTATTTGTCCATAATAATCAACAGGCCATGATGCTGGCAGGCTGCCACAAGACTCTGACAAGCAGCTGGTAAAAATTACGGGTTCAGTTTTTCCCTTGATGTGTGTGTAACAGGGGAGACACATCAAATGCATGGATCCATTTTTAAGACAAGGGAGTGAGCAGCACTCTCTGACAAAGGCACTGGGCAGTACAGGTTCCCAAAAGGAGAAGATGGCTCAGTTTGGGCCGTCCAAAAGATATTGCCCTTTTTTTGTTGGAAAACGGGTGTGATTCCACAAAACACAAAATGAAAAGGTCAAAGTCAAGGTAATGAGAATTAGATGCCTTTCAAAACTCAAGACTCCTTTCTTAGGTGCTTGGACTTAGCCTTTGGCAGAATAGGAAGGAAAGAGAAATACAAGCATTCCTTTCTCTTCTACATCCTGGGGTGGGTATATTTATAATGCTACACAGGCTGTTGACAGGTTGGTTCAAATGTCAGAGTAGCAACACCTGGAAAAGCCTCAATTTTCTCAGTAGGCTCCTCGGAGCGATGGATGATGATAAACTACGCACAGTATGATACAGCTGCTGTGTAACCAGCCCCCCAGGTTTGCACTCTGGGAAGACAAGAGATGCATTGACACTCTTTCTACCTCCCACATGGGCTCTGGGAGGCAGCTCACCAAAGGTTCATTTGGTACAACCTGCCTGAGGGCTTTTCTTTCCAGCTTCAACGTTTTACAGCACAGAATGGTCTGGGAGCAACTTGAGACACACGCAGTCACAACTGACTGCAGGTAAAGAGACTCTCCTCACACTGCAGCATTGCACTTGCTAGCATAACCATGAAGGAAACTCTTATGAAGTTCATTTCTGCTCTCATTTGCATTCTGCTTTCTGGCTCCTCTTTGAAAGCACATTTCCCTCCTCATTAAATAATGGCAGGACAGATCCTTATGCCAGCTAACCTTAGCTTGTCTTTCATTTACATTTTAATCCAATTACCCCACACACCAAAACCCCAATCACTTGTGCTTTAAATACCATCTCTCAGAAAGGTGCTTGGCCTCAACTGGGCAACTTCAAGAGGTGGAGAAGTTTGTCCACAGGTTGATTGTGGAGCACTGGAAGGAAAAGTGCTGGCAAAGCTCATATGTATTGTGCACATATGACTGTGTCACGTCCTGGCTCACTGGTTACTGGTCTGGTAGAAAAGTTTCTACCATCTGATGTCACAGAGCTGAAAGGCTGTTGAGCAACAACATGATGCCCAAAGTCTGCTCATGGCATTATCATAGAATTGGAGAATACTCTGTGCTGGAAAGGACCTTAAAGATCATTTAGTTCCAATCCATGTGCCATGGGCAGGGACACCTTCTACTTACACTGGAACAAAGCAGAGCTATCAAGTTGATGCTACTGTGGGTGGGGAAATCCAGCAATTCCTCTACAGTATAAAACAACCTGAAAGAATCAGAGGGAATTTGGGGTGGCTGAAGGAAAGAATTGCTTGTTCCTGGGAAAAAGGTTCAACTGAGGTCCCATGTTTGTACTTTGGAGGGAAAAAGAGCAGAAAAGCACATTGCACTGTACCTGCAGATAAAACCTTCTACTGCGTCTCTTTAGATTCCCCACCGAAACTGAAGTGGCCAGATGAAGATTGATCTCTAGTGGAGTATAAAGAACAGCCAGAAGGGGTTTGAGTTTTATTTTCTTTACTTTTAGCAACAGGCTAGTGCTTGGGCAAGCAGCTCTGCTGCTGTGTAAATCCAAGGCCTCCCTATACGTGCAAAGGCAAAGAGAGGAATTGATTAAAGGCTGCCGTGACACGCCTTTGATGCATCAAAAGCTACGCTGTCTGCCTCTCTCAACAACTGAGTCATAACCATAAAGGAAACTCTTCTGAAGTTTATTTCTTCTCTAATTTGCATCTTGTTTTCTGGCTCCTCTTTTGTAACTTGTGCTTTGAAAGCACATTTCCCTGCCAGCAGCAAAGCAGAGCCTGGGAGATGAGAAACCTCCCTCCCACCATTGCAAGGATTCCTCGCTTGCTGCCTACATGTCTTCTGACGCTGGGCTGACCCTACCCATCTGTAGGAAGGGGAAGCTCCCTCTCAGAGCTCACCTACTAACCACCTTCAAGGTCTCTGAAGGAATTTCCATTCCCTCTGCTGCACCCCAACACTTGGAAATAAATTGTAGTATATCAGAAAGAGAAAAACATGCAGATGCTTACTGTGGATTCATACCCACTTCATCGCTTTCCTTAGCCTACCTTCCAAGCCTATGACTGGCCTGATGCAAACTCTGCAGCTAGCTGTGACTGCAGAGCTTCAGCAGCTACTCTGAGCTCAACTAGCTGACCATGTTGGAGCACCACACTGACGGGCCATAATCCCTAAGTTTGATTTGAAGGAACGATAGGACATTTAATAGGCAAGACATTTACTGAGTAAGAGCAGCAAGGCAGAGGTCTGTGAGGAAGCTTTGCATTTGTCTAACAACCTTGATGCAGGGTAATGGAAGCACACTCCAAATTCCAACAACCCTCTAAACCAGAATTTGTTTTCACTTTCACTCTTTTCAAGGGATTATGTTGCAACCCTGAGCATATTAGGGTGCTTCCACTCTACACCCAGACCCTTGTAGGGTTCTGTGACTGTGGCCTCCTAGGATGTGGTTTCAAACACATTTAGTGATTTGTGAAGGGATTTTAAATACAAGAGTCTCTAATGCTGCCAAACTGCAGGAGGGAAATGCAAGAGAAAGGCACAAATTTTCAGTAACTACTGCTCCAGGCCTCTTTTTGAACCTAGAACTCATTTCTGGAGGAAGTCAAAACCAAGTAGAAGACCACAGCATAAAGGTATTTTAGCCATACATTCAGACCTCTGTCTGCAGTGCCAGTTATGCCTTGCAGGAGTTATTGCTCTAACCTTCACACTTCCTCAAGAGGCAACACCCAGGCTGGACAGAGCTGTACCCACACTTCCAAGTTCAGTGGATGACCCCAGAAGGCAGCTACAGTGACAGCTTGGAAGTGATGCAAAGTTTCTTGCATGGGAAAGACAGATTCATCCAGTTCCTGGCATCCTAGCAACGGCTCCATGGCTACAACCTATGTATCTAACCCTAAATGCACAAAGAAATGAAGGGGGGTATGGGTAAAACAAAAGATTTCAAGGTCAAAACATTGTGTTTCATTTTCTCATGAATAATGTAACAACATCAGGATGAAATCTTGCCTTCTGCCCCCGTCGTGGTTTCTTAGACATCAGAATTCTAGTGGTGCCTTTTCCATCTCTCTGTGCCTCTCATAGGTAGGGGGTTGACAATTCAGTAAACTAAACTGAAATGAAGGCTCAACAGAGCACAAAATCTGAGGCTAGTTGCAGCCTTTGAACCAGACCATTATGATATTTTGGGTCAGTGAGTAGGAAAACAAGTTGGGACAGAGAAATGTCAAAGTGTAAAGCTGTCAGAAAAAAAAAAAAGGTAAAAAATGTCAGAAACAATATACTTTCATTCCTCCCTGAAGATGAGACTGTTTGGGATACAATACAGAAGTCATTTTACACACCAGAGATCCATAAAGTCCTCTGAGATGGAATGGCAGCGACTGATATTTTGCTCTGGCGCAGGCACAGTGAGCTTCATCACTCTTGATCTCACGTTTCAAGAGTTGACTTTGACCATGAAATTTTATTGGTAACACAAAATTTTTCAATAGAGCTGAGCTGATGGTTTTGTAGTGCTGAGAAAAGGAAACACATTTATTTTGATCATTTTTATCCCCCTCAGAGACGAAGCTAAGAGCTTAGGAAAAGATGTAAACTGCAGGTCACATATCTTCGATATGGCTAAGTTAGAATCACAGAACATCAGGGGATGGAAGGAACCTCAAAAGTTCATCTTCTCCAGCACCCCTGCCAGAGCAGGATCACCTAGAGCAGGTCACACACAAACATATCCCAGCAGATTTTGACTCCACCACCTTTCTGGGCAGCCCCTCCCAGTATTTTGTCATCCTCACAGAGGAAAAGTTTTTTCCCTGTGTTTGCATGGAACCTTGCATTCTCCAGCTTGCACCCACTGCCCCTTGTCCTATCATGGAGATCTCTGAGCAGAGCCTGGCTCTGTCTTCCTGACACTGCCCTTCACATCTTTATCAACATGACTGAGGTCACCCCTCGGGCTCCTCTTCTCCAAGCTAAAGAGCCCCAACTCCCTCAGCCTGTCCTCACAGGGAGATGTTCCACTCCCTCAGCATCTTTGTGGCTGTGCACTGGACTCTTTCAAGCAGCTCACTGAGGTCCTTCTTGAACTGAAGGGCCCAGAACTGGATACAATACTCCAGATGTGGCCTCACCAGGGCAGAGTAGAGGGGGAAGAGAATATCTCTCGACCTACTAACCATACCCCTTCTAATACACCCCAAGATGCCATTGGTCGTCTTGGCTGCAAAGGCACATTGCTGGCTCATTGAAGTATTTCCTTGGCTATGAAACACACAAGCTCAAAGAATTCTCTGATCACTTCAAAAGCCTGACAGTCAATCTTGCAACACTGTCTTGGGTTTTGGTTTGAGGGTTTTGGGTTTTTTTAAAGCAAACTCAACACAGAGCCTATAATGTCATCACTAGAAATAGCCTCATGAGAAGGTAGCAATGATACTTGTTAAATCCACTTAGGATAAATTTGCACTCACTCATGTATTAAAATCAATGACAAGAGATGAAGCATCTGAAGTGATGCATGAATAGTGCTGTAATTCTTAGCTCATGGTTGCACTCCAAAATAACTTGGTTGAAGATCTTCCAATCAGACAGTGCTGGGATTCAACAATCAACTTTAGCCATTGTGTGCAGTGCCTAGTGTAACCTCACTGTAAAAGAAGAAAGAATTTGAAACTGGAGCAAATATGTCTCCCCAGATGAACATTTCTGTGTGTAGACATGAGGGGAAGAGCCAGGTTGAAGGCTCTAAATGCCTCAGAAAAATCACAGAAGATAGGTTTCATGATGATCAGTAACCACAAATTATCATTATCATCCTATGGCTCTTAAAAGGTTCATGTAAAAATGCCTGTGAAGGTCTCCTGTCACAGCCCACTGGGCCACTTCCCAAGGGCCTTGAACTGGAGTCTTTGCTGTGAGCTTGGTGTCAATGCCAAAAAACCTGAAGAGATGAAAAGTTGGAGTTCACCTTGGGATGGTCACCAAAGGACCATGGGGAGGAGCATCAGCAACTGCACATGGGCAATTCTCCCTACCACCACAGCTCTCTAGGTGGAAAGGAATGACCTGCAGGACAGACAATCTGACACTCAGATGCAATGAAACTTATTTCAGGTGTTTAAAAATGATAGTTCAAATTAACTTCCACTGTCTTCCGTACATTATCTACTGAACTGAGGGATTCCTTTCTCCAGCTCCTAGGGGAAAGCTGGCACAAAGACATTTTGTCAATCACAACCTGTCAGTCTGCAGCCCAGACATCCCAAGGGATACCCTAGCACACAAGCCACTGAAAACTGGACTGGGTGAGCCACCGGCACACAGTGCTGCTGGAAATCATCTTGCATTCAACCCTGAGAGGGCAGGGCTGTAATAAACATTTCCAAACTCTCATTTCTCTGGTTCCATTTGATGTACTTGTGTTGAAAGGATAAAAGACAAGGGAAGAAGTCCAGTTAAAATAGCCACTTGCACAAAATACTCAGCTTGATCCATCCAGGTCAAGCATCCTGAAACGTAAAGACAATGCAAAAGAAGGCTACAAAATAATGGATTTGATTGTTTTCAAGTGGCTCTTTCTCTCCCCAGGAGAGCTGCCTTTATAGAACCCAGGGTGCCTTCAGAAATACAGTGCCCTTAATTAGCAGAAATAGCCTCTGAGTGAATCTCTTCAATTTAACCTAGGATCCAGAAGTCTGCTCTTTTCTCATGCAGTTATTCAGAAGAGAACAGCAAAGCCAAATGTCAAGTGTTTGCATCAGCTGAAATAACATCTTGGATGCCTTGTAGATGATCCAAACCCCACCTGAGATGCCACAGCCTGCCATCCCCCGCTCTCACTCAGATCGTTGTGCCAACCAATCTCCTTCCCAAGAAAAGTACTGCTAGGTATGGAACTGGCAATGTATTTTAGGGCACTTAACTAAGAAGAGGAAGACCAAGCACCAAGTAATCAACCAGAAGATAAGTAAGCTGCTTCTTGCAGATAGCTCACAGGGAACATTTTGGCTTATACTAATATTTATTGTATTATTATATTCCCAAAGAGCTTAAAAAGGAGAAAATAGCTTCCAACCCCTCCCCCAATTAATTTTTAAGCTGTTGAACTCATGCCACATGATGAGAGAGACAAAAGTTTAGATGGATTCAGAAAGCAATGGGACAAAAATGCCAAATAACAGTCAGTGAATGAATCTGGAGAGACAGACACTCAGCTTATATGATCCAAGTGTATTCTGCTGGCTTGTGTTTGCTCAGTATTTGGCCACCATGGACAGGTCCTCATACAACCACAAACATGAGAGCATAGACAAGAGTTCACTAGATACCCAAGCCTGTATTGATGGCATCGAGTCCTGTGTTTCCTCATATTGATCCTGACTGACCTTACACAGCCCAAGGAAACCTCTGAACAGCTTTTGGGGATAAAAAAAAACATTACTAATTTTGCAGGACTGTATAGAGGGTGAGACACAGAGCTACAAAGGTATTGAACTATGGGGTCACAAACAAGAAGCAGGAGCAGCACAACAACCTGGATCCCAACCCAAGGATGCTCAATCCAGTAATTCAGGCTGAGCAGCATGAAACCTTGAAGTGAATTCTGGCTGCAGCAACTGTGGTTAGAAGCTCTTTTCTCTGTCATTCCCCTCTAATCAAATGTTTTACTTTGCAAAGACAAATTACATTCCCAGCTTTTATTTACTTGGGGACTGCTGTGACCCAGCAATCAGCTCCAATACTCTCCTGTCAGGTTTAAAATGATGATGGCCAACTCACATGAGAGGCAATTCATCTTTGAAACACATCAAGCCGCCGCCATTGCCCGACTGCTGCTCACACACCACAGAAAGTCTGGCTCAGAGGTCTGAGGTTCAGAAGAAACAGGATTCCTCCAAATGACAATGCACTCCCCCAAGTGTCCCACACCCATGCAGGCTTTCCTCTTGAGTTTCACTGCACAAGGGAAGTCACTCATCAACAGGCAGCATCACTATAAAATAGTGAGCAGGCTCCAGAAACAGACCCAACCACCTCTCCTGCCACCATATGCTCCAAATGGTGCAGCAGCCTCTTTTTTCTCCCAGCCATGGTCAAATGGTAGACTGACACCACGACTGACATTACAGTGAATTAGTAACACACAGGCTACAAGCTGGTCAAAATTTTCTCAAATCTTCTTTTAATAAGAAGCAGTTTTTCTGTAAGTAGGTAAAAAATAATTCCAGTAGGTTTTTTTCCCAATAAAAATGAAAAAAAAAAAAAAAAAAAAAAAAAAAAAAAAAGGGAGAGAGAGAAAAGAATTAATTATCAGGAAATTTCGTAGGGAAATGATGACTGTCAAAACCTGCTTAAGTGCCAGAAGGTAATCTCAGTCTATCCTATTCCTCAGCAATTCCATCCCCAGCACGACTGAGACACCTTGGGCAGTTTAGTCCAGAGAAGAGAAGGCTGAGTGGGGAGCTTATCAATGTCTATAAATATCTGAGGGGTGGGTGTCAAGGTGAAGCTTCCAGGCTCTTTGTACCCACTACTACTTGTCCTATCACTGGACACCACAATCTAGAACACAGAAGGTTCCACCTCAACATGAGAAGACACTTCTGTATGGTGAGGGTGACAGAGCCCTGGGGCAGGCTGCCCAGAGAGGTTGTAGCATCTCCTTCTCTGGAGACTTTCAAAACCCTCCTGGATGTGTCCCTGTGGGACCTGCCCTAGAAGATCCTGCTCTGGCAGAGGGGTTGGACTCAATGACCTTTGGAGGTCACTTCCAACCCCTAACATTCTGTGATTCCTATGACCATGGCAGGAGCACTGGGAGGCCTCAGTCCAGACTGATTTCTCATAGCCACTATTACACACTCCTAAACCAAAGTCCCTCCTCTCTGACACACAAAGATAGGGATAGATGTCTTTGTTCCAACTGTTCAATGGACAGAGAAATGAGGGCAGTTAATTAGTGCTTGTAGCTGGCACAAATTTCACTTTCCTTTAAAGATATGGATCATAAAAGACAGACTAACTCTCCATCCCCAAGAGTCAAACAGCTGTGAGGGTTGAAGTGTGATTTCCAGTGGGTGTTAGTCAGAGAGGCAATGGCTCAGATTACCCCATTCAACTTCTGCAAGCTGGAAAAGAAACCCTACCACAACAGAGAGTCCACCACTAATTCTTTCCTTTATTAGAAGTCAGTGTGAGACCGTATGTGCTCCAACTTTCTGGACCCAAGACAGCCACCTGGCACCGAAGCACTGCACCCAATTAACATGATGGATTGATTTCTCCAGGAGGCCAAATTAATGCAAAGCTTTAGTGTTATCCAGCTTGTATCAGCATCTCACAGTTCGCAGAGCAGGTGACACGGGTCTGGCAGCACTACGAGGCTGCGGGGAACTGTGCATCCCTGATGCTGGCTGGCCAAGCACACAGCCAGGATTTGAGGAAACCTCAGGTGACTGCCACAAGACCTCTGCTTAGGCAGGTATCATACAATATGATCACAGAAATGTCACCCAGCCCATGATGTCTGCAACCTGGCCTGTAAGCTTCTAGAAAGCCTTTTCGTTAGCCAGATGCTCTCTGCCCAGTAAACCTCCTGCCTTACATCACACTTCAACATCTTGCCAAAAAAGGACTTCTTTTCCTTCTCCCATTTATGCCCAGACAATACCTCCTGCTGCATCTCAGAACTGTTCTAGGCAGTCTTGGGGTGCCATGATTAATCCCCCTAAGGAGTGCTTTTTACAGGCAAGAGAGCTGGCTAAATTCACCTTCCAGGCCTTCACAGCAGCAGTGACACAGACCACACTTAAAGGATCCCATTGCAGGTCACTAAGACTTTACAAACTACAAGCAGACAAACAGGGACTCAGGAAGTCTCTCTAGAAGGAAAACTAGCCCTGAAGACCCAAGTGCTGCAACAGACTCAACAGCTATGACTTCAAAAATGAGGAAAAAATTGTACTTTTCTGTACTCCCAAGAGAGGATTTCCTTTTTCCCTTTGTGAAGCTAAGGAGAGGGAGCAAACCACAGGAAAAGGTGGTAAGGCAGTAAAATGAGGCTCATCTCTGCTCAAGCTTGTAGGCACTGCTGCAATCTAACATCACAAACCCTTCTCATAGTATTTTGGCTGTTGCAACCCCAGCTGGAGCATCAAAAGCCACAGAAACAAAAGACTAATTAATTTTAATAATTGTTTTCTAAAAGCTGGCCAAATGGAAACCAGGACCTTACCTGCAGAGACAGCAAGCTAGAAAGCTCTTAAGGGACTGGAGCATTGCCTTACGAGGAGAGGCTGAGGGACTTGGGGCTCTTTAGTCTGGAGAAGAGAAGACTTAGAGGGGATTTAATAAATGTTTATAAATATCTGAGGGCTTGGGGTCAGGAGGGAGGGGACAGGCTCTGCTCACTTGCACCCTGCGAAAGGACAAGGAACAATGGATGTAAGCTGCAGCACAGGAGGTTCCACCTCAACACAAGGGGGAACTTCTTTACTGTAAGGGTCACAGAGCACGGGAGCAGGCTGCCCAGAGAGGTTGTGGAGTCTCCTTCTCTGGAGACATTCAAAGCCCATCTGGATGCATTCCTCTGTGACCTGAGCTAGATTGCATGGTCCTGCTCTGGCAGCGGGGTTGGACTTGGTGATCTCTTTGGGTCCCTTCCAACCTCTGACATCCTGTGATCTCCTCTAAAGAGGAGACCAAGAATAGTCATGATGGAAAAGTCACCTAACAACTGCTGCAGAGCATCGTAATACAGAAACATCTCTCTTGGATGCCAACCTCTCAGCTGGACTCACAGAGGGGAAATTCTTTACAGAAGAGGTAGCTCCCTTCATATGAGACTGAGAGGGTCCCACCACCACTGCTCAGCGCAGACATCACCTCCCCAGAAACGGTCTGAGGACACCGTGGTGACCTCCACTCTCAGATGTATAGTTTGGATTAAAACTGGCTTTTGGAGGCAGCACCTGACTTAAGCTCTCAGAGTAGCTTAGCACCTGTCCATGAGATTGGGAATGAGCAGAATGAAGAACAGCAGCCACAACCAGCGCTGATGTGAAGTGAGGCAGACAGACAAGCCTATGGAGAGCAGCAGTGAGGACTGATGGAGTGCCAGATGGTTACACAGCACACTTTTGCCTTCCTTCATGTCTAACAGCATTGCCCTTTGAGCAGCTCCACTGCCAGTGCAAGATGTGTTCTCCTTCAGGGTCTTGTTGGTTAATACTTGCTCGCTGCTCCTCCGGCACGAGTGCCACGTACTGATGCACAGGTCCCAGCAGCTGCAGTGGCCATGAGTAAGAGAGGGGAGCAGGCTGCCAGCCATCCACAAATAAAGCATTTCTCTTGCAGTTTAGATCCAAAGAAGCCATTTGGAAACTTGTCCCAGTGCTTCTGGTATTCCATAGACTGTCAAATGCCTCAGTAAGAAGCTGGGTGCCTGGTTCCTACGGATGGGAGAAGTCTGCCTGCATATGTCTGTGCACACATGCATAGGATGATCCAGGCTGCCTAAAATAACTGCCTAAGCACCAGCAGTCAGAGGCAGATGTCTCTGGTGACCTTGATGCTGAATTTTTTGGAGGTCATGGGAAAACCCAGGAGGCTTTAGCAACTGTGACCCAGAGCACTAACTGGGTGAACAGTTCACCACCAGGCCTAACTACCAGCTAGACTAACAGCTGCACATACAGGATCACAAAGACAAGTTCCCCCCTCCCCCCACTCCTATCCCAACCTCAGTGCCAGGCAGTCTCTGGAACCTGCAGGGGCTTTAGCAATGATGGGAACAGAGCAAGGATTGCTCTCTTGCCTTGGTGCAGGCAGACTTTTGGCTACCAAGAATGGAAACCACAGAATGAACCCTCAATAGCCCACAGTAAGCTGGTGCACAATGTGTACATCATTAAAGAATATACTGATTCAAAAAGCAAGTTCAGTACTTGAAGGGTCTTGTAAAGAGTCAGTGGGGAACACACCACTGTTCCCCTGAACACACTAAACATTATTCCCACCTCCTGGCCACAAAAATCCCAGGCCAAACTCCCAGCTTCTCCCACCATGTTCGTGCATGAATGACACCACAGCCGCTTGCAATCTATAAAGTTACAGCTATAAGATTACAGCAGCAGCAGCAATGACATAAATAGCTGTGACAGGTACAGATGAGAACAAAGATGAACAGTCAGGGATTTATTGTCCACCAGGTGTTGCATTAGCAGATGACAGCCAGGAGCAGCAAAGAAGCCTGCAGCCACCCTGGCCGCCTTTGTCCTCTCCCTCAAGCTCCAAATCTGCAGTAAGGGTTTCCAGTTCCTGAGCAGCTCCCTGGTACTGGCATAGTGGCATTTCCAGTCCACACTGTCCAAAGAGAAAGCTGCTGCCTGACCTCATCTCCACCAGAGCTGGCATGCCACCAGACCCCACCACCTCCCCACGCAACAAGGATGCACTCCGTACCCCATGCTGTGCTTTACAGACCAGTGCTGAGCTGTGACCTACATCAACCAGTGTGACCACACAGGCAGGCTGCTTAGAGCTAAATGAAAGGCCTAAAAACTTGAAGATTTGGAGGATTACAAGGGAGATGAGGCCGAGCCAGGTCCTAATCCTAAGTATTTGCCTGATTTTGTGTGCTAAAATGAGATCTCTGTGACACCATGTACCACAAGCTTCAGTTCACAACCTGGTAGGGTTTGCTTCCTCAGCTCCTTTCATCCCCATCAATTTCAGCATTAGAACTTGGAAGACTGTGCATAGTAAGTGGGACATCCCAATTTGGCCCTTTAGATTTAGTACTCTCTGGAGCTAGCTGAACACACAAATCCTCCCTTTCCCTACTGCACTGACAACAGCACTACTTTGGGCCAAAAGTCAAGGTAACAACCCCAGCTTCTGGGCAAGGTCAGGAAAAACCTCGACGTTACTTTCTCACAACCAGTCTTCTTCATTAGGTAAGTGCAGAAAACTGATTGGGGACAGTCAGGAGGGTTAGATGGCACTGCTGCTCCAGCCAAAGCATCCCAGTTGGGAAGAAGCGAGGCTGGTAGTAATGGGTAGAGTGGGGGAATTAAGTGGCACTTTCATTTTAGAGGAAGAAAGCAACTAGAAACACTAACCTGATCCTCTTGCTGACTCCTCCATTATCCATTTAGCTGTGTTGTCTTTGACCTGAGCTTTTGTGGCGTTGGGCTCCATATGTTCCTGGACTCCATTCTGCTTCCTTCACCTGCTACAAGCAGCACAGGTTCTCACTGCAGCATTTGGATGCCATCATTCAAAGCACTGACAGAAGCTGCTGGGTGGCACTGCCTAACCTACTCAAATGCACAGCTTGGTATTTTACTAACCAGCATGGTTTCTGCATCAGATCTCTTTTGTCTTGTGAGGTCTTACAGTGCCCCTCTGTCCAAACAGTTCTTTGCTTGGTGTGGCTTCAGGACTTCATGCAAACCACTCTCCCCTCCTTGCCAATTTGGGGAAACTCAGACACATAACCCCCAGAGTATCACGCTGCTTTGCTTTTCCTCTGTTGTTCAAACTGCTCTGTAGATTTCTGGGATCCAGAACACCCTCTTCATTAAATAATGCAATTAGCCACTTGGATCTGGAGGACTATCATTAGTCTGAAGCTTAACAACATAGGTTAGAAAACATGCAGTTTAGACACAATGTGGTGTGGGGACGTGGATCTTGTTTCAACATCTGGGCATCCTCCAGTACTCAAAATTAGGCTGGGACAGCAGCAAAGTGTCTAGGCCTGCATAGCAGATTCCAGCACAGCACAGAGAAAAGGCTAATTCAAAGTCTGTGCATCTACAGCTTGGTACAAAGCAGTTTAAACTTCCTCTGCGGTTTCTCCTCCATCCCATCTGCTCTTGGATAAGTGAGATTCTTCTTATCTAGATACCCATTTCCACATGTGGTTTCATTAGGCTGGTGGATGAGGCTTCCTTATCCTCGGCAACCCACCAGAGTGGTGAACAGAACTGGCTCATGAATAACAGATGCTCAGAGAGAAAATAATACAGAAACCCAAAGCTCACTTATCCTTGCTTTTTTGTTTTATTGAAGTAGGTTTTCATTAGCTGATAAACACTCTGACAGTGCAATTACTCCATGAGAAATCATCATGCAGAACAAATCAGTACATCCACAAAGCTGTCTCCATCCTCCAGCCTCCGTGGGGACCACTTCCCCCATTGATCAATGCATAGGGGAAGGAGATGCTAATTCGTCCTAATAACACTTTGCCTTTCAGCTGAGATTTTCAAAGCACTCAACACTGAGCATTTGTTTGTTAATGTTCAGAGGACCCCAGAGAATGGGGGCCTCACTGCATTAGGAAACTGATACAGTCGAAACATCATCATCCCTATGCTGAAGACTGTGGTCTTGTCAGACTGGACAGATATGGTGCAGAGAAAACTAAGGCAAAGTAACCTCCAGCACCTGAAAGGGGCCTACAAGAAAGCCAGGAAGGGACTTCTTACAAGGGCTTGTAGTGCTAGGATGAGAGGCAATGGATTGAGGCTTGGTGAGGGTAGATTTAGACTAGACAGTAGGAAAACATTTTTTACAGTTAGGGTAGTGAGACACTGGAACAGGTTGTTCAGGGAGGCTGTGGATGCTCCCTCCATGGAGGTGTTCAGGCCAGGTTGGATGAAGCCTTGAGCAGCCTGGTCTGGTGGAAAGTGTCCCTGCCAATGTCAAGGGGGTTGGAACTAGATGATGTTTAAGGTCTCCTCCAACCTGAACCATTCTATGAATCTGTATATAATCACCCACTGAGGTGACTATGAAGACAGTTCTGTTTCCCTGTGTCTTAGTCTTACTCACTGGATCAGACTGAATGTTGCAGCCAAGGTCCCTGCACCACAGGCACAATACCCACCCATGCAATAGACAAGAGAGGCCAAGGGAACATGGATTTGCAGGAGCAGGAGAAGTCAAAGAAGAAAAACATACTCCTCCTTCAAGAGAGTCCCAGACAGCTCCCAAATGCCTGCACAGAGAGAGATCCACCATAAATGCCAGGAAGAAATGCATGGCAAAGCATTTATGTGAACAAGTCACTCCTCTTTCCCATTTCAGCATTTTCTTCCAAAGCAGAATGTTTTATATGTTACTTGGATCTATAAATAATTTCTGAATCTGAAAGAAAAGAGGCAAGGACTGGCAAATTGAGGTGCCATATGCCTACACACATGTATTTATGTATAGAAGTACCTGCACACACAAGGCTCCCAATTCTGGCACTCAGCTCTCTCCAGACAGCTCATTTCTTTCCCCTCTCCTCTCCTCCTTTGCAGGATCACAGTAATGAAGTTAGGCCTGGCAACATTAGTGAAGCACTTATTTAATCCACCCTTTCAAATTCAACTGATATCTGCCCAGATAATAACAAGAGTGCAGCTGAGGCCCCTTTGTCAGTAGCCTTGAAGGAGTCATAAGCAAGAAGATAATAAGAAATCTTATTACCAGCTGGGAAAAGAAAAACACAGATTTGGAGAGAGGAAAAAGCCAAGAATCAACCCTAGGCAAATGCATGTGAATAGGGCTTTCAAATGCAGTGCTCTACAATAGGGGGTTTAATGTGTCCAACACACCTACCCAATTAAAAAGGCATTTTTATAAGATGTTGGGCACCAGCCCTACCTCTGCCAGGACACAGAAGTAAATATTTACCCTCAGCTGCAGAGAGTAATGTGCTTTTCTGTTTCAAGTCCGAGGCACGATTTCTTTTTCCCCCTTCTGTTCTCTCCCTTTCTACAGTCTCAATGAACAAAAATGGCATTCTTGCTTTACAAAGGACACCTTTATATATCACTTCAGAAGCACAAACTCGCTGCATGTATCTGGAAATGCCATCTACATCTTAAATTGCCTCCCCAAAGTTGATTTCAGTACTGAGATGCTTTTAAAATAAGCCAGCTTGAAGAGTAATAGCATCACATACTTGCCTGCAAGGTGACTGAAATCACCTTATTCTCTGGAAATTCTCAGGATTCAGTGATGTGACATCTTTTAATGAATTATTTATCTCTTATTTATCTGACAACTTCCTCTTTTTTTGGTGAATTTTGACCATTTCACATTTTTATACTTGAAACTGGCTACCACTGGGAAAAAACAAACAAAACAAAACCAAAGGTTTTGCAGCCCTACAAAGAAGAGACACTGATATAAAGAAATCACAAACAATCTGATCACCAGAATGACCTACACAAACCCTTATGGAAGCTATGCCCAAGTTAATGATTCCTTCCCCCTCTAGCTTCTCCTCTAAAATAAGGCTGCCACACAATTTGTCATCTCCTGGCAGTGCTCTATACTACTGCTTAAGCTTGCACAAGATGGGAGAACAACTTTTACTAGTGGAGCCACAAGGACCCGTCACCACCAGACCTTCAAAGCCAAGGGCTAAGCAATGTTTTTTCCACCAATGTGAGCCTGAAAAGGGGAAAAAAGAGAAAGAGGGCAGCTCCTTATTAATGACAGACATTTCTCAGTAGCAGATCTTCACAAAGCAAAGTTTGTCTCATTTCCCAGTTTGGGGGCTTGGAAACCTGAGATGCCAGGGAGGTGGTTTGCCAAGGGGCACTCACAGTGACTCTGCTCCTTCTGATTTATTAATAAACTCTATATACACTGACTCAGCTGGAAAATATGATGGCCTCTAAAGCCAGATGATAGCTGGTTTGTGGCCCAGAAAGGTAACACCAGTTGAGCATATTTCTAAGCATGTTTCTAAAAGCAAAGTTATATTTAAGTGCTCAGACATTACAGCTGATCTCACCCCAGGAGATAAACTCTAGAGGGCCTTGCAGCGTGCCCCACTGGACGCAGGAACAATGCTCACCAACAACTGCCCCCGGAGTTTTGCTTGCTTGTTTCAGCTCGGTTTTTAACCTCACAAACCAGAACAAACAGCATTTTAAGTCAGCCCAAACATTTAGCTTCACATGACCCATTTCTGACTGCGACGATTGCATTCACATCATTTATAGGTCACCAAACTGTTGACTTGCAGTGAGGAGCACGGCAGCTGTGCAGCAGCTCAGAAACCACACAGTAACATCACACCCTTGTACCTGAGCACTGAGAGGCTGAAGCCTCTTCATCACCCCAGATTTTGGTACAGAATGGCCATTTCCAACAGTTACATTAACTGCAGGTCAGAGTCAGGACACAGGAGACAGACCCACCTTACCTGCTGCCATGATCAGCTTAGATTTGAGAATTCTTTACAAGCTTGAAACATGCTTGATGAATCTCTGCCTAGCCCAGAGTAGTTCTCCTGGTTGAATCCAACAGAAACAGAGTAAAGCTGGACAACTGGCCTCCTTTGCTGCTCTGATGAGGAGTAACTACAAGCAGTAGCTTGCCTGCAAAGAGAACAGCTCACTCCTCCACCCTAACCTCCCCTGACCTAGTGGAAGGTATGGACCACTGAAGACAAAGATGGAACTGCCCTACATCAGGTTTGGGATTTAAACAACAAATTGAACTTGCAACAGAGTCCTGGACTGAGACTCTAGGTCTGCTAGGCAATGCAAACATGGCACATGCTGTTGCAGCAGGATGCTTAGAGGGAACTTGCTATGAGACCCTTCATTGTTCCACCTCCTGTGCCAGCCCTACCCCTGTGCTCACGTCTCTGCCTGCGATACACTTGGGAGCTGTGCTGGCTTAGTTCAGCTCTGTGCCTAATCAAAATTAAAAGCCTCTTACATTGCAGCCTGCCAAGACTTCAAAGGAAAGGTTGGTTAAACAGCATGACTACCTGCAGACCCAGAGGAACAAGATTTTCTTTTCCTGTCATAAATGACAGCCTATAACTGTGTGCTGTGGCAGGAAGCTGTGCCAAGAGCTACTAAACCTCTCCACCTATTGCCCATCGCCAGAGAGTCCTGCCCTAGCAGTTGCCTCCCACAGCTGCTATGTCAAAAAGAGACTTCTCTATGCTCAAGGATCTGCTGCTTCTCCTCTTCAGTCTTTCTACAGTTAAGAAGCACCACCTTTGAGAGCTGACAGCTTAAGGCAACAGTGGACGCCTCCTGTCTTCACGCATCTGACACTGACCCTGCCCTGCTAGGCCTCAGTAAGCACTTCAAGAGGTGTTTCCCTGGATCAGGGGGAAGGGAGCAGCAGAGCTGTGTGGCACTTGTCCAGTAATCACATTCACTTCCTGCAAGTGGATGTTTCTGCAGGACATCTGAGAAGTCACTGCACTCACTAACACATTTCTACTCTTTTCCACGGACATCTAAAGAAGCAAACAGAGGTAGCCTGGCTTTCATGGACACCGTTTCACTCCATGGGCCAACAACCCTTGAGTACAGCTCAGTGCACCACACTAAGTGCCACAAGCCTACTTAATTCTGCTGCAGGCTTTGATACCTGCCTGACTTTGCACATCCTGCCTTTGGCTTCCATAGAAATTCATCAAGATGCTCTTGTGCCCATCCTAACTGGAGCCTTCCTGACCGCCTCAGAATTAAATCTAATCACCAGCTTATTGCCTAAACTTGATTATTGCCTGTGAGTGGCAGGAAAGAGGGAACATTGCATAAAATTGAGATCAGGGCCAGGCTTGATAAAACTTGATAAGAATTATCTCTGCAAATGCATGTACTGATGGTGTCTAAAAACAGAGCCTCTGTAACAGGGCAGAATTGCCTGGCCAGAGCTGTAAGCCTCTGCTCTGCCTCTGGACCAGCCTGTAGCAAGCCCTGTAGAGTAAGTGACAGTTAGCAAACCCATCCAGGTGATAAAGACAAGGGGAAAAAAGTCAAAGGAATAGTAAATCCTGACAAACAGTCCACCTATGCTTTCAAGACAAAGGATCCTCACTGCTACGCACCCTTTTGAAGCCAACATTGGACTATAAACCCATGCCAATGCCACTGCAGCATCCAGGGATGCCCAGCGAATACCTGATACCAAAGAGCACCCTGAGCAGCTGCGTACTGTGACCTTAACAATCAAGACAACATCTGGAAATTGGGAAGTCCTCTACGCAGAAGGCACTCAGCCCTTTGTGTGGCACTTGCACCACTCCCAGAGCTGTATAGAGGTGCCCAGAGGAGAATGCAGGTGGAATAAGCATGCAACAGCTCAACAGCTTTGCTCTTCTGAAACATGTCTGTTAGCAGAGCTAAAATATTTTGTGTCCATACCTACCAAAAAAAAAAAAAAAAATCAAATGCAGCTCTTTCTCAAGTTCTATTTTGATGATTAGAGACATTTCTTTTATATTCCCTCTTCAGGGAGGGTTATATTAGTTTGGGGTATAAAATGCTGATCATCAGCTGCTTCTTTCACCAGTGCAGACAACCATCTTGCTTCCCCAGTTCACTTTATCCCCAGATCCCTTGGAAAAGCAAGCTTGCTTTGTTCAGGGCTTGTTAGAGCACGAAACAAGACACAGAGTGGGTGCTGAAGTCCTGTCAGGACACCAACTCTTGTCAGAGTTAAACTGGCAATCTCTCCAAAAGCTCGAGTAGAGGAGCAATGCCTGGAAATGAAGCAAGGAGGGGCTGCCTTTTCTGTGCAACAGCTGGCAAAGAAAGCTACAAGCTTCTTTTCAAGTCCAGTCCTCATCTAACTGAAAAGATTACAGCAAAATCAAACAGTAAGCCACTCTGAAACCAACAGAGCAGGAGGACGACATACCAAGCAAGCAGCCTGCACGAAAAAAAAAATCAGCTGAAGAAGCAACAGCCCTTAGTTTCCTCTTAGAAAGCAGACTGGGGAGTTAAACATAGCCTTGGCTCTGCAAAACTTTGGAGAATACCATCTCCCACTTGATCTGCATCCTTTCCCACATCCATTCCATAGCATATTTAAGGAGCAGCTTTCAGAGGATCGCCGTAACACTACAGGGAGGCAGCACAACAGAGAGGCTCTAGCCTGAGTGGCAGCCTCCCACTGGGTATCCCAGACCCAAATCTGAACCCCACAGCACAGGCAGCCCCCCTATGTGTGAAACTAAAGTGGCTGGCAGCTCTGGGTGGAGGTAAAGTTGTAGAAAGCCAAGGTGGGAAAACGCATTTATAAAACACTGTTTAGGGAGAGCTGCAGCATCTCACAGGGTAAGCCCAGGCAGGATGCAGAAATTCTGCTTCACTCTCATTCTCTGTGCCACTGTTACAAAGGCAAAATTGAAATCAGCAAGTATGACTGATATACCTCTGTGGCATAGGAGATGCCCACTGCAGTTGGGCTGTGCCAATAGCTCACTGGGCAACATGACAGACAACAAGAGGAAAAGGCACCTGCTGCTCCCTTCTCTTCAGTGCAGGACTACAGCTGTAGGATCCAGACAGCCCAACGGAAAGCAGAACATAGACTCATAGATTGGTCTGGACTAGGAGGGACCTCCAAAGGTCATCCAGTCCAACCCCATCTGCAGTCAGCAGGGACATCCTCAACTAGATCAGGTTGCCCAGAGCCCTGTTGAGCCTCACTTGGAATATCTCCAGGGAAGGGGGCCCCAACCACTTCCCTGGGCAACCTGTTCCAGTGTTCCACCACCCTCACAGTAAAGACCTTGTTCCTAATATCCAATGTAAATCTGCTCCTCTTTAGTTTGAAGCCCTTGCTCCTTGTCCTGTCACTTCAGGCCTTTGTAAACAGTCTCTCCCCATCCTTCCTGTAGCCCCCTTCAGGTACTGGAAGGCTGCTATTAGGTCTCCCCAGAACCTCCTCTTCTCCAGGCTGAACGCCCCCAGCTCCCTCAGCCTGTCCTCACAGCAGAGGTGCTTCAACCTCCTGATCATTCCTGTGGCCCTCCTCTGGACCTGCTCCATCAGGTCCATGTCCTTCCTATACTGTGGGCTCCAGACCTGTACACAGTACTTTGTTCTGGTTCCTGTAGGAAGGGTGTGGAAGGATCAGGTATAGAAAATGCACCTCAATGAGGACTTCTTGGACCTTCCTCCACTTCTCTTCCAAACCCCATCTCTGGTTTCAAGGACGCACCACATGTCGCAGCGCTTCAGTGCTTTTGGTTTTTTGCCCTGACTGTAAGCAGAAAACACATGGATAAACTGAATACCAGGGATCACTACGAAAGCACTGACAGTATCCCAAGTGAGAGCATTGCACCACCACAAATAAAACCAGAACAGGTCCAGCCACAGCCCATGATGAACAACTGGTAGCGCTCTGTGGTCTGACAGATAATTTCCATCCTAGCAGCAACCCTGGCTTTCACCTCCTTGGAAATATTACTCAAAGCCCACAGGGTACTGTGAAGTTTATAAATGGGGAAAGCATAATTGAAATAATTCATCCAAGGTCTTGGAGGAGTAGAGTTTCAGCTGGACTATAATTCAAGCATTTCTTCCCCAACTGCCCTCCCTGCACATGAGCTCATACTCTGTTGCTGAGGAGTCAATAAGAACTCATTTCTACACCATGAAAGCCTAGCTGTCTTTGCTGACAGAGTTCCCATTCTGTAAACTATATTATTGTTACAGGGACACAAAGGAAAATATCTGACAATGAAAAATTAAACAGATTCCACCAAGTGCCTCAGCTCAGTACAAAGAGCAGATGTTAAAACCTTTGAGTGGTGTCAAAATATCTCTCTCAAAAGTGGCAGGCTTTGAATGGCTTGATAATTAAAAACTCTGAAGACTGCTGGCTTTAGTTCAGCACACTTCATGCTCACAGAAAGGCCTATTTCTTCCTTCCACAGTGCCAGATATTGATGCACCACCAAGATATTTAAAAAGCCAGTGAGTCCCCAACTTCCATGAGAGAAGGGTAGAAGCCAGCAATGCTGAAACCCCAGCAACTGCAGAGACTGCTCACGTATCCTCAGTCTGCCTGGGTAATGCACAGACAGAAATTTGCCAGCCCACACAAAGCCACAACCAATTTTCACACCTTGCAGATGAGGGAAGGGTTTCTTCCCACAGGCACTGCCAACTCTGAATGGGGAATGAGTCAACCAACACCTCAACCACGACTTTACAAATGTGCATCTCAATACTGGACCTCTGTCAGGTATGGCTCTAATGGAGCACAAAGGCCGCACGTGGCACGAGCTCAAAGATCACCGTCTTTCCACATCCTCATCACTTTTCATCATCTTCCCCACCAAATTCTTGCATTAGAAAGAAACCTTGAACAGCCAAGCAAAATTGTAGGCAGACCAACCCACATTGCCCACCTGAGGCTACTCCAATTCAGCCCAACGGGGAGGCTGATTATGTGCAAGGCAACAGCTTTGGCTTGGAAAGTTTTACCATCTTTAGGAGGTGTGAAAGTGAGCTGTCCCATGAAGATTTTAGGGCTAAAATCATCAAATTAGCAGGCACACAAGATCATTCAGAGATGAGAGTTGCCACAGCAGTCTAGTTCACTCAGCAGCAAGAAGGGTCCAACAAAGAGCTACAAGGATGACTAAGGGACTTGAACACCACTCTGATGAAGAAAGACTGAGAGAACTGGGACAGTTTAGTCCAGAGAAGAGAAGGCTGAGGGGATCTTATTAATGTCTAGAAATATCTGAGGGGTGAGTTTCAGGAGAAATGGGCCAGGCTCTTTTCAGTGGCTCCTGTTACCAGGACAGGGAATAATGGATAGAAGCTAGAACACAAGAGGTTCCACCTCAACATGAGGAGACACTTCTTTACAGTGAGGGTGATAGAACCCTGGAGCAGGCTGCCCAGAGAGATTATGCAGTCTGCTTTTCTGAAGACCTTCATAGCCAGCCTGGATGTGTTCCTGTGTGGCCCTGCCTAGGTGATGCTGCTTTAGCAGTAGAGTTAGACCTGATGATCACTGGAGGTCACTTCCAAACCCTACCATTCTATGCTTCTAAGGTTGACCCCAATATCCCAGCAGCTGGAAAGCAAGTACCTCATAGAGATACTAAACACACCCCCAAGTGAAAGTGCACATGAAGAGCAGAGGAGGTTGAAGCAGGACCAAAGCCCAATGATCCTAGAAGGCAGGTATTGCCCAGAGAGAGCTCTGTTTGGAGCACACTGAATAGGAGGCTCCAAAGCTGTCACACTTTGGCTGAACTCCATCACTATTTTAAGAGTGGATCTGGGTATATTCCTTCCAAGATATACAGAGCATACTGAAACAGGCAAACTCCCCCATAAATATGTTATAGACCAAGGGGGGAAGGAAAATAAATGAGTCCTCTTTTTACACCAAAAGTATTTTCCACACAAAAGCCATGTTAGTTAACTACAATTTTTCTCTTAAGTGATGCACACCAAGGGTTAGTCAGATACCTCCCATTGACTTTAATCAGAGCCTTATGGCTAGAACAGCACACAGCTTTTTCCAGAACATGGTGGGTGGAAGTAACTTCTATTTTAACAGACCAAGAGTAGCAAGATAGACAGAAAACCAGAAAAAAAGAACCCAACAAACAAAAAACCCCAATCCCCCTGCATGCTTAGGAGTGGAAGAGATTTGGCATATCCATTCTCTGCCTCAATTCAGGGATTTAAAATGCATACTCAAATTAGTTCCTAAAACTTTGATACAAGAGCAGAAACTCCTTTTCAGAAGAGATGCAGCTTGCTTAACTTGCTCCTTGCTGTAGGATGAACAAGGTCCACCTTGCTCATCCTACAGGCCAACACCGAGATACAGACATGGAAGCTGAGAAGCAAAACCTGGATTTTAGAAAGATCATCAAGAAAATTCCCTAGAATCAGGGAATGGTCTGGGTCAGAAAGAACCTCCAAAGGTCATCTAGTCCAACCCCTCCTGTAGTCATCAGAGGCATCCTCAACAAGATCAGGGAGGGAACACAATAAGGAACAGGTCAGCCGCTGTAGTCAACAAGTGGCTTAGGGGCTGGTGCAGACGAATGAATTTTGGGTTTTTCGATCTTGGGGAACTTTCTACTGCACCAGGTCAGCTGGTAACAGATGGAGTACATCTGTCCCAGAGGAGGGAAAGGTCATAATACATGAGAATGGCCTGTCCCCCAAAGGTAAAAAGATTCTGGGAAGGGAATTAGCAAGTCTCATTGACAGGGCTTTAAACTAGCTTCGAAGGGGGAGGGTCGGAAACCAGTGCCCTTAGGCAGGAGTCTGGAGGTGATAAGCTAGAGCTAGAGGTGAAACCAGCAGCCCAGCTGCAGTGCATGTACACTAATGCACGAAGCATGGGTAACAAACAAGAGGAGCTGGAAGCCTTGTTGCAGCAAGAAAGTTATGATGTAGTTGCCATCACAGAGACGTGGTGGGACGACTCGCATGACTGGAGCGCTGCAATTGACGGCTACAGGCTCTTCAGGAGAGACAGGCAAGGAAGAAGGGGTGGAGGGGTGGCCCTGTACGTCAGGGAGGCACTGGATGCTGTTGAGATGGAGATCAGGGATGATAGGGTTGAGTGCTTGTGGGTGAGAATTAGAGGGAAGACCAACAGGGCAGACATCCTGGTTGGCGTCTGTTATAGACCACCCAACCAGGAGGAGGATGTCGATGAGGCATTCTATAGGCAGCTTAAGGCTGTCTCAAGATCACCTGACCTCGTTCTCATGGGTGACTTCAACCTGCCTGATATCTGTTGGGATCTCAACACAGCAGAGAGGAGGCAGTCTAGGAGGTTCTTGGAGTGCATGGAGGACAGCTTCTTATCCCAGGTGCTGCGTGAGCCTACCAGGGGTAAGGCTATGCTTGACCTCCTCTTCACCAACAGGGAAGGGCTGGTGGGTGATGTGGTGGTCGGAGGGTGTTTAGGCACCAGTGACCACGACATAATAGAGTTTTCAGTATGCAGCCAAGCCAAGAGGGGCAGCAAGAAGACCTCCACTCTGGACTTCCGGAGGGCAGACTTCAGGCTGCTCAAGGAACTAATTTAGAAGGTTCCTTGGGAATCAGCCCTTAAAAACAAAGGGGTCCAGGAGAGCTGGACCTGCTTCAAGGAAGAACTATTGAAGGTGCAAGAACAGGCTGTGCCGGTGTGCCGGAAGATGAGCCGCCGGGGCAGACGGCCAGCCTGGATGGGCAATGAACTTTTAATAGAACTTAGGGAAAAAAAGAGGGTGTATCATCTTTGGAAGAAAGGGAGGCAACCTACAGAATGTTTAGGGATGTTGCTAGGTTGTGCAGGAAGAAAATTAGGGAGGCAAAAGCCCATTTAGAACTTAGACTGGCCTCTGCTGTGAAGGATAACAAAAAGTCCTTCTATAAATACATCAATAGCAAGAAGAAGGGCAAGGACAACCTCCACTCCTTGGTTGACACGGAGGGGAACGTTGTAACAAAGAATGAGGAAAAGGCAGAGGTACTTAACACCTTCTTTGCCTCAGTCTTCACTAGCAGGGCAGAACGTCTTCCAGACAGCTGGCCTGCAGAGCTGGCAGAAGGAGCCAGAGAGCTGCATAGTTTACCACTGCTCCAAGAGGAAGTTAGAGATCTACTGAGCCGCTTGGACCCCCACAAGGCCATGGGACCGGATGGGATCCATCCTAGGGTGCTGAGATTGCTGACAGATGAGCTGTCCAAGCCACTTTCCATCATTTTTCAGCAGTCCTGGCTCACTGGAGAGGTCCCAGAAGACTGGAAGCTGGCTAACGTGGTGCCCATCCACAAGAAGGGCCGGTTGGATGAGCCGGGGAATTATAGGCCTCTCAGCCTGACCTCAGTGCCAGGCAAGATTATGGAACGGGTCATCTCGAGTGCGATCACACAGCACTTACAGGATGGCCAGGGGCTCAGGCCTAGCCAGCATGGATTTAGGAGGGGCAGGTCCTGCCTGACCAACCTGATCTCCTTCTATGATCAGGTGACCCGCCTGGTGGATGTGGGGAGGCCTGTGGATGTGGTCTACCTGGACCTCAGCAAGGCCTTTGACACCGTTCCCCACAGCAAACTCCTGGCCAAGCTGGCAGCCCGTGGCTTGGACAGGAGCACACTGCGTTGGGTTAGGAACTGGCTGGAGGGCCGAGCCCAGAGAGTAATGGTGAATGGCACCACATCCAGCTGGCGGCCTGTCACTAGTGGTGTGCCCCAGGGATCAGTACTGGGCCCCATGCTCTTCAACATCTTTATTGATGATCTGGATGAGGGCATTGAGTCCATCATCAGTAAATTTGCAGATGACACCAAGCTGGGGGCAGCAGTTGATTTGCTGGAGGGCAGAGAGGCTTTGCAGAGGGACCTCGACAGGCTGGACAGATGGGCAGAGTCCAATGGCATGAGATTTAACACATCCAAGTGCCGGATTCTGCACATTGGCCACAACAACCCCAGGCAGTGCTACAGGCTGGGGTCAGAGTGGCTGGAGAGTGGCCAGGCAGAGAGGGACCTGGGGGTACTGGTTGATTGTAGGCTGAACATGAGCCTGCAGTGTGCCCAGGCAGCCAAGAAGGCTAATGGCATCCTGGCTTGCATCAGGAACAGTGTGGCCAGCAGGAGCAGGGAGGTCATTGTGCCCCTGTACACTGCACTGGTTAGGCCGCACCTTGAGTACTGTGTCCAGTTCTGGGCCCCTCAGTTTAGGAAGGATGTTGACTTGCTGGAACGTGTCCAGAGAAGGGCAACAAAGCTGGTGAGGGGTTTGGAACACAAGCCCTATGAGGAAAGGCTGAGGGAGCTGGGGTTGCTTAGCCTGGAGAAGAGGAGACTGAGGGGTGACCTTATTGCTCTCTACAACTACCTGAAGGGAGGTTGTAGCCAGGCAGAGGTTGGCCTCTTCTCCCAGGCAGCCAGCACCAGAACAAGAGGACACAGTCTCAGGCTGCGCCAGGGCAGGTTTAGGCTGGATGTTAGGAAGAAGTTCTACACGGAGAGAGTGATTGCCCATTGGAATCGGCTACCCGTGGAGGTGGTGGAGTCACCTTCACAGGAGGTGTTCAGGAGAAGACTTGATGGGGTGCTTGGCTGTATGGTCTAGTTGTTGGGTGGGTTGGATTGTTTGATGGGTTGGACGCGATGATCTTGAAGGTCTCTTCCAACCTGGTGTATTGTATTGTATTATTGTATTGTATTGTATTATTGTATTGTATAATACACTCAATGTAAAGGTTGCCCAGAGCCCTGCTGAGCCTCACCTTGAATATGTCCAGAGACAGGGCCTCAACCACCTCTCTGGACAACCTGCTCCAGTGTTCACTACCCTCATGCTAAGGAACTTGTTCCTAACAGCCTATCTTAATCTAGTCTTCAACTGTCAGTATGATGTCAGTGGTTCAAGGCTGGTGTATCAGGAGGATACCATTGGCCCTCTTGGCTACAAGGGGACATTGCTGTCCCTTTGCTGCTTAATTTTTCCTGAGCTCAATTTATCATTTCAGATAGAGACGTAAAAAGTCAGTTTGTTTGGCTGCTGTGATTTGTGCAACAAAAATTGTTCAGAGACAGTTCCAGTCTTTTGTTTTCTCCACCTTTTTCTTTTTACTAAACTTCCAAGTTTCAATACCCTCTTAAAATAAGTTAATCATTCCATTAAAGGAGTAAGCTGTTAGAGGTGGTTTTGAAAACTCTAGTGGCATTCAGGAAAGAAACCTTGGTATTATTAATAGTTAGCATGGGACATGGTTTCATCATAGAATTGTTAGGGTTGGAAGGGATCTCAAGGATCAGCCAGTTCCAACCCCTGCCATGGGCAGGGACACCTCACACTACATCAGGTTGCCCAGAGCCAGGGGAGGTTTAGGCTGGATGTTAGGAAGAAGTTCTTCCCAGAAAGAAAGATTGGCCATTGGAATGTGCTGCCCAGGGAGGTGGTGGAGTCACCATCACTGGAGGTGTTTCAAGTCAGTCTCTCACCACCCTCATGGGGAACAACTTCTTCCTAACATCCAATCTGAATCTACCCATTTCTAGTTTTGTTCCATTCCCCCCAATCCTATCACTCCCTGACAGCCTCAAAAGTCCCTCCCCAGCTTTCTTGTAGCCCCCTTCAGATACTGGAAGGCCACAATTAGGTCTCCTCAGAGCCTTCTCTTCTCCAGACTGAATAGCCCCAACTGCCTCATTCTGTCCCCATAGGAGAGGAGCTGCAGCCCTCTGCTCATCCTCGTGGCCCTTCTCTGGACAAGCTCCAGCACATCCAGACCCTTCCTGTAACAGGGGCTCATGATGGGCACAATGGCATTAAGTTGATGGTTGGACTCAATCATCTTAGAAGTCTTTTCTAACCAAAACAATTCTATGATTCTATGCTGCACATTTGAGGAGTATTTCACCATCCCTATAATAAAAGGAATTCTGAAAGGTTGAACCAGATGATCCTTGAGGTCTCTTCCAACCTGGAACTCTGTGTGATTTTGTTATCTAAACTACCAGAACCAGGGAATTAAAAAAAGAAAAGTCTCCTCTAAAGACCCATGATGTTTGAAGCAAACTTCAACTCTGAAATGGAAACCCACCCCCTCAAACCTAAACTTGGAAAGAAAAATCCCCCAAAACTACAGTCTGAGATTTCAGTTAGGAAAACTGAAAACAATTTGTAACAGCATTTTCAAAGTGCTTCCAAAGCTCCTTAAAATGCCTAAAGCTCAACTGTTTGCAAGCTGACAAGCCAGGCAGCAGGCAGAAGAAGGAGGGTGTGAAGGGGATTTAGAAGTAAAGGAGTCTTGCATGGTGCACACCTTTGGGCAAGGATGTGGGAAGCCCTACAAATCCCACCCTCCAGAGCAGCACACACGATGCAAGCTTGGAAGCCTGCACTGCTCTGAAGCATGAAGACACTTCAACTTATAGGCTCTCTTACTTGTCAGTTCTGTTACTCTGAAGGGCCTATTAACAATAACCTTCATATTTGCATAAGGTTTCCAAAACCCTGGGCAAACATCTACTAATCCTCTCAACAAAGCTCTGAGGTAAGCAAATGACTCTCATCATTTCCATTTCATAGATGAGGAAAGCTGAAACACATAAAAGTTCAAGCCAGTATTTTCCAGTGAATAGAATCAAGCCACATTTTCACTTGAATGATGAAAAGCCAGGCTGGAGACATACAACAAACATCCAAACAAGCTTTTGTGCACATACAACTCCAGTCCAACTGAAGGCACAGCTCATGGGTGCTTGACCAGGCTCAGCTACCTCGCTCAAGGGCACGCAGCAAGTGAGCTGCAAAGGTAGAACAATCCTGTCTCAAATTCTGTCCAGTGCCCAAACCCACACTGATCTCAACTCAGATTAAGCAGATATTTAGACCTCTGTGCTTTATAAGTTCCCACCATGTTCACAGACAAAGTAGAAAAGTTCATCTGCTCCCTGCAGAAAAACTGCATGGGAATCCATATTGTACCAACCACTAGGGACTCTACCTTAGGGAACCGTATAAAATCACCCCAAAGGGAAAAGATTCACCTGGATGTCTTCACTCTGTAGACAAAAGCCAATGAATCTCAGTCCCAAATCCACGGGGGAAATGGGCTTTGCTAGTTTCAGTGCTCACATTAACTCTTACAGGATTCTGAAGCAGTGACTATCCAGGGAAGACAGCATCAGGTTGAAGTAGAACACAGATCTCTTCCTCCAAACTGCAAGCCTGGCTGGACAGCCAGGTTTCTGAGGGGCATGGTATGCACACCTTCCTCAAGAGGTTGACATGGTTTTCTGATCAGTATTAATGCTCCTTACCATACCTGATGCTCATCTTCAACGTGACAGAGGTAAACTCTGCTTGGGTCTTATGCCTATAGGTAAGAAGCTGCACAGTGAGTATAGCAAGAGATGGGTTCCAGGTTCTTTCTTCCAGAAGATACTGAATATCCACTCCAGCTCTCCCTTTGAACAGTTCACACCCCTTAAATCCAAAAGATCAGATCTAGCGATACACCAGTTAGGGCTGGGAGGTTTGATTCTCACGCAGCAGTGCTCCTCAGGACAAACTACAGCGGTTGCTGCTCCCCAGTGCTGGGGGAAGCAGCTATTGCTGCACACAGCAGAGGTGGTCACTGTTTTCATGTCTGGTTTGTTTTTTTGAATGCATTTGTCAAGGACACTTAAGTATTCAGGCTAGACATTTTATCATCTTGCTCTTAAAAGCCCAATAAAACATCACAGTCTAGAAAAATTGATTAGTTAGTGAAGAACACAAAGATGAGCAAGCAAGGATGCTTTGAAAGCCTCAAAAAAAAAAAAAAGAGGAGACATATCCAAAAGTCATTCATGTCTGCAAGGATAAAAAACCCAAGATGAACAATGCATCAAAAGCAGCACAGGCTAATTTAGAAGCCAAAAGCCTTTTGTATGGAGTATACTGAACTGTGAAACAGGTTTGAGCATGGGCCAAGTTGTGTTTCCTAGGCTGATGCGTGATTATCCAGCATGACTTTGCATTACAGCACAAGGGCACTGGTCTGATCTACAGTAGGGAGCTGCAGAGAAATCACAGGTGAAAAGGCACAAAGCTGAGCATTTTCAACCCAGCAAGCAAAAATAGATCCAGATTTTCATTTCAAGTACAAGAAGCTTTGAGTTGGGCCAGTTTTCAGTCATGGGACAGGGAGGAGAAGAGCAAATTAATTCTTGTTTGATTTACACTAAGCCAGAATCTAGACCCTTACTTGCTTTTTCTGCTGAAACACAAACAGATTAGATACATTAAACTGATGACACCAACACTTATCTTAAGAGTCAAGATGCAAAGCAACAAACATGGATTTGCTGTCACAAGCACATGGAGCAAGACATAGATTTTCACAAATCTCAGCTGTTGCTCAGCCAACAGCCACTTCTGAACAGCTGACATGCAGAGAGCATTTTCACAACCCCAGCCCATAGCATCTGTGACTCAGTTTACTTGCTGCAAGCAGAGATGAGACCCTCAGGGTGAGAGAAAGCAGCATGCACTTCATCATCCCCGCAGGAGGAAAGCCTCCCTGGGGTCACTATGAAAGCTGATGCACCCCAGGAAAGCAGCCCTGCTGTTCCCTGTGTTAGCAGACTTGGATCTGTTCCTGGGTAGAGGTGTGACGTGGCAGGGCTGCACACCTGCCCTGGGGCATCCCTGTGCAGTTGTATAAACCTCACAGACCACCCCTGCCAAACACAAAAGTTGCAGACGTGAAGCAAACTTCTCTTGATCCCAATAGCTACAGAAGCTCAAGACCTAGAAAGCTACAAGGCAGGGGGAGGGCCTGCATTCCCCAGTTCCCTGCCTCCCCCTCTCCTGGAGTGCAGCATCCCTGTCTTCTGAGCACATTTGATGGCTATTAATTTTTTCCTCCCTCTGTTTCTCGCTGCCCATAGAGAAACAACTTGTTACTGTCAGCCTGTTCCTACTCACCTGATCCTATTGTTTTAGCTCATTCTGCCTGTCTGTGTGGGAAGGCATGCTCAGTAAATGTGAAGACAAATGTGTGATTATCTGGTTTCTGGTTCCCAGTGAGGTGGCACACATATGCCAGCGTGTTTCAACTATTCTTGCTGAGCAGCTTGGATACAGCCTCAGCTGTTTGGGGTAGAAAATGGGAGCAAAGCTCTGTTTCAGTCAGTTCTGATCTCAGAGCCCAGAGCTGAATTAGATCATAGAATGACTCAGGGTGGAAGGGACCTTAGAGACCATGTACCCCAACCTCCCAGCCATGGGCAGGGATGCCTCACATCTACACTCAGCTGGCTCAAGGCCTCATCCAACCTGGCCTTGAACACCCCCAGGCAGGAGGCATCCACAGCCTCCCTGGGGAACCTATAAGAATCCCAACACCCTCCTACTGAAGAATTTCTTAAGCTTCAGCCTAACCCTACTCTCCCTCAGCTTCAAATCATTCACCCTTGTCCTGTCTCTAGACACTCTCAGGAAAAGTCCCTCTGCAGCCTTCCTGTAGGATCCCCTCATGTACTGGAAAGCAGCTCTGAGGTCCCCCTGGAGCCTTCTCTTCTCCAGCCTGAGCACCCCCAGCTCCCTCAGCCTATCCTCACAGCAGAGGTGCTCCAGCCCTTGGATCATCTCTGTGGCCTCCTCTGGACACACTCCAACAGCTCTGTGTCCTTCTTATGCAGGGGACACCAGAACTGGAGGCAGTATTCGAGGCAGGGTCTCAGCAGAGCAGAGTCCAGGCACAGAATCCCTTTTGTTGCTCTGCTGGCCACACTCCTCTTGCTGCAGCCCAGCACACAGCTGACTAAGGGCTGCATGAGATCACTGCCAGCTCATAGTGAGCTTCATTTTTAAATATCATCCCCCCAAAAGATCTTGCAATAAACTTTAATGCTCTGCCAAATACAAGTAGGCTACCTTGCTCTGCAACAACAAAACCTTCTCATTTAAATTATGTCCTCCAAACACATAAAACTGGAGGTGTTCAGATTTGGACACCATTAAAATCTGTATTTTCCAGTAGGCAGTAAAAAGTGTATGAATAAGGGAATGAGGCAATAGGGCATAAATAATTTTTAGGTGGGAAGTCCCACAGAGGACAATGCTGGGAACTGTGGGACCTATATAGAATAGAATTAACCAGGTTGGAAAAGACCTTCGAGATCATCGAGTCCAACCTATCAGCCAACACCATCTGATCAATTAAACCATGGCCCCAAGCACCCCACCCAGTCTCTTTTTGAACACCTGCAGTGATGGTGATTCCACCACCTCCCTGGGCAGCACATTCCAATGGCCAATCTCTCTTTCTGGAAAGAATTTCTTCCTAACATCCAGCCTAAACCTCCCCTGGTGCAGCCTGAGACTGTGTCCTCTTGTTCTGGTGCTGGTTGCCCGGGAGAAGAGACCAACCCCCACCTGGCTACAACCTCCCTTCAGGGAGTTGTAGAGAGCAAGAAGGTCTCCCCTGAGCCTCCTCTTCTCCAGGCTAAGCAACCCCAGCTCCCTCAGCCTCTCCTCACAGGGTTGTGCTCCAAACCTCTCCCCAGCTTTGTTGCCCTTCTCTGGACACCTTCCAGCATCTCAACATCTTTCCTAAACTGAGAGGCCCAGAACTGGACACAGGACTCAAGGTGTGTCCTAACCAGTGCTGAGCACAGGGCAGAATGACCTCCCTGCTCCTGCTGGCCACACTGTTCCTGATGTAGGCCAGGATGCCATTGGCCTTCTTGGCCACCTGGGCACACTGCTGGCTCATGTTTAGCCTACTATCAACCAGTACCCCCAGGTCCCTTTCTGCCTGGCCGCTCTCCAGCCACTCTGTCCCCAGCCTGTAGCACTGCCTGGGGTTGTTGTGGCCAATGTGTAGAACCCAGTACTTAGATGTGTGCCGTTGGACTCTGCCCATCTGTCCAGCCTGGCAAGGTCCCTCTGCAGAGCTCTCCTACCCTCTAACAGATCAACTCCTGCCCCCAGCTTGGTGTCATCTGCGAATTTACTGATGATGGACTCAATACCCTCATTGATAAAGATATTTACAAACACTGGCACAAGAGCTCCAAATAACATTCGAAGGAGGAATAAGAAAAAGGAATCACAGATAAGTAAGGAATAAGTGACTGTCTTGCCACAGACAAAGACCATAACAGGCATACAGGAGCCAAGGATAGGGAATAGAAGTAGAAAAGGATTCAAATAATACAACAGAATAAACCAGGTTGGAAGAGACCTTCAAGATCATCGCGTCCAACCCATCAACTAATCCAACCCACCTAAGCAACTGAACCATGGCACCAAGCACCCCATCAAGCCTCCTCCTGAACACCTCCAATGAAGGTGACTCCACCACCTCCACAGGTAGCCGATTCCAATGGGCAATCGCTCTCTCTGTGTAGAACTTCTTCCTAACATCCAGCCTCAACCTGCCCTGGCACAGCCTGAGACTGTGTCCTCTTGTTCTGGTGCTGGCTGCCTGGGAGAAGAGACCAACCTCTGCCTGTCTACAACCTCCCTTCAGGTAGTTGTAGAGAGCAATGTGCAGCTAAAGTGAAAAACCCCAACAAATGTTGCTTTGATTTGTCTGTTCAACAGCACTCCAGTTACCTGGAGTGACCCTATGGAAGGAGCCCAGCAGCAGCAAGGGCTGTAGGGAGATGCTGTGGCCAGATTGCCAGAGAAATGCAGGGCACTTTCAGGTTAAATAATGAAGAACAAGACTGTTCCCTCCGTGCATGATGGCAAAGCAGCAGTCTCTGTGCTGACCCTGCAGAGGTAAAAAGACAGGAGGGTTTAGCTGAAATTAAATAGACAGTGGATTAGTATGGGATTTTTATCCTTGACCTGGCTTTCCCTACTGCAGGCAGCTTACACCCAAACACGGTGGCAAAGAAGAAAGCAGCAGCCAAGCAATACAGTTTTGCCTTGGCACAATCAGAGGAAGTTTTCTGTGCTTTTCTGTACACAGAGTAAAAAATGTTCCCTGAAGTCATAGGAAAGCTCCTTCCTCCTCTCCCAAAACCACCTGCCAGCATTCCACACAGCAGTGCTGAGTCCTGCACAAGGTTGGTTCCACCCCCTCCAGAAAAGTACAAAACCATTTGTTATTGCTTTAATTCACGTTCTACATGCATCCAGGGTTTACATTTGAAAACAAAAGGAAAAGTGAAGAGCTGCAGACAGCGCTGCGGAGCAGGATCCTCCTCCTCCTCTCAGCCAGGTCAGAACACACATGAATCGGAAACAAACCCTAGGAAGTTTGTTCCCTCCTTTCATTCACAGCATGAGGGTTTCCCTTCCCCAGCCACTTTTCAGAGGCAGAGGCTGCCTCAATAACCACTTCATCCCACACTCTGGGATGAGACACCGTAGGCAGGAGCTGGCTTTCAGTTAAAACACAGACCAGAGCATTTTCTGCATTTAGCCTAGCAGTGAGGCCTGCAGCCCACCCTGTGCTGGCAGGCTGGATGAGGAATGTTTGCCCAAAATAGTCGTGGATCTTATTAACCACAAACCAGTTCTGCTTCAAGTGCCACACAGACAGCAGCTACTTAAAAGCTTCTTCAAAGTAGATAAAAATTTTAAGGTCAGGCAATAACTTATGTATTTATTTTTAAGCTGTGACATACAAAAAAGCCTCTGGCACTCTTTTACTCATCCCAGTCCCCTCTTAGAATCATGGAACTGTTAGGGTTGGAAGGGACCTCAAGGATCACCTGCTTCCAACCCCCTGCCATGGGCAGGGACACCTCACACTACAGCAGGTTGCTCACAGCCACATCCAGCCTGGCTGCAAAAACCTCCAGGGATGAGGCTTCCACCACCTCCCTGGGCAACCTGTGCCAGTCTCTCACCACCATGTGGTGAAGAGCTTCTTCCTAACATCCAATCTGAATCTCCCCATTTCTAGTTTTGCTCCATTCCCCCCAGTCTTATCACTCCCTGACACCCTCAAAAGTCCCTTCCCAGCTTTCCTGTAGCCCCCTTCAGATACTGGAAGGCCACAATTAGGTCTCCTTGGAGCCTTCTCTTCTCCAGACTGAATAACCCCAACCCTCTCAGCCTGTCCCCGTAACAGAGGAGCTCCAGCCCTCTGCTCATTCTTGTAGCCCTTCTCTGGACATGCTCCAGCACATCGAGGTCCCTCCTTTAATAGAGGCTCCAGAACTGGACACAGTACTCCAGGTGGGGTCTCTCTTGTATCCCAGCAGGATAAGGTTAGAGCAGACTCAGGGCTGCTGCGTTCTAAGGCAGCCACTTCAGCAGCAGTTTGGGATCCCAGCAACCAGAAGGACTTTGAGGTCCCTGACTTGCCAGGCCGAGCAGACACATGAAATCAGAGTAAGAGGTGGCATTACTCCAAGTGGCAAAGTTTTCCTCCCATGGCCCCAGCCACCAGCTTCACCCAAGAGCCATAGGATTAGGAAATCATAGAATCAACCAGGTTGGAAAAGACCTTGGAGATCATCAAAGTCCAACCTGCTACCTAACAGCTCATGACAACTAAACCATGGCTTCAAGTGCCACATCCAAGCCTTTTTTAATCACCTCCAGGAATGACGGCTCCACCACCTCCCTGGGCAGCACATTCCAATGGCCAATTACTCTTCTTCAACAACTTTCTCCTCACCTCCAGCCTAAATTTCCCCTGGTGCAGCTTAAGACTGTGTCCTCTTGTTCTGGTGCTGGGTGCCTGGGAGAAGAGACCAAACCCCACCTGGCTACAACCTCCCTTCAGGGAGTTGTAGAGAGCAAGAAGATCTCCCCTGAGCCTCCTTTTCTCCAGGCTAAGCAACTCCAGCTCCCTCAGCCTCTCCTCACAGGGCTTGTGCTCCAGACCCCTCCAGCCTCATTGCCCTTCTCTGGACACATTAAATGCTGACATTCCTATCAATGCAAAGGCTGATGCAGGGGTGAGGAATGGCATCAGCAAGGCAGCCCCACCAGCCCTCTGACAGAAGATATGATCATTTCTTGCTGTGTTTTCTTACTACATTTTGATTATGAAACAACCCCCTGAAAAACCCTTGCAGCAGCTACCTTGCCATTTCCCAAGTAACCAAAACTTTGACACACTTCCTTTGGAAGTTTCCCCCCATCCTAGATTGGTTTTTTCTAAACCCTTGAAATATTTCATCTCTGCTGGGTAAGAGTGGCCAATCCCACTCACATGCCCAGCCACTGATCCTCCTTATGCCGGTCCACCTGGCTCCCATCAGTTTGAAACTCCACCAGTGCTGCTGGGTATTCAGGAGGACAAGCAGGAAAGCAAAGCATGACCTGACTCTCAGGACAGTGTGTTCCCTGAGCAAGCAACACATGCCTCTCCTGAGAATGTGAAAATAAGGATGACTTTGCTGCTCTGTCACATATCCCTGTTCACTATTTCAGTTTACTGGACTTAACTTGCCCTGGCACATAATGCAGCCAAAGGGAAAACTCTCCCTCGAGCAGCTGCAGTTGCTTGTTTTAAAGCAAAATAATCCTGTATAGGTCCTCAGGATGGATCACTGGAAATGTTGGGATGCTGTGATGTTAACAACCCCTCCCGAGATGACACATGTAATCCTTTGGCTTTAAAATAAAAGCCAACTGAGCCACAGAGGGGACATTCTCCTTCAGGTGCCTTCACCCTCTGGAAACAGCTTGGGAAGTGCTTTTTACCCACTTCTGCACTGTAACCATCTCTTTGGTAAAGAGAAGCAGCAGATTGACATCCTATAAAAGCATCCTAGGATGACTATGAGGACAAAATATTGCTGTAACGTTTTCAGAGGGTGAGGCAGGGGAGAACAGGAACTGCACAAACAGAGCTTGTCCCCAGAGCAAGAGCCGAAGATGAGCTCACACAAACTGCTGGAGCAGCTGAGCTTTCTGGGGTCAGAGGAGGAAATTTCAGTCCTCAAGCAGTTTTGCTTATGCTAGTTAGCTGCTGTTGGAACAATCTCTGTACACATGCATTTGCACACACATCCCCTTCCCCACGTATCACCAGCAGCACACTCTGCCCTTTCCTCACTCCCTTACTACCCACACAAACTGCAGCTCAGCTCTGCGGAAAGGAGGAAGCTCTAACAAAGCAGGGGGAAATCAATACATGACAGCTATAATTCTCTGCTCAATAATTACACAGAATTTACACTGCTGAGTAGGCTCCCTCCATTGATTTCTACAAAATATTTACTGCAGCCACAACACAGGTGTAAAGCTCAGCTTTGAGGCTCTGGAATCGATGCACTGAAAAGGGAAAATAACCAACAATTTCAAGCTGCACAATGCTTTAATACCTTTATTCAGCAACACATCTCCACACAGGCACCTGCAGTGTTTCCACCACCCCACCCCCTATTTTTCTTTTATTCAAAAGAGCCAGAGGATTCCCTGTCCAATTGCTCAAATATCCTTCACTCGGCCACTTGCTGCTACTTTCAAACAAATCACATTCCAGGTTAGCAACTCTTAAGTATTTATCACAGTATTCAGTAAGAAATGAGTTGCATTATAGAAGATCTTGAGTCCAGCCAGAGAGGAGAAGCAGCTCTACAATCAAGACTCCACCCCAGGACAATTGCAGGGCTGTCAAGATCACCGGGCAAGCACACTGCTTTAATATCTCAGTGCCAAGTTATTAGGAAGCTAGACAGTGCTCAGGCTGTAAATTACACTGTCATGGGGTGGGGGGAAAAGGGAGGATATAAAAGAATAAATCAACACAACTCCATACTGATACCAAGAAGCTTCTCAGTGCTTTCTGCAAACCTAGGAGAGGAATTGAGAAGGGAATTAAATACCATGAGGCCACTAACTCTGAAGCAAACACATATCTTGGATGTGAATTTCTGTCTAGACAGCCTTAGAAACAATAATTTAAAAAAAAGGCAGGAGGAGGAAAGAGAGACAAGGTGAGACCATGAAGATGGATATATAGAAGGAGACAGTCACTGGATTGGGAATTTAAGATGAAGATGATAGGAAATGACTGAACTGAGGTGAACGAAACCCTGCTCTCTCGGGGCTTGCGAGTAGCCAGGTAGATGATGCAAAGTGTGATGTGGAAAGGATACAATTTGTGGAACTTGCTGTTGCAAGGCATTGTAAAACTTAAAGCATAAATCAGCTTAAAGTCAGGTTAGATAAATTTGGAAAGTACTGGCTCAGCAACGGTCCAGATGCAGCCTCCCATCCAAACCACTGAAGAGTCAGAAGTTGGTTGCAAATACCTGAGAGCAGATCATCCTCACCTTGTGTTGCCTCTCCCACACCTGAACATTTGTTACTGGTTACTATGTGAGACAGGATACAGGCCAAGAGGGACTCTGGCCACAGCTGTTCAAGTTTAATGTGGCACAGAAATCCCTGAACTCTTGCCAGTACAAATGGCATGACTGAGGATGTGTAAGGAAGGGCAACTCAGCAGCACCACGGAAAGAGGGATGCAAACTCCCTTCAATTTCAAGGGAGAAAAAATCACCATCTAATTACTTCCCTGCTGTTGATGGTGTCCAGAGGGAAAAAAGCAAGATGGACCATGAATTTGAGATTGATTTTCCACAAATCATCAGTGTCCAGCACTTCCTACAGGCTCTTACCAAAAAAGCAACTGCCCTTTCCCTTTGAAATGAGAACAGAAAGCACAAGCCTACAACCCCTGAGCAGGCCTGGATCCAAACTAACAGATCACACCGATACATACAGATGAAGGGTAGCTTCATGAATCCAGCTTTCTGGATTCTCCTCTTCATTGCAAATCTTTTGAATGTAATTTTCTAATTTTCTATTTGATGTAAAGAAACTGGTTTGTAACTCCAGGGGAAAATACAGACCAAAGGCAGAGGGTCAGCACTGCATAAGAAGTCTCATTTCTCTTGGTTTTGCCTGCTGATGCTACTAACGCACCATGAATTTCATAAGAGTGACTCACTAAGTAAGAAACCATCATGGTTTAGTTCTCTCCTCCTCAAACTTCCCCAAGAGGAGGAATTTTTAGGAGTGTCATCAGGGCAGCAAGGGCCACAGCTGGACTTGCAGGGTTGGGCTGCAGCATTCACATCTTGGAATCCTCCCCCAGGCACTTAGCAGGGCTGTGCAACAATGAACAGCAGCTCAGCGTCTGACATGCAAGAGGAGAGCTTGCTGCAATTAAAACAAAGCAGAAAGGCAGAGGAAATGCTTCCAGGAGACAAGCATTAGAAAGGTTTGTTGAGCAACATTTCTTGGGGGGCAGTGGGTCCCTTTAAAACCTCCTGCAAGCGCTCTGTTAGTTTTCCCTATGCCACAGGGGCAGTGAGAGAACAGTAACAGGAATAAAACCTGCACCTAGGCTACAGGGTGACAAATAATCATTGCCTTTCCTTTTTGCACACTATGGAAACAGATGCAAAAAGAAGTTCAGTGGGCAGTGAGCCAAAAGCAGCTCTTCTGCTGCTGCACACCAGCAGAGTCAGCAGAACAGCTCCTATTTACCTTCTTAATGATGTAAAAACGTCTGTCCATCCAGAACAGGCCTAGGATACTGTGCTCATAAGCCCTGACATCCCTGCTCCACTGCAGATATACCACTGCTCAGCAGCCCACCATGCTGGGAACAGCAGCACATCCCTCTGTGCCAGGCAAGGCAATGCACCAACAAGTGCTCCTCTAAACCACCGAGAGAACCACCGAGAGCCACACTACTCACTCCTCAAGCATTGCAAAGATGTAGTAGTTGTTGATACTTTGTTAGGGAGCCAACATCAAGAGAGTCTGCTGTCCAAGGCCCAACCATCAGCTCTTCTTCTCATGTGCTGAAACCTATTTTTGTACCTTCACTCAACTCTTTTCAAAAAGAAGGCTGTTACATTCTCTCAGACCTCTTCCAACAATCACACACTCACAAATCTATCTGTTCTCCTCTTGTGCTGCCAGAAACATGCAAACACCACAAAAAGCCACACAGAAGCAGCATAACTACACTTGGATGTTGCCTGCTTCGCCCCCCCCCATGAAAGGCAAGTTCCACATCCAAAATACATCTAAAAATACCCAACCAACCAAAACTCAAAACAAAACCCACTAAAAGGAACCAAACAAACCCTAAAACACCCAACTGCAATACAGCAATACACAGGGAAAAGGCTTCAAACTAACTGGTGTCACAAAATTTGAATCCAAGCATCTCAAGGCCAGACTTATTTCAGTCAGTATCCTGGCTCCCACGGGGATGGGTGGAAGATTTGGTTGATGTGTGAAGTCACCAGTTCCACCTAGTATCTCAAGTGATTGGTTCTTGCTGGCTCCTACCTCACTGGCTGATAGAGAGGCACAGATGGATCCCTCCAATTATTTAGTTGCTGAGGCACCAGGCAGCAAATACAACTCAGCACTACCTCCCTCACTCCCCTACGAGGACAGACTGAGGGAGTCGGGGCTGTTCAGTCTGGAGAAGAGAAGGCTCTGAGGAGACCTAATTGTGGCCTTCCAGTATCTGAAGGGGGCTACAGGAAAGCTGGGAAGGGACTTTTGAGGGTGTCAGGGAGGGATAGGACTGGGGGGAAGGGAGCAAAACTAGAAATGGGTAGATTGAGATTGGATGTTAGGAAGAAGTTGTTCCCCATGAGGGTGGTGAGACACTGGCACAGGTTGCCCAGGGAGGTGGTGGAAGCCTCATCCCTGGAGGTTTTTGCAGCCAGGCTGGATGTGGCTGTGAGCAACCTGCTGTAGTGTGAGGTGTCCCTGCCCATGGCAGGGGAGTTGGAACTAGATGATCCTCGAGGTTCCTCCCAACACTAACAATTCTGTGATTCTATGAAATGAATCCAGCAGACTTCCCAGTGAACTCAGGCTTTGAGGACCCATTCATCAACAGGGTGGCAGAGTTCATGCAAACCCCACAGAGACAGGCTGAGGAAGAAGTGCCATTTTCCTGAGTGGGCCACTCTGAAAAGTCTTGTTAAGAGTGAGCTGTGGAGTGTAAACGGGGTGGACAGGGTAAAGAAAGACCACTGGGGAACAAGAGCTTTGCTCCCAGGACATGTGATGCTTCCTTGAAGCAAGGGAGGTGGGGAGACAAGACAGGCTGTATATCCATTGTTCAAGACGCATTTCTTTCCATAAATGAGTGATTGAAGTCCACTGCATGCTGCCAGGGGCCATCAGGGAAGCATGTAATGTGCATCAGTTCAAGGAAAGAGAGAGAAACCTGGGGCAGGGGCTGGTGATGCAGAAACCAAGAAGTTTTCTGAGGTGGAGAGGAGGAAAGGCTGAACACACTGGGAAGGGACCACACACCCTCACAAAAGGTCTCCAGGTAACACTGGTAACAGCAGGTGAGATGGGTGGGTGCAGTTTCAGGAGCTCACAAGAGGCCTCTGCAAACAGTGGCACCTGCCAGATGGTGGAAGCTGCTGCTCTGTTTCTATGCACACTCTGCCCACTGTTTCCTAATGCAGTATAGGTTTTTTCCCTCCTCCCTGTCTGAAACATCTCCAGTTGATTAAAAAAAAACCAAACCCAAACAAACCACCAAACACTTTCTTTTTGTGGAAACACGAAAGCTCCTCCTTATTCAGCACTTATTCCACATGGATGAAGGTCAGAGGCCTCCTCAAAGAGCTTCCCTGCAGCCTGTAACATTAATAGCTGCACCATGAGAAAATTAATTTCACTTCCTGAGATCTTACTTTTGACACTGAACAATGTGAGTGTGTTGGGATGGGAAGGAAGAGCAGCAGCAATTCCTTATATGACTTGAAGGGAATTAACCTCAAGGTTCTATGACTGAACCCCACAGATCCATTTCTGCCCTCTCCTCCAGGGTATGCAAAGGGCACTGGGGTAAGCTGGTCCATACAGGTTAGCACCAAACCCCAAACTCCTGCTGTAGAACATGATGTTGAATGCTCACAAATTACAGGCAGGGCTCTTCCAGGAGTGACAGTGACTGGATGGGGTGCTTGGTGCCATGGTTTAGTTGATGAGATAGTGTTGGATGATAGGTTGGACTTAATGTTCTCAAAGGTCTCTTCCAACCTGGTCTATTCTATTCACGACATGCAAGCATGTCCACAGAAGAATTCCAGGAAGCCTTAAAAATGCTTAGATGCTTAATAAGGTGAATTACTAGGGAAAAAGTTATTTTGTTCATCAGGGAAAAATCAAACAAACCACAAAACCACAAAATTCAAACTATGCCCTTAAAGAAAGGGGGGAAAAAAAAAAGAATTGCTGTGAATGGCATCAGCTCCCTCTTCTCCCATTAGGAAAAATCACCACTTTCATCATATTCCCAGTGCCAAGGGCTGGGTCTCAACAGCTGCACCTCTGCTGGAAATATGCAGGGGTTAACAAAACAAAGAAAAAGATAAGGCTGACCATCATACACCCCCTCCTTAGTTCTCATTGCAGCAGTTACAGCACTCAGAGCCCTCAAGCAGAAAGCTTAACAAGCATCTGAAGATACAACTGATGCTCATGATGACAGATCCAGGCCATACAGCTGGTCCAAGGGCCAGCTTGCCCAGAGCGGCATCCAAAGATATGACCAGGGCTGAGGCTCTACCTCAGCAAGCATTGAGAAGCCCAAATTCCCCCATTCACAGCCCCTACTAAAAGGCTCACCACAGGAGATGTGTTGCTGCTGCAGCGACAGACACTTTGGCAGTACGCAGGGTTAAAGGGCCACCACGCTCACTGCAGCTGAGCACTACACAGGAGGTCTTGCTCCAAGCTGCTCCTCACCTCTCTTCACCACAGGTCACCCAGCAAAACCACCTAGTACAGCCACCCCCAGCCCAGTTATGCCAAAACAATCCACACCACCTTCAGTCCTTCAAACAATTTATCTTCTGAACCTGGATCTTTCAGACAAACAGGGCCTGGTGGCATAAGCAGCTCTACTGGGAGTCTTGGTAGGATGGGACAACCCTCATTAGCCACCCACAGCCAGAAAGAGATAGAGCCAGACCCAGACCCTTCGGAGAACCCATCTGGGAGGCAATAAAGCCACTGAAGGGCTGTGAGGCTGAATGCAAACCAACTCAGGGTGGAAAAGGAGAGCGTTTGGCAGCAGGGAGTTGCAAAGGGAAGAACGCTGAGGCAAAGGAGTGTAAAATTAAGTGGGAGGCTACAGCAGTGCTGTGACCTGCCTTATTACTATGGGTAAAGAAAGAGCAGCAAGGAAAGGCAACACCAGTGCCCTGCTTTCTGCTGTCCTGACCTACCCCTGCATAGGTCACCAGTACCAGACAGTATAAGCAACCCAAAGGAGATTTGCCATCATGGTGCAGAAATCATATGCTATTTAGAAGCCCTAGAATGAAGTTGATTTTGCAATTCCACAACAAGCACAGCAGGAAAATCAAAAAGTCAGTGGGTTAAAAGTTAGCATCTCCCTCAGTGCTTGAGACACTGTTTGCTTTCAGCTGTGCTGCACAGCTCAAAGACGAAAGCTTAAGCCACAATATTAAGGTTCATACGGCTGAGAAGATATTGGCATTTGGGCAGACATCAGCAGTTCTTTCAAGCAAGTTACAGATACCAAGGGCTGGAAAGACAGAAGCATTTCTACTGTGTAAAATGTGACATGCCAAGATATGTATTCTTTTGTAAATGGTGCTCCAAACAGACTTTAAAGACTGGGCTTCTCACAGCTGAAACACAGACAGCCCCACCCCATACACACAAAGCTTTTGCTCCAGGTGCACTGCTGCTACCTGGCTTCTGCTCACTCCAGCCTGGTTCCTCAAAGGGCACTTGGGGCTTGCAAGCTTCCAGAAGTCCTAAAACTATGTGGCTCCAGGGAGAAATTATAGGAAGATGCCTCTAGTTAGCATCTTACTAGCACTGACTACAGATCAGAGGCAGCATTCAACCACCTATCGCCTGCTAAACGACCAGCTCATGTTTTCAGACAGTCTTTCCACCCTCCCTAGAAAAGGCTTCTTGCTTCTCCAAAGGGCACGTGAAGGAAGCAGGACAGGAGAAGGGCAGCCCAGGACATGCTGCCCACTGTGGAGCTCCCAGCAGGAGCGCTGCCAGTTCCCACGGCCGGCGAGACCGCTGCCTGCAGCGGCTTTGCTTTAAAGACCCAGGCAAGCTGCGACCCTGGAGGCCAGAGCTGCCCAACTGAGGTTCCTTTTTAACCTCCATGAAAATAACAGGCTTTTCAGCTACTGGCCAAATATTAAATGTCACTTTCATGCTAGTTTTCAAGCTTGCACACAAGCATTTGTTTTTCAGAGAAGGCTCCAGAAAGCCTCTTGCCTTCTGCACCGACAGGCACAGCCAAGATCTAGAAACCAATCCAGCAGAACTGATGAAAGCTGATTTTACTCCCTCTGCAATTATGATGGCTGTGATTTTTGTTGATATAAAAAGTTAGCTAAAACTAGGGGGAAAAATGAAAGCTCTCATAAAAAGATGATAATGCACTACTGGTACTCCTGCTACACAAAAACCTATTAAAGGCATTCTTCTGTTCAGAAATTCATGTTCAAGTTAAGCATTTTATTAGTTCAAGACTTTTTTTTTTTTTTTTTTTTTGCAAGGGTTGTTTTATTTTTCTCTTTTTGTGTGTGTGTTTGGTTTGTTTTGTTTGATTGTTTGGTTGGGGATTTTTTTTTTTCTGTTTTTGTTGGGGTTTTGGTGGTGTAGGGTTTTGTTTATTTCATAGTATCATAGTATCAGTCAGGGTTGGAAGGGACCACAAGGATCATCTAGTTCCAACCCCCCTGCCACGGGCAGGGACACCCCACACTAGATCAAGCTGGCCAGAGCCTCATCCAGCCTGGGCTTAAACACCTCCAGGGATGGGGCCCCATTTCTTGTCTTTTCTTTTTTCTTTCTTTCTTTCTTTCTTTCTTTATTTCTCTCTCCTAAATAAACTCTCTCCAATTTGGTGCTAGAAACCCCTGAAAGAGCAGAGAAAAAAGGGAGCCGACACATCCTGGTTGAGGGTTAGAGCGTGTCCAGCTGCAGAAGAAATGCAGGCAAACAGAAGGAAGGAACTCGGCCCACAGCATGTCAAAGGTCCAGGAAACACTGTCTGCCCCCTTGCCACAACTCCAGATGCCACAAAAGGCAGAAGATAAAGGTACAGCTCCTGCCCTGCATGCTCAGGTTGGTTGTGCATAGGCACAATTACTAACACCACCACTGCAAATTAAGTTCTGCATGACCCTTGAAATGGGCCAGGACCATAAGGCAATGATGAACCTTCACTTGTTAATAACTACTTTTGCTCCTTAGAGAGATGACATTAAAAAGAGAGTTCATTTTAATTTCCCTTGAAGTAACTTGGGAAAGAATCATTCTGATTTAACCTTGGGCAGTCTGTATCTTTTTAATTATTACTATTTTTTTTAAACAGTCTACAACTTCCCCTGAAGGGAGCCAGTCAACTAGTGGTCTGTAAATGGAGACTTACTTACACCAGTTGCACACAAGCAGGATTAGATCTTCATCATCATCATTTTTAGAGCATCCCAGGTGTACGCAGAGTACTGCACAAACCAAGAGCTGTGCCAGGCAAATAACAGGTTGCCCAACCAAAAGGGTTTACATTAATTATGTTAATCCAGTAGAGACACAGGAGTGTGATTAAACAGCCTCTACTGCTTGGGATTTGGCTGCTGCCCAGCAGTAATCATGCACAATCTGTGTTTGAACCATGTGTGTGCGTAAGAGGGATACTCCAAACACCTACCTTCAACATTGAAGCTAAAGACTTGGGTGGATGATAGCATCCTTAGATGCAGGAGCAGTTCCTGGAGAGCAGCATCTCTAGAGATGAGCCCCAAGTCCCTCAGCTCAGCTTCTGCAGAGCAGCCGCTCTCTCCCTCAGCTGCGGTGAACCCAAGGGCACCAGGGACTTGAAGTTAGGCAGTAACTTTAATTAAACCCCACAAGCCTCTTTAAAGAAAAGAGAAGTAGACACAAGAAACAAACTTTGGTGCTAAGCCATAACCCTAAGGTATCCCCTGGGTACCTGACATAGGACAAAATCTCTTTCAGGAGGGGAGGAAGTCTCAGCCACACTGGCCCTCCATGTAGACACTTGTGGTTAGATTCAGACTCCTACTGAATGGCAAAAGTTTGTCACCTCTGAATCTGCCTTTCTTTAGCTGTAACACAACACAACCGGCTGAGAAAGGAGCAGCAACACAGCTTAGGGCATCAACGGACTCACAACCCACGTCTCTACCAAATCACACGTTGTTTGTGACAAGCAGAAGATCCTTCAGGCAACTGAAACCACTTTGTGCTACATAGGCAGGTAGCAAATAAGAAGCCTTTAACTTTAGTTGGAGGCAGTGAGCCTCAATAGTCAGTACTGGGCCTTCTGAGCCTCTTCCACTGCCTTCCCCACAAAGGGCCAGAGCTAACCAAGAGCAGACAGTGCAGATCCTGCAAAACTGGCCCTGTGACTGCTTTGTGCTACTTCCCCACCTGGCAGCACTAAGCTAGCTTCACCCCAACAATGCCTACATCAAGCACACCTGTCACCAGGGGTGGCATATGGAGCGACACAGCAGGCTGCAGCATGGACTCTGCTCCTGCAGTTTCAGCACAGCCAAAGGTTAGCTCAGCTTCTGACCTAGCTGGCAGCAGACCCTCACTGCTGCTATGAGGACCCTGCTGATACAGTATCCACCGCCGTAACTGGAGCCCAGTTTAGTCATCTGCCCTGTCTCTGACTGTCTGCCTGTCTCCCACCCAGAGCTATTTCCCAGGAGAGAAAGAGAGCAACTGGCCCTGAGTCACTGCTAGCAGGCGTGGGGATCTCTGCTTATCCTATCCACTGAGCAAGTTCTACCAGACCATTTGGTCCTGAACATCACCTTTGCCAAGCAGACAGCAGTTCTGTGCTACCTAGCGCAGCTCCAGAGAAGCTGGCAGGAAAAGCAACAATTCATCTGCTGAACTTTTCACTTGTGACAGTGCTAGCATGGATTCCATTGCACAGCAGCTGGATCCAGCACTGAAAGCTGTAAGGAGCAAGCCCAGATGCACAGCTTCTGAGATGTGAAATGAGAAAGGCTCACTCCAAAACATTGCATCCCACTTCTATACTCACACCTCACAATGAAGCAAGACCCTGAAATCAAATGGGATCCATTTAAACCAATCCTATTCCTCTCTCTTGCATCCCTCTCAGAGAATCTCCTGGACATTGTAGAAGAACCAAGACACTCTGAGTGTCCCATGACTGAGGTCTCAATCCTTCTCGTCCCTGCATGAAATGCTCCCTTGCCAAGTACCCTGGACAGAAAACCAAAAGTAGCAGCTTAAATGCACACACTCACAGAAAGAGGGAGGAACATAATTAACAGCCATTTCTAAATTCCCAATCTCATTTATGAGCTGAGATGCTGTGCACAGAGAGTGATTTCTCTGTCTCAGCATGGGAGATGGGACAGAAATCCTGTCGACAATGCAAAGAAGGGGAGGAATCAAAGAGTCAGTGCTTGGGAAGTGCAGAAGTACATACCACTGCTACAGAAGCCCTGTTTGCAAAGTATTACTTTATATTGTGGTGGAAAGCTCCACTCATGCAAGCAAGGAAGAACATGAAAGCCTATCCCATACTGCTGCAAGCTTCATGGCAAGTGGTTTAAAACCAGACCTCTGGACTTGCTGTACCTGTCATTCCCAGCCCCTCAGCTCAGAGCTGCTTTCAGAGGAGCTGCTGACAGCTGATTTGTTCAAGGTTTGCATTTTGTTTGACAAGCTAAACATCCCCAGCATGAAAAGCAACAATGTTTTCCTTGGGTCAGCAAAGCAGGGCAAATGCAGCTTTTCTTTTTCACCCTAACCCTAGAGGGGAGTGGGGGGAGATTAGAGCTCATGGCTCAGAGGCTGAAGTACTGTCAGCCACACTGCTGGGAATGAGCTTGCTTTGTAGCTGCAGAACATCATCCAATTCACAGTTGGAGGCTTTCCAGTTAATAAGATGGCCATATGGGGCATTAAAAAAAACAACAAAACCCCAAAAAGCATTTCCTTCCTTTGCTACCTCCAGTCCCTCCAAAACATGTCAGCCAGAAAGGAAACCAGCAGTCAGTGGTACTCCTGAAATTCCAGAGTATGCTTCCCCTCCCCTGACGAGCTTTTTACCCAGCGCAGGTTTTATCAGCACATTCGATCAGTGTGCTAGGGGCAGGAGACAAATAACAAGGGGATGGAGGCAGCAATTAGCATCTGCAGTAAACAGCAGGTTCTCTTTGGGAACAAGGCTCCTAAGCACGCTTACTTCCCCTCCTGCCACCACCCACACCTAACCACCACAGCACACGATTTATTCCCCCCAAACAAGCTTGCTTTGCAAGAAAATGGAGAGCACCTGTGTCCTGTGGCCTAGCAGGAGGCTTGCAGCAGTGCCCTTGAGAATCTTCCCAACAATTCTGCTCCAGAAAGGCACCGGTGAGCCCAGGTTCTATTGGGACACCTAATCCCCAGGGTTAGCCATTAAGATAAATACCCTGAATTTTAACAGAAACGAAAGAAATAAAGAAACCAGGCTTCTGCACACTTAATGTAGGTGGCCCATACCACGTTTCTCCCACAGTAGCTTAGCTCCCATCCCAACTCCTCTCGCCTCAGTACCTCTGTACGTCCCCACTTTATCAGGCTGCTGCTCACCTCCCCACTCCACCTCATGTTTTTTTATACTATGATACTATGATTTTTGCCAACATCCTTATTCTTGCCTTTGCTGAATGCAGCCTTTTCCCATGCAGATTTCCCAAATCCTTACCCCATCCTAAGTCACAGCTCCCTAGTGCACTGTAGATTCAGCTTCAAATTGTCTTCCTGGGCTGCAGTAAGCAGGAAGGACTCTCTCAAGCATATCAAGCATATCCTTACCCAGTTCCACACCTCCTCTACTTGCCTACTCCTCCCTTTGCTCCTCTGGCTCAGCTCTAGAATGTACTGATCCTCCAGGGCTAATAAAGCCCAAACTTGCTGACTTTAAGGTACAGAGCAAGTCTCATCTGTTTACTCAGAATATCACAGGACAGCGAGACTAATTTATTCAGAAAGCTTTGCTTGAGCTGCTCCAGTCTCCACATTACTGTGGTTTAGGGGGAGATGCAGAATGAGAGATAACTCAGGGGGCTACACGTGGGAGCATTTTATACAGCAACACTGGAGAGAAGCAGAGCTTCATTTTCTCTTCTCTTGTTTATCTGACTTCAACAGGTCTTTTGTGCATCAGCAAAACCTACTTAAGACTACATCTTTTCACCCAATGGGTTGATGGCCTGCCCTAATCTTTGCTATCTGTGCTTTATCCTCCCCATCCCAGGGCACTTTCTCACTAGCCCAAGGAATTACCAGGAATTATCAATGGTAGGATGTGGTACAGTCAGAGTGACGGCATCTCTGGCACCAACAAGATTTTTGACAGGCAGATGCCACTTCAAAGGTATCTTCACTCCAGGAGAATGGTTTCATGCTCAGTTTACCACCTTCATAGACTTAAAGGCAGAATCCTAAGCATCCACCTAAGAAAATAACAGGCTTGGGAAAAAAAATAATGCACAACCTAACAAGGAGATGAGAAGAGCCACAAGGAACTGTGGAATTTGCTGTTGGTTGTTGTGCAGGCAATAAGAATTAGCTTCAAGTGACTGGACAGACATGGGGCACATGTCCCCTGTGCTGGTGGCTCCTGGAAGCAGGTTACAGAGCAGCATGAAGCCTGACTGTCCTCAGCCACACTTAACTGTGCCTCACGGACCACTACACAGAGTGTTGGTTTCAGTTTAATCATCCAACACCTAGAGACAAATTAAACAGTGGGCAGAGGTGGAACAGGGCAGTGCTAGAAGAGAAGCAGCCAGGACCATTAACCCTTCCGGCTAGTGAAAAGGAAGGGAGGTCTGCACCCGTGGAACAGACATTGTTTCTCAGGAATGCAGTGAAGTGTTTTATGTCTCCGAGCAGTTGCAGGACAGTGGAGTCAGCTCCTGGGGTTTATTTTCACCCTCCTGCTAACTTGCTGTATAACCCTGAGACATTGCTGGAGTAAAAGTACTTGTTTAACCCATGCTTAACTTGACTTTTGCTGCTGCTTGCAGATAATAATAATAATAATAATACAATACACCAGGTTGGAAGAGACCTTCAAGATCATCGCGTCCAACCCATAACTTCTTCATAATAGATCAAGTCCCTCCAAGATGCTAGGCACCTAATGAGGTGGGATATCACTGAAGAGACCAGGTTGCCCTTTGATATGCAACTGTCACCAACCCAGCAAGGGAAGCAAGGTTTGGAGAGCCTAGAAGCAGCTTTTACCAGATCAGGTGACAGCTGGAAACCAAAAAAAGTAAATCCTTAAATAGTCACACTGGTCAGTTCAAGATCCACCGAGCATGAACACATGTGTTTTCCAGATGCTGATCAAAGAGAAGGTGTCATCTGCCCCTACAAACTCCTGCCCTTCTGGCACCTGTGGGGAATTCTTCACAGCTTACACAGACCTACTGCAAATAGTTTATAGCTTCCTGTAATGCTGCTTCTTGCAGAGCCTGCAACACAGCACGCCTGTCTTACCAGCAGGACCACAACAGCATGATTGTACAGAGGACAGCAATGGCAGAAGCCAAAGGACACACTAAAACATCTTAACACTTGCACTGCAGGCAGTGGGAGGGGGAATATCAAACACAGCTCACACAACACAACCAATGAGTGCCTAAGATGAACAGAAAAGCTAAGAGGCAACCCACAGCTAAGCACAGCAAAGCTCAGTGCTCAAGACACTTGACAGCACGGCCAGGGTACTTCGGAGCTCAGCTCTTGGATGCCACCACCTCTTTCAGTTCTCTCAGTGTGTGGCTTACAACTCTGCAGAGGGAAACCTTTCTCTAACTAGTAGTAGCCTTTTGATGATCAGTCTGAATGAATTAGAACATCCATATGTTGTTAGCTGATGGCTAACAAGACATAAGTGGGCTTTCATCACAAGGGTAATCGGTCTCTGCAGTGATGACTAATACAGCAAATTTGTCCCATTTGTCTCCTCCCTCCCCCCCCCCCCCCCCCCAAGTAATGTTATTTCTTTCCAGCTCTAATAAATATCACTGTCTGGTACAAACAGTTACAGCAGAAAGGGTTTGTCCAACACTGAGGATAGGAACATACAGAAAACCACAGGGAAAAAAAAAGCAAGGTAAGCAGAGGGAGCCAGCAGGGAATGAAATGGTGCACAGTGTATCTTGCTCTTCTATCTGTTAGAACTCTCAAATCTCTGCTGTTGCTTTGATCTGCTGCCTTTGGCCAGATCCTGCACCTTGTAATAGAGGTAGCCCTGTGTAGCTGCAGTGAGCTGCTCTGAGGTATTAAGTCAAAGAGCAACGTGACACGTTGTTAATATCCATCCCAGAAACTATTTAAATCCTCACATGTTAATTGGTTAATAAAGGGCCAAATTTGGATACCCTGCTCCAGACAAAATCCCTATTATTGAAATCAAAAGGGGACTTAGTGAGAGCAGAACTCCCTCTAAGGAAAAGCCAAGTACCTCATTAGAAGCACAGTTAATGTAACTGCTCTATGTCAGCAAAAAGAGATCCAAAAAAACAGACTCTCCCAAGTGCTTTCAAGAGAGCAAAGTTCAAAGGAACAATTCAGGGACCAAAACCAAACTTCGAGAAGGCAAAGCCAGGAGAATTAATCCAAAGCTGAAGGGAAAGCTCCTAGCTGAATAACCAGAGAGCAGCCAAGCACAGGCCTCCTTCAGCCCTTCTCTGACTGGGGTCACTGCTAGCCTCCCCTTCCTCATGCCAGGTGGCAAGGTCTGTAGCTTGCAGTGCTGCTCAGCCCACACTGCAAATAGCTCATCCCTTCCCAGAGCCCTGCAGATCACCTCCACACTGCCTATATGAAAAGAAGAAAGGGGGGGGGCAGAAAAACAAGAAAGAGGACAAAAAGCCTCAGATCTGCCCTGAGGGTTACTTGGGATGCTGCAGATAACCAAGTAAGAGCCAGCCACAGGTAGGGAGATGTAGCCAGGCTGGCCAGCTTTCCCTGCAGCTCACAGCATCACCAAAAGCAGCAGCAACAGGGGCCTGAAGCCCTGCTGGCATCGTGCAGGATGTGTCTGTCAGGGTATGCAATAAAGCAGTAAGTATGGGCAGCTTTCTAGGCAGTGATTATCTTTTAATACTGCTTCAGGTCACTGCCCTTTTTATTTTTTGCAAGGTTACAGTGGTGCAGAAAAACTCAGAGGGCTGAGGAGGAGTGGAATAATCATTTCTTAAAATATCCTCCAGGCCAAGTTCTTTGTTTCAGTAGGAGAGAGCAACACAAGCCTTGGTATTAGGTAAGGAGACTTCAACCACTACTTGTGGGACCAGTGTCCTCATTTGTACTGGTGAAGGGGCAGATCCTCTGCTGTGTGACACATGGAAAACAGTTCCAAGTGCCCCTGGCATCACACCATAAACAGGGACCAAAACATCCTTATGTGAAATGAGCTGGGGAGTCTCCATCAAATTCCCAGGAGAAGGGCCAAGACTGGCAGCACAATCCAGCTTGCTCCCACGTGTTCCATCAAGGAGGTACAATACAGCCTTCAGCTCTTAACATGAGCATCTCAGCACCTTCCAATTATTTAATGTTATGAATCTTAGGACTAAAATGTCCTGTCCTTTACATGGCTGCCTTTTAAATGACAAGGTCAGCCCCAGGAATAATATCCCTCACTAGGCTCTCCCAGCTGATGCATGTTTTAAATACACTACAGAAAGCAACCACCACGCTCCAAAAATGAAGTGATTTTTACAAGACACTAGAGTCAGCAAATCCCAATTAAGCCAGAAATCAGCTGCAAAGCACAGGAGAGAGCAGAGAGTAACAAGGAAACAGCTCACAGCCTCAGTGTGTTCTACACAAAGTCATTTTTGTGTTGGGCCCAAGCTTTATTTACTCAGCTTATAACAACAACAAAAAGCTATTAATAGGGGGAAAATAAACAGACAGACAGTTAGCAGAAGGTTAAGGTAACTGGAGCAATTGCTGTAAAAGAATGGAGCCCACAGCAGTTATGACTTGGTGCACATATACATTTAATGGAATAAATACATCCCTTCAGCTACCGCCTCCCACAGCTCAGCCTTGCTGCCTGCAGTGGGGAAGCTGATTCCCATTAATTGATTATTGTTACTGCTCTAATACACCCTCCACACTTGTTTGTGTTGCCATTTAATTTTCCAGGATGTTCCCAGCAGCCCTGTGAAAGGGGACGTGTGTAAGGCAGCCAGCCCTGCTGACACACAGCAAAACCAGCACGCGACTCTTCCCAAAGGGGAGTAATTATAAAAGGCTGCAGGTTGCCAAGGGATCAGCAGGTCAGCCCAACATGGTTAATATCGCCACGTCCACATGCAGCTTAATCTGATCACAGCTGGGCCACGGGGAAGGCAGCCCAATGAATCTGCTGCAAAGATACCTTTCAATAACCAGCCGGGAGCACAGCGCTCACGCCGGCGACAGCGCTCCTTGTACTTCAGTGTTAATATCCTGTTTCTCTCAACCCCTTGGAGGCTGTGGCAGAAAGGAAAAGGCTCTCCAAAGCACTCGTAGGAGGAGGCATTTACTGAACAGAACAATTAGAAAATTCTGTTAAGTCTTCAGGCTAAAAATATGATGTGCCTGTAAAACTACATAGACCGGGCAAGGAGAAAAGCAATTCCCTGGAACAAGCGCTGCTCGTGGCTCCACAAATTCATGTGCCCACACAGAGGCAAGCTCACCAAGCACCGAGCAAGTACATAGGGAAAATACAGATAGGAAGCTGGCTAAGATCCACCATAAAGGACCTGATGATTTCAGCAGCTTACACTGATAACTTGCTATTAACTCACCACCGTACAAACTAACTCTCAGAATCAATTCTTGTCAGTTGAGAAAATGCTCCTGCTTCTCCAGAACACAATGGCTGCTGTCATTTTGACTGGCATAAGCTACCATAAGTGATTTTTCAAATGGACAAATTTATCCCTGGAGACAGCAAGATTCCAACTAGGCCATGTCTGTCTTCCTCGGCAGTAAATATTCAGCTGATGCTTAAAGCAAGCAAGAAGGCAGCAGAAGTGAGAGTGAGCATTTCTCCATGACTCTCATTGCAAAACAAGAAGTGCTTCCACACATTCAGTGCAAAATAACCCAATGCTGCTGCAAAGGTCAAACTTGGTAGTAAGAGAGTCCTGTCCCTCTTACTGGATTAGTCCCCTCTGGGCAGATGTGGACAGAGAACACTATCCTGCTGAGTTCTCTTACATCGAGGGTAACAACTGGACCAACCGTAAGATAAACCAAAATACAGACAGAAATGGCCAAACAGAAGCCTGGGAGATGAAGGAGAACCAAGCAGCTAAAGAGAGACATCCAGCAGGGATGAGTTTTCCATTTTTCTGTTCCTCTGCCACAAAGGAGGCCAAGAACAGTTCCATCCCTGAGCACACCACACTCAGGCACACCCTTGCACCAGCAGTAACTCAAGAGCACTCATCTTCCCCATCACTGACTCCCTGACTCAAGACTTGGCCCTTGTGAAATTTCCTTGAGGTTATTCTTCACATGACAGCAGTTTCTAGAAGATGAGGAGTCTGAAATGGCAGGTTCTGAAGGTGTAGGGTGTCCATGAAGTTAAACACAGGCAGGCTTCAACAGTCTTAAAGACAATCTCCAATGCATCCAAGACCAACACAGCATTCTTCTGAATGAGCCACACAACCTGGCAGTGCTCCCTCCAACATCAATATCAATTTCCTCCATCAACAGGAGACAATAATAGCAACTTCCTCTATATAATGCAGCCCTTAATTGCCCCAGATCAAATGCTGGCTCCCAGAGACTTTTCATTCTGCTCTATATGTAACCACATTGTGGACAAGACCAAATAACTTTCATCAGCAAATGGTAAATGCTGCAGGAAGCTCAGAAGATGCATATGGAGGCTGCTAGTAACATCAATCTACCACATCACTGCACTTGCTCTGGAGACACAAACCACTGCTGAGGGTAGCATGGGCTCCCCAGTGACCAGAAAATACTTGCAAGCACTTGCTCATCTGAGAGGCAGCAAATCCATACAGTTACTGTCAGATGAAGTTTCCCACCCCCTGTATTAGCACCATGATGCCTCTGATCCCCCTCCTAATGACAAAGCCTTCATTGATTTCAATAGAACTCAGCAAGACCTTGCAGAAAACCAACTAAAGAGGGAAATGTCAAGTGAGTCATTAGTGGGTAGAGAAAGGAACTGTGTAGTAAGTAGTCTTCAACATACTTTTCCTCCTTTGATATAAATGATACCACAAATTGAGGGAATCCTTTGACATTAGAAAAGCTGCAGCAGGAATGAGCCCTGCAGAGCCTGCTCAAGCAGGGAATTATTCTACTCAAATGGCTCACTATTGCCAAAGGCCAATAAATACACAGGTAAAATGAATCTGCTTGTTTGGAAACCTCCAGATGGGAGTTCAGATTTTAAATAGAACAGAAGCAAGCAAACCAAAAGAAATTTCCCAACTTCAAACAGCTAAGAAAATTCCTTCCTTTTTAAAGCTTCTGGCTGCTACTGTCAACATGACAACCTTTGTGTTGAGCACAGGTTGCCCAGGGAGGTTGTGGATGCCTCCTCCCTGGGGGTGTTCAAGGTCAGGTTGGATGAGACCTGGAGCAGCTAAGTCTAGTTCAGAGGTGTCCCTGCCCACGGCAGTGGGGTTGGAGTAGATGATCTCTGAGGTCCCTTCCAACCCAAGCCATTCTGTGATGAAATGGGAGGAGAATTAATTTCCCATCACTAGCAGAGGTAGGCATGGTCCCATTAGCTTTCTAACTTAGAGCACAAATGTCTTCTCTTCTGAACATCCTTTGGTGTGCACTCCCATGCATGCATCTTGGTGATCTGATGTGCCCTTGGTTACCACAACAGAGCTTTGTTGTTTTTTTTCCCCTAGGGCTAATTACTACAGCAACAGAGTTTGGGTTTGGTAGCAACACATTGCAAGCATCAAAAAATCTGCTACTGGAGCTCACAAAAGCATGAAAGTACATGTCAGCAGCCCATGCCAGCAGCCCACAAAGTTATCTTCCTGTAATATCTCAGCCCTGTTTCTCTAATTACGAAGCTATGGAGTCCCACCTCCTTGGCAGAGCATAAGCCTGAGCAACCTCTGCCTTCAAAGGGTACAGAACACTGCCCACCATCTCCTGCATGCCTGGCACTGTAGAGAAGCCACAAGCAGTCAGATTTGATGAACCTCATGGTCAGGAATAGATCTACTCTGCCCTGGTGAGGCTGCATCTGGAATGTTGTGCCCAGTTCTGGGCCCCTCAGTTCAAGAAGGGCCACAGGGAACTGCTTCAAAGAGTCCAACACGGAGCCACAAGGATGCTGAAGGGAGTGGAACATCTTCCTTATGAGGAGAGACTGAGGAGCTGAGGGCTCTTTAGCTTGGAGAAGAGGAGACTGAGTGACCTCACTCATGTTTATAAAGAAGTGCAGGGTGAGTGCCAAGAGGCTGGAGCCAGGCTCTGCTGGGTGATACCCAATGCCAGCACAAGGGGCAGTGGTGGAAGCTGAGGCAGAGGAAGCTCCATGGAAACGGGAGAAAAATATTTTTACTGTGAGGGTGACAGAACACTGGAACAGGCTGCCCAGGCAGGTTGAGGACTCTCCCTCTCTGGAGGTATTCAAGACCCACCTGGATGTGTTCCTGTGTGATCTGCTCTAGGTGAACCTGCTCTGGCAGGGGGGTTGGACTGGATGATCTCATGAGGTCCCTTCAGGCCCCTGGGATTCTGTGATACTATATTGCACAGATGCTGTTACACTTGCACTAGTGGCTAACACCAAAGTTTCCCCCTAAATTCCATATGGTATTACATCTGCATAGATGTATTAGTATTAATACAAAAAGAAGGGTGGGTGTGGGAGGGAAGGGCTGTTCTTGGGCTTTAGAGGGTTTTTGATGTTATTTTTAATTAGGTATCTACCTGCATTGTCATTCCACTGCAAAGAGACTGATTTAGATGTTAGAGGAAGAAAAAAAAATATCATCTATTGGTGCAGAGAGTTATTTCTGTCTGATTCACTGCCTTGGGACACAAGGGTTTTTTTACTGTAACAGGTATACAATTAATAGTACTTAGCTGTCAGGTGAGAGACGGCTTCTTCCCTACAGCTGCAGTGCAGCTCAAATGCAGCTCCCACACACATACATAGATAGATATAGTATATATATATACATACATACACACACACACACAGAGGGAAAAGCTTTGTCACTGCCAGGGTGCCACTGGAATAGGCTGCCCAGAAAAGTTGTGGAGTCTCTTTCTGGAGACTCAAGCCCTTTGAAGAGAGGCTGAGGGAGCTGGGGTTGCTTAGCCTGGAGAAGAGGAGGCTCAGGGGAGACCTTCTTGCTCTCTACAGCTACCTTAAGGGAGGTTGTAGCCAGGTGGCGGTTGGTCTCTTCTCCCAGGCAACCAGCACCAGAACAAGAGGACACAGTCTCAAGCTGTGCCAGGGGAGGTTTAGGCTGGATGTTAGGAAGATGTTCTTCATAGAAAGAGAGACTGGCCATTGGAATGTGCTGCCCAGGGAGGTGGTGGAGTCATCATCCCTGGAAGTGTTTAAAAAGAGACTGGATGAGGCACTTGGTCTCATGATTTAGTTGATTAGATGGTGTTGGGTGATAAGTTGGACTCCACGATCTCAAAGGTCTTTTCCAACCTGGTTAATTCTATTCTATCCTCTGGTCCTGGATGTGTTCCTGGCTCATTTACTCTAGGTGATCCTGCTCCACCTAAAGGGGTTGGACTGGATGATCTTCACAGGTCCCTCCCAACCCTTACCATTAAGTGATGCTGTGATACGTACCCAACTTTAGCAATATATTAAAGACATCAGGGACTGGCTGCTCTGATCATTTATCAGCCACGGCCAGCCATGAAAGAAAGCTTGGTCAGACTATTACTGCTGTTCTTAATTAGTTTCTATCCTGAGAGAACAAACTATGCCAGATCTGCTCCTAATTTAAACTGAGGGAACTCACCCAAAAGCGTTTTATCCGGTTACCCACAGTGTAGCCCCTACTGGGGGAGTGTGCTATTATGAGAAAGCAAACTGATACAAATATAGCACAGTGACAGTACACACTCTGCAGTTATTTCCTCTGTGAAACAGAGGAGAATGAAGTGGGTAAGATGCTCAGCCAGCTCTCTGCTAAGGCCACTGAAAACTACATCGATGACAGCACAAAGTAATGAGTTAAAGACAAATCTGAGCAAGTAATTCTCAAGGAACAACTCGAACTGCAGAATGTTGACCCGAGGAGACACACTTCCACAGCTGCTTCTCCATTTATATTCATTCACAGGATAGGGGTTTTTTTTTCTTATTTTTTTCCTTTTTCACAGTAATTTTTCCTCCTGTTAGCATTTATTTCTTACTAGCCAAAATTGATTGCAGGTTGATGGGAGGAATCCATCATCCCATAGCTGAAAACCTACTTGTGATGGATCGACTTGAGAAAGGGGCAGATATTAAACTGCACTGCTGGTATGGCTGGTGGGTTGAATATGCATACATCCACTCTTCTGCAAGCCATAATTCATATGGAGATATTCAAAGAATGAATTTCCCCCTCCCCCAGCTAAAAGCCAATACAGCAAACAGCTCCAAAATGCCTTAAATAAATAAATAACCCCCCAACAAACTCTCTACATTTAGAGAGGAACATGGTTAGAAGCACATGTGAAGGAAAAATAACAAAGCAGCACAAACAAAACAGAAATCTTTCCTTTTTTTTTTTTTTTGTGGCAGTATTTTCCCAGCTACAGTCACAGTGCCAACTTGAAAGAAGCTATTTTAGCATACAAGAGGAATGCATCTCAGGAACAGAAAGAATCACTCCTCCTAATCTCCCTCTTATGCACCCTTCTCAATCCTGTTCTCAGACACGAAGCACTGCTTAAAAAATGCCTATGAAACAGCCTGGAAGCAGTTGCTGCTTCTCTATATACTTATTTATAATAGATAACCTCAGAATCACTCTTAATTCCAGCTCATCATTTATGGTGTTGGCAAAGTTGCTCCAGTGAATTTAGTCTCATTATTCACCTCAGGGTTGTACAGTATCTTGTATTTTATGTGCCACCCTGCTTTAGCCAATGGATCCCTCACAAGCACTTGTAGAACCAAGTGAAGGTGAATAATGATCCAAGGGCAAAGCTAAATGCTGACAGAGTACAATTTTATGTCTAGCTACAGTAAAACATGAACACATTTTCAACATGCAGGAGAACATCTTTGAAGTGGCAATACATCCAGGAACGCCACGGCATCCTGTGTACTTGCCCAGGGAGGTGGTTGGGGCCCCATCCCTGGAGACATTCAGATCAGGCTCTGGGCAACCCGATCTAGTTGGGGATGTCCCTGCTGACTGCAGAGGGGGCTTGATTAGATGACCTTTGGAGGTCTCTTCCAACCCAGACCATTCTGTTATTCTACTTAGATTCCCAGCAGGCCTCTGCACTACCCCAAAGCACAGAACACCATTCTGGCCATCAACTGGACTGTTCGGTTTTGCTGTCTGTGTTCATACTCCAGCTGCATTCCATTACGCTTGGGAACTTGATAAAAATGTCTTTGAAAACAAAGCCCAAAGCAGTAAGAGGAGCATCCATTCAGCTGAAAGCCACATTGGAGACAAGGATGATGGGACAAGTGCACGGAGGCTTTTGGTTACTAGAAACTGTACTAATAAGTACAGAAGAACCACATCAATGGCAGCACACACTTCACTGCTTTACCACATTGGAGCCATTTATCTAGTGTCAAGTCCTGCAGCAAGAAGCATGAGCCAAGATGGTCAGTTTGGGTGGGTTTTTTTCCAGAGGACTTCATCCACAACATCCTCTTAAAGCTTGCTGGAGAGGGTACTACTGCTGGAACTCATGAGCTGCTTCAATGGGTAACTGCAGCCACATTTCTTATCTTAACTATCTGGAAGAATCCTGCAACATGATCACCAGAATCATGAGTTCTGCTTCAGGTTCACCAGATCTCAAAATAGACCTCACCAGCTTCCACATCCCATTCCTTCACAGGGATCACACTATCTGGGGTCCCACCACAGCATGCTGGCTCACACCACCTACTCTGTAACAGGCACTTCCTTGCTAGGATGTGCTGGTGGCAGTGAGAAGACACATGTTTCCTCTCAGTCTCCTTGTATTGCAATAGTCAGAGAAATGCTTTAGAACGGGAAGGGAACTGGGGGGGGAAATTGTCATCTTACATGCCAATTAGAAATTCTTCAGCTAAAACTCAACCATAAATCACCAATAAGAGAATTTAAACCAATCTGGGCAAGCACAACAGGAGGAGCAAACAGTTTCCTAACCATCCAGTAATAATTGCCATGGCTGTCAGGCTTGACCATTGCCTCAACGCAAGCAAACATCTCTCCGTTACCCTGCTGCCTGCAGCTGCTTGGTGTTGAGCCCCACGCCAAGCTACCTTCACAAGCACATGGAGGTGAGGTGTCAAAGCACCCCTTCCACTGGCATCAAACTGACAAGAAGAGTGCAATGGCAGGCCACAAGGAAAGCCTTTGGTGAGAAGTTTGGAGAGCCTTACCTATGTACAAGGAGGAATCTTTCCGCCTCACGTGGTCATCGATGTAGGAAACTCCCAGGGGCTGGACAGGGGTAGCACCAATGCCCAGGAGGACCTGTGCTCCAATGAGCAGCAAGTACATCATGTTGGTTGCAGTCCTATTCCTGCAGATAAGGTCAGGGTCTGGTCCCTCATCGCTGGTGGACCCGTTGGCAGCGCACACGTCCCTCCCTTCAGCTCCCCAGCGTATCTCTCCCGATTCGTACTCGTACTGGTGGGTCAGAAATTCAGGCAAGGCAGAAAGGAGGGCACCCAAGGCCATGACTATCCCTCCACATCCTATCAAGCGTGGCCGATGTCCTCGGGCTCCGAAGTAGCTCACAAAGAGGATGAGGGCCAGGTTGCCAATCTCAAAGCTGCTGGCAATGACACCCACGTCAGCACTCTGAAGGTTGAACCGCCGCTCCAAGGTGGTTAAAACACTCACCTGCAACAGAAAAACCAACAGACAGTCACTGGGAGGGAATGCAACCTGCCCTCTGTCCTCCTCCTCCTCCTATGTCCTGCTAAAGCTTAAGCTTCCCTGACTGTCCCTCGGTGCCAAAAACATACATCAAAGGCATCCAAATCACAGCGTAGCAGTAGCTGACCTCCAAGCATGCTCTGGCTATGTCAAACAGCCACATCTGAAGGTCCTAATACCAACTGACATTTCACAGCCTACCACCTGTTCGCTTCCAGATTCCTGTGTGCATCAATGCATATTTTGGGTGCCTGCAGAGACCCAAGGCTCCACGATCGGTTGCCCTCTCTTTGGGCTCCCTTTCTCTTTGAATGCACATCCTCCACACATTGTCCCAGGAAATCAAGGCACAAACCACACCAAGCCTCACATCACACTGGACACCCAGTCTCTCTCTTGGAAGAGCAGTCGGCAAGCAGCAGAGAACCTGCTTGGCTCACACACCAGCAGGAGGCCACCAAGTCAGAGACAGTGATGCACAAAGAGGCAATTTGGCCAGAATAAAAGGCTTCTATTAAAGTATATAAATAAAATGCTGATCAAAGGGTTTAAACTGTTTTGTGGATTAGTTAATGGCTGGGATCTTCACTTAGAGGCCATTTTTGAGAAGACAGGCCAATTAAGGTGCACACAGAAGATTTAAATCCACCAGGAAGCAAGGAAGATTTGACAAATAGTGATTATTTAACACTAAGCAGAGAAGCCCATGAATAGTTCTTCAAATATTTAACGTTACTGCAAAAAAGGAATGACCTGCTCTTTTTATTCCAAGTGGGTAGGACAAGAAGTGACAGGCTTAAGCTGCAGCAGAGATGATTCAGGTTAAATACAAGGTAGGGAGAAATCAGACTTCTACTGGTAAGGATCACAAAGCACTAAAATATGCTGCCTAGAGAGGCTGCAGAGGTCTTTCAAAGAGCACAGACCAGCACCTGCCAGGAATGACACAGGTATGACTGCTCTTAAAATGACAGAATCAATCAGGGTTGGAAGGGATCACAAGGATCAGCCAGTTCCAACCCCTGCCATGGGCAGGGACACCCCACACTAGATCAGGCTGGCCAGAGCCTCATCCAGCCTGGTTTTAAACACCTCCAGGGACGGGGCCTCAACCACCTCCCTGGACAACCCATTCCAGGGCTTCACCACTCTCATGGTGAAGAACTTCCTCCTCACGTCCAGCCTGAATCTCCCCACCTCTTGCCACAGGGCAGGAAAATGAACCAGGCCACCTCCTGAGGGCTCTTCCAGTCTTGATGACACAGTGCAGTAAAACATATCATGGATTTCCTGCGACACTCTTAGGGGTATCAGGGTATGAAGATGAAACATTGGGTACCTCACTTGCTCTTATTCCTGCTCAAGGAAGAAAGCTTAGCACATTCTCATGTCTACAGCAGTGACCCCCTTATGTTTGGTTGTTGTTTGTTTTTTTTTTTTCCTTGAAAGAAATCTTGACTGTGTCACAGAAATGCCAAAAACTTACCTTGGATAAAAGACTACCTTGTTTTTTCAGATTTCAAAAAGATGAAGATACTTAAGGCTGTCCTAAACCAGGCAGATTTCTCTATTAAAAACAAACCAAAAAAAGCAATAAAGGCCTCAGAGCAGAAGGCAGCCTCTGGAAAGACTAAAAATAGCCTCCCACTGGAGGCACTGAAAATCTTTGCTGATAAACCTCACAAAGCAAGAGCCAGTCTGACCAACTTTGAAGTATTCTGACAGCAGCTCTTCTCTGAGGGCAGTTAGCCTTTGTTAGGGCACAGTTGGACAAAGACAATCCCATCAGCAACAAAATGGGAATATGGAAACAACACACTGCTGCTGCTTTGCATAAAGCTCCTCAACCCAGCCCTGATGTGTCCAAGTGAGATCTCCAAAACGGGACTGTTTCAGCTAATTCTGAAAATTCAGCCTTGATTCCATACAGCCATTTATCATTTTACATTACCACTGTAATCCTTCTCCATTAAAGAGTCAAGAACTGAGCAAGGCAAAAAACCTCCCCAACCCTAAACCAAAGTGAATCCAACCCTATGACTGAAGGGCAGTGCCAGCAGCAGTATCACACAGAATCAACCTCCAAGATCATCAAGTCCAACCCATCACCCAACCCTAACTAATCAACTAGACCATGGCGCTAAGTGCCTCATCCAGGCTTTTCTTAAACACTTCCAGTAATTCCTCCCCACACCAAAGCCAGCTGAAGATGTGTGTGCCAGGGAGGCAGGAGAGTGCCACTTCATCTGAAACACCACACGAAGGTACTTGTTGGGAGGAAATGGCTCTGTGATTCACTTGTCCTCTCGAACAAGGGCACAGCATGGCTTCACCTTCTTTAGTGACCATGGCCATGCTGCTTCAGCACACATCCAACAGCAACCTTGCTGTTCCCAGTCTTCCATGAAAGCCAGGGCAGCAGAACTGAGCAGATGGGGACAGACACAGCTAGAAAACAATACACTGGTATTTTTAAAGCAAAGCACACCACAGTGGAAGGATATGGACAATATCCCACTGCCTCAGGCAGCCCCACCAGGCACTCACACGATGGAGCTACATTCAGCAGTCAGACATTGGACTATGCTGCCCCAGGGAGGTGGTGGAGTCACCATCCTTGGAGGTATTCAAAAAATGTGCCGACATGGCACTTCAGGATATGGTTTAATGGCCATGGTGGTGTTAGATCAACAGCTGGACTCAATCTCAGAGGTCTTTTCCAACTGAAGCAATTCTATGATCAACAACAACAGAAGCCTGGTTTTATTGCAAGGTGTATTCCAATAGGGCTGCTGCAGTCAGACCGAATAGAATAAACCAGGTTGGGAAAAGACCTTTGAGATCGAGTCCAACCCATCAGCCAACACCTTCTAATCAACTAAACCATGGCACCAAGCACCCCATCCAGTCTCTTCCTAAACACCTCCAGTGAGGTGGTGACTCCACCACCTCCCTGGGCAGCACATTCCAATGGCCAATCTCTCTTTCTATGAAGAATTTCTTCCTAATATCCAGCCTACACCTCCCCTGGTGCAGCTTAAGACTCTGTCCTCTTGTTCTGGTGCTGGTTGCCTGGGAGAAGAGACCAACCGCCACCTGGCTACAACCTCCCTTCAGGGAGTTGTAGAGGGCAATGAGGTCTCCCCTGAGCTTCCTCTTCTCCAGGCTAAGCAACCCCAGCTCCCTCAGCCTCTCCTCACAGGGCTGTGCTCCAGACCCCTCCCCAGCTTTGTTGCCCTTCTCTGGACACATTCCAACAACTCAACATCTTTCCTAAACTGAGGGGCTGGTAGGAGTCCAGACTTAACAGCATGCAGCAAACACCAACAGACACTTGAAGCAATGCAGAGTCCCTGCTGTGGGAGCCCTCCTTCATGATACCAAGTCCAGCAGATCTCTAGAAGAATTCTGCTATAGTTAAGATCCCAGGAACTCAAATTTTGGCAGAATAGGGAATCTCTCTGAGATGAAAGTATAACTCTGAGCGAGCAGAATAATGTCTACAGGCTCAGGATCTAGAAAGACCTTCTGCCTTTCTGTGGATACATCACCTAACACACAAGAACAAGGAGGAATTAAAACTTACACCACAGCTGCACTATCTTCTCTTCTTGCAGAGCCACAGCAGCCTGCACACTTCAGTTTGCCTCGGGTGATGCTGAGGACTTCACCTGAAAAGGGTTACCCTCTAAAGTCTATCCTGAAACTGTTATCAATGATTGGAAAGAAAGGAAAATGATCTCACATAATGCACACAGTGATAAATGACTCATAAAAAAAAACCCAAACAAATGAATAACCAAAGAGAAAACAAACCAAAGGAAAACAAATAAACCAAACCAACCAGCATCAACAAAAACCCCAACAAAACCACCAAGGAAACAGCCACCAAAAAAAATCCACATATAAAAAGCAAAGAAACCAGTCAGCACCTTAAAATTTTCCAGCAATTCATACTGCAAGCCCTGTAACTAAATCCAGGAAGCTTTTGCTATGCCATTCTGGCCTTATTTCAATAACAGGAGCTCACATCCATCATTCCTGCCTGTCCCAAATCTATAGATCTTGGCATTTCTGAACCGAGGTAAATTTGTTCTCCTCCTGAGCTGTTTATTTGATATTAATGCTCAGCAAAACTGCAATCCACAAACCTGCTCCACACTATTGTCCCACTTTATCACTAAGGAATGAAGTGAAGGCTGGGGGCACCATTCTGGAGTCAGAGACACAGTGCATTGAAAATGGATATCATATTGTTCCTATCTCCAGCGATCAAGTCATATTCACCCCCAGAGTCTACAGATAAAGTTCATTGTATTAAATAATACAGGATTATATATAGAAAAAAAAACCACACTGACTTCATGCCTGAAGGGCCTTTTAAAAAAAAAAAAAAAAAGGCTTCTTTTTAATGTAAAATACATTTTCTCAGTTATGTGGTAGGAGATTGGACTTGAAGAGACATGTCTGCAGTGCTACAGGGTGTAAAATAATTGCCTGGCAACTATGTTCCCGAAGGAAAACAAACGCCCTGTCTCCCACAGCCTCCATTTCAGAGCCCAGGTACACGAGATTCCTCAAAAAGCCAAAGCCACCAAGCCAGAAACAAAGCCACTGCTTCCACACACCTCCACCCACTTCAGCTCTCGTCTCATCCTCTCTTCCAGCAGCCGCAGGGGCTGGGGCAAAGCGCATCCACAAGCTCTCCTCTCCACAGAGCTGGTACCCATGGGCTCGGCCCCCCCCTTGCCACCCACTCTCCCAGCTGGCAGCACAGCCATCAGGCTCAGGCTTCAAGCCCGAGGGAACAATGCTGATCCTCTGCTCTGATGTTTTTCTGCTCCACAATTCCAGTGTTGGGATGATCACTTGCGGTTGAGCCCAATTTTTTTTCTAAGCTGCAGACAATTCCCTTGGCATTTTGCCCACTCCTTCCCTATCAGATGGCTGGGAGGAGGGTAACAAGCTTCATTCCCTTTGCCTAGCCCCAAGCAGCAGGATTCCTTGCTGCTCCCTACCCTGCTCAAACAGTGAGGGCATCAGGACCTCCCATCTCAGGCTTCTAATCTAATTTCAACACCATTCCAAGTCCAAAGTCAAGCCAGTGGAAACTAAGGAGCATTCTCACTGCAGATGCTGACACCCATGCTGGCTCTGGGCACAGGAACATAAGGGAATGCAAAAAAAGAGGGTGGTGATGTGAACACACCCAAGCTGGCTCTGTTCAAGGTCTGGAAATCATCTCTGCATAGAAATTTGCATTCACATGACAGGGATAATAGACACTGCAGCTGAAGCAGTGCTGAGAAGTAGGGTGTTATCAGCTTGGCTGTTGCTGCATGTGCCTATGCTGTTTCTAGGCCAGCACTGGAAAAATCTGCAAGGAGTTTGCAGCCGAGATCTGTGCCTCACTGGTGTGAAAACTTCATTTTAGATTCTAGTAACCAGCTCTGAGATTTCTGACATGGTCCAAATTAAGCCTGCATTCAAGGTCAGGATGCTCAGGAGCCTGAGGAGAAAGGGCATTACACCACGCAGCAAGAGAAAAGGCATGCCACGCTCCACGTCAAGGCAAGACGCGTTTTTGGCAACCCATCCTCTCTGGCACCAGGCAGAAAACTTTTCTGCTACCTCCTGTACCCCAGTGTGCATCTCCTCCCCACACTCCAGCAGTCACAGCATCCCATGCCACCAGCCCTCCAGCCAACACAGGGCTGAAAGCAAGCGTCCCTGGGTAACTCTTGGCTGGGTTTTGCAGCTCTGCTATGAACACAGCGATGCTGCATGCTGTTGCACACTGCAGATGGCACCCACAGAAGATATCCTGTTTGGTCAGGACTTGATACATCAGCACAAAGCCACAGTTTGTTTCAAAAGAGCTTAAGACAGGGAAAAAAACAAGTCACACACCTCTCAGTTAAATGAGGTATTTTCCACTGCTCTAAGTGAAACTGGGATCCACTCTGATCAAACACACAAGGACCTAACCTCTAAGCCAGGCAATCACACGATGCAGCTGGGCTGCTCTCATCTTCTCCAACTCCTTCCTAAGGATCCTGCATGGGACACAAAAGACTGACCTTCTTTCCCTGCCTCCCCCTGAGGAAGAGAAGGAGCACTGCCCCATTTAGAGAGGTGTGAACAAAATGATCATCAGGCGTGTTATTTGCAACTACCCCCTCACATCCATCATAGGAAGCTAGCCCGAGTCACCAGCAGCTCAAAATAGACCCAGGTACAGAGCACCAGGCCACACCAAACATCCTAGTAAAACTTGAAAGACTTTGTCTTTCACTGTTGCTCTGCAGCAGATGTGCACCATGGCTGAGATCTGCGGCTTTTGGACCTTCTGAAGTCCCAACCCATGAAGATGTTATAACAACCAACTGTCCACAGAAGCTTTCTGCCTCCAAGTCTGCTGTTCAAGATTCACCTCACTGTCTGAAGGCAGGTGATAATCTAGTCTCTGGCAGGGTACCTACATAAATGCACCCAGTGCCAGAATCCATTTGTAGAAAACATTGCTCTTCAGTAGCAAACAATGAAGCCAGTGGGTATTTGAATCCTTACTTATTTTTAAATGCTGTGTCTTATTTTCACTGGCAGCAAAATAATGCACCATAAGCATGCAAAGAAGCACAAGCCTCAGCCCTGTAGCTGCAAGCTTGTGTGCTTGAAAACCTGTAGCACAGAACACTGCTGCCAGCACATTTCAAACCCAGAGGATGAAGAACTCCATGTGGAATAAGTACACAGCAGCAAGGGCTCATAAGCAGGCTGGCCACTCAGCTCTGTCAAAACAAACAGCCCAGGGGGAGCAGCTGGAGCATCTTTTGACACATTCAGAGATGGATCACCTTTTTTCCTGTGGCCAGTGAGTAGGTGTGTAAAGCCAGAGTGATTTAAACTGGATATAACCCAAGTGTAGGCTCCTGCTGCATCTAAGGCACTCTTGGCCACATACAGGACTGGCAATATAGACTCATAGAATTGTTTTGGCTGGAAAAGACTTCCAAGATCATCCAGTCCAACCCTCAACCCAAGACCACCACGGTCATTAAAGCATGCCAGTAAAACATGGCCCATCTCCATGGCTTTTCAGTCCTTCCAGGGATGGGGACTCCACCAGTGCCTCGTCCAGGCCTTGACAACCCTTTGGGGGAAGCAACTGTTCCTAGTGTCTTAAAAATAACTGCATGAAGACGTGGGTCCAGGACTCTGCACACAGGGCACCATTGCCCTGGGTTCACTTCCAGTGGAGAAAGAGATGATACATTCTCTTAGAAGAAAAAAAAAAAACCACCAACCTTTCTTATGTACTACCAAAGCACTGGAAAGGCAGGATGCTTGTCTGCCCCACCGCAAGACCCTCATTTCTCCATCTCCATAAACAAGTGCATTGGTTTATCTAACAAAATACTTCCTAACACCACACTTCCATGCCTGCAGAGAAGGCTCTGGAGAAGAGGAGGCTCAGGGGAGACCTTACTGCTCTCTACAGCTCCCTGAAGGGAGGTTGTAGCCTGGTGGGGGTTGGTCTCTTCTCCCAGGCACCCAGCACCAGAACAAGAGGACACAGTCTCAAGCTGTGCCAGGGGAGGTTTAGGCTGGATGGTGGGATGAAGTTCTTCACGGAAAGAGAGCTTGGCCATTGGAATGTGCTGCCCAGGGAGGTGGTGGAGTCACCATCACTGGAGGTGTTTAAAAAGAGACTGGATGAGGCACTTGGTCTCGTGGTTTAGTTGATTAGATGGTGCTGGGTGATAGGTTGGACTCGATCTCAAAGGTCTCTTCCAACCTGGTTAATTCTATTCTATTCTCTCTACTATGAGCAGAGCTACTTGCCACAGCAGAAACCATAATGTAAGCCTGACAAGAAAACTTGTCATGCAGAGGGCTTTGTGGTTGATTAGGTGGTGTTGGATGATAGGTTGGACACGATGATCTTGAAGGTCTCTTCCAACCTGGTTTATTCTATTCTATCTTAATTTACAATCAAGAGCTGAATTCAGAGCTAAGGGTTGCATCCCAGTTACACCACTGAGCAGATCTAGAGGCCTGCAGAGCTGGTTGCAGCAGCATTCCCAGCTGCCAGGCATGAACCAGGGCAGAAGTGACACAGGCAGGACACTCAAGCAGCATTAATAAAAGCTTTGACGGAAGCAGAATTCAGTTTTCACAGTTGGAGGACAAGGGGGATTATATAAAGGTTATGAACTGTGAGAGGAGGTTTTCTGACGGGTCCTACTGCTCCTGCTCTCCTCATCTGCTCTGGCTCTGCTGCTGTCTCTCATGCTCCATTCCCTACCCAGCAGTAGGCATACCTAGCTACGGTAAATGAGAACTCGGCTTAAGGAGAAGTTGGAGGCGCTTCTCATCAGGCAGGACTTGAAATGCTTTCATGCACTAAGCCTTAGGAGGAAGGAAGCCATTTAAAAAGGAAGCAAAATGGCCATGTTGTGCACTTTGGGTATTCCTAAGGGCTCACAAAAGAATCACCAAATTACTGCAAGCACGGGCAGGTGGAATTAGGGTGTCTCTAGCAACACCTCCAGCTCCTCCCAAAGCCACGTGAGCTCTGCTTGCTTATCCCCATCTCACACCCTGCAGCCCACACAAGAGCTGTCCTTGTCATTCTGCTGATTTGCTAAGTAACACCCTCCTACAAAGCTCTTCACAAACACCTCAGTTCTCCTTCCACATTGTCTCTGTGCAGAGCCAAGGCTACAAGGGAAGCTGCTTGCCGGCTGCTGCCAACCCTCCCATTGAAGAACAGGGCAGGCTGGGAGGTGAGTGCAGGGGGTCAGGGCTTGAAGATGATCTTAAATCTACTCCCACTCAAGAACCTGGGTATTAGCTGAACGCTTCCTGTGTGAAGAACAGGGGTGAAAGTCAGAAAGGGCAGACTTGTGGCATTTGCAGGTTTAAGTTTGGCAGTCCTGAGTGCAGCATAAGCCATGGAATTGTCTATCTCATGCCATCATTATCTCCTCATTTTGTCACTTCTCAAACGCAGCAAAGGCCTTTCCTCCTGGATAGAAGGTGACTTAGAATTAGCTTTTAAAAACAGCACACACAAAATAACACATGAAGGAATAAATAAGAAATCCTAAGGAAAAATTAAATGGGAGACCTAGCCAGAGCAATGGACTTATTTCACTTGTCCCAGTGCGATCCCTGTGAAAATGGAGATATAGGCAATGAGATCTCTCACCAGATGATGGGAGCTCTGGTCCTTGGGATTCACTATGAAATGAGCTATCAAAAACCCAATGAGCAAATGCATCTGCTGAGGCTGTACACACAGATGGCTGAATTTCACCCCTGTGTCTGCAAGATTAACAATAACCCATGTCAGAGCCAGGCACCAAACAGCAGCTGACAGAGTCCCCTCACTGTAGAAACACCAGAGCCTGCAAAAATTCTGTGACCATGCACAAGGATGACAGAAGTCACCACCTCTTCCATTTATCTGCTGGAGTCTGATGTAAGTGAAAACGCAACAGAAGAGAGGTTCCCATGGACTCCTACAGCAGGGACACAGCAAATTCTGCAAGGAACCCAGAATTCAGGCACTGCAGAGTGAGAATACCACCAAGCTAAGGACATTCACAAAGCAACTTGCTGGTGCACCCAACATGAGCACTCTATCTTTCCTCTTTATACTTTCCCAGCCTCTGGTTTCTTTTAACCCTGGTTTTGCAGGGGCATAACAGACCATCCAGGGCAAGAGCTGCACACATGGCTGCAGTATTCCCACCACCAGCAGAAATCTGTCACCTCCAGGTGCATTGCTTAAAGCCCTGCTAAGCTTCCCTGGGATACACATCAAGCAAAGGGAAATGAAAGGCATATGTATGAAACCAACCAAGACAAAGCCTCTGTTATCTCAGCAGCGTGGCCCCTGCAGCCTGTCTCTCAGAGATGGCCCTAATGGATCTGTGATGGGATGAGTCCATCTCAGCTTGCACAGAGGAAGCTGGAAAACTGGCACTTGCATTAGCGTGCAGGTTACATTAACTGAGAGGGTTTGACTAGTGAGGGGGATCATTATTCATCCTCTTCATCCAGCCTCACTAACTGCTCTGCTAGATCTTTTGTCTTCTTTTACCCAAGCCTAGTAAAAAGTTTTGCTCACAGGTCCATGTGCACTTTCTGCCCACCACATATCCTCCACAGCCTTTTCAAATCCTGTGTTTTCATCTCCTTCCACAGTTCTTCACTCATCCTTCACAGACAGGTTCTCTTAACTCCGCTTCTCCCTGGCTCCTGCCTCCCCAAGGTACTAATTACAATACAGTTTATTAGCCAGGCACATAATATTTAGACTCTAAATTGGGCCTGCTTCAAGGGAAGCTGGGCACCACTGAAGCACTCCACTGCAGTCAGTAACAGGGAAGGATGCTTTTTCAAAAGCATTTTAGAGGCTTGGGAACAAGAGTCCCATTTTCAAAGAGATGCTGAAAGTAAGTTCCTTCTGTCACTGTGAGCATGGCTTAGACAGTATCTTAGAAAAATAATACCCTTGAGCTCTTTTAAAATCCATCACTAACAAAGAGCAAGTGAAGCAGCCCCAGAGTAGTCTTTTCCTGTGAAGGCTTGAAAAGCCAAGGGCAGGACGCTTCCATTTCAACCCTGTGGTTCCAAAGAGGTGTGAAGGAAGCAGGGATACCGCTCAGCTGGCAACAAGGCTGCACTATAGCTCAGGGTGAAGGGAGAAGCCTCGTGGATCAGCTACAGGTAGGGTAACACAAAATGATCAGTCAATCAGTTCAACTTGTTATGGCAGCTGCTAGACGCCTGGTTCAGGGTCCACGCCTGGGTGCCTCTTTCCTTCCAGTTACCATCACTGTAGCATCCAGTGCCCACCAGCCCACAAGAGGGTCATGAAGTCAGACAATACCGTAGCTAGCACACTTGCTGATGGAGAGGAAGCTCAAAGGAGGCCTGGGGAAGTCCTTGACAAAGCCAGGAAATGAGCCCAAACATCTCTGGTCTGCATCTTCACCAGAAGATACAAATATTAGCTGCTCCTCAGCCAAAAAGCATTACCCCATGGGCAAAGCTGTCCTCCCCCAAGTCTGTCACACGTCATGTTGTCCAAGTGTGAATAAAACCAGATTTCTCTGGGCATGAACATCAGTTAGTCTTGACTGACGAAGGGAATCAGTTTGGACTTGACAGCTCTGGATAGCCAGCTGCACAGTAAGAGCCTGACTTGAAAACATTACCCACATGTGGCAGGAATTTCGCTCTGTCCCTGCCAAGATGCCACCACCAACAGAATCTGCCTAGCCAGTATTGGCTTAGGGAAAACAAGTTGCTGTTGCCTCATCATTTAATCTCACACTTGTGCAAGCAGCAGGGGCAAGAGGGAGGGCAGGGAAATACACAGTGACACAGACTGCTGGAAACACTCCATGAACTCCACTTTTTGTGACGCTGTCTGGATACCAAGAGTTCTGAGAGCAGTCAGGATGCTGAGCATCAAATTGGAAGCTTCTGAAATCTATATACTAGGCACCACAGGGGGCAAATAAAGGAGAAAGCAAAGGTCATTTTAGTTTCAACTTGTACTTCCAGCATACCAAAGTTGTGTGCATCTCTTAAAGACTCCTTATCTTGAAGCTTCAGTGCAACGCCTAACAGAAATCTGTAACGTTCTGGTCAGATATGACCAAGTTCAGCAAAACAGTAACCATCCATACTCCACTCATGCCAAAAGGCAGTTACCTGCATCAGAAGAGCTCACACTGACACAGGCCATTTGCAGAACATTTCTATCTGTTCATTTTGGGCAACCACTCCCCCAAACTAAAGCCACCTCAGAGCAAGTATTGAGCGGGGCCTGGGAAGAAGACATTTCCAGGCATGAGACCACACGCCCTTATGCTGCTTCCCAGACTCACCGTGGCTTCCACAAGAAATCTGACTAATTGAAGCCACATAATGACTATTTGCTGCTGCCCAATTTGCAGGACATTCTCCATGTGTAAAAGGAGCTCTCCCAGAAGTTGAATTCTACCTTCCTACCTCCATACCAGATTCTCCCACTCTCCCTCCCTTGACTCAAACTCCCAGCTATGCAGGGTCCTCAAACAGTTTCAAGCCCTGACCCTCAAGAAGAGAAAATCTTGTGTCCTGGATGAAAACAAGCCTGTTTCTCCTGGCAGCAACCTTTTGGTCTCAGCAATGCAGTGAAAGCAGAGAAAACTTTGCAGACAGATTTACCTCCCTGCTAACTGAATTGCAGACTGGATACCTGCCCACAGAATACCAAAGACGCATCTTAACCTGGGAGCATCCTGAAAGCTCAGATAACGACAAGGGACCCTGAGCACTACTCAGAGACACGCTTCAAGAGCCTGCAATTTGAGAAGAGCACAGAACTGATTCTAGAGGCTGAATGCAGTATTTCCCAAGAGTCATTATACACCAATACAGCAATTCATTAGGGATCTATTTAAATGAGAAGGCAGAATGAAAAATCCTGGCAAAACGCCTGTCCAGCATGGAATGAAGTTGAATGATCCAAATCAATAAATGGCATCTCAGCTACAAGAGGCTACACCATAAGCCCCAAATGCTTCCACAAGACACAGCAACAAGAAATGTGAAACTTCTGCCTTCTTGGTTAAGAGCTGGCACTTGGATTAAGAGCAACAGAGCAGCCCTGATGCATCCTAATCCACAGAAAACACTGGACTTCTGTATGGGGCCAGCAGAGAAGAAAGCTTGCTCAGTGGCGCCAAATGACACAGCAAACCCACAAAGCTGTGCCTCTAGCACATGGTTTGCGTGTGGCTTAACTTCAGTAGCCATCCAATAACTTCCAGGCTGGTTTTGGAATCCATTCAGAGGGATTTGTCAATGCAGAAGTGGCCTCAATTGAGCAAATAAACTCTTGGAAGCAAACAGTTTGTCTTGCTCCATGGAATACTCGAAATATTTCTGCAGCCTTCGCTCTCCCAGGTCTTTAAAGTTGGCAGGTTTGAATCCCAAAGGTTAGGTGAAAGCCCTTCAGTTAACCCCAAGCCAGCTCCCCTGACGTATAAATTTAACAGTATTAAATATCACAGATTGTAGCAAGAGAAAAACAGAAAACAAAAACCCAACCTAGGCTAGCATCATAGAACCATGACCCAAGGGCTCAAGCTAGCCACGTGGCTTCTGATACCACTTTTTGATGACAGAAGTGCCAACTTGGAGACAAAGACCCCCTTCTTTGGGCCAAAGCTGGAGAACAAGATGCAGCACGCTCCTGCAGGAACACAGCTGAGCTCAGTGGGCATGCAAGAGAAAAGCAGAAACAAACCCCAACCTAGACTAGCATCATAGCACCACAACCCAAGGGCTCAAGGTAGCCACATGGCTCTTGATACCACTTCTGATAACAGAAATGCAAACTCTGAGCCTGTGGTAGTTTTAGGCTATGCCTTTAAAATTTTTCACAGATCTTGAACAGAAAGGAGTGAAATGTAAATAAATCACTATTGGGCATAAAAAGAAAACAATGCCAGTTCTAAACTGTCCCACTGGAGAGAGAGCTACCATATGAAATAGTTTGGTAAATAATTTCTCTCTCTTCTCGCTTCCTTGAGGTTGGGAGATAGTAACTTTGTGCTTGTGCTTCTGCTTGACCTTGGCTCCATTGTTTTGGCTAAGTTCTAACTTCTCTGCTCTGTCTCTTGTCCCTTTGTGTACAGGGAGAGAGAAGCTATTAGCTCCCCTGGTCCTTGGCCAGGGGGTCCTTGTGCTGTTCATTAATTGTACATCTTGTGTATTTCATGCATGTTCATTGCATTTCATTGTAGATTGCAGTCTTGCTTGTAAATACAGCTTTCATTTGCTTCCAACTGAGCTGGTCTGGCAAATTTATGTTAGGGGGAAAATTTCAACCCACCACAGAGCCAAAGCACCCCTTCTTTGGGCCAAAGCTGGAGAACAAGATGCAGCAGGTTTCTGCAGGAACACAATTGAGCTCAGTGGGCATTCAATGAGCCCAAAAAGCCCAGCTCCTGTCCTGTGATCCTGTAGTTACAGGATCATCCAAACCAGCTGATGTTGCAAAGCTAACGTCAGCACCCTTCACAAACAAGCACCCCTAGACAAGGCATCCCTTCAGCTAAAGCTCCTGTCCCTCAGGCAGCAGCTGCACTGGCTTCAGACATAAGGACCTGCATTATAACTAGCCATAGGCAGCAGGAAACAAAGTGTGCATCTCATGCAGAGGCTGAAAGGCCCTTTGTAATTAACTGCTCTCAGCCCTGTACGTTGAACCAGTCAAAACCCAAAGCCCACGGTTCTCTTTTGCTGGTAAGCCCTAAAAATGCTGCCCACTCTCTCATGAAGGGCCCAATGCTTTCTCTGCCCATCACACAAACCACTTGGCACAGGCTATTCTCACAATCAACTTTTACAGACAATGCCTGCAAGACAGAAAAATCACCCCATGGTTTGGTTGCACAGAGGTGTTTCTCCTTGGGCTGCACCTACTTGCTGCCCAGCAGCATGCCGCAGGAAATGCTGACTGACCACCAAGTGCAAACAGGTTCCAAGCACTGGGGGAATCATTTACTACATTTCTGCAAAGAGCCTGTCGGTGCTCAGAGAGAATTAATGGTTTACTTCAGCTCATGGATGAGGTCAGATGCTCCTCCAGCAGAGTGGAGCAAGCACCTGATGGGTACATGCTCCCAGCCAGCCTAGTAAGAAGAGGTAGGATGAGGGAAAGAGCTGTTTTCATTTGTGCCTGTGTTTTAAGCATCCAAATTTCTTTTAATTGGCAATAAAAATTAATCTTCATGACCTGGGGTTAAGTCTGGTTTGCCCCTTACAGTAATTGCTAGTCTTCACCTCAAGCCGAAAGCTTTTTCACCTCATCTCTGCTGCCCCTGCCCGCTGGAGAAGGGTAGTGGCTGGGTGGGCATCTGGCTGCAGTACAAGGTTAACCTGCCCCCAACACCTCACCAAGCAAGATGGGTACCCTTTTCAAGAGAACAGTTAAGAGACTTAAGAACTTGTCAGAAGAAGCTTTAAAAGACCTAACAATTACAGTTGTTCTTGCAGCTCAGAGGAGCAAGCAGCCAGCCACAGGACTGAAGAACTGGAAAGCTAAACTCAAGTTTTTCCTCCCCAGAAGTCAAGCCCTAGTTACGTGTTGTTACACTGCTGTTTCCCAGTTACAGGGAAAGAAATGATCAACCTCTAATGTGGCATCCCAGTACATCATGCAACACTCAAGCCCTGGCAGGATGAGGAGTAAGCATGCTTCCAACAGATGAAAGTCGTTAGCACAGCACAACAAGCAGCAGGAGACCACTGGGGGCATTTCTCCTTCATATTTTTCAAAATAATTCTCTTGTAGTCAGGGTTTTTTAGCTTCTCTTTTGGAAGCTTCAAGTGCTGTCATCCCCCACCTTCTCCCTTGACATTTCTCATGTGCCAAACTAAGTTTACATGAAGTCGAGACATAGAAAGAGGTAGCAGCTACTTCACATCCTCCTTCTCAGAAATAAAAACAAGAACCTCAAACAAACCTTTTTGCAGCACTTCCTGTTGAAGTTGTACCAGAGAAAACAAAGACTGCTCGCTGTTTAACGCAGTGCAATCATAGAACAGCTTAGGTTAGAAGGGACCTCAGAGATCATCTACCCCAACCTTCTCGCAGGGATGCCTCTCAGCCAGACTCAAAGCTTCGTCCAACCTGGTCTTGAACACCCCCAGGGAGGAGGCAGCCACAACCTCCCTGAGCAGCCTATTCCAGAGTTTCACCACCCTCATACTGAAGAGCTTCTCCCTCAGCTCCAATCTAACCCTGCTCTCCCTCAGCTTCAAACCATTCCCCCTTGTCCTGTCTCTAGACACCCTCCTGAAAAGTCCCTCTGCAGCCTTCCTGTAGGATCCCTTCAGCTATTGGAAGGCAGCTCTAAGGTCCCCCTGCAGTCTTCTCCTCTTAGAGAAATCTTGTCTTCTTAGAGGACACAGTCTCAAGCTGCACCAGGGGAGGTTTAGGCTGGATGTTAGGAAGACGTTCTTCATAGAAAGAGAGACTGGCCATTGGAATGTGCTGCCCAGGGAGGTGGTGGAGTCATCATCCCTGGAAGTGTTTAAAAAGAGACTGGATGAGGCACTTGGTCTCGTGATTTAGTTGATTAGATGGTGTTGGGTGATAAGTTGGACTCCACGATCTCAAAGGTCTTTTCCAACCTGGTTAATTCTATTCTATTCTATTCCCTAGGCTGAACAACCCCAGCTCCCTGAATTGAAATCAGCCCTTGGTGGGGAGGTTAGAGGAGATGATCTCTAAGGTCCCTTCCAACCTAAGCCATTCTCTGATTCTAGGAAAAAAAAATCTACCTTCTGGAGCGTGTTTGGGGAGTAAAGAAGACAAATATATATGTGTATATACACACACACACACACACACACACCCCACTATACATGATTCAAATGAAAAGTTAAGCCTTGCAGGAAATTTCCTGTATTCCTCCACATCCACACCTCACAACTCTTCCCCAACTGCCAAGCTTTCCTTCAGTTTCTTTGTGGCATTGTTTGCAGTTGCCTTTTATAAGAAAAGGGGGAAAACCCAAACCACAAACAATAACAAAACCCCAGAAAACACCACACACACAAAAAACCCCAACAAAAACCCCACCCCGCACCAACCACACACACACACAAGAATACCTTGAGAAAATGTTGGATTCAGATGCAAACATCAAAGCACCAAAAAAAAAAACACCCCCATACAAAACAACAACAGACAACAACAACTTGAAAGCAAATCTGCCTTAGCTGCTTCAGAAACCACAATGCTGGGTGAGTCACAAAGAACTCAAATACAAGTGAATTATGCAGGTTCCTTTAAAAACTTCACTGTCATGTTATGGATGACCAGAAAACTGAAGCTGAAGTCTCTTCCCACTGTCAGTAAACTCAGGCATGATGAATTATACAGGTGAACAGCATGCTAAGTGGTTTCAAAGGACATTTAAATATTAACAATTGACCTTTAAATATTAACAATTGACAATTCCAGAAATCCTTGCCCAGAAAATAGAATAGAATAAACCAGGTTGGAAAAGACCTTTGAGATCAAGTCCAACCTATCATCCAACACCATCTGATCAACTAAACCATGGCACCAAGCACCCCATCCAGTCTCTTCCTAAACACCTCCAGTGATGGTGACTCCACCACCTCCCTGGGCAGCACATCCCAATGGCCAAGCTCTCTTTCTGGGAAGAACTTCTTCCTAACACCCAGCCTAAACCTCCCCTGGTGCAGCTTAAGACTCTGTCCTCTTGTTCTGGTGCTGGTTGCCTGGGAGAAGAGACCAACCGCCACCTGGCTACAACCTCCCTTCAGGGAGTTGTAGATGGCAATGAGGTCTCCCCTGAGCCTCCTCTTCTCCAGGCTAAGCAACCCCAGCTCCCTCAGCCTCTCCTCACAGGGCTGTGCTCCAAACCCCTCCCCAGCTTTGTTGCCCTTCTCTGGACACATTCCAGCCACTCAACATCTTTCCTAAACTGAGAGGCCCAGAACTGGACACAGGACTCAAGGTGTGTCCTAACCAGTGCTGAGCACAGGGCAGAATGACCTCCCTGCTCCTGCTGGCCACACTGTTCCTGATGCAGGCCAGGATGGCACTGGCCTTCTTGGCCACCTGGGCACACTGCAGGCTCATGTTCAGCCTACTATCAACCAGTACCCCCAGGTCCCTCTCTGCCTGGCCGCTCTCCAGCCACTCTGACCCCAGCCGGTAGCACTGCCTGGGGTTGCTGTGGCCAACGTGAAAATAGATCATTATGGAGCATGGAAAAAACAAATTCTTTGCTCCCACATCTGCCCTTACAGCCACTTATCTAAAAGTCACTGGGCCTGCAAACATGCAGAAATCATCCATGCAATAGCTGCAGACACCAGAAAGAGAAAGTCGTTAAAAAAAACTACAGGGAAAGGAGAAAGTGGAAGGCAGGGAGAAAGTACACTATGACAGGAAAGGCAGAGAGGAAAAAGAAGCCAAATCAAACTGCCTCTCTTTTTCTTGAGCCATAGAAAGTAAGTAAGGATGACAAATATTCCAGCCCACGTGAGGGAAAGATTTTGGTTTTGTGCTGCAAGCAGCTATGTAAAATTGAGTGTGTTGAACCACTGCTGCAGTGTGAGCCCCTGTGTAAAAGATCTCCAACCTCAATACCACGGGCACTGTGCAGCAGCAGGAGGGTGCCTGCCTCCTGCACTTCAGAAAGAAATATTCAGGTATCAAAATGCAGAAGGACATCACATTCAGAATAAGGCTGGAAAAGAGAAAGTTGCTAGCTGGAGGGATGATTTTATTTCTAAGGCCTTTGCTAGATTTGCTAAGTGAGGAGGGGCAGACCCAGTCATACCTGTGCTGTAGGTCTTCATCTCTGCATGATTACAACTGCTTCCCAGCTCCAAGTCTTGGGAAAAAGGAACCGTTCCTTCTCTCCATGCTTTGATCCATCCGCTCCAACTGAGACATCTTGGATGCAGGGAGCACCTTATGCTTCCCATAAGAGGGCAGAGCCTTCCCAGCATTGAAGGGAAGCAGCACCAGACACTCCAGGAACTCCCCAAACAGTTTACTGTTACTGCTGGGTGTATTGATAGTGTATGAAGCATAGCAGTGTTCAATCTCTACTTGCTGGAGCAGGGAATGCTACTTGCATCTACAAAGAGACAGAGAGTCTAGTGGTTGCTCCAAGGTGACCTGGAGATAGGACTCTTGGGGTTCTAGTCCTGGTTTTCTGCAGAGTTATAATGAAGCCTTGTAAATCAAAATCAGTGGCCCATTTTTTTCTATGCAATAGGAAAACCTAATCCCTCCCAACTCCACTGGAGCACTTAACATGAGAGTTCCTACACAAAGTACTATCATGTGTTTACTTAAACTTCTTTGGATGATGCTTGAAATGTATCACTCTGCAGCTTCATCTGGTGTTGATCAGAACACAAAGCTACACTAATTCATCCAAGCTGCAACCTCACCCACTAAGTCCTATGCCATTGTTTAATCTTGCAGCCGTGAAGAAATAACTGAAGGCCAAGGAGTGCACAGAGTAAGGAAACATTTTAGATTATTATACACAGAGGACAAATCTTTCTTGATGAATTGCAGAATGACTCTTTTGAAGCAATAAATTTACACTGCTGTAGCAGAACAGAAGTTGGCTGGTGGGCCTTTACAATATCCTGAAATTATGGGAAAAGAAAGTCCATGCAACCTGAGAGAGATCCCTTTCTGGGAAACCGGGAATGTCTCCTCCCCCTTGAAGAGGAGAGGGATTGCCATTCAACTGAGCCCTCTCTGAGACAGGGGCTATGGTATGATTTAAGGAGACATACAGAACTATTCACAGAATATATCTGGTTGGAAGAGTCCTCCAACATCATCCAGACCAACCCTCCACCCAGCACTGCAGGGTCAACACCAAACCATGTCCCTAAGCACCAGGTCCACAGGCTGCTTGAACACCCCCAGGGATGGTAATTCCACTACTGCCCTGGGCAGACCATTCCAATGCTTAAGAACCCTTTCAGTGAAGAAATATTTCCTAATATCCAGCCTAATATCTGCACCCCTGGTGCAGACTCAAACCATATCCTCTGGTGTCACTGGCCACCAAGGAGAAGAGGCTGCCCCCTCCTCGCTCCAACCTCCCTTCAAGGAGCTGCAGAGAGCAATGAGGTCTCTCCTCAGACTCCTCTTCTCCAGACTGCACATCCCCAGCTCCCTCAGCCCCTCCTCATAGCCAAAGTGCTCCAGGCCCTTCTCAAGACACGCTGCAGCCCCGCAATGTCCTTCCTGGAGTGAGTGTGGCCTCCCAGTGCTGAGCACAGGGGGATGGATCACCCCCCCACCCCTGCTTTCTAATCCAAGCCAGGATGCCACTGGCTTGCTTGGCCACCTGGGCACCCTGCTGACTCATGTTCAGTCAACTACCAGCCAACACCCCCAGGTCCCTCCCCAAGCTGCAGCTTTCCAACCACACATCCAGCTCTGTAGCTTACTACAGGGCTGCTGTGAGGCAAAGTTACTGCACAAAGCAGGAACAGGGAGGTGCCTCCCAATCCCTACCATTCTATGATCAATGTAATTCTCTGATCTAATTCAAGATCCCTTTAAACCTCAGCTGCACGAATCCTGCAGGCCATTACAACTCAGAGCTAGTTGTCACACAGGCACACAGCAAATGCTAAAGGGATTTGGGAAGTGAGTGGTGGCCAAAAGAAATGAGACATTGGTGGGTACGATGGACCGTAACATTTCTAACAGGCTGCTCCTTCTTCCAGGGCTTACAAAGACCACTTGGCCCTTACAAAGAAAACCAAGAACTGCCAAATTTTCTGCCAATAATAATAATAATTTTTTTAAAAGGCAATAAATTAGTTCACAGTCTTACACATCAAGTGCAGTTGTCCTTTAAATGCATTTAAGCAAGAAGGCAGCAAATTGTAAGTGTGGATTTACTCTGCAAAAGGCACACAGTACATAATGGAAGAGACAAACACATTATCTCTGCACTGCTCCATCATTAGCAGTACATACAACACAACTTTAAACCAAGGTACCATTGCCAGCTACTCACAAGCCTTCCTGGCACTCAAACATCCACCCTACACCTGATCACATTTGTTTCTGCTAATTTGTATGAAGTTTTTGTGTTGATGAGTCAGTGTCACATTCCCCAAGCCAAGCCCTACAGGAGTCTGATGGCATCACAACCCAGAGCTGGATCTGGTTTCTCCTCCACTCCACAGTCATAGACTGGAAAAAAAAAAAAACATCAAAAGGCTTCTTAGAAAAGAAATATGAACGTAGTCAAAAGAGCTTGTTGAGAACAACTTTCTGTGCAACTCAGCTGCAAAACAGACAATATTCTCTAATGGGAAAGGCATACTAGAAACAACTTTCCAGAAATAACATTGCCAGCAAAGATATATTAAGGGAAAATGAACTGTAAGCACTAACCAGCCAATGCTTGGCAGCCTTCACCCTCACTAAAACATTTATTTTCACTCCATTTTTTTCCCCCTTAAATACCCCAGTGACAAATAAATTATGAGCATTACAGCTAATTTATTACTCAGCACTGCTGAGGATGGAAAGGGGAAAAAAAAACAACAACCAAACATAAAATAGGACAGTGGTATTCTAAAGCTGATTCTTATTCTAGGAAAATAAATACTTTATTAAAGACAATAATAAATTCAACACGAAACCAGTTAAGTCTGAAGTGGACTGAAGCACCTGAAACTGGAATTGCTTGGTGCCGCTCTTCTCTGCCCACGTCCAAGCCATTCAGGCTCTGCTGCCGTTAACCAAGCTAAAGCTTTACCAATAGCTCCAGCAACAGAGTCAAGTTCTGCCTCAGTTTCCCCATCTGTAACATACCTCTCTCCCAGTTTAACCAGACTGCAAATGCTGTGGGGCAAGTTTTGTTGCCTAGCACCAAGCACAACAGAAAGCTTTGAAGTACTCCTAAATTGAAATTGTCTTTAATGGCATCCCCTATGTGGACCCCTCTGATTTCAAGGAACCCTCAACCAGGTCTCTGCAACAGGAAAGACAACTCCTTTCTGTAACAGGCAAACAGTATTGCATGTGTCACATTTAACACAGGAAGGGGGTGTACACAAAACCAACTTAAATCCAATAGTCAAATGCCCCTCCTAATCCCTCAGTTCCTTGGTATCCATCCCACAAGACCCCTATTTCATAGAATCGGAAAGGACCTCAAGTTCCAACCCCCTGCGATGGGAAGGGATACCTCACACTACATGAGGTTGCTCACATCCAGCCTGGCCTTCAAAACCTCCAGGGATGAGGCTTTCACCACCTCCCTGGGCAACCTGTGCCAGTGTCTGAGAAGAGAAGAGAACTTCCTCCTAACATCCAATCTGAATCTACCCATTTCTACTTTTTTTCTCCATTCCCCCCAGTCCTATCACTCCCTGATACCCTAAAAAGTCCCTCCCCAGCTTTCCTATGGCCTCTTTCAGATAATGGAAGGCCACAATTCGGTCTTCTCAGAGCCTTCTCCTCTCCAGAATGAATAGCCCAAACTCCCTCAGTCTGATTATTCCAGCAGGAACCCTTTGATGATTAACTTCTCTATTTACCTTTGAATATAGAACTTTAAACTTTTCATCAATATCCCAAACTCCGTCAGCAATAAAACTGCAGGAGCCTGTCTCGGCGAGCACATTACACACAGCACACAGTCTCACCTGGACTCACATGCACTAGTTTTACTGCAGCTATCTTAACAGGGCCTTCACAAGCTGCACTCAACCACCACTGCTCCGAGCAAAGCTCTAGCCAGGAAGCTAAGCGTGGCTCAAAAGTTTTCATTCAGCAAAACCCAAAACAATTTGGCATTCATCCCCACGCAAACACCAATGCACCCGCCTTGGGAGGGACCAATTCTTTTCCTTTCCACCTCCTGCCGTCCTCCGTCACTTGACAAAACACATGAATAGTTGCATTCAAAGCTGCAGCAAACAGAGACATCTCAGTAAAGCTCTGTAAAAACAGCTCTGCGGAGCGCACCACATCACCATTCCTCAACCCACTTCCCATATGCGCCCCCTGTAGCTAAAGGAGCCCGTGACTTCGGCAGATGTTGGAGGCTTGCAACTAGGTCAGTTCGAACCGGAGCGAGCCGAGGCTAAAGGCTAGAGAGAGAAAATGAAATCATGCTCCTGCTCCACAAACTGTGGCTGTCAAACCCAGAGCTCTTCGCCTTCTGCTGAAGCAAGGATTTCACCGCCAGGCCGGGAGAAAAGGTTTGACTGGTTAGGGTGATGAAAAGCCTGGGCGATAAACAGTCAGGAGCACTTGGAACGTTATTACCAGTCCAAATGTTTCAAAATATAATGCAGACAGGAATCCAGGAGCGGAGGGGGAGCAAGGAGGGAAGTGCTGCCAAGGTATGTGAATCAGCCTTATCGAAATCCTCATCGCCGCGCGGCCGGGGTGACTGATCACACTGCTGCATTCACCCGAAAGGCACAGGGCTCCCACTGGAAAACGGAGCTTCCAGCCTTCCCCTCCTGCTGCCAGCTGCACCAGTCATGCTCAGCCCTTTAATCCACAGACCTACGCTGCAGGAGAGCAACCGGGGCGGCGGGGGGGGGGGGGATGGAAATCATCTGGGCTTTTCAAAGTTGCTGCAAAAAAACCCCTGAGTAACTTCTGCAGCAGGAATGCAGACTGCAAGCAGCATTTCCCCACTGCCGCTGCAGATGCTGGGAAATTCGAGTTTCCAAAAGCGAGCAAGGAGTAATTAGATGAGGCCAAATAAATGCATACACAAAACCTTGCAAGAATATGCAAATAACAGGGTGTATTCAGCAGCCCCAGAAATTAAGGCAGCAGCGGAGGCTTGCATTTGCATAAAGTATGCAGGGTACAGCACCAAGTCGGTTTGGAACATGTGCCTTTTGCAAAGAGCAAGCCCAGTAATTGACAAACATCTTGGAACACGACATTAATCAAACACACCCTAAAACCCTCATGTGACAGACCTCAGAGACACCAGGCTAATGAACCATAGACCTCTACTGCTGGCATCCCGGGGTCCTTTCGCCGCTGAGTTCTGTGGGAAAAGAATTGGACTTCATAGATTTTTATCAGCATTTATTATTTCTAAAGCCCTGTTGGCAAGCACAGCGTTTTATGGACAAATCAAAGTGAGCAATCTTTGCTTCAGAAACCACGCAATGAATGAATGCATACTTTGTGCGTGCATTCAAGTGGGTGCTGCTCGCTGACTGCGCAGCAAACGTGGAGAAAAAGAAGTCTTTACGTCTCTAAAAAAGAAAGCAAACTGCCCACCTTCTAAGTGGACTGATCTGAAAGCCAAGAAAAACCAAATCCGAGCTCTTCAGTCACTCTTAAAAGTCAAGCCCTTGCCTTTGCTTACCAAGCTGAGTTTTTGGCCTCTGTGCAGAGCAAGGCAGGCAAACCCAAGAAAACCGACTTGTCACCGTATAAGGCAAAAAAAAAAAAAAGGTTTCTCTTCCTGAGTTACAAGTAACTAGGGAAAGTCACACACGTGGCCAAGCAAAGCAGAAGCATGAAGGCAGTCCTCGCTCACTGCTGACAGGCTAAAATTAGTAGTTTATTCAACTTCCCAGAACTACACAGTGTGTCTGTCCTCTACAGCATCTCCCTATTTGTCTGTCTTTCTGTTTGCTCCCTTGCTTGGTCTCATCTGCTAATTTGTCCCTCAGGGGCGGCCCAGAGTGCCACTGCCAAGCCCAACAAGGCTTCCTGCTTATCCCAGGAGCCTGAGTAAATGAATATCCACTTGCAGTTACACCTGGGCAACTCTGCCCTGCCTCCAGTGATTCCACCTGAGAACAGCACTTGGCCCCACAGGACACCCGGTCTGCAGAAATGATTAAGTTCCCTCTCCACACTTTCCACCAAACACCTTTCCTGCCGCTGCTGTTGTTCCCCTACAACACCTGTAAGCACAGCACCCACTCAGAGTCACTCCAGTGCAGATTCACTCTCCAAAGATAACTCCACATTTGCATCTGTTCATTGTACAAAGAGCTGCATGGTATTTGCAATGACGACAGATAAATTATACAGGGAAGGGAGGAACACTTGCCCAGTGCAGCTGGGCCACTGCTTATGCATGCTGGGGATTGTTGTCAGTTTAGGGTGGTTTTTTTCCCCTTCCCCTCCACTAACCAGTTGTCTGCTAGTAGATCCAGCTGACCATGGGTGCATGATGTCATGCTGGGCAACACAGCATGAGGTTTAACAAGGCCAAGTGCAGGGTCCTACACTTTGGCCACAACAACCCCATGCAGCGCTACAGACTGGGAGATGAGTGGCTGGAAGGCAGCCTGGCAGAGAGGGACCTGGGAGTGCTGGGTGACAACCAGCTAAGCATGAGGCAGCAGTGTGCCCAGGGGGCACACAAGGCCAATGGCATCCTGGCTTGTATCAGGAATAGCGTGGCCAGCAGGACTAGGAATGCCATTCTACCCCTGTACTTGGCCTCAGTTCTGCGTGCCTCACTTCAAGAAAGATCTTGAGGTGCTGGAGCAGGTCCAGAGGAAAGCAGTGAGACTGGGGAAGGAACTGGAGGGAAGGATTGATGAGGAGAGGCTGAGGAAGCTGTTTAGCCTGGGGATGAGGAGACTCAGAGGGGACACTCTACAGCTACCTGAAGTGAAGTGGGGCTCAGGCTCTTCCCCTGGGCAACTCCTGACAAGAGGGCATGGCCTGAGGCTGCACCAGGGAAGGTTTAGGTTGGATGTTAGGAAGCGCTTCCTTGTGGAGAGGGTAATTAAACACTGGAATGGACTGCCTAGGGAGGTGGTGGAGTCACCATTCCTAGAGATGTTTAAGGAAAGACTGGATGTGGCACTTAGTGACATGGTCTGGTCAACGTAGTGGTGTTAGGTCCGATGATCTCAGAGGTCTATTCCAGCCTCAATAATTCTGTGATTCACAGTCCTGGAGAATGGCAAAGAGTAGAGACAGCAGCAGCTCAGTTTGCTTAACCCCCAGGAGGAGGGAGGCAGAACTCCCAGAATTGTAGCAGTGTTTTCCCTGCCAGCAGGGCTGGGGTGCACGGAACACGCCAAAGGAGTGAGGGGGAGTGAGCGTGCTACTCCAGTACAAAGCACGCCACAGGAGTTGGGGAAAACAGGAAAAGAAATACTAAACTGGTGAGGAGAGAGCAAGAAGAGGAATTTGAGGAAAATGCCACACTAGAGCCTGCTCTGCCGATCCCGTGCTCAGCAACTGTAGCAAAGTGTGCCAGCATCCAGTCCTCAGGCAGAGCCATATATTTGCAGCACGCTGGTGCCCACTCGTTGGGTGACATCACCTCAGCCAGCTCTCCCTTGGTCATTACTTTGAGGAAGCATCATCCCACACTCATTCATGCTGACAACTCATATTGCAAGCAGCTCATCAGAAACAATATATTTACTTACTAAGGCGTTACTCATGTGAAAGAGACAGACTCTATCTGGCTCCTGCAAACTGAGTGATGTCCACCTATGCTCACACAGGGAGCTGCTGAATTTACCTCAACAGATGTGATGTAGTTTCCTCTGGAATTCCAAATATGCTGCAAACTAAACTTACATGTTTTATTACACGGAGAGATGACTGCTAATTTCCATTTCCTATTAATAGGGCATATTAACCACGTTTAGTTTAGCCACGTACCTTGAAAAATTACAGCTCACGTTCAGGACAAATTTGCATAAGTACTTTGAAGGTGTGAGAGAGGAGCAGGGCTAAATACTGGATACAAGTATTCCAAATGCAGAGCTCTTGCGCTTACTGTATATTACGTGTATGGCCTCAAAAAACCCTCAGAAATTATGAATACATTTCTTTTCCATGGAAACTATAATTCTCAAATCCAGCAAGCTATTTTGAGAAATTTAAATCAACTCTACACTTACATCTGCTGGAAGAAGAACACTTCATTTTCACAGGCTGCCTCTCGGTGCATACTCAAAGGCACAAGCCCAGCCGTATGGACATCTTTCCAACTCTTCTACTACAGTTCTGCCGCTGACACCAAGATCTCACTATGCAGATTCAGTGCAAAGTCCTATTTTGCCTGTTCTCTACCTACCGGCAAGACGACGAGGCAGCTGAGCTTAACGCCGCAGCATCACTCGAGGAGGAGAAGGAAATCTACAAACGCGGGAGGCACGAAGTAAATGCCCCACTAGATTTCCTCGGTACTTGTTCAGCATAAACTGGAGAGGCTGGCGTTTGATCCGAGTTACCGGCCAGGTCGGGAACTAGCAGCAGTGAGCAGCCAGCCGCACGGCCGACCGTGCTCCGGGAGTGCGGGGCAGCGGCTGCAGAAGTTAACCGCCGCACACGCGGGAGGGCCGGCAGAGGGTAACCCCCGCACTGCTGAGTCATTTACGCCGTGAAACGCTGGGCTCTCGTAAAACCCACCCGGGGGGAAGAGGTAGAGGGGTGAGGGGGTTCCTGCCCGGCGACCTGCCCCGGCTGCGCGGAAACTTCCCCTGGGTTGCAGCCGGCGCATCCCCTGCTCCGCGGCTCAGCCCCGCCGCACCGGCTCGGCGGGTCGGGCGGGGGGCTCCGCGGGCCGGCTCCCACTCACCAGGTAGGCTCCCACGGTGCCCTGGGCCAGCATCAGCGCGCACTCGGACACCAGGAAGAGCTGGATGCTGGAGAAGCAGGAGACCTTCCTCCGCCGCCTCCGCTGCCGCGGCGCGCTGGCCCCGGGAGCTCGCTGCCGCCACCGTCGCCGCCGCCCGCCGAGCTCCGCTTCCCCGGCATCCTCCCGGGCACCGCCGCCGCCGCGGGATGGCGGGCCCCGCGGCTGCTCCGCGCCTTCCTCCTTCCCGGGGTGCCAATCACAGCGGCAGCCCGCGGCGGCTGCCTCTCCACCCGCGGGCTGCTGCTGCCATGGCCAGCGCGCCGCCTTCGCCTTCTCCTCCTCCTCCCGTCTCTCCTCCCCTCGCCCTGCCGCGCTCCTCTCTCCGCCGGCCCCGCGCAGGCCGGATCCGCGCCCCCGCCGGCGAGGGGCGGGGGAAAGCGCGGGACAGGCGCCGGCGGAGGCTCCGCGGCGGACGGGGCGGCCCCGTCCCGGGATACGCGCGGGGCGGTGCAGCCGGTTCTTATCGGCGCGGAGGGGGACCGCCGCAACACTCCCCCACTCCCCCCCCCCTCCCCGGAGCCAGCTCCTCCCGGTGCGGGGTCGGAGTCCGCAAGCGGAGAGAGCGGAGAAGGTCCCCGCACGGGGCTGGAAGTTTTTTCATGCAGATTGAGGACGAGATGCCCCTAAATAGGCCTGGCCCGCATCTCCCTCTTCCTGGCATCCCGAGGCCTGGGTGCCCTAGTTTCATACTCCTGCAAATGCCCTTATCAAAAGGGCAAGAAGGAGGCTCTACGAAAACTGCACGTTCCACAGAGCAAGCAGCGCTAGGTGCCACGCGTTGCGGCATCGCTGCCACGTGGGCAGGACGCTGCGCTTCGTGTCCCAGCCGCGTGCCTCTCCCGTGGTGCCTTTTGCTGTCACTCTCACCTCCAGTTCTAATTTCAAGAGATATCTTCTTTTAAAAACCACTAATCGTCACTTCTACTATTACAGATCGCGTTCCTTGTTGGTGTAATAGCAGAACCTGATCGGCTTTGCCCTCCAAGTGCACTTTCCCAGTTCATTTCTGGGTCTTCAGTGGGGGCTGCTGCTTTGCTTTCTCATGTTAGAGAGCTTCCAGTTCGCTGGAAGTTAAGGTGCTAAGCCATTTAGCACTGGGACCTCTGTGGTCCTTGTGAGGAATGGTTTTCTGTGCAAGCACAGCTTGTCTTTTTCAGAAATAACTGCATGATTTGGATGCTAAAGTTAATTTTCAAGGCTGGTTGTAGCTTGGAACCTCCTAAATACTTACAAAGATGCCTTTGAAAATGGACCTGGAGATCATTCTGGTTGTTCACCAGTCAGGCCGGGAAGCTGAGCACTGACATTTTGAATAAGCAGCCTTTTGGAGTTTCCTCTCTGAAAATATCATCATTTTCTGGGAGCTTAATAAAGGCAATGGTGAAAACTAACCTTGAGCAGAGTCTCCACCCAGGCTGATGAGTCTTTATCAAGCCCAGCTGGTGCACATTGCCCCAGCAGAACTGCAGGCCATAGGCAGCAAGAAATTCAAGAGACCTGACATGCTCAGCTGCTGGCCTTTGCTCTTCAGCTGCAAACGGCTCCCTCCTATGCTGAACTTTGGCTCACCACAGCTTTTCCAGCAGGTCTGGGTCCTATCAATATGCATCCATAGTCCTCTCTGTCCCAGTGGCATGGCCTCCAACATTGATGGCTTGAGGCAGCGTTATTAAACAATTAGTGGGAATAACAGCCTGGTGCTTGTAACTGAATGGTCTTAGGTTTAATGAGATACTTACCAACCTTTCAGATGTTCTACAGCTCACAAGATGAACATTAGAAGCTACCTGAGGTCTCAAGTGCCAAGGTTTCTGCATGAGGTCATGAAAAACTGGTTCATCCATACAGGGTTCTGCCAGTTCATAAAATATTTGTTTCCCATTCAGGGTAAACTGGTTCTTCCATCAAAAGAAAACAACAAAAACAAAAGCTCATTTCCCTGAAATCTCTTTAGACTACTAAAGTGCTCATCTCTTCCATAACTTCTATTTTTAGGGACCTCTGCTATCAAAATTCTGGAGGTAGAAAGCTAGAAAGGTCTCTGCCTCTAGCTGGGTAGATTCACAGACTAATTCAATTAGTGTGGCTAGACAGATGCTTTGCTCCAGGTGGATGCTGTGATGTGTTATGAACAGGATGGACAAACTAACAGACTTTTCAAGAAGTGAAAGTGGAGGATCATCTCTTCAAACACTTGAGCATGAAGAATGAGAACAGAAATAGTCTTAAAATTCCCTGAACACCCCCCCCCCCAAACCCTCACATTTTTGGGGCATGGTGTCTTTTGCCTGCTCTAGGTTAGGTGCTAACAGCAGTAGAGCTTTGAAAACTCGTATAATGCACCAAGTGTCTATCTGGAAGCCCAAACAAATTTCTATGCATCCTCTCACGGTCACCAACATTCAAGCTGATGCTTTAAAGCTCTCGAATATATGTGTATTTGCTCTGGGCAACTTGATCTAATTGAGAATGCCCCTGCTTACTACACAGGTGGTTGGATTAGATGACCTTTGGAGGTCCCTTCCAACCCAGACCATTCCATGATCCTGTGATTCTGTATGCAGGTGCCACCACCTGTTTTGCTCATGTCTCAGACATCCTGTTGGAAGAGTTTGTCCAGGCAGAGGGAAGAGACAGACTGCTTATCTGTCATAAGGAAAACAGCTGGTAGAAAAATTTGCCTCTAATACTAATTAGCTGAAACTTCTGGTTGGATAGTTTATTGCAGCAGAGCACAATTATTCTGTCCAGAAGAGACAGAATGCCTGGATTCTTTTCCTCTTCTTTCTCTTGTATACTTGCACTTCCTTCCTGTAGAAAAATCCCTCCTAGCATTGCTGAAAGGAAGAATGAAGGTATTGCATCTCCACTCAAGTATGTCAGTAGACCTGAGCTTGCTTTCTGCCACGTTTCAACAGACCCTGTTCCTGAGAGATGTCAGTAGACAGGGATGCTTCAGGGATGGACAAGTGACCTGTTTGGATTTAAGAGTAATTGTTGTTGCACTCAGTTTTTCTGGTCTACATTGACTTAGCTTTGGCTGCTAATGCCCTAGCCTGCTGGACATCTTGTTGAATACTTGTGTGCTTTTGTCAACCTTCAAGTAACCTTAGCAGCTGGATTTTCCTTGATCTGTCAGCATCCCAAAGCAGCTTTTGCTTTAGTTTTGACAGGTATAACCTTCTTCATCCATGTCAGTGCCTATGGTGCATAGAGTTTATGGCTAACACAAAGAAGTGAGGGAGAGCTGTGAAGGATGAGGATCTTAGCGAAGCGCTCAACTGATATCTTACACCTTAAAGGGCAAAAGTGCAAACTGAAAAGAAAAATCTAAGCTTAACCATCAGGATTGTTGGTAATGGGAGGAGGAACAGCAGAGGATGATTTTCCTTAAGCAGAGCTGGTGGAAACCTCCTCTGTGTGAAATGTGCCAAGGCAAGCAGCTGATCTGTATCATTAGGCATCTCTACTGTTGCCACTGGAATGGTATTCCCAAGCCCTCCGGACATATTTTACAGTCCAGGAAGCTAATGTGTTCTTCATCCAGTACAGCCTCACTGGGGCAGTGGTGGGCACCCAGTGTGCCTCTTCCTGCTGAGGGTGCAGCAGAGAAAAGCAAGGACAGGTGCTAAGAAGATGATGGGCTCACTGGTGACATATTGGTCCTGTGATGTGTGTGTTAAAAACCCCAAGGCCACCACAAAACATGTGCTGCAGCCATAATTCTTCTCTCCCCAGAACTGTTCTGGATATCTTCTACAGGCCCACTGTGTGTTTTGTTGCTCTGCTTTTACACTGCTGTAGGTCGGGAGCTGCTATTAGAGTTTGATATTCACCCAAGTGCCTGCATCCTCGCCCTTCCCCATGGCTATGGTGTTATGACAGGGGTTTATGCAGTTCAGCATTAGGGTTTCTCTCCTGCCCTGTGGCCCTGGGTGCTGCCCTAGCTGCAAATCACTGTTAATCTGGGGTAATTGCAAGAGTGACTGAGGAACATCATCGTGAGAGCCACCTTCAGGGCATGCTTGCTTCGGTCTGCTGGGTTGACTCTTGTTCTGCCCCTTGATCCGGCAGAGTAAGTTTTTTCTCCTGGCTGCAAGGATATCATGGTGCTGCATCAAGTGCTGGAAAACAAGGTTCCTGAGAGATTTGTGTCCTGCTCCACTCAGATTTACATCAGTGAAGTTAAAAACCAGGCACTGCTGTCTCACATATCACTCTCGGACATCCATTTGGGTTTCTTTCCAGGACGGTGCAGCCGTGTTGAAGCCAGTTTTCATTTGCTGGATGAAAGGAAAGTTCATGTGCTTTCAAAATGGATTTGCATGCAGCATAAATCGTCCCATCAGCACCAGTCCTGCACCCCTGGCTGGTCCTACATGGTGCGTTTGTCTGTGGGAAGGTTTACATATTAAGACAATGAAGAGTAACTTCAGCTATGTTCAAAGAGCAAGGAAGAACACATAAATAAATAAGAAATCCCAGGACTCTAGCTAAGAGGCTTTTCCTTGTGATGGCTTTGAAATTCTGCCTTCTGATTCTCTGGTGCAAAACCCTGTGGATCAGCTGGTACAGGGGAGGTGACAGGAAAGGTTTTAATCATCTACTAGTGTAGAGTGGAGGTATAAGTATGCACATCAGCCAAGGCTGTGCAACAGCAAGGAGGGTTGAGACAGGGACAGCTTGTGGGTATATCAGCAGCTGTCATTTCCGAGATACCACAATGCTAACAGTTTTAATGCAATTTCTTTCTATAAACACTTCTAACTTGACTGCCTTGCTATTTTAAGTCCTGCTGAAGACTTGGACTCATTAAAAGGCATTTCCTTCAGACAAGCTGATTAGATTGCAGTTCCTTCCCCCAGATGATGGAAGGCTGAAGAACACCTCAGTGAAGCTAAAAACTGCAGAAGATTGAGACACGTTGGTTTACAAGAGGTGCAGGTTCACCCTGGTATCTCTCACTATGAAAACAGTTTAAAAAGAGAGGAGGTCCTTGAAGGCAAGCATTGGGTGACTTGTCTACAACCTACATTGCATAAGCCTGGCTCCTAACCTCTAATTATGGTTTTCCCAAATAAAGGAGACTCAGATCTGAAGGCAGCTGAGTAATCGCTAATGCCTTTGACTCCACAAGCCCTGAGGGCATGAGACACTTGTACCGGAGAACTAAGCACCCAGCAGGATCGTGGTCTAAATGGAAATCAGAATGAATTTGGAATTAAAGCAATGTGATTTAGCAAACACAGTGTAATTGTGGAGTACCTGCAAATATTGACATCAGCCTTACGCCTCATTTAGTAGGCAAGTTAATTTGCAGACTCAGAAAATGAAAAGCAAATTGCTGGACAGCAGACTACCACTTTCCCAGCTCTTAATCAGCGTCTCATGAAGCAACGGCTGTCCAAAATGGAAGCCAATATACAATAAAAAGAGTCCATTTCCGTGTTGCAGGGGTGAGACCTTGCAGCTCCAATTGTAGAAGATAACTTTATGTGATCAGTTGAAAAATTAAAAAAAAAAAAGGAAATGTGGTCCCTTGGAGTTTTCCAAACTGATGGGCATTTATGATGGGCATTTAGGAGTCAAGATAAGTGTGGTAGCAGCACCTTATTACCAACGTTCCACCTTCCTGCCACTGTCACACTCTGGAAACTATCCTTGGCCAGATCCACCCGTGGCTGATGATGCAGCAGAAGGCAATGCTCCCTGGAATCAGTAAGAATTCATCTTCCAGGTGGTGGAAGTGATGATGCCAACTTTCCTCATCTAGTGGAAGATGTCCCTGCTGACTGCAGGGCTTTGGACTAGATGCTACTTCATCCAACACTTCCTTTGGATATCCCTGGAGATAGCGGTGGTGAGGCTCAAGAAGGCTCTGGGCAACCTGATCTAGTGGAGGATGTCCCTGCTGACTGCATAGGGGGTTGGACTGGATGACCTCTGGAGGTCCTTTCCAACCCAGACCATTCTGTGATTTTATGATTCCTAATCTTTAGTGTAGGAAGCCACACCAAGCTCTCACACAGCTGCAGCTGCTAGCGATGCAGGGACACTTCTGCCTAACGCTGAGTATTGGTCTCAGTAGGTCAGCCCAAAGTTCACTCCTGGTATTAAATTTTGCCCCTTTACTGAGTTATTTTTGTCTATTCTGGACACAGCTTGGTTCCTTTTATATGCTTCCACCTCCTAAGTAACTTCCTTTAATAGCAAAATGCATCAGGGGGCCATAAGCACTTTGTAAGCAAGTGGAGTTGCAGCCAGGTACTGAACAGTTGTATCCTGACACTTCTTGCTAGATAATAACTTGGTGGACCCAATACTTGCAAATCAAACTGTGTCCTTAATAAAGAAATTGTTTACAGAAGTGCTCAGTGGCAGCTTGAAACCTAGCCCTGGGTGCACAGGCTGGCTTCCTGTGGGGTCTTTTATTTACAGTCCATGCCTGTATTCTCCCTGGATCTTGCACTCCCGTGTGAGTGCTTCCAGTCTACAATTTGTGCTTGATTTATTCCTATTTGGTGGTCATATCTGTTACTTTCTTTTTTCCTGTAGATGTTATGTGCAGCATAGATGTGTCTCATGGTACTAGTTTCTGAGTTTATTGACATTTCTGGTGTATCTCTTTGCAGAATGGATTTTATTAACCTCTCCAAGCTGGTAAAAAAACCTTAGGGTGTTGCTGGAGTAGCTAGACCTCCCCAGTGGAAGTGCCTTTCCTGTATGGCTTTGTGGGGAATTTGTAGAATTAAAGTCTCTGTAACTTGTTGTAGTTGCAGAGAAAAAAATCTGCTTTGGAGGATTTTACTTCTCTCCCAACCAGGTAAAAGTGTTTCAACCTAAATGCTGAGCAGATAAAAGTTAAATAGTGTCCTGTGCTATCAGTGAAAGAATCAAGACAACAAGCAAACACAAAGTAGAAAAGGAAGGAACTACACTGACAGTGTTCTGAGGTTCACCCACAGCTTCTCTAAACAAAAGCAGCTCCTATAAAGCAGCCTTTTTATTGCCTCTTTGGCCAGAACTGAATTGTCTCATCCTTTGAACTGATGCATGATGCCAATTCAATTCAATAGCTCCTGAGCAGCAGGTAAGAGTATTGTTGGGTGTTACCTTATATACTTATGTAATTTCAGTTGAGCAGGCTTGATGTAAAAGAACACCCTTATGTCGCCTTAGCTATACCAATACCTTCAGGTACCACAAGGCCAGCTACAATCTTTTTGACTGGCCACATAACCCTGAGTTGAATTGTAACTAATAAGCAACATTGTGCCTTTGAAAAATGGCAGCAATGCGAGTCTACAGTGACTGTTCTGGCCCAAATTCAATGCTTTTCTTCCATCTCATACTCTATGAACTTGTAATAATTGGCTCTCAGCATTCTTGACAGTTTGGTTTGGGTTTTTTTGCCCAGAAAGGTAGTTGAGGCCCCATCCCTGGAGATATTCAAGGAGAGGCTTGAAAGGCTCTGGGCAACCTGATCTAGTTGAGGATGTCCCTGCTGACTGCACAGGGGGTTGGACTGGGTGACCTTTGGAGGTCCCTTCCAACTCAGACCATTCTATGATCCTCAAAAAGGTTTGCATGCAGGCTCAGGGAAGCAAATAGGAACCACTAGAAAGCAACTGGATTTTTTAAAGCACTGACTTCATTCTGAAGGACATTGGTTAACCCTTGCTATGCCTTATTGGTTCAGCTTTTACAATTGATGGGATCTCTAAAACACTCTGGGTCTGTGAAAGCCTGTGAAACTGGAATGTCTACAACACCCTGTTGTAAATATCAATGCCTGAGTGTAGCAACTGATGTTTAAGGCAATGGTCATCTGGTATAAATGTTTAAATCAAGTGTCAGGAGAGCCCTTACTGCAGTCGCTGCAACAGGCTGGCTGCAGACCCTGCTGCAGGTTCCCCCTATCCAAAAAACACCCAGGTTTTGCTGCATCTTTTTAATCCTCAAGGTCTTAGTAGAAGGAACTTCATATTGTGAAGGCTCCTTGCAGTGTTTGGTGTGAAGGAGCCTCATATCTCTGAAGTAATGATAAAAATGCAGGAGAGAGGAATGCAGGGGAGAGGGGAGTTGTTGACCTTGCTGGAACCCAGAGGAAGATAAAGGAGAAGTGCCTTGCTTTTGGCCTGACCTCCACTATAAAAATAGGGCAATGCAATGAAAGGTCAAAGAGTAAAAACAAGTCACTTGATGGCACCTCGGTAAGGCAGCAAAGATTTGCTCTACTTGACCTTGAAATTAGCAAAGCTATCAGAGGAAAAAAGCCCAATTCATTTGCCTACTGCAAAGCAAACAGAGCCCACAATTTTGATTGCTCTAACAGAGCAGCTCTGCCATGAACCCTCCCCAGAAAGGGCAGGATGTGGGAGAGGACATTTCTGAGCTTCTTGGATGTTTCTCAAACACATCTGATTCTGAATTCTAGAGCATTAATGAAGAGAAAAATGGAGCAAAACGAAGTGCAGCAGCAAGGAGAGGAAAAGCCTGACAGGTTCTTTAAATTAGAGCTCTATTCCTGCTCTGCTTTCCATTGCTATTGGAAAAAGAAAATAATTGGGTTACAGGAAACATCCTGAAATCTGTCGCATTATTGTTTGCTGTTTAGGTAGAGTGACCTGCAGGTGAGCACTCACTAGTTATTTTTCACTGAAAAAGAGCCACAAGTTCTATCTGCTACCTTTTCAAAGTGTGAAGAGTTGTCCACAAGCCAAGAATGTATTCTCCTAACGCTGCAGGTGCAGCAGTAAAGGTTTGGATGTCAATCATGCTCTCACAGCCAAGAGCAGCGTGGCTAGTTCAAAGGGATTAAAAGACAAATAACCTCTCACAGCTCAGGTAACTTTCTCTCCTCTCTAGGTTAAGAAACTTGTCCCAGCTTCGTGTCCATATCACGAGGTGGGCTTCACTCCCCCACTAAAACTTCCTTTTCCCAGAGGAGAGCATATGCACCGACACAGTAAAATTTCAGACAGCACTAAGCCAGTGAAAGCAACGGACTTGAGGTGTAGCTTCCAGAGATATTCCCTGAGCTCAGCAGCTTTGACGCCTTAAAGCCATCACAAGGATGGGAACTACGTCCCATTCCCTGCTCTGTCTCTCATCCTGCAACATCCTTTCTTCTGGTTTGCCTGGAAGATATGTAAGTCACAACCACACTTGTAAATACCATCCAATATCAGCCTTTGCATCTCTACTTTTACTTCTTTTCTGACTTTCAAAGCCCTTCTCTTTTTTTTTGTTGTTGTTTCTGAGGATGTCCTATCAATTACCAAGGATATGTTTGGGCTGCGTGGCTGGGATGAGGGATAGTTGTTTGGAGGTGATTGCTAATGTTGTTTTTATATATCTATGGTGATATAAAAATCTCCTTCCAAATCAATCATAAATGTCTCTTCGGTGATTTGTGACTAGTATGTGGAAGCTGAGAGAGAGATGGCTTTGAATGCAGATTTTGTTATGAATTATTTCCTTGAGGTTTTCCCCTAAATGCAATCATTGCCTATTATTAATAGTCTGTGCACATCACATTGAAGCAAAATATAATACATCTTAAAACAACCAGCCTACTTATACAAAAAACCCCACCCTTACATTCTTGCATAACTTCCTCCATGTGGACATAGCTCATTAGTCTTTTGACAAGGCTGAAGGATCTTGATTCTTTCCTCTGCTAGCACCAAAGAAAAGGCACAGTGTTGGAACAGAGCACTGAAGCTGCACACCTGCTAAGGGGATGAGAATCAAGGTCTTTAAAAAAAAAAATTGGCTTTGATGGTATTCAGCTTTGTTGACTTACATAAATTTCAGCAGTGCTGAGCTGATCCCTTGTGGGCTGGAGGTCTAGAGGGTACTGCTCTCCCAAGCACAAAGTCTGAGTCTTCACTCTCAGCGGTGTGGATCTTCATTTACCACCTGAGCAACGTGAGATGATAATGGTCATTCAAGAGTGGTTTACACTGCATTCAGTTTTGTCAACATACCTTTTCTTGGTCAAGCTGAATAGTTTGTCAATGAGCTAATGCTATTGTGTGCTTCTTACCAGATCTCATCAAAGTATAGAATCACAGAACGGTTTAGGTTGGAAGGGACCTCAGAGATCATCTACTCCACCCTTCCCACCTCAGGCATGGACACCTCTCAACTAGACTCATCTGCTCAAGACCTCATCCAACTTGGCCTTGAACACCCCCAGAGAGGAGGCAACCACTACCTTCCCAGGCAGCCTATTCCAGAGTCTCATCACCCTTGTACTGAAGAACTCCTTCCTAACCTCCCGTCTAACCCTGCTCTCCCTCAGCTTCAACCCATTCTCCCTTGTCCTGTCTCCAGACACCCTGATGAAAAGTCCCTCTGCAGCCTTCCTGTAGGATCCCCTCAGGTATTGGAAGGTACTCTAAGGTATAAGGTATATAAAGTATTCATATAATATTCTCCTTACTGTTGTTTTCAGTAAGAGAGATGCTTTCCCCATAATAAATATGCATGTTTCTGTGAAATTCATCTTTGAAACTCACCTTTTATCTGCATGTTTATCTAGGAACTTCAATAAAAACATAGAAATATGTCCATTTTAAGTTGCAAAGTGGAAAATGAGACATTTTTGGTCCAATTGCTTTCTCTGTCTTGACTAATTAGCCAGCTGTAAGGATAGAATGTATCTTGCAGCTCCTTGTGTCATATGAATCTGTCTAACAGTGCTGACATTACCACAGCTCCCACATCCTACTGAGCTTTTTCTTGTGGTTTCAGTTTTCCTAATGGAAGCATTAGAGGGACACATTTACATGCTTGCCCTGATTTATGAGCACATTTTATATGTAGGGAGATTAAACTGCGGTGGGTTGGATCTGTTTGGGTTTCTTCGATAGCCTCTGATTGGTTGTAACGCAGGTAGCCCTCACAGTAAATCAAGTGCCTCAGCTGTACTGCAACAAAGTGAGGCTGTGACTCATTACCTGGGAGACAAACCCTTTCCTCCTGTGGTGCCTCCTTAAACTGGGCAGATTGCAGCCACCCCAGCTGATGGTGTCATTCAGGAAAAATCTAATGGTCCATGTGTGATGTGAAATATTTCAGGGCTCACAGATGACTCATTAGGAGCTGAGCAAATTCAAAATATGCTTTGCTGAGGAAGTCTGACTGGGTGATGAATGTGCCCATCACTGGGCTCCAGGGTCAGCCCCTGGAAGCACTAGGTTAATGGACAGAAGGTTTTCTTGGAAAGTCAGTATCTCTGCAAAGCTTAATGAAGCAAGCACATTCCTACAGATCAGTGGGTTCCAGCCTGGGCTGCCAGGCTAGAATAGAATAGAATAGAATAGAATAGAATAGAATAGAATAGAATAGAATAGAATAGAATAGGAATAGAATAGACCAGACCAGGTTGGAAAAGACCTTTGAGATCATCGAGTCCAACCTGTCATCCAACACCACCTAATCAACTAAACCATGGCACCAAGCACCCCATCCAGTCTCTTCCTAAACACCTCCAGTGTGGTGGTGACTCCACCACCTCCCTGGGCAGCTCATTCCAATGGCCAATCTCTCTTTCTGTGAAGAATTTCTTCCTAACATCCAGCCTAAATCTCCCTTGGTGCAGCTTGAGACTGTGTCCTCTTGTTCCGGTGCTGGCTGCCCGGGAGAAGATGTTATGAGCAGTCCCTGAGCTAGGACACATGGCTACTACAAGCCTGAGGGCATGCACGATTTAGATAATGCCCAGTGTTTCTGAGCCCAGTCTGAAAGCAGGAATTTACAGCAGCACTTTGGTTAGTTTATCTTCTCTCTGTTGTGTAGCACCTGCAATATATTGCATTATGCTTCTTTCTTTCCAGCATGCTTTGGTCTCCATGCAAATAAAGTATCAGTGCTCAGACTGACTCCTTGAATGTTTTCACTATCATGCCATTCTTACAAACTCACTTGGTGTTCACCCTCCAGCAAGAAAACCAACCCCCACACCCCCGCTGTGTCCACCTACGAGCTGTGCTGTACAGCCACGCCGAGAGCATCCTGGCCGTTCTCTTTGTGATGTGTGTTTTATTGTCACTTGGACAACGAGCCCATCACTCAGACTCTAAGCCATCTGAGATGAGCTCTGTATTCATGTTTTCTGTTAAGTGGCTAGTGAGCAGGGGAGGCAGAGGGGGGATATGAAATAATGATGACAGTAATAATACATCTGATAGAGTTCAGTTCCGCTTTAGCACCAAATGGGTAGCTGAAAGCCTCCCCATGGATCTTTCCCATCTTGAGCAGCAATGATTGTAACAGATGCATCAGTTATTAATTTAATGGCTTGCATGACAAATAATACTGATACATGTGTTTAGAAAAATCTGGGACCAACTGGCATGTTTTGATTAGCTGCAAATGAACGATGCTACCAAGTCTGTAATGTGTTCATAAAATGTATAGATGTGGGCCACTTTTTCTTTCAGCTGAAGCAAGGCAACATATGTCTGCTGATGTGCTGTGTGTCCTTTGCCTTCAACTTTATAAGAGCTTTTATGAAACAAAAATAAAAGGAAAGGAAAGGGAGGAAGGCAAAGGGAGAAAAGGGAGGAAGGCAAAGGGAGAAAAGGGAGGAAGGCAAAGGGAGAAAAGGGAGGAAGGCAAAGGGAGAAAAGGGAGGAAGGCAAAGGGAGAAAAGGGAGGAAGGCAAAGGGAGAAAAGGGAGGAAGGCAAAGGGAGAAAAGGGAGGAAGGCAAAGGGAGAAAAGGGAGGAAGGCAAAGGGAGAAAAGGGAGGAAGGCAAAGGGAGAAAAGGGAGGAAGGCAAAGGGAGAAAAGGGAGGAAGGCAAAGGGAGAAAAGGGAGGAAGGCAAAGGGAGATAAAAGAAGGACTTTCTTTTTATGATTTTAAAAATACCTGCAAACAGCAACGGATTACTAAATCCCAAACAGGAATGAGGAAACACTGAAGATGAAAATTGCTGATCCATTTAAACACAGATGAAATGATTTGATGACATACTGGAAAGGAATACTAAATAGATACAAGCTATTAATTCTCACTGAGGGTCAGCCTGGGAGCTTGAAAAGCAGAAAGTTCAGGTTAACCCTTCACAGCAGAGGAAACCTCACCATAAATCACAGCTTCTTACTCTTCAGGGGGATGTTGGTACAGCTCCAGTACGAACTAGAAAATGTTTGGGAGAGGTGATGATGTTTATAGAAAGGAGGAGCAGTCTGGGAGGTGGCAAAAGGTTGAAATTTGCAAGGAAAGCTAGCAAGTGGCAAAATCAGAATAGAGAACTATTGATCCCTTTAATTTGTTTCTTAGAGTGGGTGGGGAGGATGTTAAGGGGTGAGACTGATCATGATGAGCACAGTTTGTGCTGTTAGAGCTCCTCATGGGAGCAGTGACCTTCCAGCTCATAGGTCAGCATCTCATCTTGCAAGCTCCCTGTGGGCTGGGCTCTCCTGCTCATTTTCAGTGTCTGTGTGATGCTAGAGTATTTGAGCATCTTCCATGTTGAGCTTAACAAACATGAAGCTTTTATAAGACTCAAGATGTTGCTGGCTCATCCCTCTTTTTGAAGTTAAAACTCTGTTCAGTACTTTTGGAGGGGAGCAAGGAGGCTGGGAAGAGCTATACAAGCAGTTCACCTGGGGAAATTCAGCCCTGATCCCTCTATTCTGAGCACTCCTTCACCTAAAACAGAGCATTTACCTCCTCTCAGCTGTCTGTCCAGCCAAGTTTTCATCCTTGTCCTTAAAAAGCAAACAAACTGTACAACAAATCCACAGGAGACAGTAAAAGCCACTCTATTTGTAACTTTCTACTCCTTCAACTATCCCATTGCCCAGTGCTAGAAATAATCATAGAATCCTAGAACTGGTTGGATTGGAAGGGACCTCTAAGATCACTTAGTTCAAACCCCCTGCCATGGGCAGGGATCCCTCACACTAGAGCAGGTTGCTCAGAGCCACATCCAGCCTGGCCTTAAAAACCTCCATGGATGAGGCTTCCACCACCTCCCTGGACAAATGATGATGTGAACACCTCTATATCAGCCTTTTCTATCATGATTAAGATTATGCCAGTCAGAAAGCTCACCCATATGATAGACTACAGGCCACAAGTCCCCACAAGCCAGTGTGACTAACACATTCAGCATTGGATTGCAGCTCAGTCAAGTGTAGTGTGAGAAATTAAATCAATACTCACCCTGTCAGCCACCTTCAGATGGCTGAGAGCCTGGGCTGCCATATTTTCATCTTTTACAACCTTAACAAACAGCAACAAAAAAAAATCACCCTGAAACTCAGTAGCAGTGGCAATGCTGAGCTCCTGCAAGTCTGTCTTTGACTTCATCAATGGACTCAATTTATGGAGCAGCAGTCTTCTCCTTGGAGGTCATTGTACCCCTGCCAGGAGGGACCTGCTCTGCTTGGCCACCGATTCCAGCAGAAACAGCTGAACTGGGCAAGATTTGGGTTGCTCTGCCTCAAAAAACACCCTTAACAAAACTGTTGTAACTCTTCTAGGGAATTGTGTTTCTATCCCTTGCAAGAGAATCATTCCAGGTATAGCTGGATATGTTCTTAATGGCTTGCACACAGTGTGGAACAAAAGTCTTTATGCCCTCCATCCTGTCCCCCTTCCCAATCTTCCCCATTTTTAACATGTGTTCAGCACCAGAACAGACAAATCTGTCACTGGCAATTTCACTCATCTCTGTCACCATGATACCATGCTACTCTAGTTGAATCAGAATTAAACATAGATGTTTACAGAGGGCAGGCTGATGCCTGTCTCAATATCTATTTTTCAGTTATATCCTTCTCTTTTTTGGTCTTCAAAGACAGATTGAATTTCCCACACACACACACCTGTTGTTGTTGTTTATCTCAAAGATGCCTCTGTTGAGCAAGCAAATAGGATTTCAGATTGATCTCATTGTCTGTTGACAACAGGTTGATCTTGAGTTCAGAAGCATGACTGTTTAAAAAAGCATTGAGGCTGTATTCATGAATACTGGAGTGTCTTTTATGTACAACCTTCTGGTCATGAAAGCAAAGAGAAGTGCTGAAGCATTTAGTGTGTGTGCTCCTGGAATAGGTATTTTCCAGGTCAGACTTACAAGCAGCCCCCTTCCTTTCAAGAGCAGCTCCAAGACTGAATCTCTAAGTCCAGACACACTCTTAAAACTTGGCCTTGTCTGAAAAATAATTAATAATAGGAAACAAAATTGGGTGTGTGTAACCTTTCTATAGAAGGAGCCTCTAATTGGTACAGATAGTGGTGCAAAGAAGCACTCGGAAGCAGCATTGATTACAATTCACTTTGGGACACCACTCACTAAAGGGCAATCACTTATTTCATTAATTGCTCTGAAGATAAGATTTAGAGAAAGCTGCATATGAAATAGTGGAGGGACTCTTAACAATTCCTCTTGTAATCTATGGCAGTGTTTCTGCTGACTTCAGGAGGAGAAACTTGTGCCTTCTCTTTTAGAAGCTGTTAGGTTGCTGAAAGGTGTCCAGAGAAGGGCAACAAAGCTGGGGAGGGGTCTGGAGCACAAGCCCTATGAGGAGAGGCTGAGAGAGCTGGGCCTGGAGAAAAGGAGGCTCAGGGAGACCTTATTGCTCTCTGCAACTACCTGAAGGGAAGTTGTAGCCAGGTGGGAGTTGGTCTCTTCTCCCAGGCAACCAGCACCAGAACAAGAGGACACAGTCTCAAGCTGTGCCAAGGGAAGTTTAAGCTGGATGTTAAGAAGAAATTCTTCCCAGAAGGAGAGATTGGCCATTGGAATGTTCTGCCCAGGGAGGTGGTGGAGTCACCATCACTGAAGGTATTTTAAGAGGAGACTGAATGAGGCACTTGGTGCCATGGTTTAATTGATTAAATAGTGTTGGACCATCTAATTGGATCAAACCAGTTGATTAGATTGATTAGATAAGTTGGACTTGATGAACTCAAAGGTCTTTTCCAACCTGGTCTATTCCGTTCCATTCCAGAGTTGAAGCCATGGCTTGGATGGGGCTGGATTTGGTTGTGAGGAAATTGGCTGTTGGAAAGATGAACATAGCAAAGAAGTGCCAAAACCACAGGTCTGCTCTCCTGCAAACACATTCATTGCAAACACCTCAAAAAAGAGCAAGGAGAGAAAATTAAGTCTGGGTATGTTTCATTTCTCCAGGCAATTTTTTCTGCCTGGGTTACCAGAATCTATTCTTTTCAGTTGTTTGAAAAAAGAAAAGGAAAAAGTCACAGAGTGTAATTGTTAAAAGGAGCTGTGGGAAATGTAACAGCCTGACAAGAAATTACATGTCTTATTTATCTCCACCAGAGTTGCTCCTCCAGGAGGTGTGTGCTGGTGGAATGGATTGCATTGGAGTGTGTGCCTCTGATGTTTGTCAGAGGTACTTCCCCGTGGCTCTGCAGTAGTTTGCTCCCACTATTAAGTCCTAAAAGTAAATGCAAACCTAGGCCTGGACCAGCCTGTGAGTCTCACCACAGACTTACTCCCCTTCCTGCCCTATGCTATTAATGCTGAGGCAGAAATGAAGCAGGTCAGGCAGAACTGAAGATCTGTGGGTGGCCTCCTGACTACAGGAAAAATTCCATCAAAGCTCAGGGAACAGTTATCCCTAGGGAAGAGGGCTGGTGCTTACAAGCTTTCTCTGTAGATGCTTGAAAAACATCCCTAAGCACAACGTATAGTGAGTCCACAGCCCTAGACCAACTAACTTTGGCTGAAATAGAGAGCAGAATAGGTAAGACAAGAAGCTTAGGGAGAAGTTCTTCAGTAGGAGGGTGGTGAGACTCTGCAATAGGCTGCCCAGAGAGGTTGTGAATGCCTCCTCCCTGGGGAGCCGGCTTGGATGAGGCTTTGAGCAGCTGAGTCTAGTTTTGAGGTATCCCTGCCCATGGCAAGGAGGTTGGAATAGATGATCTCTGAGGTCCCTTCCAATCTAAGCCATCCTAGGATTCCATGCAAGTGATGCTTTGGGTACTTATTTCACAGAAGCAGCAGTATAAAAATCAAATCTTGATTAACCAGCTCGGAATTCTTCTGTGCACTGATTTAACAGCATGCTGATGTGCTGATAGCACTTACCACCAGCTTGGTTAATGCTGCTGCTCTTTGCTCCACAAAAATTCGCTCCTTTTTCACAGATACCCCTCTGAGGGCATCGAGGCTCTTCTGAGATGGATGGCTTCTTATGTGGAAGAACCTGGCTCCTGTTTTGATCAACACAGTGCAAAACCAAAAGCTGAAGGGAATCTAAATTACATTGAAATGATCTTTTTCATTTTTGCTGTTGTTATGTATATAGGGAGGGAAAGGGAGGGAGCAAATAATGAACAATATGACAATTATACCTTCAGAGGGCTTGGCTTATGCAGGGCAACTGGGTCAACAGATGGTGAATGCAATTTGGTGTACAAAAGTATGAAATAACTGATCTGGACAGAAAGATTAAAGTGGAGTGTGTGTATAAATTGAACATGGATCACGAGAAGTATATTGGGCTATTATGGGAAACCACCGAAGCCTGAGCACAGATGCTGCAAAAGACAGCAAATCAAACCGCGCTGGCACAGTAACAGAACCAAAGACAAAAGGTGAGGGTGCTATTGTTTTAGTCTTTTGTGAGTGCTATAGGCTTTGATCTGCTGCAAGGAGAGAGCTGCCTCGGGGAGAGGCACTGAAGGATCCTGTCGGGAGCAGAAAGTTCACAGGGGCTGGACTAATTTACACCACAAACTACAGGATGCTGCGGTTGATTTTAGAGGTAAACCTTGAAGGAAAGGCTCCATCAGGGCATTGCATTTCTTGCACTAGCACTCAGGAAGACAGAGCATCTTATTAGTGCTGGCAGAGTAGGTCTGGATGAGGCAAAAAGGCCGGGCTACCTCTTCCAAAGAGTAATGCAAGCACAGAGTAAGTAAAATGAGGACAGGCACTTTGAGAGCCCTTAATGGGAAGCACCAAGTTTTCAGTTGGTAATAGCCACTTCATCAGACAGCCCTTATAGAAAGTCCCTCTAATCCTAGCTCATCAGCAGAAGTGAAGCATCACTGGGGTGTGCCCAGGACAGAAGCGCAGTTTAGCTGACAAAGACGACTAAAATGTATCAGTAAATTTGGACAGTGCTTGTAGCTGTGCTGCTTGCTCTTTAATGGGATGTGTGCCCCAGGCAGCGGTGGAGATCCCCAAGGAAGTGCTGGCTGAGCTGGTTCCCAGGGTGAACTGGGGCATGTGATGATGTGACTGCACCACTTTAGGAGCCACACCTCAGCTCCTCTGCGCTGTGCCATGCATTCTGTGCAGCAGGGCAACCTGTGCTGGGCATGTCCCTCGCATAACTACCTCAACCTAGGTTACCCATCTGTGTTATTAATAAAAAGAAAGGCCTTGACCTGTTTCAGCTGGATGTTATAAGGGAGCTGGCTGGGATGGCAGCACTGTCTCTCGAAATAGCCAAAGATTGTCTTGAGGTGTCCCCTTACCTAGGGATGAGACTGCAGAGCTAACAGCAGAATGTAGGCTCTGGGGAGCTGTTGCTGGGGTCTGAGGAAAAAAAAAATAATTATAGGGTTACCACTGGATGGGTCCTGTACAGAAGGACTCTTGAAGGATTTCCTAGAAGAAGGGAGAAGCTGTGGGACATTGCAGCTGCTGAAATCGCTCACTTCAGCTCTCTCAATACTAAACAAACTATAAAAATCAATTCTTCCTAAGATCCAGTCTAAACCTGGATCTTCCTCAGCTTCAAACCATTCCCCCTTGTCCTATTGCTTGGCACTCTCATGAAAAGACCCTCTGCAGCCTTCCTGTAGGATCCTTTCAGCTATTGGAAGGCAACTCTGAGGTCCACCAGTCTCTTCTCTTCTCCAGGCTGAACAACCCCAGCTCCCTCAGCCTGTCCTCATAGCAGAAGTGTTCCAGCCCTTGGACCATCATAGTGGACCACCAGAACTGGATGCAGTATTTGAGGTGGGGGGGTCTCAGAAGAGCAGAGTAGAGTAAAGGGGCAGAATCACCTCTCCACACTACACCAGAAAGCCATGACCAACCCTTCTGTCTAAACCCAAACCCACTCTTATGTTCACTGTTCTAACAGAACTGCGGTACCATGGAGTCCCTGCTGATCTGAACTTTCCTGGCATTCCTACCTGGCAAGGGTAATGTTGCACAGCTGGCCTGGACCAGCAGGACATCACCATTTTCCTTATTTCCTCACTGGCTTAGTTCCTTCTGGTTGGACATGTGGTGGGTGGAGGATTGTTTCAGTTCATTTCCCACCCGTAACGGAGAGAATCGACTCATTTGCTCTCACGGTTTTGATGAGCAGAACTGATAGGCATGAGGAAGTTCAGGTTGGCTTTTTCATCCCCTCACACTCACACGGGCCGTGACAGATCCATAGACATCAAAAATCAAATTGATAGACGTCCAAAAATCAAATTGAAACGCTCACCCTGGAACTGTGTCCTCTTGTGACATGGGCTTAATGCCTGCAAAGGTCCTCGGAGTGCTGAGGAGTCAGAATGGTGTGGTCCAAAAAGCTGAAGCAGAGTGAAAACCTGACTTGGGGATTTAATGGCAGAAATAGAAAATAAGAGCATTGGAGGAAATCAGTTTAGTGCAAGTGAAAATGGATATTTAGGGGGAGAAAAATAAGTTTTCTTTAGCTTGGGATTATTTACCATTATAAACTTTCCTCCTGTTTAAAAGAAAAATTCAGTTCCAGGGCAATTTTTCAGGGAAAATTCCTGTCTCAGCATGAAGAGGCAAATCTCCTCAGCTTGAAAGCTTCCTCCCCCCTGCAACCGGCATGCCTGAAGTGGGACATTTTGTCTTGAAAATGTGACCATTGGAAGTTAGGACATAAAAACTGCTCCCCTCACTTCACCCAGCCTTCTCTGTTAGCCAAAGTCAGCTCAGTTGTGTTGTCTCAGTCCCTCCGAATTCCTATTTAAGGGCAGTTTTCTTATTGACAGTACCTCAGCTGGATCCTTCCCTGGAGCCACCAAATCCTTAGGTTCCAGTTCTGTTTTGTCTTCTTTTTCTTTACCCTGAGGGACTGATTGAAGATATTTTCTAACCTCTTTCACCATTTTTGGGTTGGTTTTCCTTCTCCTGCTCTCTCATGGATAATCTCCACTCCCTCAGATCTCCGAACTTAAGACATAAAATAAGGAGTCAAGCTGGAAGACAGGCCAGGAATACATAACCAAGGGCATGGGCAAAGTTATGGTAATTAAGGTGAAGTCCTGATGCAAAGCAACCCTTTAGGGATAGGTTAGTGTTAGTTAGCTTTAAAAGAAATTGCAAGAGTGTGCTCAGACCTTATTAGCAGATACTCCCTAGGTAGGGAATATGTAAAACATCTGAAGAGTTAAGCTGAAAAAGGAAAGCTTCAGTTAGGGCTGCTTAGCTCTAAGGAAGACCTAAGAAGGATTTAATTTAGATGTAATCTAGTGAGAGATTTCTCATTAGGAGATGTTACCTGCTCTCTTTGACTCTTTGCAGGAGTCACTGACATTCCAGCTATCCAATCCTGTCCATAGGTGGTACCTATAGACCATGACAAATATAAGGCAGACAATGACCTGCAGGACACAAATCCCACTGTGATCACCAGACTGAGTGCCAAAGCAGGTAATAGAAGGAATTTGGATTGAAATGAAGCAGCAGGGGCATGCTGGGGTCCCAAACTCCACCAGAGCACCAGCAACAAGAGGACACAGTCTCAAGCTGTGCCAAGGGAGGTTTAGGCTGGATGCTAGGAAGAGGCTCTTCATAGAAAGAGTGATTGCCCATTAGAATGTGCTGCCCAGGGAGGTGGTAGAGTCACCACCACACTGGAGGTGTTTAGGAAGAGACTGGATGGGGTGCTTGGTGCCATGGTTTAGTTGATTAGATGGTGTTGTGTGATAGGTTGGACTTGATGATCTCAAAGGTCTTTTCCAACCTGGTTAATTCTATTCTGTTCTATTCTAGCACAGAAACAGTCAAATGTTATATTGGACATGAAGCGTCTCCTGGCTCTCATTTGGTTTCTTTCCTTTCATCCTGAATTTGGCAGACACTACGTGGCCTAGCAGCTCTGGGAAGTTCCTGATGCCATCCCCTTAGGGAGACACTGGGATGAGCAGAGCCATGTTAATGTGCTGCAGCACCTGAACAAGCAGATGGTCTCTCATGATTTCCTGAGCTGGCCTTACTGCATGGGCATAGCTTAAGCTTCACTGCATTGCACAGTGTGGTCACTCTTGTGTGTCTTTCCAGGACAAACTGGCAATGTCCCTGTCCCCGATGTAAGTCACGCACCGCCGCAGCAACGCTGCGTGACTTGGTCCCAGAGGAAAGCTCTGTTTGTGCTAGGCACTGGGTGAGTAACTGTGTGTTCATTCCCAAAACAAGGCGGCCAGGGAGGCAGAGGAGAAGGTGTGACCCCAGTAGACACTCAAGAAGGAGCAGAAGAGGACATTCACTGCAATGAACCAGAGTTAGCACAAAGGAGAACATGCTAACCTCACAGCTGTAATAAGGGCCTTCAAACCTGGAGCTGGGGCTGATAGGAATTCAGCTCTCCCAAACATCCAATCACACTGCCCTTGAGCTCTTCACCTCCCTGTAGCCCCAGCACTGCTTGCTGTCCTGTGTGTAACCCAAATCAACCTCTCCCCTCCCCAAGCAGTACACAGAATCACAGAAACATTCAAGTTGGAAAAGACCCTCAGGATCACCGAGTCCAACCCAGACCCCTACTCTGCAAGGTTCACCCTTAACCCATAGCCCCAGGCACCACATCCAGATCACCTTGAAACACATCCAGGGTTGGTGACTCAACCCCCTCCCTGGGCAGCACATTCCAAAGCCTGACCACTCTTTCCATGAAAAAATGTTTCCTAATGTCCAGTCTCAACCTACCCAGTCGCTGCTCGAGGCCATTCCCTCTTGTTCTATCACTAATTATCTGTGAGGAGAGACCTGCACTAACCTCTCCACAACCTCATTCAGGGAGCTTTAGAGAGCAATGAGGTCTTCCCTCAGCCTCCTCTTTTCCAAACTAAACAGCCCCAGCTCCTTCAGCTGCTCTTCATAAGATTTATTCTCCAGTGCAGCCATGCTATATGTTTATCTCCCACCTGTTCTGGTTGCTGCTCAGAAGCAGCAGCAATTCTGATATGCTCTGCATCTCCCCAGCATTTCACAAGCATTCCCTGACGTCAGCTGTCCAGACAGCCAGTGCTTTCTGACATAAATTTGCTTCTTTCAGTTTTAGTACAAAAGGTTGAGAGGAAAGGTGCTGGCACGGTGCTCTCACTGCCAGAAAGCTCAACCAAGTATGGAAAATTCAAACTGGGTGTAATGAGAGGTAAAGATCATCTTCACTCACACTGTTGGTGCAAGAACCCTGGTTAATATTTAAAGGCATGAGCCACAGTTCTTCATGCAATGTTTCTTATTCTCTAGAGTCTTGTATAGTGTGACTGTAAAGAAAAAAAAACCCAAAACAACCTAAAAACCTAATAAATCCCTTTTTTGCCTGTATGGAGTATCAATGAAATACAGTCTACATAATCTCACACTCTGACCACACTCCCAGCTGTCAACTCAGTTAAAGCATCTCTGTCTTTCAGGAGAAACAAAATGTTGTCAGGTCTGTCACCTTTAGGGAACACAGCAACCCTTTTTTCCTTCCTGCTGGCTCAACTCTGTAGTACCTCTCACTTGAGTGACTCCAGTTTTGATGATCAAGCAGCCTGTTTTTAAACACCTAGGAAATCCCTTCCCCATACAGGGAAGGATCTGGATATGAACTGTGCTCAAACACAGACCCATGACTGGGAGATTCTGTCTGCAGATATAACTGTGCAAGAATTCTCCTCTGAGTGTACAGAAACATTTATAGCCTCTTCTCTACCTTCAGTGAAAGGCAGAATCAGTCATTGCTGATACATTAAACTTCAAGCTTCATCTTGAAGTTTTCTGCTGAAGCATAACAAGATGACCCATTCCTGGAGACATTCAAGGCCAAGTTTGATGGGGCTCTGACCAACCTCATCTACTTGGGAATGTCCTTGCTTACTGCAGGCATGTTGGGCTAGATGACCTTCAAAAGGTCCCTTCCAACCCAATGCATTCTATGATTCCAAGGTCTACCAAAAGCATTTGTTGTGTGTGCTGTACCTCCTCAGAAATCATCTTCACTGGCAGGTTGGATGGATGGGGAGTACAGCCATTTAAAGTCAAGTGGCTTAAATAAGGCCACTGAATAAAGCCAAACACAATGAAGTGAAGCTTGGCTTCCTACAACATCCTGCTTAGCAGCTGGGTTTTGAAGTAGCCTGACAGGTTTGATCTCTGGTCTAATCTGTTGGTGTCTCTTTTCTGTGCACATTGCCCAGTGGTCTAGTAAAGATGAAGACCATGGTTCAGCCTTTCCTTCAGCTTATTCTTTCAGCTGAAAGCTGGAAGAATTTGACCTACAGGTTCAGTAGTTTGGAAGCAGGTTACAGGCAGACATATAGATATGTGGATGTGTAGGCAGAATCATCTCAGCAACCTTCAGAAGCTCAGCAAGAAGCAAACAGTAAGAAAATAAAAAATAAAATAGTTAAAAAAATCCAAGTAAAAAAAAAAATCCAAGTAAAAAAAAAAAAATCCAAGTAAAAAAAAAATCCAAGTAAAAAAAAAAATCCAAGTAAAAAAAAAAAATCCAAGTAAAAAAAAAAATCCAAGTAAAAAAAAATCCAAGTAAAAAAAAAAATCCAAGTAAAAAAAAAATCCAAGTAAAAAAAATCCAAGTAAAAAAAAATCCAAGTAAAAAAAAATCCAAGTAAAAAAAATCCAAGTAAAAAAAAAAAATCCAAGTAAAAAAAAAATCCAAGTAAAAAAAAATCCAAGTAAAAAATCCAAGTAAAAAAAAAATCCAAGTAAAAAAAAATCCAAGTAAAAAAAAATCCAAGTAAAAAAAAATTCAAGTAAAAAAAAAATCCAAGTAAAAAAAAATCCAAGTAAAAAAAAAATCCAAGTAAAAAAAAAAATCCAAGTAAAAAAAAATCAAGTAAAAAATGATAAAATGAAATAAAACAAACAACAGTAAACAATTGCTAAACTCAAATAAATCAGAATAAATATATCCATAGGGGTCATCTCAAGGAAAAAAAAATAATACATAACTGGGTGGATGCCTCTCCCCTTCTCCTTTGGCCTCTCATTGTTTTGCAGCCACAACCAGAAATGATCCTCTCCTCTTCCCCAGGCTGAACTCAGTCTCCCACCATGTCAGCAGCTGGCACCTCCTCAGCACTCACAGAGACATTTTGGGCCTTGCCAAGACTATTCCCCACTGTCAGAGGAAGGATTTTTATCTGCTGAATCAATGAAACCTGTGTCAAACTCAACTGTCCTTCCAAGACTCTGAGCACTTTGCTGCTGCATGTGCCTGAGGAATTGGGAACTATTTACTGAGGCACAGCATACAGCCCATTGCTGTATGTGCTCTAGGTTGGAGTCGCCTACTGGGAACCTGAAATAGATGCAATAGGTACTTGAACTTGTTGATGCATAAACTTAGAGATAGTGAAGTGCAGGAAAAGCAACACCTTTCCCTCTCTGGAAACGAAGGAGCAGTCACAAAGGTGAAAAAATTCCACAGTGGCATCCTTTGGGCTCAGGTTATACAACAACTACAGCATCAGAGCTGCGGGTGGAAATTTTTCAGGTGACCTCAGCAAGGAGAGGTTTGCATAAGATCACTTTCCAGTAATGTTTTATCCAAACACATACTCACACATGCTACAAAAAAAATCCTAGCAGTTGGTCTCCTGAGTAGAGAGGGCTGAACACATGGCAGGCACCATGTGTGTGGAGTATACTTTGCCCCAAGCTGCTGGAAATCCCAAAGATTTCCAGAGAGCTGCAAATGTCACACTGTAGGTTGGCCATTTCCACCCTAGGCAGTAAGCTGACTTCTCCTCTTAACTTCCACCAGGATTTTTGGAACAGGGCTGGAGCAGCCCATATCTATAAATACTCCTCTTCTACATCAATATTTGAGATTCCAGATGATCAGATTGTGGCTGTTGTGCCACTGTTTTATTTGTTATGCATAAAGGCTTCTTGGTACCCTTCTCATTTCTCCCCCCTTGTGGCACTGCTGGTTGACTCTTGCTAAGACACACTACAGAGATTTACAGAAGAAACATCTGTTCTTTCTTTTTTCAACCCCCAAACTGAGAGTCCTGTAGCTCACAGCCTGCAGTGTTTCCAGGATGTGCACTAAACACAGTCAGCAGGACAGCACGTCAGTCACTAGCACAAGCCAAAAATAGCACGTGCAAGGCCAAACTCAAAGGGCTAAAATGGAGCAGATGTTTGGAAGCTTGTGCACAAGTTATAGGCTTATTAGCCAGCCTGGCTCAACTGCAAAAGGCCTTTGGGAAGTATTAAAACCCTTGGCTATGGCACTCACTTCTCCATTGGAGGGACTGGGGATTAGTCATGTTTAAAATTAAAAAAGAAAATTAATAATAATAATAATAATAAATAATAAATTAAAAATAAGCACTAACCTGGGCTGAAGCCTTGCTCAGAGATCTCCTGGACCTGGCATCATTCCTTTTTGGGGGGGGCAAGCGCTCATTAAGTGCAATAGGACTTTGATCTCGGAAAGAGCTAAGCAGGGATATTTATGGCTGAAGAGAGGGCTGTTTTAAGGAGGATGGGGTAGAAACAACTGCTCAAGAAATGGAGAAATTCAGTGAGGAAGGATAACAGACTGGAGGTTGAACAGCTGTAAAAGATAATACATTAAAAAACATCTGAAGGAGGAAGACCACAAAATTCCTGACCGAGACAACCTCCATGGCAAGATTTGGCACACTGGCAATCCCAGCCTTGTTTTGCTCCTACTCCAACATCTACAGAAGCACCACACGTTTTAATTGAGTGAGAACAAGCAATGTTGATGACTGCCATTTTTCACCCTTCTTCCTACCTGGTATCTCCATACCATTCCCTGATGAACAAACTGTTTGCTGTCCACCTTTACTGTTTCTGCCATGACTTTAGTTTCGCACATTTCGTAGCCGTGAGACAGTGTCTTTTGCTTGTTACCATGGCAAGAAGGTGCCCTTATGTGTCATTCCCAGTGAAAAAAACAGAGCTTCTAATACTCCACTTAACCATTTTGCAGCCTTATTTGTGAAAACATTAGCTTATTGCGCTCTACAACTACCTGAAGGGAGGTTGTAGCCAGGTGGGGGCTGGTCTCTTCTCTCAGGCAACCAGCACCAGAACAAGAGGACACAGTCTCAAGCTGCGCCTGGGGAAAGTTCAGACTGGATGTTAGGAAGAAATTCTACACAGAGAGAGTGATTGTCCATTGGAATGGGCTGCCTGGGGAGGTGGTGGAGTCACCATCACTGGAGGTGTTTAGGAGGAGACTTGATAGGGTGCTTGGATTAGTTGATTAGATAGTATTGGATGGGTTGGACAGGATGATCTTGAAGGTGTCTTTCAACCTGGTTTATTCTATTCTATTCTAATGGGGAAGGGGAAAGGCAGATTTCACCCTAAGTTATGGATGTTTGAAGCTGATTTCCTCAGCTTTTGACCAAGCACCACCACTATTTTTTTTTCCCATTAGTTTTTTTGTTCCTCATCACAAGAGAAAAAATACCATTGAAGCTTTTTTGAAGTGCCAGATTCTACAAGCAACAGGCTGGGAGTAATTACTTCATTAGTCTCCATGCCCTCCTTCCTACACCTATCAAGACCAATACATCATAAACAGGGTTAGCTGGACTCAGCAGTGAGTGGACAATTCATCTGGGTAAAGAACAGAGGAGAGATAGATTGGGGATAGGATGGTGGAAGAAGGCAAAATAATAGTTTCTTTATTTTCTCCCTTTATTTGAACAGAAATGAATCATATGTATTCTTTTCCTTGGCCTCAGCTGAAGCCAGGTGAGTGCTTGGGTGCCTGCTGAAGGACTGGTGGTGCTCACTCTCGGTCCTGTGCAGAACTCACTCACTGTGCTATTACAAATTCTACCCACACATGTGATTTTTTTTCCCCTGACATGGCTATGTGAGACCTCTACCAAGGGGAGGTGACAGAAGGCAGGGTATTGTGGAGCTATTTTCTTGCAGAATAGGCCAAGAACTTAGAAGCAATCACCGATGGAGCAGAGAAGATGAGGTTAAGTGCTCTAACAAAAGCTCACTGAGGAATTAATTCTTAAATCTTGCAGAGAAGGAGGAAATAAAATCTAGTTAAATGAGTTTCTCATATTCCCCCCCCAGCAATTGTAAGCGTGACATGCTAGATTGTAAAACAGCAATGCCCTGGTACACCATCAGTGTGTTAACCTGCTCATTCACACAGAAGCAAGGTTGTGGATAGCAAGGAGCTTTCATTAAAAGCTGATCTCAAAAGGAAGAGGCTTTGCTCAGCATTTACCTTTTTTCCAGGCACTCCTAAGAAGATGTGAAGATTGCCTGAGCTGGGAGACATGTCTTGGGAAAGCTGGTGGTATGGACAGGCCAGGAGGTCCTGTCCCCTGGTGGTGTAGATTCCTCTCACTGGCTGTGCATTTTACTCCTCCCAGCACCCTGACTCTGCTTCTCTTATCACCTGAGCTTCTCACATTGTTCTGATTGGATCTGGCACCTGGAATAAATTTCCTTCAGGAATGAGGAACCAGCAGTAGAGCAGAGTGCAGCTGGTGTCATCCTAGGAGTGAGAAACAAGGCTGGCAGAAAACTAAAGTTTGACCTATATAGAAAGATCCATCTGTCTAGGGCAATATTGCTACACTTCCTAGAAGCAGCTTCTTCTCCTGCTTTACCTGTTGGTGTTCTGACAGCTTGGCAAAAATTGGCTCTTTCCTGAGCAGGTCTTTTTGTTCTCTGCTGAAACCCCTTTCACCCAAAATGTGATGCTAGAGAAGGCTTTAGCTGTCCAGACTTAACAACCTTGCATGTTTTTCAGTGGCATCCAAAGAGTTCCCTTGAGGCTATCCTGCTCAGTCATTGCATTGTCTTCCTTCGCTTCCTTCCTTCTTCCCTTCGCTTCCTTCGCTTCCTTCCTTCGCTCCTTCGCTTCCTTCGCTTCCTTCGCTTCCTTCCCACTGCAATTCACATAAACTCTGTATTAATAAATGGACCTTTCTCTACACCCATCAGACAAACATATGGAATATGGAGCAATAAATGACAAAGCAGCCCCACATCTTTCATATCATCATTGGCCTTCATATCTTTCTTCCAACTGATTTCATCGTGGTTGAGTGATCTTCAGTATTAGATGCAGGGTAAAAGTTAAAGATCCTGACTCCAGAATCCTTTGTACGTAGCTTTACAAATGACTCACCTGTAAATGGAATGAAATGTCAGAAGATGATGTCAAATAAATGAAGATATCACCACAGCTACTCATGTGGAGCATAATGTCCTAGACCTTCTCTCTGTTATTTCAAAAGCACTCAGATTTCAAAAGAGTGGGGAATTTTTTCCCCCTCCTCAGCACGGGGGAAACTGATGCTGTAGAACTGCAAACACAATGGTGGTGTTTGCTGTACAAGAAGCAGCCACTTGCTGCCTTGGAAACACTGAAAAGACCACCCCCCTGCTTCTAGTTTCTCTTTCTCTCACCCTCTAATTATGTAAGCTCCACTCATTTAATATTAGGTTCAACCTGCTTCTCCTCCTAGTATCCATTACACTATTAGTCTATTGTGAAGCCAGAGTAACCTGGAGGGAGGGTGAAAAACCTCGTGGGCTAATGGAGGAAGCAGGATGTTTTTCCTGGATGAGTGTTGTTGTAAGTGGGATACAATGGAAGACATTCTCCCTGTCAACGGTGGTGCCAGTGTTACAGCAACAGCCACCCCTCCTGTTCAGCCATCAGGGTGGCTGAACTGGTAATTTAGATGTAATTGGGCACCACTGATTCTGTTTAATGGGGCTTTTGACAAATAGCTCTCCTGTCTAATTGGTGCAGTTATCAGAGAGGGGACTGGCCCAAAGTGTGAGGCAGCGCAGGCACCTAACTCCCACTGAAATCAATTACACCAAAATCAATGAGAGTTAAACAGCTGAATAGCTTTAAAAACCTGGCCCTCGGTGCACCCCAGATCTGTAATTCATCAAAACACCAAATAAATGCCATGCCTGCTTGATTTCAATGGGTGTGATTGGCTCATGGACCTTGTTACTGGAAAGCCCCCAGCTGTTAATAAATGTCCCCTGCTGTTTGGCCAGAATCTGAGTCTGTTGGTGCACAAGTGCGAAGCCAACGTACTTGAGTCTGACTCTGCTTCAGGAAGGCTCTCAGGTGGCATCCATCATGCCTTTTGATTTTGACTGTGATGGGGAAGGGGATACAGGGTAAGACTGACCTCTGCTCTCATCTCATGCAGCCATTTGGGACAGATCTTATCAGAATAATTATTTGAGGCAAAATTCAGAGCTCTGTGCTCCATCACAGAGTCATAGAATCAATAAGGTTGGAAAAGACCTCAGAGATCATCAAGTCCAACCTATCACCCAACACCTCACGACAACTAAACCGTGGCTTCAAGTGCCACGTCCAATCCCTTTTTGAGCACCTCCAGGGATGGTGACTCCACCACCTCCCTGGGCAGCACATTCAAAACCCTCCTGAACATCTCCTGGCACAAAACCAAGGTCCTTTGCTGTATAGTGCAGTGCTGCACACAAAACTAGGAGACAGGTATGAGTGCTGTATTCTTGTAAAGAAAAGGATAATTAAATTAGGGTGTACTGGTGCTTGCTGGCATGACCTTATTGCTCTGTTACAGCTGCTAAGCACCTTATCTTCTCCTAACTGTTGTAAAGTGCTTCACTGCTTTGCAAGCTATTTTATTTCTCAGTAGATACTAAACTATGTCTCAGTCCCTACATCCTTGAGAAACTGAGAGTCATGCCAGGACTGCTACTGAAAGGACTTCTGCTTCTGCATGGATCAGTGGTTTAGAAGTGTCCTGCGGTGGGTAGTAATGAACTAATGAGCAACAGATTTACATCCCCCTGTACTAACACATTACCTTTGTATTTAGTAGGTTCAGTCCATTTTCTATCTACTCTTCGATTTCCTCATACCCACTGATCCTTTGGCTGCAGTGGCTTCACAGAGCTGTCAGCTGAAGAGAAATTGTAAATGATGACGTGAAGGTTGGGGTGGCACTGGAAGATGAGTGGCCAAACTCACCTTCACTGCAGCAGCCAAGCCCTCAGGGGTTCCTGAGAATTACAGCCCCTCTGGGATCAGGGTGGGGCTGTCTGCGGGCTCTGATGGATTAACTGGCTTTCTTAATTTATGAGAGTGTTTTTGTGATGCCTCATAACCTGTCAAACCAGACACCAAGTGTTGGTCTTGCAGAGCGTGACAAACGATTTCCATTCTGAGATGGCTTCATGTTGCTGATTAGACTGCTGATGTGCCATCAAAGACATCAGATTCTGCCACCCAGATTTGGTGACAATATGTGAACTCTTCAGTGATCTGCATGTTGGCTTGGTGGCTGCCTTGCTCTTTCCTGCTCAGAATAGCAGTAGTTCCTCACCCCTCCAGCGAATGACATGTTTCTCACATTTCTGTGGCAGCAGCCTGGTCAAAAGGCTGGAAGGCGTGAAAGAAAAGCAGCAACACCAAGTTGCATCACTTGTTCCCAACATAACTCGTGCTGGCAGCGTTTGCATTGTCCTCGTTAAACACACCAGCGTGCGCTCGGGTTTGTCACGCCGCGTGGCACAATCTGCTCAGAGCTCTGCTGCCAAGGGTTAGCCAGTCTTTTGCTCCTCTCATGATACCCAAGTGTCTTCCTGTAGCCAGCCAGCTAGTTTACTCCAGCCTTAGCCAGCCAGTTTACTCCAGCCTTAGCCAGCCAGCAGGCACTGAGGACATGGTGTGGTTAATAACAAAGCCCCGGCTGCAATGGATGTGTCTTACAGCTCCCAAGATCCTTGTTGGATGGAAGGCAGCTAAAGATGCAAGTAGCCTTTAGTGGGAATTTTGGGAAAAATAAGAACACTTCATTCCACATGTGGAGAGACAGAAGGCCTTGGAAAAAAGCCACAAGGTGCCTTTTTGTACTTTGGTTTCTTTGGAAACAACTCCTTGAGTTCCTGCACAAAGCCTCCCCCTGAAATGCTCAGTTTTGTGCCACGTAGCTGCCCCCTCCAAGAGCTGAGCTCATGGTTCTGGTGGGTTTATTTCATCCAAGGTGCCTGGAAGGGGCACATTTTAAACACCAGTTGGCTATGTTTGGACTCATGCTTTTCTTTCTTTCCTACTCCACCTGAAGTTTCTTTATGCTTCCTTGAGGCAGCAGGAGTGCTCTTCAACGTACTCTATCTTGCCCTTCCACAAACTAATGCGGGTCACATTATTCCAATGACAGCAGCTGGGCGGTGTCCCTCAATATCTTATCTATAAATGGCTTAGCACAAAATTCCTTCAGATCCTCTCAATATGCACTTAAAATAGACCCCAAGTGTTGCTTTCTCTTTATTTGTTTTGGTGTTGGTTCCCCCTCCCCCCTTCCTAATCTGATGCATTTCTGGCACTGGGAAATGCCTTTGTGAATCTCTATATTTCTTAGAATGACCTCGTTGGCATTGTGACCACATCATGTGAATGACCTGAAATGTTTCCAGCCTAGTAAAAAAAAAAAAATAATGAATTTAATAAATATGTAAATAAATCTGTGTTTATTTGTAGCCTGGCAGAACTTGAAGACCCAGATTCCAGCCAAAGCCTCTGTGTTATCTACGATTTCAAGCAGCTTTAATGCTTCAGGATCTCAAATACCAGGAGATGAACATGTACAAAAAAGACCTTTTTTCTTGGTAAAAAACAGTTAAATTACACATAATTTCCTTCTGTGCTGCAGTTTAAAAATCAAATCAAATCACATCAAATCAAATCAAATCACATTTTCCCTTCTTTATTTCCTCCTTCCATGTTAACAAGGCATCCCTCCCTTAAGAGGTCACTCAGTAGAGGAAGGTGATCTCCATTCCTCTCCGTGGCAGTTCACAGCAGCTCCATTCAGGTGGGCACAGTGTTAATGGTGCTGCCATAAGGACCACTTGGTAGCTATTGACTTCTTTATTCAGTTAGTATAAAGAATGCCTGGCTCAGGGGATTACACTGAGGAGTGAAATCAAATCAGCTTAACAGAGGAGGAAATAAGAAATCTCGCGGTGGATGCAGCACAGAGCTTTCAAATCCTGTTTATTTACTTTTTGTTTGTGGGTGGCATTTGCTTCACTCCTCATCAGTCATGCCAGCTATTGGTATTTCTTCTGTCAGACACTAACAGCATCTGACTGACTGACACTATCTGTCTATGGACTGCCTCGGTTTTCAACCTTTCTGGATTTGCAGCCCCCCTAAGCGTTTCCCAGCTGAGGAATTTAAGCCAACTGACAAAGGGCATTAGTCTGAGTTACTCAGCATGGACCTTTTCAGAAATAAACCAAAAACCTCAGAAGTCTTAGGTAGATAACCCTGATTCTACAGGATAGATATTTACACACCACTGTTGTTTAGGAAGGATGTTGACTTGCTGGAACGTGTCCAGAGAAGGGCAACAAAGCTGGTGAGGGGTTTGGAACACAAGCCCTATGAGGAAAGGCTGAGGGAGCTGGGGTTGCTTAGCCTGGAGAAGAGGAGACTGAGGGGTGACCTTATTGCTCTCTACAACTACCTGAAGGGAGGTTGTAGCCAGGCAGAGGTTGGCCTCTTCTCCCAGGCAGCCAGCACCAGAACAAGAGGACACAGTCTCAGGCTGCGCCAGGGCAGGTTTAGGCTGGATGTTAGGAAGAAGTTCTACACGGAGAGAGTGATTGCCCATTGGAATCGGCTACCCGTGGAGGTGGTGGAGTCACCTTCACTGGAGGTGTTCAGGAGAAGACTTGATGGGGTGCTTGGCTGTATGGTCTAGTTGTTGGGTGGGTTGGATTGGTTGATGGGTTGGACGCGATGATCTTGAAGGTCTCTTCCAACCTGGTGTATTGTATTGTATTGTATTGTATTGTATTGTATTGTATTGTATTGTATTGTATTGTATTGTATTGATGTCTCAGGTGTCATCAGTCTCTGGCTGGGTGAAATAGTCAATTAGAAACCCAGCAGAAAATGCAGAATGAGATTGTTCTGGGTATTAGGAAAGCAGATCCATAGCTGGATCCATTTTCTGCCTCTCTGGGCTGAGATAGTGTTTCCAAGAGGGGCATTCTCTCATTCAGGAGGACAGATGTGATCCAAGCATGATTTACACCCTGTGCCAATGGATAAGGAGGAGTTAGGACAGCCTCTCTTGCAGTCGTGGGAGACAAGACTGGAGATTCTAGCTTAGATCCTTTCTCCATACTGAATGGTTTTTTCTAGGGCTTGATTACACTTTCTTTTGCACTTAAAATAGGATTGGAGACATATTCTTTTGGGTTCCTCACTAACAATCAATTGCATTTTCCAGAATCACACTAATTCGGTGTGTGTTGCCAGTGACTCCATGTAGACACCACATAATATGCCAGCTATGACTTGTATAACACTTGTGGGCTTAGTTTGCAGAAGTGCCTTTGCCCAATGGAAATGAGCAGGAGCAAGTCCTACTGCTCAGCTTCCTCTTCCCATGATTTCTTGAATAAATAGAAGAATCATAGAATCAGTAAAGTTGGAAAAGACCTTTAAGATCATCAAGTCTGACCATAACCCAACTACCATGACCACTAAACCATATCCTGAAGCACCACATCTGCAGCTTCTTGAACACCTCCAGGGATGGGGACTCCACCACTTCCCTAGGCAGCCTGTTCCAACCCCTCACCACCACTCTCTCAGTAGTAAAGTTTTCCTAAGGTCAAATCTAAACCTCCCCTGGTACAACTCAAACCCATTTCCTCTTATCCTGTTGCTGGTTACCTGGGAGAAGAGACCAACATCAGCCTCACTCCAACCTCCTTTCAGGTAGCTGTAGAGTGCAGTAAGATCTCCTCTCAGCCTTCTCTTCTCTAGACTAAACAACCCCAGCTCCCTCAGCCATTCCTGGTACAATGTTCTCCAAACCCCTCACCAGCTTCCTTGCTCTTCTCTGGACACCCTCTGGAACCTCAATATTTTTCCTATCCTGTGATGCCCAGAACTGAAGGCAATACTCAATCTGTGGCCTCACCAGGGCTGAGTACAGGGACACAATCACTTTCCTGCTCCTGCTGGCCACACTATTCCTGACCCAGGCCAGGATGCTGTTGGCATGTTGGCCACTAGTCACACTGCTGGCTCACATTCAGCTGGCCATCCTAGTCATGGGCAGAGACTGAGAGTTTCTGCAACGTTCACATGTCAGTTAGATTTGCTACCTCTGCTCAGATGAAGAGTTTTTCCTAGTCAAAACCTCAAAGCTGAAGTTCTGAGGGAGATCACATCCAACAATTTCACATGGGTTGCTTCTTAGCCCAGAAGGTCTAAGGGGTCTATGGAATTTGTTTTGGTCTTGGAGTGCTGGTTTAGTTTACAACGTGACCTAGTTTTATCAGACGTATTGTGGTTGCTGTGATGGTTTGCATTCCCCTCATTTAAGATGAAATGACTAATGGTTTACACTGGAATATGATAAAATCATTTCAGAGTAGAAAAATTGTCCTGAGGTGGTAAGAGAGAGCACTTCAACTTACAGTAATTTCTGTGTAGACCAATCCTGGGAAGTTCAAAAGCCACTCCTTTCTGCACATCATGCCCCGGTGGTGGAAGAGGAAAGTTGCTCTCCACTCATCTTGTGAGGTGTTAATGAAGCTTTTCATCCTCTAATGGGACCACTGGGATTGCAGTTGTCTATATTTTATTCTAATTGTTGTTCATTTTCCAGGGATCAATACCTAGTTCCTAGAAAAGATGCAAAAAAATTCCAGTAATGTAAGGCAGAGAATTACCTTGAGGTGCATTGAGGACTGGTATGCAGGTAATGAAATCTGCTCTGCAGTGGGAGCCGACTTAAAATTCACCACTGCATTGATCTCCCTTTTCAAGATGCAGAGCAGAAAGGGGGGAAAAAAATGATATTGTGTAGCATAAACCATCAAAAGAGAAAGAGAAGAAGAGCCCAGTAGCTTATCAATGGTGTGGTTTGGATTTGATCACTCATTTAACAGCACAGCTTCAGTGGTGCTCTGGCAAGTGAGAGAAAAGAACCAAGCACACAGGGCAATCAGAGAGGCCACTAATAGCTCAGAAGCTGCTGCCAGGATTTGTTGCCACCACCTCTGCCTAACCTTCTCCAGAAGGGGCTTTGTGTTTAACACAAGCTGCAACTGTACCAGACAAAAGAGTTTTCTTGGCAAGACTTTGGTCTGATACCCAGTTGCCAGAGCCTGAGGGCTTGGCAAGACGGAAAGCAGCAGGCTCGGAGCACTTTGCAGTGCACCTGTTGCATTTTTCAGGAATGCTTCTCTGGGGTTTTCTCTTGGGGCTGTAGTATGTTTCCAGGTGTCTGGGTAGCTTCTACTGTAAGAAGCTCTCATGAGAAATTTTTGCCTGTCCCAGGAGTGACAGCAAGACACTGTCAGAAGAGACAGCAGAAAGTGCTGGGGGAAAAGCCACAATTTCCCTGTGTCATTGCTGAATCTTGTCCCCAAACCAGGTTCATCGTGGTCTCTCTGCACTTCCCAATGTCACTTGGCCAATTTTTTGCTTTTCCTTTCCTAACTCAAACCATCTGCAAGAGCTGTTCTCAGCTGCCATGCAAAACACAGCGCTGCAGGCTGGAAATTTTCAGATGGACTGCTTTCCCCATCAGAAACTTGCTAATTCACTATGAAAGAAGGATCCCAATCTGCTGGAATTGCTGTGCAAATCCACCAACCAGCAAAAGCAACCTCCCTTAAACTCTGCCTGGTTTTCTGCTGGGCTGGCACCTCAGAAGCCCTTCTGGCAGCCCTGCTAGTGCTGTGCTTGGCAGCAACTCTGGTTTAGAATTGTTTTTATTAAAAATTATGGCACATACCCCAGAATGAAGATTTCAGCCTCTGAATTATGGTACTGCACTGATGGGGTGGCTGTGTTTCTGTAACTCCTGTAATGTGATCCCTGAATGTGTGGTTGGTGAAATTCTTTGTAAAGATTTTCCCCAGTCACTTGGAGATTTCAGTCAGGCATAGGATTTTCCTACATCGGTTGTGGCAGCACTAATTGCTTGATTATAACTGCCTGATTACAGCTGGGAAAGGACAAGAAGTTACCCATGGGTCAGCAAGGTGCTCTGCTGGCCAAGAAGGCCAATGTCATCCTGGGTGCATTAGGAAAAGTGTGTCCAGCAGATTGAAGGAGGTTCTCCTGACCTCTAGTCTGCCCTAGTGAGACCTTCTCAGTTTAAGAAGGACACTGAGATACTTGAACGTGCTCAGAGAAGGGCAATGAGGCTGGGGAGAGGTCTGGAGCACAGCCCTGTGAGGAGAGGCTGAGGGAGCTGGGGTTGCTTAGCCTGGAGAAGAGGAGGCTCAGGGAAGACCTTCTTGCTCTCTACAACTCCCTGAAGGGAGGTTGTAGCCAGGTGGGGGTTGGTCTCTTCTCCCAGGCAAGCAGCACCAGAACAAGAGGACACAGTCTCAAGCTGTGCCAGGGGAGGTTTAGGCTGGAGGGGAGGAGAAAGTTCTTCCCAGAAAGAGTAATTGGCCATTGGAATGTGCTGCCCAGGGAGGTGGTGGAATATCCCTGGAGGTATTCCAAAAAGGATTGGATGTGGCACTTGGATCCATGGTTTAGTTGTCAGGAGGTGTTAGGTATTAGGTAATAGGTTGGACTTGATGATTTCTGAGGTCTTTTCCAGCCTTGTTGATTCTATGATTCATATCTGAAGTATTGTGTCCAGTTCTGGGCTCCCCAGTTCAAGAGGGACAGGGAAATATTAGAGAGAGTCCAATGGAGGGGCACAAGGATGATTAAGGAACTGGAACATGTGTCTTAGGAAGAAAGGCTGAGAGACCTGGGGGCTGTTTCACCTGGAGAAGGCTGAGAAAGGATCTTGTTAATGTTTATACCTATTGGAAGGGTGGGTGTGAAGAAGGGGCCAGTCTCTTTTCAGTGACATCCTGTGATAGGATGAGGGTCAATGTGTACAAACCAGACCACAGGAACTTCTTCCTCAACATCAGGAAGAAATTCTTTACTCTGAAGGGTATCAGAGCACTGGAGCAGACTGCCCAGAGAGGCTGTGGGATCTCCTTCTCTTTCAAAACCTGCCTGGATGCATTCCTGTGCACTCTGCTCTGGGTGATCCTGCTTTAGCAGGGTCCCTTCCAACCCCTACTCTTCTATGATTCTGTGACAATATGCTAAATGCTGCTCCACACAGATCAAGGCAGAAGAGCTTGTAATGTGTGTAATCAAGCTACATGTTGTACTGATTAGGTACCAACATCCAGCACATAGGTATGGTCTGCTCCTCTGCTCTGGAAGGAGAAGCAGCTTGATTTTGATGCCCTGAAAGGAAGACTGTCCCCCATCTTTCTGGATGATGAATGAAATAGTGGTGTTGCCTACAGTACTTTAAAAGGTGGCTGAGAAAGGCTCAAAGCTTTGCCCTTGCCAAGCTGAGCTTGTGGTGGTTGTGGAGTCTCCCTCTCTGGAGACAGTGAAAACTCACCTGGGTGCATTCCTGTGTAATCTGGTGTAGGTGATCCTGCTCTGGCAGGGGGCTTGGACCAGCCTTTGAAATTCTGTGAACCTGTCATTAATAAAAGAAGCCAGAGAGAACCTGAAAGCTTAGTTCAGAACAAAGGAGGTTTTGAGCAGAAGGGTGGATCTATGAACTGTGATTATGAGGGCATGTGGGTTTCAGTGGAGTCCAGGGTATAAAAGCCAGAAGGAAGAAGATCTAAGACAGGTTCAGTAAGATCCCATCCCAGTCTATTTCACAAAAGGTAGGAGTCCCATCCCAGGTTAATGCACTGCATCATTTCCCCCCTCTACTGCTGCTAACAAGGTAAGATCTGCTCCTGCTTCTCCACAGGGTCGGTGTGCAATATAGCCTCTCTTACAGACCCAGAGATGGTTTCTCATTGTTGCCTGTGAAAAATCAGCTGATTCCCATTGGAATAGAAATAGCAAAGCTCTCACGGTGCTCCAACAGCCATCCAAGCCTGAGGGGAGAGCTGGCACCTCCCCCTGACATCTCAAAAAACCCCTTGCTGTGTTTTTACTGCTAAATGATGCTATGGACAGAAGCACCGAGACCATTCTCCTGCTAAGCTCCGGGGACAGATGTTTCAGAGAGATGCCATTAATCTCCAAATGATTACAGTCTTTTTTTCCCCCCCTAACCAATAATTGCAAGGCAATTCAGTCTGAGGAAAGGAGAGCAGGGTGACAGGATGGGTGGCTGTGAGGAAGGGGACTGTCAACCCCAGTGCCTGGTGAGGTTCAAGTGGTGCTCCATCCCCTGTGAGTTTCAGTTACCAAAGCTCTATATTCTGATACAAGGCAATTCTGCTTCCATCTTGGTCTTTGTCCTTCTCATTTGCTGCTGCCATTGAGTGCCAGGCATTGTGTGTCACGGCTGAGAAAGACTTGAGAAATCCATTAAAAGCTTCCACAAAGAGGGCAATTTTCCAGATAAACGTACAAAGAAGAGACTGGTCCCCTCTGATGATTAATACCAGGAACTATTCATCAAGTCAGGTGCCAGGCTTTGCAGTAGGACAGGAGCATTCAGAGCTGTGATGAGTAAGGCCTCCTAGCCCCGAACCTAGAAACCAGACACATCAGCAAATGCATGGGCAGCAGCTCCCAGAAATACAACATTAGTTTTAGCCACTCTGCTGTTGAAAATTGTGTTTTCACTGGCAGGCTGCAACTGCCAGCCCTTCATAAATCTTTCCATGGAGGCAGTGCCGTGAGCACTGCTGGTTTAGCTTTAATCCTTGGGGGTTGTTAGCATAGAATCACGGAATTGTCAGGGTTGGAAGGGACCTCAAGGATCGTTTAGTTCCAAGCCCCCTGCCATGGGCAGGGACACCTCACTCTAGATCAGGTTGCTCACAGCTACATCCAACCTGGCCTTAGAAACCTCCAGGGATGAGGCTTCCACCGCCTCCCTGGGCAACCTGTTTCATCTTTCATTCACCCTCGAGGGGGATTCAGGTGGCCCCACACCCAGACGGTGTCTGGCTGATCTTGGTGGGAGACTTCAGCCAAGCAGATGTGTAACCAAGCCATGATAACTTGGTGGTGAATATTTAATCCACTGGTTGAAATAGTGCACAGAGATTTATCGTGGTCATGCTTGAGCAGAGCTGGTTCAGCAGCTCAGGCTGTGATTTGCACTGGGAGCTGGAGAGCAGCGCTGGTTTGATGCATTGTGTGTCATCAGGCAGCATGGTGGAACACCCCCCCCCCCTCGTCCCCCCCATGATTCAAACAGAAATCCCCCTCCTTTAAATGTCACTTCTTGTCTCTGTCTACTTGACTTAATTTTGTACCACATAAAGTGATGCCCCAGATTTCCACTGTCAAGAATGTCTCTTAGGTGAGAGCTCCCCGTGTTTGTTTTAGCACTGGAGCCAGAGAATAGACTTCTTGGCTATGGCTTGGATGAGTGATCTGTTTGATGAAATGTTTTGAGTATCTATGCTGTAGGGTTTTCTCCCTTTCAATCTCCTTCCCAGAAAAAAGAGAGTTTAAAAAAGAAGCCACAGGGAATGAAACACCTCTGGCATCCTGCCAGCCTCTACTCCAGAGCCCCCTGCTCTGATGCCACGTAAGTCAGATTCTCCTTGAAGTTCCACTTGGGTAATTCTAGTGAAACAAATAAGATTTTCACAGTGTGATCAAGAAGAAAACTTGTAATGCAAGTTTTTAAAGATATACTTACTCCATTCTCTCTCCCTCTTTCCTTTCTTTCCTCCCCCCACCCCCTTCTTGCTGGAAAAAAAGATTTATTTAGAGCATTCTCCTTCCTTTTTGCTCTCTTGTGAAACTTTCCATTGTTGGAAGTGTCTGTTAAAAGGACAAGAAGAGACAAGCTGTATAACATTTGGCTTGAGGTTTTTTTTGTCTCCCTAAAAGCCTCCCTCTACAGAAGAGCTTGCAAGAAGCGTGGAGAGAACGTGGGCAATTAATGCTGCCTTTAGACACATGTGATTCTAAAAGGCCTTTAGGATGTCAGCCTGCAAATGAATGGCATTTCCAGCAGAGTACCAAAAGGAGGAGTAACTGTTCCCAGAGAAATGAAATAATGCCCTCCCTAGTCTCACACAGGCACAAACACACTCAGAGTCTCACAGGCACCTTTGGTCACCAAGCCAGGGATTAGCACGCTGGCCACTGGCAAATCTTGATTTGCAGTTAGTTTCCTGCTAATAGGAGTCAGCCACAAAAACATCAGAGGTCTGTAGGAAGCCAGTGTCGATCTTGAGGTCAACTGCTATATTTGACCTCTAATAGCAATGAAGGGTTTGGACATTCCATTGAGCCACACCGTCTCACCACCAGAATTTGCCGTGCACAGAGACTGTGTCTATCTACATTGCAGTCCAGCAGGAATCAATACCCCCAGAAATTCCTGGTGAGCTGATTGTAATGACAGTGGCAGGATAGTCAGCTGGCTATCATCATCTGAAGCTTTGTTTGGGACCCTGCATGGGTTTGCTGAAGGCTGGCATGTGGCAATCACTCTGTTGTCAGAGGCCAAAATAACTAAGCAGAGCAGAAGGAAGAAGAAAACAATTGCACATGAGAGAAACCAGCGAGCACAGGGAAGTCTTGCACCCCTGTTACCTTCCCATCTTCATTAGACAGTTTCTCTTTCTTTAGTGCTAATTCTACTTCACAGTTTTACAGCTCTCTAAGTGCACAGTATTGACCATGTAATGGGTCATTTAATTTAGAATAAAAGATACACTTCACTGACATGTAACCAAGTCTCAGAACTACCATCCAGCAGCAGAGTCAATCTTTCTTTGCTCTCCGGTGTTTGAGAGCTACAAACCACAAGTGATCATCAGCCTTCTTGATTGTTATTCTTAATTGAGAAAGGAAGGACCAAGAAGATACTGCTTTCAGGAAACCCAAACTCCATCTCCTCCTCAAAATGTGGTGACAGAGTCTCTCTTTTGCTTCTCACAATTAATCTGTCTCTAAAAAGCAGGTTGGTTGGTTGGTTGTTTATTTAATTATCTATCCAAGTGTATTTCTCCAGAATCAAACCCCAGCTTGGCACTGTGTTTTACAGATGAAGCTCAATACAGAGTAGAGACAGCTCACTTCTTACAGCAGTTTATCCTCTTTTCCCCGATGAAAGTCCAGTGGGGCATACATATCTCTTGCAGCTGAGACACATCAGGCTTTCACCTGAGACTTCTCCCACTGAGAATGTTTGCCTGGGGCTGTCTCCTGTGCTTTCTCCCTGGTGCTTACTTGTTCTGTGGTCTGAAATAGTGGTGAGGCATTGAAACAGGCTGCCCAAGGAGGTGGTGGAGTCACCATCCCTGGAGGGGTCCAAGAACCATCTGCAGATGGTTCCATGTGCATGGGTTCCTTTTGCCTAGCCAGTCTTAATTCAGTCCCCTTATACACACGAATTTTGAATAAGTGAAATCCCCCTGCAGAATCTGATTTGAAGGGAGTCTTCAGAGGAAAAGCATTCATCAGCTTCACCATGAGTGTCACCTCTAATTCTGCCTGCAACGAGAGTCTCGTTGCTCTCCAGATTAAATGCTGTGGTGTCTTTGTGAAGCATTAGGTAAGAGCTATCACTACTGCTTAGACACACAGTCTTATTGCCATATCAGGACAGGTTTCATTTTCTGCTGTGTATAACCTCTGTTCTATGTCCCACTGGATCTCCAGGGAGGGCCCCTTTCCAGGATGAGATAGAGACTCCACACCAGCAGAGCAGCACTAATTGGGAGATGACAAATATTTGCTGTTGGACCTCTGCGAATGTGATCCTGGATCCCAGCTGTCTGCTAGAATGACCAATTTATTTAGGCTGACTGGAGAATTAAATGCATGAGTAAAATTCTCCTCATTTAGACTCAATTCTTTCCTCACACGACTGCAGATCTCTGAACTTTCCTTGAGTTGTATTGTTCAAGGATTATCTATTTGCTTCCCTGAGAAAGCATGGAGTTAAGTCATCTAAACATCTGGCCTCTTCCAAAGATCAGAAAATTGATCTGTCATTCAAAATACCAGTAGATACTCCCTAGCAGTGGTGGAAAACACTCAGCCACACACAGGAACCACAGCACAAGCAGATTAAAGGGTCAAGTATTTGATCTGAAGACAGCCAGTGAGTCCATGCCCAGTGCTTTGGGCAGGTTAGCTCTTGCTTTAGAACACAGCCTGCACACCTGCCTGCAATATCATGGAAATAATCCCATGGTCCTAACCCAAAACCTCACTGCTTCTCTGTTCAGCAGCCTCCATCCACCCTAGGAAGAGATGCTGCCTTCATTTTAAAGGTGGTGAATCAGCAGGGAAATACCTTCTGTCCCAGAAGGCAGCTGTGGATGTTGCTGGGATGGCATCCTCCGGACTGTGGCCAGTCTGCGAGGACCCAGCCCAGAGCTGGAAGTATTTCTGCAGAGAAGAGGAGAAATATTCAACCCTCAATCTCTCTCCAGCTTGCTCGTGAGCACACCAGTGTGCCACAGGGTTTGGGTACATCTCTCTGCCAAGAGCTACTCAAATCCTTATTTCCTTACTGGGTATCATACAAATTTTGGCCATTGATTTGCAGCAGAAGAGAATGGCTCTGAAGAGAGGCTGAGGGAAGCTTCCTATATCTACTGTCAACCCAGCAGCTGCCCATTGCTCTGCAGGATCCTTGTACCAGGCTCCCCACCAGCCATGTACACACCAAGAATTGCCCTCAGCTATTACTGGGTGATAGAGATGTTTGAGGAGATCCTGTAAGCAGCATACAGGAATAAAGTAGGGGAATGCAGCTCTTCAGATAAACTAGCCACCTAAGGGACTAAAATGGTTCATTAATTTATTTCAGGTTGAACCTTTATACAAGTTTATGCACTTATTTTGCCTCATCGAATCCTTTCAAGCATCATCAGCTGTCACTTAACAGGAGGCACATCTCTGCCGGTGCTGGAAAGCCCCTTCCAGCTTCGGCAATGCACTCTCAAACCATACGGGTTTTACACTGCACTCTCCACCCCTATCTCAAATTTCTGCTACTCATCAGTGCCTGATCACAGAATCATAGAATTGTTAGGGTTAGAAGGGACCTCAAAGATCATCCAGTTCCAACCCCCTACCATGGGCAGGGACACCTCACACTGGATCAGGTTGCTCAGAGCTACATCCAGCCTGGCCTTAAAACCTCCAGGGATGAGGCTTCCACCCCATCATTTTCCATTTCTGCTGCCACTGTGTTCAAATTTCTTCTCCAGAGGTACCAAAGCATCCATGGACAGCAGCTACTGATCAGAGCTGAAATGCTCCAGAGACAAAGCTGATGGACCAGCCTGCAGACAAGGAGGCTCATCCGAAAGTCCCCTGTGTCCATGCACTGTGAGCGCCCTGCAGACTTGTTTGCTTCCTGGTGACAAGCAAAAAGCTGATGAGCACAGCTCTCAGGTCATCCAAGCCACAACCTTCCTTCTCTCTGTGAAAGTCACTGCCTAGCTCTTCCTATAAGATGGACTTCAACGTCCTGACACATCCCTTCTAGCGAAGAAAATGCTTCATATACAAAGCCCTTACACCGGCGTTGTGAGAGCATTTCCCAATAAAAGAAATCAAATCAAAGCAGAGGGAAACTTCCAACTGATAAAAGTGGCCCAGCCTGTCAGGGCAGCTGCCCTAAAACAATCAGTCATACCTGGGAGCTAAGCTCCCACGAAAGGCAATTGCATCCTCATGCCGGTAATGCTTTTTGTCATTGCAGTATGTCTTTAAGGTACCTCTGGCCCAAGCGTGGCTGGTTTAACATAATCTCTTCTGATAGCAAATGGGAATTTTAGCTGCAGTCCAAAAAAATCAAAGCCTTGACAGCGTTGCTTTCATCTTTGCACCATCCATGCTAAGGATATAAGCAGAAAACCATCACGGCCAACACATCAGCTGCCTCAGAATGTCACAAAGGAGTCACAGAAGACACTACCACTTTTTGATGGCTCCATCATTTAATCCAGCTACCCTGGAGCGTGATTAGTGTGACCACAGACGAGGCAACACTGAGGATAACAAAATGAACTAGCAGTATCTACTCTTGGAGTAATTCTGAGTCACCACCCATTATCTGCTGCATGAACAAGGAAGGAAAGGAGCAGAGCCAAACTGATTTATGCTCCAGATGCAACACTCTGCCAGACTCAGGCCAGTGTGACTGCATGTAGCCTGGAGAAGAGGAGGCTCAGGGAGACCTTATTGCTCTCTACAACTACCTGAAAGGAGGTTGCAGCCAGGTGGGGTCGGTCTCTTCCCCCAGGCAACCAGCACCAGAACAAGAGGACACAGTCTCAAGCTGCGCCAGGGAGGTTTAGGCTGGATGTTAGGAAGAAATTCTTCTCAGAAAGAGAGATTGGCCATTGGAATGTGCTGCCCAGGGAGGTGGTGGAGTCACCATCACTGGAGGTGTTCAAAACAGGATTGGACATGGCACTTGAAGCCATGGTCTAGTTAATCATGAGGTGTTGGGTGACAGGTTGGACTTGATGATCCTTGAGGTCTTTTCCAACCTTACTGATTCTATGATTCATTGTGCTCAGAACCCACTGCAGTGGCTCTACATGAAGGAAGAGCTTGGGTTAGCCTGTGGTGAGAAACCAGTGCTTGCCAAACAGATGAAAACTGAGAAAGGCATCATTTGGGTTTGTTTTGTGCTGTGGTGTTTTAGAAGTTCCCTTGGAAACAATTTGGGGTTTGACATCTGATGCTTTCTAAAGCTGTTTGCTGTGTTTGTAGCATTTGGAGAGAAAACCTGGAATCCTCCCGACCTCTTTAATGCACCACAATGAGATCTGACTGTAGCAATAAATCATAACTGATTCTATTCTATTCTCATTGATTTCAGTGGAATAAGGGCTTTGCCCAAAGGAATAAAACCACGTGAATAGTTTGTTAGCTTCCCATCACCTCTTTCTCAATTGATTACTACTTTGATTTCTCCTCTGACGCCTGGTCGTGGAAGGCAATTCAGTCAGTAATCCTGGTGAAGGATTCGTGTCCTTCTTGTTATGTGTGACAGCACTATTTGTGTTTCATCTGCAAAGACATTAACAGGGGCTAAATCTTACCAGGGATGTAGACAACGTGCTAGCAGCTTTGTCTCCTTATTGGCTGGGAGCAATGCAAAAGTTTTGACTATGAGGTAGAAATATTTCCAATCACCTTGCTGAGAGGCTGGGTGCAACGCTCCAGGGATATAGACCAGGAAACGGCAGAGCTGCTCCTCAGATTAGGTTTTCCTGGGCTTCTTTGGTTTGACCCTGACATCCATGTCACAACTCTGTACTCTCAGAGATTCCAGGGAACCGACTGGGGAAACATCAAGGATGCAACACAGGAATTGTGCTTCTAAAATCGCTCCCCCAGCAGCAAGCTGAGCTAAAAGTGGTAGCTGCCACAATGAACGGACTTTAATTTCCCACACACTTTCTTTCTTTCTTCCTTCTCCCCCTCCCCCCTTTTCAGTTTGTTGGAATTAATACTCTGGCACAGAAAGATGGATGGTGAGAAAATAGGCTCTGGCCACCAATGAGGAGGCTGAATGCATTTGATTAGGTTTCCATTTAAGGAGAGATATTCTTTGGGAAATTGAGTCTCACTCCTACTTAGAGACTGTGATCCAGGCTCATCAGGTGAGGAGAGGTTTGGTTAATATTTCAACACAGCAGCTGCTGGTAGCACAATGCCCCTGATTTGAGAGGAATAGTTGCTGCCTTCAGCTTAGACTTAAAAATGGAGGAAACCAGGCTCCCAGGGCACGGGCAAAAGAAATCTCATTTTGGTTTTAATTGGGAAACAGCAAGGAGAAAGCCTGTTGTGCTGTGGCTGTCAGTGGCATCTCAGTAACTCTATCAGAAAGACTTCAGTCATTGGCATGAAGCAGCAGCAGCTGCACCAGTTCTGTGCAAACCTGCATCTCCTGGATGGGGGAAAACTGGTATCTGGTACTTCCTTCTCCCCCATTTTCTACAGCCTGCCACAAACCCTAACCTCTTTGGTTCACGATGAAGCTGTTTAGTTCAAATGAAAATGAAGCTTTAAGAGGTGACTGCAGTGCCTTTGCTTATCAGTTGCCACCCAGATCTGCACCATGGGAAAGTCTCTGTCAGGGTGAAATCTGTGTCCTGGTGCCTACACTTCACCAGGACCAGATTAACATGAGGAGTACACTAAAGGTATCCCATTTAGTTCAGTTATTAAGGAGCAGGCAAGAGGTTCAGAGAAGATTGTCAAAGCAGAGCAAAAGATTTAGTGCTGGAACTTCTGTTGTCATTAAATCCCAGACACTGCTTTGAAAAGTTCCCATCTAAGTGCTACCTTAAATCTGTAATGCAGTAATGGTATTAAACAGGGCAGGGCCATTAAAGCCCTGGCTTAAATCTTGGATTGCCATAATGCTATTAAATAGGGTGATGGCAAATCTAGCACTTGGGCTTGATTAATTATGTGGGAGGGATATGCTGGACTGACCAGCACTGCCATAGGCAAATTGGTTATTAAAAGGTTATGCTCTTTTCTTTTTTTCCCTTAAATACCTCTTAAATGCTCCATCTGAAGGGAAAGAGGGTACATCATTGAGGTCACCTGCAGGTGAGTGCTCTCTCAGGACAGCATGCAGGCTTTCCTCTACTGCTGACTGTGCAGGGAAAGCAGGACCAAACTGTCTTGTACCCACAGGCATTGCAGAGCAGAAGGCATTCCCTTTCCACCAAGCAATGCCTTCTATTGTTAAATTGCACCTATTTTGTAAGGTGAGGAACATACACCCACTCTGCTGCTTTTTGGAAGAGAAGATGAGGGTCAGGAGATGCCTTGCTGCACAGCCTCAGGCACCTGCTTTTACATTGTCTTTTGCTGATGGTTCTCCAGCAATACATCCTTTTGCTTGTCAAAGACAGAAGTGAGAAACAGTGGCTAAAAGGAGCTCCCCAGGACTGTGGGTAAATCTGCTGTACAAGCCAGAACTGGTGGTTGAGAGAAAATAATCAGTGGACCCGAGCTGCAAGCTCACCTTGACCTCATGTTGTCTCCTCCATGGCTCAGCTAGTGTGGGACTTGTGCCTGCAGTGCAGCAAGAAAGCTTCTGGGAAGATGCTGGGAGGGTAGGGCTAAGGAGCTCAAGAAGAAAAGCTGTGTTTGCCCATGCTCGGTAGTGCTGGTGTCTCTGGCAGGTGGTGGAGGTCCCTGGGAGATAATTTGACCCAAAGGAAGTTTGCAGGCATCCCAGTCCCAGAGGTGACCAGAGAGGGTAAAGGCTACTGGACCACAGGGATTATCCAAAACTGTTTCTAGCATCTCTGGATGCTCCTAGATATTGGAGATCTGGAAGGAGAAGGAAACCAGTCTTGCATTCAACCCACAATGCTGGACAAGCACATCTTGCTTTTTCTGTTTACTTTCCTCCTCCTCTCCTTCAGTGAAGCTTGCCTGCAGATGGATGCCAATAGCCTTAGATGCTGTTTTCATGAGGTAGAGTGGAGCTGCTAAAACATTTCAACTCTTTAGAAGAAGCTGGGTGGTGGTTTTTTTTTTCCCTTAAGAAATGCAGTTAAGATTTGTTTGCAGCTCCCGAGGCTTAATGAACCATGGCTGTGCCTGTAGCTTTTTCACATTGGAAAACTTTTGTTGCTAATTAACTTCATTAATAGTACTTAGAGGCACGTTGGCCAATATTTACTGAGTGTTGGCATTACTGCTAAGTGCCAATGGACTCAGTGGCTCAGCAAATGGATTCCCTACAGAAAACTCTTCCGGAGCTGAGCTCCTCGTGGTCAGATTGTTTCTCTTCTGTGAAAATAAAAAATGAAAGCCTCATTGATGCTGTTGTTTAAAAAAAGAAAACCACAATGGCTTTAAATGAATAGAAGGAACTTCCTAATCCTGCTGTGGCTGTTATTGATAGCTGCATTCCCACAATGAATTCTCAGCACACACAGAGAGCTCGCTGCAGGATCGTGGCCTGGAGCTGAACAGGGCTGCACAAGAGCAATCCTGACTCTGCACAGACATTGCAGTGATTGAGGGAAGAGGCTGCAGAAACATCTGTTCCCAAACAAGCCCATAGACTGAGCTGTGCTTGGTGGCACCAGGAGATATCACTGGGGATGCTGGCGTGGCTCTCAGTGCCTGGACTGATTTGCTTTACCTGAGTGACTTCAGCATCAGTCAGGCAACATTTTCGACACCTTGGTACCCACCAGAGAGTCACTGAGTGCATCCCCTGTGCCCAGAGGGATGGTGGCTTGTAATGAGATCATCTCCCTGTTGTGCCACACTTAGCTTTCTGCTGCAGCAGTGCCCTCTGGGAACGTGGAGAGGTTTCCTTGGCACAGCTGCCCGAAGTCCAGCATAAAGTGCAGCTAATTGGCCATCCCCATGACAAGAAATGGATCTTCTGTACAGCAGCAGAACTGGTGGGGGTTAGTCTCTTCTCCCAGGCAGCACCAGAACAAGAGGACACAGTCTCAAGCTGTGCCAGGGGAGGTTTAGGCTGAATGTTAGGAAGTAGTTCTTTACAGAAAGAGAGATTGGCCATTGGAATGTGCTGCCCAGGGAGGTGGTGGAGTCACCATCACTGGAGGTGTTTAGGAAGAGCCTGGGTGAGGCACTTGGTGCCATGGTTTAGTTGATTAGATGGCGTTCGGTGATAGGTTGGACTTGATGATCTCTAAGATCTCCTCCATTCCATTCCATTCCATTCCATTCCATTCCATTCCATTCCATTCCATTCCATTCCATTCCATTCCATTCCACTCCTCCACTGACAGGACTTCAGTGTGTGTCCAGAAGCTGATGGGAAAAAAGTGGCTGAAGTCCCATGGGAGCAGAATCCTCTCCTGGTTTTCCTGTAGCTCTTCTCTCTCTCTCTCTTTTTTTTTTTTTTGACATGAGAGTCCAAGTCACAAGGGAGTGCTGAGGTGGTGAGGACATCTAGAAAAGGAGGACCAGCTCAGCAGGCAATGGTTGCAGAAGCAAGGAGGTTTGTTAAAATTTGATTGCCTCCATGCTATTATCCACCACACCAGATGCATTTGGGTCTTGTCCAAAAAGGGACAGCTCAGGAAATAAGCTCAGGAGTTAACTCCTTGATATGTTAGATTGTGGATGGCTAAATTTCACTTAAGAGTTTTGATTTTTCCTCTTTCATTGTCCATGGGGATGGTATGTGGGAGAAAGCTAGAAAGATAGGAGAAAACATCCTCTGGATGCCGTGGTGTTGGAGCTGAAGGTCCCTTGGCGCTGTATGTGCTGATGTAGAGGAGGCCTGGTTCAACCCCTCGCTCTTATGCATCTGCAGTAGATGTTTTCTGTGCCTACAAGGCCATACCAACATTGCCTGAGGTCCCTGCTGCCTGTCACTGTAGCTGGAATCCTACATGAAAAGCATCATAGGGCTGTGCACAAATGGAAGTTTGGGCCTCTGGAGAACAATAAGGTTTGCATTAGGCTGTTCTGGAAAAATGGAAAGGTTTCAGATTTTTTTTTCTGTGAGGTCTCACATGCAGGGAAAAAAGTCCTAATAATGCCTGGTGCTTCTAGTGAATAACTTAAAAGCCAGTGTTCAGGCTAGTACATTTTTTTTTTTAGGTGAGAAGGGAAAGATCAGCATTAAATACAGTTTTAAATAATCCAGGAGGTATGTGGAAGGAAGAGAGGAACTTAGGAAAAGCTTTACTGGAAGGTATCAAAACGACTGCAGAGGAGTCCTCATGCAAAATCCAAGAGGAGAAGACACTTGGGCTACCATCACGAGGCCCAGTTCTGCTCCTGACCACTGAGCATCAGCCAAACTGCCAGAAAGTGAAGCTGCACCTTCTACAGAGGTGCAAGGCACCTCACCTCTCTTTGTGTCACTGACTTCAGCAGCCCAGTTCTGCTGCTGGCCCTGCTACGAGCAGAACTGGACCGCTGCTGCCACTACAAAAAGAGATGCGTAGATGCAACTACAGAGGCTGGAAGAGATGCTTGGTGTAAAGAGCAAGACATAGGAGTGACTCCTATGGTGTTTCCCCCACTGGCCAACCTCTGAAGGCTGTAAATGGGTGTAAGGCTTTGGAATGGTTTAGCCATCTCTAAAGGGCTGTAGGGGTTTTATCCACTTCAGCTCTCTAAGCCTTTAGTGCCAAATCCTGGTCCCTTGTAAGTCTCCAACAAAATCACGAGTGGTTTCAATGGGTGCAGGATTGGGTCCCTGGAGCACTTTAAGTAATTTAAACCACCCTAAATCCTCGAAGCAGCTTAAGTGGTAAGCTACTTGTTCCAGAGTTTTCAGCTTGCAGACCCAGCTTGTAAAATACTCCAGGCAGCTCATCGTGTGCTTGACTGTGAGCATACAGAGAGGCATCTGCTTTCAAACACAGAGATAACCCCATGAGCAAACTCTAGAAGGGTTTTGCTTCCAGGAAAGAAAGAAAAAGGGACTTTGTTATTTGTTAAATGCAGAAAAATAACAGTTTCCAGCAGCTAGCAGATGAGGTGCTGTTCCCCGAGCTCAGAGAGGAGAGATGGTGCTGAAGGCTCTGGGTGGTGCTGATCACCTTGCTGGTGATGCCACTTGCTGCTGTATTTCCAAGCAGCCTTTGTGCCACCAGGAGCACCAGTAGCTCTTTAAGGTACCCTGCTCTTGAGGATGACTGGAAAAAAAAATACCTGGGAAATAAGTCACAAAACCCCTTTTATGAAGAAGTCTTTTTGCTTCTTTAACCCCATAAGGGGTGTCCCTCAAACCAAGTGATCTGGAAGTTTCCAAGTGAAAAATGCCCTGCAGAGCTCCTCTGGCCTTTGCTTACAGCACTGGTGAAACAGATGAGGGAGGGAGACTCTGGGTCAGGGTGAAGCTTTGCTGTAGAAGGGAGGCTGAGAGGTGAAGCTGCCATCACCACCAACCCAGCTGCACCTACGAGACAGGTATGCTTCTGTTGTAACCAGAACTGTATCTACAGGGATTTCTTCCTTGCTCTCAGTAGCATCAAGCTCCGTCCAAAAAACCCATCTCAAAATCATTGCTGCTTCAATGTCTTCCCACCAGGTACTGATCTGTAGCAGTGAGCTCCTGTTTTCCATGGGAATGGTTGCATTTGCCTGGAGAAAAGGAGGCTCAGGGGAGACCTCATTGCTTTCTACAACTACCTGAAAGGAGGTTGTAGCCAGGTGGGGGTCGGTCTCATCTCCCAGGCAACCAGCACCAGAACAAGAGGACACAGTCTCAAGCTGTGCCAGGGGAGGTTCAGGCTGGATGTTAGGAAGAAATTCTTCCCAGCAAGAGAGATTGGCCATTGGAATGTGCTGCCCAGGGAGGTGGTGGAGTCACCATCACTGGAGGTGTTTAGGAAGAGCCTGGCTGAGGCACTTGGTGCCATGGTTTAGTTGATCAGATGGTGTTGGGTGATAGGTTGGACGGGATGATCTTGAAGGTCTTATCCAACCTGGTCAATTCTATGCTATCTCCTCCAGTTCATGGGTTAGGAGAAAAATCAGGACCCTCCAGGGAGACCTCATGGTTTGTGGGCAGTTATCCACCCTGCTTATTAAGGTTTACCTGACTAAGCATCCTCACTTCTGAGTGAAGTTTGATGCTGAGTGTATGGTGGAAGTACCAAGTGCCTTGGTGGGCAGCAGCTGTTAGTCTGAGGGCAGTGGTGGCATTTGCAGAAAGGCACTGGCCTTTCACATCATGGGGAGAGGTGCTGCTTCTCCCAGATGAGCTCTACAAAATGTGATACCTCCATCTCCTTGTGTTGGAGGCTTTGAGGGAGCAACAGCTATTCCTGATTGCCCCTGAAACACACAGAGAAAGAAGAGGGCAACAGATGCTCACCAGCAGCAATTAGAAACAAAGACACAAAGCTTTCTGAAAGCTAATGAAAAACTTCAGTGCCTGCAGGTTAGAGGAAGATGAGAATTGGAAACATTGCCCTTTTCTCCAAGCTCTGGGAAGAAAGGGATCAGGCACTGCAGGGACAAAAGCATATTTCAGTCTGCAGCGGCTCCAGCCACTTTAGAAGTGCTAGCAGATCACCAAGTGGCATTTGGGCAGGACTGCTGCAAACAGAGAAGTGTCTTTAAAGGGAAAGGGAGGGAGAGAAGCCAGACACGAATTTCACTGCTTTCCCAGCCTTTTGTTTGCATGACAGCACCTGTTTCACTCTTGTCTCTTCATCTTTTTTTTTTTTGCACATCTGCAAATCAAGGCAATTATGGCCAGCCCTAGTCAAGAGGATATTTTAGGGAACTTATTAAGCCGTGCTGAAATCACAGCAGTTTGCTACTTAAAGTATAATGACAGAGACTGAGATGTTGTCTGAGACTTTAGCCAAACTGTCTCCCTGGAGATGAATGTCTCCCTTCCCTGCAGGAGATTCAGTGTCCCTGCAGTAAAGTGGGAGGCTCTGATGGTGCCCAGCTCACATCTGAGCGAGCTCCAGGAGCAGACACAGAAAAAGCAGGGACTGTAGCCCTCTGTCAGCTACTGCAGTATCAGCTCTGCTGTGCCTGCCGTATAGAACCATTGCTAAGCACTAGCTCACTATTTCTTCTCTGTCTTCCAGCGCATCTCTCTTCCCCTGCTAGCCCAAGCTCCTTTCTTCCTCTCACAGCTACTAACTTGAAGACAATACAAATTTTCCTTCCAATTTTGCATGCTTTGCTGCCTCTTTCTTTCCCCCCTCTTCTCTTTCCCTTCTACCATGTTCATCACCCTCTGCCTTTCCTCGCCCTCCTCCATCTTCATCAGCCCTCCCTTTCTCAAACGCTTGCTTGCCTCTAGATAAATGTAATATACCAAACTACAGCTATAGATCAGCACCCAGGACACCTTGGTCTGCATCCTGCTGGTCTTCCTGAGCTTTTTTGACTCAGCCTCTTCCTGACACTCCTTCCCCATGTACAAGCTAAAGCTGGAACCAAAAAAACGTAGGGACCATGTGCCCCTTCAATTCAGGGCACCACATCAATGCAGGGGGATTGCCATTAACAACTTCTGTAAGAAGCTGGACTAGCCAGATGTGCTGGTGGAGGCCACTGGTTCCTTTTCCTGGCCGTCACACCCCCTGCTCATGTGAAATTTTACTGAAGAACTTTCCCCCCCCTCTTTTCCCTCCCAGGCTGTGGTGTGCTTGGCACAGGAGCTGCAGTCCATGCAGTATTATTATTAGGCAATAAAGAGTGCCAGTGAATGATTAAAAGCCAGGCACAGCTGCTGATATTGATTTTTAAAGTTCTGTTAAAACTGCCTCTTTTATTTTTTATTTTAATGGGCAGGACTAGGTCACCCATGGGGAATCTCCACAATGCCACTCTGCATGAACAAAACCACAGGAGCTTTTGATTTGCAGAGGCTCTTTTAGGGAGCCATGGCATGGGCTGCCACTGCCAGCAGCATTGGTAGGGGCAAGGTGCTGGCTTTGGCTGTATACTTCCTGTAATTTCCACCCCATAATGATAACAGAGCTGCCACCGTGCCAGGAAGAGCAGAGAGTGAAGCCTGCGGAAGGGATGCAGGAACAAACTGTGCAGACGCTGATGGATGGTGGTAATATTTTCTGCCATTCTCCCTAGAGTTTTGCAGGCTGAACAGCTTCTGTTAGAGTCCATCCTCTTCTCCTGCCTGCTTTCCAGTCCCCACACTCTCTCCTCCTTTCCTGCTTTCTCCTGTTGTTCTTGTCCTCAGGTTAAACCAGCTCTGTTGGCATGATGCTTACATCCATTCACTTTCTCACTCTGTGCATACAACCTACTTCCACTTCTCATTAGTTCTTCAGGACACAGAGCGTGCACTTGACCTTCCTCAACAAATGTATCTGCACTGGTGGGCTTCACCCTGGAGCAGATGAGGAACACTCACACCTCTGTAGCAGCTCATGCATTACACCACGCAGCATTTCCAGATCACAACCTTTCACAAGGTGATAACCTCCACCAAAAGAGCTGATCACAAGCAGGCTGTTTGAACAGGAGCTCTTTAACCACCACTGCTATTTTCAGAGCAGCTAAGTTGGGTGCCTCTTGCCATCACACTCTTATCCCTAAAACCTAATACAATTATAAAAATAATTGGAAAATGCTTTGTATTCTGATAGACTCTGTTCAGAATAATTTACAGGTAGTTTTTTGTGTGCAGAGATAAAGAAACATTGAAGAGAAATGCCTAAGGTGTGTAACAGGGGGATTGGATTCCCAGCCCTTATTAGAAGTCAGCAAAATTGGTGCCTAAGAGTGGTTGGTGTCTTTGAAAAGCTCTCTGATTTCAGGAGAAGGCAGAAATGAATGGCTGCCCCTGCATCAAAAGTGCTTGGAGAAGACAGCAGCCATGCAGCTTCCAACACACCTCTGTGATTTCACAGAAACACAGAATGGGAGGCATTGGAAGGGACCTCCAGAGGTCATCGAGTCCAGCCCCCTGGCGAAGCAAGATCACCTAGGGCAGGTCACACAGAAACACATCCAGGTGGGTTTGGAAAGTCTCCAGAGAAGGAGACTCCACAACCTCTCTGGGCAGCCTGCTCCAGGGCTCCATCACCCTCACCATACATGTTGAGGTGGAACCTTCTGTGTTCCAGCTTGTACCTGTTTTTTTCCTTGTCCTGTCACTGGGCACCACCAAAAAGAGCCTGGCAGCTTCATCCTGACACCCCCCTCTATAAAGACTTTGATAAGCTCCCCTCTCAGCCTTCTCTTCTCCAGACTACACATGAAATTTGAGGAACATTCAACTTAAAGACTCAGAATCCAAATCCCATTTTAACAACCATCTACACACCTCCAAGCCCTGCTTGGAAAAAGTGCTCAGGAGGTGCCTCTGCACACGCAAACCACTCATCCTGTATGGCTTTTGGAACTGAAACTGTAACGCACTGGAATGCAGCAAATCCTCTGGGTGTTGGATGTAATCTCCTGGATGCTGTCCTTTGCTCTGATAAATGGCAATAAAAACTACATCAAAATAGGCCCTTTTGCAGAGCAAGAGATCTGAAACACAGCCCTGAGGCCCACACTGCAAACAATGCCTGGGAGAATTTGAGTCATGCACGTGTGGAAGGAGGAGCAGAAACGCTGGAGCAAAGAACAGGAGCAGCGGAAGCCTCTGCTGCTGTGCGCAGCTCACCAGGGGAGGAAGAGAAGACCCAAGTGACACGCCTGGGACCGCAGACGGTTTTAATTCCCAGGAGTCACTGGCAAAGAAGCCTTTTGTGAAGTGGAGTTGATTTAATTAATCTTGAGACAATCAAAAAAAAAAAAAAAAAAAAAAAAAAAAGAAAAAGACCAGAATCACTGCCAGCTACGTTGCTTTTAAATAAGAAGTACTAAAGAGTTCTGCAGGTTTCAATGGGCCAAGATTTAGCATCCTTTATAGCCCCATCTGCCTAAAGGCCCCAGTATCTTATCTGATCATTTCCATGGCAACGGCTCTGGGATTAGAAAGGCATGAATGTTTAGGAATAGTTGCTGGAATTTCATGGAAGATGATGAATTGAGGATTACTTCCCTACCTACGTGTTACCATGGAAATGCTCAGTTACAAATGGCAGAGGATTTAAAACACCACCATTATTAGCATCAATTTGTGCTGCTTTCCTGAAGAGCCCCAGGAGAAGAAGGAGGCACATCTCCTGGTTTCCACCTTTCTGCCCCACTGAGCATGGCAGGAGGAGAGGACACAGTCTCAAGCTGTGCCAGGGGAAGTTTAGGCTGGGTGTTAGGTAGAGAGTCTTCATAGAAAGAGAGATTGGCCATTGGAATGTGCTGCCCAGGGAGGTGGTGGAGTCACCATCACTGGAGGTGTTTAAGAAGAGACTGGATGAGGCACTTAGTGCCATGGTTTCTGCGCTCCTCAGTTTAGGAAAGATGTTGAGTTGCTGGAAGGTGTCCAGAGAAGGGCAACAAAGCTGGGGAGGGGTCTGGAGCACAGCCCTGTGAGGAGAGGCTGAGGGAGCTGGGGTTGCTTAGCCTGGAGAAGAGGAGGCTCAGGGGAGAGCTTATTGCTCTCTACAACTACCTGAAAGGAGGTTGTAAGCAGGTGGGGGTTGGTCTCTTCTCCCAGGCACCCAGCACCAGAACAAGAGGACACAGTCTCAAGCTGTGCCAGGGGAGGTTTAGGCTGGATATTAGGAAGAAATTCTTCATAGAAAGAGAGATTGGCCATTGGAATGTGCTGCCCAGGGAGGTGGTGGAGTCACCATCACTGGAGGTGTTTAGGAAGAGACTGGATGAGGCACTTGGTGCTATGGTTTAGTTGATTAGATGGTGTTGGCTGATAGGTTGGACTCGATGATCTCGAAGGTCTTTTCCAACCTGCTTAATTCTATTCTAGTCTAGTCTATTCGATGGTGTTGTGTGATAAGTTGGACTGGATGATCTCGAAGGTCTTTTCCAACCTGGTTAATTCTGTGATATCGATGGTGTAGAAGTGGACCTGTGCAAGGGGAAAAAATTGTCAGGTCTTGGACCTAATTCTTCACAGAATCACAGAATTTTAGGGGTTGGAAGGGACCTCCAGAGATCATCCAGTCCAACCCCTCTGCCAGAGCAGGATCACCCAGGGCAGGTCACACAAGAATTCATCCAGGTGTGTTTGGAAGGTCTCCAGAGCAGGAGACTCCACAACCTCTCTGAACAGGCACTCTTGCCAGAAAACCTCCTCAGCAAAAGCCAGAGAGGCAAAAGGGTTAAAAAACGTGAGCGTCCTTCATGCATAGAAAAGCCACTAATCAAGCCCAAAGCGTCCCTCTCAATCCATGTATGTTTAATGGAATTGGCTGCATGGATGAATGGGTTTATGAAATACCACATCCAACTTGATGACTTGAAAGACCCTCTTCAGACTTGCAAATCTAAGCTAATTTTAAAGACTCTTTTCATTGCTCTAGCAAAATTCTTACTTTAAGTGTGAACTAAATTCACAATATTTTTGGGGGGAGGGAGGGAGAAGGAGGGCAAATTATTCCTAGAATATTCCATATTGCAGTAACCTGCTATGCCCTACCCCCAGGACTTAAGTAGGACTTGAGACTAATTCTTAGCAAAGCCCTGAAAAATAGACACTTCCCATCTTTGATGCCCAGAGCAAAAGGCAGCAGAAAAAATAATCCCCCCCACCCCATACATAAACCATGAAAATTCAGTGGGTCAGATAAATCACCCCTGGAAATTCTTTCATCACAGACACTCTCACCACACAAAGCAGCAGTTCACCATACACAGAGTTGCAAATATCATAACATAAAATAGAATGACATAATAACTCAAGGAAAGAGATTGCAGCTGAGCTGGGAATTTCCATCTGAAGGCCCCAGAGCACTTCTGAGACAAAAAAAAAAAAAAAAAAGGAGGATTTGAAGCAGCTTGAGGAAGAAGTGTTAGTGCCAGTTTGTAAATCAGGAACCTGAGCTCAGGGAAGCTACCCCAAGGGTCAGCAGCCTGGCTGAGGATGTGGAGCTAGTCTGGCTTTATGCAAATCTTGGCTGGGATTTGCTGGTTGGAAGTCTTCAATAAGGGATGAGTGTTGTGATGATGAATGTGATAGTGATGCAAGTGTAAGGATCTCCTTGGAGGAGAAGCAAAGGTGTCCTCTAAGGAGCTGTGTGGCTGAGACAGCTCCCAAACAAATTATTCAGCACTGGCAGTCACATCAATGCCAATTCTCTATTTGGACTGACAGCCTCACCCTCTTAAACTAGGCAATCTATGCCAGGGTGAAGTTTCTCTAAGCATGACCAAATTCTGTTCATCATCTTTGCTGTCCTTCATGTCCCTTTATAGATCCTGGGTTTGCTGCAGGTACACTGTGATGATGTCAGCAGCTTGTGCTGGATGTCTCAGTGACCTCAGAAAGGGGTGGAAGGACAAGATAGGCTTCCCCTACAGGGAAGAAGCAGCATGAAGGCTCACCACCTCTGCACAGACACCCAGGAACCAGTCAAAACCCAAGGACATACTGGTTCTGAGGACCCCTTGCCCACCTGACCTTCCCATGAGAGGGTGAAGTGCTCCATGGTGGCCCATTAGTGCAGCCATCATTTTGGAAGCCATCGCTGTGTGGGTCTCATCAGGTTCTGAGGACACCTTATTGTGGCCTTCCAGTATCTGAAGGGGGTCTACAAGAAAGCTGGGGAGGGACTTTTAGGATGCCAGGTAATGATAGGACTAGGGAGAATGGAGCAAAACTAGAAATGGGTAGATTCAGATTGGATGTTAGGAAGAAGTTCTTCCCCATGAGGGTGGTGAGAGACTGGCACAGGTTGCCCAGGGAGGTGGTGGAAGCCTCATCCCTGGAGGCTTTTCAGGCCAGGCTGGATGTGGCTGTGAGCAACCTGCTGTAGTGTGAGGTGTCCCTGCCCATGGCAGGGGGTTGGAACTGGATGATCCGTGAGGTCTCTTCCAACCCTGACAATTCTGTGACTCTATGATTAGCCTTGTTAATGCAGCATAGCATCCTTCCAAACACACCTAAGGCTCAGTGACACATTTGGGTGCTGGCAGGAAGCCAGCTCAAGGCCTGGCATACTCCTGGTGGGCTTGCTGATGACTGAAGGAGGCAGCTGGTGCTGCATGAGTGGGGAACTGGCTCTGAAAGTTGAATGTTCTCATGCCTCGCAGCCTGCCAGCAGCTCAACACCCAACCCCCCACAAAACTTCCCAGCGAGGCAGAGGCAAAGAAGGTAGCAGCACAGAAAGAAGGGGAAAGGAAAGATGTGTGTGCCAGTCATGATCTCCTTAGGGGCATCCAGGCAGCTATGCCCACGTTGTTTCATCCACATCCCACTGAGGGCACGTGGCAAGGTGCTGGATGCTGAGCAGTTTTCAGGGCACTCTGCTCTCCATCCTGCCTCCACCTGGGACCCACCCACACGTGCCCCCTCCTCTCCCCTTTCTCATGTGATAGGCTCTCCAATTAATGTAGCTGATTAATTAGCCAGATTGCATGGTGGCATGACTGACAACAGCCTGCTTTTTTTAGAACATGTTCTCCTTTACCACCTTTTCCTTGCAGACTTCTTGCTTTCTTGAAGCACCTCTCTTTTCTTTCACTTTATTTCTCTTCGTGTTGGACAAATTAGCTCTGGGCTCTGCCTTTCTGGGAAAAACTGCTGGCAGATGCCTCTGCCTGCCTGGGAGCCCTGTCTGGGAGCCCTGCTTCCCCTCAGCTGACCTCCTGCAGATTTTCTCATGAGTAATTTAGAAAATACCTGGAGCAGCCAGAGCTGCAAGGAAGCAGTGAGCAGGCATGGCACCTTCCCAATGGTGAGAAAATCCCAAGTGAATCAGCTGTTTGGAGAACCTCCACCCTTCCTCCAAGATAAGCTCCCCAGCTGGACGTAAAACCAGAGACAATGAAGGAGAACAGCCTAGGTGGGGTGTGATTTCCTCCTCCTCCTCCTTCCCTCTACCAGCTCTGAGCTTTGGGAATAGCATTTCCAAAGGCTGCAAGCCCTTGGCTGGCTTCACTGCCCCACTTTTGCCTGCTCAGAACTATCCCCAGCACACCAGAGTGAGTGTGCTACCCTGGAGCCCAGCCAGCCCCTGGCACATGCGCCCTCCACATGCCACTGCCTCTTGCAATGCGACTGCTCCTGCTTGCTCCCAGGAGGTCAGGCAAGGCTTCAGGTGTCCAAGGGCACAGAAGCCCCCAGTGATCTGGTTTTGCCTGTGGAAATGGGGGGGCTGCCAGGCACCCTGCCACCCACTGCAGGGGGAAATGGGAGCGAGCTTTAACACAGGTTACTTGCACACTTCTGAGCTGCCAGCTCTATTTTCAGCTGCTTCAAGCTGGAGCAAGTGCCATGGGAAAAAGGAAAAAAAAACCCAAACCTCAGCTTATTAAAGCTCAAACAATAAGATTCCTCAGATTTTCTTAGCAGCTTGTTGACAGCTTTTTGAAGTTTAAATATTGGAGGGCAATTAAAAGGCTGTTTTGGAGGATGGTGGGGGCAGCCAACAGCTTGAACAGGCAAATAGAATAGAATAGAATAGAATAGAATAGAATAGAATAGAATAGAATAGAATAGAATAGAATAGAGACCAGACCAGGTTGGAAAAGACCTCTGAAATCACCAAGTCCAACCTATCACCCAACACCATCTAATCAACTAAACCATGGCACCAAGCTCCCCATGCAGTCTCTTCCTAAACACTTCCATTGATGGTGACTCTCCCACCTCCCTGGGCAGCACATTCCAATAGCCAATTTCTCTTTCTATGAAGAACTTCTTCCTAACATCCAGCCCAATAGATAGAAAGGCTGCAGGTTTCCAGCTCTGGTCAACTGAACCCTAAGAGGAGGTTGAGTATACCGAGCAGATAGGATTTGCTGTTGGAAGAAGACAAGGAGGTATTTGGCATGAAAAAAACAACCACCTCAAGATTTACAACTGCCAATTTGCTTTTCAAACACAGGCCTTGTACATCCCACTGCAGGTTTCCTGTACTAGTAACACTCCTACAGATTTTGGATGACTACTGCAAAACAGCAACAACACCACAAGCATGACTGCACAGTGTGCTGTGTCTTGAGGGCCTTTCCATCCATGCAGAGGATCTTTTACTCTTAGTGACATTGTCCCTGCATGAATCTGTGACTATAAAAGGCCAGGGACACAGAGTGCTACAGTCCAGGGACTCCACAGAATTGCCCAAATCACTGCTTAAGGGTGAAGTCAGCCTATAACTAACTCATAAGTGGAAAGCTCCTGTTCAGTTTCTGGGAAGAAGAGCCACAGCAAGAGAGGCTGTGGGGTTCATTACATCTCCCAGTGAAGCCAAAACATAGCATCATTGAATCAATAAGGTTGGAAAAGACCTCAGAGATCATCAAGTCCAACCTATCACCCAACACCTCCTGACAACTAAACCAAGGCTTCAAGTGCCACATCCAGTCCTGTTTTGAACACCTCCAGGGATGGTGACTCCACCACCTCCCTGGGCAGCACATTCCAATGGCCAATCTCTCTTTCTGGGAAGAACTTTCTCCTCACTTCCTGCCTAAACCTCCCCTGGCACAGCTTGAGACTGTGTCCTCTTGTTCTGGTGCTGGGTGCCTGGGAGAAGAGACCAACCCCCACCTGGCTACAACCTCCCTTCAGGGAGTTGTAGAGAGCAAGAAGGTCTCCCTGAGCCTCCTCTTCTCCAAGTTAAACACTCCCAGCTCCCTCAGCCTCTCCTCACAGGGCTTATGCTCAAACATGCTGCAGCTTGTTCAGAAGTGCTAGAGGTAAAACAAAAGAGAGCTGCAGTGATAAGGGCTCCCACTGAAGTGAATGGCAAAGCTCCTGGTTACTTTAGTGATGCTGGATGAAACAAGAAAACAAGCAAACAAAACCCTGAAACACAACAAACCAAAAAGAACCCCCCCCAAAACCTCCAAACCCAACCCCCACTTAAGTCTTGTATTTTTAACTTTTTTTCCCTTCTTTATTTCTTTTTTCTTCCTGTATCCTTCCAAAATAACCATAGGAAGCAGGAGAAACATGACTCGAAGACAGACTTTTCCTTTTAAGACCCAGCTTCCTTCCTGAAACAGTTGAGAGAAGTTTCAGCTGTGCATCTCTCTGAGCAGAGGCTTGCTTTCTTCTCCTATTGTTAGGAAAACCCCACCAAGAAGTGTCTGGTCTCTAGAACAGACATCCTGGGTCAGGCAGGTCAGTCATGGCAGACAGGATCTTGGTGCTTTAGGATGTTATTTTATCCCAGAAAGCAGGATGCAGGATTTACTCTTTCACACAAGAGGCTAGGACTCTAAGACAACATTCTGGCAGAGGAGCCAATTTTAGCCATATAAGTCAGCACAGACAGCATATCTTCCACCTACTTGAGGTACTTGAAGCACACAACCTGTGCCACTTGGCCTGCCAGGCTGGGTAGCCTGATCTCACAGAATCACAGAAACATTCAGGTTGGAAGAGACCCTCAGGATCACCAAGTCCAACCCAGAACCCTACTCCACAAGGTTCACCCCTAAACCATAGCCCCAAGCACCACATCTAAATCACCTTGAAACACATCCAGGGGTGGTGACTCAACCACCTCCCTGGGCAGCACATTCCAATGCCTGACCACTCTATGAAAAAATGTCTCCTAATGTCCAGTCTCAGCCTACCCAGTCGCAGCTTGAGGCTGTTCCCTCTTGTTCTATCGCTACCTGTGAGAAGAGACCAGCACCAGCCTCTTCACAACCTCCGTTGAGGTAGTTGCAGACAGCCATGAGATCTTTCCTCAGCCTTCTCTTTTTCAAACTAACCAGTCCCAGCTCCTGCAGTCACTCTTCATAAGATTTGTTCTCCAGGCCCTCCTCCAGCTTAGTTTCCCTCTCTGCTGAGTGTGGCTGCCCAGCTGCAGCAGAGACAGGCTCCATGTGAAGTGTGAGAGTGCAGGAGCACACATTCACAGCTAGAGATGTTTAAACAGCTTCAGACAGATACAGGGATGGAAAAACCCCAAGATTTTGAAAGAGAATAAGATTTGAAGGTTGCACCAGTTCAAGGGTTCATAAAGGATCTGTTTTGAGGTGTTTGTGTTTGCTTTTTGTGTTTGTTTGGGTTTCTTGTGTGGTTGGTTGGGTTTGCTTGTTAGGACAACTTCTTGAGGACAGTTTTGAATCACTACACTAAAACCTTTTCCATTACCAAAGATGACATTTTTGTGCTGCAGTCCTAGAAGTTGGCAGGCAACTTATTTTAGGAGAAAAGCTGAGAACCCTTGAACAGCATCACAGTAGAGCTCAGATGAAGACACAGAAAACATTGCATCACGCATGCAGGATTTCAACAGTCATCACCAGGGTTTCCCATCCCTCTTCCAGACAACTCACTCTTTTCTCTATTTGTTACTTCTGGTGCCAATTCATCCTCCTAGTCAGGCCAGAAGGCATGTCACAGGGGAGCTAGAGATGCTCTGAAGGAACAGGCAGCTGGGGGTCGTGGCTGACTCATCTCTCTGCACGGGGAATCCCCAACCTTTATATTTTCTGAGACTGGGCAAATGTTCATTTCCACAGGCAGCTTAAATTCTCCTTAAGTTAAAAAGGCTGTTAAAAAGCTGTTTCCAGGGCTCTAATCCACTGGGAAGTGTGAAACCGAGAGGAATTACACCAAGGAGTGCTGTTTCCCACTCTGCAAGGCAATACAGGGGCTTTTCTCATCTGATCTCCATTCTTGTGGGCTTCTCAACCCTACCGAGTGGCAACAGGCACCCCTTTCATTATGCTGTGATTACAAACACTCTGTGCTGCCATCTGAGTTCATCCTTGCAAATCGAGCAAGAAAAACGTCCTGAAGAGTTGCAGAAACCAGGAAAACCTCACCTTATTACTATTGAAGTCATAGGTCTGACTGCAGTTTGCAAGCTTATGTGGCCCTCTACTCAAGAGCATAGCCGAGCATAGGGATGCTGTAAATAAAACATCAAGCTGATCAAGTTTAAAAAGGTTCCTGATGCTGTTACCAGCCATGGCAAGCTCCGAGGAAAGCTGGAGCATCACAAAGTGTGCCCAAAAGATGCAACAAAATGTTTAGCAAAGGACACCAGAGGGAACCTTAAGTCTTGCTTTTCCAAAGCTGAAGAGTCTTTAGGAGGATCTGCAGTGATATTATTGCCCAGAACAATCTTGAATCCTTTGCTTAATTCTAGTAATTACTGTGTCTTGTGATTTATAAGGTGTCTCACAGACTGTGACAAGGCAAGGTCACTTTGCATTGATAACACACTCCTAATTGCAGCAGTTTGTCACTTCTTGAGGAGGAGCACAGGTCAGCCCAGGGTATGTCACTGAACAGAGGTGTTTGTGCCTCTTGGAGGTGCCATATGTCTGTCAGAACTGGGTGCAGCTGGTGCACTTACCCTGCAGCCATCTGCTTCCACCAGCATCAAGGCATGGGCACTTGATGGATGCACACAGGTAACTGCGCTGTCACGTGGCCTCTAGGACGGTCGGTGTCCCAAGAGGCACAGACACTTGGTGTCACTTTCAAGACTGATTGGAACAGATGCTGTGCAGCACAGACTCTCCAGAGGCTCCCCATACCACTTGCACTCTCCTATGAAACAGCATCTCTGACCTTGAACAGCCCCATGGAGGAGGCAGCCACAACCTCTCTGGGCAGCCTATTCTGTTGTCTCACCACCCTCATACTGAAAAACTTCTTGCTCAGATGCTGTCTAGCCCTGCTCTCCCTCAGATTCGAACCATTCCTCCTTGTCCTGTCTCTAAACACCCTCATGAAAAGTTCCTCTCTACCTTCCCTGTAGAATGCCTTCAGGTACTGGAAGGCAGCTCTAAGGTACCCTGGAGTCTTCTCTTCTCTAGGTGGAACAATCCCAGCTCCTTCAGCCTATCCTCACAGCAGAGGTGCTCCAGCCCTTGGATCATCTCTGTGGCCTCCTCTGGACTCACTCCAAGAGCTGTTTGTCCTTCTTGTGCTGGGGACACCAGAACTGGAGGCAGTATTGGAGGTGGGGTCTCAGCAGAACAGAGCCAAGGGGCAGAATCCCCTCTCTTGCCCTGCTGGCCACACTCCTCTTGATTGAGCCCAGGATACATCACAAAAAGAAAAGAACAAGCAAACCATTCTCACAGCTGAGAGGCCAGTCCTCAAGCCTGCTATTTAGAATTGATTTGGCTTAATTTCTATACAATGTGATGAATCATGTCTGGACTTTAGAAAATAAGTATTAAAAAACCCCCAAACCCAACACATTGATTTCTCAGTTCACAACAATTTTCCCCCCTCCCTGTCACACCTTCACTTCTGTTTTGTTGTTGCAGTGGTGCTATGCTGAAGAAACATGGGCAGTGATAGCAAAGAGCAGAGTCATCTGAGCTTTCCACAGCCAGGCAAATCTAATGCTAACACAGTGATTTGTGCTTGTACAATAGTTCACTTGAATGATATCATTGTATCTCCCTTTAATGCTGGAGAGAGAGCTCAAAACTTATTCTTCCCTCTGGGTGGATGGAGAAACTGAGTCATGCAAAATAATCACTGTTTAGCTCTGTATTCAGCAAGGCGTTTAATGAGCTGCTTAAGCCATTCTCTGTTTCATAAAGCATTTAAGCATGTCCTATGCAGGATATGCCATAAAGTTGTCAGTTGAAGAATGTATTTTCCAAAGCACTGAGCACTTGGGAGCTGCAGTTGAAAAAAAAGAAGAAAGAAAAAGTGTGGCTTTTAAGATAAATTTCATCCTTTTATGTCCAGCCTTCTATTTCCACTTCACTGAAGTGAATGGGTGACAGCACGGTGAGCTTAAAGAGGCTTTGCTGCTCCAAAGTTGGGGGAGCAAGGGGGAACACCACCCTAATTTGGGCCAGAAAAAGAAAGTCTGGAACTGAAGAAAGCCTGCAGTCCATGCCAGCACAAAGGGCTTTTTTTGCCCTGATCTGAATGGCAAGATGAGCTTGTAGGTAAGGAAGATAAGGCTTTAGATCTGGAAAGATCACTCCAGCCTTCCCTCCTCCTCCTCCTGCTCTCAAGAGGGCATTTCAGAAGTCACATCTTTCAGCAATCTCATATGCCCTGAAAGAACACACCGCAGAGGGATGGACCTGTATGGAGTCATAACGTTTTCCTCTGAGATGATGCCTCTCCAACTCAGCAGAGCCTCTTCCCTCTTCAAAACACCAGGTGGGTAATATACCCCCCAGATGATATTTGTCACTATCAAACAAGGCAGTGTTTGCACACTTGGGAGTAGAGGGAAGACAATCAACTTCTCATATACTTTAAAAAGGATGTTTTACAGTCATCTGATTGCTTTATCTTCATCATTTTGACTTGTAGAATTATGTAAATAGCAATTTAGAGAGCCCAGAGGATTCTGGAGGTTCAGTTTAATGGTTTGTAATTGTTTAATTGGACTGTAAACTGGCCCCTGCAGGGAGCTGAGCACAGGTACAAGTATATACTTCATGTCCCTACCAAAACCTGCTAATTGTTAGCTTTTGTGTAAGCAACAGCTCCTAACCTCTCCCAGCAGCACAGCAGTTAGCACTGTTGAGTATTAAAACCACATTAAGCTTCAGCTAGGGAAAGCATCACAGTGCCTATAGCTTAGACTGGACATATTCACAGGCAGCAGAACCCAACCAGAGTGTACCTACCATGAACAGACCTCGAGGACAACTTCTGGGTAGTAAATGCCATTAGCAGTGCAAAGAGAAGAGGTTTAGCTCAATTATTTCACGTGCTCTGCTGTACAGAAGCAGCACAGGGTGATTTAAGAGATCAGGAGCATGTCAAATCCACCAGTACAGGTACCCAGTATTTTGGAGATGTGCTCTGTCCAATCCAATTCAAAACATACCTGGATAGACATTTCTGGGATGCTGGCCAGAAGCTCTATAAAAAGACAAGCCTATGTTCCCCACTGAAGCAGCAAGGCTCTCGAGCTGCAAAACAGAGGCAGGGCTTGCTTCTGAGCTGAGGGTCCAGCTACCCTCCCCAAACCATCTTCTTCCTCCCCAGCAGGCAGGAATGAGTGGGGCAAGGAGATAAATCACTGCAAAAGGGCAGCAGGTGTCTGGTGGAAAAAGGCCAGAGAACCTGAGATTATTCCTGCAGCAAAACTAACTGGCTTGAAAAATGAAACATAATGGAAAGTGCCAACTCTGCTCCGCTCTCCAGCCGCCTCTCCTCTGGTCATTTCCTTTGCCCTTCTTCCTCTCAACAAAATCAAATGAAATGCATATTTTACTGTAAGCTTCTTTACAGTGCAAGCTGCAAGGAGCTGGAGGACTTCCCTAGGGGGAAATGAGCTAAGCAGTGATTGCTTCATCCTTTAATTCCAAAGGCCAGGGACTTTCATTTTCAATTTCCTTTTATCCAGGGTTTTTCATTATGTTCAGGTTGCTCCTCCACACCCTTTACTGAGTGACAAGTGTGTGCTGGGAAGTGACAGACAGACACCATGTGTGGGGCTGGTGCCAGAAAGAAACATCTCAAACCTGCTTTGCAAATGGAAAGATCTTGATGAGTTTCTGGCTTGTCTGATAAGGTTTGTCTCTGTGCTGAGATGCAGCTGGACATCCTGCTGCAAAACTGTGATTCAGAATATCAAAAGCACCAAGAGCACCAGCAGATAAATGCACTATAACTAATTTATTAAGCAGGAAACACATAGATGGCTGCTGGTTTATATGGGACTTTATGATCCCCTCCACCCCCCACCTCTTACTTCCACAGCCTGGTTAGACAGGACAGGGCAAGGGAAGTACATCCTGGGGATAAAGGATTCAGTCCTTGACTATCTGCCTCTCCACAGAGCATTCTCCCTCTCAAGTCCTCAATCTTTGCAGAGTGTACATCATTCCAGAGCATATACATCATTCCAAGTATACCTTATGTGAGCTCTTCTTACAGCCTGGCTAAGATGCCTCAGAGCTTCCTGGCAGGAAATTGCAGCAGGGACTGATTTCCCTCCATGCCATAGGAAGTAGCTTTACAGTTTACATAAAAGCAAAACACCCCCAACAACTGAATACCATCCAGTCCACCTCTCCTTCTGTTTGTTAGTGGCCAGGCAGACCAAGTCTGATGGTTCTGTGTTTGACTCAGAGACAACAAATCCACTCTCTGAATCCCTGTGACAGGTTGCTGGCTCTGAACCAAAGTGTTGACAGAAGACTGTCATGCTGCAGTGTCATTGGATGTCACACCTATATGCCATCACCTTCCTCTGCCAGTCCTGGCTGGCAACAAGTTTCCCCATCAAGAGGCTTAACCATCAGTTAACCTCATACTTAAAGATGACCTTTTTTTTTTTTTTTTTTTCCCACTTCAACATCTCAGAGACTTTTGCAATTTAGTCTATCCCAGAGAAGGATTCTCAAGGTTATTTTGACGTGGCACAACAGAGGAGCAGACACTCTCGAGTGTCAGACAATACTCTGCTGAGACACTTATCCAGCAAGTATGACCCCTGGGCAAGAACCACTGAAGAACCAGCCCTGGAGAGAGCATTGGTTTGAATGAAGCAGGTCAGCTAACCCTGCACAGCAGACATGCATGCTGTATAAACATATGTACTCTAATATATATATATATATGTGCACACCGCAAAAGCATCTTTTGATAGGGATTATTCCAGTTCTCCATCAGCTTAGCCAGAGCTCAGCATCATCTGCTAATTCTGAATCCTCCCAAACATGGCATAAATCATGGAATCATAGCATCAGTAAGGTTGGAAAAGACCTCAGAGGTCATCAAGTGCAAACTGTCACCCAACACCTCATGGCTCCAAGTGCCACATCCAATCCCCTCTTGAACACCTCCAGGGACAGGGACTCCACCACCTCCCTGGGCAGGCACATTCCAATGGCCAATTACTCTTTCTGGGAAGAACTTTCTCCTCACCTCCTGCCTAAACTTCCCCTGGCACAGCTTGAGACTGTGTCCTCTTGTTCTGGTGCTGGTTGCCTGGGAGAAGAGACCAACCACCACCTGGCTACAACCTCCCTTCAGGTAGTTGCAGAGAGCAAGAAGGTCTTCCCTGAGCCTCCTCTTCTCCAGGCTAAGCAACCCCAGCTCCCTCAGCCTCTCCTCACAGGGCTGTGCTCCAGACCCTTCCCCAGCTTTGTTGCCCTTCTCTGGATACCTTCAAATATCTCAATGCCCTACTTAAATTGAGGGGCCCGGAACTGGATGCAGCACTGGTGTGGCCTGACCAGTGCTGAGTACAGCAATAATGGCAATGTGTGAAGAACTAATTGCTGTCGTGTGCTGAAAACATCTGCAGCCCCAAACTTGCAATCCTTTTTGTCTTAATTTGGAGAAACTTAGACTTTCCCTGCTCGTGAAGTGTTCTCTTAACTCCTTTTGTTTCCCACTTTAAACACACTTTGGCTTACTCTGAATTTTAAGGACATGCCAATTAAGCAAAGTCTTCTGGACTTCCCTAAAGATTTTCATGCCTTTAAAATATTTTAGACAGAATATTGAAGAGCCCATGAAAACCCTGAGCATTTTTCAACCATCACTAACACACTTTAGCCTAATGCTCAGTGCTAGCTGAAGAGAGATTAAGAAGCAAGGGCAAAGGAAAGACATCGTCAAGTGAATACACAGAAATAAATGCTGCCTTCCAGCTCTGCTCTTCTGCATCTCCCATGGCTCTGGACTTGTTAGATATAGCTGAAGAGTCAAACTTAGCCTGAGCCCACCTGGCTTAGCCTGGATTAATGCCACAATCAAGCCAGGAATATTTTCCTTCCAGATTTCTTTGAAGACAGTGAGCCCCTGTGAAAACAGGGAGACTGAAAGTGAAGCTGCTCAGTGGCCAAGCTCTCTGCATTTGCTTTCAGCTCTCAGTCCCAAGCATCACATCCAGAAGCCAAGTTAACAAGGGGGAAAAAAAGTAGCCAAGCAAATCCTGCCATCAATTTTCAGAGTATAAATCCTGCACAAGATAATACATTTATACCAGTGTAATCCCTTGGTGACTGATCAGAATAGGAACAAAAGGCTGAGGTCTACCCTCCCTTGCTCACCAAATCAGAAACAGGTCAGGTGCTCATCAAAATGTTACTCTCTGTTAACACAGCACAGGGTCTACTCTACCCTGCTTTGAGCCCAACTGGCCCCAAGCCCTGTGGCATCCCCTTAGTGACCAATGTCTGTGCTGAGCTCTGCAGGCTGGGGCCAGGGCCACTGGCAAACCTCAGAGGGAAACCCATTGAGTGAAATGATGCTGATTGCACTTGGTGAGGGAGGCAAAAAGAGGCAGTCTTTTCGCAACCATGCCTCACCTGTGCAAGAATTCCACTTTTTATCACCATTTCCTCATCTATTATTGAACTTCTGACCCAGCAGGCAAGCTGTGCAACTGTGGGAAAGCACTGCCCTATGAGTATGAGCATTAGGTACCATGGGGACCAAAGTCCTCACTCACCACAGGGCAGTGGAGCATAGCTGCTAATTCCTCAAGGATTTGTGGCTGCACATTTGCCCTGATTTCTTCTATCAGTGGCTAATGCAGCTGCATTTCAGAGCCCAATAAGCTGAGAGGTAATGAGGGTTACTCCAGTTTTCCATCTCGAATCAAATGCTTGCTCATCCTAGCTTAGAACAAAACCGGCTCACTGATGCAGACTCCTGATTTTTTGGTCAAACACCCATAATGCCTCCTCTCACAGTGTTTATACAGAAGCAGGCCTGCATGGCAAGGCAGCTCCCTGAAGCATAAGATTTGATTAACCTCGTTAGCTTGCTTTGCAGAGCTGCAAATGTTGTTCGACATCATGAAATTATCCATCCCTATTTAAAACCCAACTGGAGGATTTGGCCTGCTGACCTCCCCCAGCAACAAATTCCACGAGTAAAATTAACCACTGCCTTCCACAGCTTTTGGAGTGGTTCAGTCCCTCATCCTAACCAGCAGCAGCTTCATCTATGGGAGCTCAGGCTTTCTCCTGCCACTTCACCTTCCCCCACTGAGTCCACAGGCAGAGAATCGTAGAATCCTCTGTTTCGGTCCTCAAAAAGAGAGTCAGGCCAGACCTTTAAAATTAAAGACAATGAGCAGCAATAATGTTAACTAGATTTGAAGTGATCTACAAACTCCATGTCCCTAAAAGCTAAAGACTGATGAATTTAAAGCATTGTTCTCTGAAGCTTCTCTCCAAGTTACACGGCATTATTGTGGTTGATGATGCTCAGCAGCTGTAAGAGATTTTATCTGCACTGACATCCAGGGAAGCATGCTATTACACACCAGTTAAGTCAACACACATATGACTACTTGCATTACCAGACTGCCTGGTCCGTTGTTTGTGATCCTTACTGACAAACTTTAGTTCTCCCAGTCTAGGTGAGGACTCAAGCGCACGCTTCAAGAAACAAAAATCAGACCTGGCCTGGTGGGTGAAGAATTTTTAGCCTAAAGAACCTGGTGAGGCTGCATCTGGAATATTTGGTCCAATTCTGGGCCTCTTGGTTCAAGGAGGACTTCAGGGAACTGTAAAGGGCTCAGCACAGAGCCACAAAGATGCTGAAGGCAGTGGAACATCTCCCTGCTGAGATAGGCTGAAGGAGCTGGGGCTCTTGAGCTTGGAGCAGGGGAGCCTGAGGGGTGTCCTCATTCCTGTTGATAAAGACGATAGTGTGGGGAAGACAAAGCCAGGCTCCACTCAGTGAACTCCAGTGACAGGACGTGGGGCAATGGGTGCAAGCTGGAGCAGAGGAGGTTTCATGTGAACATAAGGAAAAACTTTTTCACTGTGAGAGTGATAGAGCCCTGGAGCAGGCTGCCCAGGGCGGGGTGTGGAGTCTCTCTCTGGAAACATTCAAAACCTGCCTGGATGCATTCCTGTGTGACCTGCTCTAGATGATCCTGCTCTGGCAGGGGAGTTGGAATGGATGATCTTTTGAGATCCCTTCCAACCCCTAGCTTTCTGTAATCCTCTGATTAAAAATAGTAGAAAACCAGAGCAGTACCACTGCAGGGTTACAAGACCTAACAACATCCTCAGCTGGACAGCTCCAGATTGCAAGGACGCTGTTTCTCCCCGACTTCTCCTTGTCTTGCTGTACTCCACGAGCCTCCTTTGGATTTGTACTGAATGCTCCTTTAGGCCCCTTTGGAGCTGCCTGTTGCTTTCCCTCACTCACAACAACAGGCATTGAAAGGCCTTCTGTTGGATGCACACCCCGACTCAATTACGGCAGCAGCATCCTTCTTAATCAAGGTTAATTTCTGTGGGCAGCGTTTTTCTCTGTTGGAATATTGTTGGATGTTTTTAGATCTCCAATTTTATATAAATTTAGCCTCCCAGTTCTCAAGGAGAGAGTTGCTAAGGTAACCAGAGCCAGCCATATTGCTCTGTGTTCTCCCCACGGAGCTTCATTAGGGCCAATCAGTCATTTCCAGGGTAGTAGAATGTGCCTCTCTCAGAGATCAGGATATGCCTCTTTATAGTGACAAAATATTTGTATTGAACACTTTAACCTCTTGCCCTTTTAAGAGTCAGAGCTGACCCTTTCCTTAGAACTTCAATACCCCACAAATGAGATTTAGGCAGACTAATTGCTAGCAGTTGAACACCTAAGCCCTGATCAGAGGAAGTCAGCGTGCCTGGAGTACGTTGCCCTGTGATAACAAAAGCGGGGAGGGTTGTGGATTGTTTTCTGCTGGCAGGAAGCCAAATCAACTTTCTATGCCATTAGCCAGGCAAAAAGCCCACTGCTGAAATAGACCTGACCTGCAGGAACCAAGGGATTTGGTATATGGGTTTTTTTGTTGTTCCAGTCTAGACATATAGACTACCTGCTATGTTTGATCTCATATCTGATCATTGTCTTTCAGATCTAAGAGCTAGTTCACAGCTGTTCATAGTATTTATCAGCAGCTACTTTGGAAGACTACTTGGAACCAACTGCTGCTATCAGACCAGTCCCTAGAGACGTGGATTTGATCTCTTCCCCAGAACCTCCCCAGTTTCAGCCAGCTGAAAACAATGCGCCTTCTTTGGCTGAGCAGGTCCTGCCTGTTGTCCTAATTGTCACTGCACTACTCAGTAACTGCTACAGCTAATTTCAGAACTCACACACATCCTCATTTCTTATGGGGGCCATTTTCCAAAGCTCTTTTTCCCCCAAGACTCTCCAGACAGCCCCAAGAAATCTTCACTGCACCTTCTGCTAGCAGCCCCACTTGCTGATGCATCTTCTCCATGCCTCCAGCATGGAGCTACTCTTATAGTTATTTCTTCAACTCCAGCAGTTAGTAAAAGATGCTTTTCTCCCTGTGGCTCCTTCTAAGCAACAGTATCAAGAGTAGACTACTTCTAAAAATAACCAATTATGAAAGAAAGCACATTTACTGCAGAAGTAGTGGGGAAACTTACTTAGCAGCTTTGTGCATCTCAATCTTCGCCTGGTTGGGCTCCTCCAGGGTGCTGTCTGCAAGCCAAAAGCCGCAGTCATAAGACACCAGAAGCCCAGAGGAAAAGTTTGCCCTCCTTCCTCCTCCATTAATCTCTTTGGAGGTTCTTCTGTGGTACAGAAAGATACAGTTACACCTCATCGCTCCAGCTCTCCTGAACATGATGTCTGTCTTATTAAATAATGGATATAAGAGTGCAGCCAGGAAGGACAGCACCTGTCAGCTGACACCCTATTTATTGTTCTCCCTTGGAAGAGTCCATTATTGTCATCCTGTAGCAGCTTCACTTACAGACAAACAGAAGTTTTACTTAAAAGAGGTAGGCTCCTTTGTGCTGGAGAAGCAAAGACAGCTGGGCACTGGCATGTTTTGTCATCTCACAATTCTCCCTGCTGTTACATATTCACTGCTGGGATAATGAAAACTGGTGATGTGAAATTGGAACGAAACGAAGGAGGTCGTGGCAAGACAGGTTTAAAATTGTGCCTGGAAGAACCCAGCACTTGCAACACAGGGGTACTTCAGCATCATCTGAGTAAGGACTCCACTTGAATGTGTCCAGAGAAGGGCAACAGGGCTGGGGAGAGGCCTCGAGCACAAACCCTACAAGGAGAAGCTGAGGGAGCTGGGGTTGTTTAGCCTGGAGATGAGGAGGCTCAGGAGAGACCTCTACAACCACCTGAAGGGAGGTTGTAGCCAGGAGGGGGTTGGTCTCTTCTTCCAGGCAACCAGCAGCAGAACAAGAGGACACAGTCTCAAGCTGTGCCAGGAGAAGTTTAGGCTGGAGGTGAGAAGAAAGTTCTTCCCAGAAAGAGTAATTTGCCATTGGAATGTGCCTGCCCAGGGAGGTGGTGGAGTCACCGTCCCTGGAGGCGTTCAAGAGGGGACTGGACGTGGCACTTGGTGCCATGGTTTAATTGTCAGGAGGTGTGGGGTGACAGATTGGACCTGATGATCTTTGAGGTCTTTTCCAACCTTAGTGATTCTATGATTCTTCCAGCATCAATTCACCGTTCACACAAGCCCATGGGGATCGGTGAGACTCAGAGCAATCACCACAGTCACATCTGGTTTGAATTCTGTTTCTTTAAAATGGAGATGTAGGGTGTGAACAGACATGGGAATAGGAGGAAGCAGCCAGTGATGGGTGATAGCAATGCAAAAAAAAAGCAAAATGGGAAAGGTGTTTGATGTTGGTGGTTCTGGGGATAGAACAGAGGGGTTTTCTTTTCTTCCTTGTGACATTGTCTCACCTGCCTCCTAAAAATGGAATCTACCCCTATAACAGAGGCTGTGGTGAGCCTATAAAAGTGGATCTGAAGGTCCATTCCAGGAGCCTCAAGGGGCAATTTACCTGTGCATAATTGGCGCTGCAGCAGAGGACAGCAGTTTTATGTGTCCATTTGCAGAAGGAAGGATACCTCCTCACCCTCTGTCCTGATCTCCCTGCTCTGCTTGCACAGCACTGCCATGAAGTCTGGTCCTGCAGCCAGCATTGCAGCTATGAGTTAAGGAGGAGGAAGCCCCTTCACATGGCTGTTGCAGCACAAATCTAAACTGTTCTGCTGGTGCCTATCTGCCACCCCAGCAGCTTCTGATCTTCCTGCTCCTCCTTTCCTTGCAGTCACTTCCCCCAGGCCAGGGAATCCAGCTGTGATGCTTGGTTCAAGCAAACAACCTTCCTCAGTAAGGAGAGCCAAGGCCTTAGCAACAATCCCCTTACTGTGATTTTGGGAGGATGCAGCATCCCCCAAATTTCAGCACTCAGCCTTTTTCTTGCCACCATCCCACCCCAGAGTGGGAGATAGGGCTGGCAAGATATGGATGCAAGGTCAATAACATCCCTTTGTTTTTTCAGTTTCTCAGAGGAGAAAGCCATCTGCAGAGAATGATGGAGGCATCTTCCTCATCATCATTACCCATACTAATGAGGGTGTTTGGCATTCAAAGCTTGGCTGGTGTTTCAGCTGAAGTAACACAGAGCTCAGGCTCAAAGAGAAAAGGCCAGCAAGCCGCAGGAAAGATGCTCAGAACCCAGGCTCCCGAGGAATACCTCTCCATTAGTAATCATTAAGCACTGAAGGAGGAAATTAGAAACAGAACTCATTTTGCTTTAGTCATCTTTACCAAATTCTCTGGTATAATGGCTACTCAGGTTCTCTTTTTCATCAGTACTCTGCTCATGTCCAGACAGCCATGGAAATCCCAGGCAGGCTGCAGCTGCTTGTGAAGCTGTGGGGAGCGGTTTCTCCAAACCCACACTCCCTAGGACTGTCCTCTTCAATAGCATGTGATGGCTTCTCTGCTTTGCAAACCAAGACACCTTCCCAGCAAAGGAGAAAATCAAGCAATAAAAGGGTAAATTAACCTCCTGCAGAAAATCTGTGTTCCTAGGCCTGAACATCTGCCTTAGCTGCTTTGTGAACAACCAAGTGCTACTATGGGCGTAGTCAACTTCGGTAGCGTTGTGGGGTTCAAGCTGCTTGACTTGAAGTCTCCATGGAGGATCTGAGATCACAGCTCACATTTCATAGAATCATAGAATCAACAAGGTTGGAAAAGACCTCAAAGATCAAGTCCAACCTGTCACCACAGACCCCATGACTAGACCATGGCACCAAGTGCCACGTCCAATCCCCTCTTGAATACCTCCAGGGAAGGTGACTCCACCACCTCCCTGGGCAGCACATTCCAATGGCCAACAACTCTCTCTGTGAAGAACTTTCTCCTCAACTCAAGCTTAAATTTCTCCTAGCACAGCTTGAGACTGTGTCCTCTGAACTTTGAACTGCTACCCCTTGGTACAGAAAGGCTACTCTCTCTCTTTACATCTTGCTTCATAACCTCCTACACTTCCCATTTATCCTTGGCTACTGGACTCCTATGTTTTCTCTAGGGACTACTGCCTCTCAGCTGAGGCCTCCTTAGACATCATCCACCACAGCTTGGCTGCCTGTTGTATTCCTATTGAAGCAAGGATTTCCAGGCACCAGTAGCCCCCTTCTCTGCAAACACACCTCACCACCATCTAACTACAGGCTGCCTGCTGCTGGATTTCTGCAGCTTTTCCCATCAGTTGTAATGATAGCTGTTCCTCACAGGAAAGGAATCTGGGATGAATGGAAACAAACAAACAAAAAGTTCAATGCAAGATGCTTGACTAATAGATTATAAAAACCCTTGAGGCAGCTCAGTGCTGTGGAACAAGTAACAAAGCCCATATTAATGATGTGATTGACATCAGTTATCCTGGAGAGAGCACCTATCAAGAGGGTTGCTTCCAGCTGTTGGTTCAATGCAAAACCACGTCATGTCTAATTGCTGTTCTGCCTGTACCAGCTATGAGAAGCTTGAAAACTCATGGGTTTGCCATGTGAACATAATCTACCTCATGGGGTCTGAAAACTAAAGTAACAAAGCTAATCACCAAATAAAGGCAGAGGAGAAAACAAAAGTGCTTGGGGGAGTTTACTTCCCCTTCTTCCTCTCCAATAAATTAAACCAGTTGGTTGTGTTTCCTTTATTTCAAGTGCAGAAGTAGAAAAGCATCCTGATTTCTACAGCTCTACAGGCCACCAGTGGAGCTTCTTAGGCGCTGTTGCTCAGCTGGAGAGCATGAACAGCTCACCAGCTGTTTAGGATTTTGAGCATCCTTCATTACTACTGAAGCTGACATCACGCTGAGAAGCACCCAGAACGTTTGAAAGCTTTGTTTATTTGGACAAGTTTTGCCTATCCAAACCGCTTCGATCTGCAAACCGCGGGAGGAAAATGAGAGCTAAATCAGCTTTTCTTCTGTCCCAGCCCTTGTGCTTCTGTCTGGAACCAGAGATGCTCCCAAGCATACCTTTTCTTAACCTCACAGCAGACCTTTCAGAAGTGCCACCTTAGGTCACCCTCTTGTGGCCAGGGATAGTTTTGCAGCCTCCTTGTCCTGCTTCTCCACTGCAGCCACTTTCCACTCCCCCCAGCTTGGGCTTATTGAACCCACGCTCCTCTAGTTCCTTTGTGGGCTCCCCTGCCTTGCAAAATGAGGCTCCTGGGGAGATGCATCAATGCTAGCCAAGAATTATACATCAATAAACCCCTTTCCTGGGACATAAAATTCCAAAGGTGGAGGATGGGGAGTGCTAAAGGCTGGGACCAAAGGGAGTCTGTACTTCCCTCCAAGCCCATTGTTATGCCCCAAGTCTAGTGTCACTACACTGCTCCCATTAACCCCAGAGAAGCCAGCCTGCTCCTTGCCTTGGTGATGCCTGCTTATGAGCAGCCTTCTCAGCACAGTTTTCATCCTGCAGCAGGACAATAAGCTGTGGAAAGTGAGTTGTTTCTGCATTGCAAGTGCTCTTCAGCATTGCAGGGCATTCAGCTGCTGAGCCTGAACGAGTCAGTTCAGTGAGCTGACCTGACAAGATGGGGAATAAAAAGGCCTTCCAGGAGATCAGTTTCTTGACCTAATTTACCCTGAGTGGATGAGAGGGAAGCAGGGGGAGGATGAGGCTGAAAGTTGGTAGGGAAAGGTGATGGTTGCACACTTGAGCAGCAGGATGCTGGTTAGATGCATCCTCATATCACACCCTAACCGTCTCCCCACATCCATTTTCCTGTCTGAACAGCATAACCAATTCATGCCTATGTTGTAACCACATCATAAATACATTCCTTTAGCCAAAGGGTAATCTTCCTTGATTTAAACAGGTTTATACATTTCTGCTGAGTAAAAGCAACACCTCTATCCCCCTCCACTAGATATGTATTAATATGAAGGAAAGAAAGTAAACAAGGCAGCAGGAGAAACAACCAGGGTATTTTACTGCATTTAATCCTCCTTCTGCATCATTCATATTTATACAGGCCAGAGACTGATTTTCCTGGTCTGCCAAGCATGGCTGATATATACATGCAAACAGAGACCAGACCCTTGCTCACAGCTGGGTTTCAGTGTCTCACTGGAGTGCTTTTGTTTTATCTCCTTCTGCACCTCTGCAGTGAGACAAAACCACTACAGCTCCTCTGAGTGAGCAATTGTTAAGAGGAAGAACAACAAAATATGCAGTGAGGCCAATCTAGGAAAAGGATATGGACAGAATTAAGGACTAAGGGCAAGCACATTGGATTTAGGCACTAGGGAAAACATTTAGGTACCAACAGTCATTGGAGTAAGAAATAACAGATTGCAAGCTGCCTTTGAAAGATCTTTGCCAAAAGTCTGGGGCAAGAGGTGATGAAAGGTGATCTTGCTGCATCAATTCAAGGCAACAGCTTTTGAAGTCTGATCCTCTCTGCACCTAAGGGAACCTCTGTATCAGAGTCTTGCAAGTGGCCAGGGCTCCAGAAAAGCTGTCCAGATAGGAATGGTAGCTGGAATGTGGTGGCTTGTGCAACTGAGGCCATCCAGCAGCAAGGTCTGAACTTGTATTCAAACTCATATGCAAGCTTTTTCTCTCCTTCCACCTACTCACCAAGCAGAGATGCTCTCCCAGAAGGCCTTAAAATCATGGTTAGCCCCAGAAAACAACTATCCTGGTTTCATCTCACCTCTTACTGCACACCCCTTATGTGCCCTTCAAGTGACACACTGCTTGCAAACACTTAGTCTCAGACTAGGAATCTGAGCAGCAAAACCAAAAAGCTTGTTCAGAGTTGTGTAACCCAGGAATCTGTCTCAGCCATGGGTTTGATTTAAGCTCCCCCAGACAACACAAAAAGTTAGCTGCCTGCTTCTGCAGAGATGGATAGATCTGTTTGTACAAGATGCCAATAGCTGCTCAGATAAAGCCTTTGTCAATACTTTCTATTGTCAGCTAGATCTTGCATGCACAAATAAATCCTCTCTCACTGTCCTCTCTTTCCCTTTTGTGTTATACTTAGTGCAAGGATGGAGCAAGATGTGCTTTGAAGAAAAAGGTCTACTTAAATGTGAATTTACACTACAGAAGCCAAATTACCCAATAAGCAAGCAAACAAACAAACAGCTAATGTCTTACACCACTTTTGATGTCCTCTCCAGAGGTTTCCAGTCTCTGGTTCATTCCAAGCCAGTTGAGAGCCTACAGACATGGAGCTGAGCAGCTCTTGGCTCTCATGTCGAGAGATCAGCCACCCCACATGATAACTGCTCAGGGTAGCATCTCTTTCGAGCAGCAGGTCCAGGATTTTCCTGGTCTTGGGGAAAGAGGCCCACTGCATTGGAGCTTAAGAGGGTGCTCTGCAGAGCAGAAGCAGGTGTTAGGCATTGCTCTCAACCCATTAGAAATAAATCTGCTGAGCAGAATAATTTGCAGGTTGTAATGAAGTGCTCAGCTCACTGATTGCAGTAAACACATTTAGAACAGCTGATGGCATGTGGCAGAAGTGTACTGGGCAGAGTATAGCTCGGTCTAACTCTAAGCACCCCCTCCAGCCAGCTCCATGTGTGGTAGCAACACAGAGGAGCTTCCTGACATCTAGTTACAGATGTGTAAAATTGGCCTGGGGTTGAGCTAGGCTGTCAGTCCAAGTCCTGAAACACCAAGCACAAAGTGCATCTCCATGCCCAAACTCAGTGGTTGCGCTGAACGGAGTCATCTCTCTCTTTCTGGGGCACCCAGATGGAAGCCTGTGTCATACCTTTCTTCCTCTGGGCTTTATTATTCAGTATGGATAGTGGGGTCACTTCTCCTGAGCTGAGTATTTTGGCATTGTTGTGAGCCAGCTCCATGTGTAGGGCAAGCTAAGCACAAGAGATGATCATTACTCTTCCAGAGTAAATCCTGTAAGGGCTAAAGACTCAGTCTTGGGGAGCAGATAAGTCTCCAAGGGGATATCAGACAGGAGTCACCCAATACAGAAGCTGGCAAAGCTTAGATTTGATATAGAAACAGACATCACAAGTGCCCAGAGGTAGTTGGACAGCAGACAGCCAGGACATTAGTTACTAACCAGCCACAAGAGGATGTCTTCCTCTCTCCATCTTGAGGAAAGTGTGACCTCTTAAGAGGAATGAAATATTGATGCTCAAGAGCTACAGCATATAAATAACTTTGAGGGGAGAAACAGAGACCTCTGCCAAATGTGGTACTTTCCTTACACTGATTTGTCCCTTTCACTGAGACTCACATCCTCATTTTTCTTAATTATTGCTGACAAGTCCTAAGAGCTATGAGCTTGCCCACAGGGAAATCTCAAAGGACTTTCTCCCACTGAAGCAAACAGGTGAGGCTCAGCAGGCCTGCAGGCTTTCACAAATTAACGAGTTAATTCTGGCAACTGGAGCTCAACAGAGCTCTGAAATGCTGCACACAGCTTCATGCTAAGGACAATGACAGAAATCATGTCAAACAAATCTTTTCCAGTTTTGTTTTCTCTGGAAAAGGGCTTAGTGGTCTAATCTCTTTGCATGTGTTCACCTTTACCTAGCTCTTCAGGCAGCAGAATCTTTAGTGGAAGACACTTCACAGCCTTGTTTGGATAAGAAAGTAGACTGTGGCCAGGCAGATGGGCAAATACTTCACCTTGGGAAATCTGCCACTTAACTTTCCCCTCCTTCTCACTGCTGATAAGAAATAACTTTCCACAGGCTTTCTCCCCAACTCAGAAGTCATCTCCGGTCCTGTGGTGCTTGTGCAGAGCTGAAGAGGAGCTGAGAATCTCTGTGCACCACAGGGTTAACGAGAAGCCAGGCTGTAAAAGCAATTCCAGCCCTAGCTAATCCCTTGCACTGAGCTGTAAGGCTGTTCTCAAGCTTTCCCAGCACATCTTGTTGCTGCTTGTGCCTTCATATTAGAGCAGAGCACTTTATCTTGTGGCTGATTTTTGGTCGGGCTGTTGAAGGCAGTGATGTTTCAGGCTGCTCAGTCCAGATAAAAAGCTGGGGCTGAACTTCTTGGAAATGCAGGTTTTGCATTTGCAGAGTGTTTTTTCACCTGACATATGCTCAAAATGCCCTTCACCTGTGTGCCAAGGGAGGCGATCAAGTAAAGCTTTCAGAGCAGGCTGCCCTTGATTTTCTCACCATAGAATGATTTATGTGGTGGTCTTTCTGCTACTGACAGCAATATACTCTGGAATATCTAGAGATGGACATTCCTTTTCTGCAGTTCACTTTCCTGCACTCACCCTGGACTTCTCTGGTTCATGTTTCTCTCAGAATGTCCTAAAACCTCCCCAAATTACACATCATCTGCACGTCTCCCATGCTTGTCACCCGTGGGAGCCACCTTGAGGTAGCTGTCCTCTGGCCGTCTTGCACTGGTGCAGCTGCAATAACCATGCCAAGGATGCTGATGGTCAGACTCAGTTTGTAACTGGGAGGCACTGAAGGATCCAGGAAACTCATGTGAGGGGGAAACAAGCCAAGGAATGGGGACCATGGTGGTTGTTGTGGCTGGTGACTCTCTCTCCCTGCAGAGAGCACTAGGAAGCCACCAGGTATAATCTCATTTCTTCTTGGCCTTTCTGTGGCACCTCCGATCACTGCCTCACAGTTTAAGTCCCAGCCTGAGATTTTATTAGGGATAGCATAACTTTTGCGTGTCCAGTGCCCAGGGCATTGGCATTCTCATGGCTTTTGAAGCCCTGCAGGCTCTACTGCACCAACAGGGTCAGCTGTGACATCAACGTTAACCAAGACCTGGCGAGAGGATTGGTTTTAGAGTTGTCTGAAGGGAAAGTGTGCACATTTCCTCTGCATTTCTCTGCAGGTAGTGAAGGCAGGAAGACCCATGGCAGTGATGTTTCCAAAAGTCAACACTGATGGTATCATAGGATCAGTCAGGGTTGGAAGGGACCACGAGGATCATCTAGTTCCAACCCCTGCCATGGGCAGGGACACCCTACCCTAGGTCAGGCTGGCCAGAGCCTCATCCAGCCTGTTCTTAAACACTTCCAGGGACAGGGCCTCAACCACCTCCCCGGATAACCCATTCCAGGGCTTCAATCTGCCTGGCCCAGGGCAGCACTAGGCAGTTTCAGGTAATTTGTACAACTCTTCAGTGATTTGTACACTTCTCTGGATGCTGAGGGCACCAACTGACTCCAACAGGTCTTCAAACATTTTTCCTCTCCCCCATCTAATTCACATATCTCCTGGTTTTATCTTAGATGTGACTGGAAATGCTGATGTCTTCCCCCTCCCCCAGCTATTCCACTTAAACAAGACATGGATTTCACTTAGGTGTTTATCTGAACTGAAGCTATAAGCTGTTTAATTGATTCATCCATTAATATTCAAGGTGGCTGCTTTCACACATGGCACTGTGTGCAACAACAAGAGGTGCACACGTTGCTTTAATGAATCCATAATGACTGTGCATAAAATCCTCTGAAGATTTGGTACACCACTATTTATTAGATAATTATTTTAAGATGTTTCACTTAATTCAGTGTCGAGCTCTAGAATTTGCACGTGAAAGGAAGGTGCTGTTCCACAGATGGTTGTGGGTTTATTTCTGCTACCCAACACAGATAGCAAAGCACAAGAATCACAGAATATATCTGGTTGGAAGAGACCTCCAAGCTCATCCAGTCCAACATTCAACCCAGCACTGCAGGGTCAACACTAACCTGTGTCCCGAAGCACCAGGTCCACAGGCTGCTTGAACACCCCCAGGGATGGTGACTCCACCACTGCCCTGGGCAGACCATTCCAATGTCTGAGAACTCTGTCAGTGAAGAATTATTTCCTAATATCCATCCTGAACCTCCCCTGATATACCTCATAACCATTTCCTCTGGTGCTGCCACTTGTCATTAAGCAGAAGAGGCTGCCCCCTCCTTCCTCCGACCTCCCTCCAGGTAGTTGTGTAGAGCAATGAGGTCTTCTCTCAGCCTCCTCTTCTCCAGATTGAACACCCCCAGCTCCCTCAGTCCCTCCTCATAGGCCAGGTGTTCCAGACCCTTCACCAACCTTGCTGCCCTTCTCTGGACACACTCCAGCACCTCAATGTCCTTCCTTTAGTGAGGGACCCAGAACTGAACACAACACCCTAGGTGTGGCCCCACCAGTGGTGAACACAGGGGGGGCATCACCTTCCTGTTCCTGCTTGCCAGCCTGTTTCTAATACAAGCCAGGATGCCAGTGGCTTTCTTGGCCACCTGGGCATTGCTGACTCACATTGAGAGCTGCATTGGAGGAGGCAGGACCCCGTGGTAACAGGCAGAACCACTCTTATGGAGCATTTTATCAACCCTGACAGTTTACAGCCTGCAAATAACTTCATGCATGCCCAGCAGCTTCTGAACCAGCCCCAGAGAGCCCAGCCCTGGCTGCCTGCTTGGGTACAACACAGGGCATCTGGCCAGAATCTGGCTGGCTCCGTGGAGCATCTCAGCTCAGGCCACCTCACCCTTGCCCGTGCTTGCTCCACACAGTTGGTGCTGGGGTCTCTCTGTGTCTTGAACAAGGAACAATTCATCATGTGAAAAAAGGAAGGTGTCAGGCCATAGAGTAATTGCTGGGAACATGGGGATTGAATGACTAAAGCCTCATTCAAGTGACAGGAATTTTGCCTTTCATTTCAGCGTGGCCAGGATTTGCTCAGCAGAAAAAGAGGGGAAGGTTTCTAAGATGTCATTCAATTTGGATAAGTACCAACAGTTCGCTTGGTTATCCCAGAGCCTTTTATCTGCAGTAAATACAAAAAGAAAAGGCCTTTTGAGCAGGCAGATTGAGAGGGTGTTAAATAAGTTGTTACCCTCTTGCTCGCTCTGCCTGCAAGTAGCCAGCTTTCATGGATGGAGGTTTTACAGGGCTGTCCACACAAGGCCAAGAAGAGGTAAATTGTATTTGGGGTTTTAATGATGGAAATTTAAGATGCTGTTTTTACTTCACCCTGGACAAGCCAGTGGATCAATGCAGTAGCTGAAGAACTGTTGACAAATAATGATGAGGCTGTAGAAGACAGTTCAAAGGACATATCTGCATAAAGAGCTACAGGCAAGAAGTATTTCTCCTTTTATAGAGCTTGCCAAAATCTGATTCTGAGAAGTCTCTGCTGCAGTTAGACTTCACCTCCTGACTTCTCACTCCAAAAGTCCCTGGGGTTTGGGTTTTGGGTTTTTTTTTTGCCCAGAGTGGTATTCATTGCCATACAGACAGTGGCCTGGTTTCAGCATAATTCTTCTCTGCTCTGGTGCCAGAGAGGGCTAGTAGCAGTTGTGAGACTGAATCAATATTTGCAACAATTACATGGAACTTTACCTTCAAGCTTTCTGGGTTCAGCTGCCTTTTAAATTTGGCAGGAATAATTCTCCACCATCTACTCTCTGCTTTTAGCAATAGACCTGAACAAACACTCCTGGCCAGTAGACACCCGGTCCAGTACCAGCTACCTGTGCAAACCTGACTCTGGATTTGCATGGTGCTAAGAGTTTTGAGAAGCTGAAACACATCTACATTTGGGTCAGGTGCTCTGAGCAACAAATATTACCATGCAAGCTTATTTATTATCCTTACAAAATACCTTCCAGTTGGTGGTTCATGAACATTTAAAGAGTTTCTTATGTGGCAATTCTTCTTCCTCCTCCTGACAGAATATTGATCCAGCCATCCTGTCAGCTCCTGTATCAGCTTAGTTACTACCATGGTTACTGCTACAGCACTGAAATTCATTGAATCTATATTCCTGTCCTACAAGGTGGAAATGAAGGGCTGTGCCTGCTTATTCCCAATAGAGTGCTGTTACTGTCTTAGGAGGTGAAGAGCTTTGAAGAGTTATGGAGCTGCAGACTGTATTTTCAAAACTGGATGCTAATTATAACAAAAAATAGAATCAAACTACAGACCAAGCAGAAAAAAAGTTCATTTTTGAGGCACTCATTAACCACTGTTGGCTGCTTCTGGATGCTTTCTGCTTCCGACCAGTGTAAAACTCCCTCGAGCTCAAGCTCTGCAGTTTCTCCCTCTCTGCTTTTGTTCATTCTGTCCCTGCTAAGTGCCACACAATTCCCACAAGACAGCTGGAAAAATCCATTTGTATGAAACAATATGACTGCAGAGTGGAGACATTAGGGAGAAGGTCTGTTGTGCTCCTAAGGCTGAGTGTCGTCTTTGCATCCCAGCATGTACTGCCATAATCACCAGCTCTGCCGCTGCTGTGCTGCTGGTGCAGGCATGGAGAGGAGAAGGGAGTGAGAAGGACTTTATGTCTGTGAGTGGGAAGTGATGGTTTTTGGCAGCTGTTGTCTCATTAGTTTTCCATTAACTGCATTCCTGTGCCACTCTAGCTGTCAAAGGGATTAAAACACCCCATGCCATCTGACTGGAAATATGAAAGGCAGTGGTTGATAGGTAAGTCACATTGAGCAACTTGGAAGCCAAGGGGCCAGCTGGTATCCTAAGAGGGAGTCATTTGTAAGGCACAAATGGGTCTAAGTAAGCACAAGGGAGGCTATGACCCTGAGCACTGAAACACATCCTTCTCTTGAAGCAGTTAGCAGTTCCACTGAATTCACTGGCAGCAACATTTTTGACCAGCTCTTTTGTGTGTCTAATATTCCCTGGATAAAAACCAGAAGTGGTGAGATCACCTTGCTAGTTGTTGGGGCTTACAAGCTAAGTGTTTGCAGAGTGCTTTGAGATAGCAGCCTAGGAAACAGGTCCAAAGGGGAGTCCAAGGGTACCAAATCTCCTAGACACATCCACTGCTTAATATTTTTGATGAATTTAGCTCTATCCTGAAAGCTGTGAAATTTCTCACCCCTAGGATTTTGGCTGGCAAACTATTCCCAGATGTTACCTTTCTGAGGATTAGAAGTAGGGTTATTAGTATGGGCAAATGATGGAAAAAAAGAAGAAAAGCCAATTTAAAAAGGATTATCAATGGCATTATGAGCCAAAAAGAGCAACTGTACTCTGAACAGTCCATTTGCTTCCTGGCTCTGGGCACCATCTCCCCAGTCTCAGCAACTGACACACCACTGTTGTCCCTCCCTTTCTATTATCCCCTGATGGAACATGGGCACCCTGACCCTTGCACTGAGCTCCTGGCACCCTGTTAGCACCCAGCCTCATCCCAGGCTGGGGTCAGGTAAGCCTCTGGCTGCAGAGAAGATCCTCTACATTTAATGAGGTAGCATTTTCTTCCCTTCCTGCTGGCTAACGAAACGAGCTGTATGTAGAAAACAGAGCCTGATGAAAGAGCTTGTGGGAAGAGTGGCTGTACCCTCAGCCCTGGGCTCCTGAAAGATGCCAATAACCATCAGGGCAGGATGGTGACTGAGCCAGCATTGGAAACCATGAAAGCAGGAAGAAGCCAAAGCCTCAGTAGTAAGCCATTATTTTTCTCCTATTCCCCCCTCCCCAATCTTTATTTGCTAGGATGAGAAATTACTTTTGTTAAACATTTTACAATTGAGGCCACTTTCTGTGCAGCAGCCATGAGCTGCCTGTCATTCACATCTGACAGCGGGGGAGGACCCGGGCTCGGATATCATCCATCAGCAACAGACTCACATCACTGTGTGACGAAGGGCAAGGCAGGGAGGAAGTGGGGGGCGAGGGGAGGGAATGGGAGGTAAATAGCATAGAGAAATCTCATTTTCAGTTGCCAGCTCAAAAACAACCCCAGCTTGCCGTGGCCCAAAGCCATTTCCTGTTGAGTGCAATGACTTTGGTAGTTTCTCTGCACTTATTAGACAGCCAACCAAAAAATCCCCAACAAAAAACCAAACCAACAACAAAACCCAAGCCCATCCCAGAACAAACCCAACAACAAAAAGCAGACTCTGAAAATGAAGCAGACATGGCTAACAGCAGCTATCTATCTTAGTCTCCATTTCCCAGTAATTAGCAGGAGTCCAGCATCTCCCTCGGAAAGAAGTAGCTAAATAAACCCCCAAACTGCTTCCATCTCTCCGTGAGCATCAGCACCAGGAGTGAAATCTGGATGGTGCATTCCCAGGAAAACCAGCACCTGGCACCACAAAGAGCCAATTTGCTCCTTGGCTCTGATGTCACCGCCACCCTGGTGCAGAGTCCTGACCCGGAGCAGTGCGCCAGCTGTTGGGAGAATTATTGTCCCACAGCCATCACCTTTCCATGTGGGATTGGATCAGGGCAGCAAAGCAAAATACCTTTCATCCCAACCTGGCAGCACTGGAGGGACTCACTCTGCATCTGCTACTTTTCCCACACAATGCCTTTACTTTTGTCTCCACCTGACGAGCTCCAAACTGGCAGCCAAGAGCAACAGTTCTGGCCTCACAGATCATTTCCTAGTCAAGCAGCTGTGCTGGCAGCACTGATTAATGTTTCAGGATAACTAACTTCCTCCTCATCTGTGATTCCTCTGTACCTCTTAGTCTGCTCATGTGGAAAGGGCTTAGCACTGGGTTTAAACAGCACTTCCTCCACAGGCTAACTTTGCCTGGTGTTTGTCCATGTCGTGGCACCTATCCATGTGAAAGAAAAAGCATGTTGAGGGTAATGGAGCAGAAGGACAGAGGGTCATCATTATTTTTTAAGCTGCTTTGGGGATTCCAAAGAAATCACTTGCAAGTGTCAATTATGTAGGTATTTTGATGGGGCTGCCTTGTGGAAGGGAGTTTGGCTCTGCCACACCTTTTCCTCCTTCAGAGCGCTTTCACCTGAATTTTAATCCTCTAAAAAGACCCTTCAAGCCTGAGAAAGATAAAAACCAATAAAATGTTTGATGTGGGGAGATGGCACAGGGTGACCCTGAGTGCTGTCCTTTGTGGATGAAAAATGTCTCATTTAAAGTTTTCCAGTCTGTGAGACTCTCCCAGAAAAGAATTTGATTTCCTGGCTTTTGCATTCGAGTCTGATCTCAGCAGAAATTGGCTCATGCAATCAGGCCAGGACAGAGAGAGGAATCCAGCCTGATTTTGTGCCCTTCACCATCACCTCAGAGAGGTACAAGGAGTTGTGTCCCTTCAGCAACCTGAGCTGCTGCTCCATAAGCAAGAGAGCTGGCATGATGAATACTGAACCTATTGCCACTACCCAAATACCCACATCAGTTCTCAAGGCAAAGAGCTGGTGTGCAAAGGGCTGCAGATCTTCAAGAGATGAAGAGACATTTTGTCCCCACCAGAAAGCAGCTGATAATGAAAGAGCAAAGCATCTACATTCAGGTTTTGCCTGTTCCATCTTCTTAGAGTCCTGATTTAGTTAATTGCCCAAAGGAAGATTAAAAAAAATGCTGCCACCTTTTATTCTGCCTCTGAGCTGTTGGCAGCAAGGAGTGCCTGTGCCTTGCAAACTGATGTCTCTGACTTGAGAAGTTTGGGTGCTCAAGTTTCTTGCTTTTCACAGAATCACAGAAAGGGAAGGGTTGGAAGAGACTTCTGTATCTCATCTAGTCCAACCCCACTGCCAGAGCAGGTTCACCTTGGGCAGGCTGCACAGGTGGGTTTTCAATGACTGCAGAGATGGAGACTCCAGCACTTCACTGGGCAGCCCATTCCAGTGTTCCATCACCCTCAAAGTAAAGATGTTCCTCCTCATGTTTAGGTGGAACTTCCTATGTTCAAGTTTGTGCCCATTACCTCTTGTCCTGTCACTGGGCACCCCTGGGAAAAACACTGGCTCCATACCCCAGAGACATGCCTGTAAGTTTTTCCTAGACACTGATAAGATCCCCCCTCAGTTTTCTCTCTTGAGGCTAAAAATCCCAATGTGCCTCAACCTTTCTTCATCAGAGAGATGTTCTAGTCTCCTAACCACCTTTGTAGCCCTTTTGGTCCAGAAGGGTTAATAGCAAGAGAAAAGATGCCTCTTTGCTGCTTCAGGTGGTGGGGAACCAGTCAGACTGGGATCCTCCCCAGAGCTCTGCAGAGGGCTTGGTGCTGCCCTCACCGTTTACTGGGATGATTTCTGTTAACTTGAGCTGAGAATAACCTGTGGGCATCTCGGCCTATAAAGACCTTTCCCCTCCTGTTATAAAAGGGAATACCCTGGCACAGCTCTCAAACCCCACATCCTGGAGGAAATGGATGGAAATATTTCTGGGGTTTGTTTTTCTTCATTACCTAACCAAGTGAAACTCTCCAACTCTTGGGCTGTTTCATGTTTTTCTTAGCACTGAAACTCCTGCAGTGCACGATCAGATAGGAGTCTCAGCTCCTGGTAAGAAGGAGGAGTACGTTTCTAGCCAGCAGGATGCACAGAAAAGCTTAAATTCGATGTTAGGCCTTAGGAAGCAGAAGGTGCATTAAAAATAAGTTAAAATATCACGCTTCCTGGGACTCTGACTCATGCCTCACAGACTGGAGATTCTGGAAATGGTTAATTAGGAGAAATCTCTTGGGATGTTCTCAGCTAGAACATCTTCGGTGCCAGGATCACAAAGGGCTAGGATTTAATCCATATTACAGCAGCAATGGGAATTGCACACCCTGCTGGATATCAATGCCCAGCAAGACATCACTTTGGCAGGTTTAGAGGCTTCCATAGCCCTGCAGGTATGCACCACAATGGGATTTCCTTCCCTTTAGGTCAACTTGATCAGTGCCTATGGAAGGCACAACATGTTTCAGTACAATAGGTTAATATTTTGCAGGTCCTGTGTTTTAGGGTGGGGTTTTTGAGCAGATGAACAGCATCAGTAATCAGTGCTACTGCAAGGACTAGTCTAATAAGGAGCAGCTGAGGAACTGGGGCCGTTTAGTCTGGAGAAGAGGATGCTGAGGGGAGATCTCATTGCTCTCCACAATTCCCTGAAAGGAGGTTGTAGAGATGAGGATTGGTTTCTTCTCCCAGGTCACTAATCATAGGATCAGAGAAAATGGCCTCAGGATGTGCCAGAGGAGGTTTAGGTTGGATACAAGGAAAAATTTCTTTAATGAAAGAGTGGTCAAGCACTGGAGCAGGCTCCTCAGGGAGGTGGTGGAGTCACCATCCCTGGTGCAGGTCAAAAATGTGAGGACATGGCACTTCTGGACATGCTTTGGCAGCCGTGGTGGTGTTGGATTGATAGTTGGACTTGATAATCTTAGAGGTCTTTTCCAACCTCTATGATACTGTGATTTGGTTACCTCTAGTTCCTGTTTACAGGGAAATCACACAGATGTGCTAAGCATGGACCATCAGATCTCAGGTCTCCTGCCTCAGAATTTGCCTCCTCACCAGAGGATTGTCCATCTGTCATTGAAAGCAGTGGTTAAAGACCTAAAGATGTACACTAAGTCTTATTTCTGTTTTCTTGTGGAAGCTCACATGTTCTGTGTGAATAATAAAGAACCTGTAAGTCCAAGAGATTAATCTTGGGGGGCTGAGTAACTATCAGACCTTTGGATCAATCCTTAATTTAACCAAACCATTAAAGAATGGGCAGAAGGCTTCAATTCATTGCTTTATTGTAACAGTTTAAGGCTTAAGTGGATCAAGGGAAATAGGAAACAAAAAATCCTTGACAGTTCATTCCAGAGCTACCCTTACAAAGCACGAGGCCTGTCACTTATTTACCTTGCCCTTGATAAATACACACCAAAGGAGGGAAGATTTTACAGCAAAAAATATCGATAGTGTCTTAAGGGAGTCAGGGAAAATTGGTTTGTCTATTTACAGGTCAATACATAAAATCCTCCATAAAGCTGGTACTTATTTGACTTTGATGCCTGAACACCACCAGGGGTGTAGAGGGGTTCTCCTCTGTAATGTGCAGTGGCCCAGAGCAGAGGAGCTGGCTGGTTGTGCTGCCTTCTCCGTGTAACCTTGTGTCAGCTCAAGCCACATTTGCTTCATCAGGGCCATGAGCTGTGCAGGTGTGCTGGGAATGCCACATGGATGTGGTTTATCTATGACTCAGGGGCCTTCTGAGACCTTCTTCATCATTTACTGCCCTTGTCATAGCAGGCAAGTGCATTGTAAGGACCTGGGAGTGCTGGTGGACAAGTTCACCATGAGCCAGCACTGTGCCTTCATGGCCAAGAAGGGCAACGGTATTCTGGGGTGCATTGAGAAGAGTGTGGCCAGCAGGTTGGAAATGGTTCTTCTCACCCTCTAATCTGCCCTGGTGAGGCCACACTTGTATTGTGTCCTGTTCTGGGCTTCCCAGTTCAGGAGGGACAGAGAACTACCAGAGAGTCCAATAGAGGACCATGAGGATGGTTACTGGGGCTGGAGTAAGAGTACCTGGGGCTCTTCAGTCTGGAAAAGAGAAGACTGAGAGAGGGTCTTGTAAGTGAGGATGGGGCTGGGCTCTGCCAAGTGGTGACCAGTGATAAGACAAGGGACAATGGGCACAATTTTCATCCATATGTTTTCATTGCCTTGTAGGAAGGAGTAATTAGACCCTAAGCCCCATGTCAGAGCACAAGGTCGAAGTCCTGCCACGTGCCCTCTGTGGGAAGCCCTTCCTGACCCTTCATACTGTTCTGGCCATAGCTCATGCCTTCCTGGCCTCAGCATTCCCTTGAACATTGGCAAGTTTTCCTAGGCAGTTGTATCCACTGCTGGGCAGATGCAGCATGTGTTCCCTAGGGGCTGGGAATAAGTGGGAAAGGCTGCACAGGCTCAACTGGCACAAATGAGGTGGTTTCCAGATGTTTCCACCAAAGCAAAGGGAAGATATTAGCTGTAAGCTTTACTTCCACTTCCCTCAGGGAAGGCCAAGATCGGGGTCTGGGTAAGAGAATGGTTTTATATCTGTGCAAGACTTTAAGTGGGAAAAGAAGCCCAGAAAGCCCAAGGACATTCCTCATAATTATCAGGAATAGGAAATGTTGCCCAGAAAAGGAGCAAGGGAAGATGCAGAGAGAGAAATAATACCTGTCATTAAATTACCTGAGCAGAGCAGCTGCAGTACCACAGAGCAGCAGATAAAAAGTCAACCAGAGCTCAGGCACAGAGCCCTTCTGCAGGGAAGAGACAAAGATGGCAGACTTGATAAACACAGTCACTAGACACAGCCAAGATCCCAAGCATCAGGCTGAATGCTACAGTTATGAAAATAGTGCCCTTAACAACTTGAAATCATCACTTGCAGGACGTAGGATCAAGCCCAAGAAATCAGGGAGAGACAAAACCGATTGGGTAGAAATTCCACAGAATGGGGGTCAACACCTCTTCTGTTCTCTCTATCAGGACTTAAAAAGGTATGAAGTCTGGGATATAAAGGCCAACAGCAAGAAAGAAGGTTTTATTTTCCTTCTCAGCCAGCAGTAAACACCACACATCTTTCAGAAAATGAGACATGTCCCAAGGAATTTGAGATGGATCATTGCCTTTTATGAAACATTAGATGTCTGGAAGTTAACACTGAAAATTAGAATGCAGAGAATAGGCAGACCACAGAAAAAACACCATCATTATGTGCAAGGTATTGACTTGCCTTTCACAGTGGGGATAACAGCATTATCGTTTAGGTAAGCAAATGGGAGAACAAATCCACCTTGCAGCCTTTTACATCTTTATTTATTTTGTGGACCAGCTGAAATTTGCTGCAGTCCCCTGCATCACCCACTACTGCCTGGAGGAAAGTTTCTCCCCAACAATATTTTGAGAGAGAGCACAAAGGATCTTAGAGCAACGAGCAAACACCAAAGAGCATGAGCACGGTTAAGTTGTTTCTGCCTGCTCCCCCCTTCAGAGAGGGCTGAGCAGGGGCAAACATTGTGTGTTTGCAAAAGAAACACAGCCCTACCACGAAGGGAGAGGGGACAAAACTGCTCTGAATTCTCTTTGTTGCCTTTTGTGAGACAAATTCTCCAGCACAAAGACATAAACCTTAAAACTCCCACGTGCCAGTACGCTCTCCCATTATTGTTGCCAGCAACAGTGGCCTGTGTTCAGCTGCCTTTGACCTCTGCATCTCCCTTCCCCTTTTCATGTGCTCTCTATTTGTGGTCTCCTACCTGGTGGTTAACAAATCACTGCATTACACAAGTGGAAGAAAATGGTTCTGTGATAAAGGACTTGTGATGAGCAGAGATGATGCTGGTGGTTTGCTCTACAAGGTTCTTCCTAAGCAAGCAACTGTCTCCTGCTTCCCTAATTCTCCTCTTGATCACTGAGAAGAAATTATGTGATGACTGAGCAAACTAGCATGTCTGTACAGCTTGTGCTGAAGTTTTATGTGGAGTTCGGGGGAGGTTTAGGCTGGAGGTTAGGAAGAAGTTCTATACAGAGAGAGTGATTGCCCATGGGAATGGACTGCCCAGGGAGGTGGTGGAGTCACCATCATTGGAGGTGTTCAGGGGGAGACTCGATGGAGTGCTTGGTGCCATGATCTAGTTGTTTAGGTGGGTTGGATTGGTTGATAGGTTGGACGTGATGATCTTGAAGGTCTCTTCCAACCTGGTTTATTGTATTGTATAATTCATGCCACAACATGTGCAGCCCCAGGAGAACAATGCTTTTAAGCCTTAGATGATGTTGTTGCATGGTGCCCAGGTTGGTGGCTACCTGAGGAGTGGCTTTGAAAGCAAAGGCAGATTGAGAGGCACTCTGCTCTAGTGGCACAATGGAGGGGGTGGTGGTTGATGGTGTGAGATCAGGAACCAACAGCCATGGTACAACTTCTCAACCTGGTTTTACTGGTGAATTGGAGGTGTGAACAGCCATGCCCTGAATCCACGAGGGAGAGGCTCAGTGGTATCAGGTCACCTACTTTCCAAGGCCACCCACCTCTGTTCTCATGGAAAAGAAGCTGTGGTTTCTAAACTGGATATATCTTGTTTGCAGCTTGACTGCTGCAGGAGTTGGCCTCAATCTGGCCTTCAGTTTTGCATGCTACCATTCCAGAATGAGCAGCAGGGCTGCTGCTGCTTCTTCTGCCAGTTTTCAATGCCCAGCAGGCCATGATCTTCTAGGGCAGCAGCATCGCCATCTCTCTGCTCCTCATGAGGGACCTTACTTTGGAATCATAGAATGGTCTGGGTTGGAAGGGACCTCCAAAGGTCATCCAGTCTGCAGTCAGTAGGGACATCCTCAACTAGATCAGGCTGCCCAGAGCCCTGTCGAGCCTCACTTTCAATACCTCCATCTCCCCTCAGCTTGTCTTTCTCCATCGTTCTTGGGCTAAGCTATTCAAGAGGTTTATCAGACAGTTTGTGGTAATGTGGCATTTGCAATGACAGCCAGCCCTGAAAATATGTGAGGGAGTGCCTTGATTTCATAGACCTTCATTGGCATTTTGGTCTCTTTTAGAACTTAGTTACTCTTATTTTTTGTCCCTAAGTCCTATTTGTGCTGGTGACAGGTCCAGCAGGCACAGCTCCCAGGTAAGTGGGGAAATCTGCAAATAACAAAGATTTGGAGGAAGGCAAAGGATTTTTCTCAAGGTCTGTGTGCTTTGAGAACGTGCTGAAGACAAGTAAAAGCTGTAGTGAATCTGTATGACATGAGATGAAAAACAAACAAGTGCACCAGCAACCAGACTCCAAGGCATGGTGCTTTTCTACTTCAAATCACAATTCCACCAGCTTCAAAGAAAGCAGGAGCACTGGAAACAGTTTTCTGGGGACAGAGTGCATTGCACATTGCTCAGCTGTGGTTTAGAGGTTTGCTCCCTTTGCCCCCCTCCTCCCATTGCTAAGTTGCTCCTTTCCTCCTGGTAGTTAGAAACAAGCTAACACCTCAGGGATGGAGGGAATGATTGAAAACCCATGAAGACCTTGAGTCACCACCAGTAAACCACTTTCTACTGCAGCTGAATGTCTGTTTGCATTTGATTATTTGGTGGGATCTGGTTGGACTCAAATGAAACTGTTGCTAGGGCTGGGAGAGGAATAGGACTACAGCAGTCTTTAGTAATGATCTGAAGTACCGCCATGTGCAGCAGTGGCGCTGTGCAACTCACTGCACATCACTGCCATGTTGTTAAGGAGACCCCTGAAACACAGAGAGCCTATTAATGACGGTGAAAGGCTGCAGGGAGCTGAGCACCCGCTGTGTTTGGAGACCCTCGACTCACATCCTCCCTGCCAGCTGTAGAAGTTTCCACTCAGCCTCCAATGCACAGAGATCGCCACCCCCTTGTATCCCCCAGCTGAAAAGCTCATGGGAGCCCTCCCTAACCTGTTCCAGTGGGCAAAGACTGGGATTACAAAGAGCCTGGTGCTTCTGCAAGGGCTGTACTGAGGGAGGGTATAAAGGCAAGATCTTCTCTGATGGTTTCTGAAATTACTTTGCCTGCAAGCCACTAATCCCTCTTCAACTAAACAGTTTTATTCTCCTGTACTGTGACAGGTTTTTTTCTCCTGCTCTCTCACTGTCATACAACTACTAAAGCCAAAGACATATCAGCTATAGACTTCCTTGCAAAAAAAAATACCAACAACCCAAACAAAATGAAAAACTCAATTGGCTCAATGGAAAATGCTAAGATTAAACCTGGAGCTAAATCTGACCCAAAGGTCATCTCTGAGCTCCTACAATGGCTGAAGATGTGCATCATTCATTTGTAAGCTAAGTGAGGTGCTAGAGAGGTCATTGAACCAGAGGAAAGCACAACTGGCAAGGTGACAAATGTTACCAAGATTTTTTCCTCAAAGCAAAGAGGAGCCAAAGAGAAGGACATAGGTAATTGCATCTTTCAAGCGGATGAAAGCCAAGTGAAAAAGAGATGTTAGGCTGTCACTGCTTCCTCCAGCTCTGCTGAAGGGGTAGTGACAGGGGAAGAAATCAGACATGTCCTCAAAATCTTACCTTGATCTCCTGAGTAGATGCAGTGCTTCCTGCTGTCCCACTGGTCCCAGGTGTTCCCAGCTGCGTTTGCTGTCTGAGGAGAGGATGCTACCTCAGAGTGGCACCACAGTGGTTGTGGACCCTTTTTGTCACAAAGCCACATAGAAAAACCTCTTGGCTTTCCCATTTCTTCTCTCTGCCTCCCTTCAGTGTTTGGCACCACTGAGTAAACTGATGGGCAGCAGCTGGGTGGGGAGCTCTGTCCATGTGCTTTTTATTAGGGCAAGACTCAACGAGTCTCTTGGCAACCTGATCTAGTTGAGGATACCTCTGCTTACTGCAGAGGGAGGTGGGTTAGATGACCTTTGGAGGTCATTTCCTACTCAAATCATTCTATGATTCTGTGATTAATAGCATGATAAATAGAATAGAATAGAATAGAATAGAATAGAATAGAATAGAATAGAATAGAATAGAATAGAATAGAATAGAATAGAATAGAATAGACCAGGTTGGAAAAGACCTTTGAGATCATTGAGTCCAACCTATCATCCGACACCATCTGATCAACTAAACCATGGCACCAAGTGCCCATCCAGTCTCTTCTTAAATAGTGATGGTGACCCCACCACCTCCCTGGGCAGCACATTCCAATGGGCAATCTTTCTTTCTGAGGACAGGATGCCACCTCAGAGTGGTACCACACCGGTTGTAGGCTCTTTTTGTCATGAAGCCACATGGAAATCGATGGAGTGAGTTTTCCACTCCAGCCTTCCTTAGATGCAAGAGAGAATGAACCACCTCCCTGACAGGATGAAGGGAAATGCTCTTCTCTCACATGGTGGAGACTTTCTACCATACCTGGAAAGAGAGCCCATGAGCAGGTTACTTATGGACCTGCTCCTGGCCAGGCTTCCCTGTGTCTTCTTCTGAGTTATCACACTGCCTCTCACCTGACACAGGAGCTGATGACACAGGTCCTGCTCTAAGGTGGTCTGGCTATTTGGGTTTCCAGCAGCTGAACCCTGCCATCAGATCTGAAAAGGGAGATTCCTGCCAGCAGTGACCACTTAAACCCAAACTATTTATTGGGAGGGGGCTTATTAGTTTAAAGAAGAAATCATCAGTAGGCCAGATTCTGAGGAGCAGCCTTCAATGCTGATTGAAACCTTGTGCTGGCTTGTGGGGCACATAGTCAAGCGTGGCCCCTGAAAAGGGTCACCAAACCCACATCCCATGGTATTTCTATTTGCTTTCAATTGCAAATGAATATTGTTTAAGGACTTAATTTCCAGTTTGCCTTGTAGAAATTGATTTATCTCTTAATAACACCCTTGCTGTGAAGGGGTGAGAGGAAGCAGAGCCTGAGCAATAGCTCCATTGTGTTGTCAGTATAAATTAGAGCTGAAGATGTTACTCTTTAACCACAGGCTTTGGGGTTTCTGGTTTAGTTGTTTGCCTTTTTTTTTTACAAGTGCAATTTCCAGCTGACAAAAGGCTTTTTGCACAACAGATTCTTTCCTGTTTAAGGTTTCATCCCACACAGTTTTCACAGCCTCGCTGCCCTCTGAACCTCCTGCAGGCAGCGGCATGCAGGGGAGAGGGGATCAAGCTACAGGAAAGAGAGAGCCTGCTTTCTGCTCTGTAAATTGCACTGCACAGCTATTGGTGATAATTATAGGGAGGAGGCTGATTGATTTACAATCCACCTTCTGAAAAACTGAGGTTTCAGTAGACCCAGGGAAAAAAAACAAACCAAACCAAACCAAGCCAAAACTAAGAAATCTTTATCTATCATTAGAGAAGAGAGAGCTAATTTCAGGTGCCTGAGAGTCGCAAGAAGCTCCAAGACACAGTTCAGTCTGAAGAAGGAGCTTTACCTCTGAAGTACAAACTGCCTCGTTGCTACTAGGATCTCACCCCCAAATGGGTAGCTGAAATCTGAATTGAGTGCATCAGCTCTGCAGATGTGGCTTTGCCCTGAAACAAGGGTCCAGGCAGAGCTAGGTGATCCTGCTCTGCACTGAATGGTCTCTAGAAGTCCCTTTCAACCCCTAACATTCTGTGAATCTGAGAAGCTCACGTGGACTGTGTAGCCTCACTAATCCCTGATTTCACCCAGCCCAAGACTCAAGGGCAGCATCAAGCATCCTGTGATTCCTTTAGCATAAACAGGAAGACATCTCCATCCTCTGTATTACCTCATTATGGCATTAAGGCCTGTGGAAGGGAGAAAGATTTATTTCTAAATTACCATTTGTATACACACACACACACACATATATATACTCATTAGCTTCCTGGGATGTATATTTGGAGCATGTAAGACATTCTTCAACAGAAATTTCTGTTCAGCTCAGGAATTCATCACCACAGCAAGGCATAATGAACCTTTTGCTGCAGGATGCAGCTCCTGCTGAAGGAGAGACTAGACATCCACCACTCTTCCTGTTGTTAAGGTTAGACTGAGAATGGGGAAAATAAGTCAGCCTTTGTTGCTTTTGCTAAGTGTGCCTGTAATGAGCTACACTAAAATTAGAAAGGTAAAAGCATTTTCAGCCGAAAGCAAAGTGTGGAGCTGATGTAATTTATTGCTGTTAATCAAAGACCTAGTACAAAACAAAGCTTTTCCAACCTTTTGTGCTCACAGAGTCTTTGGGCTGGCAAAACAGACCAAGAAAATCCTGGTTAAACTGTTTTAAATCTGTTTCTTCCAGGAAAAAAAGAAACTAAAACACAATTGACTTTTCATATTCATTTACCACCCTTCCACCCTGCTTTGGGGAGGAGCAGGGAGGTCATTCTGCCCTGTACTCAGCACTGGTTAGTCCTGTGTCCAGTTCTGGGCTCCTCAGGTTAGGAAAGATGTTGAGATGCTGGAAGGTGTCCAGAGAAGGGCAACAAAGCTGGGGGGGTTTGGAGCACAGCCCTGTGAGGAGAGGCTGAGGGAGCTGGGATTGCTTAGCCTGGAGAAGAGGAGGCTCAGGGGAGACCTTCTTGTTCTCTACAACTCCCTGAAGGGAGGTTGTAGCCAGGTATCACAGTATCACGGTATCTCCAAGGTTGGAAGAGACCTCAAAGATCATCGAGTCCAACCTGTCACCACAGACCTCATGACTAGACCATGGCACCTTTAGGTTTAGGCTGGATGTTAGGAAGAAGTTCTTCACAGAAAGAGATTTGGCCATTGGAAGGTGCTGCCCAGGAAGATGGTGGAGGTGTTTAGGAAGAGACTTGATGGGGTGCTTGGTGCCATGGTTTAGTTGATTAGATGGTGTTGGGTGATAGGTTGGACTTGATCATCTCAAAGGTCTAATGCCCAAAATCATTCATGTGGCCACATTTCTCTCACCCTTCCCATTTTCCAGAGAATCACAGAATCAATAAGGTTGGAAGAGAGCTCCAAGGTCATCAAGTCCAACATGTCACCCAAGACCCCATGACAACTAAACCATGGCACCAAGTATCATGTCCAATTCCCACTTGAACACCTCCAGTGATGGTGACTCCACCACCTCCCTGGAAGCATAGAATGATTTAGGTTGGAAAGGACCTTTAAGATCATCAAGTCCAGCTCTTATCCTAATGCTGCCAAGTTCACCACTAAATTATGTCCCTCAGCACCACGTCTTCAGAGCTTTTAAATCACTCTGGGGATGGAGGCTCCACCACTTCCTGGGCAGCCTGTTCCAGGGCTTGACAACCGTTGGAAAATCTGTTTAAAGATGATCACTCTGGCCAACTGAAATTCAAAATGTGCTTCTAACCCTTCTCATCCTTTTCCAGAAGTATGCAAGGGCAGGTTTAGACTGGAGGTTAGGAAGAAGTTCTATACAGAGAGAGTGATTGCCCATTGGAATGGACTGCCCAGGGAGGTGGTGGAGTCACCATCATTGGAGGTGTTCAGGGGAGACTCGATGGAGTGCTTGGTGCCATGATCTAGTTGTTTAGGTGGGTTGGATTGGTTGATGGGTTGGACGCGATGATCTTGAAGGTCTCTTCCAACCTGGTGTATTGTATTGTATTGTATTGTATTGTATTGTATACTGTGATGTCTCTCCACTCTCCACCTGCATTCTGCATACACAACATTGTTCAGGGTAAAATAGATGCAGGAAATGGTCTGTGGTGATGGGTTGGACTTGATGATCTTTGAGGTCTCTTCCAACCTTGGTGATGCTGTGATACTGTCCCTTCTCCCAGGCAACCAGCACCGGAACAAGAGGACACACTCTCAAGCTGCGCCAGGGGAGGTTTAGGCTGGATGCTAGGAAGAAGTTCTTCCCAGAAACAGTGATTGGCCATTGGAACGTGCTGCCCAGGGAGGTGGTGGAGTCACCATCCCTGGAAGTGTTTAGGAAGAGACTGGATGTGGCTCTTGGTGCCATGGTTTAGTTGATCAGATAGGGTTGGATGATAGATTGGACTTGATGATCTCTGAGGTCTTTTCCAACCCGTTTAACTCAAATTCTAATTCTAATTCTAATTCTAATTCTAATTCTAATTCTAATTCTAAAACCCCTCCAAAAGAGCAACACATTTTTTATTTCCCCCTCCCTCTCCCCACACTTTTTTTTCAATAGAAGAGGCCTCCCATTTTTTAAATTAATAATCTTGAGGGACAGGGTTGTGTGAGTGCTCTCTGGGGGAAAAAAAAACCAAGAAGCCTGACTGGGCAAGACTTGCAAACAGAAGCCCTGAAAGGCGTAGGTGGGCAGCAAGGAGAACGTCACCGCATCCGGGCTTCGTGTCGGTAGCCAGCCCACACGCCGGTGGCATCTGTTCATCTCTTCATCCGAGCTCCTCTCTCCCTGCAGGCCCTGGGAGAATGATGCCTTAATGCAGGCAGACCAAGAAAATCGATATAAAGGATTCCCTCCTCCTATTTTATTTATTTCTTTGCTTTTTTTATTTTAAGGGAAGGAAAAAAAGCCCAACCCAGAATCTCTCGCTCCTTAATCCCTTATTAGGGATTTTAAGGTAATCTTTCATCAGCTTCCCTTACCACCACGAGACAAATAAAATCTCTCTCTTGCATTCTTACTTCAGGCAACTGAAGCATGAAATGGGAAATATCATCTGCAGTGGAGAGCAAATGTGTCACCTTATTTATTAGTTTCATGATCAGCTGAAGACTTTTGATTCATTGGACAAACCCAGCCAGAGTGTTTTTGAGTAAAGGCAAAACGAAGGAGTAGCTCTGCCAAAGGTTGCTGAGTGCTTCCTTTTGATCATTTACACAGAGATGAAATGAGAAATGTAGCTTAAAATCAAGAAGGAAAAACCCCACTACAAACCCAGGTGCCCTTCTATTCTTTTCCCTCCCGTGGGAAGTTTGAAGGGCTCTCCCTTTTCCTCTGCCAAGTCTGGATCGCATCACATTCCAACTCAAACCTCAACCTGCAGATTGAGGAGTGCTGTACCTCTGATTTGTTTGATTTAACCAAGCTCATCTACCAGCACGGTGGGCTGACACCCTGCAGTCCTGGCATACACACACCCCCCTATATCCTCTCCCCCATACCCACACACCCTCCCTACATCCACCCCCACAAACCACCACCCCACATCCAGCTTTGGGTAACTGCCCTGGCTGACTCAGCTAACAGCCTGCGATTCTGTCCCAGCAAAACCAGGACAGACATGAGGATTGAGCAGCTGGTAATTGTTGAAAAACAAAAGGCATCTAATCCCTTCAGTGTATTGCTGCTCAGCCTAAAGGGCGACACATCATCATCTTTAATTGTTGCAGACAGAAGGAAAACTCAGAAGAGAGGATTCCTCAGATTTGCAGGGTAGAGGAAAGCAAATTCAACAGCTAAGAGCTGAAGCTGGTTCTGTCTGCCCTCTGACTGAGAGATGCTTCTGAAGCAGCGTGGCCAGTGGCAGCAGTTCCCTAGGGCTCTAAGTGGATTATCCAGCAATGGATATGTTTTAATTAAGAATGGACATGTTTTCTAAACCTCTGATCTTCATCCAGATGTTTATTCAGAGATATTTTCTGGTCTGCTTTATAAAAGGGGAGTTGGCTGAGGTGGTTTGGCAATCCCTTCTGGCATGATAATCCATAAGCCTCGTCAATAATTCACATTACTGCTCCAGACTTCACCTATGCAAAGGGCATGATGAAGAGGAGCAAACCCAGCCCTGATCTTTGCTGAAAGTCCACTTTAAAGTGGAAATGCATGTAATGGTTTGATCACAGGCTCACCACCACCTCTGACTCACCACCACCTCTGACCCACCATTTAACCAACTGAATGGGGGAACCACAGGCTGACACTACTGATGTGCACACATGCAGATCAACCTGGTGTACACCTGTCAGGCAATTAAGTTCAGGTATAAGCCAATTAGGCTCTAAAGTTGGCTTCTTAGCTTAAAGAGAAGCATTTGAAAATGCTCATCTAGAATCTGCCAACTGTTGTTTTTGGTGATGTTGACTGGATGTGAGTTCAGAGGGGTGTGGGGCTAGAGGGTTAACTTGAGCTTTTAGATGGCTTTTGAGTAGGCATCAAAAAGAGCATGAATGAATCCCAGTCTGACAGCCTGCAGATAAACTGTAGATGGGAGCCATAATTCATATATATATATATGTATAAATATATATTTACAAACTCAACAACAACAGCAAATAATTCAAGGGACTCTTCCTTGCCAGCTGGTCTTCCTTCTAAAAGTGGAGGTGGAAGGCTGGGAATCTTTTCACAGCGACGATGGCATGCAGAAGCCTTCTATAGAAACTTACACAGTTATCAAACCTTTGTGGAATAATAAGCTACAATCCAGCCAGCCTGGGGCAGCCTGCTGTAATTGTTATGATTTGTTTTGCAGATACAGTACAAATTCCTTGGTAATCTTTCCTGAATTTTAATAAGGGGAAGGGAAGACTTAATTAAAGACTCCTTTGTGCTGTTCTGTGGCGACTGCCATCTGCGAGTGCTTCAGTTCTGGGTCTTATCTCCATCATGCAGCCCAGAGCTTTGCCTTTGTAGATGGTGGTGGTGGCAACTTAGGCTCAAGCAGTGCAGTAAGTGAGCAGTGTGGTTATGGGGAGCGTTCACCACTTTGGCATCTTCAGGGGCTGCTGTGGAGAGAAGGACCAGAGCCCTTTGATCTATCCTGCTGCATTACAGGCTGCTTAAGAGCATTTATGCCAACATAAATTAGGGAATGTGCAGTCTACACACAAAAGCAGAATGAACTGTGGTTATTTTAAAGGGCTATGTACAACATAATTGACTTGTATCAAGTGTAGTCTCTGGAGTCAATGGAGCCTTTTTGTACATTGAGCTAAATGGGCTTTTATTTTTACAACAGTGATATAGGGAAACTCATCTTCCCAGGGATTCATTGGGCACGTCCCCAAAGCTGGCAGAAAGGTGGTGAGCTCCTCAGCTGCAGCTCTCTGCAGGCAAAGTTTGTGATTTATTTGGAAAGAAATTCTTCCCTCCCATGGTTTTGGAAATAAGCAGAATTGATACAGGATTTTGTAATTAAGGCTGGCTGCCCCCAGCCTGCAAGCTGGAAATTCAAATAAGATGATGGATTTCTTTGCAAAAGTGGACTGGAAACTGGCTTAGGTTTCAGAAGGGGTTATGTCTGACAACAGGCAACAAGAGTTCTAGAAACAAACTGTCCTTGTCTTGATGTAGCACAACAAATTCTAAGGACAGCTTGCTGAGCTCTTGCTCCTGCCTTACACCCTGCCAGATTTTGGACATCTCAATATACTGAGGAGAAAGTGTCTTAATCTGAGGTATGCAGGAGGCAGGCAATGAGATCTGCAGGTGAGATTTACTCCACTGTGTGTTGCATATCCCACACACTCCGCTCCTCCTGCAGCAGGGGAGTCAGTTCAATATCTCTAACACCATTGAAGCTGTTGCCCCATAGCCAGGTGTTTGGGATGGAGCTCAGTCTCAGAATACAGACAGAGGCTGAGCCCCAGTTCTGATTTATACCATGGGTCTCCACTGGGGCAAGACCTGACTGTCCCCAAACACTTGAGGGATCTGGTCATTGGTCTGGAAAAAAGCCTTTACCAAAGACTGTCCTTTGGCCTCTGATGTATTTTCCCTTATGAGAGATAACTTTTACATGTCGGACTCTCTCCGGCAGTTGAGTCCACGTTGTCATCTGCTGGTTAAAAATGAAATCTTGACTTTTCTGCTTGTGTTTACAGCCAGGAGAGTTCAGATTTTCTGTGTATTTAAATGAGCCTTTTGAAGTACAGATGAAGCAGAGTCAACAGCTGCAAATAACTCCAGGGCAGGAAGAGCTGATGCAGATAGTGCCACCTTTCCAACCAGACACACAACAAAGCTGGGGAGGGGTCTGGAGCACAGCCCTGTGAGGAGAGGCTGAGGGAGCTGGGGTTGCTTAGCCTGGAGAAGAGGAGGCTCAGGGGAGACCTTCTTGCTCTCTACAACTCCCTGAAGGGAGGTTGTAGCCAGGTGGGGTTGGTCTCTTCTCCCAGGCAATTGGCACCAGAACAAGAGGACACAGTCTCAAGCAGCACCAGGGGAGCTTTAGGCTGGATGTTAGGAAGAAGTTCTTCCCAGCAAGAGAGATTGGCCATTGGAATGTGCTGCCCAGGGAGGTGGTGGAGTCACCATCCCTGGAGGTGTTTAGGAAGAGACTGGATGAGGCACTTGGTGCCATGGTTTAGTTGATTAGATGGTGTTGGATGATAGGTTTGACTCGATGATCTCAAAGGTCTTTTCCAACCTGGTTAATTTCTATTCTATTCTATTCTATTCTATTCTATTCTATTCTATTCAAAGAGCTAACCAAAGCTCAGCTAAGAGGGATCTGCTGATTTCAGCAGCCTGGTGAGAAAAGGCATCCACCAGTCTTATGTTCAAATCACAATGAAGGTGAGGTTTGACAGGTAGAAATGAACAGCTGAAACTCCATGTAGTTAGGCACAGAAAACTGGGGACTGATTTGCTTTGACCATCAACCTTAACATGCATTACTAAAGGTATTACTCTGCTTCCTTAGAATAATTTTACTGGGCGAAAACACAAAAATATGTATTTTGATACAGCTTTGACCAACATCTCATCCTTGAAGTTCTGTTTAAGGGTGCCTACTACAGTTTTCAAAGGTTTGTTATCTGTCCTACACCTCCCTCTCCTACCCCTTTACCCTACATGCCTGCTGAGCTGAGGAGCTGCTCTTGCCCCCACTGCTGCTGTCTGTATGGGAATCCTCATCACTTCCATTGCACTTGCCCCATGAGTGCTTCCTTCCATGTTAATCCCTCATAGGAGTAGCCAAGATGCTAATTATTAATCAGTTGATTGAAGAGCCAAAAATACAATCTCTAAATAATACCCATCCAGTTTAACCCTGTCCTTAGTATGTGTGTGTGTTGGAGGAGTGCCTTGGGGCATTCTGTCTCCTGTTGCACCTTGATATCACAGCACAGGGTTCCCCAAGGGAGTGGAGAAAAAGCAAAGCAGCCCTGACAGCTGAGGTTTCATTCTTTCCTGTCTGAACAGAGACTGCACATGTGGCATCATGTCCTTGCTTTAGCTGCTGGGGGATGAAAGCCTGAACTGTGGAAAGAGGGGTTAATTTGTTAAAGGAAATAACAATGCCCTTTGCCTTTTTTCTCTCCTCTTTTTATCATCAAAACCTAATCAAGCAAACAACTTCTTTCTACAGCTCAAAACATCCAGTTTGTGTTTTATTTGTATTGCACCTTTGTGTCCTTTCAGCTTTGTTAGGGTAGATCAAAACAATCCAGGAGCATATGTTCCTGTCAGATTTAATGTGCAGACCTTCTTAAATCCCCCAAAGCCTCTTCAGATGTAGACCTACATTTAAGTAAGCAATTAATTATTGCATAGCTCTTCCAAGGAATACATGATTTGTTTGCCATTTAAACTGCAGTTCCAGCTCTTTTGAAGTTTCCTGTCTGCTCATTCCCAGGCTAAGGATTGTGCAAATTTGAACTCTGTCAAATCACCAAAAGGCACTGGGGAGCCTCCATGTGTCAGGAAGAATCTCTGAGTTCTTCACTCCCCGCCATGGAGGTCAGGGACCAGGCAAATTCCGACACACGTAGCTGTACATGCAAACCACTGAACTGAAACCTCTCTCAAAAAACACACCCCTGAAACCACAGCATCTCACCCAAAAGGACACAACCTTCCTATATATATACATATAAAAGGAAGAGAACATTTAATTAATCCTACAACACTATGAAATGTTAGGCAAGAGGTTGTGCTTGGGGAGGGCGAGGATTTGGGAGTGAAGTGTTGGTTGCCCTTGTTCACGAGTCAGAGACAAAACTCTGGCGTGATTTTCTGAGGAGAAGATGCATCTGCAGTTCAGCTGTCATGTTGTCAAATGTTCCTGGAGGTCCAGCACCCTGACAGGACAGGAAGATACTACCCCCAGAGCTGGGGGGAAAATATGTCTTTCTACTGTCGAACTGCAGGCGGTACGAGAGCTTGTCATGCAGTAAATCGCCTCCACTCTGCAATGCATCACCTGCACCTAACCCAGCTAAAGAACAGAAAGCCCCATAAATACACAGAGAAAAATTAGAGGATTAGCAGAGGGCTTGTTGTGTTGGTTTTTGAAGGAGGGTACATAATTCATCACTTGGGGGCAATCATGAGAGGCATATTTAAATTACTCAGAGCGTGCGGAGCGTATAAATAATAATGAACAGAATAAAATGCAAATGGCCTGGAAGGAATCAATAGTCATGAATGAAATCAGCCCCTCAGATCCTAATTGAAATGAAAATGAGATGCATATTCAATATGTGCTTAATAGAATATACATAATACGAGCATCCAGAGCTAGTGAACGAGACCTTTCCACCGCAGCTACACACAGGCAGGGACCCCTCCCAGGAAACCCATGCCAATAGATGCGTCCACCCTCCCCACACTTCCATCTATCACTATTTATATGCACAGAAACATCAAGTGTAATGGAAACAATGAACTTTTAACCTGTGCTAGGTCTCAGCCCCAAGCATTCATGAAAAGACCAGGTGTTTTTTCCTGACTATCCCTGAAGCTGTGTTAGATGTTTTCCGTGCTGCTCCAATATTAATGAGAAGCTTTTGTTTGTGTTGGGAATAGCATGTGCCAAGGCTTTATGCTGCTCTGTGTGTTAGCCCTTTTTGCAATGATTGGATGCTCAGATGCTGATTGCTCTGGCTTGTTCCTTGGTTAGACCTTCATTGGACCTCGCTGACCTACACAGAGGAGTAGGAGCTGGTGCCCTTTGAAATCAGTTACAAAAAACATCCTTAGTTGGGGGTGGAGTAGATGACCTTTGGGGGAACCCTTCCAACCCAGACCATTTTATGAATCTATGATTCCTGCTACAGGCCTGAGTTGGGGGATCTCCTGTCATCTCAGCAGAAAGCAGAAGTGCACTTTTGTGAGGATGACTTGCCCCAACATGTTAAGCACTGGAACACTCCAGTGAAGTAAAAGATGAGTCACCTTTTAAGTGCAATTTCCTGGTGTTTGTGCCTTGGAAAACTGAGCAGCAGAGACAGGAAAATCCATGGCAGGTGGAGGAGAGTCTCTGTCAGGGATGCAAACATCAGCAGTGGTTAACACCACACTGCTGGGACAGGAGCACAAGAGGCTCCATTGCCCTGGGAGCCAAGAAATGAAAGCAGCTGGGTAGGTGTGAGCCATCACAGCTTACCTGGGACCAGCACTCTAATGTCCCCTTGCTCTTGTGTTGGAGGACACAACTTAAAGATGCCCAGCTTGCTGCTGAAATGCTGTTCAGCCCATGCCACACCGGTTACCTCACCCAGCAAAGCAGAATTAGACATATGCAGCTCCTGGGCTAAAACTCCAAAGCCCCAGAGTTCTAACTGCAATACTGCCATGGCTCATCTTCAAGGGTCTCTCCCAGCTCCTCTGCTTCTGTGTCCTCATCTCCACTCCACATCTGTCCTAAGGGCTGAGTGTTTAACATCGCTATGGAGCTTTGAAAACGTTCTGTGCTAAATTCTATCTGAAAGAATCTAACAGTTAAACAGATTGAGCTTATTTTATTGCTTTGCAAAGCAAATGTCATCTGTATTGAATTTCTTGCCTCATCTGCTAACAAATGCTCCTCTTTGAGGGTTTTTTCCACCCATTTCTGTGGAGGCAGGGCTGTTGGGGAGGAAGCCAAACACAATAATTTAAGAGCTGAGATTCTCTTTCTTGCTTTTTGTACCCAACAGTAATGCTACTACCTCATCAAGCCAAGAGCCAAGCTGATATCAGACTGATGAAGTCTTTATCCCAGACTCACTACTGGAAGGAGACACCTTCTGAATCTGCACCTGCTCTGTGACTGGGTGGAGGCATTCAGTTGAAAAGGCAAAAAGGAGAAAAGGTGTAATTATTTCTTACATTGTGGGGACTAGAAGTGTAACAGAAAGCTGAAGTAAAACCCTCCCTCCTTTAATACAGCACAATAGCAGAAGGCTTTGTTAAGGGCCGCTCAGAGTTAAGCTGCTGTAAAAATCTCAGTGGGTTGTCCTCATGGGAAAAAATGGGTGAAATTTATCACTGGTGTGAACCAGGGTGGGTTTAGTTGGTATCTCAGGGATCAGCACAGCCAGAAATCCTCCTGAATCCGTTGGGAAGTTGCTTCTTGCTCACCATCACTGAGGGTGTTTAGGAAGAGACTAGATGGGGTGCTTGGTGCCATGGTTTAGCTGATTACATGGTGTTGGGTGATAGGTTGGACTCAATCTCAAAGGTCTCTTCCAACCTGGTCTATCCTATCCTATCCTATCCTATCCTATCCTATCCTATCCTATCCTATCCTATCCTATCCTATCCTATCCTATCCTAGGAGAACAAATGCAGTTCGCAATGCAATGGTCCTGGCTGTGCTGTGGGATCACTCCAGCCTATCACACTATGACCCTTTGCCAAGTCTTAGTAAAGCATCTCCATCCTCAGAAGTGAACACAGCCATTTAAGTGGACCTCTGTCCAAAAGCTAGTCTCACAGTCAGATGAGTCATTTATCTAGCTATATTCCTTTCTCTTCCAGCAGATGGTTGCCTGTAGCTGCTCCTTTGTAATTTTGCTCCTTATTTACTGATTCCAGGCAGTGGGAAGCCAAGAAAATAGAGACCACTGACATGATGGGTACCTGCTCATCACCTGGCCTGAATCCTGTTACCCTGCTTACCCCAAACTGGTGCACTGGGTTCCAGTCTTCCCTCCTGCAGCCTCTGTTTCTTCAGGAGGATGGCTCTGAGTCATATGCCATAAGCTCTTAAGAACTTGAATCTATTCTAGGCTACTGCTGCCAGGTACAGCAGATGCTATCTATTAGGTTTTACTTTCCCAGAAATTCCTCTGATTCATAAAACATTCAGGACAGTGGACCCCTATTTTGTCCACTTTTCCTCCTCTGCTGTGTAGGGTTTGGCACTGGAAATGTGTGTGGATGACTACAGAGTCAGTCTTCTGTAAGATCCTGCTTGACCAGAGCAGTCTTTGCTAACCCTTGAGGCTCCAGTCCTGGAGAGTCTTTGAGGCATCAGGAAGTGATTTTGGTTTTCCAGAAGAAAGGAAGAGAGAAACAAGAAAAAGAAATTATGTTTTAAGCTGCATGCACACATTCCCATGGTGCAAACAAACAACATGGAGAAGAATGAATCAAAGTGCATTCAAAGTTCAGCCCCACTGTAGGCTTTTAGAAATGGAAACTCAGGTAGCTACCCTGCAACAGAGGGTCCTTGGCATTTGTTTCCCTGTATTTCCTTTTTCAAAACTAGGCAGTCCTTCAGTCAAAAAGTGGAGGGAACTCTGGAATAAGAGCTGAGAGGAAATTCCTCTTGCAGTCCTCCCTGGGAGGCAGCACTCAAGGACAGGTGCCTGTCCCTGGGCAGATGAAGACTAAACCAAAGTGGCTCTCAGCACATTCCTGAGTGCTGGGATGAAGCAGAGGTGAATTACAGGGATAGGCTTGGAGCTGCTGGTCCTGGCAGGGGTGAGTATGAACACAGGCTGAGTGCTGGTAGCTTTAGTGTCACGGCTTCAAAGGAGGCTATGTTCCTCCCATTGCTTTTTGGAAGGGGATGCAGTGCAATGAAGCTCAGACTGGGCCTGAAAACCTGACCCCAAAGCTCACCTATCAAACGGCCACTGGAGCCAATGTACACTAAGTGAACTAAAGGATGCGAGAATGGCTTTGCTTATAACAAATTGACTGTCTGGGAGCTTTCCCTCCCTTTTGGAATATCATATACCTATGTATGACACACACTGATAAGGTACATCTGTTTCTGAACCTACTGCTGCTACTTGGAACCGGGGCAGGAGTCATTCACATAGGACTTTGTTGCACTAGGGAAGGTTTAGTTTGGATGTTAGAAGAAAATGCTTCACTGACAGGGTTGTCAAACGCTAGAAAAGGCTCCCCAGGGAGGTGGCTAAATCCCTATCACTGGAAGTGTTGAAAAGATGCAGAGATGTGGTGCTACAGAACACAGTTTAGCATCAGACTTGGTGGAATTAGATGATGGTTGGCCTCAATGATCTTAAAGGTCTTTAACGACCACAGTGATTCTGTGGTTCTGTGACTTTTAGGCCAGTGGGAGCAGGGTGCTGGGAGTTTCAGAGCTCACTCTTAAAACAAACCGAGATCTGGAGTCAATAAAACATTCAGCAGCATCGTCCCCCTTCCCCACCAAGTAGTCCTCATCTTCTACTACTAGACTTTGCATGAAGATTACGACCTTCTCTCTTAGAATCACAGAATCAATAAGGTTGGAAAAGACCTCAGAGATCATCAAGTCCAACCTCTCACCCAACACCTCATGACTAACTAAACCATGGCTCCAAGTGCCACGTCCAATCCTTTTTGGAACACCTCCAGGGACGGTGACTCTACCACCCCCTGGGCAGCACATCCCAATGGCCAGTCTCTCTTTCCAGGAAGAACTTTCTCCTCACCTCCACCCTAAACTTCCCCTGGCACAGCTTGAGACTGTGTCCTCTTGTTCTGGTGCTGGTTGCCTGGGAGAAGAGACCAGCCCCCATCTAGCTACAACCTCCTTTCAGGTAGCTGTAGAGGGCAATACGGTCTTCCCCACACCAGTGTCACACTCATCTTTTGGAGGACTTTGTTGCCTTGGCAGTATCAGGCTCAGTGTTGCAGTTGCTGTGTTGGTTTCAGATTATTATTGTTTTTTTCTGAGCAGAACAGGTGTTATTTTTTAAAAAGGTGAAATTACCACATGGGAAGGCAAATTAATAAATGGATACTCTCTGCTCATTTTGATTAGAAGGCTGCCCACAGAGCTGCCTATGTGAAACACAACCCGACACAACTGACATTTCCCAAGATTGCCAGAGCTCAGATTTTCTTTTTCCACCTTTTTTTTTTCCCCTCCCAAGTAGGAACTTGAGAGCACTTTAATTTCTTTTTTAAAAAACAAAATCACTGGAGAAGATAATGTTTTGTCCACAAGGGGCATTCTTTGAAGAGGAACTGACTCAGGCACTCAGAGACATGGAAAATGACAAAGATAAAACCGACTGAGTTGATAAACAGTGAAGACCATCAAACGAAAGGAGTTAATAAAATCTGCAAAGAAACAGCCCAGTTTTGCCATCTAAACCTTTGTCACTTCTCCTCTAAGCCACAGGCAGAATGTGACTGAGATTCACAATGCAGGGAGCTTATTTTAATCTTCTGCTCTCCCTGCACATATATTCCATGGCTGGGAGAACTGGGCTTTATCTCAATATTGTCAGAGTGTTTCCATCATAAAAATAGCAGACAGAAACCAGGCTGTCTGGAACTGAATACAGAATTCAGAGAAAGAGAGAGAGAGAAAAACACAATAGAGATCCCCAAAAGTCTGACAAAAATCGAGATCTCCCTTCCAGAGAGCAGATTACACAGACCCCTCTAAACATAAAAGAATATTCTGTTTTCACAGGCACCTCCTTCCCAACTCTGTTTCCACTGGAGGAAATAATACATTATTTACAAAATTCCATTTTCATCCATGCAGCACTCTCAGAAACTTATTAATGGACAGGAAATGCTGGCTGATAGTAATGTGGTTAAGAAGCAAATTACTTCATAATGATTTTTACCTGGGTGCAGAGTACGATTTTAAGTCTCAGGAGAAATGATATGATAGAATAGAAAAGAGCATAGAGCATAGCATAGAGCAGACCAGGTTGGAAAAGACCTTTGAGATCATCAAGTCCAACCTATCACCCAACACCATCTAATCAACTCAACCATGGCACCAAGTGCCTCATCCAGTCTCTTCCTAAACACCTCCAGTGATGGTGACTCCACCACCTCCCTGGGCAGCACATTCCAATGGCCAATCTCTCTTTGTCAAAGACCGGGTACTTAGAACAATTCAGAGTGGAGTTAATCCCTGCCATATTTTACACAGGGAAAAGATCGAGGTAGAACATAGAATCATAGAATGGTCTGGGTTGGAAGAGACCTCCAAAGATCATCCAGTCCAATCCACGCTGCAGTCAGTGGGGGCATCCACAACTAAATCAGGTTGCCCAGAGCCCTCTTGAGCCTCACCATGAATACCTCCAGGGATACCTCAAAGGAAGCGTTGGATGAAGTAGCATCTACTTTTGTGTATATGGGGAGAAATATGTGTTTGAGTGTTTTTACCAAGAGGAAAAGGGAGGAAGGGGAATTTTTTCTTGTTTCTAAATAAAAAACACTCTCAATTTTTCCCCACCACCTGAAACCTGAGGTGTAGCCAACGTGAAATGAGTTAGTGCTCTTCAGCTTCTCGGGCGTGCACATCCCTGCTTCACCTTCTTAGCTTGATTCCATTGCGAAGCCCTTGGAAACTCTGCTACGGCTGCAGTAACCCATGCAGGTTTCAAGGAATATTCTACTGTTTCCCCTCAAGACTGAAAAACCAGAACTGGCTCCTCCTGTGAGCAGCAGCTGATGTTCACATGACCTAGAAGCAAACCTTAGGGTTCATCGCACACACGTTCCTTTGTATGCGTGTCTAATTCGACATGCAAAGAAAAGTGTCACCTACACCTGTCCTCACTGCAGCACTACCACTTACCCAGGGAAAAAGGCCTGCAGGTGAAAATGATCCTGGGAATGACTGCGAATCCAAGATGCAAAAGCCTGAGTGCCCTCCTCCTAAACAGCACAGAAGCATATTGGCAAACCTTTACGGTTGCACTGTAAAATAAACACCCATCCGCTCGTGGTTAAATTTCAAATGCACATTAACTAATCAATTGTTGCTTATTTAGCATGTCCTGGCTACTCAAGTAAATCTAAATTAATGGCATGAGTAATTGGATTCATTTAAGACCTTGTATTTCCTCTCCTTATGCTCTGCTGCTCGCTGATGCTCAAATGGCAACAGCCAAACCAATTTCTTCCCCGGGCCACGCAGATAAATACACCAGTCACCAGAGCCTGGGTTCCAGCTGCTCTTTTCACAATTATTCCTCCGCAAGCTCAAGATCTTATCTGTGGCATAGCTCATGATTTAAGCCTACCAGATAGCTCTGTGCCTCAGGCCACCTCAGACCTGAGATGTCAGAAAACTGGCCAGGGTTATTCTCAATAGTGGGAGAGGGAAGAGATCAGTTTAAAGTGAAGAACAAGACTCTGGTAGCCTTGGCATGGGGTACAAATGTCTTCTGGCTTAAATTGGAGCTTTGCTTGAACTCTTTCAGTTGTTTGATCACTGATCCTGGAGTGGGTTTGCAAGGGAACAAAGGAATGAAGTGCCCACACTGGATTCTTTTGGTCATCGAGCTGCCTACCTTTACTTTACAAAAGCAAGCTGAAAAAGTACACCCTGTTGGCAACGTGGAACCTATTTAACAGTCTTTTGAGCTAGTGGAATTGTTGCTTGTGGCTTTTTTTTTTTCCACTTGGACTCTGCCTTGAAATCTTCCTTTGGGTTTTGGTCAGTGCAACACGCAAGAGATGCTGGTGTTCAGAACACCTGAAAAACAATCAAAGGCAGCAGCTGCCCAGGGCCTGGTTCTTTATTGCCCTCTGCTGAAAAGGTTCATGGAAAACTATTTGCTTTCCCTGAGCTGCTAAAGGAAACATTAGACAAGCTATGGTGCTGTGCAGAGGTTCATGCCTGCCCTAACCTCTCGCATCCATTTGATATCTGCGAATCTATTGACAGACTGGTTCCTATCTGCTTGTCACAGTTGCTGGATTCACAGGATGAGAGACTCTTTATTTCTTTGGAGAGCAGAACTGTAGCCAACTAGATTAGAAAATGTTACTTCCTGATAGGGGTTTTTTCCTCCCTTTTCCCCTTTTAGCTGTCCTGCAGAATGAGGTGCACTGCAAAAATGAAAATAAATAATGAATCCAACACCAGAGATATGATTTTTCTATTAACCTCCTCACCTCAAACTTCTTCAGAGACATTTCTTTTACTTTTTTTTTTTTTTTTTTTCTCTCTTATGGATTTATACAGATTTTTATGTAAGACCTGAAGCAGTTTGCAGAGATCTGCCTTTCTTAAAGGCATTTCCTCATGCTCATCTAACTGTTCATTGCTTTTAAAATGAGATTCCTTCCAACTACACAGGTCACATTAGAGATGAGGTCTGGTGAGGCTCAGTGGATTACAACACAAAGGTCTTTGTTATCGAGTTCTGGTTAAACTCCAGCTCTCTGTGTTCCTGGTATAAGCCTCTGGAAAAGGCTGAGGAGGCTCAGGGAGACCTTATTGCTCTCTACAACTACCTGAAAGGAGGTTGTAGACAGGTGAGGGTTGGTCTCTTCTCCCAGGCAACCAGCACCAGAACAAGAGGACAGAGTCACAAGCTCTACCAGGGGAAGTTTAGGCTGGAGGTGAGGAGAAAGTTCTTCCCAGAAAGAGAGATTGGCCATTGGAATGTGCTGCCCAGGGAGGTGGTGGAGTCACAGTCCCTGGAGGTGCTCAAGAGGGGATTGGATGTGGCACTGAAGCCTTGGTTTAGTTAGTCAGGAGGTGTCTGTACTAGGTAACAGGTTGGACTTGATGATCTCTGTGGTCTTTTCCAATCTGGTTGGTTCTATAATTCAGGAGCTGGTATCACCTGCAGTTCTCCATGGGAAACTGGCATTTAACAGGAGCTGGAATGGTAAATGAAGTGGTGCATTGGGGTCTGGTCCACGTGGAGCGAGTCTGCAGCACTTCTCAGCCAAGTTTGCCAGCCAATGAGTCTGCCAGTGAAATGCTGTGGCAGGGACATGGAGACAGGCTCTAGTAATCAAACTTTCTGAAATATGAAAAAAGCCATTTCACATGCAGCGAGGGCTGAAGGCAGCCCTGAGGAGGGGCTTGTCCCTGTTCCGAAGGCAGACTTCCCACATTTTGATTGCATGAATACTTAGAAGAACAATATGTGGAGAGATGCCATCAGGGTTCTATTTGCAATCTGCAATCAAACACAGCCTAACGCAGCTCTGCTCCTTGGAAGGGTTTTTTTTGTTGTGGTTGGTTTGTTCTTCTTTCCCCTCCCCTGTCCTCATATTTTATCTCTCTCTCACACTTCCTTCGCTGTTTATTGTGTCATTTGAGGCATTAATTTCATCACTGCTAAATATAATTTCCTACCAACTGAGATGCAATGGCAGTCAGGCCAGGATTTACACTTCCAGTCTAATAAAAGCAGTGGGAATGATTTGTTAAATCAGTGCAAGAGGGGAATTTCAAGGATCCCTGAGTTCATGGACATGATTGCATAGGATGGGGGTAATGGCTTTGATTTATTTCTACATGGTCCTCATGTCTTGTGGTGCTGCTTTATAATGTCCTTTTGAACACCAGTGCCTTTTACTCCCATTGGGATGACCCTAAACCAGGAATGTTCCTCCTTAACTGCTGCCTTTACCCAGTGTATTTCTCTACCTCTTTTGCCCTTGTCAGGGGGTTTCCTTCTCAAATTTGGGGTTGATTCAAAGAAGGCTTTTAGGGATATTCAGGACAATTGCATACCAGTTAAAATCACAGAATGATAGAGGTTGGAAGGGACCTTGGTATCATCAAGCAAACTCTCCTGAGGGTGCACTCAATCTTGCTTTCTGGCACACTGGTGAGGATGTTGGAACAGCACTGGTCCCAGTATGGACCCCTGAGGGACAGCAGTAGTCACCCATCCCCCTGGACATTGAGCCATTGACCACTACCCTCATGGGGCAGAACTTGGTCCTAGTATCCAATCTAAATCTAAAGGAAATGAGCACAAATTCTTACCCTCCATCACAGCTTCCCATGTCCTGTATGCAAATAGGGCCAAATCCTGCACTCCTAGAGCTGAGCAGTTTGCCTGTGCCTTTTTTCAAGGAGTGTCACAAGCCACTGGGGTTTTCCTTGGACATCTCTGAGTGATACACAGCAGACAGTATAACTTCCTCTGAATTTTGCCCACAACCCAAGAATCCTGTTGAATTATGCTTTTGTCTAAGTATTGCCCTTCGTCATCCACAAGCCTCCAAGCTTTCTCTTTCAAGCAATTAAGCCAGTTTGCTGCTGGCAGCCATCACATTAGTCTGCACAAGGCCAGCTTGGATTCCAAGTTTATTAGGTGAACATTAAGAAATAGCTTTCATAACTAAAGGTGCCATTAGACCTCCATCTGTTTCTCTTCTTATCCCCAGGTTCTTGCCCATGCCAGGTTCCTGTGTGAGGCTGGTCTCATGTTACAGCAAGGACCTCGTTCTCTCTGGAGGATGTCTATTCCCCCTAACATATAGATATAGTGATGACTATGAAGCACAGAGGGCAGCAATTATCCCTGCAAGTGTGAGAAGCTCTATCCCCAGATTTATTTACTCTCCCCACTTTTAATTTTGTCCTTGTTCTGCATCCTGTAAAGGTCCCTGTCATGCTGCCAGGCTTTCAGTGCCTGCTATTTATTTTATTTACTGTTGAGAAATGCAAAGAAGTGTAAATCCATAAATAGCTAGCACAAGAAATATTGCTTCCATGACATAAATCTGAGCCTTTCATGGCTCTTGCATCAAATGAGCGGCCCAATGGGCCAGGCAGCTCCATCCAAGTCTCCCAGGACATAATGACATTTAAATAAAAACTTAGCTTTCAGGGTTAGGGGAGAAAGGGAAGCTGAGTGAGTTACGAAAATACAAATTAAAGTACCCTACTATTGATTTACAACAGCCTGGGTCACATTAGAGAGCTGATGTGTCTGTTCCAAGACCTTGTCTTGTTACTTTTGCATTAATGTAAACTTATTTCAGCTAAAAAGAGAGCCAGAAAAGAAAAATCAATTGAAACAGAGGATGAAGATTTAATTTAGCTGTGGGGAAATCAGATCAAGGAAGGAAAATGATGGAGATAAAAGTAACCCCTGTCCCAATGCAGAGGGAGAGGAGCTGGCTGTCTGATGTTCATTAGAATTAATTAACAATGTTCTGCCTCTCAGGGGCCTGGGGAGGGGGGGGGGTAAGGAGGGTGGGATCTGCTGCTGGTTTGAGAATGAATTAGAAACACAGACCAGAGGGAAAGGGAGCCAGGGATTCTTGCTCTTTTCTTTTTAAGGAGACAATGGGTTGGGAGACCTAGATTCAGAGGGACAGAAGTGAGGTGGTTTCACCACAGCCCTTCCCCAGCACAGCTGCAGTGGAAAAGGGCAGCGACTGATGGATTATTGCAACTCACAGCTAATAGACCAGAAGATGTCACTGAATGTAACAGGAAGACAAAGTCTCCAATAACAGGACTCTTGCATGCCTGGATGAACCTGCAGCCACACAAAGGAACATGGCTTCTAGACAGTGGACCTGAGGAAATGAGGCTTGTGTGATGCACGCTGGGTATGCGACTGTCTCCTTGCCTGTGGCTCTCTAAGAACTGGGATGGCTGCTGGCTGATTTGAACATGAATACTCTGAAAGATGTTAAGTTCCCAGAAGGAAACAGGCCAGCAAGTAGAGAAGTATTTATGTTCAGGCTGAGCCTAGGGCTGAACCTACATTGCTGATTAGGCACCAGAGAATCAGCATAAACCAGAGCTATTACTGGAATCCCAGCAACAGGAAAAGCTGCAAGCCAGCCTACTAAACTTAGGGTGATCCAAATACCAGATGCAAAATGGCGGGAAAGAGGTTCCATAAATTCATGTGGGGCTTCCCCCCTCTCCCCCGATTTATCACCAAGAAGTCCTGCCAGGAAGCCTGCTCATGCCAGCCCTGCACTCACTCTGTGCTGGAGGAGGTAAGGCAGCCAGGCCCAGAGTGTGAGCTAACCAAAAGACCTGCTTCCAAGAATGTGGTAGGCAGCTGAGCATGGAAGGGCACCAACTTTGTTTGTTGGTTTTGGATTGAAAAGGAAGGTTCATTTTAAGGTTCATTTTAAACCTCACCAGGATTTTTGAGGGATGGAAGAAACCAGACTTAACAAATGCAGGGTGGGGGAAAAGTGACTTTTAAAACCCTGATAAGGATCAGGGCTTAAAGAAACAAGCAAAGAGTCGTGAAATTGAACCATGCAAATGTACTTGACAGATTCCCTGCTCAGAAACTGGTGCCCAAGAACAAATAGTTCTTTGGCTGTTGGAGTGTTGCAGGATATTGGCAGCCTAAAGAAATGAAAACAACCCCTTGAATAAAGGCATTCTGCATAGCTCAAGCTGCTCTGCTTCTGCCCTGTGGTCAGGATGTGTGAACACTCTCAAGATGGTGACGACTGAATGATTTACAGCCTCTTTTTCAAAGGATGCTTTGATAGGTACCTCTCCAAAGCTGATCCCAGCCAACCATGGCATCAGCCACTGAAGACTGTTCCCATGTGATACTGCTTATTACGTAAAAGCAGAGTGTGGACCCCTGAAATCCTCATTTGCTGCCTCCTCCATCAGTTTAGAGAATGGTCAAATGTGAAGAAGATTCATGCACTGTTTAGTCTGCCATTTAAGAAATGGCACCAAAACAGGTGAAATGAGAGGATGGGGTCAAAGTAGATTCGTTTGGTGCTTCTGTCTCTACCTCGAGCTGTTCCTCTACACCTGTTACAACCTCAAGCCTGCAGAATGGCCTCTCCCAGGTAGACGCCAATGGCTTGGGAAGATATGACATTGTTGGGGGAAAAAGCCTCTTTGCTGTAATCATTTACCCAGTGGTGCAGCATACACAAGAAACACTTTATCTGGACACAGGCTTGAGAAGCAGAAAGGAGTGAGAAGCACTTTGACAATCTTGAAAACTTCCCAAGCATTTTGACTATCAGGCTACCCAAAGACACACAAGCAGGATGAAAGAAGAACATAAAGCCAGACCTGAACTTAATGGGTCAATCTCTTTTCAGTGACTCTATCCCACTAAATTCAATCTTTAGCTCAGAGATGTGACACTGAGCTAAAAATTGCAGGTCAGCTACAGAAACTGAGCATCTGGAAGGCAAGAAAGAAGCTGGGCACAGAGTGAAAATAAAATAACTTCTTAAATATCTTCCCCTTTGGTTTCTCTAGCTAAAGCCAGTGTTTGCCAAGAGATAATCCATGCATAGCTTTCCCTCCTGTGCTTAGGAAAATAATCCACTGGGGGCCAGATTTTGAAACCCCAGCACTCAGCATCCGAGTATGAACTGTATTGCTGAGCAGTTTCTTCTATGGCTAATGCTACCAGCTGCTCTGGTAGGAGAGGGAGCTCTTCCTTCCCCGGCAAAAAAGAGACTCACTCTCATAGTTTGCACACAGAAATGATTGTGGGGGCAATAGTCAGTGCATGGTCATTTGGTTCCATTTGAGCTGTCCACCTACCAGAATCAGATCTCACTTTTACAGTATCACAGTATCACCAAGGTTGGAAGAGACCTCGAAGATCATCGAGTCCAACCTGTCACCACAGACCCCATGACTAGACCATGGCACCAAGTGCCACGTCCAATCCCCTCTTGAACACCTCCAGGGATGGTGACTCAACCACCTCCCTGGGCAGCACATTTTAAGTAGTTGAAGAGGGAATGGATGGAGAATCAATAGCTCTCCCACACCATGTGTTGTGCAGAGCTCTACAGAGTGCTTTTAATTTCCAGGGATGCCACCTACCTTGTAGCTGCTGTGGTTCTCCAGGAGCTAAGGTCATGGTTCTGTGTGGTCCTTGTAGTCAGTTAGGGTCTCAGTGTGAGAAGTTCTGCTTTGCCCTGTGAAGAAACAAAAGCTGAGTCACAGGATTTTCTGCCTGCAGAAATTCTCAGGCAAGAGAAACTCCAAATTCCTCCTTTTACAGCAGCTTTGGGATGGCCTCACTTCCCAGCTCGGGAAAATTCTCGTGGGCATAGGAGAGATTATCAGCAGCGGTTACAACAGTATCTGTGTGCTGTATTTTAAACCATATTGCTTGGAGCAGCCTGCAGAGGACTGATACTACAATAATCAGCAACAATTTAGAAACTATCATCAAAGTGGAAAACCAACACAGATAAAAATCTACAGAGCCAAAGGGCATCATCAGAAGGAGGGGGAGGCTTTCCTCCAGAATGCAGCCGCGATGCAGGAAATGCCTATTCATGGCTAACTTTAGCTCAAACCCTCTTCCCTTGGAGGAAAATGGGCATTAGAATTTAACATTACCATTTCTGTGGTAGAATTCAAAAAGCAAACACAGCCAGCAGCTTCTGGTTGTTTTGAGATCTCACTTGCCCTGGTTCTCTCCTTTTAGATCTTCCACATTTAACGGGTTGTAAAGGAAGGGAAAATCATCTCAGCTGCAGCAGAGCTCAGAAAGGGTTTCTGATCTTGCTTAAGTGAAAGATCAGACTTTGCATGGACTTGGGGCAGCAGTTAATTTACAACCAGCCACAGTTTGACTGCGTATTCCCACATAGCCCAATAGCAAGTAGCACAAGGAGAGAAGCAGGATAGCTTCAAAGTACTACAGACACAATTTCCTGTGGCTGCACAGATCCTTACAGCAATCAAGGTTTTTCATTAAAACCTGCAATTAAGAAAACATTTCTTATCACTGGAGGGGAAAATGTTAAAAAAACTTCTCTGCTTTCCTTCAAAGTCTGGGTGCATTCCTAAAACACAATCAGAGTCCCAAAGGAGAATATTTTCATTTTCAGGTGGAATACTGGCCACTAACTGACAAATCTGCAGCTTAAGATGGAATAGGGGAAAGCAAATAAAATATCTCGGCAAGAAAAATCAACATCTTACTGCTAAAAAAGTCTTTCTGACAAAAACAAACAAACAAACAAGAAGACAAAAACATTGTGTGTTCCTCTTTTCCTCTTTCTCTGGGCTATGTTTACCAGGTCACTGGTACAAGTGGGTTCCTTTCCCCCTCTTTGTTGGCTGCTCCAGACCATCCCTTCCCAATGCTGATGTTTCCCTATCAGTCCTCACTCCTGCAAATATAACTCCTGTGCACAGGAGATGGAGCACCTCGATGCAGCACAAGCCTGGCAAAGCCCTGGATGTTGCTGACCCAGGGTTGTTCTCTGTCACACTGTCGGCTGAGCAGTCCTCCCACCACCTCTGAACACTCACGATGGCAGCTGCTACCCCAGTTCCTTCGTGGAAGGTGTCCTACACACTGCTATTCACAGAGTTCAAGGACAAAAGAAACCATCTGATATTCTCAGCAAACCTCTGATGGCAGAGACCTCTGAAGAGCCCCAGATAATCTGAACTGAAGATGCAAACTTATGTTCTGCTGAGGCACAACATCTGGAAGTGCATCCAGTCTTATCTAAAAGTCTACAGAAAGTGGAACATCTGTGACACTAAATTATTCTGCTTCTTAATCACCTTCCTCTTAAAAAGTTTGACACTTATGTCCTAACTGATTTTTTTTTTTTTACATATATTTTGGCATTTCTCCTTTTAACTTTTTTCTCCAGAACCACACACACTTATCTAGTAGCCATTGGCACTGTTAAACTCTCTGTGCTCCTAATGCATTTTAAAATCCACAGACCCACACAATGATAGGGGTTGGAAGGGACCTCTGGAGATCATCTAGTCCAACCATCCCACCAGGGCAGGTTCACCTAGAGCAGGCTGCCCAGGATTGCAATGTCCAGGCAGGTTTTGAATGACTCCAGAGATGGAGACTCCACCACTGCTGTGGACAGTCCTTTCCAGTGTTCTATCACCCTTAAAGTAAAGAAGTTCATCCTCATGTTTAGATGGAACTACTTATGTTCAAGTTTGTGCCTGTTACCTCTTGTCCTGAGTTCTGCCAGCTGTGGATTATTTCCTGCTGGTTTTCATTCCCACATCATTTCTCCGTTGCTGTTGATGTGATGGTTGTACAGACCTCTTGTTTCCACCATGTGTATGTATAACATATGCTATGTATGTTTGAAGCAGGATGCCAGTTATGCCAGGATGTCCCTAGCCCGGGCTGTTATGTTGTGGCTTTGGCCCCATCTTTTGGCTCCTCACTGTTAGGACTCTGTTTGCATCTACTGCCTTGTGTCTGCTACATCTGGTTAGTAAATAACACAGAGAACTTCAAAGTCATTGTCAAATCATAGAATCAATAAGGTTGGAAAAGACCTCAAATATCGTCAAGTCCAACCTGCCACCCAACACCTCATGACTACTAAACCATGGCACCAAGTGCCACGTCCAGCCCCTTTTTGAACACCTCCAGGGACTGTGACTCCACCACCTCCCTGGGCAGCACATTCCAATGGTCAATCTCTCTTTCTGGGAAGAACTTCTTCCTAACATCCAGCCTAAACTTCCCCTGGCACAGCTCAAGACTGTGTCCTCTTGTTCTGGTGCTGGTGGCCTGGGAGAAGAGACCAACCCCCACCTGGCTACATCCTCCCTTCAGGTAGTTGTAGAGAGCAAAGTCTCTCCTGGAGGTAACCAGGGACTGATCCTTTGTGAGCCAGCAAAGACATTTGGGAGTGCAGCAAGGACAGTCCTTCCTCTCCTCATCCAAACGGCTGAGCGCATTTCTGCCTCTAACAGCTTGGTGTGGGAGACAGACGGGCTGGCAGGCAGACCCAGACCTGCCACGTGGTGCTGGAGAAGGCTGACCAGCAAGGCACAGGTTCCCCAATGCCACGTTGTCAGAAGGCAATGTTCCCATTTAGTCCCTCACACTCGGTGTCTTTCAAGCCTCATTGAACTCCAGCAGGGTTAAAAAGAAAAAGTTGATAAAAATTTCTGCAATGAATGTTGTCTTCATCTCCAGGATGGAGACATTTAGAGGATGTCATTGCCACGGCTCTGACTTGAGGTAAGGCTGAAATAACTGCTGTCAATGCCGGGATGGAGCAGCACGGAGGGATGCTGTTAACAACAGGCAGCTGTCAACACCTCCAAGACCCTCCTCTCAAATAAGGCCACTGGGCTCTCTCTAAATCTTCTGCAGGGTGTGCAGCTTGCTGTGAGCTGCAGGTCTCGTGGTGTTAGGGGCTGTCCAGAGCAGCGAGTGGTACCACAGCCACCAGGACCCCAGCCAAGGGTGACAGCTGCGGAGGCATCATTACATCCTACCTCCCACTGCTCCATGCAAGCAACTGCTCCCAGCTACCACAGGCTTTTTTATTTGAGTTTAGTTTATATGTGACATAATTTCTCCCTCCCCCCCCCATAAAGGAGGGCTGATTGTAAATCCAGATGGAAATGGAACAGTTTGCATGAAATGCGCTTTAATTAATTAGCTAAATGTTTTCAAAGTGCTTTGAAGATGTAAACCACCACACAAGTGTTAAACAGTGAATAAGAATAAAATAACAATCATTAATTTCCCCAGGAAGCACGTGCACAGTACGTGCCCAGAATGTTCCCAGCCAAGACCACTAAAAAAAATAAAGAATTAAAATCCCTCTCTGCCTCTGACATTTTATTGAGCACTGAGTGCTGCAATAAAATAAATTAATTCATTTATCCATCCGTGGAGACTCGAGTTTGGATCGAGTTTAAAATGAAAATAATGGCCACAGTGGCCATTAGTCAGCGTGACAGAGGCATAACTCAGAGCAGTTATGCAAGACAGGGCTGTTCAGTGAGGAGGGAGCTGATAAAGGGACCAAGTGCCACTGCTTCCCAGGGAGGTGGTCGAGTCACCCTCCCTGGAGGTGCTCAAAACAGGATTGGACGTGGCACTTGGGGCCATGGCTTAGTTGTCAGGAGGTGCTGGGCGATAGGTTGGACTTGATGATCTCTGAGGTCTTTTCCAACCTTCTCGATTCTATGATTTTCTTTTCCCAGAAAACCAGCACAGAGCAGCAGTGGCTCAAATGCTGAGTGTTCCTCCAAGCATTAGCCATGGAGGAGGCAGGCAAAAACCTGGACTGTTTTGTATGCTTTTACAGATGGCTCCTGCCTGGAGGCTGGGAATAGCTGCTCCCTTTCCCTTTGGAGGAGGAAGTGTTTGTTTCAGTGCTTGTGTTCACTTAGATTTGCCTTCTCCAAACATTTAGAGAGATTTCTGCATCCAAGAAACTGATGAGAAGGGGAAAGCCATTGTAAAAGCTAACGCAGATATGCATCGGTCACAGGATTTGCTCTGGGTGCATTTCAAGATTGCCCCAAAGGCTCTGTGGGTGGAAAGGAAAGGATAGAATAGGATAGAATTAACCAGGTTGGAAAAGACCTTTGAGATTATTGAGTCCAATCTATCATCCAACACCATCTAAACAAGCAAACCATGGCACCAAACACCCCATCCAGCCTCTTCCTAAACACCCCCAGGGATGGTGACTCCACCACCTCCCTGGGCAGCACATTCCAATGGCCAATCTCTCTTTCTGGGAAGAACTTCTTCCTAACATCCAGCCTAAACCTCCCCTGGCGCAGCTTGAGAGGAAATCTTCAGCTCCAGAGCCAATCCTCCTGGTGCAGGATCACCAGGATTGCACTTGCTAAAGGAAATTGGGTTAGATCATCCTCACTTTGAATGAAGGAGTTGACAGTCCAGCGCTCTTCCTTCAGCTTTGTGACAAACCTCTACCTGAAATCTCTCAGGCTTGTTAACTTGCCCATGACACCCCACAAAGCACCTCTGCTTGAGCAGGTCACTGCAGAGACTCGAGGGTAGAGCAGAGAAGCTCTGTAGATGGTCTGATTTTGCCTTGCATTTCTCATGCTTTAAACAAGTGCATAGATAAGTGGTGAAAGTTTATGTCATTCATCAGCAGCTTGTACCCAGAGCATGAGAGGATTTAAAGGAGAGGAGATGATGTGACAAATGATAAAAATGATGTGAATTAGTGGAAAACTGACTTTCCCCCTTGGTGTTAATTCACTCCCGTGGCTAGGGTGCGCTTTCAGAATGCTATCTAGTTCATTAAGAGGTTTTGATGGATATGGGGAGACAGGAAAGCATCAGTTTTCGTTTGGAAATGCTTCAAAAGGCACAAGAAGGGCCCCTTTATGGTGGCTTAGCTGCAGGAGGTGTCATCTGCTATGGAGCCTGCCTGATGACTCTCCCACCCCAAACTGGGGACATGCAAATTGCAAGTGAGGCATTACACTTTCCTCCAGAGCCTGGGTTCAGGAGTTTACTCCTAATCTATTTTAGATCAACAAATTGGAGAAGGAAAGTAGAAGGGCTTGGGCAGCCTTCAGCAGAGTGCCTCTGCAACCCAGTTCAGCAACAAAGAGCACAGGTGAGATTCACCTCTCTCAGATTCACCCATCTCAGAGCAGAATTAAGATTAAATAACATATCTGGTTTGTTCCAAGTACTGTTCTGTATAGTGGAGCATCATGAGGCACTAAAATGGGACACTTAAAGCCCAACCTGGATTTTTGTCTTCATTAATTGTAAGTGAATGGATTCACAGCAAACGGCTCTAGATGTGTCTTGAACCTTGTCACTAAAGCAGAGGAGCCATTCACTCCTCACCAGAAGCAACAAGAAACATTCATCAAGAATTCTGAGGCCATCCATTTCCCCTGAAGCCAATCCTTAGCTCTTTGCCAAAAAGAATGGAAGAGTATCTGACAGTCATCGGCATGAATTCTCTTGAAGAGGATGCCTGGAGTAAGAGGAGAGAAGTGAAGGTTTTGAGCATGCAAAAAGCAGATGACTTTACCCTGAAGTAAAGTAGACCCTGCTCTGCCCTTGCAGAGTAGGGTTCTGGGTTGGACTTGGTGATCCTGAGGGTCTTTTCCAACCTGAATGTTTCTGTGATTCTGAATTCACCTGCTTCTGGAGAGAAGCAATGGGGAATTTGAAGGCTTCACAGAACCCCGTCAGCACTGCCTGAACAAAAGGAAGAGGACTGACCTGCTGAATTTGACCATTCTTTCACTGAAAAAAATCCCACCCAAGGACTAAAGGATTTGGCCCTTGGAAATCCAACTTCTATTTGCAGAGCTGGTTCCTGACCTTTTCTGAAAGCCAATGTAGTCACAAGCAGTAAGATCAAAGGCCTGATGAATGTCTGATGTGAAGAGAAAAGAAAAGGCTTCAGGCTCTTTCCCCCAGAGACTGATGAACACACATTTCCAGTTAATTTAATAGGATGTATGCTGAAAAAGGGACTCCGGTATACAGTACATTGAGCACAATCTCTTACATTTTCTCTGCCTAAGTGGCCACTCTGTTCTAGTGAGTCTCTGTGTCAGCAGACACCAAATATTATGTTTGTCAGATGAATGCACCTCTTCAGGAGCTCTCTTTGTCAGGCTCTGGATGCACTACACTTCAGACATCAGGCACCCCCAACACGCTGCTGACTCAGGATGAGTCTGGAAACCAAGAGATTTGTCAGGTTTGGGATAAACAGAAGAGAGGAGCCAAGCCTCCAGTGGGATAAACCAGCAGAGTTTACTGGATTTCAGCAGAGCTGCAGTGATTATGGTCCCTGATGGCCTGAGTGGTGTTTCAGATCAGTTGACTGTAGAACAATTAAAGCAATGGCAGGAAGGAAGAGAACATCTTAAGGAAGGAACACCAGCATCAGACTTAAAATTGACAAGTGAAATTAATAAAACATTTCCTGACATGTGGGCAGTTTGCTCCTGAGACATCACTGAGGACTTGTTTTAACATAGGAACCAAGCCACACGGCTTGCAGGAGCAGTGGTGAGCCCCAAAGGAAGCAATGCCTCTGCTTCAGTACAGCTCCACAGCACCAGCTCTCTTCAGGTGCTTCTCAGCAATGACTCCTGCACCTTTCACAGGAGACAGGAGCACAGAGAAATGTTCCTCTCTGTGTACCCCAAACCTCTCTGTGCTAAAGCAGAACTCAGTTAAATAAACTTGGAAGAGACAACAGCTTCAAAAGCTTTTTCTCTGCTTCCTTCTTGCAAAATAATAAGCCGCCCCTAAGGAGGATGACAAGGAAAGGGGGGAAACTTGATATTATTCAGTGAAATCCATTTAGTGAAGCTAAGCGTGTCACCTAGCACTTTATTTTGCATGTGTCAAATCTGTGTAGGAAAATTGTGCTTGCAGTAGGCAAGAGCCCATGCTTGAGCCCAGGTGGGTCCATTAATGTGACTGACTGCTGGAGGATCTTCTGCACTGGGACGTTATTACGATCTAACCATTTCAGCTGCTGATTTGCTGTGCATCACAGGATGGTGAAGAAGGCACAATGAAGGGAAATGGTGCTCAGAGGGGAATTGGGCACTTAACTGCATTTTGCTGCAGTAATTACAAACTTGAGTATTTCATACACTTTCTGCTTTTGATGTTTACTGTCAGCCTACAAATACTTTGCAACTGCATCATTCCTTAGGCAGCAGATAAAAGAATCAAATGACAGGAGGAGTCTTCAGCTTTAGTTCATCTATGTCCCTGCTTCTTTTGACAAATGCCTGTGTGGGTCTCAAGCCTGGGTGGATCTCTCCCCTAGATCCACTGAACCGTTGTCAGGGCCACAAAAGACACTGTTCACTGTTCCTTTGGGAGCTGAAGGAAGGCCAGGACCACACTGCTAATCTCTGCCAGTGTAGCTGGGATGGTCAGGGCTGTGAAATGCTTCAGTACTTATCTGCACTTCCAAAACCCTCTGCAGCAGTCAGAGCAATGCCAGAAAGCCTCTGCATTCCCCTCTGCAGAGGATCTGAAAGGAGACATGCTCCTAGAAGTGCAGGTTAGCAGGCAAAGCTACAGCAGCTGTGTCTGTGCTAGCAAAGTGCTCCTCTTTCAAATGTAGCCTAGGATGCAAACTTCCTCCTCCCCACAGCTCACATATTCTCAAGCTGTATCAAACACACGTGAGATGCCACCAGGCTGGTCTCTGAAGGCTGGAACAGCTCCAGGGAAACTACAGGCTACGTCTGTTGTAGCAAATCTTAATTGCATGACAATGAGCTAAAAGTTTGCCATGATTACCCTCTACAAATCAGGACTGCAGAGGCTGCTCTGCAGATGTCCCTGCCTGTCATGTTCACTGTTATCACTTCATTGTTTCCTTATCCTCCGTTCTTTTTTTCTCATGATTTAGTCTTCGGTCCTAAGCACTTGGATGCCACCTTTGCACTGTCTATGCATAGTGGCAGAATGTAGATCGTTACAGACAGGGGGTTTTAAGTAGCCACCCCAGAGGCTATCTGCTGCGCCTTACAGACACTGTCCTCTTTAACCAGCTGATACAAACTTTCTCTCGGCTGGAAAAATGGAATTGTCAGCAGGAGAATGAACTAACTCAAGAGCTTTAGTCCTTCCTGCCCCCAAATCCCATTATTTTCCTTCTGCAGTATCATTGTCTTCACAAGCCTGAATGAGTTGATTTCTTTGAACTGGGTTGGGTAACAAGAGAGGGGTAGATAATCCTAACAGATAACAGCATGAGCTTAGAGCTGCGGGTGTGAAATGAAAACCACAAAATTCCACATATGTGCAGCACCAAAGAAGTTGCAGAGGGGTTTTGGATGCCCCATTATTGGAAGCCTTCAAAGCAGGGCTGGATGGAAACTTTTAGTAACTTCACTTGGTGGAAGATGTCGCTGCCATGGCAGGAGGGTTGGACTAGATGAGCTTTGAAGGTCCCTTCTAATCCAACTACTCTATGATTCTGTGGGTAAGTAGGTAAAGCAGTGTCACTGTGCTTATTTTATTGGTAAGCTGGAAATCCAGGGTGGAAGTTAAATTGTTTGAGAGAGATCCAACAGCAGATAAACTACAAAATCCTTAAGAAACCCCAGGAATTCTGGAGGGTACTTTTGCACTCTCTCTTCTCAACTGCGTTATCATCTGACCATCTATGAAAATAAAATCTGTGATAAAATAAGCTTCAATCATAAATCAGTGAAGCTGAGGTGGCAGTAGGTCCCTCAGTTTTCCCTCTCCAAGATAAATCCTGAACTAAAAAGGCAAGGGAAATTTAATTCCTCTTCAATAAAGTGCCATTATTGTGTCTGACAACGACAGGGTTTTCATAGGCAGGCGCACACACACAGGCACGCACATCCATACCAAATTGCTCCATAATAATAGGTTTTCTGGCTTGATCTCAAAGCTGACATAAATCAGAAGGCCAGAAGATTCTCCTCTGCTAATTTATGGACTATAAGATCTTGATGATCCTTCTACTAGGCCATCATTCATAACCATAAGGTAGACTACCCCTCACAAAGAAAGGACAAGGGAATCTGTCAGCTGAAGTCATTCTGAACATGCCGTTGACCCAACCACCACCTATTTGTCTCCCTTCTTTCTTTAATTTAATCTACTTTTGCTTCTTTTCTGATTCCTTTCCCTTTTCACCTGCTCAATGAATGGAAATTGTACTGATAGGAAAGCAGAGATACCAGCTGCTCTGTAACTCTCTTCATTTATCTCTCTTAGGTGCTTATCAGTCAGGTGCTTATGTGCATGCTTAACAATAAGCACCTGCTTGAATCCATCCTTATTCAGTGAAACATTTAAAACTCATTGTAAGCCCCACTGCTACCAAGCAGAGTTAAACATAGTTAATGTCATGCTTAAAATTCAACCCAGGTGAGTAGTGCTGTGTCAAATCTTTATGTGGCACTGGATAGCAATGCAGACTTAAATGACCTCCAAAAAGCTGCTTATTACAGTTGTTCCTGGCACTTAGGGGCAAATGCCTTAAGGTACACTTGAGGAAATGTATCCAAATTCAGGGCTTTGGAACTCACAAGCTAAAGTTCAAGGCAGCTAAGAGGAGGAAAAAAAAGGTGCAATTTGCTCTCAAAAAGTCACAAAAGCTCTGAGGAATAAATGCATAAAAAATGCAGCTTTTAAAGTTTTTAGGACAGCAATTGCTCACAGCTGCCCTGAAACCCAGATGACTTCCATATATTTCATGATGTTTTTCCTGTCTAAAAGCTAAATTTACACGTCACCAAACCTGAAGGTAATCTAGGGATGATGGTTTATAGCTGTCTGCCTCCTGTTTCCCACACCTGAAAAATCATCATCTACTGAGATGATCTGAGTGGAAACCATTCAGTATCTCAGCTACCCTTCTGACTTGTCATGGCCAACTGAGATAGCTCATCACTAACACAAACAATTCATTTGCACATCCACAATGACAGAAATAGGCTCCTGGAGGATGTACAGTGGGCTGGCTATGAAAGGCCCTGTGCCAGAGTAGAGGGAGAGAGGACACAAAAACTGTACCTGCAGCCTATGTATCCTCAAAAATCATTAGATAACTGAAACTGCCTGTTTCTGGTCTGGAGAAAATTGATCTGTGGTATTTGCAAGAGCCATCTGTTCTCTAAAAGTTCATTGACCATTGCACAAATGGAATGGCAATACCTAATGGGAAGTGTCTAATGGGCAGATGAAGAGAGCAAACTGAACAGTTTGGTCTCTAACCATTAAAAACTGGCTTTGGTTGAGTTTCCTGGCTGAAGTGCCAATGGTTCTGCCATTAAAGGGCTCAAGATATTTATCTGCAGATAGAGTTAGGGCTCTTCAAGTATTTCCAGGACTCTGTGGCTCTTTAGACTCTGGGTGATCATTGGATCTGCTTGGAGCGTTGTACAAGTTTAAGGTAATGCACCCAGAATGGAAAGTGTTTGAAAGCAGTGGGAAAGCAATGGATTTAGTGATAGAGAACATTGAAGCCTGTATTTTCTTCTCTCTTATATGCTGCCACTAGCACCCATACCACTGAAAACACCAGAAAATCCTTCCAAAGTGTAAGGAGTCTCTCAGGTCAGGTGTTATGTTGAGGCAGCAAGACCCCAGTGTCCACTGTGCCATCTACAAGCAGCATTTATCAGTCCTCCACTTCTCTCTGCTCATCAAGAAGCCTCATGTCCCCTGTGTTCCAAAGCAGCACAATTCATCTACCCAGCAATACACTCACCATAGGCTGACCAGAGATGACCTCTTGGAACCACTTTCCCTGTTGAATGTCACAGAATCATCCTGGGTGGAAGAGACCATCGAGTACCACCATTAACCCACCAGCAAACTACATTCTTCAGCACCACGTCTTTCAAATCCATCTGCCAAGACACTTAAGTTTGGTTCTTCCTATGTGTGAAATCCCTTCTCAGCCTGTAAACCAGCTTTGCTCTCAGGCACTGGTCACAATTTACTTACTTGCACAGGAGGTACATGATGACAACACAACATGGAAAGAATAGCAGATGCCACCAGCTTATCTAAAACCTGCCAAAGAGCTCATTTGTTGGAGTTCCCTCCATTAACACTGTACATAGAATCATGGAATCATAGAACTGTCAGGGTTGGAAGGGACCTCAAGGATCAGCCAGTTCCAACCCCCTGCCATAGGCAGGGGCACCTCACACTACATCAGGTTGCTCAGAGCCCCATCCAGCCTGGCCTTAAAAACCTCCAGGGTTGAGGCTTCCACCACCTCCCTGGGCAACCTGGGCCAGTGTCTCACCACCCTCATGGGGAAGAATTTCTTCCTAACATCCGTGTATACAACTGCTCACATACACAAAGGCAAAGAGTCACTGGATGGAAATAAACACACACAAACTGCTCCTTCTACCACTAGGAAAAAGAAGGTTGGAGTGGTTTTTGTTTGCTCTATTTTTTTTGCTCACACAGCAAACACTGGGACACCGAACAAGAACCTGTATAGAGAAGGTGGCGCACTCTAAAGGGGATATAAATACCTGAAGCAAACTTAGCTGCCGTGCCAAGGAGGAGCTGCTGTTTCACTTTGATGCCTGCTGAAGTTGTGGATTCCTCCCTTGGTCTCAGCAGCGATTTTCTTCCCTTAATTAATCAATTACACATGTAACTGTGGTCCATTAGCAAGGCAGCTGACTGTCTTCAGACTCTGATTACTGGTTTTGAAAGAGCCCAGAAAATATTTCAATAGGATGAATAAATTTTCTCTATGAGGTTTTAATGAGGCCATTTAGCATTATTATTTTATATTTTTTTTTTTTTAAACCAAGAACTGCACTGTGCACAATAAGTCAACTCCAGCTATATCATGCACTTGGGAAAAACAACAGGCCCCAGTTTGAGGCCCTGTCTGCATTTAATTGTACTTGAAAGAGTACATAATGGAGGACTAATGGCACCTATGCGCTCAGTTCACTTAGCAACGCAGAGGGGCTGGTTTCCTGCATGCAGGATAGCACTTTGGTTGGCTGCTTTATAAGATAATGATCAGGACACACATACACACATTAGTAACAGGCTGCCAGGACTAGCACGTCCTGGGTTATACACCCCAGCTCGTCATGATCGCTGTTATTCATAATAACAGTCATCTGCATCTCTAAATCCCAGCTGGCTGCAAGAGCCGCCAGAGTCTGTTTGTACAATACACATGTTGCAGTAAAGTCTCGTTTCATCCCCGTCTAAATACAGGGGCATTGTCCAGTGTGGAGACACAGAAACACAGCATGATGAGGCTTGGAAGGGACCTCTGGAGATCATCTAGTCCACACCCCCCCCCCCCTGCTAAAGCAGGGTCACTCGGCAAGGTCACTCCCCACCCAGGGAGGTGGTGGAGTCACTGTCACTGGAGGTGTTTAGGAGGAGACTGGATGAGGCACTCGGTGCCCTGGTTTGGTTGATTAGATGGTGTTGGGTGATAGGTTGGACTCGATGATCTCGAAGGTCTTTTCGACCTGGTTAATTCTATTCTAAATCACACAGGAACATGTCCAGCTGAGGTCTGAATGACTCCACAGTCTCCCTGGGCAGCCTGTTTCAGGTCTCTGTCACCTTCAAAGTGAAGAATTTCATCCTTCTCTTTATGCGGGTACCAAAGCTCCCTTCTTAGAGCACCTCAGTACGCTGTGCTGCACGCACAAATGCAGCCAGGATACAACTTAGTGTGTCTCTTCTTTTCGCTAATCCATTATTGACAGCAAGAGCTCAGGACTTTGATTTTGAATCTCATCTGAGAATCTGAAAGCCTCTGCTTTCCAGCAAGTGCTTGCCCTTGGGTCACTGCTGCTATTACATGCTGATTTGTGTCTACACAGGGGTTGTTTGTTTGTTGGAGGCTGCATTGTATTTGCTTTCTCCTCTCTGTTTTTCTTCCTGCCGCTGAGGATGAAAACAGTAATCAACACGGGGACGTCAGCAAGAGCTCACAGCTGTTCCCATCCCTCTTACCTTCCTTCAGTCTTTCTTAATGTTTTACTGAGTATTTTTTTTTCAAACTGAGAGGCTCAGAGACAGAGAATTCCTGAAAAATTAGTTGTGAACTCCAGGGCTAAAAATATGCATTTCACATGATGCTGAAGAGAACACAAGGTGATTCCCACTCCACATTTGCCAAAGCGTTTCTGAAATCCAAATAAATTCAACTTCTCATTCAATCAGCATTGCCAAGTGGATGAGTACAAGCATCTTGTTCTCCTCCAGCAGTGAGCACTGGATGACAAGTATATTGGTCATACTCTGGGACTTATTCTGGTGATTGCTTTACCAGTGAGGGAGGCACCAGAGCCTTTGAATCCTCGCTGGAACAGTGTCCTACACCACTGCTGGAACATTTCCAAATCTCCTAGGGCTGCCTCAAGCTACAGAGTTGACTGGGCTTTCACTTCTGGAATACTGTGTCTTGTTTTGGGCTCCCATATTCGAGAGAGACAGGGATCTGCTGGAGAGAGTCCCAAGGAGAGCTATGAGGATGATTGGAGGACTTGAAGAGAGACTGAGAGACCTGGGGCTGTTCAGTCTGGAGAGGAGAAGGCTGAGAGAGGACCTTATCAATGTCCATACATATCTGAAGGGTGGGTGTCAAGATGAAGCTGCCAGGCTCTTTTTGATGGTGCCCAAAGATAGGACAAGGAACAGTGGGTACAAGACAGAACACAGTAGGTTCCACCTCAACATGAGGAGACAATTCTTTATGGTGAAGGTAACAGAGCACTGGAGCAGGCTTCCCAGGGAGGTTGTGGAGTCTCCTCCTCTGGAGACTTTCAAAACCCACCTGGATGTGTTCCTGTGCAGCCTGCTGCAGGTCATCCTGCTTTGGCAGGGTTTGCACTCCGTGATTTCTGGAGGTCCCTTCCAACCCCTAACATTCTGTGATTCTCTTTCCTCTAAGGATATTCAGACACTATTGAGGAATGAGATGGCAGGAATATATGGATAAAATGGCCCAAAAGTTGGGATCAAGGCAGCTCAGTAAGAAGCAATTTGCATTGTAAAGAAGTGTTATGAATATGAGACCTATTAATAACTGCCTTCACCTGTGACAAATGTCACCAGGCTGATTTGAGTGGCTTTGGAGGCGGAACGGATAGCAATTATCCATCACCCCAGAAGATGCTCTCAGCAAACAATTCACATTGGAGGGATGGTGGTGTGGTGTTTTCTTCCGTTTTGTTTATCTGAGGAGCGATCTCAACGTGGAATGTCGTGCGTCCCCAACCCAATAGCCCTGTTGCATTTTGTGTTGCACAGCTTTGAAAGCCACACTTGAAAAGGATCAGAAAGCAGTGGAGAAGATTAAGGCATTGGGCATTTACACAGCTTCAGAGCTATGATGGCTAAAGAAATGCTTGCTGTGGCACCTGGAAATGCAGCAGTCTGCAGATAGGTACTGGCTTTTGGTTTGACATTAGTGTTGGAGTGCTCTCAGCAATTCATATTCGAAGGATGGTGCTGCGCTGTTTGCTTCTGGTTTGTTTATCTGGTGAGCAATTTCAGCATGAAATTCCTGGCTTTCAAAGGCTTTAGACTCAGGGTCACATCTGCAGGCCATTTGCATATCCCCAGCCCATCAACCCTGTTGCACTTTGTCTGCAGATAGGTACTGACTTTTGGTTTGGCATTAGGGCTAGAGAGGGAAAACAGCCCACATTACATCTGACTCCTCAGAAAAGATCTGCTTAGGCATCTATTCAACATTCTCGAGGCATGGGCCTAGATAGCTCCAGGGTGATAAAGACAAATACCAGTATCAATACAGTCAACACAGATCCTGCAGTGTGCTCCACTGAGCTAACACACGTTTTCTGGAGCTGCGTCAGTGTGGTGTCTAAGAGACCTGACCCCTGAAGGTTTCTGCTGCAACCTGCACAAACACAGATGGGCTCAAGAAAATGAGATTCAGCCTTGCCACATGAAAATGTGAGGAATTTGAACTCTGTGGTGCTAGAATGTCACCTTTTAAATCCTGTCACCTGTCACCCACATTTTAAAGTCACTGTCTTGTACTCCTGCCTGCAGCCAACTGCAGCCACGCCTTCAATGCCATTTCTTTTACATCTGTTGGGAATCACCTCCAAACCCACGTTGTTCCTTTCCTGCCTTTCTGACAGCTTTCTGTGTTCCTCAGGACACACAAACTCTATACAGGAAATTTCTGAGTGCTGTCTTTAGATCACTTTTTTTTTTTCTCCTCCAGCTGAACACATACCATTAATAGGCATTAACTTCTGAGGTAGAGCACTTAGAGAGTGAAGATTCAGAAATCATTTGGATGTGCTCATTTAGCTTATTAATATTTGTGCTTAGTTTGAGAATAAAATGTGATTGTGGTTGAGCAAAAGTCTTGTGTGGTTTGCATCATTTCAGATGTGCTTTATCTGAAACCCTCTGGAGCTGCCTCTGGGAATCTTTGTCAGAGGAAAGTTTTGCAATTGCCTGACCCCCACTGCAGTCTGATACTTTTAAGCAATTTTCTGTAGAAGAAGTGCTCTTACTGAATCCAAAGCATTCAGTGGAGGAAACAAACTCCCACAGAGGCAGCAAAGTCGCTGGAATTCACCTGGTGGATTCACTCTCAGCAAAAAGCCCATGAATCAGATCCCATTATTCCATCCTTGAGCAAGGGGAACATAACTGGTTGCTTCTCTGGTTATCACTGTAGATGGTTGCTGTCAGTCCTTAAGACATCATAAATCACGGAAGACTGGCAAGCAAAGTCAACTGCAAACACTTCAGCTTCCTCCACCTGCCCCTGCAGATGCATCTTAAACTGGGGTGATTGCAGCGGAAGCTCAATTTCGTGTCACCTGCCAGCGGCTGAATCTCAAATCCTCTGCCAAAGCTGAGATCTTGCTGAAGTTAATGGACTTGGCTCATTGCATGACCAGGCTTTCTGCTAGCAGAAGTGATCCCAGGAGGTGTTGTGACAAACCACTGTCAGGTGGCATACCTACCCCAATCCAAGCTGGCACTCGCTACACGCTTAGGTTGGGTGAGTGGTTTTATATCCTTTGTAAAGGGTTCAGTTCCTCCCTGAACTGCCATCTCTCAGGCAGTTTAGGAGACAATAATGGCACAGTCATCAACACCTTCACATTTTCTGTTTTGTTACCTCCAGTACAAATATCAATTACACAGCCTGACAAGGAGAAAATGAAATTGCAAAGTGTTAGGCTGCAGGTATTTAGTTCAATGATTGGGGCTGTCTTTAAAGCACTCTGATGACAGCGTCCCAGCCAGGTATCAGAGGGATGGGGGTATTATGTACATTCCTACACTTTGAATTTAAATTAAAATTGGCTGTGATTTAAGATCTTATCTCCTTTGAAGGTCTGTACTTTCCTTGGAGAAGATAATTATTCTCAGCTAATAATGGGAGTCGCTAGGCTGGTGATCGGTTTACTTGCTTCAGAGGCTCAGGTGCATCATTTACTGCATGAGAATCTCAACCTAGAATGATGCTTTGACTTGGAAGGACATCTATTCCTTAAAGCTCATCATCACCTTGCCCTGCTTTTACTTATGCCTCAGTCTGGAAGAGACATTTTTCTTTGTGTTTTGCAGAAGTCATTACCGAGTGCCTGCAAGTCTGTCAGCCAGCTTGCCCTGATAATTTCTTCTTATGAGTAGTAATAACAACAATGGCAATAAATAAAGCTAAATTATGTCCAAAGGAAAACAGAGGAGTCACTTGTGAGCTGTGATTGCAGAAATGGGTAGCAAGAAAAATGCAAGGACGTAATGAAGGTACTGACAGCATCGTCTCCCAAGTCTCATTTTTAACCCAAATCCCCTATCCAAGGACTTTACTTGAATGCGTAATGTCAAAAAACAGGTTCTTGTCACAGAGTGAAAGGGGAACCCAAGAACTGTTAGCTCAGTGTCAAGGCCACAGAGCAGCTCCCCAGATCAGCTCAGGGGCAGATTAGGGCCCCTACACAGCGAGCAGAAAGAGCTAGACTTTCCTCCACGTTGGCTTTAATGCTTTGTGCAGCTATACCAGAATGCCTGGTGTGCCCTTTGCAAAGCAAGGCCATTGCAGTGGAAACCTCTGCTGCACAAGCCCTTCACCCTGGGCTGCTTCCTTGTCATGCATGAGGAAATCCTGACTGAGATACCCCTGGTGATTAACTCAGCCCTTACTCCTTCCCTGCCACTGTCTTACAGACTGGATGGAATTAATTCTCAATTGATTATGCTGCTGATAAGGGAATTCCCAGGACTACGGTGACTGAATATATTTGATTTGCATAATCTTGCTTAAAAATGAACATTAATTTTGCATTGTGTCACCAGATTCCCACTGCATCAGAAGGCAGATACCTGGAGAAGTCATACTAGAAGATGAAGGGATAAAAGAGAGAGAAAGAAAAGGAGACAGGAGGTGATTTTCCCAAATTCTGCTGTGCCATGAATCTCTTCAGAGATCTAGTTCAGGTCTGACATTCTTCTGACGTGAGAAGGAACTGTCAGCGTCCCAGAGAGCCACCCCATCACCCTGCTTTGAACTCAGAGAACCTGCCACCCGCAGCTCCACTAATTTGGGGTCAGAAATTCAGACCCTGGCCTTTGCCTTTGCTCTGCACCTTGATCAGTGTTGCCCTGGGAGAAGCCAGAAGCTGCTGGAAGGGCTCACTGCAGTGCTTCACAGCAAATGGACAGCAGCAGTCAGAAGGGGGTTCTTGCCTTCTGGTTAGCTTGGTAACTGCTCACATTTTACTCCATCCTTCAGGATAAGATCATGGAGATGAAGACTCTTCCAGAACAGTTACCCTGTTTCAGATCACATGCCCATTGAAAGCAGCTCTCTCATGCTTGCAAGCTTTTTTGTCTCTGATGTTTGTGATTCTTGGAAATGATTGGAGATTGTTCTGTTTCTTTACAAGTGCTCAACATTCAGTGCTGGCAAGTGCTACCAGAAAGACAAACCCCAGAATAAGTTGTTCTCTGCATCTGATGAAATCCAGGCAGTGGCACATTAGAATTCCTATGCAAGCCTGCTTCCAAGTCTTAAGCCAGTCTCAAGAAAGGGAAGGTGGCAGAGTGAAGGTTCCTTATACATCTGGAGTAGCTCACTCTCAGAATCTCCCCTCAGCTTGGGCTTGAGTGGAACCAATCTCCATACTGCTTCCATTGTCAGTTAATTTCTTGAACATACCATACCCATGTGAATGAAATGTCCAGCAAAGGGCCATGAACTGTCTCCTCCAAGCACAGGGTGTGAGCTGGGAAAGTCTTTCTGCTTGCCTGTGACAGCATTTCCTCCTGCAACAAACTCCTGTTGATTTTTTTATCAACATTTCTGTGCATCAGATTCCTATCTGGATTTCCTCCTCTTTGTGAAATCCTATCTCTGAAGCCCATCTAAGGCAGTATTTCATCCCCAGTGGGCATCAGAAGGTTGCAATAATCAATGGTCATGATTTAAGGATACGCTTGACTTCAGCCTTGAACTCCTCTGCAGTGGTCATGGCATTCACCCAGAGTTACTTCATTTTTCTCCTTAACAGCAAGTTTTAAACTGAGCCTTGACCTAAGGAGACAGAGAAACTGCCTACTTGGAGTTAGATTCGCACCACTTCAAAGAAAAAGCTGTTTTAACAGACCTGGAGAAGGGACATGATAGACTCATAGAATCATAGAATCAGTCAGGGTTGGAAGGGACCACAAGGATCATCTAGTTCCAACCCCCCTGCCATGGGCAGGGACACCCTACACTAGATCACGCTGGCCAGAGCCTCGTCCAGCCTGGTCTTAAACACCTCCAGGGACTGGGCCTCAACCACCTCCCTGGACAACCCATTCCAGGGCTTCACCACTCTCATGGGGAAGAACTTCTTCCTCACATCCAGCCTGAATCTCCCCATTTCCAGCTTCATTCCATTCCCCCTAGTCCTATCACTACCTGAGATCCTGAGAAGTCCCTCCCCAGCCTTCCTGTAGGCCCCCTTCAGATACTGGAAAGCCACAATGAGGTCACCTCGGAGCCTTCTCTTCTCCAGACTGAACAGCCCCAACTCCTTCAGTCTGTCCTCACAGGAGAGGTGCTCCAGCCCTCTGATCATCCTCGTGGCCCTTCTCTGGACACGCTCCAGCACGTCCACATCTCTCCTGTAATATGGGCTCCAGAACTGGACGCAGTACTCCAGGTGGGGTCTCACCAGAGCTGAGTAGAGGGGGAGAAGCACCTCCCTTGACCTGCTGGCCACACTTCTCCTGATGCAGCCCAGGATCTGATTGGCTTTCCGGGCTGCAAGCGCACATTGAGAGCTCCTGTCGAGCTTCTCGTCCACCAGCACCCCCAAGTCTCTCTCCTGAGGGCTGCTCTCCAGCCAGTCACTGCCCAGCCTGTATTTGTGCCTGGGATTGCCTCGACCCAGATGCAGGACCCTGCACTTGGTCTTGTTGAAGCTCATGAGGTTGGCTTGTGCCCACCTCTCCAGCCTGTCCAGGTCCCTCTGGATGGCATCCCTTCCCTCCAGGGTGTCCACTGCACCACACAGCTTGGTGTCATCAGCAAACTTGCTGAGGGTGCACTCGATGCCACTGTCCATGTCACCCACAAAGATGTTGAACATCTTTGACAGGTCCCAGGACTGATCCCTGAGGGACTCCGCTTGTCACTGGCCTCCACTGGGACATGGACCCGTTGACAGCCACTCTTTGGGTGCGGCCATCAAGCCAATTCTTTATCCATCTAGTGGTCCATCCATCAAACCCATGTGTCGCCAGCTTGGAGACCAGGAGGTGGTGTGGAGCAGTGTCGAAGGCTTTGCTCAAGTCCAGGTAAACGACATCAGTTGCTCGCCCCTCATCTATTAATGCTGTCACCTGATCATAGAAGGCCACCAGGTTTGTCAGGCAGGATTTGCCCTTGGCAAAGCCATGCTGACTATTCCCAATCACCTCTTCACTATTCTTCTGAGTCATTAGTGCCTCCAGGAGGAGGCAATGATGCAATACCAGAGATAAATGCCAGTAAAGTCACAGAGCTTAAGGACACTGTAACTGCCACCCCAAAACCTCTGAAAATTTGCCAGAGGTCTCTGGGGCCACTGCAGCAGGGGTGACCACACAGAGAGCAAGAGATCTGCCCAGCACAAAGGTTGACACTATTTCTGTGCTCTTCCAGGTGGGATGTGAAAGGGGACAAAGTGACATAGCAGGGTCCTACAGCTGGGCTGAGCTGGGGCTGTGAACTCCTTTTGGTCTCTTCAGATAGGGTCAAATGAGGGCTGCAAAAAAAGTTGTTCTGAATTATTTACAGGCCTGAGGGCTCAGTACGTGTCTGGTTTCTGCAGAGCAGTTTGTTGTTCAAGTGTCTAAGGGAAGAAGCAGGGCTGCTGGGAAGTTTTCAAAGCCCTTATCCTTATCCTGAATAAAAAAAGTTAAAAAAGAAAGAAGGATAAAAGCAGTGAATTTATCATTCAAAGCTGTATTTTGAGAGGCTGAGTACAATATTCTTTTCCCAATCTGAAGGAGAAGATTTCAAGGTTAAGAAAGGGCTCCCTCTGGAGAAACAGTACCAATTTCATCTGAAACCCCACAGCTGGTGTGGAGCCTGCTCCAGCTGCTGCCCTCCCCATGGCACTCCACCACAGAGGCAGGCTGCAACCCTGGGAAGAGAGGTCACCCCTGCAGTAAGCCTCTTTACTTTGCCAGGGTTACAAAAGAGAGCAATGAAGCCACTTGAGGTCTGGCTTTGGTCTCCTTGCAATTAGGTCTGTTTGTATTCCCTGTATAGCTCTTGTGTTTATTTTCTATGCTGAAGCAAAAGCTTTCTAGGAAAACTTCAACTCTCGGTTCTCAGAGGGAAACCACCGAGGTAAAACTTCTGCAGCTGCACCCAGCTGTGGTGAGAGTGAGCTCATAAGGCTGGGGCAAAGCCTTGCTCAACTAGATTGCACATCTCAGGTTGGGGTCCCTGGTTTCTACAAGCTCCAGAAAGGGCAAATTCAATGTTTGTCGGTCTTATTTGTTCAGTTTCAGCAGGCTCAGTCACTTACCACCCATGTGGGGAATGCATTGATTTGTGGCACAGGTGGCTTTGAGATGAGGAAGCACTTAGAAACATATCTGTTGCCTCTTGTCTTACACTCACGACACAGGGAGGCAGGAGGGGTTCAAAAAACCACACTGAGGAGAGACCTCTCATTGCATGAGCTCAGAATTTAGCTGCAGAAGGTAAGGCCTGTGCTGGAGGCTGAAGGAGGAACCCAGGAGGCAATGCTGCTGACACCTCACCATGATTAGCTGGACTGGAAACCTTGTCTACAAACCCCATTCGCTGGAGCATCTCAGCAGGCTGCCCCAGGAGTCACTGCTTGTACTGACCAGCTCCTAGGTCTCTAGTTCAGGCACTGGCCAGCCCAGACCTTTTCTCTTCTACACTGGAGTCCCAGTAGTTTTTCACAAGGTATTTACATCTCCCTGGAAAACACTTTAGGAGCTGCCGGCTGGTAAAGCTTGAAAACCACTGCACCAGCCTACTGAAGCAGAAACTCTTATTTTCTCCTCCATAATTACATTTGCTCTGCTTCAGATTTGCACAGCTCCCATTGCAAAAGCTTTGGCACTAGGCAAGGCTTTTTCTTTCCTAAACTTTCCCATCACAGCTCTTTTACCCCCACCCCCCTTCTCTGAATTTTCTGGGGGTCAGACCCTTGTGACCTGTACCTGATGGCACCTCTGCAGCACCCTGCTTGTGCACTATGTGGGACCCGGCCAGCGCTCCCGGTCCTAGGTGCAGTCTCCTGCAGACAGCCCTGCGGGTACTGCTGAGGAGGGACTAGCAGGAGTCAATGTTGCGGACAACTGCTGCCATCGTCTGGTCATCTTGAGACCAAATTTGGGCCCGACAAAGCTGAGGTATAATCAGTTAGCTTTACATATAAATGCATATATGTGCATATATATACACACACACATACTTCTATCTATATAGGTATAGATACATATTTTTATAGGTGGAAGAAGTGTTGAATAAGGAATTTATATCTTACTTGTAACCATTTTTTTTTCCCAGATACTGCTTATTAGTTAGTGCAGTGATAGCTGTAGAGACTTAAAAATGCTAACAATTGTGTCTGAACCCTCACTGTTTGCATCACCCTTGGCCAAGGAGGCTGCAGGTTCTGGATCTAATTCTACTCCCAGGCAACCAGCACCAGAACAAGAGGACAGAGTCTCAAGCTGTGCCAGGGGAAGTTTAGGCCTGAGGTGAGGAGAAAGTTCTTCCCAGAAAGAGAGATTGGCCATTGGAATGTGCTGCCCAGGGAGGTGGTGGAGTCACCGTCCCACTGAATGTGGCACTTGAAGCCATGGTTTAGCTGTCATGAGGTGTTGGGTGATAGGTTGGACTTGATGATCTCTGAGGTCTTTTCCAACCTTATTGATTCTATGATTCTGTGATTTGTACCTAAAAAGATATAAACCCATGGGAACTTCTTTGGGTAGTTCTTTCTGGTTTATCCACCTCTCCATGCAAGACGCTGAGCTGAGAAACACAGACTCAGCCTCAGGCACAAAGTCACAGCAGCGTTTGTGCACTGGCAGGGTGCTCAGTCTTCTGCCACAAGATGGAAAAACAAGGATCCATTTCCCCAGCCCCAAGTGCCTGACCAAGCAGCTTGCCCTTCCCCTGACTTCTCAATGAATGGGAACTCAGACTGCAAAGTTTGCTGTCTGCTTTAAGAGTCACAAAACCAGGGGCTGAGAAACAGGAGCACTGATAAAATGATGGGCCAGCAGACCATAATCTAACCCAAATCATATTCCCAATACCAAGTCACTTCACAATTCAGAGGCATCACTCAGACCTACTGCCGAACTTCGTGGCTGCTGGAGCGCCATCATTTCTTCATCCCCCGGGTAACCTTCTGTGACAGCTTGGGCGAATCTGCACATCCAGGGAATCTGGGTCATTTATTGGTAGCTACAAGAATCTGTGCCAGAAACTCCACACAGTGAGAAGCATGAAATAATCAGGCCAGAATCAGCAATGTGGAAAAATACAGATTTGCAAAGGTTTTCTTACCATCCAGTCCATCCTATGCTGTCACAGGCAACTGTGACTGCTCTTAAATTCCCCCCACCCTACCTGAAAATTAGTCAAGGATGGGTTGTGCACAGGTTTTATCAGCAGCCTTGTCTGAACATTCAGATGTGGCATTTTCCTGCTTACTGGGGTTTCAGCCTTACCTAGAATGTGAACTGGCCTGGAGAAAGAACAACTCCAAAGCACCTCCAAGGCTTTCAGTGCAAATCTCTGACCTTTACTTAAAGCCCACTTCTTAGAAAATGCATTTTGGCTGTGTTTGCTTCCACACGGTTCCCTGTCCTTCTGGAAATGCAGAACACACAGAAGAGGCTTACAGACTGTTGACTCCACAGCTCTGTGCTCAGCAGTTGGATATAAGCAGTGCAAAACTCAGAGCTGGCAGCGCCCACCTGAGATTAGTCTTTACTAGCTCCCACCTGAGACCAGTCCTTACCAGCTCCCCCAGACTGCTGCTGGCTTTGTTTCAGTGGGACCACAGCTCAGATGGGTCCTGTGGGAGGGAAAACACCTGATATAGTCTCCTGATAATGGGCATAGCTTCATGGTTCTTTTATTACATTTCCAGTGTCTCCTGGCTCTTTATCTCTCACTTGAGTATTAGCTTTAGCATGTTGCATATGCAGTGTACGTGAAGAGAGGACTACATGCTGAGTGAGCTTACAACATTTCGCCACCTGGATGATTTCAGCAACAAGGCACAGTTGACTCAGAACCAAAACACTGCTGACCTTCAGTGGATCTGAAGAAAGGGGCATTGCTGCATTTATGGAATACACAAAGTTGAAACTCATGCATAAACCCCATAATCTGCCCCATGAACTCTTCCCCCATGCAGCAGATGTTGTGCAAGTCTCCATTATCCTGCTCTGAAAGCATGGGGTGGACAGTTAGAGTTATATGAAGAGCTGCAAATAAATAAATACAAAGAGTGGAGGCTGTGGACAGCAGTGTACCGAGCTGCAAGAAGCAGCACTTTGGTTTGGAGCAAAAATAGAAATGGGTAGATTCAGACTGGATGTTAGGAAGAATCATGGAATCAACCAGGTTGGAAAAGACCTCAGAGATCATCAAGTCCAACCTATTACCTAATACCTAACGCCCCATGACAACTAAACCATGGCTCCAAGTGCCACATCCAACCTTTTTTGAACACCTCCAGGGATGGTGACCCCACCACCTCCCTGGGCAGCACATTCCAATGGCCAATTACTCTTTCTGTGAAGAACTTTCTCCTCAAAATTCTTCACCATGAAGGTGGTGAGAGACTGGCACAGGTTGCCCAGGGAGGTGCTGGAAGCCTCATCCCCGGAGGTTTTCAAGGCCAGGCTGGGTGTGGCTGTGTGTGAGGTGTCCCTGCCCATGGCAGGGGTTGGAACTGGCTGATCCTTGAGGTCCCTTCTCAACCCTGGCAATTCTGTGATTCTATATTCTAGCTACAAAGTAGAGTTTAGCTTTCTGGGTTTACCCTGGTGCTCAAAAATATTTCCTGCTTCCTCCACCAGAAAATCTTGCAGGATAAAGATTTTCTCATGGAGAGTGTAGGCAGTAGACAGTGTGAAAACAAACCGCAGTAGAAGGGAGACTTAATCGCGGTGGGATTGTTTCAGAGAACAAGGACAGACAAGTAGCAAACATCAGAGGAAGTCCCCACATTGTTAGGGTACAAAGTCACCCTCAGCAGCCATTGTGAAAGGGCTCAAAGGGCACATTAAACACAAGCACTACATGAGTCACTCTTTTTCTTCCAGCTTTTTAATGTGATGGAGAGAACAAAAACAAAGTCCATTGGAACAGCTGCAATTTCCAGTGACAGCCAGACACAGATCAAATAAGAAAAAGAAAGAAAAAAAGAAAAAAGGTTTCAAATGAAGAAAAGGAACCAAGGGGCTGGAATTGGCTATTTCACACACAGAATCGAGAGAACATCTAAATGAAACATTTCATTAAGTGCACGACACCGGGTGTTATTTACAGTGGGACTTGCAGCGTGTGCACATTTATACAGCACTACCATCACAGACAGCAAAGATTTCTTTCATTTTCTTTCCTTCACAGTTCCCAGCCTTGGTTCTTCCTAAAAGCAGCATTTGCTAATACAAGGGTGAGAAACTGAGGGTGGAACGTGATGGAAATGTGATGTACAGGGCTCACATCTACAGAAACCTAAAAATATACTCTCCAGCTTTGTGTCCTTTGGAAAGTCAAAGGAGGTGAGCAGAGAACATCAATGGACCTAGGGCCTCCTTAACAGTAACAGAGGGCACTCTGTTGTTGGAGGTTTCAGAGTAGGACCTGGAAGAGACCTGCAGAAAGCTCAGCTCTGTGGAGCCTCACTCTGTGCCTCTCTGTAAACCCAGCCTTAGAACACCCCTCAGTGTGCCTCTGCAGCATCACCAAGGGGTATTGGGCTGCCTGACCTATCCTCAGAGTGAAGGACATCTGGCTCTGGATCTGAGTTTTCCAGGAATGAACAGTTTTTTTCTTAATCTAAAAGATCCATCCACTGCTATTTGTTAGTCACACAACATTTCAAGGGGCTGAGGAACATATGGGCAAGAAGGGAATCACTCCATCCAGCCCCAAGATGCAGCCACCACCAGCGGGACATAACAGAGCCAAAGGCAGTGGATAGACCAGTCCAGCACAGCTGAAATACAACTAGTTAAATCAACAAGGAACATACGGAGGCAGAACCCTTATCACAATACCACTGGTTTGGTTTGGGTTTTTTTTTATAGCAATCATCAATGTTCTACATGTTTCTGCATGCTCAGAAGTTCCATAACAAAGTTCTCCTGTGACCTGCATTGCACAGCTGTATAGATGAAGACACCAAGTCCCAGCAGGCCCTAGAACCTCCTTTCCCATGCCATGAAGTCCCTGGCTGAGCAGCTGGACTCGTGTGCCACACATGCATGTAAAGGAGCAGCTGGACTCGTGTGCCACACATGCATGTAAAGGTCCAGCTGTCCTCTAGATGAGGTCTTTGGGATTTAAGGCAAGTCCCCTTTCTTGGTCCTCTGTGCCCCTGTTGCAGTAAAGTTCATGAATCCAAGGAAACAGTGCTCTGCAGGGATCATCAGTGGACCTGCCATCAGCAGTTTTCCTCTTCTCTGTGGAGGGTGAAGTGTATCAAAATTCCAAGACAAGGAGACAGTTCACTGCAGCAAATGTAGGCAAGGGGGATCACTGGAGGAGGCATGCTGGCCCCTGCTCTGCAGCTGTAGTGCTGGTTTGACAGCAGAAATAAAGCTAAGCCATTGGAGGAGGTGCCTAGAGGGAAACCTCCCCCTGCACAGTGCTCCAGGTTCTCTGTGGCTTGGGCTCAGCCTAGCAGGCAGCCCACAGCTTGAAACTGAGACCCAAATTGAACCTCAGCTAACACCGAGGGGACTGCACCCATCAACCATTTTGCTTTGGAGAGCAGTAGTGTGAAGCCTACACTGATTTACACCAGGACAAGGACAATAAACAAACACAAGAGGAGTAGTGACTAAGCCTTGTTCACGCTGAAGCTGGGTGAGAGCTATCAGCCTAGGTGTCACAAAGGCAAATGCCTGAGCTGGAGCTGGTGCCCTGGCTTTCTCTCTTAGGGAAGGAGAGGAGCAGGGCTACCCAGGGCAAGCCATTTTCTTCTTGGCATACTGCCTGAACATGGTAGCTTATATTGCCTATTCCTTTCAGTGGAGAATAATGGGAACCCAGGGTGATGACATCTAACTCATAGGTGTCTAAGGCTGGGCAGTATGGCTTCCCTTAGTTTTTCCTTTCTCCCTTCTCTGATCATTGCTGTCCTTTCCCAGGCCCTTGTGTACCAGCTGCAGTGTGCCTTTGCCCTTTCCTATTAGGCCACAAACTCTTTAGTCAGGTCAGGGGTAGGAACCTTGTCATGGCACACATGCATCATCCTCTAGCCCTCAGGTGAGTGACCCATGCATTTTAGGGGTGCAAAAGGTTTCTGCAGTCCCGTGGGTAGCCCTGGTGACATTGACAACACAATCCTATTGCTCTGTGCCTTGCTCATCTCTCGAAGGTGAGGTTTAGCAGCCTGTGGAAGGGCCATTCTGTAAAGAAGAAAGGTTTCTAAGATTGGATAATATTTCCTATCATTGCTTTGCCAATTCTATCTCCTCAAGACCTCCATTTCTTCTGTCTCTGAAAATTAACAGGGAAGTTTTGCAACATAAGTGAGGTCATTAGTGTCACTGTGCAATGCCAATGGAGAACAGGACTAGGCAAGTCTGCTGTCAGAGCTGTGGATGACAGGTCAGGATAATAAAGAGAGAGACGTTCTGGCTCCACAGAGCAGCACAAGAGAATAGGCCAGAAAATGAAACATATTTCCCCCCCCAACTGTAATGTGGTAATTGCCATGCCCAGCCCAGTAAAATGGATGAAGCCTACAGATCAGGGTGACCTTTTGTGTTGAAAAAAGGATGTAGCTGCTTCTCACTATGCAAAAGGACCAGACAGAGGAAAAAAAGAACAACAAACAAAAACCAAACCCACATTCTGGGCTGTGATCCTCCACAGAAGCTGTGAACTGCTGCCAAAGGACATAATTACTTTCACTCCTACCTTAGAAAAGAAACCTTGCTGTTTTGAAGGCAAATCAAAAAAGAAAGGCTCTAAGCTACTCACAAAATGAAGAAATTAGTCATAATGAGACAGGTGATTACAGCAGCCTGTGATTTCATCCATTTCATAACCCTCAGAACAGGTCTCCAAAATCCCAAATAGCCCATTGGAGGCTAGCTGCTCCTGAAGTGTTTATCCCTCATTGATGTAATGATAGAAATGATGCTCATTAAAAGGGTTAGCCTCATCAGCAAGGACTTACTTCTTGTCATTTCACCCTGCTCTGTGTCCTTCAGCTGTCTTCTGCCGTGCTGACTGGAGATACATTCCCACAGTCGTGTGGGTCTGGCCCTGGTGTCAGCTCTTTGTGTATTTGGGGGCAGCAGGATGGGGACAGTCTTTTTTCAGTGGTGCCCAGTGACAGGACAAGAGGTAATGAGCATGAACTTGAACGCAGGCAGGTCCATCTACACATGAGGAGGAACTTCTTTGTTTTGAGGGTGGTAGAGCACTGGAACTGGCTGCCCAGACTGGTGGTGGAGTCTCCATCTCTGCAGACTTCCAAAACCCATCTGAATATGTTCCAGTGCAACCTGCTCTGGCAGTGGGGTTGGACTGGATGATCTCTAGATGTCCCTTCCAATCCCTCTCACTCTGTGATTCTGTGACTTTTGGTGTGAAGCTGAAGGCAGAGGAGTCAGACTTCAGTCCTGCTGGATTCTAAGTTTGTCTTGCAGGTTTTCCTTTGGAAAAACAAGCAAACCAACCAACCCAAACCAAGAAACAAGCAAACAAAACAAACCCAAACCAAGAAACCACGCAAACCAAGAAAGAAACAAACCAAACAACAACCAAAAAAGAGAGGAAAACCAAAACAAAGCCAGCAAAAAGCACCAAAGAGAACATACAAGATCATTTTTTATGTCACAAGATATCCTAATGGGACAGATCTGCTGCATGATGTGACGGGTCCTGATCAGTTCTTGTCTATGGCTGAGCTTGTGGGAAGGGTCCCAGTTATCACTACCTAGCCTCTTGTGAGCATCAGGGTGTTATTTACCTGTGTGGGTTTCATTCTATGCTTCCTGAGAAGATATATCAGAAAAATACACAACTCCCTCATTTCCTAGGTGCACCAGGGCTTAAAGTCATATGCCAAAAACCCCCAAAGGGCACAGAAATTCCAAGGGTGGTTTGTACAGGAGATCAAACTGAACTGTGCCACCTCCTGGAGAATTTTGTGTTCTGTAGAGCTGAAAGCTTGCTGTGGGCATTCCCTGCATCCCAAGTTAAATGGCTTTGAGTAACTGTGCTTACAGTGCTTCAGTGAGACCCGAGTAGATAAGAAAGTCAAGCATCATAGTCCTTAAATCATATGGCTAAAATGCTGGTAAAATCACAGTTACCATACTCTAGGTATCAGACCAAGGGGGGGGCGGAAAAGAAGTCTCCTATTTACACTGGATAATATGTACACATTTGGTTTGTGGAGTGCTGCAATATCATTGGAATCTCTCCTCTGTGAAAGCTGCAGGGAAAAAATATTCTTCAGCATCATCATAGAAATCTATATTCCCCACCATCAATGCATTGGAATATCTCGTGTCTGGATATAAAGGATGAAGTGGTGCTGAACTGGTTGTGACTCCAGTTAATCTTGAGTTACTGGAACAAGATTTAAGTGTCTCTCTTAAGATCTTCTTAAGGGTGCAGATATTAGAAATCATACATTTCAGTAGCTGATCACTTCAATATCTGTAAATTTATGTGTAAATACATATATATATATATATGTATATTTATATGTATATATTTCTCTCCCAGACCAAGAAGGTGCCTATTGATTCTCTATGCCCATGTAAAGACAGTAAAGGGCTTTGAGACTCCAATTCTTCTGAGAGTGCCAAGCAGCCACCCTCATATCCTTCAGAAATCAGAGCTCTGTCACTCTTTCAGTTGGTTCAAGTGGTAAGCTCAAAAATCAAGCCAGCCAGGGTCACTAGTCACATTTGTAGCTCTCATCCCTTTTGCTGGAGCTCAGCTACAGTAGTTTTGTTACCTGCCTTCCCTTTGGCTGCCCCTCGTGTCTGAGCACAGCTGGTAGGAAATGCCAAGGAGCGCTGGGCAAGGCAGAAGGTATCTCACAGCTCAGCAAAGGCATAAGGGGGACAGGATCTGCTCTCCTGCTGGACACGCTCACACCCACACAGGCACACACATGCACAAAGCTGCTGTCCACATCCTGTGTTGCTACACCAGGATAGAGAAGGAAAAGGTAGACTCCCAGTGTAGGCAAGGTTAAACCCAAGCTCTGCAAGGGTGTGTGGTAGCTGCATGCACCAGTTGTGGCTGTAAAAGGATCAGAAACTAGGGGTTGAAGTTTTATCCCTTTGGGCTCTTCTTTCCCTCTGCCCTCTTCCCTTGAGGTATTGACACAACAGTGTAGAAATGGACATTTTGATTTCTCCAAAAATGGCTCTTATTTGTTCTTCTGTCAGCACCCCCTGATGCCCCTGGCCTCAGCTGCTCACATCAGGACCTGTTCTCGAGTCTCTGGCAGGCGCAAAGCGAGCAGGCCACCACCGACCAGAGCAGAGGAAGCCAGAAGGATGGGAACCACCTTGGTTATCCCTACGAAGGAGGCGAAGATTGAGTTCCCCAGGATGGCACCAAACTTGCAAAGCCCATTGAGGATGCCAAAGGCTGTTGCCCTGTGGGGAAGAACGGCAGAAAGCAATGGTTAGGAGGAAGGTTCTCAGAATGACTGCAGAAGTTCTGGATGGGTGATTTTGTGAGTGCCTTTGTGTTGCTCAGGCTACGCTTCTAGCAAGCAAAGCCAGACAGAATAAACAAACAGAGAAATAGACATCGAAGTTTTGCATGTCTGCCTCAACAAGGAGAATGTGTTCATGTTTTCATTTCTCCCTTTTTGTCTCAGCTTCTCCCTACAGTGCCCCACTATGACATCCTTTGCCCTCCCCAAAGAAAGTCAAAGCCCTTCTGAGCCCTGGCTGGAGTGGGTTTCCAGTAGAGAAACAACCTGGGCTCTGCTGTGAATTCTGCTTCACCTTGCAGCTAAAAGCATATTGCCTCCAAAGCACAGACCTTCTCCTTTCCTTCTGGCTTCTCCCTACAGCCTGAAAAAAGGCAAAAAAGGCTTATAGTGATGTCAGAGGGAAAGATTCTCCCAAAGTTTCCTGTGCTGCCTTATCTCCTCAAGCATTCTGTGCACGTGGTAGTCTCTGGGTTGTGGAGGGGAAACCCTCATGGTGATGAGCTATGTCAAGAGGCTGAGGCACCCAGTCAGAAAGGCTGGATCTCCATGTACATCCTTGGAAAAGGCAGAGCCCATATTTCATCTGCTTGAAATTTCCATACCCCCATATGACTCCCTGCATCCACAGAATTCTGCTTGCAAACGGCTGTGCTGATCCACTGTCACCACAGGGCTGCCGAAAGCAAAAAGAATACACCCCCCCACCTGCATGCATCTAGAGTGAACACAGAGTTTTCCCATCAGGATCTGGGAGGCCTAAGTCAGAGGGTGGAGATGGAAAGGAGACACATTCTGAGCACCTTTTGTCAGTGGGGTAGAGCTCCACGGTGATCACATCTAGGGCGTTCCAGGCGGCGATGCTGGCCCCGCAGAAGAGGCACTGCCAGCCGATCATTGCCGACTCGCTGTTGCCAAAGAAGAGGAAGAAGCAACACACTGCTGAGATCAACATGGAGCCACCTGTGGGAGGAAACCAAGAGAAGACTGTTGGCACCAGTTGCCCCTGTCCACAGTTGAGCAAACACAACTGTTGATAAAGATGGCTTTGAAGAGACAACGTTTCACCCCGAAACAAATTACACCTGTGAGAATCCGAGGAAACCACCTTGATGCTGCCTCTCTGATGCTGGAAAACAGCCTGAAAATGTCCTCCATGACCATCTGATCTTGCTGATAGTCCTGCTTTTCCAGGCAGGTTTCCAATATCTCAGACTTCCAGATGGACTCAGGAAGAGCAGAGGCACGTAAACAGGAAAGTCAATGAGGAGGAAGAATCATCGTGAAGGTTTTCCAGCCTGACTTTTGAGTGAAGAGCTGGTGCATTCCATATTATACTGAAATTACTGCAGACATTTATAGTCTCAATTAGGATAATTTACAGCCAATTGTATGGAGCACTTGAGGTCTCTTTTAATTATAAGAACATCATTAGATTTCATGGCACATTTGCACAGGAGCCATAATTTTATGAACACCGTCGAGGGAGAAAGTGAGGACGTTTATGCTCAGTTAGGCACAGCACATAGTCAGAAATCCTAATGGCTACATCACTGCCTTCTACCCCACTGGGAATTTCCACCTGAAAAACAGCTTTCTGCAACATCAGAGTATGTTTCCCTGGAACGATTCTGTTGTTGCTGAAATATCTTGATTTACCACCAGGAACCCAAATGAATTTTTTTGTTGTTGTTTGGGGGTTGTGGGGTTTTTTTTTTTAATCACTTTGACACCACTTGAAATAATGTGGATGCTGAACTGGAAGTCAAATGCTTCCTTTTGGACATAGTGTTACATTTTACAAGCATAGAATGGTTTGGATTGGAAGGGACCTCCAAGGTCATCCAGTCCAACCCCCCTGCAGTGAACGGGGACATCCTCAACTAGATCAGGTTGCCCAGAGCTCTCTCAAACCTCACCCTGAATATGTCCAGGGATGAGCCCCCAACCACCTCCCTGGGCAACCTGCTCCGGTGTTCCACTACCCTCATGGTGCACAACTTGTTCCTAACTTGCAATCCAAATCTTCCTTTCTCTAATTTCAAAACATTGCCCCTTGTCCTGTCACTGCAGGCCTTTGTAAACAGTCTCTTTCCATCCTTCTTGTAGGCCCCTTTTGAGTACTGGAAGGTCATTATTAGGTCTACCTGAAGCCTTCTCTTCTCCAGGCTGAACAACCCCAGCTCCCTCACCCTGTCCTTGTAGCAGAAGTGTCCCAACCACCACTCTGCCACTGCTGGGTTTTGCCTATGAAAAGCTGCCACAGAGGATGCCATATCCCCTTCTCTTCCACGTTACCTGGCCAAACTATGTGCCCCACTGTGCAGCGTGGGTATTCCCTCTGCTGAACAGGCACAGGGCAGCATTAGGGTCACTGTGTGTGCATCCAAAAAAGATCTGACATTTGGCACAGGAACAGGATGAGCAGAACACAATAAAACTGAACCAAAGTCCCAGAGAGGCGTGTAACAAAAACAAAAAAACAAACCAGAACAGCAACAACCAAAACAACCCAAAAAACCCCAAAAAAAACCCAAACAAAACCCCCACAAACCCAACCAAACAAAACCCCCACAAAACCAACCAAACAAATCCCCAAAACCCCCACAAACCCAACCAAACAAAACCCCAAAACCCCCACAAACCCAACCAAACAAAACCCCAAAACCCCCACAAACCCAACCAAACAAAACCCCAAAACCCCCACAAAACCAACCAAACAAATCCCCAAAACCCCCACAAAACCAACCAAACAAATCCCCAAAACCCCCACAAACCCAACCAAACAAAACCCCAAAACCCCCACAAACCCAACCAACCAAATCCCCAAACCCCCCAAACCCAACAAAACAAATCCAAACAAAACCCCCAAACAAATCCCCCAAACCCCCAAAAACCAACCAAACAAAACCCCCAAACCCCCACAAAACCAACCAAACAAATCCCCAAACCCCCACAAACCCAACCAAACAAAACCCCCAAACCCCCACAAAACCAGCCAAACAAAACCAACCAACACTACCCCAAAAAGAAAAACTAACAACCAAAATCACCCCAAAAATAAAACAAACGAAAAAAGGGAAATTCAGTTTTCTTGTTAAGCTGACTGGAAATATGTTCAACAGAGTGGCACGAGTGGGATGCCAGAAGGCTGCTTCAATTGCAAATTCCATAGTGAAACACTTCCAGTGTGCTCTTGCCGATGTTTTTTGTCCTGCACTTTTCATCCCACAGAAGAAATAAGCATTTAGCATTCCAGTTGTGGCCTCAGTTCTAAATGACAATGCCGCAATGCTGGCATATTTTGAGGGTGGACAGTCCCATTCTCATTCAGCTTGCTTTAATTTAGTTCACATAGACCCTCTGGTTCGTTTGGATCTTTTCCAAATTAGCTGCATGAATGTTTATTCCCACCCCCTTTCCATTTCTGACACACTGGTGGGGTCATCTTTCTTACCTTAACCTGCCTGGTGGTGAGGCTAGGCTAACTAAACTTCCTCCTGTTCTCAGAAGAGAGAGGCAGGTGAGCTCAAGTGAGTGAGTCAACTCTTAGCCCTGAGCCACATCCCTGATTTTATTAAACTCACTTGAGACATGATTCTCCCAGTACCTGGAGAGCAAGGTCTGAACCCTGGGGGAAATGACAGCAGAGAGTCACAAAATAAACACAAAGCTGATAAAATGATAACTTATTCCCATTATACTCATGTGTGGCACCTCGCCTGGCTGTGACACGATCAGTTATTCCACCATATGCTCTCTGAAGCTGTCTGTAAAACCATTTGCAAGTCAGAAAACCAAAAAAAAAAAAGAAGAGGGAACTCCTGGACTGTCAAAGCAGCTGCATCAAAGAATCTTTGTGAATATTAATTGCTACGAGCAAAGTGCTTGTTTATACAGAGTGCCATGGACACTGACAGCAACTCAACAGCACCAAGAGGCCCTGCTTCAGCTCTGCCCCTGCTGCGCTGAGCGCTGGATGAACACAGAAGCTTCGACACAAAAGGCAAGATTAAAAAGGAGGGTGTCACAGATGCACAGAAAAGCAGGGTGGGGAGGCAGGGAGCAGGTAACTTGCCCACTCCTGCAAAGTAGGTAATTTGCCTCACCCTTGAGTCTTTTTACCCTTCTGCTCCATTTGGCATGAGAATGACTCATCCCCACCTGAGCCAGCCCTGCTTGTATTGGTGTGTGCAGACGCAGTGAGACCTTCACACTGACCTTGGCTTCTTGCAGAGTCATGCTCCCACCCATGAACTGCACCATGCACCCATCAGCCCCACTCACCAATCATCTTTATTCTCCCTATCTTGTCCATGAGTAATGCTGAGATGATGTTGCCTGGCAGCACAGACAGGCTGCCTAGGAAGCTGACCAGGTAGATCAGGAAATCATTGTCCTCCTCAAAGTCCAGGTGACAGCCTTCTTTCTCCTTCATAAAAGTGCTGTTGATGAGCCTGCAGTTGATGAATTTGTGTTCATAGAGATCTGCAAGGGAAAGAATCACAGAAAGGTAGAATTTGGAAGGGATCATCCAGTCCAACTCCCTGCCAAAGCAGGTAAACCTAGATCAGGTTGCACAGGAACTCAATGTCCACACATGTTTTAAAAGTCTCCAGAATGAGACTGCGCCACCCTCTCTGGGCAGCCTGTTCCAGGGCTCCACCACCCCTCAAAGTAAAGAATGTTTTCCTTAAGTTCAGGTGAAACCTCCTGTGTTCTAGTTTGTACCCATTGCCCCTTGTCCCGTCACTGGGCACCACAGAAAAGGACCCAGCCCCATCCTCTTGACCTCCATCCTTTAGGCACGCATATGCAGCAAAGTCTTGATCTTGCTTGGCTGGTCTTTTTTTCGTAGAGCAGCAATAGGAGTTAGGAGCCAAACCAAAGGTTTGAGAGGAGTTCCTCACCTCATGGAAACAGCCAGGCTGCTTTCACTTTATTGCCAAACTCCAGCTGCAAGACTGGGGGTAAGCCAGTGAACCCCTTCTATTTGTGAAGTCACCAGGACCCCAGCATCCCCCTGCCACAAGGGCAGGCAATGCGGGCCTCTGCTTTCATGGCATTATGGTTTGTGCTCTATTGGAATAGAAGTAAAAAGGTGGTTTTCCCAGGATAAATGAATGTCTGTTTTACTGCTTATGATTGGTCACCAATCACAGTTTGGTTAAAATGATATTTTAAGCCAAATTTCTTAAGTCAAGCCCTTAACCTGCAGGGCATTCTGACATGCCTTTAGCTTGCCACAGTCTGAACACAGACTTTTGCATTTCCCATGCAGCAGCTGATGACAACAGAAGCTATGGGATTAAAAACACTGATGGAGCAACCTGAAGCCTCCTTCCAAATGCATCATCCTCTTCCCCCCGCCTCCCCCCCCCCCCCCCCATCACTCTCAGAACACAGAATAGAGAATTAACCAGGTTGGAAAAGACCTTTGAGATCTTCGAGTCCAACCTATCACCCAACACTATCTGATCAACTAAACCATGGCACCAAGAGCCTCATCCAGTCTTATTTTAAACACTTCCAGTGATGGTGACTCTACCACCTCCCTGGGCAGCACATTCCAATGGGCAATCTCTCTGTGAAGAATTTCTTCCTAACATCCAGCCTAAACGTCCCCTGGTGCTGCTCAAGACTGTGTCCTCTTGTTCTGGTGCCGGTTGCCTGGGAAAAGAGACCAACCCCCACCTGGCTACAACGTCCCTTCAGGGAGTTGTAGAGAGCAAGAAGGTCTCCCTTGAGCCTCCTCTTCTCCAGGCTAAGCAACCCCAGCTCCCTCAGCCTCTCCTCATAGGGCTGTGCTCCAGACTCCTCCCCAGCTTTGTTGCCCTTCTCTGGACACATTCCAGCAACTTTCCTAAACTGAGGAGTCCAGAACTGGACACAGGACTCAAAGTGTGGCCTGACCAGTGCTGAGTACAGGGCACAATGACTTCCCTGCTCCTGCTGGCCACACTACTCCTGATGCAGGCCAGGATGCCATTGGCCTTCTTGGCCACACTACCCAGCACACAATCAAACTTACAGCTCTCTCTATTGTATTTTTTCTCCCATAATCTGGCCAAATGGTCCCTAACTAGAGAGATGAGACTGTAGCAGGAATCCCCTTACCAGTGTTATAGAAGACAGTGGAGATGATGGTGCAGTTTTCAAAGAAGGTCTCAGTGGATGTCACATCCTCAAAGTAGCATTCCTCAAATAACGAATCCTCAAACCTCACTTCCTTGAATTTCATGCCAATGAATCTGTGGGGCAGGAAACACAACTTCACTCTCTGGTTGGAGGCATTTTCTACACTACAGAGCACGGAATGGGTGTTTCAGGAGACCTCAGAGCACTAATGACAATTTCTAAGGTCATTTACAGAGAAGGTGTTGCTTGAATGTGTAGCTGTCCTGCCAACTCCATGCCTACTTAGTTTAGTAAACAAAAAAGGGGTTGAAGAAGCTTCCCCCTACCAAGAGAGATGGACCTTGTAGGCTTTCTGGCAGTCTTTTTTCTCTATTCCTCAAATCAGCCACACCTAAGAAAACGTGCTTCTAAGGCTGAGTGGACGCAAAGCCTCGCACATTCAGTGCTAGTCCCTAGTTTCACTCAGTGCATTGCATTTCCTTTGTGAGCTGACCTTGCTGCCTGCCTTATTCTGCCCCTTTCTCCGGCATAAATAAACCCAGGCTTTATCAGGAGCCCACTGAGCCATGCAGTGAAAGGTTTCTGACAGCTGTTTAAACTCAGAGTGATGTCTAAGTGAAAATGCAGTTGGGTTTCTAGAGAGAGCGGGGAGATTATCTGGGCTCTGCTTGTAAGCATCTCTGTTCAGGACTATTGCTTATCGTGGAACGAAAACAGACTACACGAAAAATAATCAACTGTGGCAGGTGATTGATTTCTCCTCTGATGGGAAGCTTGACATGTCTGACCTGCCTGCCTGCAGGATGACACAGTATTGATTTACCTGTGAAATTTTGCAGGGACACTGAGAAGATGCATTAGTTAATGCACAGGCATGTTTGGAAGATGTAAGGAGCGATTAAGAACAAGCATTATGGCTCTAGTTAAGCAGGCTATGACTGTCACCAAACAAAAAGCCTTCTGACATATACCCAGGAACTTAATTGAATTGAGCACTTACAGCAGTCTAGCATGATGGCTGTTTGCACCATTAAATGAGCACTGCAGGGCTTCTTAACTGAAGCTACTAACTGATATTATTAATGCACAAACACCCCGAGAAGACTATTCAAGTCTTTTGTTCCACCCAGGAGGTCTCATAGGTGACAGTAAAACTTAAGCTGTTCTGCATTTTCTCAGCATTAGCCTGTGATGTATTTAGTCCCCAAGGCTGTTAGAAGTCCTTTTCCTGCAGTTTGCTTCCTTAATATCCATCTTTAAAAGAGTCATAGAGCAATGGACTTGTGTTCAGTGGACTTTTAACTCACAGCCAAGGGCTGGAGGGGAAACACAGCTACAAATCTTGTCTTGAGATATGCTTTGAGCCTGGCTGGGATGTGGCTTGATCAGGTTTTGAACTGGAGAGTAGTGATGGACCTCAAAATATCTTTGAGCATCCTCAAGTTTCAGTGAAGTCAATGAAAACTGAGCATCTCCTCCTGGCATAACATGAGAGTCCTCAATCCTTAAATTTGACCAACATCCACTTATGACCAGGCTTTGGCTGCTCAGTAGTTAGGGGAATAGGAAGTATAGGGCTGTGTTTGCACCACCAAACAGCTTCTTGCTCCAGAGGAGGTCTCTGGAAGGACACAGGGACACATGCTAAGGTCTTCCACCAATGTCTACCAGATACACACCAAGGAAATGGAGACAAATAGTTTCTGAGGGGAGAGGAACAACCTGAGTGGGCAATGAGACATGGTTTTACCTGTGAAAATTAAAACAGTGTGTGCTTTGTGTACCACTTATCCTGTGGGATCTCCTCACATAGTGTAAGGCAGCTGGAGCAGCACCCTTCCTAGTCTGCCTGGAGAAATGGGATCCCCATGAATTTACATAGGGGGATTTTGTCACCCATTTTACTGAGCTTTAGAGTAATAGTAACAATATTAATAGCCTGTTCCAAATCACTAGGATCTATGTTGCTATGAAACACAGAGTGGTTGGGGTCCAGGCTGGATTCAGAAAAAAAGACCAGGCTCAGCTCAAAGAGGAGAAGAAAGGAAACCTAGAAAAACTTTACTGACTTCAAAGCACAAGAAAGATGCCACGCTCATCCTGTGGTGAGATGCTGGGCAGTGTGGGAGAAGCACCCCGGTGCAAATGGCTGTGACACAGCCCACACTACTGGGCTGCAGAATGGAGACTGGGTTAAGGCATGTCGAGGGAAGATAGGTTTTTGTAGTGGAAACGCAGCAGCGGAAGGGTTTCATAAGTGATGGTCTCTGCTGCCCAAACCAGTAGATGTCAGTGTGAGCTAAGGAAACAGTCACCTCTGCGCCCAGCCAGGTGGCTGCCCGGGGCCCTGCTCCCAACAAGGAGGGGCTGCTGGAAGCAGGGCATCTCCTCTTGGGGGGTATGGAGATGACAGTGGCTGAGGCAATGTGTGAAAAACAGGATAAGGAGGATATCTAGCCTGTGGAAAAATGCCTTTGGGGTTTCAGAGATACAGACAGAGTGTCCAACAGGGCAATAACAGTTGAAGAAAAAAATAAAAATAAAAAGAGGGAAAAAGCTTTCAGAAATGTATTTCAGTTCACATGCACTGAACCATGCTCTGTTCACTTACTTATCATTTCTGTATTCCCCATTTCTGTGGATCTGGTTTTCCAGGGTGAAATTAAAGGTGAAGTGGGACACTTCTTCCTCATCAAAGATCTTCACTCGGGATTCATATGCCTCGTCTTGGAAATAGCGGATCATGTCAGGGAACCAGACAATAAGGCCATAGTAACTACAGCAGGGCAGGAGAAATGCATTAGGGGTGCAAGATCCTGGCACTGCAGATACCACAGTTCTTCCCCAATGAACTACTACATAACTTGCAAATGTGTTCCCTTCCTGATGCTAATGCATTTCTAATACAAACTCTTGCTCGGCTCAGGCTCAGGCACAGGCCCGAGCTGTCTCCCTGCTCAAAACACACATCTGCTGTCAGAAGCATGTGGAGGAAATTTTGTTTGCTCAAAGCAGCACAATGAATTTAAGTTTTAGTGCCATTTGGTCCTTGGCTGGAGAACACAGCAGTGTGCTCTCCTTTCTGCCCAGGAGACCAGCAGAGTAGCAAGAAATTTGGAAACACTCCCAGGAAGTTTCCCTAACTCTGCAAGTGAAAGGTTTAGGAGAGACAGAAGTGACCTGCAGTTTAGATTTAGGCTCACCTGAATTGTTTTTGTATATATAGACTAAGGAACAGTTGAGAATCAGGTAGGGTTGTGGGGGTGGATTTTTTTTTCTGTGGACAAAGTCAAATGAAAGGCCTAGAGATGAGAAAGTTGATGTACTACTGCCCTGCTGCCCAGTTTTCAAGTCTTGATTTGTCCAAAACACCTTGCACTCTCCCATAAGCAATCATATCACCCAATAGCTTGTAGGAAAGCAAGGCTTAGCACACGAACACCTTTTAAGGTAAGACCAGGATTAATTTTTTATTCATTTATTTAAATGTACAAATAACTCCTCAACCCCTGAGTGTTCTCTGATTTCTTGGAAAAGTCAAAGGATTACCATACCTTAAGGCCATTGTAAACCAAACCACAGCCAGCATCAGTGTGTTCATCCTGTACTGGGCTGTTAAGCAATATAGCACGTTGTCCCAGACCTACAAACCCACAAGAAGGAGTTAGCTGCAAGGAAAGCCTGGTAGGCACTCGACAGATTCATTTCTGTGTGCATCATAAATCTAATGTCAGTAAAAAAAGAGCTCACTGGGGAAGGTCAGATGTGTGGCTTATATTCAGTGTTTGTTCAATATCATATTTATGGAGATAAATGGCTTGCAAAGAGGTCACTTATTCAGCTCTATGCCAGGGTACTTGATCTGAATTCTCTGTATAGAGTTGGAGGGCATGAATTAGGGCTGGGATGATGCAGTATCTCTCCCAGATTATATCATTAAATGTGGATATGAGCCTGTTCCCAGGCCTTCAGACAACTTTGCCTTTTCAAATATATGTAGGGTCTCAGGAGTGCTTTCAAATTGAGCTCCAAAGTTCAGTGAAGAGTAAGAAGCCCAAATATAGCTGGCACTTTGGGAGGGACAATGCAAACTGAGGCAGGGATGCAGCCAAGCAGAGCTGGAGGCAGGTCAGTATCTGCTCTTGACATCTTGAATAAAATATTGCCAGGAACATGATGGGGTTTAACCCCTCATGCTCTTGCCACAGATATATAGTAAATAGTATAGCACCTGCATCGTTATTAATTAAGAGTCCTCTTTAAGTTTATCCTCTTAGATTAGAAGATCTATTCTCCCAGACTGGAAGATCTCTTCCCCCAAACTAGAAGACCTAGCAAGATTTTCCAGGAAGTTCTGCGTGGGTATAGGTAAGCAACATAACATGTGTGAAAGGTTAAATTAGCTGAAGAGACACTATGATGCTGTCAGCAGAAACAAGGAACAACCTTCTGAATTCACTGCATGTGGTAAATTAACTCAGGCTTGTGGGAGAGGGAATCAATATTTCTCTGCTCAGAAGAAAGTCAAGCTTTTGGGGCTGTGGCTCATGGGATAGGGAAGAACAGAATAGAATAGAATACAATAGAATAGAATAGAATAGAACAGAACAGAATAGAACAGAACAGAACAGAACAGAACAGAACAGAACAGAACAGAACAGGTTGGAAAAGACCTTTGAGATCATCGAGTCCAACCTCTCACCCAACACCATCTAATCAACTAAACCATGGCACCAAGTGCCTCATCCAGTCTCTTCCTAAAAACCTCCAGTGATGGTGACTCCCCCACCTCCCTGGGCAGCACATTCCAGTGACCAATCTCTCTGTGAAGAACTTCTTCCTAACATCCAGCCTAAACCTCCCAGCTTGCGTCTGTGTCCTCTTGTTCTAGTGCTGGTGGCCTGGGAGCTCTGCACAGCTGGACCTGCTGTGATACTCACAGGGGTATTTTAGGACATGGCTGGCAGCGTGCAGATGCACACATCTGCATAGAAAGTGCAATCAGATGACAAGCCTTTGTAAACACCAGCAGGGCAAGAGTCAGAGTATCAAAAGAAAATGACCCGAAGCAGCAAAAGCCCTGCAGCTGGAAGCTTCTAAAGCCCCTGGGGGCGTTTTCCTTTCTCTTTACCTGTTTGAGAGTAGTCGTGATTCTGACCAGCCAGCGCTGGTACCAGGTCCCCGTGGAGCTCTGGATTTCAATAAATTCATCTACTTGCTTTGGAGTTTTGATATAGGAAACCTGAGAAAGAGAAAAAATGCGTAAATAAAAATTTTGAGGGGGAGGGCGGTGTGGTGGTTTGAGCCTTAACTGGAAGTTAAGAGCTCAGATGGGGCAAGGCTGAGAATCTCTTCCCCCACTTCCCCTCCCCCTCTCCTTCCTCCCGATAGAGAGGGGAGAAAAAGGAAGGAGCAAATTTACCAAGCAAAAATTTGGAGTCGGCTTGGAAGTAGAGAGGTAAAGAGTTGTCTTTAAGCAATATATATATAACAATAACAGAAGAAATGTTCACAAGGGCAAGGAACAATAATGGATGGGAGAGGGACAAAAAACAAGAGAGTGATACAAAAGCAGCCTTTCTGGAGAAGCGTGGAGGCAGCAGAGAGAGGAATCAGGGCCGACCACGTGGCAGAGGAGCAGGAGGGCAGCTGCAGTAGCTCTCATACAGCAGAGGCAGGAGCCAAGAAGCTGTGCCAACAGCTACGATGTCCTGCTTTTATCCCCTAGCTGGGCAGGGAGGGGGAGTGGAACAGACTCAGCCTCCCAGGCGAGAAATGCTCTGCAGGGAGTGAAAAGTACCTGCAAGCCCTCCACCCTGCTTTGTTCTTTTGTTTTTCAAAAAAGGGTGTTAACCCACCACAGGGGGGGAAATAAAAACAAAAGAAAAAAAAAATTGGCCTGAAGTTTCTAGAGTTGGTCTAAGGTGACTTTTAAATTCCACTGTCTGCTGGGCAATGTTTCCAGCTGATAGCCCTTACTATTTTTGCCTTAAATTGTATCACTAACAACTGAGCAAATCACAGCCAGAAATGTTAATAAAGTCTTCCTTTCATCCCTGTCTCCATCCTTTCTCTCTCTCCCCTCCCATGAAATATTTTAAATGCATCACATTCACTTCAACCCCTCATTGATTGGTTACTGTGCCTGTGTACTCTATCCCTTGGATTCCCACTAGAAATTAGGATGAGGTGACTGCAGTAAAAATTATCTCCAAGATCAGCCACTTGCAGCCACCTCAAACCGTGCCCTCAGGCTCTCTTTCTTCAAAAATAAGTGTGTCTCACTCAGCATCTCTTAAGCAGCACTGGCAGAACCAATGTGAGAAATGAATGTGTAGATGGGAACCTTTGCATCTGAGAATGCATCCTGTCATCAAGTGAGCTCACAGCACACAATCAGTTTGCTTCATCAAAACAGTCCAAGTTTTGCTGCTGAACACCTGAAGTGGCCTGCTCAAGAAACCTTAAAAATAGATCTCAGTACTTGCTCAGTGCCTTTAAACAAGGGACATGTTCAAGGAAACCAGAGCTGTTTGCAAATAGGAGAAGGAGGTGAAAATTTACTGGGTAAATTTCTGGGTGTGAGTGAGTGCCTTGGCTCTGCTGTGAAGTCTCCATGTTCCTATTGCTGGCATCACTTAAATGTCAGATCTGGGAACTGAACCAGTACCAGCTGACTCACCACAAACAGGCAACTTTGGGCCTATCAGAAAAAAAAATAATAAAACCCATGTTCTGACAGTTTGTGCTACAGCAGCAGCACTCAGCATCTGCCCCTGCCAACCTTGGTTCAGCAGCGCGGCCTATCTCGAGCAGTGGTGACGCTGCTGGATGGAGTAATCACACACACAGAATCACACAACCCTAGGGCTTGGAAGGGACCTCGAAAGATCATCAAGTCCAACCCCCCTGCCAGAGCAGGACCATCTAGAGTAGGTCACATAGGAATGCAGCCAGGTGGGTTTGGAATGTCTCCAGAGAAGGAGACTCCACCACCTCCCTGGGCAGCCTGCCCCAATGCCTGGCCACTCTTTCAGTAAAGGAATATTTTTCCTAATAATCCAATGTACAATTTGAGGCCATTTCCAGGTACAATTTGAGGCCATTTCCTCTTGATCCCCACCTCTCTACAACCTCCTTTCAAGGAGCTCTAGCAAGCAAGGAGGTCTTCCCTCAGCCTCTTCTTCTCCAGGCAAAACAAGCCCAGTCCCCTCAGACGCTTCTCATAATGCTCATTCTCCAGACCCTTCACCAGCGTCTTTGCCCTTCTCTGGACACACAGATGCTTGAGTTTCAGTCCTCTTTTCCTCCCATCGCACATCAGGACTGCCCCAGCCCAGCTTGGCATTACAGCAGAGCCAAGTGGAGATTCAAAGAGACAGTTTTTCTCACCTTTGCTGTCAAAGTTCACATTAGTTGAGTGGTTGGTAAACTAAAAATAACAGAGGCTCCTTAAGTTCCTACCTCAACCTGAACACACAATTGTCATGCACAGAAACTTTAGTTTTCTTGAAGGACCACATCCTGAAGGACCCTGTCGGGTAACAACCTTTCTGAACACGCAGCCTTGCTCCCTTTGTTCAGAAAGGCATTTTGCATACAACCATGTCTCCATCCTTTAAGAGCACATGTCCTTTCATGTTTAAAAGCATAAATCAAGAGCTGTTCCCTGGCTGGCTCATCAGTAGCTTGCAAGTGAGTTATAGCCATTTGCAATGAACCCAAGCATCCACCTTTTACCTGATTACACTATTCAGGAAGAGTGCTGGTGTGACCTTTTTTCCACAACAAACAGCAGACCAATGAGTAATAGCCACTCATCCCACTTTCCCTTGGAGAGATTAAAGATTGGGTATGAGGCAGGTGGAGTTTGAGAAGCTCATTAGAGGGTACTTGAAGATTAATCAGAGTTTGATTAGAAGCCAGGCTGGAGAAAGGAGTGACTCACATCTCCCACATGACTAATACCTCTCTTTGGTTGTAGTCTTTCAGAGCAGCCCAAGCAAGCTCATGTATAATTGAAAAATTGCTGGTCTGTACTCTGTAGAGTAACACCAGGAATGAAGAGCACTCACTGCAGTTCTGCTCCTTGAAAACACAGGCTGACATCTAGCTTGAAATGCACAACATGTATCTGAGTCCTTTTAATTATTGTTGGAGAGAGATTATGCTGAAAATGTCCCAAGGAGGAACAAACCAGAGTTGTGCTGCACCGAGGAAGGTGTGATGTCCAGCTTTGCTTTTCCCATGCTGGTGGCTTTGTTAAACTCACCGTAAACACCTTCTCTGGCTCACCCTTGGCCCTCATGTTGGTGTCATGAACTTGCTTGAGGATCATCCAGGCTTCATCATGTTTACCTATCTGAAAACACCCAAAACAAAGAGAGGAAAACAAATGCTGGAGTTTCTAGCTCTGTAATTTATTGAAGCATAGAGAGAAACCAGTTCTAGAGGATCATGATAGGGGAGATTCACACGTAACGGCAGTGGCTGTGTCAAATGAAAAGAGCTGAAAGCTCACAAGGTGCAGCATCTCTTCTATCTCTGGTGGAAGGAGTTACCCTGAAACTATCTGAGACAGCAGCAAAGCTTTAAAACCAGATAGAAGATGAGGAGACCTGGACTCTAATCCCACACCTCCAATGCTTTGCAGGTTTAACAGGAGCTAGGTGTTGTCACATTTCACATCTGTGAAACAAGTATAAAGAATATTTGCTCAAGATTTCTGAGGTTTATGTATTTTACTCAGTAAAATGTACTCTGCCCTTTGTCTTCCACCAGGATTCAGCAGTTACATGCTCAAAGTCTGTGGGATGTTTTCAAAATGGCTTTGTTGGACTTCCAGTTGGAATTCCCAGCCCTCACCACCCTCTTTCTGTGGCACATTTGGCAGTGAAACACTAACCATCATTGACTGACCCCAGTCTGTAGTCTTTGGGGTTTAAGCCGTCTGTGGAGTTGGTGCAGACATGTAGGAGTGGTTCTGCTTCTGAGCTGGTGCTATGTGTGTTTGATGGAACAGAGAAAGACAGATAGTGACACATGAGGGACCAGCTAGCTTCTGCTAACATCAGACTACAAGGTTCAGATGAATCATCTTACCTCCAGCAAAAACCTTGGGCTTTCAGGCATGAACTTCAGTGCCACCAGGGAGGCGATACAGGGCAGAGCACAAACGAGTACAAAGACTCTCCAGCTGTGGAAGTGGTACTTGGTTCCCATACTGAACCCCCAGCCTGGAAACAGCAAGAGCCATACAATAAAAACACTGACCAGGCATCCTGAGTTTTTTCTCTCCTAAAGTGGCTCTGAACTTGACAGCTCTGTAAGGACACTGGGACAGGTTGAAAGTTTGCTGTTCTTAGTAGTGACAGCTCTTTGAGGCTCCAGAGCAAGCGAGATCATGTTCATTACAGAAAATGGAACACACTTGCCCAGGCTCTGCCTTTTCAAAAACCTCCTTTTATCTCTGAGGTTAGAAATAGTCTAGTGATAAGCACAGCACCATGCAGCTGTAGGCAAGTAAGGCTGGGGAAGGGTAGAGGAATCAGGGCCATAATTTATTGCTGCCGAGTGAGGTTACAAAACGTTGACAAAGGCTAAGTCTTCTGTGATCTGAAAGGCACATTAGAGGTGTCTCCTTTCCATCTCACACAGCAGACAACATAGTTCACATTGTATGGAAGCGAGCTCGGAAAGCAAGTTGGTATTTTCCACAGCTACTGAGCTGCAATTCAAACTCAGAAGAATCAAGACCCTAATCCTCCATTTGAGGTTCCCCCTTTTCTTTCTTTTCCTCTGGTATTCCACTGCTGAAGACTAGAAAGCAAGAGCATCCTTCTTACATTGCCCTATTTCCCTTTCCTAGGCTCAAACCTCAAAAGGAATTTTTACATTTATATATTTCTTTCTTTTCCTAACAACATTGTTATTCGCAGAATAAGGAAATCCTCAAGCAATGTTTTGGGGTGTTTTTTGTTGTTGTTGTTTTGGGGCTTTTTTCAGAGTCTTCATCTGAGTCAGTCTTGGTATTCTCCTCATTTCAGAAAGTTTCAAAAGTGTGGGAAATCAAAAAGGGGGAAGCTGCAGAAGTTCAACATCAAAAAGTCATCTAAAATATAAATGCAATCGGACTCGATGATCTCAAAGGTCTCTTCCAACCTGGTTCATTCCATTCTATTCCATTCCATTCTGTTCTATACTTAAGGGATTTTTAAGGCAATTGTAAGTGGCAGATAATAGATTTGTTTCAACCCAACACCACAGCACAGGAAGATTGCCTGTTCATCCCAGCAGTCTTTGTCTTATCAGTCAAAAGCATGAACTTCGCTGAGTGGACTTTAAACGTGGTAAAAATGGGTGAATAGTTAGGTCAGTGCTAGTTAGCTTCTCCCCATGGTCACTGTGGCCTGTCCTCATTTCTTTGAGCAGGATTTTGCAAACAGCTGCTGTCACTGAGCACTGAAGGAATTAATCTTTTCCAGTAGATATTTGCTTCTGATGCTTGCCTAGGATGTGTAGATGAGTTTCAGGGAATATCATGTGACGTGCAGAGTTTTGCTCCCCAGAACAGGAGGATGTTTCAGAGCAGACCCATCTACTTTTTCTCTTCCACTTCCAGCCCTGGGCAGGGAACCCATTCCACTCCTGAACCTATTTAGATGAAGTCAGTTGTGACTCCAGCCCATCACATGCTGGGGGAAATTTGTCACCAGATACACAGCCCCAAGAGTGTGGACACTTGGCTAAGGAAAAGAGCATGTGCTGTCTTCACTGCTATCATTCCTAGCACCCAGCAATTCCCTCATTACTTATTTTAGACAACTGGATCCATTTTTGCAGTACTACCTCAGCCCAATCCTCCCTGCATGCACTGACATTTCAAATCAGAGCTCAGGCTCTGGCAGCCTCATTCGAGGGTTGTATTTAAAGCATTTGCTGCAAAGCAGCCCTCATCAGCCCCATTTGCAACCTCAGTATCAATCAATCATGCAGTCAATTTATCAGCCCTTTTGGGTGCACTTCAGGTATCTGTTATTTTTTAGCACTGTTTATTCTGGGATATGCAAGGACTGACTAATGCCACCTCTGTGTGTGGGGTTGGGGTAGCATAGTGATAGTGGAATGTGGTGGTGTTGAAAGCGAAGAGCACAAACCAGTTACCATAATGTGGGATGATGCTCCAAGCCATCGCTGAGGCGAAAATGCCACCCATCATCCAGAACATGCAGAGCCAACTCAAGTGTTCTCCTCTCTTCTCACGAGACAGGAATTCAGAGAAATAGGCAAACACAATGGGGAGGGATCCCCCAATACTGAGGAGAGAAAAAAGCAGCACATAGGAAGAGTAAGAGTCTTCTTCAACGCCTCTGTAGCTAGGATTGCACATATAAAGAGGGAAGGTCATGCTCACAGAAGTGAGACTGGTAGGGAAAATGCAAACCTATCTTTGGCTGTACTGGTCTCAGACATCAAAGATAAAAAAAGCTCTTTCTCGTGCTCTGAGAGCTGAATTTCCTGTGGTTTATAGAAAGCCAGTAATGCCCTGCTCTTCCCATAGACACCTTTGTTGTGATTTTGTGATCACTCCTCTCAGGGAGGGAAAATACAGACAGGTGGTGGGAACTGCTGAGGGTCTTACTGGAAGCCCTGAAAGTCAGATGGGCATTTGTCAGCCTCGCTCACCTTTCTGCATGATTTGGGCTGTACCAGGAGAATGTCAATGCCCAAACTTTCCTCCCACTAAGGCTTCAATGTTCAAGAGATGCAATGCAGCCACACATGCTAAACAGCAGTGTCACCCCAGCCTGGTACCAGAGATAAAACTCCTGAGCAACCTTCCTCCTCTCACCCCATACCCCTGAACTGCTGAGCTGTGATGAGCCTTCTCAGAGTATGAGGTGGAGTCACCAGTTACCCACCCGAGGCCTGAGATAAGGCGGCAGAAGAGAAAGAATCCGTATCCCTGGACAAAGGAGGAGAGGAGTGCAAAGGCAGCATTGATTGCAAGTGATATCATGAGGCATTTCTTTCTTCCCAGTTTATCAGCGAGACCACCCAGTAGAACAGCTCCCACCATCATTCCCAGGTAGACTATCAAGCCTAGAAGGGAGAAAGGAGACAGTAAGTTTGGTGAGTGGAAATGGCATGCAGTGCAGAAGCAGATCTTAAAGCACTCATGTGGCAGCTATGCAATGAACTAGAGAGACTTCCATCCTCCCCAGATCAGCTGTGGCAGGTGCCAGAAACTCTATCTGCTGGTGGAACCTGATTTTTCCATGTTGTGCCCATAGGCTTGCATCATTCCCTGCAGTGCAGGCATACCCTCATTTGACCAGCCCCACATCTTTCTTCCCCAGCCTCGCTGCTCACATATCCCCTGCACGTAAGCAATGGCCAAACATAAGCAGCTTAGGACACACATGTCCCAGCTGTGTGCTACCAATGATACACCAGAAGTCTGATGTCTTAACTCCACTGACCCCTCCCTGAGAGCAGTGGGACTGAGGAAGTGTAGGGAGGAGGCTGTGTCTGGTTGCTGTTTGTGCTCAGAAAGCTGTGAGAGCAGAGAGGCTGCTAAGGCATGGCCAAATCTCTTTGCAGGTTAGTATCCTACCCATGCTTCCTTTGCACTCAGCTCTCCCTCTCTGCTTTCCCTAGCTTTATTTGAAAGGTTCAGCCTGTTCCTAAGACTCGCCTTGTGTAGCACAGCTACTTCCTTTGCTACCAAACCAAGATCTGGCATCTAACCAGAGGACAACTTACAGAAAAGAGCACAGCTTTGATCTGAATATTTCAGTAGAAGGGAGAACCTACTGCCTGTCTTGACAGTTTGCTCCATGGAGTTAACATTCTGATTCTTAAGAGAAAAAGCTTCCTCTTGTTAACTTGACTTCCTTTTACCTTCTACTATCAGTTTCTCAAAAGGCAGTTTCAGTGAGTGCATTTAGTGCCAGGTTGAATTAGAGGGATTGGCTTTCTTTTCCAAACAGGCTCCTGGTGTCCAGCTCACTCTATGCTTGCAACTTGGGCCTAGGAAAAGATGAGAGCTGTCCTTGGCTCTTCTCCTGACACTGCCACCAGAAGGGCCACCTAGTCCATTGCCTTTTCCTTTATACAGGTACCACAATAAATAGCCCTAATTAATAGTGCTCAAGGGTCCAGGAATAAGGAATATTTTATTTATTTTACTTTCCAAATGCAGAGACTTCAGTGAGCAATAGTCCCAGAAAGAACCACAAGCTGTGGTCCCTTCGCTGGCAGGACCTCTTCTGTCAAACACATCCCTTGAGATACAAGGTGCTGATGAGTAATTTTTGTGTGGTTCATTAATGTTTAAACAAGACAGTAAGTCTGGTGGCTGAAGGCTGTTCTGTGCCATCCCATAAAGCAAGCTGAGGACTGATGCAGAGAGTGACTTGGCAGCAGATTCTGTCTTCCTTTCGATTGTAAATGCCTCCCTGGTTCTGAAATGCATTACTAAAGGAAAAGCTATGCAGCAGAGATCCATGGCAGCACTGGAGGGATGCTTGTCTCACACTGACCAGAAATGGAAACTTTGAGACTTCTGCAGTCTCCCCTGTCCCCCAGGAGGGTGTTGGGGTCACCTCTCTGTGAACAGTTCTGCTTTCTTTTCTATTGATGGGATGTCTAACAGACAGTGAGGATTTTCTGTGTCAAAGGAAAAAAAACAACCCTGTGCTTGCTCCATAACCACTTCTGTACCAGAGCTGTGGCAGAGGATTTTGCCAGCTCAGTTGTACCTTTGCCATAGGCACATGGCTCTGTGCAATCAATACCCACACTCTTTTGCCCTGTCATCCTGACCCATGCTGTCCTGGTGATTAGGTGAGCTGAAGGTGTGTAAAGGTTTCAGATACCGATCTGCAGCAGTGAGAGAAGTACACATCCGAGAACCTGGGATCACTTCCTCTTTTGACTTTGGCCTCCTGCTTGTTTGCTGAAGCTCAAATTACAAGGGAGAGCTGAGGCCAAACCTGTTTCAGTCCAAAATCTTTCTGAAGGATGACTCTTAATGCAATGCTGTAGAACTTAATGCTTTTACCCTGGCTCCTGAGCCTTATTTAATGGAACAGCTCTGATGGCAGCCAGCAAACAGAAGAGATGCTGCAGCCTCTGTCTACTCACTGGTGCCTGGCAGCCACCCATCTGACAGTGAGTCCTGCCAGCACCCTGCCACTGGCTCACAGCACAGCTCAGCCCACACCACCAGACCCTGATGGGGAAGAAAAATTATCTGTCAAGTTTTTTCCAGAGAACAACCCTGGGTGGCAGATGTTCATGCAAATCCTCTTAGCTACAGAAAATGTCCCAGGTCAGGAGGAGGTGCAGGTGGTTGTCACAATCTCCTATCTGGTGACTTACTGCAGCTCAGCACCTTGGCTTGTGGCAGGGCAGCCAGCCCTTCTGAAGAGTGGGCCTAGTACAGGTTATGGCAGTGTTTGAATCCAGCCATCAAGAACTGCAACGGAGCTGTTTTTATGAGCAAACCCCTGCAGATTCTGACTGAGGAGCCCAAACCTGTGATGGAAGGGAAGATTACATCTCTGTGACACAGCATCCAGCAGTCAGTGAGCAACAAAAAACAGTGGTGCTGTTAATGTCATCAACTCAGAGGATGTGGCTTCAACTGGTTATCATGTGTGATAAACCAACGGATACATTGTCCTCCAGAAAGCTAAACCAACAAATGGCTGTTGTAAAGGAAACCTCAGGAATGGGCAGAGACTTTCTGCTTAACCAGATTCTGAAGGGAGTTCCCTGTTAGAGTGGAATGGTGCACTTAAAAGCTGAAGTTCTGGGAACAAGAAAAGGCAGCTGCAGTACACTGCAATGTGTGTGCTAAACTGTGCTAAACTATTTCAATATCACTACAAGTAGACTCAAAATAGAACAGAATTAACCAGGTTGGAAAAGATCTTCAAGGTCATCGAGTCCAACCCATCACCCAACACCATCTAATCAACTAAACCATGGCACCAAGTGCCTCATCCAGTCTCTTCCTAAACACCTCCAGGGATGGTGACTCCACCACCTCCCCGGGCAGCACATTCCAATGGCAAATCTCTCTTGCTGGGAAGAATTTCTTCCTAACCTCCAGCCTAAACCTCCCCTGGCACAGCTTGAGACTGACTGCCTTCAGCACCTCCAGGGAGGGGACATCCACAACCTCCCTGGGCAACCTGTTCCAGTGTCTCACCACCCTCACTGTAAAGAATTTTTGTCCCCACGAGGGTTTTTTAGGCCCAAAATAGCTGTTGATCTGCACCTGATGGTGAGACGTGTATTTTCAGGACAAAATGTAAACATTTTCTAGATGTGTCAGATTCACTTCACACATTTCATGAGACACTGTGGGCATCTGTTTATTTGTAAATTTTGCACAATTTAGGCTGTAATTTGCTTGATGTTTTTCCATGCCTGCTTTCTGAGGGTGGAAGAATATACAATATGGAGAGCATTTAATGCAAAATGCCTGAACTCCACTAAGTCATCTGCAGGGGGCTTCTACTTTAGCTCTCATATTTGCCCCATCCTATTTCTGTGCGAGTGGGATTACTTCCCTGACTTATTTCCCATATTTTTTTCCTCTCCTGGTCTCTCTTGTTATGTCTGAGACCTTCTTGTGTGCTTAAATGTCAGCAGCTACCTGGAATCCACTACAGCCCCACTTGGGATAACGTGATTGTGCTTCCTTAGCAAAAGTGCATCGAGACAAAAATTTGCTTTGGAATAACCATGAGCTCAGCTGTATTGGGACACAGGAAAAAGGTAAGGGGCAGTAACTCATGTGGATAATCATCATAGAATGCCTCAGGTTGGAAGTAACCTCAGATCATCTACTGCAACCTCCCCACCATGGGCAGGAACAGCTCTCAACTACACTCAGCTGCTCAAGGCCGCATCCAACCCGGCTTTGAACATCCCCAGGCAGGAGGCAGCTACAACCTCCCCCCGGGCAGCCTACTCCAGACTCTCGCCACCCTTATACTGAAGAACTTCTTCCTAAGATCCAGTCTAACCCTACTCTCTCTCAGCTTCAAACCATTCCCCCTTGTCCTATTGCTTGACACTCACAGGAAAAGTCCTTCCCCAGTCTTCCTGTAGGATCTTTTCAGGTATTGGAAAGCAGCACTAAGTTCCACCCTCCCCCCACAGTCTTCTCTTCTCTTCTCTAGGCTAAAACCTCATGATAACTTGAGGGCAAGCTGTGCCTTCTCTAACCAACCCTCCATTCATTTTACCAACATTGCCTCACTCCACATTAGGAAGAAACTGAGGTGAAGAAGTCTTTGCCACCAAGTCACTCTGTATTGAAGCCTCCCTTAATTCATTTTCACAAAGGATCATCTCACAAATCTCAGATTCAGGAGGCAACCTGAAGCAGATAGATGTGCACCAAGAAATAAAGTATGTTTAACAAATAACCCTAAAAACAACCCCAACCAGCCAACAAAACCCACCTCCCACCCAACAAAACAACTGAACACCAACAAGCTAAGGACTGAAGAAATTGTTCTGCCAAAACAGGTTCTCAGAAGTTGTCCTAAGAAGTGAGCAGGGAAGGCAGCACAAAAGGTGCTCATCCCCTGATTAGAAGTTTCAGATGAGCTTGGTTAATGTGCAAGAGGCTGGAACTGGGATTGGATACAGACCCAAATGCCTCCTTGCCTATTCAGAGCTTATCTGAACACCCTGAACTTTCAGCCATGCAAATACTAAGCTGGAAAAAGCAGAACAAGCTCTCTGGGGAGATTTCTTATTAATTTCTACCTGTGGTTGGGCCAGAAATACTTCAAAGATAGATTTTCTTGTGACATTTGAAGTTTTCTGACTCAGGTGCCTGCCAGAGCTTGAGCTCTACAGAGATAGATATTTATGGGGGTAGGGTTTAGGAAGATCTCCATTTTCATATTGTCACCAAAATAAATGACCTGCTTTTCAACAAAGGTCTGATCACTGAGAAGGCAGCCAGCCTGGTGCCCCACAGGGAGATGGTGAATTCAGAAGTCCCTATGAAATCGCAATTCAGTTGTGAGCAATTTGCTTTTAGATATCTGAGCTGAGATGTTTTCTGTAAGGCATAAAGTAAGTAAAAACCTAGCTGACTACAGAAATACATGTCCTGAATATCAGGTTCAATGAAAAAAAAACAAAACAAAAAAGAATAGAGATGTGTCTAGGACTTCAGTACATCAAGGCAAGAGGCCTGTATAAGAATAACTGTCCCTTGTCACATGCAAAGAGAATGGAATCAAGGCCTGGAGTCTAACCCAAAACCTGCATTTACCTTGCATCAGGCAGGGTTCTAGGTCACAATTTGTGAACCACAGGCCCTGATGATAGAATAGAATTAACCAGGTTGGAAAAGACCTTTAGATCGAGTCCAACCTATCACCCAACGCCATCTAACCAACTAAACCATGGCACCAAGTGCCTCATCCAGTCTCTTCTTAAACACCTCCAGTGCTGGTGACTCCACCACCTCCCTGGGCAGCACATTCCAATGGCCAATCTCTCTTGCTGGGAAGAATTTCTTCCTAACCTCTAGCCTAAACCTCCCCTGGCACAGCTTGAGACTGTGTCCTCTTGTTCTGGTGCTGGTTGCCTGGGAGAAGAGATCAACCCCCACCTGGCTACAACCTCCCTTCAGGGAGTTGGAGAGAGCAATAAGGTCTCCCCTGAGCCTCCTCTTCTCCAGGCTAAGCATCCCCAGCTCCCTCAGCCTCTCCTCACAGGGCTGTGCTCCAGACCCTTCTCCGGACACCTTCCAGCAACTCAACATCTTTTCTAAACTGAGGAGCCCTGGACACAGTACTAAAAGTGTGGCCTAACCAGCACTGAGTCCAGGGGCAAAATGACCTCCCTGCTCCTACTGGCCATTGGCCGCCTTGGCCACCTGGCCACACTGCTGGCTCATGTTCAGCCTACTGTCAACCAGTACCCCCAGGTTCCTTTCTGCCTGGCTGCTCTCCAGCCACTCTGACCCCAGCCAAGATCCTGAAATCAGCTGTTCACTAGAAAAAAAAACCTAGCTACAGCTACTGCCCACTGCATCAGAAGAGCTGTTCACAAGTGACACTTACCTAGCATCCCCTTGTTCGAGCTGGACAAGCACATATCCTTCTCAGCGCTGGGAAGAACAAATCCGACAACAAACACCTCCACCCCGTCTGCCATCAGTGCCAACCCTAAAACAAAGAAGAGAGTCCACTGGAAGCGTCCATGGCCACACTCCTCAATGATGTTCTCATACTGGTGGGCAAGCTGCTCCTCGTCCTCCATCCTCTCTGCCATAAGGTCAGCACGGTCTCTGTAGTCATCATCCACAGCAGGAGCTCGCTTCTTCTGCTTTTCTTTAATATCATCTGGGTGTGGGATCCCTTGGTACTCCCCCTCATAGACCTCATCGTCTTCATCGTGGCCTTCTGTGACATCGCTCTGGGCATCCTCTTCCTGAGTGGGTTCATCCCCGCCACGGTAGTAGCCATTGTTGGGTGTGTACCCTTCATAGTTACCATCCTGGTACCTGTAGTCGTCTTGGTTTGCCCCTCTGCCCCCTTGATAGAGGTTTGTGTTTCTATATCCATCATCCATCCTGAATGGAGAGTTCTGAATGCTGTAGATCACTTCCTGTGGCTGCTCGAATATATGTATTGATCTGTGCAGTTTCTGCTGTTGGTTACTTGAACATCTCTTCTCTCTGCTTCTTTGGAACTGCTGGGATACAGCTTTCCAGGCTCAGAGGGAGAATTACTATATAAAGATTCTCCTTGACAGTCTCACACAGCTTTTGATAATGCTTCACTTTTCAGCTGTCATTTGTGACTTGCTGGCTTCTTCTGTGCTTTGGGTGGGAAGAGCTGCTGTCTGGTGAACAGCAAGGGAACAGCAAATTGCACAGCCAGGGAGCTAGAGGGATTCGACAGGTTTATCCTGATTCATTGTGGTGCTGAAGGTCATCTCCTGAGAAGGAGGAAATAATAGCAATGAGACAGCAGTAAGTCTGCAAGCACACATGCATTGAGTTTAGTGGCCAACCATTCGGATAAACATTTTTCCACTGGAAGAAAAAAAGTGAGTGTTTGAGGAATGTTTTTGCATTGCAAAGCCTCTAAACAACAAAAGAGAGCACTCAAAAGTACCAAGTGGGCACCTAAAGCAGAATGTAAAGCAATATACAGTCCCGGCTTCTGTCATTCCCAGAGGTCCTGCCTCCTGCATGTGATCCCAGCCAGTACTGGGTTGAACTGGAACAGAGCTCCCAGGTTGCTAAACGTGTTTCTGTCCACCTCCCCAGAGCACACTCATCCCTGCTACCCACAGCTGGCTAACATCATCACGACACAAAATACAAGCCTGCTTTTCTTTTTCAGCGAGATCCCAAACCTCATTTTATTTAACAGCTTCTTTGCTCCCCTAGTGTCTCTCCATCTGTATGACAGATGTAAAACGAGCATGCAGTGCCTGCCAAGATAAAGTCACCCCAAGCTTTCTTCTTCCCCTATCTAACCATCAATGGAGGATGGTTTTCACAAATAGCAAATGAAAGAGAAGCTAAGCTAGAATCACTGCTCTCTGCAGGGAAAACCAAGAGAAGCCAAAGCACATCTGAACACATTCTTATTTTGGACACCCCATTTCCATTCTTTTTTTCAAGTGGTTTTCAGCCAGTTGGCTCTCCAGTGCTGACAGGCATTTGTTACTGCACACAGCTGTAGACAAGCAGTTGGAAAGGAGACTCACATGGATAACTGAGTAAAGTCATGCTAGAGGAGCCCATGCAGTGTAGGCATGCAGAAAATGTGGACTTTCAGCTTTGAGCTACTTGCCTAAACAAAGTGTGAATGAGCTATGAAATGTCATGGGCAGGCTCATGTCTGGTTTTACGTGGGCATTGTTACCTACACAGTCAATTGCTGACCTAGGGAAGAGTACACAAAGGCACACACTGTAACTGACAGTGCTGCCTCTGCACTTGGGGATCTTATTTGGCACGCAGCATGGGCTAAACATGCAGCTACAATGACTTCAGAGGAGAGATTCATTAGAAGCACTCTCACAAGATGCTAAGAAGGGCATCATTCCTTCTGGAAATGCTGTGATTCTTCAGCAGCACAAATGTTCAGGAAAAGGAAAGAGTCATGGCCATGCCTTGCCTGTGCTGTTCATGGGAGCAGCTTCAAGAGCTTCAGAAAGGCTTCCCCTGCATTTCCATTTAGCTGCTGATATATTTACGGCACATAATTACGACATGGCCTCTGCAGCTCCTGCCAGAGTGTCATCTTTTTCTCTGCCCTCTCTGCCATTTGTCACTGCTGTCATGTTTCCCTTTCCCTTTCTTTGTGCTGAATCACACCTTTTGCATGATATTAAAAAGACAGCTGGGCAGTTTCAAGGGCTGAGGAAGAGCACTCATTAAAGAAAAGAAAATAAAACTGAAGATAATCCCAAAGGCACTCTGATCAGGTTAGAAAGATCAGGGGACAGCAAAGCAGGTAGCAATAAAGAGAAGTATTTTTATCTGCAGTGGAGGTGTTAATGGGCAGGGGAGTTAATACACTTGGCAACCACCAGGAGCACTTAAGTAGGTTCCACAGCTCGTGTTTCAAGGCTGGAGCATCACTACTAATGGTTAAAAACAAAAATCCAAGAGCACTTCTGAGTCTCAGAACCTCCCAGACTTGAAGTAACTTTCTTCATTACACAAAGATTTGTGTCATGACTGAACATGATGTTCTCAAAGGCAGTAAAAAATGTAGCTCTACAGAGACATATTTTCCTTTGAAAAGTAGAGGAAAGAGCCTTTTCTTTGAAAAAAAAAAAAAGAATAGAAAAGAAAAGAAAAGAAAATAGAACAATATGTGCTGAGGAACATTAGGCCTTGGTTTGGAAGTCTCTTAAATACCATGTGTTGGCAGGTTATGTCTCATAGCGACCTCACCCGTCAGAGCAGGAAGCACAGAGACCTCACATTTGTCCTTTTCTGGTTGCTACAGAAGTGGATTCATCTTAGGAAATGATATAATGACAACACTAATGATCAAGAGCAGAACTCAACAGATTCTGGATCTCCACGGCCCCTACTTCTAGCCTTAAACTTACTCTTTCAAAAGGTAAAAGACCAAGTGGCAGAAGTCCTTTCATTCTCTATTGAAGAGCTGCCAAGGCTGGGAGCTAGGCTCTTTGCTTCCCACAATAACAGGACCAAAGAAGGTCAGAAAAATAGAAAAGCCCTATTGCAGCATCCATGCTCTTTCACTGGTACACAGCGTTGTTTATTCAATGGGATCTCTTACATCTTGGGCAGTCTAGGGAAATAATGGCAGGAGCTGACAAGTCTTACAGACCAGTGATAGCCACCTGTGTCAGGAAGGATGTGTAGTTCAGGAAAAAAAAAAAAAAAAGTGGCAAGTAATAGTTATTTAGTCCAAGTGCCAGGTGCTGCACTTTGGCCACAACAACTCCATGCAGCACTACAGTCTGGGGTCAGAGTGGCTGGAGAGCAGACGGGCAGAAAGGGACCTGGGGGTACTGGTTGACTGTAGGCTGAACATGAGCCAGCAGTGTGCCCAGGTGGCCAAGAAGGCCAATGGCATCCTGGCCTGCATCAGAAATAGTGTGGCCAGCAGGAGCAGGGAAGTCATTCTGCCCTGTACTCAGCACTGGTTAGGTCACACCTTGAGTCCTGTGTCCAGTTCTGGGCTCCTCAGTTTAAGAAGGACATCGAAACACTTGAATGTGTCCAGAGAAGGGCAACAAGGCTGGGGAGGGGTCTGGAGCACAGCCCTGTGAGGAGAGGCTGAGGGAGCTGGGGTTGCTTAGCCTGGAGAAGAGGAGGCTCAGGGGAGACCTTATTTTCATCTATTACTACCTGAAGGGTGGTTGTAGCCAGGTGGGGGTTGGTCTCTTCTCCCAGGCAACCAGCACCAGAACAAGAGGACACAGTCTCAAGCTGTGCCAGGGGAGGTTTAGGCTGGAGGTGAGGAGAAAGTTCTTCCCAGAAAGAATAATTGGCCATTGGAATGTGCTGCCCAGGGAGGTGGTGGAGTCACCGTCCCTGGAGGTGTTCAAAAAAGGATTGGACATGGCACTTGGTGCCATGGTTTAGTCAGTCATGAGGTGTTGGGTGTCAGGTTGGACTTGATGATCTCTAAGGTCTTTTCCAACCTTATTGATTGTATGAATGTTTTCTGGGATCACCCTAGGAAAAGTGCAGTGCCCAGAGTTAGGCGGCAACTTAGGGCTCTCAAATGCGTTATGTTGGTACCCCATACTAGCTTCCTTTCCTTGCCACGTATGCAGCACAGGCTGATTCACTCTAGACCTGATACTTTAGCACCCTTTCACTCAAGCTGAGCACCACTCACTCATATTAGCAGCTCCATTTAGCAGTTAGATGTGAAATCATGACTTCTCCTAAAGATTGCAGGCTTGGGTTGCTATAATTACCCACCACAAGTGATGCATGAGAGCTTGGGACAGATAAACACAACACATTGAGCCTATTATGACCTCAGGCCCTTTGAAACTGACAGCTACCACTCTGAGACATGCAAGTGAGGTTTAAACAAACAACAAATGTCAGGCTCCATAAGGCAAAGCCTGCTGCAGGGGGATGAGGGGGCAAAGGCAGGAAAGCCTCACTCTGTATCCCCACAAAGTAGCTCCTTAAACTGAGCCTTGGACACCAAAACCTGAAGCACCTTGGAACGCAGCTCCTATCCTCACTTGTTCTCCATACACCAGTCCTGATTTCACAGCACATTACCTGGTTTTTATTTCCCCTCTAAGTAATTTTTGCACTAAGGCTCTTCCTCTGTATTCTGCTTCATGTTTACTTTAAACTTTCTTCTTCACCTAACAGTCTGTCTCACCAGTTGTCCTTCACTTAGCCCTGTATCTTCCACACTAACTCATTTAACAGCAGCTCTTCAACGTGGATTATTCACCTTGTAGTTTTCTTGCACTCTTTAGTCAGCTCAGATGTTGCATACCTCGCCAGGGATTCAGTCATTTGAGCTCAGCAGTTTAAAATAGTAACCCGAAGTCGTGGATATACTCACAAGAGAAACAGGATCTACTCTAGGAAGAGAGACCTTTAGAAAGAGCAGCTTGCCACCTGCATTTGTCCCTGGGGAAGAGCATGTAAGGGAGGTGCCTGCCGTGCTCAGGGGCTGAACTGTGGGCTGAAGAGCAGCAGAGCTGGAGGGAATGGAGAGTTCGTGGTACCCGGCCCTAAGTGAAGGGAGTCCAGAGCTCAGCACTAGCAGACAACAGACCTTATAGAGTGTTGGTGAGCAAGACAGTGCTGGAGAGGGGAGTTCATATGCTGCGTATTGAACTTGGAAAAGGGAGTGAGGTTGCTGCTTTGCAGAAGCCAGAGCAGAAGGGAACTGTGGGTGCATGCTTGTGTGCAGCAGGAAGAGAGCCAAGGTTGGGAGCTGGCATCCAGCTCCTTCTCTTTGCCTTTGCATGCTCAGAAAAGGAAAACTCTCAAAGTCAGCAGCTGAAGGGAGAGGGTTATATGACTGCTAAGGATAAGGAGCAGTACAGTACACTATAAAAATGCTTTCAAGGGATCTTTATCATTCACCAGAATAAACCCTGTAAAACAGATGGCAGAGCAGTTTAATATTTTGCCTGAAGGACAGTTCCTCTAGCCTAACTCCTTCGCTTCCAGAGATGCTTTCTTCTGTCAGCAATGGGAAGATGCCCAGATCCCACAGTGACCATAAGGACACTCTGCAGTCAGAAAGCTGACTATGGGGAAAAAAAAGACACCAAAATATCCTGAGAGGAGATTTTCTCTTGCTGAAAGGGTGAAAGGAAATAGTACAGATAGGTTTTTGTGAAGTTCCAGTCTCAGTCTCTTAATGAGCATGCAATTAATGGATCCATCTGTACACATGAAGGACCAGATTTTCAACTTGCTTCACAACTCACAGCTCCCAGGGGAGCACTATCCTGGATTTCAGGCAGCCAGCAATTACACAAATGCTGTTAGACCGAGTTCTTACCACGGTGCTGCTGAAAGGAGTGTGGGACACAGCTCTGTGCTGCTGGCTGAGCACCTCTGGGGCTGTCCCTTGGCTTCTTGGCATTTTTGTGTCCCTTCATACTGCATACTGGCAGGTGTCCAGAGAAAGGCCACAAGGATGATTAGAGGACTGGAGCTGCTCTCCTATGAGGACAGACTGAGGGAGTTGGGGTTGTTCAGTCTGGAGAAGAGAAGGCTCTGAGGAGACCTAATTGTGGCCTTCCAGTATCTGAAGGGGGCTACAGGAAAGCTGGGGAGGGACTTTTGAGGGTGTCAGGTAGGGATCAGACACGGGAGAATGGAACATAAATAGAACTGGGTAGATTCAGATTGGATGTTAGGAAGAAGTTCTTCCCCATGAGGGTGGTGAGAGACTGGCACAGGTTGCCCAGGGAGGTGGTGGAAGCCTCATCCCTGGAGGTTTTTGCAGCAAGGCTGGATGTGGCTCTGGGCAACCTGATGTAGTGTGAGGTGTCCCTGCCCGTGGCAGGGGTTTTGGAACTGGATGATCCTTGGGATTCCTTCCAACCCTGACAATTCTGTGATTCTATAGTGGAACGGCACAGCCTACCTCTGATGCGAATTGCAGATCAGTTGTTCAAACCTCTTACAGCTGGGGCTGTTTGAATAGATAGCAACTTGTGCCCCTAGAAGCCTAAATGAACCAGGAAGTGGAGAAAAGAGGTTCCTGTGCTCCCTGCTTCATAGCTAAGGTCCAGGAAAAGTAAGTGCCTTGTCCAGAGCCCTTGTCAGCTTTCCACTGAACTGTTGCAATCCAGTCTTTGTTTCACTCAAGAAAACTGCTGTCTTTCCCTCAGGAGAGCTTTCAAACCTCTCTCTCCAAGCAGTAAAAGTAATTTTAAAAATCAAAAATAATTGGCCTGCAACCTCATAATTCATAAAAATAGTACTTGCAGATCAGGTCCATTAAAAATGTCTCATCTTATACTGTCAAAGGTTGCCCTTTCCACTGGCACTTAAGAAAAAAGGTGGTGTATGGAGGATCATTTCAAACTGAAACCCAAACATTCCAGAAATGCCAGCATGTCAGCTGCTTGATCCAGTTTTTATTAGAAACTATTTCCGCCCCCCCCCCCCCCCCCACACACACCTAAAAACCTCAGGTTTCAAAAAAAAAAAAAATGGCACTTTCTTTTCAGTAAAAAAGACAAACTCTCCTATTTTACTCTCATGTCTTTAATACTATGTCAGGTGCACCTTTAATAAGGCAGAATAGGGACAAAGTGGTTGGAGAGCAGCCAGGCAGAAAAAGACCTGGGGGTACTGGTTGACAGCAGCTGAACATGAGCCAGCAGGGTGCCCAGGTGGCCAAAAAGGCCAATGGCATCCTGGCCTGGATCAGGAACAGTGTGGCCAGCAGGAGCAGGGAAGTCATTCTGCCCTGTACTCAGCACTGGTTAAGCCACACCTTGAGTTCTGGGCTCCTCAGTTTAGGAAGGATGTTGAGTTGGTGGAAGGTGTCCAGAGAAGGGCAACAAATCTGGGGAGGGGTCTGGAGCACAGCCCTGTGAGGAGAGGCTGAGGGAGCTGGGGATGCTTAGCCTGGAGAAGAGGAGGCTCAGGGGAGACCTTATTGCTCTCTCCAACTCCCTGAATGGAGGTTGTAGACAGGTGGGGGTTGATCTCTTCTCCCAGGCAACCAGCACCAGAACAAGAGGACACAGTCTCAAGTTGTGCCAGGGGAAGTTTAGGCTAGAGGTTAGGAGAAAGTTCTCCCCAGAAAGAGTAAATGGCCATTGGAATGTGCTACCCAGGGAGGTGGTGGAGTCACCATCCCTGGGGGTGTTCATAAAAGGATTGGATATAGCACTTGAAGCCATGGTTTAGTTAGTCATGAGGTGTTGGGTGACAGGTTGGACTTGATGATCTCTAAGGTCTTTTCCAACCCCATTGATTCTATGATTCAGAAATATCATAGAATGGGCTGGGTTGGAAGGGACCTCCAAAGGTCATCCAGTCCAACCTACTCTGAAGTCATCAGGGTCATCCTCCACCAGAGCAGGTTGCCCAGAGCCCTGTTGAGCCTCACCTTGAATACCTCCAAGGAATGGGCCTCAAACACATCCCTGGGCAACCTGTTCCAGTGCTCCACTACCCTCATGGTGCAGAACTTGTTCCTAAGATCCCATCTAAATCTGGTCTTCTCTGGTTTGAAGTCATTGCCCTTGTCCTATATATAATATAGAAAAAGTAATCTTGCTAGTTATAGGACTAAAATTATCTGACCTCCAATGCTGTGAGTTAGAAAAGGGTTTTTTTCCTTCCACAAGGCTCTGACTATTCTTACACAGGGCTCTGATTATTCTTTCCCTCCCCACCCCCTAACATTAACACTGCTATTGCAGCCAACATCTAGAAAGAGAGCTGAGCAGTATTATCATTTTCCTGGACAGATGGCAGGGCTGGGTTCTTGGCAAGGATCCTGCAGAAGGAAAAGCAGCAAGATCTGGGGAGAATATGTATGTGAGTGCAGTCAGGAAAAGGAAATGAGGAGGCTTCTAATGCAGAGAAGTAGAAATCAAGTGAAATCAGCAGTCAAGGAGCAGGGGCAGGTATCAATGGGCTAAACTGTGCTCAGAATAAAGGAGAAAATGGCCAGAGAAGGGTGATGAATTCCCTGGCATTATTGGTCAAAAAACTGGGGAAAAATATGATGACACCTACTGCTTAGCAATACCAACAGCTCTCCCCTTCATATCTAAGGCTTATGAACCCATCTCAGGCCACCTCTCTCAGAGCTCAGCCCTAATCCTTCCTAATTCTTGCTTGATTTCTGCCAAGTCTGTTTCAGTGCCAAGATAATAGATAAACAGAGACAAAAGTCTCATAGCATAGGACTCCAAAACAGTTTTGGAAGAAGTTGGTTGTAGGGAACATCACTCAGCGAAAAGAAGAAGAAAAAAATCACTGACTGCTACTTAAGAGATGGAGAGTTGGACTTCACAAACCCCTCTCTGCACCATTGCCTTTCTCCTTTCAGAGAGGAAAGTTTCCTCTCAGAATATCAAAATAGGTCACACCTGTTGCAGGTCTCTAGCAGTCACTTTCCTTACTCTGCCTTTCCATTAAATAACCTGCTGGTGATGAGAAAGAAGTCTCTGGGGAATTTCCAGGAGGATGTTTTCAGATGTGAACAGTGGCCAGGGTGATTTAATCAGCTGAAGACCTGTTCCTTTTCCTGGAAATACAGGTCAGAACCTTGGGCTGTGAGTGGGTTGTAGTCTGACTGTAGGCAGATAAAGGAGCAGGAGCATCTACAACACTAGGAAAACAGCCACTTCTGATTCCTTCCCTCTCTACTCTCACAAGATCAGAAGCAAAATTTGTCCTTGCAATTTGCATCCAAACCAAGCCATGGTCATCAAGCATTCTCCAGGGAGAACTACATCCCAGGCCCAGGCTGGGAACTCCTTGCCTTTGGAGGAATGTTCACCTCCAGACATTGCCTCCTTTTTTTGTTCTTGCTCAGGAAAAAAAGAAATCAAAGTGAGCATGTGAGGGGTATTTTCTTAATCACCAACGTGGTAGCTGGGAGCTAAAAGGAGCTGCTCTGCCACCAAAGACACCATGATCGTGCGCGTGGGCATGCCAAGGGACGGTTTTCAGGTGTAAATGTGTGTGTTAAAAGCTGAAACAGTCAGCTGTGGCTGCAAAGACTTACAGGAGGCTAACTGGGTCTTGGGCAACAAGAGATTTGGAAATCAGATTCTGTAGCAGATCCTACCTTGAAAAGAGTTTGCTTTGAACTCTGGATGAAGAGATGTCTTTTGTTGTGGCTTCAGAGGAGAACACTGCATTAAGTGAGAACTGAGGATGAAAACAAGTCTACCCTGAGACTTCTTTTTTTTTGGTGGTTATTAAGAAATTATTTGATAGATGTAGAACACAAACTCAAAAGCTCTCTGTGGAGCTTATTAAGCAAGCTTCCCTGCTCCGCATTAGTGGCTGTGAGTGAAAAGAAGAGCAAGGTCTTTGAAAGTCAGCACCTTGAAATCATCTGGTTGAAAGAACCAGCTTTCAGACGGCATTTAATGACTGCTCCCCTGCAGCACAGGTAGGGTAAAATCCCTTTGTCTAGTTTAAAAATCATTGATTTGCTCTAAGCTGCTGCTGTGATCTCTGGGACAGGACTCATCAATTCGCTTTTCCCCATGCTGTAGATTGGAAGAGGATTGGTGCTGATGCAGCCCCGGTATATTGATAGAGATGCACAAAAAACCAGAGCTAAAGCAATTTAGTGTGTTACCAGCAGACCAGATGAAATATTCAACGGAGAAAGCATTTCAGTGCTAAATTCCCTGCTACAGACTCTACTGAACTTCAGTCACCTTAGCAGTTCCTGGATAATCTCTATTGATCTGTGGTGCTTTTCATGCATTTCTGTATAGGTGCATACTGTGTATGGTTTGCTCCACCACAACAAAATACCTACTGTGTAATTTGGTCCTAGAGTTCAGCATTTTTTTTTTGGTGAAGGGAAGCTTTAAAGTTTGAAGATGAGACATTTACAATAGCTCATTAATTTATGGGCAGAGCTGGGTGTGGTGTAGACACAAATAGAATCTTATCATAGAATCAATAAGGGTTGGAAAAGACCTCAGGGACCATCAAGTCCAACCTATCACCCAACACCTCATGACTACTAAACTACAGCACCAAGTGCCACGTCCAATCCCCTCTTGAACACCTCCAGGGATGGGGACTCCACCACCTCCCTGGGCAGCACATTCCAAAGGCTAACAACTCTCTCTGTGAAGAACTCTCTCCTCACCTTGAGCCTAAACCTCCCCTAGCACAGCTTGAGGCTGTGTCCTCTTGTTCTGGTGCTGATTGCCTGGGAGAAGAGACCAACCCCCTCCTAGCTACAACCTCCTTTCAGGTAGTTGTAGAGAGCAATATGGTCTCCCCTGAGCCTCCTCTGTTTGTTTGGAAAAGACCTCTAAGATCAGGTCCAACCAATGACCTAACACCATCATGGTCATTCAAGCATGCCCCAAAGTGCCATGGCTACACAGTTTTTGAAGACCTCCAGGAATGGTGACTCCACCATCTCCCTGAGCAGGCTGTCCCAATATCAGGCTACTCTAAAGAATTTCATAGAATCATAGTATCAGTCAGGGTTGGAAGGGACCACAAGGATCATCTAGTTCCAACCCCTGCCATGGGCAGGGACACCCCACACTAGATCAGGCTGGCCAGAGAGCCTCGTCCAGCCTGGTCTTAAACGCCTCCAGGGACAGGGCCTCAACCACCTCCCTGTTTGTCATATCCAACCTAAACCTCCCCTGTTGCAATCTGAGGCCATTTCTTCTATCACCTGATACTAGGGAGAAGTGGCTAATACCCACTTAATTCCAACTTCCTTTCAGGGAGTTGTAGAAAGCAATGAGGTCTCCCTTCAGCCTCCTCCTGTCCAGACTGAGCAACTCAGTTTCCTCAGCTGTTCCTCGTAAGACATCTTCTCCAGACCTGAGTACTTCAGCTGTGTTCAACTAAAGTATTCTGGTTTACTAAGTCCTTATGAATCTGGCTAATACCATGATGCTATTTCATACTAACCCATCCCAGGCACACATTGGGGGGGGGGGGATTTTTTAGGCGTTTTCTCTGGGGGCACCACATTGCTATCAGTTACGTGGTGGTGACTTTCACAACAAAGAGGCTGTGGGCAGAATTTAACTAGTGGTGATCCATACGTAATGTGATGAACTAAGGGACAGAAAGTCCCTCAGACTTAAGGAGAGATTACATCTTGGAGCCTGATATTCTGTCGGTGCAGATGCTTTAAAGGTCATCTCGAAGACAGTATGTGCTGCAGCAAGCTGGCACAGTGAATGTGTAGCAGATGAAACAAGGAACAAGCATCAGCCAAGCAGAATAAACAGCTTTTCTGGAGTCTGGGATGCAGACTAGCAAGTGGGGTGTTAGTGAGAGATAGTGAGGAACGCTTAACAGTAGGAGTTGGAAAGCAGTGGCTTAGCAGCACAAAGCTATATAAGGAGGGACAGACTACATATTGTAATTCCAGAGAAAGACCCTAAAAGGTCAATTTGACAAGCTGAATGTGGATAATGAGTTGAGACAGATGGTCTAAGAGTATGAGAGCTAATAAATAATGAACAGGCTTGCTTCAAGGAGCAAAAGCAGGGAGAAATCACAGCCCAGAGCTTAGTCAGAAGGGAGGTGATGAAGGGGAAAAGAACAAAACCATGGTGGATGGGAGAGAATCACAGCAGGAGGAGAAGAGTGTCTAGTTCCGAGTGCCAAAGTTCTGTGGAGATGAGAATTTACCCAAAGAAAGCTTAGATATACATATGCCTGAACTGGAATTTGGCCATCTTACTGAGATTAACAATCCTCTAGCTGAGAAAATATTCATGGTGCCTAAACTTTTCCTGGATACCTATTCCCTCTTCTCCACTATCATGGTACCTAAGCAGCCTACAATGCTCACTGCTCCCATGAAAGGCTGGGAAAAGTCTTGAGGTTTGTTTTGCACATCATGATCCAAAGCAGAGAGAGACTAAAACTTCATCTGAGCATTGAAACAGAGGTGCTGTGGCCCATACTGCCAGGACACCTGCACACCAGCAAGCTAAGGCCTCCTTCCAATCTTCACACCCAGCTATCTTTGTCATGATGACCAAGATAAAGGTGAGCATTGCAGCCCCAAAAATCTTTTCCTGACACGAGTCCAAGTCACCAACCCTGATCTGCATACCACGGAATATTCAGATGTGTCCCAAGGTAGAGGTAAGTTCAGCAGCTGTCCCAAGATCACCTGGGAAAACCACATCAGTGCCAAACATCCAGAGTGTGTTTCTGTTATGTCCTTTTCTTTTTAAATATCACAGAGCGTTTGAGTCTTTGAGGCTTTGCTGGTTATTAATAAACCAACCTCTCCATCAGCATTGCACCTGGCAGTGTAAAGCCATAGGTGATTTTGGTGTTGATTCAGAAACAACAATGCCCCAGTGCCCTTGAATGAGTCTGAGCATTTCTCTGCATGTTTGGACAGCTTATTAGGTCTAACCTTACCAGGCTTGGAGGCCCTGACTAGCTCCCAGAGATGAGTGTAAGCAATAACCTTGGAAACAAACTGCCTGCAAGTCAGCAAATTCTGCCTGTGTCAGACAGCAAACACGCCTGATTAGCTGTGAGCAGCTTAGCTTATTGGCAAAGATGTGCCTCCAGCTACAAAGGGGACTTTTATTTCATCACACTTGCAATCTGTGTTATTAAATAACGAGCCACTTAATTAACTAATTCATTAATGCATGGCCATGATGAATAGATTTACTCCAGTGGCAGAGTCAGGAAAGCAAACACAACCCTGGGAGATTTCTAAACACTGCTTGCTTCCAGAAGGGATTTTATGTGAGCAAGCATCTTTATTAAATAAATACCTCATTCTTCCTCCTGCCTCAGTGTTGAGGTCACTCCCAGCTCTTGTCATCATAGAATCATAGAACTGTCAAGGTTGGAAGAGACCTTTGAGACCAGCATGGTCAGCAGCTCACTTCAAGCACACAACCCCAGCACTGCTGCTGAGCCACCTCCCCTAAACCACATCTGTAAGCACCACCTCCATGAGTCTTTTAAACACCTCCAGGGATGGTGACTCCACCACCTCCCTGGGCAGCCTGTTCCAGTGCCCGAGAACCCTTTCTTGGAAGGAATTTTTCCTAATACCCCTGGCACAAGTTGAGGCCATTTCCTCTTGTCCTGTCACTTTTCTCCTTTCTGCCTTGCTGATGCCTGAAGCTCTCCCTCTCATTTGGCTCCCTACAACCAAGGCGTCTTCAGCCCTTGGTGCCACGAAACTACTCTGCCCAGAGCTCCCACACTGCTGTGGCCAGCATGCAGTGTCTCAACATCTCTTGTCTCAACTGCAAACAGACTACAGTGCTTCAGGTACTAAAAGCCACCCACAGTTATTGTCCATCATCACCATCCCATTGCTGAGGGATCAGCAAAACTCCCCACAAACTGGAGACAGACAAATCACTCAATGCACCTCACAGCATCCCTTGCAGGGTGTCTCCTATTTTCCACCATGGTTTCAGAGTGTGTTAAGAAAGGGCTCCGATAGAGACGTTTCCACAGGCTGAGAGGTCTCCCTGCAGGGAACCATTTTTGTCATGAGGGACAGCTCTTTCTCAACCTGGGATGCTCAGGCATCAGTCTCCAGGGACAGTTGCTTGCCAGTTCCAGTGAAGTGTACCGAGGCAGTGACCATGCCAGAATTCAGGCTCATTCCAAGAAATGTCTCATGCTGCAGCCTGCTGCAGTCACAGCCAACCTTATGTTTCCATCCTGCTCTTTGATACTTCTGCTTCCCTTCGGGGCTGCTCAGCCATCGAGTCTGAGGAGCACAGCTGTTACGATGCTAAGATTGAAGGGTAGGGCTCAAAGTAAACTCAGCCTCTTTCTTTTCTGGTGTAAGCCCTCCAATACCACTGGTTGGTGGCCAAAACAGCTTTCAAAATTGCAAAAGCACTGTTCATCATGCACCCTGGCTGTGGAGAACTACAAATGCAAGCAGCAGGTCTAAAGAGACGTTCACTCTGAGACTTCATTCAAGGTTATGCAGAAGGAAAAGTACTGGAGCAATTGGGTTTGGTCCATCTATTTTCACAGCAGTTTGATTAGTTTGGCCATTTTTTTGGATGTGAAATGCTATGAATATGAGACCTGGACTTTAGAATAGAATAGACCAGGTTGGAAGGGACCTTTGAGATCAAGTCCAACCCATCATCCAACACCATCTAATCAACTAAACCATGGCACCAACCACCCTATCCAGTCTCTTCCTAAACACCTCCAGTGATGGTGACTCCACCACCTCCCTGGGCAGCACATCCCCATGGCCAATCTCTCTTTCTGTGAAGAACTTCTTCCTAACATCCAGCCTAAACCACCCCTGGTGCAGCATCCATGGCCATTCATCAGATTCCCTATTCTGGTTAACAGATTCATTGTGTGTATCACAGCAGCACAAACAAAACAACTCCACAAAGTGATGTTTTCTTCTATAAGAGGGCAAGAAGTTCTTCAGTAGGAGGGTGGTGAGACTCTGGAACAGGCTGCCCGGGAGGCTGTGGATGCCTCCTCCCTGGCGGTTTTGAAGGCCAGGTTGGATGAAGCCTTGAGCAGCTGTGTCTAGTAGAGAGGTGTCCCTGCCCATGGTGGGGAAGTTGGAGCAGATAGGCTCAGGTCGGAAGGGATCACAGAGGTTTTCTATGATCCTATGAATTCACAAAACCTGCCTTAGCTGGAGGTCTGCACCTCAAATATCTCAGATTCCCACATCTTTGAAGAACCTGCTTATGAAACAAGCACCTTGCAGAAACATCACCAAAATAGATTTCCTTCCTTCATTTTTTTCCCCCTTGACTGGATGCACAAACAAAATTGCCACAGGGCCTGAAATAAGTTGGCACCAACTTAACAGTGACATAAGAACTCACACATAGCAACACTGCTTTTGTACTTGTGCTTTATACCCATATGGAGACTTTCAACTTGAAAGAGCCCCTGGCAGGTTTGTTGCCCTACAGAGCAGAAGGGAAGTGCAGCTAATTCAAGCACATGTAGTGGGCCCCTTAACATTATTGAAAGGTGCTTGGCACCTGGTTTTGCCAAGCATCCCACAATCCTTTCTTGTTCCTGCAGGAGACTTTAGAACAGCAAAAGAAGCCCAAAACCAATTAGGCAGGACCACTCTGTGGCAGCGAGAAGGTTGTGCCTTTGCCTCCCAAATTCCTGCATTCAGGTTGGACATTAATGATGAAAAAGCTTCATCTCCCCAAATTACCAGCTGCAATACATCATCAGGCTACAGCACTGTAGCTCATGTGTATGCAGAGAGAAAAATCCTCAAATCACCTGTCGAGGCAGAGGAAGGATTTAGCTCTTATTTATTGCTCGGCGTGAGTCATGCTCGTGGGTAGGGGCGCGACAGTGCAGATGGGAGTTAAAGTCGAATTGCCACCAGTGTAATTTATGCCAAGAGAGTTGAATTCAGGCTACTTCTGCTTATATTTTCCCTCAAACCCTTTTGTAAAATGTGAAAAGGGTAAGAAAACAGTTTGAAAAATGCATGCCAGTGCAGCCATTTGTCAGGACTCAGATTTGGTTAGAGGAAAGATGGCTTTTTAGTTTCAGGAGGCATCAAGAGCTCCATGAGGTTTTCTCTAATACCACAAATGGCTCCATTAGCCTTAGAGGTGGTTTTTAGTGACTCTCAGGCTTAGTTCCTTGTCTGCAGAATAGCTGCAATAACTTAATTTCACTACCTGTCAGAGAATGTGTAGGGAAAATGCATGCATAACTGTAAGCACCAATGGAGAGCTCAACACTTCAGCTTTCTGGACTTCAGGCTACGCTTGCCAACACCCCTGTGATGTTGAAATTATCCTCACAAGCACAGTCTCCTGGCAATGACTTCCAACATACCCTTTCTAACCAGAATCTATAACATTTCCAGCCTGTTTCATAGCTGTCCTTCCATTCTTGTTTCAGCTCTACCCAAAGAGGACATGCTAAAGACACTGATAGTCATCCAACTGCCTAAAAATTGAAAGGCAAAGGGAGGGAGATATTGAAACTCTGGAGTTCCCATGCAAAGGAGCTGTCCTGGTGCCTGGGGAGAGCAGAGAACTTATGACCTGGGGACCAGTCCTCACCATCCCTGTGCTAAGCGTGGTCCTTTCTGCAGATACTTGAATTAGGGGAATCCCTCCACCCCCTCCCAAAGCCCAGCCTTTTTCACAGAATCACTTTGCTTGCAAGAGACCTTTAAGATCATCAAGTCCTTCTATCAACCCAGCACCACTAAATTATGTCCCTCAGTACCTTGGGTAGTACACAGAATAGAGAATTAACCAGGTTGGAAAAGATCTTTGAGGTCATTGAGTCCAACCTATCACCCAACACCATCTAATCAACTAAACCATGGCACCAAGTGCCTCATCCAGACTCTTTTTAAACACCTCCAGTGATGGTGACTCCACCACCTCCCTGGGCAGCACATTCCAATGGCCAAACTCTCTTTCTGTGATGAATTTCTTCCTAACATCCAGCCTAAACCCCCCCTGGCACAGCTAGGCTTTTAAATCCCTCCAGGCATGGGGAATCCACCACTGGGGTGTACAGCAGAAATTCCAACTGCAACCTGTAAAGTGACTTAAATGGAGAAATACAGTTTTTAGCAAGATTTAAGCACTGAGGAACTTATCACCTTCCTCGCGCTGCTGTTGTCACTGTGTGCCCTGGTGCGTGCCACCAACAGGCCTGAAGGCCATCAGCACCCACAGAGTCAGCTGGCCTCCAGCTCTCCTCAGCCTGCTTGCAAAAACCTTATTTGGTTCTGAGACACCCTCAACCCTTCCTGCCTCTCTAAACCCCAGCTCTTCTTGTCAGCAGGAGTGCTGTGGTGGGCAGCTGCACTTGGCCCTTTCTGAGGCTTTCATCTGTCATCATGGCATTTTCCAACTTCTAGTCCACATCCAGACTTGCAGAGCCCAAACCTTGCCAGGCTCCTCAGGGCTGTTTTGACTGCCCATCCTTTGACTGTCATTTTGATAGCCTCGAGATTTGGGAGAGCTGGCCACGCTCTGTGTGCTGCAGAGCCAGGCACAACGGGCCTTAAAGAGCGCAGAAAGCTGTTCTTGACAAGCATGCCAGGGTTTGGGCTTTGGGTATGCCTATTTCCGACCTTCCCTGCAGCAGTGTCCCTCCATCTGGCTTCTAATGGGCAGATAAATGGGATCAGAGAGCGTGGGCTTTTGTCTAGCTCCTGCTTTCCCCAGGACTCCTTGGGGACCTCCTGGATTTGGCAGCATGCAGCCTGAGAGCTGTTGATCGCACTCACTCCTACTGCTGATACTATCCATCCCCAACTAGCTTTAGAGATCATGGCCTGCACCCTTCTGCACAGCTCTGTTTTCACTCTTCTCTTCAACCCCCTGTCAGTTGGCAACACTTCTGCAAGATGCCTTCTCAGGACGGAGTGAATTCACCCACTGGCAGATGGCACCGGTGGCCAGGCAGCTGCCAGAGCAGCACACCCCCGAGCTGTGTTGGGTGGAAGGGAAGGCATGACAAGGCAGCAGGTTTGGTAAGGGGTCTCCATGCAGTGTCTGCCTTCCCCACCTCCTGTGTGGGCTCTGTTGCCAAACAGTTTGAGGGTGGAAGGAAGGAAACTCAGTCTCTTCTTCCCAGACCAGTACCCGAGATGGACTTATCTGTGGGCTCAAAATGGCAAACAAAGGCACAGTCAGGAAATTTGAAAGGCAAGAGCTTGAAACACTGCAGAAGGAAATTCCTAACCTGTGGAGCTCCTGGGAATAAAAGGCAAGGGCTTGGCTGCCTTGAAAGTGGGACCTGGCTGTATTTAAGAGAAAGAACATGAGATTCATTTGAGTTCCCACAAACCTTTTTTTTCCCTCTACTGAGAGAAATAAGTTGTTCTTCATCAAGGCATCAGGCAAACATCAAGACAACTTAACCCTGGTGCAGTCTGTCCACTGAGGAGTTTCTTGGGTATGCTTTCTTGTGCTCACCATCAGAGAGGAGGTCTTAGGCTAGAGAGTTCCCTGGGTGGTAGAACCTGTGTGGCAGCAGCAGGAAGGCCATGAAAGGGCTTTCCCTTGACCAGCTACGTGGGGAGTATTCAGACAGAAGTGACACCAGCAGATAGTGCTATCACAGCATACAACTGCTGCTGCCAAAGGAGAAGAGAGAAGCATGATCTATCCCACCCTTAGTAAACCTGAGATAAAATAAGCTGCAGGTTTTTTGCTAGGAGCAGGAATCCTGGGTGATATACAGGAGAAGTCAGGCAAGAAATGGGCTGGGAGAGCAGGTGTCCTCCAGATGACATGCCTGGAGGGATTAGCTGGCAAATTTCAAAGGGATAATGAATACTTCAAGGCAGATGATGCTAGTGCCTCTTCAGGGGAAAGAGGGCGGAATATCCCAGGTGAAGAAAGAAAAAGAGATGATGATCAAAAGTGATTTATCAAAGTGTAACATCAGCCTTAACTTGACAATGAGCCAGGGAACAGACAGTGGGTGGATATCAAGCCTTTAACCTAACCCAGGCTGGCTAGGGGAAAAGCCTGCTTTCTGATGGCACTTTAGTGACTACTACAAAATCTGCTGGTGGGGGCAAAACCTTTGTGGTTACCCAGGAATAGGCAGCCAGAGCAGGGAAGCCCACAGACAGATCCCATCAGTGCAAACTAAGCCTTAGGGGCAAGAGCTAACCAGTTATCTCTTGCTTACAGGAGATTCTTGGAGGTCAGTGATGGTAGGAAAAAGAACATGGAGCCATGATTAGCATACCAGCTTTGGACTTTTAATATTGCAGGAGGAAGTTCTTCACCACAAGGGTGGTGAGACACTGGAACAGGTTGGCCAGGGAGGTGCTGGAACCTCATCCCTGGAGATTTTTAAGGCCAGGCTGGATGTGGCTCTGGGTAAATTGATCTAGTGGAAAGTGTCCCTACCCATGGCAGGAGGGCTGGAACTGGATGATCCTTGAGGTCCCTTCCAACCCTAATAATTCTGTGATACACAAAGTTGTTTCTCTGTTAACAGAGGTTTTTTGCAGAATTTTGTGTGACTGCTGTCTCTCTTTCCCATTTTGGGAATGGGATGGAGGGCTCTCTACCTCCCAAATGTGCTGTAGGGTGCTTGGGAAGACAGGGAGGCGATGCTGTATCTCAGCTGAACGAGTGCAGCAACAGGCTGTTTCCCGGGGACAGTAGTGTGCTTGCACTGTAGAGGAGGCTGAGGCTAGTGCTGAGGGCTGTAATGTTGGTGCTTTGCCTGCACAATAAATTCACTCCTCTGCTTTCTCCTGTGAGGCACAGATATGAAGAATTCAGGTAATGAATATGGAACAAGGACAGCTCTGAGGCTCTGCAGTTCCTCCTTGCATGAGAGCCACAAATGGATCTAGAGATGGGCACAGAGCTGTGAGCAAAAGGCATTGACGTGCCTGTTGTGTTATAAGCTCAGTGCTGGAAGAGGGCCAAGGCTGCCTGCCTCTCTTCAACAGTAAGTGGGCTTGCTGCTGGGATCAGGATGAGATGGGTTTCAATACTGGGCTGGGGAAAGATCTTTTGTTTCCATATAAAACACTTTTCTCGCTTCCCTGTGGAGAAGCAGAGGGTTGGCTTGTGGAAGCTTCCATAGCTACTAATAAACCATGACCAGGGCTGGATTCTGCCCAGACCTCCATGCTCTGCACTGCTGATGTCCAGACTTTCCTCTGAGGCTGGCCCATGGCCCTTAGTAGAGGCACACAAGGGCCATAAGTCACAGGTGTCCCACTGTGGCACATGGATATTCGTAGCTCCCTGCTTCCTACTGCCTAAACAGCTGTGCAGGTCTGCTCACCACCATGGAGGATCCAGATCCACTATTTTTTCCCCCCACAAGGCTAAAGAGCAAAAAACAAGCAACCCACACTACACATCCAAACTAACCCAAGCCAGGTGCAACAACCTCCAGGTGAAGCATTTGGCCCATCATGGATTATTTTTTGTGTGTCTGTTATTACTGAAGAATCACAGAACTGTCAGGGTTGGAAGGGACCTCAAGGATCATCCAGTTCCAGCCCCACTGCCATGGGCAGGGACACCTCACACTACAGCAGGTTGCCCAGAGCAACATCCAGCCTGGCTGCAAACACCTCCAGGGATGAGGCTTCCACCACCTCCCCGGGCAACCTGTGCCAGTGTCTCACCACCCTCATGGGGAAGAACTTCTTCCTAACATCCAATCTCAATCTACCCAGTTCTAGTTTTTTTTTCCATTCCCCCTAGTCCTGTCACTCCCTGACACCCTAAAAGGTGCCTCCCCAGCTTTCTTTTAGCCCTCTTCAGATACTGGAAGGCCACAATTAGGTCTCCTCAGAGCCTTCTCCAGACTGAAGGGCCCCAACTCCCTCAGTCTGTCCTCTTATAGAAGCAGCATCTATCCTCTACAAAGTGCAGGTGACTGTTTTACCTGCTTCCTGAGTGTCACCTGCCCAGCTGTTCTCATCAAGACTTTTCCAAGGCTGGTGGAGATCCAGGTCTCTGTTCAACAGCAGAGTGCCTGAATTTGATGTAGCAAAGTCTGATGCAGGGTTGAGAAGATTGCAGACATGTGGCTGTGAAATGATCAGGATTTCCTCTGGGAAATAACTCCTCCTGCTCTCTTATAAGTTACTTTCCTCCCTTCTTGTAAAGTGAGAAAAATGTTTCTCTCTGAGGGTCCCCAGCCTGCTGATGTGTGTCTGACTTAAAAAGTCTGGGGGAGCTTCCCCAGGGTCAAACATGAGTGGCCAATATGAACATGCTGCTCTGTACAGTGGCTTGCAAAAACATAGCTTCATGGCCTCATGAATCCCATTCCATCCCAGAGATTTGCCCACTGCAATGCCAAGGATGCCTCAGTGCTCTTTTGCCAGCTCAACCTCCACTTCTGCCCAGCTCCTTTGGGGTGCCTGCCTCTCCCGAGACGAAGCTGTGCCCGAGGTCAAACAGGCCACAGTACAGGCAGGGAAATTTTGCCTGACTTTTCTTTCTGCTTCTCCCCTCCCATGTGCTTTGCAGGATGGAAGTGCTGCTCGCAGGTCTCTGCAGCAAGGGGTTCCCCTGCAGCATGACATCATGCAGAGAGCTCCCTTGGCTCACGGACAGCACAGATTTCTTCTGGTAGAGTAACCCTGGCTGCCAAGTGAAGGCAAAACTGCTGATCCTCACCCTCAGCACCTGCCCCCAGCCACAGATTAGATCCTTTTCAGAGTCATTTCAACATTAACCTGACAAATTGCTTGCTGCACTGCTACAGATGGTTGAGGCACTGCTGACTTTCTCTGCTGGAAGGTGGTGAAGCTTTCCTGCCCTTCCTAGCTCCTCTCTAGCTCAGTCACACTGCAATTCATTTTTCTTTTTTTAACACATTCAATAAAATTTGAAGGAACATATTAGCCACATCAGCTCATGCTGCTGGTCTGTTTGCCCCTGAGCTTTGGGATACTGATAAGCAGTATCAATAACAACAACTACCTGAAGGGAGGTTGTAGCCAGGTGGGGGTTTGTCTCCTCTCCTAGGCAACCAGCACCAGAGCAAGAGGACACAGTCTCAAGCTGTGCCAGGGGAGGTTTAGGCCAAATGTTAGGAAGAAATGCTTCACAGAAAGAGAGATTGGCCATTGGCATGTGCTGCCCAGGGAGGTGGTGGGGTCACCATCACTGGAGGTATTTAGGAAGAGACTGGATGGGGTGCTTGGTGCCATGGTTTAATTGATTAGATGGTGTTGGGTGATAGGTTGGACTTGATCTCGAAGGTGTATGAAGAGAGGATGGAGAATCCTTATCAGCCCCCATATCAGCTGAGAGAGGCTCTAAGAGTAAGATCAGAGGATATTTAATTAGGTTCCTAATTAGAGTGGTGATTAGCTGTCATGAAATTCACCTGGATTTGGATCCCAGAACAAAGAGCAGTGCAGATTTCAGAGATGTGCATTGCATAGATAAACACAATTATTCCTTTGGCTTGATCCCAACTGGAAGGATAGCAAGCTGCACTATCCACGACTGAAGATTTAACTCCGATATGTCATTTGTTGTTTCCACAATGAAAGCAATCTAAGGAAATCACACAGGCACAGAGCTGGGTTCAAATGCCTTTCAAGACCCAAAGTACTTCATCCCTAAGGTAAATTCAAAAGAAGGAAGACAGGATGGCACCATCTGGAAGCCCACACATTACTTGAAGCACAACCTTACCTCTATTTCCTGCATTCCTTCCAAAAATACAGCTCTGCTGATAGGGACAGACATTGTTTCTTCCACATGATTCTGACTAAGAGAGCCCAGCAGACAGGCAGTCAGCTAGAAACTGGTGGAATAACCTTGAATATTCCAAAAGATTAAAAAGAGTCTGGGCTGTTTTCTGCTTCTTGCTTCTCTGTGTGTTTCATTCAGGCAGGTGAAACGGGGAGAAAGAATCACATCATTTCAGGGGCTGGAGGGGACCTCGAAAGATCACCCAGTCCAACCCTGCTGCCAGAGCAGGAGCACCTACACCAGAGCACACAGGAACACATCCAGGTGGGTTTTGAATATCTCCAGAGAGGGAGACCCCACAACCCCCCCGGGTAGCCTGCTCCAGGGCTCTGTCACCCTCACAGTGAAATAGTTCTTCCTGATATTTACATGAGATTTCCTATGCCTCAACTTCCACCCACTGCCCCTTGTGCTGTCATTGAGCACCACCCAGCAGAGCCTGGCTCCAGCCTCTGCGCACTCACCCTGCACATCTTTATTAACATTAATGAGGTCACCTCTCAGTCTCCTCTTCTCCAAGCTAAAGAGCCCTCAGCTCCCTCAGTCTCCCCTCATACAGAAGATGTTCCATTCCCTTAATCATCCTCATGGCTCTGCGCTGGACTCTCTCAAGCAGCTCACTGTCTTTCTTGACCTGAGAGGCCCAGAACTGGACACAATAGTCCAGATGTAGTCTCACCAGGGCAGAGTAGAGGGGGAGGAGAATCTCTCTTGACCTACTGGTCACCCTGCTTCTAATCCACCCCAGAACGGCATTGCCCTTCCCGGCCACAAGAGCACATTGCTGGCTCATGGTCATCCTTCCACCCACCAGGACCCCCAGGTCCCTTTCATCTCTCCAGCAGGTCCATCCCCAACCTCTACTGGTGCATGGAGTTGTTCCTGCCCAGGTGCAAGGCTCTACACTTGCCCTTTGAAAGGCTCAAAAACAGTCTAGATTTTATGAAGGAGGTGCTAACAAACTTTTTTTCTTCATATTAGTTGTGCTTTTCCTTCAAAATTCAACAAATATTCCCCAAGAAACAGTGGGACCACTTGTTCTCAGAGAAAGTGGACACTTCCTTCTCAAACATTTCTAATCTGTCTAGAGCACATCTTTTTTTCCATTTTCCTTTTGAGAATGAAGTGGGGTTTTTTATAAGCATCCTTTTACCAGAGAGGAGCATGAGAAGCTTCTCTTCTGCATTAATCCATTGGCTCCATTAAAGAGTGCAGATGGGCTGTCACAGAATCACCAAGGTTGGAAGAGACCTCAAGGATCATCCATACTGTCCAGCTGGACCCAGCTGTGCTGAGAGCAGTGGGTTTTTTTTCTTCCAAGGATGAAAAAAGTGTTTCTAATCTAATACAAATGCATGAAGAAGGAGAGTACAAGCTGGCTGGAAAGATAGCTCAACTGGGAATGAAAATAAAGTTCCTGAGCAACCAATGAGTCAGAATACTCCACCCTGTCTACTTCTCAGGCAGGGGGGGAGTGAGTTGGAGTGATGCATTCCCACTGATCTATTTCTTCCCAGTCACACCAAGCTGGAGACTAGCTTGGCCAGATGCTGGGGTGTTCACAGCAGATGTGAACGTCTCAAATTCAAACTGATGCTGATGTTTAGACAAAGCTTCCTGGTGGTAAAACTTCTGGGGCTGAAGGACAGGAACTCCAGGGGAAAGACAGAAACCTCGTCACTGGGGTTGCTGAAGCTCAGACAAACGGCTAGGAAGTATCCTGTGCTGATGGTACAGCTGAGCCAGAAGGTAGAGGAGACCTTGCTTTAACCCTTCCACAGATTCAGGATGGAAAAGACACCAGAAGGTGGTGGCTGATGCTGTTACTGGCTACCAACTTGCGCAGGATGCAGGGAGCAGCAGCTTGTTTTCTACGTCAGCCCAATGGCAGGTGGATTGAGCTGGCAGGCTCTCAAAGGGCATCCAAATGCCACCCAGAGTTAAGGGGAGAAGGCCGAGGCTGCCAGGGGAGGTAAACCCTGGGAGCTTCCCCCGTTGGTGCATTTTTCTCGAGTCATTGTTGCCTTTGCTGCGGAGGAGCCTTACACTGCAGGCAGAGCGGAGTGCGGCAAGCCTCGGGGAGTGTCGAGACTCATGAAATATAGATAGGAGCTAGGCAGGCTCCTAGAGCTGGGTAAATACACACACAGAAATTGGCTCTGTCTTCAAGCAAGACCTGTTTTGCATAAGAACGCAGAACAAGCTCGTTCAGTAAACTTTGCTGTGCACACTTGACTCAGCAATCACTGGGGGAAAAAAGAAAGAAAACCCCTTCTCCATGCTCACTGACTGATCAAGCAGCTCCATTTTCACCCTTTCTCCTCTACCTTTTTTCCAATCACCCACTCAGAATATGTTATCTCCAATGTCCCTTAGAAAGAGCATCTGATGAAAGCAAACACGGCACGGACACAATATCCTGATGCAAACCATTTGCAGGCTCCATAACACCCTGAAAGAAAACATCTGTCTACCTGGAACCGGCAGGAAACGGGAGTCACTGATGCACAGACCTTAGCATGGAGACAGGCCAAGAGTTAAATGGTTACTACTGTAATGAGCATTGCTAACAGCCCTTTTCCAGCTGCAAGGACTGTCATGCTCGCTGCGGTGCTCTGAGTGTGTGCAAACTTGAGTGGTTGCCCCTGTGAAATTACCAAAGGCTTTGTGGATCCCATCTGCCCTTTACATGTGAGCTGGATCCTGAGAGAGCTCTGTCTTTATGTGCTTTAACCATGCATGACTGGGCAGAGCAAGCCTCTGCTTCTGCAACCATAGGAAATGAATTATTTCCAAGGCACCTCTCAGGAGGCTCTCATGCTTAACCTGATCTCCCTTGCTTGGAGCAAGCAAGATTCCTCTCCCTAGTGGACCTTGAATGACTACCCCTGGCAAGAGCAAGGCAGCGCAGACAGGAGCAAACAGGGCCAGATGGATGCAAAATGAAGCCACATGGGCAGAGTCCTGCACTGAAATCTCACATAGTTATGGAAACTCACAGCAGAAACAGTTATTGCTTCTCCTACCCAAACACTCATTTTGAAGTGTTTGAACTCATTTCTCAACAATTATTTCCACTAATGATGGGGGTGAAATTCAGCCCAAACCTACTCAGCTCCAAGCTGCATTTGTGGACAAATTAGCAATGCAGTTTTGCCAGCATCCAATACACGACCACTAATTAACTCAGCAGCCACTGCCAGAGTTAATTAGAGAAGCGGCTTCATTATTCCTGTACCCCCACGGGGTAGGGATCCACCAGCTGCCACCACCTAGCCTGCTGTAAAGGCAAGCTAAGGAGATGATCTTTTTGCTGCTGAAAGGCCCCTGCTGAGGAGGTGGATATCTGTGGGTGGGTAGCCTCGAGCCCTGCATCATGGCTCCTGCAATCCTTCCTCCACAATAGCCCTTTCCATTCAGGAGAGAGTCCTCCAGGATGACCCCCTCCTGTACCCTTTAAACTGAAAGCAAGGAGGAATGAAGGCAAGGAAAGAGATGGCCAAGAGCTACACTTACCAAACAGAAGAAGACAAAGGTTGTCTCAGGTGCCACAGCCTCCATGGGAGTTAAAGAGCTTCTTTTGGAGAAGGCAGGAGGTTGGTGCACAGCAGGGAATCAGCTTCTGTCCTGACCTCCCATCCCACTCCCAGGCTGCTGCCCTCACAAAGCATCAAAAGGGGGAAATCTCATTCAGCTAGTTTTGGGCAAGGAACACAGCCAGAGGAGAATACTCATGGGAGATGTCTGAACCCTTGGTCTGGGGAGCTTTGCTGGAGCTTTATGGGAGTGGGCAGACCCTGCATTAATTCCCACCAGAGGACACACCTGTGGAGCTCAGATGTAATAGACTGCATTTTCTCCCTTCTATGTGACACACCTGTGCTGATAGACACAGCCTCAGATGTTGTAAGCCTGCCAACAGCCACAGCGGTATTTTCCAGCAGGTATGAGGGGAAAACAAAAAAAAAAAAACCCAACAATGGTTAATTAAGTAATTACTTGGAGGTCCTGCATTTTACAGTACACTTCCTGGAGATGGAAAATCTGGATGGTTTTTAACCAAATTATTTAGCTAAATCTGGTAGGAATGAAAGTCTGTTTCAGGATTAGATTGTTTTAAATGTCAAAGGAAATATTTTGTTGTGGAAGGCTTCCAGATGGAAGACTTCCCAGTGAAAGACAACCAATGTTTTTAATAGCAATTGGGGGGGGGGAATAAACTGCACAGTTACATTAGATGCTCTGAAAGACTAAATTATAAGATGCCAAAATGATATCAGATTGCTTCCACCAGGAGCATGCATCCCATTCTAATGACACCAGTCAAGCTTTTTTTAATTTGATTTCAAGTATTTTATGGATCAGAATCTCAAGGCTGTAGATTAATCCTGATTTGCTCATCTAAGGACTCATCCATCAGCCCTCTTGTGATTATGTTCTTCTAATCAAGTACAATGAGCCATTGTCAGGCAACACCGTTAAAAAAACACTTAGGAGCTGATCAATAGCTGCTGTAAGCTGAACTGATTAATGGAATTTTTGCCATCAAGTTTCATTTAGCTCTAAAGAATAATGAAAGTGTGAACAGCAGCTTCTGCTGCAGACATGCCACCTCAATCTGAGCAAGAGAGATAAATCTGATCCTTTTTTTCCTCACCACTGGAGAAAAAGAAAAGAAAAATGCTGCTAAATTCCTTGTTGGCTTTAGAAAGTGCTGTCCAGTGAGCTCAGCTTGTGAGTTAGAAGAGCTCTGCTTGTGCATTTACTGACAGGTTTCCCTACAGGACTCCTCTAACACACGATGCTGCCAGCAAACCCTAGAGATAATTAGTAAAATTATGGCAGATTCGACTGGATTTATAGAGGAAAGCAACCAGAAAGCAGTGATAATTATACACTACAAGAAATGCAGTCCAGTGCAAGGACTAAATGAAACGAAATCTAACCCAATTCCTGTCACCAGCTTCACTGAAGCTCACAGTGGGCACCAGCAAGATCAGCCAACTCTTGGAGGGCTACATTCACTCTGCATCCAGTCCAGCTCCCTCTGCAGTCAGCAGGGACATCCTCAACTAGATCAGGTTGCCCAGAGCCCTGTCCAGCCTCACCTTGACTATCTCCAGGGATGGGGCCCCAACCACTTCCCCAGGCAATATGTTCTAGTGTTCCACTGCCCTCATGGTGCAGAACTCATTCCTGACATCCAATCTAAATCTGCTCTTCTCTACTTGTCACTACAGGCCTTTGGAAACAACCTCTCTCCATCCTTCTTGTAGGATCCCTTCAGGCACTGGAGATGATGCTTCTACCCAAGAGGACAAGCAGCTTGTCTTTCTCCCCCATGGATGGGGCTGGTTCCCTGTTAGGTGGGATCCCTAAGGGCAAGACTATCCAGATCTGTGCACATCAGAGCAGCATTTAAATCAAGTGAATAACTATTCTCTGAATATATTTATACTTAAAATCATAGAATCATAGAATTGTCAGGGTTGGAAGGGATCTCAAGGATCAGCCAGTTCCAACCCCCCTGCCATGGGCAGGGACACCTCACACTACAGCAGGTTGCTCACAGCCACATCCAGCCTGGCCTTAAAAACCTCCAGGGATGAGGCTTCCACCACCTCCCTGGGCAAACTGTGCCAGATCAGAGAGATTTTCCTAAAGTTTTCCCTTAGCCACAGGGCAGAAGATCTGGACATCTGTTTTGGACACCCAGACAATGAAGGGAATTTTCTCTTCCAGCTCAAGCAGATCTTCTCTGACAGCTCAAAGTGACTCAATGTCTCAGACCAAGCCCTGCTGCTCTGCCGAGCTGCACACAGCCCAGAGAGACTGGAACTGCTCTGTCCTCATTGGGACTGGACACAGGAAAGAAGCAATTTTGTGCATAGCCATGAAAGCACAAATGGATCTTACCAGTGATTTTGGGACCTCCATGGTTGGGTATCCAGCACTCGGATTATCCAAAAGCTCAGGAAGGCAACTGGAAATCTCTCGTACCTACTGATGGGAACCAGGAGGGCTTGCCCCTTTGGGGCTCTATCAGAAAGCCACCAAGCCACAAAATTGAGGAAGCTCCCAGCTGTTCACACCTTGCAAGCTAGAAAATGGCCTGCAGGTTCTCTCAGAAGATAAAAGAGCAACATTGGCTCTTCATTGGTTCTTCTTTCCAGCCAGCAACTGGATGGAAGGCAGAAAAGTGGTCAGTTTTTTCTACTTCCACCTGAAAGCAAATGCTCTGGTCTGTATTTGAGATTTGGTTGTGCCAGTAGTCAGTAAAGGACCTTCTTCCTTCATTATTGGCTTCTTTCCTTCTCTGTTTAGTTATCTCAAGGTCTGATGCCTGGTTCTTCATAGAGCTCTCCTGTTGTTTATAAGCAGCCTCTCAACAACATCAGCTCTTTTCACCTCTCCCTGTAATCTCCACTCTCCTCTTGCCTCTGCCTAATCCTATCACCCATCACAAATCTCTTCTCCCTCCCTGCTCTCTGCCTCTATCTCCATCCATCACCGTTTCACCCAGGATGCCAGAGATATGTGGGAGTTGAGCCTGGAACAAGGCTTCTGTGTGAACATACAACCCTCAGGCATTAGCTCTCATCACAACCATCCCCTGAGCATCTACAGCAGCTTCTGTATGCCCCAGAGTCTCCCTAATAACTCAGCCTGACCCCCACCTGCAATACTCTCCCTCCCTGAGCTCTCCTACACCTTGGCACCAAAACCAAGTAACCCAAACCCACGTCCTAATGGTGCCTTTAACATTCAAACCCACCAAGCTATTTTTGGTCTATTTATGGTCAGACATATTTAAACACAGACTAATTGCACCAGCACAAACTTGTCCTCACATAACTTCATTTTCATCCAGACAGAACCTTTCAAGCAACAGCAACCAAACCCTCTCAATATTTAATCAGCTGCATGGCCTGGAACAGGGAGGACTGGCAGCAGCTGCCTGGCATAGAGTGGCTGAGGGGGGGTGAGTCCTCCCCAAGCCTCTCTCAGCCCTGAGCACTCTCCTCCTTTGCACACTTGCTGTGGTGGAAAGCCAAATGGGAGCCCTGTTTCAGCCTCCCGCTTTAGCTCTGGCAGCTTGCAAACAGCGTGGCTCTGAAGCACCTTATTTTTCATTCCTCTCTTCCAATTTGTCAGCTGCCTTCAAGGTGTAAGTCTTTACTTTCTTTCCTGCTCATGGCTGGCAAATCCCTGTGCTCAGTGCCTTGTAATTGTAAAGCCAGCAGGGCTTGAGCTCTCTCCCACTTCTATCTGGTTTTAAAGCAGGCAGGGTGTAAATCTTGGCTGCAGACAGGGCTTTGCAGGACTTGCAGTGTGGGGAGGCAAATGTAGCCTTTCCCTAATCTTTCCTTTAGTGCCTGTCCTGTATGTGTGAGTGGGATTAGAGGGGCTGAAAGGACATCATCCTTCAGGGAGTTGTCTGTGCAGCTTTCAGTACAGATTCTGGTTTTAGCCTCATGCTAAAGACATGTTGCTTTAAAATGAAGCCTTAAGAAGGAGCCCCTGAAGTCTCCTGCTTTAGCTGGTGGTCACATTTGGCCTTTCAAAAACAAGACCTTCTGGTCAGAAATGGTCCTTGAGTATTTCCTGCCAAAGTCCCAGAGTCCTGCACCCTCCCCAGCCCTTTGCAGCTCTCCCTCAGCAGCCCAGCAAGGCTGTGGCTTCTCCCTCCCTTGCTGCTGGACACCCTGGGCTGGAGGTGTCCATGCTGCCCAGCACCCATGGACACCACACCGGTCCCAGCCATGGCAAAGGCAGCATCTCTGGCATTTTGTAGTGTCTGAGTTCCTAAAAGGAAGGATCCTATCTTGCTACCATTATGAAATAGATACTAGTAGCCACCCAAGCCTCCCTTATCTAAAGGAAGGGGCGGGGGGGGGGGGGGGGGGGGGGAGGGGAGCACCAAAAACATATTCAGTTAGTGATAAATAACAAACACAAGAATCATTAAAATTCATCTGCTCTGAATTTCCATCCTCTGGCTCTGAGAATGCAAACAATGCATTCCTCGTGGTCTCAAGGCTGACTCAACGTCAGAGCATCACCCCAGCCCCCAGCAGGCTGACAAACGGCAGTGATGACGCCATCAGCTGTCACGCCAGCGCCAGCCCCGCTGGAAAAGGGCTCCGCACTCCTTTCATGCTGCTCACAGCTGGGTTTGGCTCACTAGGGAGGCTCAGCCCCCACCAAACCCAGGAACTTTGGGTCAGCGTGGCAAGCAAAGAGGCTCCTCAGCTCTTCCTGAACACCAGGAAAATTTGACTCGTTTCCACCAGCAGCTACACACCAGGAGGAGAAAGCACTGGGACTTCTCAGTCCAGCTCTGTGTATAAATCATTTAACACCTCATCTACACACACTCCTAATTAATGTACGTTAGAGCCCTGCAAGGAGACAGCCCTGCTGAAGCATCAGTGAGTCCGGGAGGGGAGTGCTTGTGGCTTGGGGATGCAGAGTGAATGCAGCCCTCCAAGAAGTGGCTGGTCTTGCTGGTGCCCACTGTGAGCTTCAGTGAAGCTGGTGACAGGAATTGGGTTAGATTTCACAGAATCACAGAATGGTCTGGGTTGGAAGGGACCTCCAAAGGTCATCCAGTCCGACCCCCTCTGCAGGCAGCAAGGACATCCTCAACTAGATCAGGTTGTGCAGAGCCCTGTTGAGCCTCACTTCGAATATCTCCAGGGATGAGGCCCCAACCACCTCCCCAGGCAACCTGTTCCAGTGGTCCACTACCCTCATGGTAATGAACTTGTTCCCTTTTCCTCTCTTGCAGAAGGCTCAAAGCATTTGAGAGGCAGTTCACAGTTGTGGAAAGGCTTTGCAAAAGGCTCACACTTCTTGCAGCCCCAGCGGACACAAGTCCAACCAAACCACCTCATCTTCCCCTCCCTCCCAACTATCAGGGTAGAGAGAACTCTGGACCCTGTGTACAGCAAGCAGAATGGACAATAACCACCTTTTGTTTCTATGACATTATGAGATACCACATCCCTCCCAACAGCCCATGTATCTCTTATTCCCCTAAGAGTCCAGAGGGATTTTGCTTATTTTATTGGATTTAAGGCCCAGAGTCTAAACCCAGGATCCACCTGTCCATGGTAGCTTGTAAATCTAAAAGAGCTTCTATCCATTGGTGAGAGTGTCCAGTGCAATAGATCCTCTGTGCCAGGAGAATTATTTTTGTGTGCTTCCATTCTTGTTACCTGAACCTCACCAGTCTGTCAGTCATCCTCATGGAGGCATCCAGTTTGATCTGCCTCTAACCTCAGTCTGGCTGTGCTAATCCACTCGGGAATGTGCCTCAGAGGAGGATGGCAGCTGCAAAACGAGATGTCTGTAGGCATCTCTGAGGACCACCACTGCCTGTAGTGCTGCTGCATACATAAGGTTTCTCAAAGAAGCCACTACCAGCTCTGCAGGGGTTTCCTCAAAGTGATAAGGCAGAAGGGACACAGTAGGAACAGCATGCATGCCCAAGAAGGGCATAGGTATGAGCTCAGGAGGTCAGGAACCTGTAAGCTGCAGTAATCAGAGCAGTAAAGGCTGGCAGGGATCATCTTCAGGCCAGGACTGGGAAGCTGTCTGTGTTGCAGTGCTGCTGGGTGGACAGACCAGCGCTGCCTTGTCCTGCAGACACCATTCCGCTCACTTGCTGTCAGCTTGGGAGAATGGTGGGTCAGGAAGGCAGCCACTGATGGGAATCAGAACTTGAACAAATCCACCCATCAACCTGTCAGGAGTGGATGAATTCCAGCCTCTTGCAAACCCATATCCCTCAAGAGCTGCCACAAATTACAGCAAAACACTGAATCATTGAGAACCAGCTGCCTCACAGCCCTGCAGCATCTCCTGTGGGAGCTTGCCCAGCACCAGGCCTGCCACAACCCTCATGCAAAAGCACCAAGTCTGCCTCCTAAGCAGCACAACAGCAACCACAAAGAAGAAGAGAGAGGGCGTCTCTCGTGTGGCTGTGCCCACACATGGGCCACCACAAGCCAAAAGTTCTGCTTTGGGGCTCATGTGCTGCTTTCCATTCCCCCCAGTATCTCCACTGTTAAACGTAACATATTCTCTCTTGCATGCTCTGCTCCACCTAAGAGATGGCTGTTTCCTGCCATGGGTGGGCTGCCCCCCTCATTAGAGATCCTTCTCATTCCAGAAAGTGCAGACCAGGGATGAGTGGCTGTGATATCAGCTGAGCTAAGCCGGGCCACGGTGCCCCAGATCTCTGACACACAGTCTGCAAGACCCTCACAGCTGTGTGCTGTGGCAGCTAACCTTAAGACCCGGGGGAAGAAAGCACAGCTGAGTACATCTCAATACATCCATTCTACACTGTTTGTATCTTATCTCTATGAGGGCACAACCTGGTTGCACCTAGGGCAGTTCATGGAAGATACAGTCTCAAGCTGCATCAGGGGAAGTTTAGGCTCGAGGTGAGGAGAAAGATCTTCCCAGAAAGAGTAACTGGCCATTGGAAAGTGCTGCCCAGGGAGGTGGTGGAGTCACCATCCCTGAAGATGTTCAAAAAAGGATTGGATGTGGCACTTGAAGCTATAGCTTAGCTGTCAGGAGGTGTTAGGTATTGGTAATAGGTTGGACTTGATGATCTCTGAGGTCTTTTCCACCCTGGTTGGTTCTATGATTCCATGATTCTATGATTTGGTGGTCATGTTGGCCATAGCAGTTCTTATTATCTGGAGACTATAATTTAGGTTATGGACCAAGACTGCCTCACATTTAGACAATCAGGTAGAGGCACCTTGGATCTGTAGCTGGCTTCTATTAACTAGTTGTGATGTTACCTTGATCTTGGACTCAAAGAGATAGTCAACAGCCCTACTCACTGTCTGTGTCACTCATAACTTTGTAGATCTCTGTCACATCCCTTTGTATCATATAATCATATTCCCAGGCTTTTTACACCAAGATGAGCAGAAGACAGCTCTGAAAACCTGTAGCTGCTCCACTTTGATGAGGCAGACTAAAATACCATAAAGAATTTCCTCTCCCAGCCACCTCCAAGCATGAAAAACCTTAATTTCTTCTTCCTCCCTGGCATTGAGGCAGTCAAGAATGCACCCAGGTGAGCTATGTAACCTTAGATGTGGGAGAATCTGTGATGTTTAATTGTGAAGATTTGCTAGGATAGTACTAGAAAAAGAGAAGATTGGTCCTCAGGGTGGCCTGACCTGCCTGGCTCCCTTGCCCTGGCTCAATTCTGTCCCATAGAGGTTCTCCTCCCCTTTTAACCCAGCTCTTCTTTGAAACTCAACTTGGCCACAGGAATCTGAATGTTCACCTTGCTTCCCTCTTCCTTCTCCTCTTGACACCACTGCGTTTCTATGGCATGGACATGGTCACAAAGCTCTGACTGCACAGGGAAGAACAAACAGGCTGAGCAGATGGGTTGTGAGGGAGGAAGCCTTCATCTGAAATGCAAATAGTCAGTGGCAGTTTAGCAGATGTGGTAACAAAAATCTGGAGAGACAAGCATGAGGTGACTGGATACCAGTTGCAATCAAATAACGGGGAAGCTTCCCTGGCAAGGAATAGACTAGACTAGACTAGACTAGACTAGACTAGACTAGACTAGACTAGACTAGAATAGAATAGAATTAACCAGGTTGGAAAAGACCTTTGAGATCATTGAGTCCAACCTATCACCCAACACCATCTAATCAACTAAACCATGGCAACAAGTGCTCCATCCAGAGTCTTCCTAAACACCTCCAGTGATGGTGACTCCACCACCTCCCTGGGCAGCACATTCCAGTGGCCAATCTCTCTTTCTGGGAAGAACTTTCTCCTCACCTTCAGCCTAAACCTCCCCTGGCACAGCTTGAGACTGTGTCCTCTTGTTCTGGTGCTGGTTGCCTGGGAGAAGAGACCAGCCCCCACCTGGCTACAACCTCCTTTCAGGTAGTTGTAGACAGCAATAAGGTCTCCTCTGAGCCTCCTCTTCTCCAGGCTAAGCAACCCCAGCTCCCTCAGCCTCTCCTCATAGGGCTGTGCTCCAAACCCCTCACCAGCTTTGTTGCCCTCCTCTGGACACATTCCAAAGGTTTCCTCCTCTATTTCCTTGATTACCTTGTCTCAAAGAGATAATGACAGCAATGTCAAGAGTCTTCACAGGAATCATCTGAGGTATTGTTTGCTTAGGATCTCATATGGCCAAATGGGTCTCATATGCCAAATGGGTTGCTTTCACAAAGGAAATCCATCCTTTATAGTCCAAATGGACATGAGAAAAGGCTAAAATTCAATTGGAAATCATAACACTCTTTAATCCTGTAGCACATTCAATCCTGCCTCCATCCAGGGACAAAGATTTCAGGACCTGTCCTTCACTTCTCCAGCATCAAGTCAGCATCTCTCAGGCAATACCTTTGGGGTACTACATAAATCTGTGCATCTAGCATATCATAAATAATAATAATGATAACAATAATAATTATTATTATATTAATTATGATGATAATAACAGTTGTAATAACAACTACAATAATGATGATTATTATTATAACAATGGTAATAATAAATACACTAATGATAATAATTATTATAATTATGATTAATAACAATAATGATATCATTTGGCCCCAGAATTGTCTTTTGGCAGATGTAGCAAAGTTGTCACAGCTGGGTGTGAGGATTTTCTCTTTATAAATATCACAGAGCCATTAATTAATCAGTGGAAGTTAACCCTTCCAGGCAGCACTGCAGCAGGGAGCAGGATAGCACAGTCATCACTGGCCAACATCTGAGCCCGAATGGGGGTGGGGGAAAGTCAAGAGCACACAGACACAAAACCAACACAGAGACACTCTGACATTACCATTCCTGCAGGTTTTAGGAGATAATTCAATAAGAAAAACAAATTTATACACATTTCCATCACTCAGAAGTGTTTTTTCCAGCAGACACGGAATGAAGGAGTTTCCACCTTTTAAAACAAACAACAGTGTTTCAATCAGAGGAAGCAGAAGTTATCCTCTCTGAGAAGATTTTCTCACAATCATCAACCCCCACCCCCCCAATAAATTTGGCAGTTCCTGCACTCTCTTTTCTTGCACAGTGCTGGGATTGAGAGTCACACAAAGCCCCTTCCACTTTCCAGTGTTCACTTCACTCACTGTTTGCCAGGCACAGATCTGGTACCAAAGACTGCCACCCTAAAACGCACATGAAACAAAAACCCAAGGCAAAACTTGCAGCTCAGGAGAGGAGGATCTTCTTTAGGTTTAACATAACTGATGCTTGAAACTTCAGGCTTGCTCTGGAATAAGCACATCTACCAGCGCACCCCACTCATGGTGTCTAACATCAAAGAGCAGGAAAAATGTGTGAGTTTTTAGCAAGTGGAGGTTTCTCTGTGTGAATACATCATGAGCAGAATATTTTTATCAACAAACCATCTCTGCAGTGTTCTCCAGGAACGGTTTTTAACTCTGCCTGCCACAACTTAGTCCGGGAAAGGATCTGTTGTGGCATCCCCAGAGCAAATTTTGCAGCAGTTTTTGGGTGGTACATGGGTCTGTCCAAAAGGCCATAGCTTTGTAACTGCCAGCACAATTGCCAAAGCTTCACTGCTGTATTTTTCCTTTGTTTCTTGCCAGCAGAGGTGTTTTATGGACAGACCTTTGCAGATTCAATAGAGCCAGATTGAAAAGGCTCTTCTTAAGTTTATTATTTCCTGATCCTCTTTAAACAAGGGCCCTAAATTCATCGCTAGGGTAAGAGCTCTGCTGTCACTCAACTTGGAAGCAGGACGCCCATTTTGAGAGTGCTGTGAGCTAAACCAGCTCACAGACCTCTCACTTAGACTTAGCCAATGTCCAGGACATCAGATAGCTCACAGTCCCAGTAGTGTTTAGTCCTGATAGACCTTCTTCTTTCCAAACATCTTTATCTGCACCTTGATCTATATCCCAGCTATTCACAGCACCTAGGGCACTGGTTTCACGGGAAAATGCAGTTAGACTTTGCAGTGGAGAGAGTTTATGAGCTGGAACAGTTGAGGATCTTTAAGCATCACCTTAGGGGCAAGAATTCATGAATAACCTTCCAAAACACCTGCAGTAAAGAGTGTAAGGCAGGGGGAGAAAAGCAGCATTCATGTAGTAGCTCACCTAGGACTACCCCATGGAGAGCAGCACTGGTGCTTGTCAGAGAGCTCTGAACGGTACCCAGCCACCAAGCTGGGAATCACACAGGGAAAAAAAAGATACAGAGCAGGAGATGAAACTGCATGTGAGTGAAAGCTGCTCCAGCTGCCTAGGCACACACATTGTCTAATCTGCTCAGCTCCCAGCCTCTCACTAATAGCAATTAAATTGCTTTGATGAGCACTGACCCCTGCAAAAGCTTCAGTACAAACCAAATGGGCTTCATTGGCTTTTTTTTTTTTTCTGTCTCTTTTTTCAGCTCCCCTCCCTGTGCTTTTCACCCCATTAAGCTTTATTACTTTTGCATCCGGACCGATTATCCAGAAAGGGACCACAGAGAAAAGCACCACTTACCAGAACTAGGAAATACTTCATCATAGCTCTTCACCAGCCATTTCCCTTCTTTCTAGCCCGTGGAGCAGCTCCTGGAAGCGTTGTCCCTTTCCGCTAGGATGTCACAAGCCGGAGATTAGAAGTAAATGCTCTGCAAGCCAAGCCGATCATCCCGCTGCGACTGCATCCAGGTACTGAAGCACAAGCGGTGGAAAAGTCCATCAGGCAGCAGCGACCACAGGCGCATGCACACACACATACACCCCAGCCACAATGCGAGAGGAGCCGAGCCAGGCTGGAGGCAGGAGGAAGAGCAGATGGGAGGGGGCTGGCTTGGGGGAGCCGGGCAGCGGGGGATGCTAACGTGACAGATGTGTTGACTTGAAGTTAAACAGGAAATTGAGGATGTTCCACGCGGGGAGGAGACGCAGCAGCTCATGTTAAAAGCAAGGACTTTCCCCGGTCAGTCCCTTCTTTGCGCTCTCTCTTCCGTCCAGGCTTTCTCCGGGGATTTCTAGCTCTATCTTCACTTGCAGAAGCAAGCCAGGGTTTGCACCGACCCTGCCCATGTGTCACAGAATTGCCAGGGTTGGAAGGGACCTCAAGGATCATCTAGTTCCAACCCCATGCCATGGGCAGGGACACCTTCTACTAGATCAGGTTGCCCAGAGCCATGTCCAGCCTAGCCTTAAAAACTTCTAGAGAAGGGGCTCCCAACTTCCAGCTGTGTAAGGTGTCTGGGCAAGGCAGGAGCTACAGGACAGCCAAGGGGTTTCCCTTCCTATCAGTGAGCTGGGAGCCTGATCACTTATTCCCTGCTCAACTCAAACTCCCCTGAAGTTATTTAAACAGCATCCTCTAGAATGCTGAACAGCAGGATGAAGCTTTCAATTTGTCCCAGTTCTGGGCAGGGGAAAATACAATAGGGTTGAAATCCTGATTTAGGTTATTAGGATAAAGCAGCAGAGAGTGGAATAAATTGATTTTTAATGCAGGAAAAATAAAGTGCTCTGGTGAATTTAACTTCCCCAGGAACAAACCTGACTTTTCTGCAGTTCAGACAAGGGAGGCCAGAGCAAGTCTGAAGGATAGCAGCTGTACTGTGGGGGTTCACAGGGTCAGGATCCAGGGGATGTAACTCCAGGATAAGGTGACAAGACCTCCAAACAGCAGTAAAATGTGAAGACAGTTGGGGAAATCAAAACCCTGCACTGATTTCTTAGTTCTAGCCTGAAAAGAGGAGTGAAGGAAAGACAAACCATACTGGTTTTGAGATATATCCCAGCTTCTAGAGATAAGGGGAGGAAAAAGAGCAGCCCCATCACATACCAAGATCCAGAAGATCAGTGGTGACAGCTAGCTCAGTCTCCCAGACAAGGACTCTCTTCCTGCCTCAGAAGAAGATCCTCTCCTTTTTCCTCTGCCTTCAGCACTGGGGAAAGGGCTCTTTAGCATCTCTGCAAAGCCAGGTGTCAGCCCTGCATGGCATAGCCAAGCCTTTCTCCTTCTTCCTCCCTCCAAACTTTAGTCCTAAAACTCACATGGAGGAGGAACAAAAATGTTTCCTCTGTGGCATGTACAAGTTCCCTGGGTGAGAGTAGTGACAGGACTCCATTCTCTTTAGCAGCTATGAACTAGGTAAAGGTCAGAAGTCTGTCTTCTCTACGAACAGGGCACTCACCCCATGACCGTGGATGAAATATTCAGGTTTTGGTGCAATCCACCCTGCTTCACTTCTTACATCTCATTTCTCCCTGCATCCTTACTGTCCCTGAGCTGTGTTGTTGGCCTCCTTTCATCATTTTAATGGAGTATTGACAGTGATCCATTTGCACTCCAGATAGATGAACCCAACTTGCATGGCCAGAATTGCATTTGCAGAGCCAGCCTGAGCAGGTGGGTCTGGAGCACCCTCTCAGAGGTACCGGCTGCAGTTCAAGAAGCATCCCTCTTTCTGGCTAGAAAAAACAGCTTGAAAGACTCTAGCAAGGATATCACACTTCGGAAAACTGCTGCTTTGGGTCTCCTCTCCCTCCTCCTACCTGCTGCCACACTCCCTCCTCTCTGCAATTATTTATAAAGCTCCATGTTCCTTCCTAATCCGGATGCCACAATGTTCCCTCTCGCCTTGCACGTCACTCGCGTGTCGCTCTGCGTCTGGGCCCCCAGTGACCTCTCGGAGCATTTGGCAAGGCTGGCAGCAGACAAATGAGTCATCAGCAAGCTGCCTGCACCTCTCTCCCTCCCTCCAGCCGTTGCCCCCTGGCTCCCACCAAGACTGGCTACAGCAGAGGTGGCCTGGGGGAGTTTAAAGCTGTCTAATCCCCTGGCTGGATAATTCATGGAAAGAGGATTACCCCTTCTGTGCAGAGCCCTTACCTTAATAAATAGCAGCCTCCCCCTCGCGTGGCAGCCCATGTAGCATGGAAACATTTTCCCTGCACTGCCTCTCTGTCCCATCTTAGGGACTGCCTAAATCTGGGACAAACGGGTTTTAGCCCATGGGTTAGTAAAGCAGAGGCAAGACCAGCTCTGTGGAAGCCAGCAGGATCATGGCAGACTCATCTCCAGAAGCAGATTTTATCCCTTGTAAATGCCAGACTCCTTTGGTGGGGTCAGGGGATATGTTGTCTTACTGTACATTTGTAAACAGGTGGTGTGGTCCTGAACTACAGAGCCCGACAACAACAGGTGGGGAGGTTTGAAGGGTAAGTGCTACACATGGGTAATCACACAGCAGGTTGTAGTAGCCTGCCCTGGGAGCCGGGGATGGTGACTTGGCCCTGCCACCTGCCCTCGGGCTGGAGGGCATGAGCATTTGCCAGAGAGATGCTGAAAAGAAAAAGCAATGAGTGATGTTCTACCTTCCCTGCTTGCCCTCACAGAAAGAGGGACAAAGCTGGGAAGATCTCTCTGACAGATTCAGCAGCTTGCTGGCAGACCACATCTTTCCTCACCCTCCTCTTGTTTTCCAAGTGCAATCACCTTCCTCCCCTCTGCTCCAGATGGGGAAGTAAGGTCTGACAGAGCCACCCCAGGCTCCCCCTTCCTAGACCATCTTGTATCTTTCCTTTTTTTTTTGTCTTTTGGCTTCTCAGGTCCTTATGGACCATAACATTAAAGCATTCATTAGCACAGGAATCATTCCATAATCTTTTCAGGAGAGAACAATTCCCAATCTTCAGCTTGTGATCTGGAAAATCAATTGGCTGAACTGGTGATGCAGGAAGAGGATTTTCAAGGCCAGATTTGGCTTCCCCAGCAGGACAGTTAGCAATCCTGGGAGTTTGTGGCCAGGCCTGGCAAAGGCCACCCACAACAGCTCTGAGCACAGGAAGCAGGACCTGGAGGCTAGCACTCAGTGCAGAGAAGGCAGGGAGCTGGGCTGATGCTGCACCAAGGGCAGGCTGTGCCTCAAAACCCTCACCAAATGTTGTCCAGCAGTTTGCTCCACAAGCAGGACAGCATCACCACAGGGGACTCGCCTGCCTTTGTCATCTCTCGTAATTCCTGTCACCACAAGAAATTCTCCCAGCTCAGACATTATTACAAGCAAGAGATGCATCTGCAGCAGCCTGCCTTTTCCATGCTCGTTCAGTTCCTGCTTTGGAACTAAACTGAGAGGGGCAACGAGGCTGGGGAGAGGTCTGGAGCACAGCCCTGTGAGGAGAGGCTGAGGGAGCTGGGGTTGTTTAGCCTGGGAGAGCCTTATTGCTGTCTACAGCTACCTGAAGGGAGGTTGTAGCCAGGTGGGGGTTGGTCTCTTCTCCCAGGCAACCAGCACCAGAACAAGAGGACACAGTCTCAAGCTGTGCCAGGGGAAGTTTAGGCTGGAGGTGAGGAAAAAGTTCTTCACAGGAAGAGAGATTGGCCATTGGGATGTGCTGCCCAGGGGGTGGTGGAGTCACCGTCCCTGGAGCTGTTCAAGAGGGGATTGGATGTGGCACTTGGAGCCATGGTTTAGTTGTCAGGAGGTGCTAGGTAATAGGTTGGACTTGATGATCTCTGAGGTCTTTTCCAACCCTTATTGATTCCATGATTCTATTCTATGACTCTATGACACCCCACTGCAGCAAACACCAGGCCATGTGCTCTTACTCTCCTCATGGGGATTTTCATGTTGCCTCTGGCTGTGACTTCAGAAGTTGGTGCCCATGCCCTACCTGCAGACAAGCAGCCAGATTTGCAGAGATCACCTGCATGGGCAAGGCTGACTTCTGGGGAGCATCCAGCTGTACATTTTCAGGTTAAGGGATGCATGGTACAAGGAGGCACAAACTCAGGGCTTCCACCTTTAGCTCATCTGCCTCAGTCAATAGTTGTCAGGTACCAGGGGCTTTCATTCAGTGTGTTCCAGAACATAAATGGGTGTACACAGCATAGCTGTCTCATGGGACAGACCTCTCAGAAATGGGCAAAAGGAACAGGAAGGCTGTCTGCTGTCAGCTGCTCTCTGGGTCTGGCTTTGATGCTCCAGAAGGGTTCCCCCAGCACTCAGGCATTTGCAAAATTGTGTCAGGGAAACCAGAGGTGTCATTGCAGATCTGATCTCCAGCTGAGCTCAACTAATGCTGGTGGACATGCCTCTCACAGCAAGACTCTGAAGAGGGAAGACATCAGCAGCTAACTAGGACTTATATGGACCTCTTGAGACCAGGATCCCCATGTAGGTGACTGCTGCCTGTGGCAGCTCTCTTGCAGGGGATAGAGGTGTTCCCCTCCTCCTTCTGCTGGGTGGAAGGGGGCTTTTCCATGGGGAAGAAGCATCAGAGGAAGCCTTGGCTGCTGTTTCTGCTCCCACTCTTTCCTCCAGGTTGTCCTGTAGGACAAGACAGTCTGACCAAGGGCATCTCAGTGCATGAAGTGTTAGGGACATGTCATTTGGGGCAGAGGCACAAAGGTGTTTGTCCAAATGAGCAGCTATCCCCCTGGGATGATCAGTGCAGCATTGATATATATTTCAGTATCTGGCTAAGTAAGCAAGAGACTCAACCTTTTTCCTCTCTCTTCCCCCCAAATGGTTATTGCCAGGGACCCAGATGAGTCATGAAACAGCAATATTCCTGCCATGCCAGACTCATGACTTACTCTCATCCTACCTGAAATTTCTGCCATGACTCCCCATGGCAGGAGACCCCTTTACACTCAAATTAATGTGCTTACAAGTGCCTGACCCAAACAGAGCAAAGTTTCCCCTCAGAACACACAGAGCTCTGTTCCTCACCTATAGATTATAACCAGCAGCTTTTCACTCTTTTTCTTTCTTTCCCTGAGAGGAGGTCATCCCTGACAAGCAAAGCCAGTTCCTAGCCGTTGTTTTTCAGGGGGTCTTGGTGTTACAGATCATACTCCTGCAGTTTGGCATGTGGAATGAAAATTTCCCTTGAACATCACTTGTCTTCTGAAAGAAAAATGGTCCCTGCAGAAGTGTGCTTCTGGCTGTGCTACAGGGTGTGCTGCAGGCATGCACACACTCAGAACTTCAGCCAGAGAACCTGTGTCCCGTGTCCTGCAACAGCTGCCGTTCGGAGAGCCAGCCCTGAGACTCCCCAGATCATCACTTCGTCTCTGTGGCTTCGTTTAATCCTTCCTACCAGAGGTGACTACCTGCAGGCTTTAGCTGCATTTAAGCTTTCCTGCAGAGTGGAGAAGGATAATGAAGGGAAGACAATTAAAATGAGTGCTGGCAGGATGCAAAGGGGGCTGGGGTGTGCCCGGGTCCCAGCACACCCACACACAGCTCTGGGCTGCCACCAGCCCGCAGTCACACGCAGCTCCCATGCGGACACGACCGCCCCAGCCCCCGTGCGACCCCCTTCTCCTTCAGCCACTCCAGCCCGCCACAATCTGGACACACGCCGGGAGCACTCCATAAAACCCAAGCTAAAACTCCCAAGCACAGCAGCTCCCGTGCTCCCTGCAGAGAGCAAGGGCGGCGGAACGGGGCTGCTTCCAATTGCTGCTTCGCTCACGACTCCTCTGACCCTTCCAATCTCATTAAGCTAATGGAATCCCTGACAGTTCCTATTGATTCATCGCCGCTCAGACACCGACTCTGCACCTTCGCTCATCCCCCATTTCGGTGGCATCTTTCGCTTTAGTTTTTCTACAGAGAGCTTTTCCCTGCCCTTAGAGCTGCCTCCCCGGCTGCTCAGAGACCCCCGTGGGCTGCCAGCCCTCCAGCAGCTGCCTCTCACCCCTTTGCAGGGAAGCAGAGGGAGCGACCCACTCTTACCTGGGGCGCCCCAAGTTGCCGGCGGTGCAGCGCAACGCGGTGTGCGGTGCACCAGGCTCTGTGCCGGCATCAGCTCTAGCAGTGATGCAGTCCTGCCGGGCGCTGCATGCCAATGATGCAGCCCAGGGGATCCCAGCCGAGGCGGCCCAGGGCTGGGAGGAAGCCCAGGGCTGGCTGTCCTACCTGCATCCCTGCCTCTCCCAGCCCGACTGCAAAGCGAGCGGGGAAGGAGGGTGTGGAGGCAGCAGGGTGAGAAGCTGCACGGCAGGCAAAGAGAGAGAGAGAGGCAAAGCTTCTGTAATGTCATCACTGTAATAAAACCCAACCTGGTGCCTAAAGACAGCAGCTCCCTAGCAGAATTCTTCATTACATGGGGGATTTAATTTATTAACTATTTCAAATTGCTGTCACACAGGAATGTTTCTAGCTGTAGGTAGAAGGGAATCCCAGTATGAGTGAGAATTATGCTTCATTCCCCTACTAGAACGTTGCTACACTTGAGCCCCCTGTCCCTGGGATGACTAGAGGGTAAGACTGGGCAATGTGCCATGCAGTGATGTGGGAGTCAGTCTTTTCTTCCAGATGACAAGAGACAGGGTCGGAGCAAATGGCCTCAAGTTTCACCAGGGGTGGTTTTGGTTGGACATTAAGAAAAATTTCTTCACTGAAAGAATGGTTAAGCGTTGGAACAGGCTGCCCAGGGAAGTGGTGGAATCGTTGTGCCTGGAAGGGTTCAAAACCCATGTAGCTGTGGTGCTTAGGGACGTGGTTGAGTGGTGGGCTTGGCACCATTAGGTTAACAGTTGGATTTGATGGTCTTAGAGGTCTTTTCTTAACAATTCTACAATTCTGTTTCAGGGATAATCCTGCTGTGGGATAAGCCTGTTCTGTTTAAAATCCCCTTGTGTTTATAATTTGGGAGTCCACTGCCAGAAAAGCAACAGCAGGAAAAAATCCTGCTGTCCATGCAGTTCAGTGCCTGCAAGAGACCATGTAGACACAGCAGTGTGGAACACAATCTGCTGTGGAAATCCTTCCACAATTTTGTATTATTAAAAGAGATAACCAGGTAACACAAGGAGGTGTCTTGCTGAGAAATGCAGCACACAGTTCCTAGCTCCTAGGAAAGCATTGCTAGTGCACATGGAGGGATGTCCACACCCTACAGTACCCCTCCACAAAGAGATGTCCAAATCAGTCCAGATAATAAGAGCAATGAAGATTTTCACTGGCTGATGTAAATTGCTGTTTCTGGTAACCTAACATTGGAGAGGACTATGGAGCTATGACAGGAAACAGGGATGGAATTACACAGCAGCCTATATCCCTTGTACTTGCCAAAGGGACAGAGAAAAAGAAGTGGAAGTGCCAGTCCAGACATGCATTCTGGCTCTACCATCAGGAGACAGCTAGAAAGCTACTTTCCCACTCTGTGCCTCAGTTTCCCCTCCTAAAAGGCAGTGCTGGTGCTACTGGCATCCCCAGGCCGTACAAGCACTAGGAAATACCACCGTTCCTGGGGCCTCTCCAGGGACACATTCCCCTTTTCTTCACTGTCCTGTACTCTACAGCCTGCTCCCCTCTCACTTCACCTGATCCAAATCTCCAGCTCAGCTGTGTTTGTAATTGTTGACACCATTAAAAGCTGGGTATGAACAGAAAAGAATTAACCAGGTTGGAAAAGACCTTCAAGACCATCGAGTCCAACCTATCACCCAACACCATCTAATCAACTAAACCATGGCGCCAAGTGCCTCATCCAGTCTCCTCTGACTGCATGGGTCACACTCCCAAAGTGCAGCACTGCTCACAGCTGCATTTCCCCAGAGAGGGCTTCGGGGCAGTCCCAGCAGTGCTCTTTGAGCTCCATCACAGCTGCCCCCAGAGGAAGGCTGCTCTGCCCCCATGTCACCTCCACTTGCAGGTGGGATTGCAGGTGAGGGAAATATACATCAGCCTGGCCAGATGAGCACCCCAATGGCCCTGCTGGACTCTTCTCAGTTCCTAGCAAAGTCCCTTACTGTTTCCCACACAGGATAGATCTAGATTGGGTAAATTTGTGTTAAATTCCATTGCAGGATCAACAGGGAGGGAAGTAACAAATCTGGGAGACTTTCTTTACCATTGCACTGTGATTAACAGTGTTTCTAATTAGCTCTGCACCCTAGGCACAACTGTGAATCTCTCTGTTAATCACTGCTGGCTGTATCCAGGTACCTCAGACAGAGAAGAACCATTTTCCACAGCGCCATATGGTGCTGGTGGGGAACCTGAGCCCCACGGGCTGCCTGACATGGAAGGCAGCAGCATGGGGAAGCTTAACATCTTTCTGTTCAGAAGGGCACGTTGATGGAGCCTACAAGCAAGCCAGCTGTCTCAGAGCTGCAGGAAGAAAATGGAAAACAAAGGACCTGGTGTGGAGATGGATAACATGGTCCAAACTTTTCTATCAAGGGCCAAAGAGATGCCAGTGTGAGGCTTGATTGTGAAGGTACATGTGTGTGCATGGTTAAATGGGCAAAGAGGACTTGCTCTGGCTGCATAGCAGCTGTGTAGCTGTATAACATCAGGCCCATCACCTCCTCAGACACATGATTCACGAACAAGAGTAGGGGCTGCAAAACGTGCTCTGCACTTGTGCCCTCGGAACCAGAGGGGCTCCCAAACTGTCCAAAAGCCACACAACAGCACTGACACTGAGATTTCAGGGCAAAAGTGTGGCCACTGAGGCAGTATCAATTTACCTGAGCTGGAAACATGAGCTGGAGAGGCTGTACCCCACCAGAAAAACAGAAACTGAGCACAATGGTAAGCACTTAGCCGAAAACTATTTGTGGCATAGAAGCTTTGGTTTTCCAAAGCCACTGCTCTTAAAAGGTGTCACTGATGCATGCTGTGACAGACCAGGGAGATGCAATATCAGACAACACCCATCAGCGGCATCACTGCTTCCAAATGGCTGAATGTAAAGGGATGAGGGTGCTTAAAGTTCTCTAATCCAGCAGAAACCCTTCCATAAGACAGGCTTCAGCAGACAAATTCGGGCACTTTGGTGGGTCTGGGTGGAAAGGCAAGGCTAATTAGTGCACTAGGACCTGCGCTGACAGTGCTGGACCCACTCGAGTGTAACACTGCCACTGTATCATGCAAGGCTCTGCTAAAAGCAGTGCAGCTGCATCCTCCAGCATCACCTTAAACATCATCTCTTTTTTGCCTGCATTTTCTCTCTCTCTCTTTTTCCCCCCCTCTCATAATGATTCTGTTTTTCTAGGTTTAAAATCCCAAGCACAAGTGCAGCGAACCATTAAAGAGCAGCTCTCACACCCCTTTCTTCCCCTGTTTTCATCTTTGGAAATGGAGGAACACACTGTCAGGTTAACTCTGACTTTGCAGAGCTCTGATGCGTCAGGAGGAGTTTATTTATGTGGAAGAGGTGAATGGTTCCCCACATGTTAATGGCACAATCAGCAGCAAAGTCCTCAGCATTAATATTTAACATCCTTTGTTCTGGACATGCCTGCCTGTTATGCAGAGAAGGCTGAGTCAGGAGATCAGAAGCTGCTGGGAACTGAATAAGCATTATTTGTGGGTTTCTCTGAGTGGAGAGCAGAAAAGCCTTTTTTGTGTGTGTGTGGCAGCCCAATTGCCAAGAAACTGTGCATTTATGTATAATATATAATACAGGCAAGAAATTACTGCAGTGGTCCTCTGTGGCTTTCTTTTTTTCACCTCATGAATTCTGTGATGTTCATGGCTGCTTGTTCTCACCCTGCACCCATGCACGGGTATTAATTTTGTGAGACATGAAGGGAAAACCTAACAGAAATAAAGGCAGCAATTTAACAGGCTTAGACCCAGCATAGATCCCCTGCACATTCCTGACTGTTCAGGTAACTACAGGACAGAGAAATCTCAGAGAAGAGCAAACTCTAAGGAGCAAGCATTGTATAATTCAGGGGATTGGAGCACCTCTCCTAGGAGGATGGGCTGAGGGAGCTGGGGTTGTTCAGCCTGGAGAGGAGAAGGTTCTGGGGAGACCTAATAGCAGCCTACCTGAAGGGGGCTACAAGAAGGCTGCAGAGGGACTGTTTCCAAAGGCCTGCAGTGATAGGACTAGGAGTGGTGGTTTGAAATTAGAAAAGATGGATGTGAGGAACATGTTCTTTACCATGAGGGTGATAGAACACTGGGACAGGTTGCCCAGGGAGGTGGTTGAGGCCCCAGCCCTGGAAATATTCAAGGTGGGGCTCAACAGGTCTCTGGGCAACCTGATCTAGCTGAGGATGTGCCTGCTGATTACAGAGGGGTTTGGACAGGATGACCTTTAGAGGTCCCTTCCAACCCAGACCACTCTATGGTTCTATGGCTCTATGATAATTCAGAGCAGGCCGCTTCTAGCTCACGTCTTCTAGGCAGATTTCCTAGGAGTCAGGCAAGCATTTACATTAAGAAAGCTACACCATTAGATTTCCTCCTTCTCCTTTGTGTGCTTATGTACAGATAAACACTTATTCTAGATGTTACATTAAATAAGTATTAACCTTAAATCTGCTGTCCCTCTGTGCCCATTGCGATGAAGCTGCTGGTTATAGACAGTTCCATCCTGCTCCCCCGTATGGAACAGAGATCAGCACTGTCAGGAGCTTTCCAGATAGCAGAGCTATGGCTGTTTTTCAAGTTAAATTGCCCATAAATGCTACACTTTCAAAGCCTTTCCACATTCCCATGATTACCTTGTAGCTACAGCAAATGGTCTAAGCCTGGTGGTAGAGCACTCATTTTTAATGTGTGTAATTTTCAGGCACACTCAGTTCAGTGTGAATATCTAAGGGTGTAAGAAAATGTGCTCCATTAAATTACAGAGGAATTAAATACAATCTGTCATTCAAGAAGCAAGGAGACAGGAGAAAGAAGGTGGGGTTCAGGTTTCATTTCTTGCTTGCTTGTCTGGAAGAGCCTCTTCTTCTTGAAGCTCTGCTTTCTGGGGAATTTCCTGGAGGGAAGCAGAGGAACCTCCCTTCCTTTGATAGGGAAAAAAAAGGAGTTTGGGGATTTTCAAATAAAAATCACTTTAGCTCTTTATTGCTGTCTTTGCCTCACATCCAGTATGGCTCCAAGCCATGTCAGAAGGAACTTTAATGAGTTTAATGTGCACTGGGCTTCATCTGAATCCTGAGACAGAGGGCATCACAGCCAGGCTATTTTCCAGTAATGCAGCTGGAGGGGAAAAGAGATGGGGAGATATTTTCATGGGATGCTACTGGAAATTGTGTCAAGAAAGACTTGCTGATGATCCTGTAATTTATTCAGGTATTTTATTACCTACTGCCATCGAGGCTTGACATGGACTGACTGTGTTTGCACTTGGGCAGGGACTAGGTATAAAAACGGAGAGAAAGGGGGAAATTTCCCTGAGAAGTGAAGAGGAGATGGAGGAAGGCAGAGAAAAGCATCTCTAGGAAACCACGAAGCGGCTGAAGCAGCAGCCGGCTGCATGCCTCGGGTGGCTGCAGTGGGGACCCACCTTCAGCAGGTGGCAGCAGGGGAGCCGGGGAATGGGTGGAGGAGCTGCTGCTGCTTGGTGCTGACGTCCAGGACACCACGCAGCCAGGACACCACGCAGCCAGGACAGGACACCACGCAGCCAGGCCTCCCTAACTTCTGTCCACCAGCCAAAAGGTAAAAAGGAAAAAAAAAAAAAAAAAAAAAACAAAACCAATAAAACCCCCATAAAGGCAGCCACAAAATCCACAGATCACTCAGCATAAAGAAGTGAGACAGCAGCCAGCTGCTGTGCCGGGAGCTTCTAACTGCATTAGCGAGGCAGCAGCTAGGCACTGCCAGCTATTTCATAGCTATTTCAGTAGCTCTGTCCTAGCACCCAGCTGTCACAGCCCCCTGGGGCTCCCCACTGAGGAGCTGCATTTTCCTGGAGGTGCAGGTGGCACTGTGATGAGCTCAGCTCCTGCCCCAGATTTGCTCCTGTTTTGAACACGATATTTCTGCCTGGACCAGACTCATGGGTGCAGGTGGGCAGACAAATGGTCAGGTGCAGTCCCTGGGCTGGCACAAGAGAGGCTTTCAAGGAGAAAAGGGAGGGGTTTGGCTTTCCTACTTTCAGCCTGACTTTGGTACACCATTGTTGTTATATAATATTACTGTTTCATATAAACAAACATTGTGAGGAGCCATCTGTATCCACGAGTGCTGTTCTGCTACCTCTGTGGCCTTCAGGGAGCTCCTCAGATGCAGCACTGCATTCATTGCTCTCCAAAACCCCAGGATTTACTGACCACTACTCAAACCATGTTCCACCTCCCCTTGGGATCCAGATGGATGCCAGTTGTACACACATGTGTGCCTTGTAACGGGAATTTCATTAGTAAGGATCAGACAGACTACATCTTTCACCCAGCCCCCAGGGGGAAACAAGAAGGAAACCCACAAGCTTTTGGTTTTGCAAAGTGTGTGATGGCTCTTTAGTGAACCTAATGAAGAAAAGACACAGTTTGGGAGTTACATGACTCATGTTTATATCCTTTCTAGCTACATGTAAAACCACATTGTCAGAAGCTCTCATTAGGCAATGTGACAGGTCAGCATGTGACCACAAACACCACTGCCAAGACACACTGGTTTGATCTTCTCAGCAGGGATGGGCACACAGGCTTGCTCAATGGTAATAAAGATGCCTTTGTCTTGTCCAGCTGGAAGAAGGGCTGGATAGATGCCCCATGAGAAGGCTAGCTCTCATGTGATTTCCAGACTATGTGAAACCTGAAATGACATTGGAGATAGGACCCAGTCTTGCTCTGAGCTCCTGGGACATCCACTGGCTTGCTGCTCCTTGCTCAAGCTCTGAGGACAGTCATGGAATCATAGAATTGTCAGGGTTGGAAGGGACCTCAAGGATCATCCAGCTCCAAAACCCCTGCCATGGGCAGGGACACCTCACACTTCAACAGGTTTCTCACAGCCACATCCAGCCTGGCCTTAAAAACCTCCAGGGATGAGGCTTCCACCACCTCCCTGGGCAACCTGTGCCAGTGTCTCACCACCCTCATGGGGAAGAACTTCTTCCTAACATCCAATCTGAATCTACCTATTTCTAGTTTTGCTCCATTCCCCCCAGTCCTATCACTCCCTGACACCCTCAAAAGTCCCTCCCCAGCTTCCCTGTAGCCCCCTTCATATACTGGAAAGCCACAATAAGCTCTCCTCAAAGCCTTCCCTTCTCCAGACTGAACAACCCCAACTCTCTCAGTCTGTCCCCACAGGACAGGAGCTCTAGGCCTTTAATCATCCTCGTGGCCCTTCTCTGGACACCTTCCAGCACATCCAGATCCTTCCTGTAATAGAGGCTCCAGAACTGGACACAATACTCCCGGTGGGGTCTCACCAGAGCAGAGCAGAGGGGAGACTCACCTCCCTCGTCCTGCTGGCTATGCTTCTCTTGAGGCAGTCCAGGATGTAATTGGCTTTCTGGGCTGCAAGTGCAAGTCCACTGTCAGGCATCAGCTGGGAGAGCCCTCAGGGAGATCAGATAGCTGGTAGATGCTTCACATCGTGTAGGTAGCTTCTCTAAACATAGCTGTGCAGCATCACTGTAAAACAACAACCTAGGATTCGTGCTTGGTGGAAAGCACAGAGCTTGCACTGTTAATCTAAAGCTCAAAGCAGTAGCTGACAGACACCTGAGTACCAGCAGAACAAGAAGAACTCAGCACTTTCTATCAGTAGGTAAGACACAAGATCTGAATGAAGAAAATCATGGTGGGATTGCCAGGCCACAGCAGATTTTATTCCTGTCCTTCTTTTCAGCTCTTGCTTTCAGGCCAGTCTCTGCCCCACCTCTCTAACAGACTGGGAAGAAGATCATGGGCCAAACCCACTTTACCCTTACGCTCTTAACCATCTTCCTCCACTGTGTATGTGCATCTACCCAGATGCATGCTTGCTGTCTAGAAGTTTTGCTCCAGCACCACAATTTCCCAGCACTGCAAGCAATCAGCAAGGTTGCTCCTCTGCAGGCACAGCACTTCCTTCTGCAGAGCAGAGTGGAGGTGAAGGAGGGAGGCTCCACTCCTCCTGCTTGAAATCACTGCCTTGCAGTATGCTGGCAGCCCTTCCAGTACGTCATACCCACATGTATGGCATTTTCCTGGATTCTTTTTCATCTCATGTCTTGGCTGCCTGAAGGTGCTGCAAAGCAGCTGGAAAAGCCAACCCTGGGAAAATGTTGAATGTGTTCCCGTTGCTTTCTTTTTTGTTTAAGTAAAATAATAATAATAATAATAATAAAAAAAAGAGTTCTGACTCCAAGATGTCTTTGTGGAAACATGAACTTTGGTTGGACCAACACACCAGGTAACAAACAGGGCTCTGGTGCCTTTTAACAGCCTCTCAACCCAAGACACAGCCACAAAGCTGGAGCAGGTGAGATGGCAACATTGAGCAGGAGACTTGCATGCCTCCAGGGTGAGCTGCAGGCTTTGGGATGATCACCCCAGCAGCAGTTCAGTTCAAAGAAGTGGAAATCACAATGCAGAGCAGATCAGGAGACACATAAATAGGTGGCTGATGCTTCCCACCAGTGCCCAGGGGTCCCATTGCTGCTACATGTGTATAGCAGGAGAGAAGAGATAAGTGAAGTCAACTTATTTTCACCATTTTTTTTCTCTCTGTAAGGATCTAAGCACTGGTCACCTTCCTGGGATTTCTGGGTCTCTGGATCTGGAGAGGCTTGCTCTGGCTGGAACAACTCTGTGCCAAGAGCTGAGACTGTTTGATGCTGCAGAGACCCATCCTTCATCGGGAGGCATCTCACCACTGGTGAGCTATGCCAGCTAGTTAGCAGCTACATTTATTTGGAGTCCGGCCTTTCCCCTGCTTTGTTTGCTGCTTCTCATGGCAACAGACAAGCTGTGGAGGTTTTCACCCACATGCTTTACCTGATAATAGCCTTGAACCAGCATCTGTTTGCCTGGAGGCACAACTCCTCTCTGCTAGTTGGGACCTATTTCTTAGGAATTGTTCTTAAATGATGTCACTTTGGAATGAGCTCCTGTCAGGTTGTGTCTGCTCTGCCTGAAGTCCAAAACTGCTGAAACTTGCTGCCACCACTGTCTGAAGGAGCCCAGGGACAACTAGAGATGTCAAATGTGGGATTCATCCCTTACTCTGCTCAGATGGCATTGTGAGAGTCTTTCCTGTTTGAAAATTGCCCACTCCTGGGGAAGAAGGGATGTGGGTGCAGGGCTCTGTTTACTGCTCAGATGGGTATGCCTGTGCCTGCCCCTCTCCTCCCCAGGAGAAAGCTCCTGGAGTGCTCTCTGCTGTGACTGTGTGTGCTGCTGGGCAGGCAGCGCCTCTTCTCCTGCACCATGGTACATGCTGCGCCTGGCGCAGCTGGGCTGTGTGCTAAGCCTCCCAGCGCTGAAGAAACAGCAAAATAATACCAGCAGCCATCAATGGCTGGCTAACCACAGCTGTATCTGCCTCATCTCGGCCAGCATCATTGCTGTGCACCCACTCACCCACTCACCCTGCCACTGCTGCTCTGCTTGTGTCAGTCTTGAGAGGGTAAACAGCTCAGCTTGCGAGACTGAATGGTGGTGGGAAGGTGCACTCAGCTCCTTCCTCAGCCTCTGTAAAGGTGGCTATTTCAAAACATTACACAGGGCTAGCTCAAGCACAGGGACCCTCTGTGACTTCCAGATTGAGGCCAGCTCTTGCAGGGCACGTGGAGCATCTCTCAGTCCTCTGGCTGATGGTCAGATGTTAACAGGTACCAAAGGGCACCTCAAACATGAGTGTGGCTAAATGGGCTCCGTGAGTAAGAGGATTGAAGTGGGGCTGTGGCAGAGCAGTAGCTTGGTCACCATGCAGACAGATCTGAATCTGCCCGTCCTGGCAGAGAGGATGCTCACCCATAGAAATGTCACAGGGATGTTGCCAGGAATTGGCAAGAGGACCTGGTCTTGACTGGGGGCAGAGTGCTGTAGTAGGGGAAAAACTGAAGTCCATCACAACATGGGATTTTTAACACTATGTGATTTTCTAAGACTGGAGCAGAGACTAATAGACACTGCAAACACTCTTTGGACAGCTGTGTTGTGGCCAGATGCAGTTCAGCACAGGAACAAAGCATTGAGGATCTCAGGACTGGTCAGATTAGCCTATTTCCAGTTTTCAGCACTGCACAGCATCATGTTTTCCCTTGGCTGAACTGGCTGGCCAGTACCACATCCCCTCACATCATTGTTATTGTAGTGGAGGTAGAGTGATCTAAGCTAAAACAACGTTTTTGAACGCTCCTCCAAGAGGTTTTGGCCCTGACCAAAGGGTGTGGGACCAAAGACAAACACACAGTCACGTACAGACACACACCCCTGCGTGTAGGCACCCTCTGCAGCCCCATATTCCTTGCTGGCTCCCGAAGAAGGGAGCAAACGATCTGAGGGAATGTAATTTAGCACCAGGACCCAGCGGAGCGCAAAATCCCACCCGGTGCCAAGGACTTGTGATGTACGCCTTTGTTCCTGCAACAACAGACAGAGGCAAAAACAACAGAAAGAGCTCTGCCGGATTTTCCATCCCCTGCTGAGCCGTGAAGCCGAATGGCAGCCAGCATTCACAGCAACACCCGCAGCAAAGCACCAGCGCCGCTGCCAGCTCCGGCAATGTTATCATCAACCTCATGGCATTTGCTTTCCTTTCTTAAAAGCCCAGCTCCTGGAGTCGTGGCATTAAGTGGGCATCTCAGCTTTTGATTTAAAGAGCAGTTCCTCTCCTTCACAGATAAGAAGAAAAGCTTGTGAACAGGACAGGTTCAAACCTACCAAGAAAATAAACCATCAAATCTAGTTAATTTCCAATGCAATTTGATTTGGGGAATGGGTTTTGGAGATTTTGGAAAGCAGAACTTGCTAGAAGCTGAAGGAGACCCTTAAAGAGCTGCAAAGACCTGCTGAGAAGATGCTGCAGGAGGAACCTAGACCTCTGAGCAGACTGGATTTGCATTGCTTTATCCTAGCAGAGAGATCAGCAAAGGGAGAACATCTGGGTTCGGTAGCTAAGGTAAAACACTTTTTGTGTCATGAATAAACATTAAAATTCAAAATGTGAAGAGTGAGAGTCCCTGGAAAGAGAATGAAGCTTTGTAGATAACTCTGCCTCTCCTCTCTGCCAAGGTTAGACATGTGGGTAATATTAATATATCAGTGCTCTAGAAGAAGGGGGAAGGGAGAGGGGGCCTGCCTGTAAAGCAGCACCTTCCATTTTGCATTGCTCGCTGTAAGAAGCCTTCTGCTGGAACCCTACGAAGCAGTCCAAAAGAAGGACAGATGTTCCCAACACTCACAGCCTCCACACCTGCACACATCTGGCACTCCTGTTTCAGTTGCTTTGGATCTGGAGCTGCTTCAATGTTTATTTATTTGTTAATTTATCGTCCTATACAGTGCTGAGAGGAATTTCAGTGCAAAGCAAGCCGTTAAGAGCAATGATCATGCAGATGCCCTCAGAATGGGGCCACCCCCTCTTTTGCTGCACCTTTTAATCACTTTAAGTTGAAAAAGCCTGCATGATCCTTGAACATATCTCCAGCTTTCAAGTCCCAAATGGGCTGCTTTAGAAGACCAGGGCAATAAATGATTGCCATCAGTGACGAGAAATGTTTAAATCAATAAAACATTTGTTTGGATGTCCATATGGAGGAAAGATACAGTCTGCTGCTCTTCATATTGGATTGATCCCACTGTGTTAAGTTACAGCTGGCTACAGCCCCTCATCGTTTACTGCACAGCTTGACAAGCATGTAAAATATTCACACTGAGCACAAAAATTTTGAGTGTCTGATCTCTGCATTGTCCTTGTCACTTCCTCCCAGCCGGGGCCAAATTAAGGGCTGCTTAATATGGGGGAAGCTTGCCACAGGTCTCCCACAAGCCTCTAGCCTTGTTAGCCAATATCCTCTCGGATGGCCCTGGGGGAATGAGCAGCTGGGGAGCAGATGCAGGGAAGCCTCGTGTGATTGTATCTCTGCCTATAGCCCCAGCATTTAGGGTTTATTATTTTTTTTATTGTTAGGGTTTGTCAGCTGCTCTGCACTGTGTGCCCAGTGTGCCCAGGTGGCCAAGAAGTGTGTGGCCAGCAGGAGCAGGGAAGTCATTGTGCCCCTGTACTCTTCACTGGTTAGGCCACACCTTGAGTACTGTGTCCAGTTCTGGGCCCCTCAGTTTAAGAAGGACATTGAGACTCTTGAACGTGTCCAGAGGAGGGCAACGAGGCTGGGGAGAGGCCTTGAGCACAAGCCCTATGAGGAGAGGCTGAGGGAGCTGGGATTCTTTAGCCTGGAGAAGAGGAGGCTCAGGGGAGACCTTCTTGCTGTCTACAAGTACCTGAAGGGAAGTTGTAGCCGGGAGGGGTTGGTCTCTTCTCCCAGGCAATGATCACCAGAACAAGAGGACACAGTCTCAAGCTGTGCCAGGGGAAGTTTAGGCTGGAGGTGAGGAGAAAGTTCTTCACAGAGAGTTGTTAGCCATTGGAATGGTCTGCCCAGTGAGGTGGTGGAGTCACTGCCCCTGGAGGTGTTCAAGAGGGGATTGGACGTGGCACTTGGTGCCGTGGTCTAGTAGTCATGAGGTTTTGGGTGACAGGTTGGACTTGATGATCTTTGAGGTCTTTTCCAACCTTGTTGATTCTATGATTCTATAACTACATAGATAAAACAGTAACATGGTCTTAAAGCAGTAGTTGTTGGAAGGTGCCTGGATTCTGCTCCTGAGAGGGTCACAGCAGCAATGGTGGGTGGTGGGAAGAATAGTCAAGGCTCAAAAAGGGAGCTGGAAGCTCTGGGTGCTGCTCCCATTTTGCCCCTGCCTCTCCTCGAAAGCCAAAACAGTGCAGGATGTTTCATGTGGGTCCTGGAGAGAGGCCAGGATGGTTGGTAGTAGCTGTTTTTCAAAGCCATCTGAAATTCAGTGGATTCAAAGTCACAACTCCAGGCACAAATGAGTCTTGAGAATAAAGATGTGCACATGAAAGCAGCTGCCTGAGCATCCTACTGCTCTGTGACACATGTCACTCCTGCCCTCAGGCAATGTGGGCGGAAATCTGGCCTGAAGCAGTGAGGTCTTTCAGAGGAAAAGGTAGCTCCTGAAGGCTCCATCCCTCAGAGATGGTGCAAGGAGGGCTGCCCTTGAACTCCACTCCAAGTGAGTCTAGCACACTACTGAGAATGGGCAGGGGGAGTGTCAGGGAAGAAGTTGGGCTGGCAACTGAGGTCCTGCCTTGTAGCATAGTGGCTGATCCCAGGCTGACCGGTGAGACTTGAAGGAGAGCTGAAGTTGGGCACACAAGGCAGGAAAATTGCACAGCAAAGGTCCTGGCTGCCCAGCCCCAAAACACAGCACAGCACAGGTTCACTTCAGGTAACTAATCAGGAACTTGGACCAAGCTTTGTCAGATCTCCCCTCAGATATATTTTGGATGTGCCAAAACAGCTCTGTTAGCTTAGGGGTCCCGATGAGTGCTGCTGGGTGGCCTGCAGACTCACTTCTTCCTCTTTGGCTTATGCTCTGACCTATGGGAAATGGAGACCTGTGCGCTGAAAAGCCTGCACAAAGAAACAAAACTGATGTCCTGAGCAGAGCCAGCAGAGGCCACTGCTGTATGCATTAAAAATAACTCCAGAGCTAAGGTCTCTGGCGTGGTCTTCACTGCTAAGCATGCTTCTCACTCCGGCCTGTGTTTTTCTCTCTGTGGTGTCATGTCTTGGCTCCAAGATCCCCAGGCGTGTTGCAAAGTGTTGGATCAGAGCCATGTTTTCTGCTCTCTGCAAAAGGCTGATGTAAGCCACTGTGTCCCTCCCTTCCTCGCCTCCAAACTCACCATCATCACCAGATGAACCATCAGTAGCCAGTGCCAGGAAATGCAGGCCCCCAAGGGGCTACTGCACTTCAACTCAGACACAGAATCATGGAATCACAGAATGGCTCAGGCTGGAAGGGACCTCAGAGATCATTTACTCCAACCTCCCCACCACGGGCAGGGACACTTCTCAACTAGACTCAGCTGCTCAAGACCTCAGCCAACCTGGCATTGAACACACCCAGACGGGAGGCTTCCACAGCCTCCCTGGGCAGCCTGTTCCAAAGCCTCACCACCCTCTGACTGAAGACCTGCTTCCTCAGATCCAGTCTAAACCTACTCTAAAACATCTCTAAGATGTCTTAGGCAGACTGTGTGATATAAATACTTTTTAGAAGAAAGCAAACAAAATGAAGCCAGGAGTCTCTCAGAGATGATAACCTCAAAAACGTGGCTACTTTTCACCAGGGCATGATCTGCTCTCCTGCCCAACATATTCTGCTCCTGCAGTTCATGGCACCTGCCACTTCAGCTGGGGTGATGCCGCTTTGGGCTGACCCTTGTCAAAGCTTTTAACTTTCTGCATGTTTACTAAGATGATCTAAAGAAGACATAAAGTGGAGTGAGTATTGAAATCCATAAAAAGATTGGTGCAGCTGCACAGCTCAGCTCTGTAAGCACCCAGCCATGGAGTCGCATGTGAGGTGCCTTTGATGTTTGGAATGGCCTGGATCTGTGGAAATGAAGCTGAGCTGTGCCTTGTAAAGAAATACACAGAGAGGTGACTGTAAACGCCAGTTGCTGCTCTTAAAAAGGGCACCAATGTGGAAAAGTAAGTAGGGCACCTTCAGTAAAGTCAACAGTTCTTTTTAAAATAACTGAATTTCTTTCAATATGTCTTAGAACAGCTTAAAATGCTGCTTTTTTGAAACAGACAGAGGCCCTTTCTTGTTAGATGATGAAAGAGGGTGTTAATTTCTCAGAAACCTGGCATTCTTTCAATGTCTGCCTTTCAGATTTATGAAGACAGATTTGCTCCTTGTGCCTGTGTTTTATCATCTGATTACTCCCTGTACCAAGGGGAACAGAGCGCTCTCACAGTGTACTCGGCTGGAGATGTTGTGCCCCAGTCTGTCTCAGTCATAATGAAATGTGGCTGAGCACATTCAGCTTGTTCCAGCTGATGTTACACCTCTTTCTGCTCTCCAAGTGGAAATGCAGTCATCAGAGGGTGTGTATGTGTGGTGGGCCCTTTGGGATCCAGACACTGAAGTAGCAGCGTTGCCTAATGAAGAAGCTGCTAGATGTGGATGCTGGTTCAGTTCAGCCTGGGGGACTCTCCGTGATGCCATAAATGTTGTAGGACCCTTAAGGCTAGAACCTAAATGAGACTAAACTTACTACTTCCTGCCTCAGTCTGTTCAGTAATTCTGGCTTATTTGACTAGGTATCCCAACATTTCTGATGACAGATATTACTTATTAACTATCAGTAATAAATAGGTGAGACACTGTTCATTTCCCATCTATGTCCTTGCATAATGCCATTTCCACTTCAACAACTGAAAGTGTGACTTCACAGCTCACTGGCAAGGTGGTGCCAAGCACAGAAGCTAATTGTCCTCAGTTATCACTTCCCTTTCCATCCCTAAATAGGAAGGATGTGTGCAGCAGCACAAGTCTTATCTTCTCAGCTGTTTTGCATAAGCAGCTCATCTCTGGAAGAGACCAGTAGTTTGCTTATCCACTGCATCTTGTGCTGCCCATGAAAAGTCCAAACTCACAGTCCCCTACCACAGAAAATTATCCCAATTATTCCTTCTGGATATTTGTACTTTCACAGTCACTTCTTTTCCAAGTTGAACCAGGGAGTGCCGTGGGTGAAGAACTAACTTTAATTATCTGATGCTACACCATCAGTGCTGGCACCCGACTAACTTACACAATGTAAAGATGTCACTTCCAGCCCCTAAACTGAACTCAGCATGGACCTGGCTGTGGTTCCTTTTGCATCAGAGCACCAGAGGTGATAGTCCTTCTGCCTCTGCAGAGTCAGCCAGCATGTGCATCCTCTGATAACAGGTTTTATCCTGAGGACACTCCTGAGCAGCACAGCTAAAAGCACAGCACAAGCGTAGAGTGTAAGCCTGGCTTAAACATGCTGTTTGGAGCAGGTGGCAAGGAGAGACAGTAGCTGGTTGGAAGAGAGCCCAGTGGTCAAGAAGCAGTTGGTAGGGAAAGTGCAAAAGACACTGGGCTCCTCATATCGGAGGGAGCAGAAGAAAGCAACAGCAGTAAGACCTGCTCCAAAAGCCTTAGGAAATAGTGTTTTTGGAGGCAGCAAATTCCCTGAAAACTAAAAATGCTTCCTGCTGCCTTACTTTTTAATTCATTGTGCTTGTTGAGCAACTGATGCTGAGTTAGGGTGGAAACTGCAGGGGGAAGGCATGTGGTGTGCATGTGCATAGAGCTAATGGCTTTACCATGACCAGCCTGGGGGGCTCAGAGCCAAGCTAGAGCCAGAGAATGAATGTAAAGAAAATAAAGTGCTGCTCTCCATCTACTGACTGAGGAGCACATGCAAATGGCTATATGCAAATGGCTCTGCTAGTTGTCAGATTGCAGAAATCTCTGAGGGGGAACAAAATAGGATGGCTACTTCATTGCTTGAGATATTTAAACTGGTAAAACTGATAAAAACAGACTCTAGGGAGCTAACTGAACTAGCAGAAATAGCCTGAAACATGATCTAATAGATGTTAACTTCTGCCGTAGTAATGAGACACATCATGAGCAGCCTCCCTGCCAAACACAGCCCTTCTCCATCCAGTCTCTCAGCACATACTCCAGCCTGCTGTGTTGCACAAGCCACACATGCACTAAGGTACTGGAAACAACCAACACTCTTCACAGATGAGGTAAGGTGATTTGTTTACATCTTTGTTCTCACTTTTATGATGATTGTCACAGTGCTTCGTTCCAAAGGACGGCAGAGCAGCATTGCACAAACATCTAAACCCTCCACAGGTTTCTGGAGCTGTCTCTTGTCCTCTCTTTTAGACATAGGATAAATGATATTGTGGTAGGTTGTGAGGTGTTTGTGCTTGTAGGAAAAAATCTCAGAGCTATGTAGGGCTTTGAATGTCTTGTTTCTTGCTGCCTGTGCTAGAAGAGACAGCTGTTGAAAGCAGCTTGCTCAGGTCTGAGGAGCAGGGACCACCACGGATCATTCTCCAGATATCCTATTGGTGCAGATTGCAAGGATGCCACAGCTGAGAAAAGGAGACTGCCACGATTCACCTGAAGGTAATGAGAGATTGCAGCTATCAGCTGAGGATCAGTTATTCAGAAGGGATTGCTCTGCCGTCATTCGCAGTCATACCTTGCACAATTAGATTCTGTGAGACAATAAACAGCTCAGTATCCAAACAATCATTTGCAGAAGCAATTATCAGATGGCATACAGAGCCACAGGAAGTGAGCAGGCAAATTCTGCCCACCAATTCCACGTTATAAAATTGTTTTCAAAGCACAGGCTATTTCCAAATAACCTTACATATGTACAGCAAAACCAGAAGAAGAGGACACAGTCTCAAGCTGTGCCAGGGGAGGTTTAGGCTCGAGGTGAGGAAAAAGTTCTTCACTGAGAGAGTTGTTAGGCACTGGAATGTGCTGCCAGGAGAGGTGGTGGAGTCACCATCCCTGGAGGTGTTCAAGAGGGGATTGGACATGGCACTTGGTGCCATGGTTTAGTCATGAGGTCTGTGGTGATGGGCTGCACTTGATGATCTTTGAGGTCTCTTCCAACCTTGGTGATTCTGTGATTCTATCTTCCTCTGTCGCATGTTCTTTACATGCACAGATCTGAACTTCTGGCCCCCAACTATTTTTTTCACTCAGGGGTTTCAGCACAAGCTGCAATGTCTGCTTTACTTTTCTGGTTGCCACAACAGCTGAGAGCATAACTCGGTTCCTCTTTTCATTTAAAAGATGCTCCAAAAGAAGAGAAGAAGAACCAAATGGCAGGAGTAACCTGATGTGGCCATGTGTTGGCAGAGAGAAATGAGCCTCCTGATTTCACTTTCAGAATCAGATACTCAGTGTGGCAGGTGTGTCTGTGGCTTTAATAATCACACAGACGTAAAGGAATTACAAATGGTTTTATTGATCTACAGATTAATGTGCAATCAGTCTAATGACAGAGGGAGAGACCTGTTTGTCTACGTATGTACAGGGTTTCAACAGCTATCCATAAGACAATCAAACAAACAGTCTTCCCAACTTGTAAACAGCGTAATTTCACTATCCTCAGTGAGAAAGAGTGATGCTAACACCACCCCAAGATGCTTAAAGCTTTGCAGGACAAAGTTTGCTACGAGCACCTCTATTCCATCTTGGTGGAATGAACAGGGGTGGTTTATATTCTATGGTCCTGCTCTGGCAGGGGGGTTGCACTCCAAGATCTCCAGAGGTCTCTTCCAACCCCTAACATCCTGTGACCCTGTGATCCTGTTTCAAGGCTGTTCATTTCTCTCCCTGTGTAACACTAAACCCTTGGATGTGGTTTGGAGTTGATTATATTCATGCACCAATGCTCTTGGCTTGTGACAAACAGGAGAAAATGGATGCCGACAACTGGAAACATACTACAAAGGAGGGAGAATCAAATTCATAGCAAAGGATTTTGAAGGGCATAGTTATGGAAAAGAAACACCACCAAATCCTGTGTCTATCTGTGTAGCATCAAGAAGTTTCTAATATTTGAGACATTTATGACATGAGGTTACTCCTCTCCTCTCAAGCAATCTTGCTTCAGGAGGTGCCTCTCAACTTTCTGATCCGTTGCTTTCTGCTCTTGGCTAACCCAGGCACAGTGGGAGGAAGAACAAGTAAATAAAAAGGGAAATACAGCTTTTGCTGAAGTTCTCAGATGACATAGTTATTTACTTAGTCACAAATAAATGCTCTGGGCTCACAGGTTACCCAAGATAGCCGCTGCCATGGCCCCTGTCTGCCTCACTGCCTAGGGCAGGTGCACAATAGTACACTGAATCAGCTTCACTAAGAGCAAGCTCAAATCTGCCTGAGGATGGTTTAACTGCTCTGTGTTGGGGAGGAAAAAAAGAGAAAAAAAACAGGAAGGAAAAAAAGTAGTGAAAACAAAGACCTCATTAGTTGAAGTTGTCTGCTGATTGTAATGACATCCTGCACACCTGTCAATATCAAGCTGCATGGCTGGAGCAGTCTGTTTGATCCTAATCTCTTGCTTTGCCAGACTGGATCAGTTCTGTCTCTGTTTGATCTATTGGAGGTTCCAGTGGCCAGTGTGGTGGCCTGCTCTGCAGCCTGCAAGGCTGGGGATAAGTCTGCTGAAATACCCAGCTGACCTTGGAATGAGCTTTGCTTGGATTTGCTTACAGGTGGTGATCAAAAATACTGTATGACTGCTGCATAATGTGAAATGGATCTCCTCCACACAAAAGCACGTCAGTGTGTGGTGCAAAACACAGCGTGCCCAGCTTGGGATTCCACCAATGCCATGTCCCATTCTTGACACAGCCAATGCAATGGGCTTCTTAGCCCAAGCTGCTCAGAAATGATTGAGAAGTGGTGTAGCATTACAGGAGTGAGGGGACACTCTGACAAGCCAGAATGCCAGCCCTGCAATGTGTCTACCTCACTGCATGTCCCAGATGACTGCTGCTGCAAATAGCCCCCGGCAGCCAGAGAAGTTGCAGCCCAAGGAAGAGAGGAGAAGGGAGAAATGATGCTGTTATGGTGGGTCTCCTGGGCTGGGGAATGTGGAGACAAAAGCATTCATGAGGCTCAAGGTGAGGAGAAAGTTCTTCACAGAGAGAGTTGTTAGCCATTGGAATGTGCTGCCCAGGGAGGTGGTGGAGTCACCGTCCCTGGAGGTGTTCAAAAAGGGATTGGACATGGCACTTGAAGCCATGGTTTAGTAGTCATGAGGTGTTGGGTGGTAGGTTGGACTTAATGATCTCAGGTCTTTTCCAACCTTATTGATTCTATGATTCTATGATTTTTCCTCAAGAACTATGTTTGGCAGTGGGGACTAGCACCTTACCAAAGCCATGTGCAGTCCATAAAGATTCAGAATCAACTCTGCAAAAGAAGAGCAGAGGGAAGCAGTGTGATGATAATAGCTGATGACCAGTGGCACCTCATGTGTCACAGCATAATGCTTGCCATGCTGAACCAATGCACACATAGCACCCATGGAATGCCCAGGTCCCCTTTGTTCTTCCTGGCATTAGGAGTTGTAGCAACATATCTTTGATTTCCTGGGCCCCACGTGATAGTGGTTTATAGTGCATGGTGAAGCAGCCTTCTCATTCCCTCTGGAGAACTGGAGTTATTTTAACCCACTGCCACAAGAGATCTGCACTTGTTAGCAGACCAGCTGTTCATGCTGCTGAACAGAGATGTTCAATGGCCTTTTGTACTTGTCTGTGATTTGGAGATGTGTTAAGCCAAGAAAAAGCATGCTGCATTTTTGCTGACTCCTGTGCACATCAGCAGTTCTGGTGCAGAAGTACTAGGACCACCTGGTAGGTGTATGCCGTCTTGCAAAGCTGGGCTGACTCGCAATGGGTACAGAACGTGTGTGTGAGAAAAATGAGGCCTCGTGACATGAAGAGAGAAACTCCCTGACTTTCCAGCACTGGAAATCTCAATAAAGGGAGTCTACTTTGTTCTCAAGACCTCAAGTCTGCTACAGGTACATGTTGTAACACAGAGGTGTTGGCAAAACAGCTGGTGGGTGGCTGATGATGGCAATTCAGAGCAGCTTTTAAGGCAGTTCACGTTCAGCCTGAAGTCAGTGGTCCAAGATGTGAGTTCCCAGGCTGTGTTTGGATCTCTGTAAAGAACACATGCTCCCTGGTTGCCTTCCTGAGGCAGGCACCTCTTTTGGTAATTGTTTTACTTGGCAGCTTCATGAAGACATATAGGAAAACTTTGGGCAGGTATTTAATGCAAGGATATGAATGGGAGATGGGGTTTACACATTTGGATAAAGTGGAAATACTGGCCACCACCTAAGAGCTTTTGGTTCCCAGTACCTGGAGGACTTTCCTCTCTCATGTTTTGTAGCTTGGGAGGTCTCATCCAGTCCATATACACCTACAGAGCAAACCTGAATAGTGGAAGTCAGAGGTGGAGCACTCACGTCCTAGACACAGAAAAAGATACCATTGCACATCTGCACCATAGGTGCAATTGTGGCCTGTTTCACCCTTTGTCGTATTTGCCAAATCCAAGCAAATATTTCCAAGTGACCCAGCCATTAACAGTTTCTCTTACTGCTTCATTCAGAACATAAATACACCCATCAGCTCTGGCAGCAGTTCAAGAGGAGCCAAGGATGCCATATGGGTTCACATCCTGGCCACACGTGGTGATGGCTATAAATAATTGGTTGCAAATGCACGTGTTGCTTTCTTGATTGTTTGCTTTGCTGTGGGATCTGCTGTATTGATTGATTTTAATCTACTTTGCATGTTATTTAGATCTGAAATTGAGTAAAGTGCAGGGGATGAGGAAACAGCTCTAGTTTTTTAGGGAGTATACTGCATGTGATTAATTTTACAGCCTGCATTGACTAAAAGCTTTTATCCTGGTCTGCTATCAATTTAACTCGCTGTGTTTGTCATTTTTGACTCCTGGGCTCCCACATAATTCGGTTTTGTGTATTGATTTGATGGATGTTTTCTGATAGTTCAGCAAAGCCTTTTGGCGTAGATTTGCCTATCCCTTGCTTTGCACGTAAGTGGACAACAACCCTGCTGAAGACAGAAATAGAATAGTATTAAATTAAAAGGTATATTGAACAGAACAGGATAGCCAGAGCAGACGCCTCTTAACGGTGTCCTTTGACAAAGCATGTAGTATAAAGCTGCAGTGCAAGACAAAACCCTCCCAGAAGCTAATGACAACAGTGTTTGCAGCCTGCAGGTCTTCTTTCATCCCTCCCTTTGTGCTCACTCTAGCACCTATCCCACAGGGCTGAATGGAGGGTGAGCCCGCAGGCATGGCGTAAGTCTCCCTGCTGGACAAGCATCACTGTCTAATCTCTAAAGGTCTGGTGGAGGCAGTAAGAGGCTGTGCGAGTGATTATTGTTATAGTATCATAGCATCATAGTATCATAGCATCATAGTATCAGTCAGGGTTGGAAGGGACCACAAGGATCAGCTAGTTCCAACCCCCCTGCCATGGGCAGGGACACCCTGCACTAGATCAGGCCGGCCAAAGCCTCATCCAGACTGGTCTTAAACACCTCCAGGGACAGGGCCCCAACCACCTCCCTGGACAACCTATTCCAGGGCTTCACCACTATAGTTACTATTATTTCTGAGCCCAGGCAGGAGGAGGGCAAAGGGGATGAAACGTCACTTTCTTTGCAACACACCTGCACGCACCTCATCCCTGCGGGATGGCCAAGCCAATTGTAAAGCTCTTTTGTTCTTTGGTTGCTTTTATTTCTTCTTGTTCTTCTTTTTCTGTGTTAGCTTTTTGGAGGTTGCATATCCAGAGAGTACAACATAGAGCTCACCAGATGATTTCTTTGGTGTTGAGAATATTTAAAGCAAACACAATTGAATCACACAATCTCATTATTTGTGCCTGCCACAAATGTATGTGGGTGTGACTCCACTGGAGCTGTCAGCAGAGATGCTCCCTTACCTGTTTTCAGATCCTTTCAACATTAGTAACTGGAAATTTTTGACCAGAAGAAAAAGGCAGTATTTATATCAGGGCTGCCAATGATATCTATAAAGAGGAGTTTTGAAAGCCTGGTGTTAGCATATCTTATCAGCACATGAAGGGGCCCTGTGAGCTGCAGAGGTGGACCTGCTAGATGTGCCCCACCAATTGAGCAACTAACTAAAATGTCATCTGCATGAGCAACTGATAAGCACTGCCTCCCAGAATTGAGAAATAATCAGAAAGAGCAGTAATCAACAACTGAGGTACGTGGTGGGTGACAGCTAGTTGCAAGACTGCACCCCTTCTGCTGCCACCAAAGCCCCACAAACTTCCCAGAGGAGCAGAAGAAGAACCCAAAGAACCTCCTTTGATTTCATTAATTTCATACTGCAGATCACAAATATTTGTGTTTTGGTCCAAGGGGGTTTACTGCAGTTCACCCATTCCAGGCTCTCTCCCATCCTAAGGATGAACTCCAGTGTCTGATGACTGTGACACACGGAGACTACACGTTGACCGAGAGCGTTTCATTGACAGGAATGGAGAAACTTCTCCTGAAGGCTGGTCTCAGGCACAGCCCAGAACTTTGAGGTAAAGATTGTACAGCGTACAGGACTTCAGAGATCACATTAGGTTGAGGAGTTTGAAGAAGGAAAACATTAGAATCTCTTCAGGTGCAGCTGCTGTTGCCTCAACTCCAAACAAGCAGAACCACAAAGAAAACACCACATGCTGTTGTCAGCCAGATCAGTGCTCGGTGCCTCGGTTTTGTAGCTGCTTCAACATGATGAAAACAAATCTTTAATAGTTGTTGCTTCCCTCATTACATTGCACTCTGTTTTCTATTCACTTGCAAGGACAGCTAATTTCCAGCAAAGGAGAACAATGCTCTCATATTGCTAATTCATGCCACTATGTTCAGATGATGGGCAGATCCAAATTCCAGTCTCCCATTCACGAGTGCAACTCACACTTAAATCCAGTTCCCTAGCAGGAAGCAGGTATCCCTGCAGCAAAGCTTGGTGACAAATTAAAACCTGGAAGAGGCAAAGAAAGAATTTCTGTTATAGTATTGTTTGAAAGTATTCAAAAAGCAGACCTGGACACATGGCAAGTGGTGAAGCCCAGAGGAACTAGCATCAGAGAAGACTGAAGGTGAATGATTTGTCAGGAGGCTCGCACGCATGAAGCTGCTGCACAGATTTCCCTTCAACTGCTGCCTTTCTGTTTTGGTTTGTGGTTATATGTGGGTGCAGACAGGATATTTTGAGATAAAGAATTTGGAGGTGGATAACAATTTAAAGACAAAAGCAGAGCGCAGACTACATCTTGGGGAAGGGAGAGGTAAAAGAAATGTATGAAGTGCTGCTGAGAGCAGGGCATCTGAGGTAGCTGATACAGCCTTTTGGGGGCAGATGCTCACTGATCTCTGGTCCTGGGGCATCTTAAACCCTCCCACAGTAAAGGGGCACCTAAGCTCAGATCTAAACTGAGCATCTGTCCAACCCCCTGGCAATTTGGAGATCCCACAGCCCATCCCACAACCCTGCCCATTTTTGATAATTCCCTTCCTAAGTCACCACCAGCATCTGACACTTTGGGGATATGTGGGCAGCTGGAGACACCCACTCTGGCAGAGAATATTTCTGATAGGAAACTGTGCACCTTTTTTGTGTTTTGAGTCACCCTGCTTGACTTAAAGGACCATAATACCTTTGACGATCAGCCCATCAGCTGATCTTCCTGCCTTGGTGCTAAGCTGCTGTGTCAACTGTCCTCAGTATTTTCCGTGGCAATTTCCTTGTATCCTGGTTTAAAATATTATGACTGTGGTAAATGCCTCTAGACAGTTTTTCTGGCAGATTGCCTTTGCACCCTTGTGCTCAAAAGACTCTCCAAAAGATTTCCAAGCTACCTGCAATAGTGGCACATGTTAGCCCATGTGCACAGCTGGCAAGGACTCATACGGGAGGCTGAGTCCTCTCTTTGGGGCTCCTGATCCCCACAGCATGACTCGGGGGTGGGCTGTGTCAGTTTCAGGTAAGGTAGCAAAACACAGGGGTTGCCTTTCCAAGCTGAAATGGACAAGCAGAGCAGATGGTCAACGAAGAGGGTAGAGCTAACGATCTCAGTGCGTGCGTTGTGGAAAATGTTATCTGTTACCATGCTACCTTGCTCACGATTGCCTCAGATGTGACGAGGTAGGTTGGGCTGGGCTGCGTTAGTCATTGTTTGGTTGGAGACTCGCAGGGGACAGAGTTTGAGCAAGAAGTGGCTTTTCACTAGATGGTGCTCTTTCCTGAGCCATCACCGTGCCTGACCCCTCTTCAGTCGGGGAACTCCCAAGTGATCTGCCTCATCAACCCTTCCTAGAGGGCTGGGAAGAAGACAAACTAAAACATATCTCCAGTGCCCTCACTCTTGTTTGCCTTACCCTGTTGGAGCCACATAAGAAAAGCTATTGCTTTACACCCTGGTTGAAAAGGGTACGTGACACTGGACTGTTCCAGCCTCCAAAATGACCACGTTGCACAAGTTTGTTGAAGCCATTTATCTGATTTCAGTTGATCTAAACTGGATCAACAAGGCAATGCCAAGTTCACACACAGGGTTTTAATCAGATTATCTTCTGCACTGTGCACAGTATTGATGTTTCTGTTCCACCTAGAGAGAACATGATGAATGTGAAATTCCTGCAGCCTCTGCCCAATGCTCTGGTCAGCAGCAAGGTCTCTTTGGAACATACTGTAAAGTGTTTTGGGGGTTGGATGTTGTGAGATGAGGCTGCCTAGATCTGGTGGGATAGGATGAGCATGTTAAACTCAGTGTTCTTAATGCCTTTGTGGGACATTTTCACCTGGCCCCTGCCAGGGCTGGTGGGTTAAGCTGAGTAGAAATATTTGGGCACCACACACAGACGCTTCCAAAGAGCTTCCAACAAAACTGGTAACTGAAGGCAAGTTGTCACCACAACAGTTCATGCATCATCACTCCCAGGGGCCTCCTCAAAGCTATCTACATGCACACCACAGGCCACATGAACTCATTTGCTAATAGTGGGTTGCCATTTCCACCATTATTCCAGGGCAAAGTGTGGGAGCAGCATGGAACATTAAGAAAAAAAATTTCACAGCAAGAGTGGTCAGGCCTCGGAATGGGCTGCCCAGGAAGGTGGTTTAGTCACCAACCCTGGATGTGTTTAAAGGTTGTTTAGATGTGGTGCTTGGGGATATGGTTTAAGGTAGAGTAGGATTATCGGTTAGTCTTGATTGTCCCGAAGGTCTTTTCCAACTGGAATGTTTCTGTGGTTTCTGAGATGCACCTTCATCAAACGTACACACCTCACGCAACCACAGGGAAGCTGGGGAAGAAGGTGAGGAGCAGGAGAAGGCCATATGCAGGGCGGGTAGGGCTGGATTTTGTGACAGGTATAGAAGGGCAGCAGATCCCGGCAGGACAGCTTGAACTCTCATCACCAGGAGAGGCTTGGCAACTGCTGGAGGTGGGAACCCTGGAAACACAACCCCAAGCCAAACAGCCGCTTGCAGCTGAAGCTGAGTGCACGGGAAGGAAGTGTCCCCCTCAAAGGAAAATAAACCCGCTGCATAAAAACTTGCCTGTGTCTTCTCACACCGGCAGCACCACCTTATAAACAAGCAGACGGATTTCCGCCCCCCAGCAGCTGTGCAAACCGGGCAAGGGCACACGGGACGGGGAGCCGGCAGGTGACAGACCGGCAGGTGAAGGGCCGCACCGGGACTCCCGGTCTTTTCCCCAGCTGGCCGTTGCCTTCGCCGGGAGACGGCGGAAGAGCAGCTGAAACTTATCAGTAGCGCAAGTTTCCAGCGGTGCCACGCTCAGCCGCACAGCAACCGCTGACCCCACCGCCCCCTCCCCGCCCGCTCCCCGGGGGCGGCCCCGCTCGGCGGCGGCGCATGCGGGCTGGCGGCGGGGCGGGGGCGGGCACGGCGGCGGCGGCGGAGCTGCTCAGGTTGCAAGCTCGCAGCCCCCGGCCCTCCTTCCTGCCCGCCTCCCCGGGCGGAGAGCACCCGGCCCGGCCGCCTCTTTCCCCCCTCCCCGTCCCCTTCCCTGCCCCTTCCCTTCCCTCCCGGCCCCGCTGCCAGGGGCGAAGCCGCCCGCCGGGCCCCCGCGGTGAGTCTGTCCCGCCGGAGTTGGGCGAAGGGATGTTGGAAAGTTTGGGGAGGCCCGTGGCGGGGGGCGGAGGGGTGGCTTTTCCTTGCGGGGGAGGGGGCGTACGGGAGCCCCCTCCTCTTCCCGTGTCCTCGCACGCTTCCCACGCCCTTCCTCTTCTCCCTCTTCTTTCTCGGGGGCTTTTTCCCCCGCGTAACTTTGCGTGGAGCCGCTGCGGGCAGCCCGGCTCCCTCGCGTGTCTTTTATCCCTCTTTCTTTTATTGTTATTTGTTCGGAATGTATCGGATGCGCTTTCTCGCGCGGCTGCTCCCCGCCGCTATTGTCTGCGGGCCGGCGATGCGCGGCTGGCCGGGGCTGGGGCCGGGCGCGGTTCCCCCGCTGCAAGCGTGGGGGTGGCGGCTTCGCTCCCCGGAGCGTGATCCGAGCGTGTGTCCGGGCACACAGACACTCCTACAATTGCCTAGCCTGGCCCTCAGTCCCCCTCCGCGTCCTCCTTATCGATATTACTGATATTGATAATAAAATTCCCCTTCTAGCCTCGCTGACGCAACTTTGTATCTCAGGTTATTGCAAATCAAGTAATCTGGGCGTTATATCCGAGCCTCGTGTGGTTTTTTCTCACCTTTGGGGTCGAGTGGGGCTGGGGAGTTACTCGGGGGGGTCATTACCGTGGGGCGTGTTTTATGCATTCACTCGTATTGCTTGAAAATGTAACGTGGGTTTTTTTTCCTCCTCCCGGAGTGGAGACGCTTCTCTTCCGAAGCAAATGTAAGAGTTTTCTGGAGGAGGATTGCTGGAGGGTAGTTGTATCTTAGCCTGTGAATTCTTAGGGTTTATTAATCCACCTTCTGTGTCATCCCCACAGACACATAAAGGAGTTGAGATTAGTGGAGACCAGTTTTGCTGACCTCTGTAACTGGTTGTGCTCCAGCGTCCTTTGTGGGGCTTCACATGAGCTGCAGCTAAGTGGGAGAGAAGGTGATTTTAAAAGTGGTGGGTTTTGTTTGTTTGATTGGATTATTTTTTGAAGAGTGTGCTGTGCTGGTTCTGCTGTGAGTGACCAGACAGGGACTCGATAAAGGGATTAGAAATGCTGTGCTTCTGCTGCAGGACAGTTGGTCGCTGTGGTGTTCCCTGTAATCTTTGTCAGCCGTAAAACTTTAGGTACTCGTGGAGATATGCGATGCAGTAGAAATATGTAAAGCATGTAGCTTCAGAGCTGAGTTTAGACAGTTGCTCTGAGATCCACGAATGTCTTGGGTGCTGGGAGTTTTGGCTAATGTAATCTAATCAGTTTTAAAGTGCCCAGCTACAATATTTCTCTTTATGGTGACTCCCTTCAAGCTTAAAATCAATCCCTTGCCGGGTGTGTTTCTTGTTCTGCATACCCTGGCCGAGCTATTGTGGAACTGCAAAGGTGAAGAGAGTTCCACATGGTTCCTTAAAGGTAAGGTACTAATGGTTCATTTATTGCTGTGTTAGAAGAGGTGTGTTTTTATACATTGGTGTCTTAGTGGGATTAGATTGGCATTAATCTCACATCTGTGCCTGTGGACGGAAGGTGCTGTCTGTACTTAGGGAAGCATTCACTTGGAAGGCCTTTGCTTTGGACCACTGTTGTCTAGGCTGTCACTTTCCATGGTGACAATATCTTGCTTACTGTTTGGGGTTGGGTGTTTTTATATTTTCTTCCTTTTGTTATTATTTTTTTAGCTCTCCAAGCCTGGTAACCAGGGTAAGGGTGTGTTAGGCAAGGTGAGGATCATCTGGGCCTGTGTTGTCCCTTGGTGTGAGTTCAAGCGTGTACCAATCTTCTGTGTTCATGAGTTGAGCCTAATACGACTCCTGTCTGTCCTTCCAGCACTGCCACCATAGTGCCAGGCAGACAGGCTAGCCTGGGGCTGTTGCTAGAAGGGCACAGATGTTGAGTTCTGCAAGGCAGACAGGTTTTGTAGGTAGCCTGAATGACTAGTCTTCTGAAGATAGTGTGGATGTGCCATGCTGCATGCCAGCCTGCATCTCCTGCCTGGCTCCAGTGTCCGAAGGATGGCTGGCATAGCCTGAGAGGTGAGAACATGGCATGTTAGAAGCAGCGGAGTCCAGCCAGGGATTGCAGCCAGAGAGAAGGCAAGGAGCTCAGTGTTCCTGATTTACAGCTTCACAGCATCAAAGGAGGAGAGCACAGTTAAGAAGTCAAAGCTTCTTGTAGATGCAGAGCTTTGCCAGGTCCTGTGTGATGATGAATGTTCTGAAACACAGGCTATATAGGGAAAGCTTGGAGACTTGGGCTTATGCAGAACTTGCTACTAATCTCTTGTCAGGATATGCTCCTGAGTAAGCTGTGTTCTGGTCTAGGGTACGTTCCTTTGCTAAGAGGAGGATTAAGTACTGTTAAAGGAATCTGGTTATTCTATCCAAAACATGAACTAAGGCAGTGGTCAATAAATTACACTAGCGGAAAAAACCCATTGGTTAGGTTTACTGGTGGTATGCACACCCTCCTGTCTTACAAAGACAGGGTATACTTTCATGTAATTTTCTTCTGGCATAATGGTTTTAATAGATAGCTACTTAACAAAAAAACTGTTCACAGAACTTGCTGTACCTATTTATTTCCCTCTTTGCTTCCAGGACACCAACGGATCAGTTTTCTGTGCCAGGTATTTGGTGGTGATCCACTGGCCTCTAAAACAGTCCTTGAAGCAGCTTGGAAGCTGTTCTGCTTACTACTGTAGCTGGTTATCTCTGCAGCTCATCTACTTGAGTGCTATTAAATGTTATTTCTATAGAGGTTCCCCACACTGGTGATAAATAGCCTGATGCTAACTAAACCACATAGCTGATGTGTATGGAAGAACTTTCTGGCTTTGGGTTTGCTCTGCTGGTGGAAGGCAGTGTTAAGAAGTTAAACTCGAGCAAAAGGCTAGACAGTCCAGGAGGCCATAAAGGCACGATACACCTTCCCTGAGTGATTGTGTTCCTGTGTTTTACCAGCCTCCTGGACGGGGAGTCTGCAGTTTGTGTGGTTTCCAGCCGGAGGATAGCGTCAGCAGCACTGTTTGCAGGCACATGAAAGGTTGGGGTGGGAAGCACCTTGCAGCCTGCAGCTTGTGATTACTGGGTGCTTCGTGATGCCAAGCGCTCATGTGTTTGCTTGCTTGCATTGATCACCTGTAGGACAGATAAAGCTAATGAATGACTTTGTGAAGCAGCTGATAGCTTTGGGTGTTGATAAAGTTCTGCAGTGCAGCTCCGAGGTTTGCCACGGGGGATATAATCTAGCTGGGATCCTGGATCAGGGCTGGTGTGTACCACCTGGGCAGTCACTTCCAGGGAGCACTTCACACTTTTTCTTTTTTCCCCTGCCTTCTACATCAGAACTTGTTGTTAGGGTCTTAGATACAATGACAATTTTATGAATAGCTTAGCCAGGCTTCACGCTTTTCTCCTCTAAAACAGCTGTCAGTGATCTTGCTGTGGGGAGGGAACTGGCCACTGCCTGTACTTGGTGAATAGTCAAAACACTTGGGTCATGGTGTTGCAGCCTGGCATTGTACTTAGTTACTTTTGGAAATAAAGCTGTGGATGTGGCATAATGTTGCCTCTTTAGTTAGTTAAACCTGCCTTTCTCCCTTGCAAATGGCCTCTGTTCAGATCTAGAAGGCAAAAGACATCACCGGGAGTTAGCTGGTTACTCGCTTTGGTTAGCGATAAGGAAGACAGGATGGCAGCACTCCAGGGAAAGCAGCTATGCTGGGAACTCTTTGCTACAGTCGTACTATACAGATCTTTCTTGAGAAGATCTGTCTCTCTGTATTTATGGCTCTTTGTCACGGAAGCAGGGTGACTCCCCTGTTGATGTCTCTGTGGCAAGTACACTGCCCCACAAACCTCGTAAAGAGTTTAATGCCCTCCTAGAGACTGCTGATTGAAGCGTGCCATAGGTGAAACTTCGCCAGTCTCATCCTCCTCAACTCAAGCTATAGTTGCACAGTCTCCTTGGTGCCTTGGTGTAGGCATAAGCAGCCTCTTTCAGTTCCCTGGCTGGGCCATGCAGGGATTTGTGGGTCTGTTCATTGAACTCGACTGGGAAATGGATTCCAGTTAAGATGACTCTTTTTTTTTCTGTACAGTTTAAACCTTGGATCAGTTCAGCCAAAAAAAGTTCATTCTTTACCTGGGTCAGGTAAAGATACCTTCAGTTATTTTTATCTCGGGTGAAGATACCTTCTTTACCTGTATCAGATAGAGAGGTTGTGGAGTCTCTTTCTCTGAAGGCTTTTAAAACCCACCTGGATGTGTTCCTGTGAAGCCTGCCCTAGGGGATCCTGCTTCAGCCCAGGGGTTGGACTCAATCTCTGGAGGTCCCTTCCAACCCCTAAAGTTCTGAGATTCTGTGATCAGTTCCCTGGCTCATGTCTCTGCATGGTCTCATGAGCAGCTGCTGTAACAAATTCTCCCAGCAAGAGAAATGATTCTGGAGAGCAACACCCTTGGAAGTAGTTTTCTGACTGCAAGGAAAGCATTTGACTGTAGTGCCCGTCCCTGTTTTATAGCATGTGAAGACAACATGGGAGATAGATGTGTTTCTAAGATAAGGCAGTGAGCTAGAAGTCAAAAGTGTTTCCCTTAAGTTCCCTAAGACTGCAATTATTTTTATCTAGAGTGAAGATATCTTCTCAGCAAAGATAAAGCCTGCCATTTTTTTAAATAACATTTTATTTTATTTTAAAATTCTTTGTAACCATTTTGGGTCTTCTATATTGTGGGGAAACAGGGGGAAGAAAGTGGAATCACAGGTATTTTGAAGCAGTCAACGGTCCTTGAAGTGTGCAGTGTGATATTTTGCAAGAAGGCAGCTTTAATTCTCTTGTAGCTGTAATGGATCATATGTTGTGACATAGTCAGGCAGTCTAACCAATCTACTTCATATATATTCAATAAAAGAAAAAAACCCAAACCAAAGTAAAAATTAGATGCTGAAGGGTTTATTGGGTGATTATTTTTTTTGTTAGGGGTGAGAAAAAGCTGAATTCCCTGCTGGCACAGCGCTGTAGTTTTCACAGTCCAAACCCTGAACTGTACCAAAGACACATTGGGAACTTCTCAAATACTGCACATACAATTGGTTTAAGTATAAGGAAAAAATACCCCTCAAACTACTGTCAGCGCCTCCTGTAGAACTTGTGCTGAGGGCTTAGAATACGGCATGTTCCAAGCATGGTTTGTGTGGTGTTGAGTTTGGTGCTGCTGGTCAATCTCGTGGTGTGTAAAGCTTGTTGGCACCCACAGTTCATACAGCAATTTGATTTTTGCCCTGAAGTGCAGCATTCAGAATGTTGTAACTGGTATTTCTGTAGAAGGGGTTAATTTAACAAAGTTTCCTAGAATGGCTTAGTTTGGAAGGGACCTTGGAGATTGTCTACTCCAACCTCCCCACCATGGGCAGGAACATCTCTCAACTAGGCTCAGCTGCTCAAGGCCTCATCCAACCTGGCCTTGAACACCTATAGGGAGGAGGCATCCACAGCCTCCCTGGGCAGCCTATTCCAGGGTCTCACCAGCCTCCTACTGAAGAACTTCTTCCTAAGCTCCAGTTTAACCCTGCTTTCCCTCAGCTTCAAATCACTCCCCTTTGTCCTTCTGCTAGGCACACTCATGAGAAGTTCCTCTGCAGTCTTGCTATAGGATCCCTTCAGCTGTTGGAAGGCAGCTCTAAGGTGCCCCTGGAGTCTTCTCTTCTCCAGGCTGGGTACCCCCAGCAGCCTCAGCCTATCCTCATAGCAGAGGTGTTCAGCCCTTGGATTATCTTTGTGATCTTGATCTTCCTTGACTGATTGTATTTTCTTTGGATCTTTTTCACCTTCATAAGGACCAGGAATTCACGTTTATGTAACTCCAGAATGATCACTCCTTATCCTTTTTCTCTTCCGTGATTCCAGGAGTTGGTAATAAATTACTTTCACACCTGGAATAAAGCAGTGATCATTTTAAAATCAGTAGCTGGTGTATGTTTGATTCTTGCATGAGGTTGAAAATCCCGGGATGGTGACTGAGGATTTGTATCTGGAGTTGGATCCTGTGTGGCTGCTCTTCTCAGATACTGTTTAAAATGTATGAGTGCAGGTAGTTGCAGCTGATCCCTGGCATCTCACTTTTCACAAGTACTTGTGAAATTTTCTTACAGGCTAGGCAAAATCTTCAGCACTTGCCAGAGCAGCTTCTAGCTGCCACTCTTGGTGTACTTTGTGACTTCATTGAGGTGGCTGCTGTGCCTCTCACAGAAGTCATTACCCCTTTGTCTTTCTGCTGAACCACTTTTTTTTTTTTTTTTTTTAACTGAACTTTACATTTGCAAAATAGACAGTGAGAGATTCCCCAAATTATTTTTTAATGCAAGATGCTATTTGTGGTGTGGCAGCCTGATCCAGTGTGAAAGGAAGGCTTTAAGGATTTTCTTCTGTGGCAGCTGCTTCAGGTTCTTATTTCAGAGCGTGTATGGAGACATAAAATATGTGATGAACTACTTACTTAAACACAAGTCTGAATGTTGGTGAGGCTTATTCTCCGTGAGCATGGTTGAAGGTGGTCATCTTAAAGCAGAAGGGTGGATGTCATTTGATGTGTTCAAGAGGGTTTTTTTTTCTTTGAGACTACTTGATGTGTCATGTTTGAATCCCCTGTGTGCTTTTTATCACCCATGACTAATGCAGACTGGAGCAGTAAGTTATGTTAAGACCTGTGACGTGGTTTGTAGCTTCATCTAAATTGTATCTGAGGTTTCTGGCAAAGTTACTTGGGAAAGTAAATCTCTTTCCCAATGTGGCTCTGCCTCCAGTGGTGTAACTGCTCTAAGTTTGAACGCTGCAGTTAATAAACCCATTACAAACAGGGATTTTGGCACGGAGCAGCTGTTCCAAACTGGACTGTCTTCAGACTTGGGCTACTGACTCACCCTTTCTTTTTCCATGGATTAACACACCTGGCGTGTCATACATAGATGCTGGCCCACTCATCCTGTTCTTGCAGGTATCCCTGTGTTCAGTGTAGGGAAGACCAAAGAGGGGGCTGTGAATCTGTACAGCAACCTCCTGCAGGAGATAAAAAACATCTATGGAAGTTGGTGCTAAGGATGGATTTGTCCAAAGACTCCTTTTGGACAAATCCCTCCTTAGCATCTCTGATGCCAAGTCTCTGATGTTGGGCTGCAGGAGGGGTGCTTTCTGTCCTGCCACGATTTCGGGCAGTGAAGAGCTGCTGCTTGTGTCAGATCCCTCCCTTTGTTGCACCCCTATGAAAGGCTGTACGGGGTCAGGCCACTTTCTGTCTGGCCTTGGTTCCTGCCCCATAGCATTGCTTGTGGGTCCCTGGGGAGGTGTAAGAACAAGGCCGGCCATCCATACTGGTGTCTGTGGGCACAGTGGGGTTTGATACCAGGATGTATGGCACCTTTGGCTTCCAGGCACATTTGATTCTCAACACTCGGCCAGGTCTTGGAAGCTGCTGTCAATAGTAAGAGGGCAAAATGGGGGATGCCAAGCTGTGAGATTGCTGAAGGGAATGAGTGTTGCTTGCTTTATACTCTGGCTTCCCTCCTGAGTTTCCTCTGGGATGCTGAAGCCTTTGGTCCCATAATAGCAGTGGGACAATGAATGCTCAGATGGAGGAAGCAGATGTTAAAGGAAGGGGAGAAGTGAGCTATTTCTCTGGGGGGAAGGGGAGACAGGATGCCCAGATTTGACCCTTATACAGAGCAATTTCTTCTGTCACATGAGCTTGTGCACAGCACACCACCTAATTGGTGAACCTGCAAGTAAGATGGCAGCAAAACAGGGACTTGCCCTTTTGAGTTAATATCACTTTGTGAGCCAGCTGAGGAGTGAGGCTTACAAGATGTACCCCCAATGTTACATGATGAATTTTGCTTTTCTTCTGTTCCCTGCTACCATAAATCTTTCACTGCAGCCACAAGCTCCCAGCACTGACTGCACTGAACATTTCAAAGGCTGCACTTTGTATTTGGGGAGTGCTGGTTTGTAATGGTTTCAAAACCAAACTGAAGATGAATGAGTTTGAACTCTGAAGGTCTTTGAGCTGGTGCAGAGGGTGATTCTGGAGACTGGAAGAAAAGCAGTGTTTCGTGTGCTATGTAGCAGATGTTTGCATCCGTAGCTGAAAGACTTCCCATGTGGGGAGTGATGACAGCACTCTGATGCAGTGGGGTTTCCAGCCTGTGCAGGAGCTTCTCCTGAGCATGGGACTCATTTTTTCCATGCTTGAGTGGTTTCTAGACACTCCACCCATTTTTATGATGAGCGATCATCGTCTGAGAACACAGTGGAACACAAGAGGTGCTGAACAAACCTCTTGCTGCATTAAATGTTTATAGTTTCTTTGCTAGCAGCTGCAAAGAAGGTAGGTTTTATCAGCTGAGGAATAAAGACTAAACCCCTTTATATGTACAGCTGTAAAATGTTGTGTGTAATAAATATTCATTTCACAAGGTCCAGGTGATGCTTCACACTTCTATGTGATGCAAGGTGAAACATTGCTGCAAACATTTCTTACTGCAGGTTGGCACTAAGTAGTATGGTTGCCAACAAGAAAATCTTCATCATCTTCAGGTCTCTCCTAGGAATACACTGGGGGCTATATCAGTCCCCGTTGTGTGTGTGTGCTGGTGGGAGACTTGCTGGCTTGGGCACAGGAGCGTGAATCCACTTCTGCAATCTCCAAAATCTGAAGCTACTTTTTCATCCTGGCCAGGGCTAATAATTTTGGATTAAGTCTTTTGGTAATGTAGCCTGAAGAAGGATGCAGGTGGTGTGAAGGCTGAGATTTGAGCACCTAACTCGCTTGTAAGTGCTTTTGACTAGGTTAAAGGTATGCTCTTGGGTGGATGTCTTGCTCCTGTCTTCTGCAAGGTGCTGGAGGGGAATGGGGTTCTGGGAGCTGAGTGTTTTTGGCAGCTGCTCCACAGCTAAAATGGCCTTAGTCCATATTTCATGAGGTGTGTTAAGCTAGAAAAAGAGCGAGCTCATTGCTTGAAGAGCTTACAAGCTCGGACTGTGGATAATAAATGTGCTTGCATGGATTTTAAGAGGATTAATTGTTTAAGTGCATTGAAAGTGAGAGAATCAAAGTAGTACTTAGATGTTAGCTGGCTGTGTGTCACGTACCTCTTGTTAATTTGTTCTCTCCTTCCAGGGAGATGACAAAGGCTTGTCAGTGGCTGTGAAATTCACCTGCTAGTCCTAGGCTTCTCTGTATCTTTGGGATTCTTCTCTTACAATTTACTTAGGGGCAGTACCTTTAAGGTGGGGAAATGTGGTTTCTTTAGATACCACAGCTAAAGAAGAGGTGCCCTGCTGAACGGGAGATGCTTCCTTTTGCAGCTGGAATTGGGTCTATTAAAAACAACACCCCCCCAACCTGCTGGGTTTAGTGCTTAGACCTCCCTGCTTTTTCCTTTATCAGATTAGCCAGGATTTTTGGCAGGACTTTGTGCTGCTTTTTCTTAGCCAATCGACTTGCACGTTAGTGTTCAGTAACTTTCTTGCTTTATAATCTCAAAGTTCAGAAGTCACAGGGTTGCTTGAGACTAATGAGAGATCCTGTCCAGGCAACAGCTTGCAGCAGGCATCTAAAAGGAAGGCACTTCAGTAAGTGGAGAGTAAGTCTTGCAATGAAAACTCAGAACTACTTGAGGAAGATGGAAGACTTGCGGCAAGAAAGTCCTTGAAAACTTAGACATCTTCCTGAAGTCGGAAAACATGAGTGTGCTTTTTTCAGCCTTCAGTGGGCTGCTGGCATGACACATCCCCTTTGCTATGACAGCTAATACTATGAGATGGCAGATAAATGGGATATGGTTAGTGACCAACTGCATTGTATGAAAAGATTGGGCATTTGCAATGCCTAAACATCATAAAAGCTATCAGAGAAGAGGAGGCTCAGGGGGACCTTATTGCTGTCTACAACTACCTGAAGGGTGGTTGTAGCCAGGAGGGGGTTGGTCTCTTCTCCCAGGCAACCAGAACAAGAGGACACAGTCTCAAGCTGTGCCAGGGGAAGTTTAGGCAGGCGGTGAGGAGAAAGTTCTTCACAGAGAGAGTTGTTAGGCACTGGAATGGGCTACCCAGGGAGGTGGTGGAGTCACAGTCCCTGGAGGTGTTCAGGAGGGGATTGGACGTGGCACTTGGTGCCGTGGTTTAGTCATGAGGTCTGTGGTGACAGGTTTGACTTGGTGATCTTTGAAGTCTCTTCCAACCTTGGTGATTCTAAACCTTAAAAGTGTTTTAATGCTCTACATAGAAGAGCATTTTTTTCCCCCTTTCCAGGAACTAATTCATCAAGTCTTTGCCAGTTTTTAGCAAGAAGTTGGTCTCATCAGTGCTGCTTGGTAGAAATGAAAAAGAGAACAATGTATTTTTGCATATTTTTTTGTGCAAAGAAAGCCCTCACCTGTGTGTATTGGTCTTGGGCTTGTCGTGTTTCAGTGCCAGAAGAAACGTGGGTACGCTCTGAGGAAGCATGCTTCAGAGAAGTCTTGTTACATTTTGTCTTTGGGGAATGCTGCATCACTTGGTGCTTGCATGGAAGGAAATAAATTTTCTCTGTGAGATTTTGTTTTGACTCTTCAGATAATGCTGGATATGAGCCACTGGATGAAGGAGGAGACGTGGTTTAATGTTTGGTACGTGTTGAGGAGCGAGAGCTGTTGCAGTGTGGCTCTGATGCTGAAGCAGAGCAGCATTTTGAACCCCTGCACAAGAGATGTGAAAGTTTGTCTAGGTGGGACCATATTGCTTCAGACCAGTTGACAGGGAAATAAGAAAAAGTTCCTGTGATGGAGAAGAGGGAAAGTACTGTTGGGATGCTGCTAGACAAGAGCCCAGCAGCAGTGGGGTGTTTGGGAATACGCCCGAGCTGGGGAATGCACTGATGAGCTCTGAATGTGTGCCTTCCAGCCAGGGAGAGTTGTGGAGTGGCTATGGCATGGACCACCCTGCATGCTGGGAACTAGTTGCCACCTCTGCTCCTTGCTCAGCTTCAGAATTAGCAAGCTATTCCTCATTCAAGAGCACTGTTGTGTCCTGGGCAGTAAGCAGTGTGCTGGGAGATACTGGAGTTAACTCTGAGAATTTCTCTTTGAAGTTAGCAATTGCTTGGTGCAGGATGCTGGGGTGTTAATTCACTGCTTGGGGCAGGATGGTGAACACTGCTGCCGTGGTGTGCCAGTCTTGGTGTCACTGCCTTGGTTGGTGGTCAGTGCCTTTGCCTAGTACAAAGCACAGGCAGGATTAGAACAGACACAGAGCTTTGTTTGCCTAAGTTATCTGTGTCAACTGCCATATGTGTTCTTCAGAGAATAAATCTTCTGATATGTCCAGCTCAGAGAGGTGCTTCTATATTGAGTAGCCAGGAAATGGAGTAGGTCTTGATCTATTGTTAATTTTTTGTGTTTCCTGTGGTTTTATTGTTTGTGTTACCAGCCTTAATATTTACATACTTTTGAATGAACCTTTCTTTTTTGGGGAGAGACTGCTTTGTGCATATACCTTGCAGAACAGGTTCTTCCAATATTTTTTGGGGGTTTCTTTGTACCTAATAACCAAACAACGTTTTCAAAGGAGTGGGAGGGGGAGAAAAAAAAAAAAAGATTATAGGAAACACCAAAGAGAGATAATCTAAGAATAGACTTATTCTCAACTTGCATGTACCCTTCCAAATGCCCTTGGGCTCTTTCAGAGCTTTGTAAAACTTGTTGCATATCAAATTACCTGCTTCTGGGTGCTTTATCTGAATAGCAGATGCTCTTACAGTTGGGTGTTTTAAATGCAAAGGTGCTTCTATGAAAATGTTTGTAAGAACAAAGTCGTGCTTCCCACTGAACCCGGGGCAAGTCAGTGGACTCTGCAGTGCTAATGTTTAAAAGTAGTGCTGGTGAATGCTGTCCAGCTATTTTGTCTGTGGAAAGCCTGATCTAGCCTTTTTTTCCCCCTGTGAAGTAAGGAAGATTTCATGGTTATGTTCCCTGGCTTTCTCCTGGGTGTGGAGGAGTGATGGAGCTGATATTCTGGAGCTTTGCCCCTTGGTATCGCAGCTAGCCTTTTCCATGGGTCTTTGGCTTTCTCTAATAACCTTTTAGAAGCTAATTTTAAATTGCCTTTAAAGAAGAAAAAAAAAAAATCCAGTCTCCTGGCATCAGCCTTCATTTGCAGCTACTGCTGTTCTTCATTGATTTTTCCAACTAGGTATTTTTTTGAAGAAAGTAAGGCAGAACTTCAGGCCTCCCCCCTCTTTATTTTCAATCTGTTCTCTCTGCCATGAAATAAAACCTCTTTGCACATTGATGAATAGTGGCGAGGAGGCCTGTCTGGTTCTGCAACAGGATCCATAAATAGCATTAGTGTCTGGTTTACTTCGGGAAGGAAGGTGTCCTGTGGTGGTGGGAGGGGAGCCCTGCACTCACTAGCAGTAGTTTCCCTGTCTGGGCAATGTTCACCAGCTCCACACTTGAAAAGAAACTCGATACAGAGTGTGTAGCTTAAACATTTGAAGTGCAGAACCTCTTCAAAAGCTCGAGCAAGTAGTGACTTCAATAGAAATGTGTTATACTGACTCCCCCTCCAACCCCCTCTGCTCTTTACTTCTGCTGGGGGCTCAAAAAGGACTTTGTGGATCATAAAGCTGGTGTGAAAATTTTTCCCATCACCCTTCCCCATATCTTGCTGCAGGGAGCACATCAGGACAGGCAGAGTGGATTGTCACATGTGGTCTGTCTATATAATGCTCCAGTGTTCAGGTGGATGGGACAGCTCTTGGGGTTTGAGTTGCCAGACTGGATCTGGAAGCTAATTCTGAAACCTGTTGGGTCTCAGGGCTGAGCTTTGGATGAATGCCTCTGAAGCACACCCTCCCAGTCATTTATAAGGATACCTTTTTTTTTGTGTGTGTGTGTGTGCCAAGAGCACCGGATTTGGTCTTCGGAGTGTTTGGTTTGTGGTACAGTTGCTAAAGGAGAAACCATAGTCTGCGCTTGATAAAAATCAGTTTATTCAGGAGAAGGGAAGTCCAGGTGGTACAGGGACTGCATGGTTCACCATCCTTGGTGCCCCAGATAAGCACCTTTCTTGCAAAGTGGCAATGGCAGGAGCCAATAAATATCTGCAAGGGTAGGTGTCAAGGTGAAGGTCCCCAGTCTCTTTTGAGTGGTGCCCAGCGACAGGAGAAGGAGCATCAGGTATGAGCTGGAGCACAGGAGGTTCCACCATGATGTGAGAAGACACTTCTGTATGGTGAAGGTGGCAGAGCACTGGAAGCAGGCTGCCCAGAGAAGTTGTGGAGTCTCCTTCTCTGGAGACTTTCCAAGCCCACCTGGATATGCTCCTGTGTGACCTAGGTGAGCGTGCTTTGGCAGGGGAGTTGGACGCAGTCTCCAGAGGTCCCACCCAACCCCTACCCTTCTCTGCTTTAGCTCAAGGCCGTTCTGTGAGGCTCGGGATGCTACTGTCCTGTGTGGACGGCAGCAGGCAAAACAAGGAAAAGTTTCCAGAACTGGAATAAAAAAGCTTCTCATTTTTGACCACCCCCTCCCTCCCTTAATGAAGGTGGTGGTGAAATGTTCCCCTGCTGTGCTGTATTTTCCTTTTTTAAACTGCTTGTGGCGTGGTTATTGCTGGACGTTGTGAAATGTAAATAACACCAAGGTAGTGAACTCGGCATTCCCGGCTCCTTGGCAGTGTTTGTGAATGGAAACATCTGTCCGTGTCCTCTCCGCTCCGCTTGCCTCGCACAGCTGCCCGCTGGGAGCGCGGCTCAGCACGGGGCCTTACGTGCTGCTGAGTCCTGGGAGCTCCTTAGCTTTGGCACGCGGACGCCACACAAAATGGAGGAGAAGCCAGAGGTTAAAATGTGGCATTTTTCTTTCTGCTGCGTGTTCTGGAGGCCCTATTACAAGGAAGATCTGGATGCGCTGGAACGTGTCCAGAGAAGGGCCACGAGGACGAGCAGAGGGCTGGAGCTGCTCTCCTGTGGAGACAGGCTGAGAGGGTTGGGGTGGTTCCATCTGGAGAAGAGAAGGCTCTGAGGAGACCTTATTGTGGTCTTCCAGTATCTGAAGGGGGCTACAAGAAAGCGGGGGAGGGACTTCTGAGGGTGTCAGGGAGTGATAGGACTAGGGGGAATGGATCCAAATTGGAGGAGGGAAGATTTAGATTAGATGTTAGGAAGAAGTTGTTCCCCATGAGGGTGGCGAGACACTGGCCCAGGTTGCCCGGGGAGGTGGTGGAAGCCTCATCCCTGGAGGTTTTTAAGGCCAGGCTGGATGTGGCTTTGAGCAACCTGATCTAGTGGAAAGTCTCCCTGCCTGTGGCAGGGATGTTGGGACTGCATGATCCTTGAGGTCCCTTCCAACCCTGACAATTCTGTGATTTTGGTGTAAGTCAGTAAAATATCTGGTGTTCTTGTGAGACCCAACACAGGATGGACCTGTTCTTGGGCTCTTGGCAGGGTCCAAGCTTTACTCCTGGTCTGTGCGTCTTGCTTGCATTTAACTCTCAAATCACAACCCCTTGCTTAGCAAATGCATAACTATTCCCCATCTCTCCTAGTCAGGTTATACAAATAGGCTCTGTCAGGGTGTAAGCTCGAACTGAAAAGGTGCATTTCTCTTTGGGCTTGGAGATGGGTGGTAAGAGTTGAACTGCTTTTAGGAGTAAACCACCTCTTAAAGAGCAGTGGGAATGAGGGGAACGGCATGAAACTGCAACAGCAAGTGTAGAAACGAGTCTAGGAAACCACCCTGATAATTAATTTGGGGGTTTTGAGCTTGAGATCTCAGTAGCTTTTTAATGAGTGGGCATTTCAGTTTAAAAAAAAAAAAGAAGAAATAAAATCCCAAACAAAACCCCAATACCTAAGAAATTATGCAAAAGATGTAGGACATACGTCATGAACGTTTCATGATGGGCAGAGATAGTAACCTGGGCTTCAGAGCTGTACTTTGGCTACAGGATGTAAATACTGCTTGTGCTGACATGGGCGAGTGTTGTGTGCCAGCAGCGTTGACAGGTTTGGCTCTAAAGCAAACTTTGTAGCAATTTCTGTAGCTTACATGAAAAAGGGTTTGAAGCATTGCCTGAAGTTTACAAATTCTGTCATATTTGTGGAACTTGAAATGGAGATGTTGCCTTGACCTGGGTGTTGTCTTTCTGCATTTCTGCTTGCAATTTGAATCATAAATTGGGGACAGTGGAAAGGGGAGGGACTGGGATGCTTTTGTTCCTGTTTAAAGGTAAACACATCGGTCACTTTCCTCTCTTCTCCCACTCTTTGTTTGCATGGGGTGAAAGAGAAATGTTTTGAAATGGATCAGAAATCTTTCTGGTGCCTAGCACTGGTTTACAGTGAGACTGCACGGCCTGGTTTTGTTGGCTTAGGGATAAATTCAGTGAATTAATACAACTGCATATGATGCATTTATGAAAAGACTTTTGCATGTTTCTAAAGCATTCAGGGATTCTTTTGCAGGGAAAAAAATTCTCTAGGGGAAACCTTAACTGTGCTAGCCAGGGAATTGCTCTGCATGCAATATATCCAGTTCTGAAAAGAAAATATGAAAGTGGGTTATTCTTAACATAAATTACATACAATTAACTGAGATTAAAATTACAGTGAAGACAGGCTAATAAGGGTTTTACTCTGCTTAGGAATTTGACTTAAAGCCTGCATTGGAGCCTGAAGTTGAATTTGAGCTGTTAAGTCAGTTGAAGTGTAAAATGCCTCCCTGTCTCCATTGGTGTAAGCTAATGCAGAGTTTTAACTGAATTAATTTCCCCCCCTATCCTTTTCATTGGACAGATTTAAAAGGGAATTATTCTAATGATTTTGTCTTCCCTTTTGAGTCATTCCAAAGGCTAATACAAGTATGTTGCATAATGGAGCAGGGATTGTTTCTGCTGTCTCCTCTAGTGTCTCTTCAGGACTTCCAGCACTGCAAATAATTGCTCAAGGCAAAGGTACACTAATACTATTTGATGAACAGGAAGTCTACAAATAGCCATGGTATTTTGCCATGATTATATTTGCAGTGATGCAGGTGTTTAGTCCTACCCATGGTTGGGAAAACCAGGGCTTCAAATAGATGTGTAAGAACATGCACATGAAGAGGTGAGCTGTTGGTTTGAATGGAAGTACAGCAGCAAGCTTGAATTCACAATCGTAGAATCACTAAGGCTGGAAAATAACCTTTGAGTCCAGCTGTAACCCTGCTACCATGACCACTGAACCGTGTCCTGAAGCACCCGATCTACGGCTTCTTGAACGCCTCCAGGGATGGCGACTCTAGCACCTCCCTGGACAGCCTGTTCCAGCCTCTCACCACTCTCAGTAAAAAGGATTTTCCTCAGGTCCAGTCCCTGTGGTGCCCAGAATTGAACCCAGTACTCAAGCTGTGGCCTCCCCTGGGCTGAGTGCAGGAGCACCATCACTGCCCTACTCCTGCTGGCCACACTGGTTTTGATCCAGGCCAGGTTGCCCTTGCCCTTCTTGGCCAGCTGACACATTGCTGGCTTCTGTTCAGCTGTGCACCAGCACCCCAGATCCTTCTCCACCAGGCTGAATTCCAGCCACTATGCCCCAATTTAAGGGCATAAAAGAGAAGAAAGATTTCAGGAGGTTTAGGCTGGAGGTTAGGAAGAAATTTTACACAGAGAGAGTGACTGGCCATTGGAATATGCTGCCCAGGATGGTGGTGGAGTCACCATCACTGGAGGTGTTTAGGAGGAGAACTTGATAGGGTGCTTGGTTGCATGGTTTAGTTGATTAGGTGGGTTGCATAATAGGTTGGACACGATGATCTGGAAGGTCTCTTCCAACCTGGTTTATTCTACTCAGTTGGGCTTCCTAACAGCAAAACAAAACCACCTGAACCCCCATTTCTTCTGAGGTGGCAAGATACCTGCCTGTGGTGTGGATTGGTTTGTTTGGGGTGGGTTTTTTGTGTGGATTTTGGTGGTCTTACATTGATGTGCTGCTGATTCTGGTCAGGGGAGGCTCCCACTGTTGTCTTGGAGCTTGGTGTGATAGTTTTGGCTCTCGTGTCTCACCCTCAAACTTCTCCTTAGTTCATGTGATGCAAAACCCCTTTTCTTGTTTGTGTGGTGAAGGAAGCAGGTTTGTGTTCACTCTTGAATTGGTTAGGTGACACCTGGTGTCCCCTCCAGACAGGGAGAGTGTTAAAACACCATATTAGTACTTAACTTGAGCGCTCTCATTGGTGTGCCTGAGGGAAACAAAATGCTGTCATTAAAGTAATAGTGTCAGAAATGCCTGAAACCAGCTATGCCGGGGGGGGGGGGGGGGAACGGGACTGACTCATCCTGCTCTTGCTCTGGGACCATGGCTGGATGCAGTAGAAGGATATCCTGTTTGTTTGTTTTCACTATTTTAGGTTTGAGTTTATTTGGGAACAAATTGCTTCAGGAGAAAGGATGATATGCAAAGGGGAATGTTTCCGTGGGTGATGCTCATAGCTGAAATGGTCTTGGAATACTAACTTTGAGAGGATATTTTGGCTCATGTTCATTGAACTGAACTACCAAGAACAGCCTGTGATGGGGAGAGAGGATGCATGTACCACAGAAGTGGAGCCCCACTCCTGTTACCTCTTTGAAGTTTCCTGCTTTTCAGTTTCCATTCCAAGTGGGCCCTGATGTTTTGGGGGGGGGGGGGGGAAATTGGAGTGTGTACCACGAGCAAGGATGCAAAAAAACTGCTGTACTGTGCATGAAAAATGAAAACTTATATCTGAAAGATGCACGGTGATGTCTTTCAGTGGAGTTTGACTCTGAAGCTTTGGTGAACATACCAATATATTTGTGTGCTTTTGTGGAATGGTATGAAAATAAGATTGTCCCAGTCCTGCTTAGTACCACAGAGTGGCTCAGGTTGGAAGGGACCTCAGAGATCATCCACCCCAACCTCCCCACCATGGGCAGGGATGCCTCGCAACTAGACTCAGCTGCTCAAGGCCTCATCCAACCTGGTCTTGAACAGCCCCAGGGAGGAGGCATCCACAGCCTCCCTGGGCAGCCTGTTCCATTGTCTCACCACTCTTGTACTGAAGAACTTCATCCTTCATCCTTAGATCCAGTCTAACCCTGCTGTCCCTCACCTTCAAACCATTTCTCCTTGTCCTATTGCTGGACACCCTGATGAAAAGTCCCTCTGCAGCCTTCCTGTAAGATTCCTTCAGGTACTGGAAGGCAGCTTTAAGGTGCCCCTGGAGTCTTCTCCAGGCTGAACACCCCCAGCACCCTCAGCCTATCCTCATAGCAGCGGTGCCCCAGCCCTTGGATCATCTTTGTGGCTCTCCTCAGGACTCGCTCTACCAGCTCTGTGTCCTTTCTGTGCTGGGGACATTAGAACTGGATGCAGCATTTGCAGTGAAGTCTCAGCAGAGCCAAGGGGCAGAATCCCCTCTCTTGCCCTGCTGGCCACACTCCTCTGGCTGCAGCCCAGCACTTGGCTGCCTTCTGGGCTGCATGAAAGCACTGCCAGCTCATGGTGAGTTTCTCATCAATCAATGCACCCAAGTCTCTTTCTTCAGAGCTGCTCTCAACCCACTCTGCACCTAGCCTGGGTTTGTGCCTGGACTTCTCTCAACTTCTGCTGTACTGGAGGAACTTGATCTTTCTAGGCGTAAAAAGCAGTACTTAAGATCTTTAGACATAAATGGTGCTGCCTCTCTAGGAAGGAACATTAGAGTAAATACTTAAGAGTGTCCAGAAGGTCTGGCAGGGTTGTGAACCCACACATGATGCTGTGCTTGGGTGCTTTTCCAACTGTAATTATGAATGACTTTGTGCAGCCAGACAGTGATAGCTGCAACACTGCCTTTTGTTATAAATAAAGCCTCTTCTGTGCTATTGTTTAAAGACTCCTTTGGAAGCCTGATTTAATAGTGGAGCTGAGAGTGAATAATTCAAAACCTTTATATCAAGTCCTTGTTTAAATTCTTAAATGAGCTCACCATAACCTTTTTATGCCCCCCTCCTGCATGTGTCATACAAATATTAGAATAATTGAGTTTTCCTAGTGCAAATGTTTCTGTGAAGCAAATTTTTAGAGCTTGATGTATGACTGTTTATGGAAAGGGGAATGTTAAAATCTCACACACCAGTGTCTATGCCAGAAACTTGGGCTTGCTTACTTAGGAACACAATGGGGGATGGGACCCTCAGCTTTGTTTGAGCAGTGCTAACTAAGCTCATTTGTCAGGTTGACTCTAAAAACTGAAGACATGCATTTGAAGGAATTCCATCTGTATCCCTCTTCCAAGCCTTCCTACAAACAGTAGCAGTGTGTACTTTAAAATATTTGCTTTTTTTCCCAGATAAGTGCTGTTTCTGACTTTTTCCTTTTCTCTCCCCTTTTCATGAGAGGAAGCAGCACATTCACAATGCATCTGCTTCACATCACTGGGTAGCTTTACAGAGGGATGCAGACCAGACAAAATTCATAGTTGTCTTCCAGGTTCGGTCCTTGTTCAGCTCGAAGTCCAGTTCAGGCTGGAGGCCAGACTTGCAGATAGGTGTTTTGGGTGAATTTACCGTGGCTGCTCACATGTATTACTCTGTGCAGACTTACTGGTGAAGGCTCATTAGTGTAAAGTCAGTTCTGAGTACTGATGGGTTTTGCAGGGCTTTTATTTGCCTTTTACCAGGATGTGTAGTGAATTGGCATTCATTTGTCTTTTGCCTCTGAAGAGAAGTGGAAGTCTTAAAAATTTAAAGCCAACTCAAGAAGCAGAGGCTGAGGATTAGCCAAGCAGCTGGGCAATGCTGTATTTTCAGTGGAGAATTGTTGCTTAATTGGCTGCGAGAATTCAATGGAAGCTGTTTCTTCTGTTTGCACACAAGCCTTCTCCTGTGCATGCTTTGGCAGCCCTCTAACATTTTTGGCACCACAAAGCATATGCTGCAGCTTTCCTCAGGATGAGATGGAAAACCCCATCCTCTTTCAGTGCATCATGAGCTGCAAGTTCTGAGTTGCATTGGTGGGGATTTGCTTTCTGGATTTTGGTGTTCTTTGCCAGCTTTTGTTTCTGAGCTCTGATAAAACCTCCTTTAACAGTCTAAAGGTGGTTACCACAGAACTGCTCAGGGACTTGTTGAGTTCCAACCACTGGTAGGTATCTGTGCCATGTGCCCCTCACAATGTATGCAGAAATCTGGACATCCAGGCTTGTGTGGTGAAACAGATTCTTAAGTGACAAAGAAACTGCTATTAAAATCTTCCATTGCTGGCAGTCCCAGCTATTCCAAGTCTAACTTCTAACAGTACACAGGGTAGAAACTAGGCATGTGTATATGCATGCACAGAAGGGGGGAAAACCAGACCATGGTCTTTAGTAGTGGGAACTTTTGGGCTGTGGGGTTATAACAAAAAATGAAAAAAACCCCAAACCAAAAGCCCCCAAACACACAAGGTGGGGGTTGGTCTCTTCTCCCAGGCAACCAGCACCAGAACAAGAGGACACAGTCTCAAGCTGTGCCAGGGGAGGTTTAGGCTGGATGTTAGGAGGAAGTTCTTCCCAGAAAGAGAGATTGGCCATTGGAATGTGCTGCCCAGGGCGGTGGTGGAGTCACCATCACTGGAGGTGTTTAGGTGGAGACTGGATGAGCACTTGGTGCCATGGTTTAGTTGATCAGATGGGTTTGGGTCATAGGTTGGACTTGATGATCTTGAAGGTCTTTTCCAACCTGGTTAATTCTGTTCTATTCTAACCCTAAACCCCAGCATCATCACAACAACCAACTTTGAATTTGCAGAATCAGACAGTGAAAATGTAAGGGCCCAGTAAGCTTCTTTTGGTTTTGACTCTTCTGAAACTGTTACGTGTGTAAAGTCCTATTTGAAGTGAACAGTTAGTTGCATCCAGCTCTGTAACAGCAGGCACTGCCTGTTGTGGTTTTCTTGTAGTTTGTCAGCTTGGAGGGGAAAGCTGGTCAGACTCAGTCCAGTTGTCATAATGAAGCTGAGAAAACTTGACCAAGGCACATCCAGTCCATGTCTCCTCATTTCCTTGCAGTGAGTATCAATGGTTCAGCAGCTGTAACTTGCCAGTGTGGATTCCTCAGGCTTGAAAACAAATGGACAGGTTTGGATGCCCTTCCTTTACCCATTTTTATTTTGAATATTGGTGTGACAAGAGTTGTTTGGAGACAGAGAAGATCCAACAATCTTCCAGAAGATGCAGAACAAGCAGGCTGTATGTTGTCATTCCATGACCACGTTCCCACTCCAGGGAACACCCTTTTGCACTTTGATAAACGTCCCTGTGTTAATAGTGCTAAACACACAGGAGCAATCGGGCATTGATTTATAACAGGATGTTGGCTCTTCAGATCTTGAGCTGCAAAGCATGTATGGAGATTGGTGAGCAGTATTACCCTTGTTTACTGGGTGACTCTCTGAAGCTTGGCACCTTTTCCTGAAATGCCCACTAAACCTGAACCTTTGCCAAGTGCGCTGCCGGAGTTTATGACTGAAGTCAGATTGCGACAGGCAAGATTTCCACTGCTGTACAAAGGAGGGAGAGTGAGTGCCAGCTGAGCTTTGCCTTAAGTGCTGTGTCTGAAGAGATGCAGGCTGGTGGCAGAATAGAAAGCAACTGTCTCCTGCTTCTCTAATTCTCCTCTTGATCACTGAGAAGAAATTATGTGATGACTGAGCAAACTAGCATGTCTGTACAGCTTGTGCTGAAATTTTGTGTAGAGTTCAGGGGAGGTTTAGGCTGGATGTTAGGAAGAAGTTCTATACAGAGAGAGTGATTGCCCATTGGAATGGTCTGCCCGGGAGGTGGTGGAGTCGCCATCATTGGAGGTGTTCAGGAGACTTGATGGGGTTCTTGGTGCCATGGTCTGTTTAGATGGGTTGGATTGGTTGATAGGTTGGACGTGATGATCTTGAAGGTCTCCTCCAACCTGGTTTATTGTATTGTATAAACTGAAGGAGAAAATGGGTTAAAAGAAGCTCTGCATTTTGCTGTAGCTCTCTTTTTGATTGCATAGTGGTATTGTGCAAAGCAAGACATCATTTGGGAGCCTTATGTACAAGCCCTATGAGGAGAGGCTGAGGGAGCTGGGGTTGCTTAGCCTGGAGAAGAGCCTCAGGGGAGACCTCACTGCTCTCTACAACTACCTGAGGGGAGGTTGCAGCCAGGTGGGGGTTGGTCTCTTCTCCCAGGCAACCAGCATCAGAACAAGAGGACACAGTCTCAAGCTGTGCCAGGGGAGGTTTAGACTGGAGGTGAGGAAGAAATTTTTCACTACAAGGAGAGATTTGCCATTGGAATATGCTGCCCAGGGAGGTGGTGGAGTCACCATCACTGGAGGTGTTTAAGAAGAAACTGGATGAGGCACCTGGTGCCATGGTTTAGTTGATTAGATGGTGTTGGCTCGTGGGTTGAGCTTGATGATTTCGAAGGACTTTTCCAACCTGGTTAATTCTAATCTATCTTTGGTACTTCATCCATGTGCTGACCCTGTGGACCATCTCTTGCATCTTGATACCTTTCTCAGTTTGGCCATTACCTGGTTGAGATTTGCACTCAATCCCTGCCTGATTCAAAGTGGTGCCTGTTTAAAATCTCATCACCTCCTGTTTTAGATTTTCCTGTCTAATAGTGTATTGGAGAATTTGTTGGTTTTGCTTTTATTGATCTCACTTAGCTTTTACCAGAGGAGGACAAACATTTAACAATCATTTGGAGTGATGCTGAGTTGGTTTCCCTCTTTTAAAACTGTGTGCTGTTTGCTGTTGTGGGTGTTTTGATTCTTGTTTGTTTTTCCTACTTTGTTTAGGGAAGAATAGCCTGAGAGAGGGGAAGGAAGAGGCAGGGTTCACCCCTGCCACCATCACTGTCAGCCCTAACTTTTGGTAGAGCTTTGCTGCTTTGGCTCGACCTTTGCAGACTTGAGAGATGTGGGTTTTGGTTGTATTTCCATCTTGTTACATTTTAAAAACTGTTTTAACTGTAGCAGATTGTTTGAACATTAATGGGGGGAATGTTTTTCAGAGTCCTGATGGAGTTTCCAGGCAGCTCTGCATCCACCAAACACTATACTGGCCTCTCAGTGGTGGGGTTTTGCTTGGTTAGCTCTGAGAATCTGCAAAGCAACTGGTCAAAATCGCTGACACATGTTGAGTAATGTGGAAATCACCATCCTACTGCATTGAAGTCTCAGTGCTCATGTCAGCAGCAGCAGCATCTGACCCCGAAGATTGCACATGAACTATCTTCATCTGGAGAGCATTTTTAGGCAGTGTCTTCCTTCTCACTTTGGGTAGTTTATCCTTTAGGTCTTGGGTATTCCTCTTTTGTCATTGGCTCAAGCTCCTAAATGGTATCTTTCTCCTTTATCCACCTAGTTTTGAATTCTTCTATTGCATGTATCTGGTGATGCCAACTTTAGTCTAAAAGTCTTGATTCCGTAGTTGAGTATCAGGAGTGGTAATGCCTGGCTCTAACAGCAGTATTTTTGAGTTGCTGGGTTGCACGCATGTGGCGATGCCAACTTCAGAGCACAAATCTCAGTTCCATAACCGAGTGTCAGGAGTAGCAATGCCTGGCTCTAACAATAGAGCTTATTAAGAAGAAATCCATCATCTTCTCCCTCCCTCTCCAAACCTCTACTTTTCAGCTTTGGAGCAGTTGTAACCAGCCTGTCCAACTTCCCTTCCTCCTCTCATGAATAAATCCCAACTGCCTTATCTTCTCTATCGGAAAGTCTTCCCTGGTTTTAGCAGCCTCTCGAGGAGCGTATAAAAGGGGCTTTCACTGGGCTAACAGGAAGCAAAATGAATAGAGGAACTTTTGATAATGGCCTGTCTGTCTGAGCAGGGGATCAGCCTGACTAAATTGTACCAGATTAGTGAATGATAGTGCTTCAGCTGGAGCCAGAATTATAAGTTTTTAATCTTGGAACAAGCAATGGCTTCTTCCTCCTAAACAGCAATCAGCTCCCTCTTTTATTTAGAGGCTTGCCATCATCCATATTCAGTTAGTTTGGGTGGCTTTTTCTTGATTGTTATTTGTTGGTTGGTTTTTTTTTCCAGTCTGCATTCATGAGGCCTGTTACAAGCGTTGGGTTTTGGTAGTGGTGATTTAGGCAGGACCTGTCACTGCCACATGATGTTTCTGCCAGAGACTTCTGCTGTGCTTGGGTTTGGCTTTTTTATGCCCATAGTGAAGTCTTGTATGTCAGGGTTTTCTTAATATTGGTCCATGTTCTGCTGCCTCACGGGCTTGCAGTTAAGCCTGGGCTGGTTTGACTATCTGTTTTTAAGTCAGAATGCTTTTGGTTTCTGCCATCTTTATCCTTGCTGGAGCGAGCGACTCTTCCTCTCTCCCCACCCCACAACTTGGTCTGGATTTACTGATAATCCAGCTTGACGGGAGGGACAAATGACTGAAAACCTAAATGGGGCAGCTTAGCTAATTGCTTTAGGCCTGACTTGTCTGCTGGATAACACTGGTTTTATTGCAGTGGAACGTGATTGACGTTTGAGGAATAGCACTGCTGTACTACTGGCAACAGCAGTGAAAAATCTGCCCTCTTGTTTCTGATGCATTTGCTGCCTGAGGAGCACCTTTTTATTACAAACGACTATCTGAAATGCAACTGATGGTGTGAATGGACTTATTTTTCCTTTTACTCACTGAATTTCCTGTTCCCAAGGAAAAAAAGAGTATTTTCCTACTTAACCAAATTTTTACCTTTTTCTGTGTTTTTCAGGCCTTTTTCCTTGGATTTTAGTACTGGAATACTTTCTAATGACAACTTGGCTTAGGTAAGTGAAGCAAGTTATATGTATATATATATTTTTGGGGGTATTTCTTCTTAAAATCACTTCCCCTATCTTTTGCATGTTGTGTTGTAACTGTGAGCTGCCAGCCAGCTGTGCTGTGGTTAGGGCTAGAACGACATAGTAAACAAGAAGCAGGGGCAGTGCCTGAAGTATGACATAAGGACCTCATTAATTAATCAAATGAAGTGGATGTGGTGTAGAACAATGAAATCCAGCTCTCATCTGCGTGTTGCTGCATAATCTCACCTATTTACACACTTTTTTCCCCTGATGTACTCTCTGTATTTGCTTTCTGGGGGGGAACCAACTTGTTGGCATCAGTGTCATTTTGTTAGGAAAATGAAGCCTTAGTACATCCACTTCTGTAGACAGTGATCCTCCCTCCCTTCCTTTATCTGCTCTCTATCAGAGGTTCTAGACAGGAGTTTCTGATACGGAGGGCAAATCCTAAGCTTGAGAGGTTTTTAGCCTGTATGAGAGAACCTGAACAACTTTAACACACACCCACCCTCACCCTTTCATCTTCTGAACCTCATCTGCATCTCTTGAAATGCTAAATTGAAGATGATCAGTGGTAAATGAAGTTCCTTAGTATTGATTGCAAGCACGTGATCTTGTCTACTTAGGAATACCTTTGCAAGCTCAGTTCCTGTGCCGCTGCATATCACAGCGGCGTTCTTGTGAGCCCAGGTCCAGCCTGGCAGTGTCTTGGGTGAGTGGAAAACCTATGTGTTGCTGCTGTACTAAAGTGTTTTGTCATTTCCTTTCTCTGTGATGGAGAGAAGGTTTGACCTCTCATGCAAGGCAACAAGTCCATCCCCAGATACACAGCTCATTTGATGCATTAACTGGAGTTGCTGTAATCCTGGATGAGGCCAATTAGTGACTGCAGTGTTCACACAGGAGTTGAAGTATCTTGACATCTATGCTGACAAAGATAAAAGTGCTGGTGTTTTTTGTAAAGTGTCTCTAAAAGGGTTTTCTTTTCTCTCACTCTGCTGCTGGGTCCATAGCAGTACCCACACTCTCCCTTTCGATCTCCTTCCAGTGGATGGTCAGCATGGAAGCTTCTGGCCTCTGCCCCTTGGGCTGATGGACCTTAGTGAAATAAAATGTATCCAGTCTTAAACCAGAAATTGTTTCCAGTGTGCTTTTGAGGAGGACTCCAGAAGAGTGAATAAGTCTTCAGCCTTAAAACCTCATTTTAGCAAAACAGAGGGAATCCAGAGAGGGTTATGGGTTCCCTTTAATTTTCTGTTTAGAAGCTTGTCTGAATTTATCTACTATTCCTTTGCCAAGGTGCTGAACTCAAGGTATGCTCTGGTGTGGCTTTTGTCTTTGCCACAAATGCACAGAACTAACTGACAGCCTTCAGGCTGTGGGTGCTCAACTGAAGATGAACGTCCTGGTTTTGATGGAACTTAGGTTTGCTAAATCTCAAGCAGGAGTGAACTGTAAGACAAAGCTGAAGCTGGATATGCTGGCATCCTTTCTATTTCACTAGCTCAGAGGAAAAAAACCTTGGCAGAGCCATCTATGATACATATCAGGGACAGCTTGTGGCTTGGGATCCGGCAATGTGGTGCTCGTGGGACATGCTTGCTGGTTGCAGTGTGCTTGTGGTTCCCCCTGTCTCCTCAGCTGCTCTATAGCTTAAGGAGTTGACTAACTTGCAGCCTGAGGTTGTATTTATTGAGGCTGCTGCCTGTCCAGAGAGTGGAGAGGACTCTGCAAACCAGGGAACTGTTTAGGCAGCAGTTTCAAATCCTTTTAACTTTGTGTGTTAGACACATCTATGAATATCTGCAGACCTAGCTAATAAATAACCCAGGGAATGGTAGTTAAGAGGAGAGGACGTAATTAATTCCGTCCTGTACTCTGCTTTAAAGCTGGATCCAGAGCACTAATGTGTTGTGCTGGGAAGGTAAACACTGTCATTATTCAACAATGAAATGTGTACAAGGCTGACACTGTTTTCCTCCTTTTGATTTAATAATTTATTTTTTCTTTACAACAGTGTGACTCTTAGATGGCTGTTGTTTGGTGTGGTGGAAGCCTGACAAAGCCCTACCCTTTCTGAAGGGTCATTACTCCTTTATTTGAATGGAGTTTTGTACTAACACCGCTCTGCTGACACAGAACGTGTGCTGTTCCAGAAGCCTCTTACTGTGTTTGCCGTTGGGGTGCTTGGCTGTAATTCCTGCAATCTAGTTTGGAGGGAGGGTGTTTTTGAATCATCAGGTGATCCCTTTTCAGCTCTCCACATGGCAGTGGTGACCCAGGTCAAATGCATGTGCCACGTAAAAGGAGAAAAAATAAGTAAAATCCTTTCTGTGGAGATGCTATTGAAGCTGATAGGAATTAATGTTGACTTGCAGAGAAAAGGTCTGACTATAGCCAATGCAAGTTTTCAAGGTTTAACTTTTTGATGGGGAGGGGACTATGGGAGGAGTCCTCAATTTATGTCTTAAAACACTTAAAGCTGCTACGAAAATGGTGATGTCTTTGCTAGAAGGAACAGTTGTCGTGGTTAAATGTTACTTAAAACAAAGTAGCTAACTTTTGGGGTTTTGATGGGAACTGATAACAGGGAAAAAAAGATCAAGTGATTGCATTGTGAAAGGCTCTCCCTTTACTACTGGTAATACAGCCTCTCCCCACTCCTTCATACTTCTCATCTTGGCAAATTTCTTGATATATTGTTAAACATACACAGGACAAGCAAAGACTTCATACACCTATTTCTGTCACGTCCATGGTGCAGACAGCCCACCCTGAATCACTTGAGCTTGCATGAAATGAAGATTTGTGTATCTAGAAGGGGTTGGTGTTTTGCAGCCCCCTCAGTGCTTGTTCCTGTGGAGCTGTCTTACAAGTTTTACACCTCTGGCTCTTCCAGCAGAAGTCTTGGGGCAAAAGCCACTCATGGTGACACCAGTGGAATAGTTGATGCAGCTCATCAGCAGCCTCCCAAAATAAGCGGTGGAAAGATGCCTGTTTCTCTTAGCAATATTTTCTTTGGAAGACAAGCATCTCCTCAGCATGTCCTTGGCTCTGTCTCCCTAGCAAACCAGAGCACCAAACACTCCTCCTTCCACTGCTCCCAGCTCAGTGTAAATGTTCTGTGTTAAAAGCCACATGATAAACTTATTTCTGTGTTCCTTCAGGGTCTCCTGCTTCGGACTGCAGAAAGCTTGCAAAACTCTCAGGAATCTGGAGAGGAAGGGAGTCCTTCCTTGGTATGGGTCCAAAAGAAGTTGCATATTGTCTGTTTGCACAAGCTCTTTCTTCAAAGTAGGGTTTTTAGTTTTGTTTTTTTTTCTTTTTCCCTCTATTTCTATTTTTTAGGGGGAAAGGATCCGACAGACAATCGTTAGCCCTTGGTGGGTGGCATGAAGCACTCTGACTGGAGAGGCTATTGTTGTGTGGTTAATGTGCTGTTTATTTTGCAGCCAGTGATCTTTTTATTTTGCTGAGGCAGATGGAGGGATTCCCAGTTCCACAAGCATAACCCTGGGAGAGATTAGCTGGTTTTAGGTTTCACCACTTGGATGATGAGGTTAGCCTGAGATGGAGATGCATCCCTGCGTATGGAAATGGTCTTGGCCCAGATCTTGTCGAGCGATGCAAAGCCTGAGAAAGGACCAAGAGGTCAACTTCAGCTTCCTAAGAAATGCAGTGTATGTTCATTCTGTGGACTGATGCATTTTGTGGTGGTGTTGTGTTTGGTTTTTCTTTTTTTACTTCAAAAAGAGTGAAAAAACTTAGTTGCCAGCTTGTGTTATTTTAAAGAATGTTTTAGTGAAGTACAATTATCTCTAAAGTAGAGCCTCCTTTCCAGCTACATAAATATTTATAGCAGTGCTGTTGAAGCACCAGTGATAAAGAGTCCTAAGAGATATTTTTCATAGCTACAAAGCAAAGAACACTTCTCCCAGTCTCTGCCTCTGAGCACCTTTCTTCCACATTACCTGCCTCCCTACTACTGAGCTAAGTAGCGTCCTTAGTCTGCAGACACCCAGGTCTTTATCAATCAGTAGTCTTAAGTAATTACTCTGCAGCTCTCCTAATACTTGTTAGAGAAATGAGCTCTTCTGCTTGTGTCAGTTAAAGATCTGACATTTTTTGATGGTGTCTAGAAAACTGAAGCTCTGAAACAAGCTAAAATGCACAGAAGCTTGTTTCCTCTTTGCTCACATGGGCACTTACTCACTTCCCCATCTGCTTTGAAGATTGCTGAGGTTCTTCCTCTGTCTGACCCACTTGGCATAAGCTACAGAAGAGTATCTTTCTTCCATAGCCAAGTTTATGGGGCTTCAGTTTATTTGTAAATAATCCTTGGAGTTTTGAGTGCTGCCTCTTCTCCTTCTTTCCCCTTCAGAATGGACTTGCTGTTGTTCATGTATGGTTTGGGGAAATGCTTTTTCAGATGGTGCAATCACTAGGCAAGAGGGCACACCAAGTGTGCTGAGGGGATTTCACTAAGGATCCATGATTTTGAGTATCTTCCTTGTGCAATTTTTATTTGTGGTCCTAGAGCAGAAGTGCCTCGACTGTGGAGGAGAGCTTTGCCCTTCTAGCTCTTGTGCAAGCAGAGTTTCAGGCTTCAAAATCAGTTTGAGGCAAAATGCAGGGCCTGCATAGAGAGAAACATCTTTGTAGAAACGTGTTATCTTTTAAAACATCTTTGAGAGCACAGACTGCTGCTCTTTGCTTTCCCTCCTGGGTACCTGCCCCACTATTTGCATGTGTGAGTGGCTATTTTAAGGTAGCATTAAACCCCCTTTTCAGCTTTACTGAACAAGATTTTCTGAGATGGAAAGTTGCAGTATCGCTGTTTAGGGCTGTTGGGTTACACTTGTTGTATCTTTGCAAGTTCAACTACTCTGGGTCTCTCTGCACACTGGAGGGGACCTCTTTTCCTGTTCCCATTCAAGTGCATGTCATGCCATATGAGATTTTGTTGAGTAGTTATCAATAGTAGAAACAGATACGAGGCTTTGTAGACCAGATGGTTAATTCTTCCAGCCTACCTTAATCTTTAAATTAATTTCAAGGCTTTCTGAAACATAGAAATCCCCAAGCTTCCCCCTAATTTCTATATAGGGCAGTTAAGTGTGTCTAACAGAAACCAACTTTCATCTGAGCACTGAGCTCTCGACAGTTACTAAACCTTTGACTTCTGTGTGTTTGTAGATACGAATGAGCAGTAAGAGTAACAGAATGAATTTCTTTGGTTTGGCCTTTCCTTGAAGGAGTGGTGGGACAGCCAACATAAATAACATATGAAAGGCTTGAGGTCATAGTCTTGCTGTCCTTAAACTCTTATTTCAGCGTTTCTCCTTGCCCAGAGTGAGCTTGAGCAGCTGTTACAGTCCTTTGCTTTTGCCCTGAAGGAACCAAGGTGTTGCTTCACATCTGCTTTTTCCTAGTAGCTTCACGTTAACCAGGAGCATGTGTGTCTGGGTTTGGGCTGATTTTTCCCTTCCTTATTTCTCCCACATCTTCTAGTCCTTATGCTGCTGCCAAAGCATGAGGTGATTTTTGGTTTTCTTTTGGTTTGGTGGGCATGTGATAGCCTTGGTGGGCTCGGAGGTTCTGCAAACCAGCTTCTCTTAACTAGAACTTTTCAGGCCTTGTGGTCTGGTAACAAGAGACAACAGCCCTTTGCAGGAATCTGGGCTGTCATTTTGTCCTGCTTTGAACATGTGGGATTCTAAGTGTCTCCTATTAAATGTACTAGTAGTGTAAACAAACAGTTTTGTTTAGTGTAAGCTCTTTATCCCAATAGGATTTGAGACCTCTTGTAAAGCAGTGCCTATAAACGTAAAATTAATATTTGTCATTATTTAAACAGAGCAGGATGCTACACAGAGAGCACAGCAGTTCCCAGCCCAGTGGCCTGAAAGGCAAACCTACTTAGACATGGACCATGTACTTTTTGTCTATTTCCCTATGAAATTGAAGGCATTGTGCACTTAATAGCTTTTAAAATTTGTGTCACTGATAGACTGGGTATGTTCTCACCAAGGCCAACAAGGCCAAGTGCAAGGTCCTACACCTGGGTCAAGGCACTCCCAAGCACCAATATAAGCTGGGTGAGGAGTGGCTTGACAGTGGTCTTGAAGAGAAGGACTTGGAGGTGTCAGTTGATGCAGATCTCAACATGAGCTGGCAATGAGTGCTTGCAGTCCAGAAGGAGACCTTACGCTGGGCTGCATCAGAAGCAATGTGACCATTAGGATGAGGGAGGTGATTCTGTCCCTCTAATCTGCTCTGGTGAGACTACATCTGGAGTACTGTGTCCAGTTCTGGTGCCCCCAGCATAAGAGGGACAGGGAACTGCTGGAGCAGGTCCAGAGGAGGGCCCTGAAGATCATCAGAGGGCTGGAGAACCTCTCCTGTGAGGACAGGCTGAGAGAGTTGGGGCTGTTTAGCCTGGAGAAGGCTCTGGGGAGACCTTACGGCAGTCTTCCAATGCCTGAAGGGAGCCTACAAGAAAGTCAGGAAGGGACTTTTGAGAAGGGCTTGTAGTGATAGGACAAGAGGGAATGGGCTGAAGCTTGAGGAGGGGGGATTTAGACTGGAGATTAAGAAGAAATTCTTTAGAGTGAGGGTAGTGAGACAGTGGAACCATTGCCCAGGGAGGGCATGAATGTCCCCTCTCTGGAGACGTTCAAGGCTAGGTTGGATGAAGACTTCTGTGACCTGGTCTAGTGGAAGGTGTCCCTGCCCATGGCAGGGGGATTGGAACTAGATGATCCTTGAGGTTCTTTCCAACCTAAACCATCCTGTGTATCTATGAATACTGCAGTGAGTGCAGATGTTAAAGTTGCAGGACACAGATAGGAGGCCCGTAGGGTGAGTCCCTGTTAAGGGTGGCAGATATTACACAGATTTTTCTGATGCAGTGTCTTTGGCACCCTAGTTGGCCTGGTACAGATACCAGCTTGAAAAACAAAGCCTTTACACTGGAAAAGGGACTGTCCTGGGTAGCATGTTGTAAAAAGTCTTGTGGTGTGTGAGAGTAGATGAATAATTCCAAAAACCTAGTGCTAGAGAGGTTTCCCTGCCAGGCTCTTAAATTTCATTGCTGTGTTAATTAGAAAGGAAGAAGCCCCTTAGTTTTTATGGAGTCTTCCAGCTCAGCTGAGACTCTGTCACATTAGATGCAACAACAAAAAACGATCAAGCACTTGTCTGGCTGCCAGGGGCCTTGTACTTCCAAATTAATTGTGTTTTTATGAATCAGTCTTAACTTTTCAAAAGACAGAGTTTAGGACTTGGAAAAAGCAGATGCTGCTGAACATGAGGAGGGATGGCAAAGAGAATACAGTGTTCTTGGTAATGAGGAGACCTCTGGCTCCCTAAGCTTGTTTACCAAGCTGCTGTTTTTCATATGCAAAATGTAAAAATTTTAGGGGGTAGAGAAGTGTTTGGTGCTTTCAAGTCTTTAGTTTGAGCTCATAATCTGAGAGAATTCAGTATCCTCATAGGGTGAGCTTGTGGCTAATCAGGCTTTTCAGATTGTCAGATATATAAGGGACTGGGTTGCGGGGGGGAAGCCCTTGCCTCTAAATGGTGGTAAAATAAAACTCCTGGGTATGGCTCTGATCAACATCCATTTCAGTGTTCCCATAAAAAGCTTATGACTTGGCAGGGTTTCAAGGGCTTTAAAAAAAAATTAAATATATATATATATATAAAAAAATGTTCTGTATACAACATGTTTTATTCATGTTGAAGGAGTAATGTTGCTGTATTTCAGAGTCTGCCACTGCATAGAACAAGTTCAGTTTGGTTCTTGGAGACTTTGGCTTTTCTCCTGAATAAAATAAGTTGTGACTTTATATCTGCTTTTTCCTAGTAGCCTTGTATTAACCAGGAGTATACATATTTCCAAGTTTTGGCTGTGTTTCCTCATTTTCTTTCCTGAAGTGCCCTGTGTTGCAGAATAAATGAATGATTCTTGACCCTCATCTGCGGCTGTAAAGTGTATTCCTGTAAACCTTGATGTTAAGCATCACATCCCACTTACTTGCTGTGATGACTGTTTGCCTCTTTTTAAACTCTATGTAAAGGTGCATTTGAAATTAGGCAGCTGAGAAATAGTCTGATAAAACTTGGCAAGTGTTGTTGCCCTAATAAAAGCAATTGAAAAGGAGGCTTTTTTGTTGTGAAACATCAACTTGAAGATGCAATTGCTGAAGATAATCTGCAGAGTGAAAATGCTGGGGAAGGGCAGATACAATTCTGCAGATACTTTGTACAGCTGAATTTAATGCTCTAGAAGGCAGATAAGACCATTCAAGCACAAAATCACAATTTGCAAGCCCAGACCAGAGTTACTTTGGTAAGGTTGCCTCTGCGTGGGGCTTGGCTGGTGATCAAGGAACGGGAGACGTCTGGTGTGGGATCGCTTGCGGTGTGCGAGGCACTGGGTCGTGCACTGAAACAGGAGGCTGAATTCAAACCCTGAACACTGGCCTCTTTTAGCAAGCACTGTGCAGTCTGCCCCTAGGACACAGCTTGGGTTCTTTGACACAGGAAAAGTGTGAGTGTGGGACTTCTTTAAAGTAGTTTCTGCTCCCTGACTTATCAAACTGTTAAATATTAAGTGAGATAGTGATGTCTTGCTCTTATGCATCTGGTTTGTGGGGGGTGTTGCTTAGTTAGTATTTATGAAGCATTGGAACACTTTAAAAGTGCTGCATGTTTGCAAAAAATACTGCATTTGTGTGTGTATGCTCCTCAATCTGGAGACTTCCTGCTGGGCAAACACTTGGCTGAGTCAGACAGGTTCTCCCTGACCTAGTTATCTCCTTGTTTGCTCACTCCTCCCATTTGACCTAAGCCATTAGTTCTTTACTCATACTGCTGTGGGTTTGTCATTCAAGGACCAAGCAGTTCTGGGCCTTTTTGCTCCACAAGTGTTCAAGGTCAGGGTGGATGGGACTTGGAGCAACCTGACCCAGTGAGAGATGTCTAAGTGGTCTTTAAAGATGACTTTCAACCCAAACCATTGTATGTTTCTATTAGCTCCTCCCTAGGATCCACACTGAAGCTAATAGGGGTTATCTCCCCTTGTCCTCTTCCAGGGCTGCCTATGGGCATCTTGACTTTTGCCCACACCCGTGAGGTAGAGCATTGGTTCCTGTCAGCAAAAAAAAGCACTTCATCCAGTCTCTCCCTTGTCATCCCACAGGACCTGCACAGAGGTCTGGCAGTTGCCCTTTAGGGAAAGCACTTGACTTCTGACTTGCTTCTCCAGAGAGGGGTTGGGTGAGCCTTAGCTGCTCTTCTCCCCATGGTAGACATGAAGATCCTTGGAGCTGGAGAAGAGTTCAAGGGCAGCAGCTGGACCTGGACCAAGGTTAGGGATGGACATGTGTGTGTGAGAAGATTACAAAGCAGAAGAGTTTTGGTCCTGCCTGTAGCAGGGAAAGAGTGAGAAGATGCTTTTCTAGGAGAGCTTGTGGGAAGTTTCTTGTGTGTCTATTTGTGGCCAGATATGGTGCTCCTTCCAGAAGTCATCCTGTAATGGCAACTGCTGCTGTTGTGATGCAGGTGCATTACCTCTGACCTGTAAGTGTTTCAAAACTTGGTTGGCATTCATCAGTACTAAACAGCTGAAAATCATCCCAGTGAGCACGATTTGATTAGTTATTGGAAGGAATTCCCACTTCCCAGATCAGAGTAGCCAGGATTGTTCAAGAGGCTTGATACCTTATCTGCAGATAAAAGCAGAAGTGTTGAACAAGAGATGCAGAAATACCAGCTGCTTCACCAAAAGCTGAAATCCTTTTGTTTGTAACCAAACTGAAGCTCTCCAGGCCTTGATGGTGTTACCTGCAGTGCTGGCATCCTCTGTGAAAAGAAAAGCTCGTGTAACTTGGTCTGCTTTCCCTTGCCGAGCCAAGGCTTTAATTCAAGCGTGGATAAAGCAAGGAATTTGATCAGGCTCCTAGCGTGGGTCACACTTTGAATGAAGTGAAATGGAGCAGAGCTGAGTTACAGGACACAAGGTTTTGCTTGTGAAATCTGAAGTGTTTGGCAGGTCTCTGAAAAATATGCATGAATGTCTCCATCGAGTTGCTGTGCACTCTGGCTCAGCTCTTTGCTGTTACCCCTGTGCCATGAGCTCACTGCTCACTCCATGGATGACACAGAAGAACTTAAGGTTTTTTACCTTGTCTGGTCCTATGAGCTGATTTCCTCAGCATCTCTTAGTTTTGGATGATACAGAAGAATTTCATGGGGGTGTTTTTTTTGGGCTGGTGCTGTCAGCTGCTTGCCTTAGCATCTCTTAATCATGGATATTTGTGGCTTGAGATAAGGTATGTGTTGAGTTGCCTTTAATCCTGAATTAGGTCTATGCACAGTCTAGCAGAGGAGGAAAAAGTGTTGTGCTGGAACACTTCTTGAGGGATGATGTGGGTTTTCTTAAAATAAAAATGAGGGGAAGGGAAAGGAGAATAGATGGTTGTGTGGTTTCAGTCACTATGAATGTTTGCCTACTGCAGCATTAGCTTGCATTTCATCTCTTCTCCCAGTCGTGGGAGAGGAAGGAAAGGAAGGAGGAAGTTGGTTGTACAATTTGAATTAAACTAGGTTAGCACTTGTTAAACTGGTGTGTGTTATAAGGCTGTTTATGGGGTTTATTTTGTGTCTTTGGTTGTATCCAGCATGTGTGGGAGTCTTGGATTTTGCAGTCTCTTGGAAGATCTGACACAATTTCTCTTCCTTGTTTCTTTTTATTTCTAGTGATTTGTTTAGCATTCTGCGAACAAGCCGAACCTCAGGTAACCCAAAATAACTTAGAGCTGACCCTGCTGTGAGGGGAGCTCTAGGTGAGGAGGTGATCTCTATCAAGAGGTCATCCCCTGATCTCTTGTGCTGTGCCCCAGCCCACGAGTTGTGTGTCTGCCACTCACCTTAGCTGGCTGGAGCTGAACTTTTGCTGTTTATGCCTGTTTAAGAAGTTAATCTTCCTGAAAGGCACTGAGCTGCTTGGCATGGCGTGGTTGCCACAGCTACAGGAGTGTGAACCAGTAATGCTGGGGTGGGGGGGGAAGAGGGATAAGCATTTGCTGTTCTTTATTTGCGTGGGGAATTACAAGAACCTGGGATACATTTAGTGACTTGGAACAATTTTTAGTTGAGCGCTGGCTCAGTCATGACCTCCACGTATTTGCATGATGAAACAGTGTGCAAACCGGTACAGGGCAGTAAGAAAAATCTGTTGAGATTGCAATCCCTTTATATCAGCTGACCTTGGTCTAGCTAATTGTGCTTCATGTGTAATTTTTAATTAAACATCATATACTTGAAGCTTTGAGTGAGTTGCTGGCATCTACTGAAAGCATCTCTGAAGCCTGCCCCTCGCTCCACGTACTGCACATGTTGGTTATCTTTGCCAGTGCACAGGTTGGTGTTTCACGTGTAGATGCATAAAGCAAAGGAAAAAAGGATTAATGTAAGAACTACAGAGCTGCTTGTTGATATCCCTGTGACTCAATTGTATCTCTAGCCTCTCCTAAATTTAGGTTTGTATTGCACCATGGGATAGTTAAAGTGCCATTCACTTGGGGGCTCTGGAGTGGCATTTGCCATTGTGACCTCCTAAGACCAAGATGATTTATGCTGTACCCTGTCCCTCCTCAGTGAAATCACAGAAGTGTTTGGCCTTGCATTCAGCTGATGTATTTTCAGAGCTGAATTGGACTTCTGTGAAGAGGGAGAAGTCCAGCAATTGCAGGATCTTCCTCCTTTGCAGAAGTGCTGCTGTGCTCTGCAGCTTCTGCTGCTCGCCTTCTCTCCCAGCTTCTTCCTGAGCCCTGGGGAAAGTGGTGAACAAGGTGTTTGACATCTCGAGATTGAAGAGTTTGCTGGCAACTTGCTGGTTTAATTCAGTGACTTTACCATTTTAATGTACAGTATTGGGGCTTTTTGAGCAACTTTTAAAATCAGGTCCAGGAGAGGGTATGACGACAATATCTACAGATGGGAACCTTGTGCATTGACCCTTTTTTAATGTGAAAATTGATGCTAAGTGAGAAGTCCTCTCGCAGACAGGTAGATGGAGTGCAGATTGAGGCACAAATAGTAATGCAGAGTGATGTTTGCTGACATTTCTGGGTAGTATTGTAAAAGTCAATGTTCTTTTCTGACTGCTGGTAGACTTTATGCTTAGCTTCTGTGCAGCTGTGGCTTTCTAAGACTTGTGGTCTGTATGTTACTAAAAACACAGCAAATAAACTTGTCCAGGCAAGAACACAGCCCTGATGCACTCTTGCTACCTAGAGCCCTAGGCCTGAAAGAAATACTGGTGTTGCAGATGATGGTAAGGAGTAATCTTCCAGGTCTCTCTCTCTGCTTAGTCCTTTTAAGGTTTTAGCTATGCTCTTGGACAAGATACTTATTGTTTAATTGCAGGGGCCATAAATCTTGTTGTTCCATTACAAGGAAATGCAAACCAAACCCCACCTTCTTTCAATTCCCAGTACATTCCTCACAGTAAAGAAGTCCCTGACAGTGATGTTGAAAAGAGTACATCTTTTGAAGCTGTGTGCAGATGAATATTCAACCCATGAGCCAGAAGCAAGCTGCAGCAGGGATTATGTGAGAGCTTTGTGTGGGTGGAATTGAATTCACCCATAGTTTACATCATAATATAGGAGAGAGGACCCCCTCTTGCCTTGACTTCTGGGAGCAGCAGCCCCACTGAAGTCAGAGCTGCCATTCACATGAAGGGGGATTTGCAGATTGCAGTCTAATTTAGATGTATTTGTTTGTGCAAGACCGGCTCAGTAATGCAGATAATGCACAATTTATTATCTCTGTTAAGCTTTCAGATTCACATCCAGATTTGGGGGAGTTCTCTGGACTTTATCATTCTGGCAGACGAGCCTGGCGTTTCCTGAGGAGTATTTCCTGAGAGCATTGGCAGAGGCTGTAATGTCTACCAGGACCCAGTAGTCTTGGGTCACAGGCTTCATAGTTTGTGAGCTGGCTGGCACGGAGTGCCCAAGAGGCCAGTTTTAGATGCCTCAGTGTTATAATATCTAACCAAGCAAAGCACAGCTGGTTGAGCATTGCCAGCAGTTCTTGACTTCGTAGGTGAATTAGAATGCACAGGAGTGACAAAGGCTTCTTATGCAAATGCAGGAGGGTGATTGAATTGGAATGAGCTTTCTGGGAACTGCCTTTTTTCATGGAGGAGTTGGGAGTTTGTGCTGCTGAAAGAGAGCTGCTGTTGGGATCTGTAACACTCAAGGATCCAAGGTCAGCCTTCACACCTTTTCCTGGCAGAACTTTAAGGAGGATGATAAGTCAGAAGTGGGAGAAGGCTTCATATGAAGCAAAGGCAAGCGACTCTCACTGGATGTTGAACAGAATTGGGTCCTCAAACTGAGCAAAAAGATGGCAAGTTGATGAAGGCTGTGCTTTTGCAAGGTATGCTCCTTAAGCTGCTCTGGTCGTGTTTGTCTTGGCATGTCCCTGTGTTGCTTTGCTGTGTTTGGATGCCCTCTGAATGTGGTGAGCACCTTTCTCAATCCTACCAGGTGATCCTTGTCTGAATGTCAACAAGCAGGATGTGCATCGTTTCCATTTAAGCTGTGATACATCTAGTGACATTTGTTTGAGAGAGCTTCCTCTGCTTGCTCCTGTTCCCCCTCTTGCCCCGTGAAGGCACAGGCTTATATTTAGTGGCTACAGTCCAGAAAAGGCTGGAAAATTCCCCATCAAAGAAGTGGTAAGGGTTTTCTGTCTCCCTTAGGGTACTTTGCTTTCTGTCCTTGACTCTGCTTCACATTGCCTTGGAGCAGCAACACTTCCCCAAGAACACAGTGTGCCTGGGAGGTAGGACAGATGCTTGCTGTGGAGGTTAATCATTGTGGATGCCAACGTGGAGTAAGTTCAGGTGTCCAGCACCGATTGAAGCTAGGTTTTAACATGAAGCATGAGAACTAAGTTGGAGTTGGTGGTGAGACCCTTTCAAAGGGGAATTAAAAAAAGCCACTGGGTCTCCAGCTTTACATCTGGGGGAGTAAAGGACATAAAGGATCTCTTTCTTGGGGTGGGTTTGATGTTAATGCAGCAGCTGTACCAAGCAGAGCAAGTATGCTTGCTGGGTGAAGAGCGTTGTGGGATGCTGCCTCTGCACACCCCCAGCATTCATTCCTCTCTTACTCTTTCCATGCAGTACAAACCATCATCTGCTGAGCTGACTTGGTGCTGGGCTGCTGCTTGCAGTCAGACAAGATGATGTAGTGTGGGAATAGCTTCTTGCTGACATCGTCCCTGAGATGGTGAGAAAGAGGAGTCCTGAGACATTCTTCTGCAGACCCCAGTTCAGATTGCTCTCACGCTCTCTTCTGTCTGGTGTTTATCCTACCCTCTCCAAGCAGTTTAGGAAGGGAGTGGATGTGGATCATTGTCACTTAAAAACCAAAAAGGTAGAAAGATTTTTACTTTTACCTTTAAGGACTGATCATGTGGCAAAATGTCACTTGTTTAAGCAGGAAATGGACGCATCTGAGTCCCAGGCTGTGGCAGTGTGAACTTAATTCTCAGTGCAACAGGCAGATGATGGATGTTTTGCTGTGAGACAGCATTGCAGAGGAGCTCAGTGTTGTGCATCTAGGATGAGGGTATCTTTGGCTTATAGTGAGAAATTCTGCAAAGACTGGAATCCACCAAACCAATAAAAACCCCCACATTACCCTGAGTCTTCTACACAAGCGTAGCTCAGAGGGCATGTCTCAGCACGTGTTATGTTTTGTAGCTCAGATGCAATGTGATCAGTGGTAATCTTGCCATTCTAAGGAAAGTGGCCTTAGGAGCCCAAATTACCTGACCAAAGGGATTTTTCCATTCTCATAACTTCAAAATTCCTTCTGTTTTTGTCATTTATGTGCATCAGGACCATCCAGTAAAGGCACACATGCTTACAATAAAAAGACGACTGAATCTGCATTCTTCTCTGTTGCTTTCATGTGGGCCTTTTGGCTCATGACTCACAGGCTCTTGTAGGGGCTTCTGAGCCAAAAATGCAGCTGCATTTTTCTGTGTCACATGCTACCCTGCCAAATCCAGTAATAGCAACTATTGGACAAGAGAGATGAGAACAATACAACCTGCCTTACCACAAGTGTGTGTGGAATCGTGCTCGTGGGAAGCTGAACATTTCTTTCATAGCAGCTAAACATTCTTATAAACTTCCATCTCCTCAGCCCTGTGCATATGCTGCTTGTTAACACCCTGGGTGCTTGTGGAAATACTACTACTAATAAAGGATGTCTCTATGGTTTTGTGATGGAAGACCTCTTGCCAGTGACTGAGTTGTGCGATGTTGCTAGAACAGCGAGATCCAGCAGTCAGGGAGAGGGTTTGAGTTACAGCTGGAAAGCATTGAGAAATGCATTGTTTTGGCAAATCATTCAGCTGATTTCAAAGGAAAGAAAAGGAAAGCAGGGATCCTGTTGCATCCTCAAAGTGGACCTCATTCCTTGTATAATGCAGATCTTTCCCACAACCACCTCACCAGCAAAGGAGTCCACCAGTAACGAGCAGTCTTTTGCATGGTGTTTGAAAGTAATGGATTGGTAGTTTGGCTCTTTAAAACCTTCTGGAGAAGGCCTGTGATCACAGAATCACTAAGGCATGGAAAAGACCTTTAGGATCATTGAGTCCAACTGTAATCCAACTACCATGGCCACTAAACCGTGTCCCGAAGCATCACATCTGCAGCTTCTTGAACGCCTCCAGGGATGGTGACTCCACCACCTCCCTGGGCAGCCTGTTCCATCCCCTCCACTCTCTCACTGAAGAAGTTTTTTCTAATGGCCATCCTAACCCTCCCCTGGAACAGCTCAAACCCAGTTCCTCTGGTCCTGTTGCTGGTTACTTGGGAGAAGAGATCTACACCAGCCTCACTCCATCCTTCTTTCAGGTAGCTGTAGAGAGCAATGATGTTTCCTCTCGGCCTTCTCTTCTCCAGACTAAACAACCCCGACTCCCTTAGCTGCTCCTTGCACAATGCCCTCCCAACCCCTCACCAGCCTCTCGGCTCTTCTCTGGACATCCTCTAGCACCTTAATGTCCTTCCTATCTTGTGGCACATAGAACCGAACCAAGTACTCAAGCTGTGGCCTCAGCAGGGCCAAGCACAGGGTCACTGTCACTGCCCTATTCCTGCTGGCCACAGTGGTTTGGAGCTAGGCCAGGATGCCCTTGGCCTTGTAGCCAGCTGGGCACACTGCTGGCTCATGTTCAGCTGTCCACCAGCACCCCTGGATCCTTTTCCACCAGGCTGCTTTCCAGACACTGCCCCAAGACTGCAGCATTCCTTGGGGTGGTTGTGACCAAAGTGCAGGACCCAGTACTTGGTCTTGTTAAACATCATTTTGTGATGGTTGTCATCTCCTGGTTTTTAAAGGGTAAAATTGGGTGAGGGCATCTTCTCCTCCAGGTCTTCCAGGTAATGTTTACTCTGACCTATCTGGAATAATGCAGACTGTGCAAGAAGTTGTTAAACATCAGTGGCTCTTCTAAGCTGAAAATCAAAATCAAGCCTAATTGATAAGAACAAATGCCATCTCTGTTTAGACTCTGCTGTTTTCTTTGTCCCATTGCTCTTGGGCATTAGGAGAGAGGAAGGGTCTGGGAACAGAGCAGTAGCTGAACAAAACAAGGTGAATCAAGGGCAGAGCAGAAGGCTTAACTTGCAATTTCCTTGTCTTTGTTGGTTTAAGCCTGACCCTCCTCATCATGTAATGTTTTGTGTTTAATTTCCTTTGATGCTCAAGGAATGATTGGGGCAGGCATAGAAGCTACCAACCATGGTCAGGTGGGGCATGCAAGATTCAGATAAAAAACCACCCCGTTTTTTACTCCCAGTGGAGGCTAATGCTTTTGTAAAAAGTTAAGAAATATTGGGTGCAGAGAAACTTTTTAGCCCTGGTTGTCCTGTAACTTTGTTCTGTAGCCTTGAGGATGATAACAGAGTCCAACCTCAGGTGTTCTGGTGAAGCACAGAGGGAGCTAGATCAGGGCATTAGTGAGCAGAGCCTTGCTGGCAGCAAAACTGTATGTGTTCTTTTGCTGCATGTCTGAGTTGAGCTGTTCTTTCCAACCTTGCCTCTCCTGATGCTCTGGCAGCTGAGAGGTGGAATTTGCAGAGGAAAACAGCTGTACTTCAAGCTATGGAAAAGTTACTGAAGACAACTCCTTTGGGGTTATTTGGCTTGCTCTCCAACTTTGAATTGCTGCTATAAGCATTTAAGAAGCAGGCCTGATCATGAAGTCATGGGCTTGAGGGGAAACCAGGGGTGAAATTCTTCGTCCTCCAACAGAAGCAATAGAAGTTCAGTGATCCAAAAGCTTTCACCTGACCCTGAGGTCAACTTGAGCCCAGAAACAAACCACCTCTCAGCCTGAAACAGAAAACCAAAACCAGCAGGTAGATGTTTATCTCCTGCAGAAACATTAGAAAAACATTGTGTTGTCTCCATTTGTCTGACCCCACCATCCCCATTCCTCTTCAATCACATGCATGCCTGCTAGCTCATTGCTGCTCTGGAGGCTTATGTGGCAAGAACTCTGATGCTTAGGAGTTAGCTTCTGCTGCTTATCCTTCCCTCACCTGAAGATCCTGAGATCTCTTCCTCTTGTGTCACCACCCAGAATTTAAGAGCCCTCCCCTTGTGTCCCTGGGGAGCATGCTGTTGACGAGAGCCTCTAGGTCATTTGTCTGGATCACTTCATTGTCCATCTATCTTTTTTTTTTTTTTTTGATGGTCCTAGGGCAGCTTCTACTGGGCTTGCCCAACAGCAAGCCCAGGGCTTTCTTCGTGCTGGTCCCAGAGCCCCAGCCCCTACTCCTGGATCAGGGAATTGCTCCAGCAGAAACCTTAATGTAGCAGAAGAAAGATGAGTCTCAGTCTGGCTGACCCTTGGTCTGCCCAGCAGCACATCTGTGGATTGGTGGCAGTTTTGGGGTGAAAAGGCCTTTGGGTGGCAAGTGTTTGGGTTTGTCTTTAAATCAGTTGTTGAAACCTCAATAGAACTGAAAACCCTTGGTGTGGGGTGAGCCAGCAGCTAGCAGCAGCAGACTAAAGCTTAGCTGTGTCTTTTCCTGGCAGTATGAAGTGTCAGGTCTTCACTGGATGATGTGGGAGCTGTAAGATTCATTTGCCCTTCATAAGCTGCCTGCTTAAGAGATCCTCTGTAAGGATGTAACTCCTGCCGGTGAAGCTGGCTTTCTCCTCCTGTGACGCCCATCACTTTTTAGGGTCTGGTGGGTGATCTGTGATCTCTAGCAGCCTCTAGTGCTAAATACTTAATGCTGTGTGCTTGCAGTTTCTGGGCAAACTGCCGCCTGTGTCTCACTGTCCTCCAGGGCATACATCTGTCTTTCTGGGCTTAAGTGTGCTATGGAAAAACACAATGACCAGGTAGGTTTGGAGTCCCTCCAGAGAAGGAGACTCCACAACCTCTCTGGGCAGCCTCCTTCATGCCAAAGAAATTTTTCCACCTGTTTAGATGGAACCTCCTGAGCTGCAGTTTGTTCCTATTTGCCCCTTGTCCTGTCACTGGGCACCACTGGCAAGAGTCTGGCCCCATCCTCGTGTTCGGGTTCAGCACGTGGCTGTTGTGTGGAGGAAATCAGTGGGGATTAGCATTTTCTTGTCGATGCACCACTGGTGTAGGAAGTGAGCACTTGTGCTCAGATCTTAGTTTTCCTAAGAGCTGTACAATATATTTGTTGTGGAATTTTAAAAGAAACTTTTGCTTATCGCTCATGAACTGACATTGGGGACTTCCCATGGACAGGCAGCTGAAGTTCTCTGTTGTCTTGAAGTAGCAGAGAAACAAATAACCTGGAAATTTCAGGAATGTGGCTTTATTTTAAAGTTCTTTTGATTCTATCCAGGAAAGGCCTTGAGCAACCTGATCTAGTGGAAGGTGTGCTTGCCAGTGGCAGGTGGGGGTTGGAACTAGATGATCTTGGAGGTCCTTTCCAACCCAGACCTTAGACCTCCTGGTGAACTTTTTACCTGAGCATGTATTGGAACACTTTGTAAGTGCAGATCAGAAAAAAATGTTGTGTAGCAACAGATTTTATCTGAGGACTAAGTTCTAGATTTAAGCCTGCTGCTGTTAAGGGTAGGGCAGCTGGAGGGGGAAAAAAAAGAAACAAAAGTCAAATTGTCTTGACAAAAAGATAACTCAAGCATCAACAAATGAAAAACACAGAATAAAGCTATTTGGCCCAAGGTAAGAGCAACATGAAATACTGTGGTATGGTCCCTGCCTTAAAACATTTTCCTTCAGGAAAAAAAGCATTGAGCAAACTGGTGCCTTAAAAGCAGACAACTGTATTGCTGTCTGTTAGACACTGAGGAGCAGTCAGGGCCAGATACCTGTTGTGAGAAATGGTAGCACTACTTTTTGCTGCTCAGATGATTCCTCTGTGTTGTTGAATAGATTTAGTTACAGCCTTGGTTCAGTGGGTGGATGATGGTTGAATCTGTAGCATTAAAGCTTTCTTACAGGGGCAAACTACTGAGTGTCTGTGGGTAGCTGGGAAAAGCTCATCCAGTGCCCTTTGCAAGATGCACTCAGTGCAGAGGTGTTGCTTCCTGTCAGTCTCCTCCTCTCTTGTTCTGTCCACCCTGTGCTCGTGGACCAGTACTATGAAGAGGTTCCTGCATGTGCAGGATGGTCCCAGGGCATCAGCTGTGGTTGGACTGTGGAACCAGGTAACTTCTGCAGCCTGTTTATGAGGACAGCTTGTGCCTATGGTATGGGCTGCTGGCCAGGTAGACTTTAGCCCTGTGTTGACCTACCTGAGGCCATCATCTCCTTGTGCTCCTTTTTTCTCCCCTTGATAGTAAAGAAGAGAAAGGTGAGTAGGAGGAAGTCCTGGGTCAGGTGGTAACCAAATGTATTGATACAAACAGGCTGTGGTTAGCTGAAGCTGAAGGAGCAAAAACTTGCCTGGTCCTGAAAAGTATTGTGAAGGCTGTGCCTGTCATGGAAGAGACCTTTCCAGCTCAGGAAGACCAGTGAAATAGGATTTGTGTGGTTGGTTTTTCTGGGGGTTTTGTTTGGGGTTTTGCTTGTGCGGGTTTTGTTTATGTTTAAAGTTGTTATTGTTTATTTTTGTGTGGGGTGGGTTGGTTTGTTGTGGTGCTTGCTTATTTATGTTTTTAACATGGGCTGGTCTGCTGTGATTTAGTTCTGTTGCTAGTGAACCTCACTTGGTGCTGTGCAGAAAAAAGGCAGGCAATGCCTGACAGATTAGCCACAGTGGCAGGAATACAGGAAAGGGGAGAGCCAAACGGTTTGGGGCTGTGTTTGGAAGAGGTGAATCACCTCTTGCACAGGTGTAGATGGGGTGATAGCCACTTAGAAGTCCTAGATGCACGTGGAACCGCGGGTAGTGCCTTTGTGTGTGCTTGGGTAGTGCCTGCAGCTCCTGTTGCCACTAGAGGTGTTGCACAAGCGGTGGTTTTACCAGGTACACTGGAAGAAGGGTGTGCCCTAGCAACTGGGAGTCAGCTTTAACTTCTTGTCTTCCTTTCACTGCTCCTTGCACTGAGAAAAAAGCTACTTTGCTGCACCTCCGTGGGGTGGCTGAGGAGGGGGAGGGTGTTCCGCTGAGCAAAAACTGATGATGGTGATCCTTCAGGGGATGGTTGGGAAGAGACATCGAGTAAGTCCATGAAGGACAGTACGGGCAGATACGTCAGCAAAGTTGCCTAATTGTCCAGTGTACCTGTGGCAGGATTTGGTAAGTGATGGTAACCTTCATGCAGTTTGGGTTTGTTTGTTTCCAGGATGCCTGGCAGCTGGTAGTGAAGTCATTGCGGTGCTGGTTTGGTCACTGGTAGTAACTCTTGATTAACGATAAAGGGGGAGGAGTGCACTTTGCAGAGGAAATAATGAGCAGGGCTTACTCTGGCCACCTCCAGCCTGTGTGTGAAACACTCGAGCATACAGGCACAGCCTGGGTTTTACTCTGTGTCAATGCAGAGCAGTAGCAGGTTGACTTAATTTTAGGCTGTGGTTGCTGTCAGCCTTTTAGATGCAGGTTATATGGACATTAGCTGACTGGTTTTGAGAATCTTTTTGCTGGTGACAAAGCTTACTGCCTCCCATGGCACTGGGTTGTTGGGGTATGGGCAGCCCCTGTGCCATGTGCTAATGCCATTTAATAATGCCCCTTGCTTTTCTACTTGATAATATACTGTTACTATCACCTTCTTTAGAAGTATTACTGTTGCAGGTGCCTGCTTTTAAGCAAATCAATGAAAACCATCTGTGTTGGGTGGGAGGGTTGAACTTTTGTAAAGCCAATCAAGCAGCCTGCTGAAGTAGTTGCATGGACAAGATACTCTCTGGGTTGCATGCTGGTGGTTTCCAGCTTTGATGTAACTGCAGCTCTGCTTGCAGCAGCTACCTGTGCTGCTTTCTGCCTTGGCAAAAATGGTTCTGTATTTAAAGGAAACAAAATCCAAAAGCACTTCAATTCTCTGAGGTTTGTTGTTGCGTACTCGGCGATACTTCTGTGACTAACAGCAATGTGGCTTCAGTTGTGAAGTTCATATGTATTCAGCATGCCTTGCAAGACCTTGGAGGGGTCTGAACGAAGTGTGTGCCAATGTGCTTTGTAACCACAGACCATGGGCTAAGGCACCCAGAAGGGAGCTGGGCCCCTTTGGTACAGGATGGGCCCAGAGGCTTCATTCAGAGGTTCCTCAATTGTCTCTGTAAGTGGCACCAGCTCAGCCCTCCGCACTACCACACTGTGCCCCATGCCTGCTTTGCTGCTGGCATCGCTTCTGCCTTTTGTGGAGCATGGTGTGGGTGGGAGAGCATTGAGGGTGTGAGGAGGGATGGTGTGCAGGAAGGGTCATGGGAAAATACAAATTTCCTCAGCCAGATTCTAATCGACTCCGTACAGTTTTTATTTTAGAGGTGAAAGTTTTCAGATGTGAATAATGAGATACTAGTCATTTTGGAGAGCCTCTTCTTGAGGTTTTTGCTTGAACAAGCATGTGCAAATAGTGGTAAGCAGCCTCCTAGCTGATAGTATCCTGCTTCCTTACTACTGAGGTTTCAGTGCTATTAGTTTTCTTCTGAGCCCTTCAATGCTGAACACAGAATGACCATGACACTTAACTGCTTTTCAAAATCCAAATTACACCTCTCAGCCCTGACGCTGGTATAATGATTTTCATCTGAGCACTTCACAAAAAGAAGATAGAATTAGGCTGCTGAGCTGCAATTTGGTGCTGTGTTTATTGACATAAAAGGGCAATGCAGCATGAAAGAGTCTTTCCTTACAAGTGACTTCTCCCTTATGCTATAGCAATGTAGTGAATAGAAGTGAAGTCTGGAAGTGTTTGAGTCTATTCAGTAAAGAACCCACACTCAGAAATCTTCTCTTCCACCTGAAGTGTTCGTGCTGGATGCTCATCAAATACCTAAATTGCTTTATTTGTTGTCAGAGTTGATGGGTGATCTCCCTGTTGACCTTGTGCTGATAATGCTCCTTTAAATGAGAGTACAGCTGGGAGATAAATCACACCATGCGGTACAAGTCACCCCAGTAGTAAACTGAGCAGGTTTCACTGGAGTTATGTCATCTCTGTATGATGGGATGTTAATGCTGAGAGGAGAGTGCACTACTTGTAAGATATAAGGGGTGGTTAGGACAGATTTATTAGATATATCCACTGAGTTTGGTAGTTTGGGAGGTTTGGGAAGCGGGCTGACTTTGCTTTGGAGCATCTCTTCGGCTCAGCTGTGGATGGCATTGGTGCTTTAACACTGAGCTCTTCACCTTTTCCCTTGAACTTCTGGGGCAAGGGAGGTAGGTAGGCTCTTCCAGACTGGATCTCACATGTTTGGAGTCAGATGATGGCTGTGGGAAAACGTGATCTGCGCTATGCAAGTCTGCAGCTAGCAGCCTAAATGCTTAATTGTTTGAGCTGTTGTGTAACCCACTGGTAATCTCAGCACTGGGTTGCAGGTTTTTGTTGCATCATTAGAGCTTCTCTTTGATTACTGGTTTAGGACCATAACACAGATCTGATTTATGCAATGAAGTGCTCCACAGCTCCAGGGACGTGTTGATCTGAACAGTAAAGCCACTTCATGCAGTGACTGTCTGGCCGGCGCTGGGCAGAGCCAGGCAGCCATGTGGCAGCCAGTGGAGGCAGACAGCTTTTGAAGGAAGTGGGGACAGAGCTGCTGTGTGGGTGGAGAGGTGATACCAGCTGGATTACAGACTGCACTGGCAGTCATCTGTAAAGCCTTGGGTGGGTCGCTTCATTTTCTCACTCTTTGAGTCTCCTCCCAGCATTCATCTGTTTAGCCTGTCTAGAGAGTGGCAAAGGAACTCTTTCTGCTTGCCCCCGTGGAGCAGGGGCTTGGCTGGAGCTCCACTGGCAGTCAGGAATGTAGACCGGCACTTCGTATTTTATACCAAGGTGATCCTTAACACAGAAGAAAGCTTAGATTCATGTGTGTGCTGATATTTGGGTTTAACATGTATCTGTTCCCTTATCACAAAGTTTCTAAGTACAGAATAAGATCTTTATTGATTTTTTTTTTTTTTTTTACATTTTTTTAATTGTTTTTGAACTGTGGAAATGAAGAGAATCAGTTTTGTACCTGAGGAAAGTCAGATTAAATAAGTGAGTTCTGCAGCCTACCTACATGGCTGGAGTTAGAGCACCTTGCACCTGAGGATGATTTTTGACTTCATTCCTGTGATGGAGTTTCATGAGCCTAGTTAGCTTAGTTTTGTGTGCTAGGAGTAGCTGTGGGCCTGAGTTGTTATTGCAGCTTACTGCTGTCTGCTTCGTCTTTTAGCTAATTACTCTGATGTTATTCCCCAGGAGCAAGGGGGATGGTAGTCTTGGCGTGGTGGTTCAGTGAAGTGTTAATGCATGGCACAGGTTTTAAACTCTCCTAGAGGTGAGTTTTATTATCTCCCTCAGACAGTCAGCCATGATGGGCTTGTGGAAACAATTTGAAGCTCTTATCTCAATCCTGAAGTGCTTTTACAAGACTGGAAAGAAGCAGTTGCTGCTTAAGATCATAGAATCATAGAATGATTAAGGTTGGAAAAGACCTCAGAGATCATCGTGTCCAACCTATACATAACACCTCGTGACTGACTCAACCATGGCTTCAAGTGCCACATCCAGTCCTTTTTGGAACACCTCCAGGGATGGTGACTCCACCACCTCCCTGGGCAGCACATTCCAAGGGCCAGTTACTCTTTCTGTGAAGAACTTCCACCAGATTATGAAGATAATTCACCTGGTCACACCTCACAGAGATGTTGTCTCCATCACCCTCCATTTCAAGGGCCAGGCTCCAGCAATCTACAGCTAGCAGCCTGGACACCTGCATGCTTGTGTGCAGGCTCTCTCTGGGTACCTACTGTTTTCATAGAATCATAGAATCAGTCAGGGTTGGAAGGGACCACAAGGATCATCTAGTTCCAACCCCCTGCCATGGGCAGGGACACCCTACACTAGATCAGGATGGCAGGAAATGATCAAAGCATGTGAAAGGCAGGTTTAGAAGAAATGGCTACTCTGCAGTTCAGGTTTGGTTTTCCAGTGCAAATAATATGGGAAACTGCAAAATTCAGCAGACTTCAAATTGCATCATTTTCTACATGATCTGCAACCTTTGCACACTGAAGTTTGAGAGGTAAAGGGAAACCTTTCATGGGGCTTTCATAAGCTGGCTGGTATAAAATTCCTCGGGGAGAATAGCTTCCAAGCCATCCCAATCTTCCTGTGTTTGCTTAACCTGCAGAAAGTGAGCAGTGACCAAGCTTGACATGCTCACATGCAGCTTCAGTAAACCAGAGATCAAACAACTGGTACAAGCTTGAACATAGAAGATTTCACCTTGACACCAGGAGAAACGTCTTTACAGTGAGGGTGACGGAGCACTGGAGCAGGCTGAACACTGTGACGTGTTTTGGTTGAAAGAAGATTGAGTTTCTGGACCAGATCTTGCTTTTATTAGTAGTAAAATCTGTATGGGTCACACAAATATTATTCTGTGTAATTGTTTTCCCCCTGATTTGAGCTTTCAGAATGTCAGATGTTTTTCAAGAGCACTGGTGCAGGACCATGCATGCTCCTGGAGGTTGGGGTGATTCACTGCTTGCAGAATCCTGGTGGCACCTCATCTTTTCCTGGGCAAATGAGTTCCTGGGGACTGTTGCACTACAGGATTTGATGGAGCTCAGGTGGCTGTCAAGAGGCAAGGCAGAGAGGCAGGAAGCACCTTTGCTCTTTGTTTTGCTGCTTGGCAGTTGCTGATGGAAGTAAAAGCAAACCCAAACCTTTCCGTTCTGAGCAGATCTCCTAGTTTTGGAGAATTTGTGTCTATCCAGGGCAAGAGGGAGCAAGGAGGTGCTCTTGACTGGGTACTGTCTTGCTTTACTTTTGCCTGGCACAGCAATCAGTATTTGTGTACAAGTTCAAGGTGACACTGTCGAGGGTTCACATCTCAAAACTGAGTATGCATGAACGGATTCTCGACGCCCATCTCTTTATAATCAGGATTAGTGAGACTCCAGCTACCATCTCCATTTTATTGCTTGCTCTTCAATGTGTACAGTTAAGTCAATCACGAATATATTTTACTTAAATGTTTGAATTTTTGGCTTGTCTTCTTCCAGTGTTGCCAAGGCAGAGGCTGACCTCTAAACAAACCCCAGCACTCGCTTGTAGAGGAACCTTCTATGTGCATCATCAGATGTGATGAGCTGCCATCTGCCTTCTGCATTGTTGATGTAGTGTGATGCAGAGGTTACTGGATCCACATTGCATTTACACTTGTTCAAGGCAAAGCAGAAGCTGGGCAAGTTATTCTTCCTCTTGCATTGGGAACCTGCCCATTGATGTAACTCTCGGTGTTGTAGCAACTTGGATGCTGCTGCTCTTCTCTAGCCCTGGTGTGGCCTTGCTTGACTTTCCTTTGAGGTCAGCCAAGGGAAGAAGCCTCTGCTCTGAGTGTGGCTTCATAGCATGTGACTGTGGGAAAAGCTTTGTCTGAGTGGAGGGTTTCTGGGCTCCCTTCCCTAAGGAATTAGGAAACACCATTCAGACCATGGGACAAACTCCTGAAGAAGTCTTGTGAGTCAGTTTCTCTTGGGAGATGCACTGGAAGCAGGAAAAGGATGTTCCTGTAATGAGGATATCATGGTGTATAAGTATAGGCTGTGTATTAAAAGCAAAAGATAACAGCAGCATGTGGTTGTGCACCCAGCAATTTAGGAGATGAGGAGGAGGAGCAGCGTTTTCCTTGACATCATTTGATAGGAAACTGGGAGGAGATTTTGTGGTGGGCAGCAGCCAAAGCTCGGAAGTACTTCAGAGGTTTGTTTGGGTGCCGAAGCTGTGGGATTGGCTGTGTTTGGGCATTTTGGCTATCAGAAGGTTCCAGCTGTATCAAATAATCCCCAATAATAGGCAGTTCATCTCCTAGACCATTAGTGCCCTGATCTTGGTGCTGTTTCTTGAATTTGTTGAAAGCTTCACGACGGCAATTACAACCAGATGGTGAGATAACTCGTTCTGACGTGTCAAAGCGATCAGCTGGCAGAGCAACAAGCCATGGAACACTGCTCAAAAAAATGAAATGGCTTTGTGTTCAAGGGGGAAGAGAGGGGGGGGAAAAAAGAGCAAGTTGGAGGAGTGGTTTCCTCTCTGCTGGGTGGTGTTGGAGAAGGGTAGGCGTTTGCTGGGAAGAAGCCAGCAGAGCAACTGGAAACCCTGAGGTTCAGGTCTTGGGGCTCTACCAAGCGTGTGTTTGAGAGCCCAAACTGATTGCTACTAAGCAGAGTTTCAGCACAGGATGACTCCTTAACTCCTTTTTTTCTTTATTTTTCTTTTTACTGTATTGGTCACTGCATGTCATTTCATTTAGAAATGCTGTGAGTGTACCCTTTGATCACAGAATGGTCTATGTTGGAAGGGACCTACGAATGTCATCTAGTCCAACCCTCCCTCCAGTCAGCAGGGGCGTCCCCAACTAGATCAGCTTGCCCGGAGCCCTGTTGAGCCTCACCTTGAATATCTCCAGGGATGGGGCTCCTCTGCTTGTAAAGGAGATACCAGAACTGGATCATCTCTAAGTAGCTGAGCTCTTTTTTTGGGAAAATAGTTTCTGTTGCAGGAGTTGGAAATCCACAGGGCTAGTTACCCTGTCTCTGTAAAAGTGTAAACAAATATAATGCTGCCCTTAAATTCTCTTCTTTGAACTTACAAGAAATTTAGCAGTGACTTGGGCAATTTCTGCTTTAGCTGTCTCACTGTGTAAGGACCAAGACCATGAGCAATGTGCCATCAAATAATCCTGTTTTAACACAGCCAAGCAGTGGTGTAAAGGCAAGAGTCAAAAGAGCACTCCTTCACATTCTCATCTACCCTAGTGAGCACTGTGTGGTATTGTGGATGTTGTGACTGGAGGCCCTTTGGGGCAGGAATTATCCTGAGTTACAGGTTATGGGATTATTGACAGAGCAGAGGAGGAACCTGGTTACTTTTCACAGCTTTCCTTATAAAAATGCTGTGTGTCATCATTTTCCTGTGATGATTGTGTGAATCAGAGTAGTTTCTTCCTTGTAAAGCAATATGAGCTGACCCATGAAGCAATTTTTTAAAGCCATCTTGTTCAAGATTCAGAGGATAGGGGGTATGTCAGTGTTTATCTACACTTGGTAATGATTTCCCAGTAAAGGAAGAGGAGGAGAAGAAATCCACACGAGGAAATTCTTCTGAAATGGGTGTGCTTAGGCATGCAGGAGTTATCCCAGAGCAGTTTCATGGGGAGCAGAAATCAGTTCTTCAGGGAAGTGCTGCTTTGATGTGGACAGCCTTGCTAATTGTGCAGGCCCTTTACATAGGGAACTAAAATATACACCTAAGGTTTCTTAATGTGCTTTGCTGCTTCCTGCAGCAATCTGAACAGCTCTACAGAATAAAAGCAAACAAGAGAGTCAGAGGAAGAATTTTATGATCTCTACTACTGCTTTTTATTGCTAGATTAGTTGATTTTTCTCCACTTGCTAATACTTTCCAAGTCAATAGCACCCAAGTGAGCTGTGCATGTGTGTCTCCATACACACACCCTCATTCTTCAGTGGCTGTGATGAGAAACCTGCAGTGAATCACAGCATTCTCACTATCTACTTCAGCAGTTAGCCCTACCAATACTGTTTGGCAGTTCAAAGCAGTAAACCCTGCTTTCTCCTGCCAAAACGTTAACAAGCGTGGGGCTTAAAAGCCAAGTTCTCAGTGTCTCACAGATGAATGAAACCACTGTATTGTTGTAGTGTGTGCCTTGGAGAGAGCTGTTAATGGGAGATCAACATGGGATGGCTTTGGGTTAGTGTTGATTACTTCGTGTAGTTAATCATTGCTTTATCAAACAGTAACCATCTTTAAAAATGTAGTCCCGACGGTAATGCTGCAGGAATGCCGGAGGGAAGTTCCTGACTGTTTGTGACTGCAAGGATGGTTTTAACTGGTTACAAAGAGTGCTTGTGCATTCTTGATGGGGATTTAAGAGTTCAGGTAATTCCTCTTTCAGCTCCAGTAGTTTGCCTTAAGAGTAAAGTTCAGAAAGGTGCCACACCACGGTGAAGAAATCGATGCACAGTCCTGGTACTTGAAGAGGAACAAAGGAGTTAACTTGTTTCTGCTTTTCTGTTTTGGTCTATATTGATATATACATACTTGTAGTAAAATGCCTTTTAGCATAGAATCCTAGAATGACTTAGGTTGGAAGGGACCTACGGCAGGGAGACCTCTCAGCTGGGCTTGGCTGCTCAGGGCCTCATCCAGCAGGGCTTTAAGCACCCTGTAGTGCATTGCAAAACGCTCTCCTCGTTTCTTCAGCAGGAACCCAGGGCTACCAGGATGATTGAGGGACTGTGTGCTCTATGAGGAGAGGCTGAGAGCCTTGGGGCTTTTTGGTCAGGAAAAGAGAAGACTGAGGGGATCTAATAAATGTTTATGAATACCTGGGGGCTGGGTGTTGGGATGGAGGGGACAGGCTCTGCTCAGTTGAACCCTTGACAGGACAAGGGTCAATGGATATAAACTCCAGCACAGGAGGCTCCACCTCAACGTGAGGAAGAACTTCCTCACTGTGAGTGTCCCAGAGCATTGGAACAGGCTCCCCAGAGATGTTGTGGAGTCTCCTTCTCTGGAGACTTTCAAGACCCATCTGGATGTATTCCTGTGTGACCTGTGCTAAATTCTATGGTCCTGCTCTGGGAGGGGTGTTGGACTTTGATCTTCAGAGGTCCCTTCCAACCCCTAACATCCTGTGAGCCTGTGAACCCACAAACAGAATGGATATAAAGGAGACTTTCAGCAACGAATCTTAGGAAAACCTAGTGTAAAACTGCCATTGAGGTGTTCAGGTGATGCTGTTTTTGTGCAGATGAGAGGGAGGTTGGTTGTACAAAGCAGCATCTTCCACTGTTGTGTGCTGCCCAGCTCATTCGTGCAGCACAGTTGATTTCCCAGCCGGTAACTGGGTTTGCTATTGTTACTTCTGTGCTTGTAATTGCATTTTGCACTTGGCAGGATGGCTCAGGTTGTGAGATTCCCTGCTTATGGATGCTTTCCCAGTGGGGAGGGCACAGGGGCAGACTCTGCCCCATCTGGTCAAACAGGAGGAGTCAGTCAGCGTGTCACATGAGGTGGTGTGTGCGTAGCTGCAGCCTTTCCTGGTGTGCTAACCAAATGATGGCCTAAAGTGCCCTGATGACTTTGATTTAACTAATAAAACCTCCTATGCAGCACTTAATAAGCTAAAGCCCAACCTGGGCTTTTTCTCCATTGGACTTTTAATCCACTTTAGTTGCTCTTGCCAGGTGTGGTCAGTAGATCAGATTGATCTCTGTGGATGAATCTACGGGGCAGATTTTGCCCTAGAGCAGTAAATCAGCCTGTAGAAAAGGGCTTGGCAGAGACTTGCTGCCAGATTTGGGCTTCATCTGTTGGCCATCATCTACTTTTGGTGCTTCTGTTCCTTTTAAAATACCTTGTTGTGAGGGAGTTCACAGATAGTTTGAAGTCTGTCCTGGAGGGGTTGTATTTAAGATAGTTTAAGGCCAATTTCAAGGCTTGGGATATGGTGTTGGACAGCAGACAGTAGTTTTGTGGATAAAGCAAGTAGCAGGATGCTAACAAATACAATTCAGCAACACAGTTATTCTTAGACCCATATGGACATATCCAGCACCATCTATATGCAGCCCTAATCTTTGTGTAATCTTTGTCCCATGAGCGCTCATGGAACAGGGCCCTAATGTGGGCTACGATGCAGGACTACCATGGGAGGCAGTGCCTGCCTCTTGACTGGCATGGTAGAGGATGGTTTCCATCCCCCTCGATGAAGGTGCTGTGATGCTCTCTTGTGTTGCGACCCCCAGGAGCTGTGCTGTCCCTTGCACCTGGTGACTCCTCCTTCTTCCCTCTCTTCCAGGAGCTGAGCATCGTGACCTGCCCTGCTCCTCCCTGCTCGGTGTGGGAACGACCTGAAGGACATCTTGGAGCTGCCTGTACTGCTTCACGCAGTTAAAGTAAGATTAAGTGGTTTTGGCAGCTCTTTCAGGTACAAGTGAGGGCTGAGACGAGGGGTTTAGGGCAGTGGGTTTGCCCAGCCTGTGTGTCTGACAGCATGGGGGGGAAAGCTGATATCAAAGCACATTATTAGTAAACTCAAGTTCTTTTGTCATAAGATGTCAATTGCTTTGCAATGGAAGCAAAAAAGGAGAGATGTGTTGTCTCCACCCTTGCATCAACCACATGTCCATGGTATAAACCAGCACTTGACACTTAAAGCATCAGCTGTCTTGCTCTGTTATTTGAAGACAGCACTTTCATGCCCCTGGGACAGGCAGCTGGGACAGCCCGTCCCTACAGCCTGAGGATTTTGGTGGGAGCTGGTCATGATCAGAGTTTAGGTCCACAGGGCTTAGGTCCTGCCAGCTGTTAGTTGAATGTGCCTCCTGCTTGGCATGATGGCCGTCTGTCTGTCCTGGAGTGGCTGTGGTGTTGAGGCTTCTGAGCTTGTTTTCCTTTTAACACCAGCTTCTTGGTGTGGTAAACCAGATCAGGGGATGGATCTGACCTAAAAGTGAATATATGGTTATTGCAGTCCTGACAGTGGCTTTTCTGACTCACGGAGTTACGCCCATTCTCTCCTAAAAGACTTGAATTTGCGGAAACTGTTAGCCTGAAGCAAAGAAACTGCCAGAGTCTCGCTTGGAAATGGGCGCTTGCTGTGTTTGGACGGAGGAAAACCTCTGCAAGCTGCCTCTTTTCTCCTCCCACTGTCTCTAACCTGTTTACCTCCTGCAGTGTTTCACATTTTCCAAGGTCCTGCCTGAGAAAAGCAGCGCTTTAACGATACTGGAGCCAAATCGTTTGGTGTTACTAATCTGTAGCAGCAGCTGGGTGGATTAATCATAAACTGCTGTTACTGGAGGGAGACAAGTCTTTATTGTAGTAGTTTGGCTTTGCTTTGCTCAGTGGTGTTGGGGAATTATACCTGTGTTCAGAGTTAGAAGAGGGAAGGAAGCTTTTGGTAAAATTCTGAATGAAACCTGCTTTTTTGGGAAGCGACAAGTGGCTGCCTGAGGACTGGTGTCCGAGTTCATCACAAATGTCGATGCTTGTTAGCCACACGTAGGGGGATGTGCTCCAAGGAGGAATGCATGACACCAGTTGCCATGTAAGAGGAGCAATTCATGGCTTGATTTGTCACATAACTTCTTTCCTTGCTGCTAATAATGGTGAGTTTCCAGTGAGCAGTGCTTGCTACTGAGGAGCGTGCCAGACCCCTCCTGGGGGTGACTAAAGGGATGACGTCTTGCGTACACGGCAGCAGCAGAGGAATCTCTGGGGAGACCCAGCACAGGCAGTGAGAACTTCTTACCTGATCTGCCTGGGAACCAGTCTCTGCTTCACATCTGATTTCTGGCTGTGCCTCCTCTGAAGAATCTGGAGTGGGGGGAAAGACTAAATTGAAGATTAGGAGCAGCATTCTCATACCCTCTCCTTTTTCTGCCTCCTGGTGTAGCATTTCCATAATTGTGCTTATAATGATAGCTCTTTTCATTTCATTCATGTAGTGGTTACTACTTAATGAATTTCCTGTTAATGAGCTCTGTAACACTGAAAATAGCTGCATAATCTGGGGGGGGGAACAAACCAACCAACAAAAAACCAGCACAACACAAACCCCAGTACCAGGGCAGTGTATTACCAGTCCCCAAGCTTAATCCTGTGTTATAATTGCAGAGAGCTGCCTGCCTGGCGAACAGCTGCACAGCGTGGGCTCTCGGTTCTGCATAGCTGCTTGTCCCCAAGCTGGGGTAATAAATGATTTACTGAAGAGGCTGGGACATGTGGGCACTTAACCCCTTCCATTCCTGAGGGACCAGCCTGAAAAGCCACTCTGTAAAGGCAGTGGAAAGAACATTTTTCAGGTGCGAAGTGGAGCATCCGTTCGCAAAGTTGGTTTTTGAGCCTGAGCCAGCTGCAGAAAGGCTTCGACCCAGAAGATGGGGTAATGGAATTGGGTACAAGCCCTGCTTGTTTGGATTTGTATTATTTGATGCTGTCATTTCAAAGTCAGGTTGGAATGAGTGTTGTCTCTTGTCAGATTTTGAGATGTAATACTTTCTGTTGCTTGGGGCTTTGCTTCCTGTTGGGCATAACCTGGATGCGTAGTGTCCTGGGAACAGAGCTGGAGCTGCATTTGTTTTTCCTTCTTCTCTGGGGATGAAGTCCAAAGTGCCCCCATTGCACTTGGTAGGTGAATTGTGTGTGGTGTTTGAGACTGTCATGCCGTAGGAGGGATGCTCTGGTGAACATGAGCACATCCTGTCACTACCCAAAGTACTACTTTAGAGGAGAATGCTTTCCCATAAGTTTGTGAGCTGATGTGGTTGTGCTGTGACACAGGGAGTGGGGTAAGCACAGGTTCTTCAGTTGGAAACCTGAAGTTTCTGATGAAGTTTTCCTCTTCTGGACTGAAGGGCCAACCAGGCTTTCCCTGAGTAAGTCTGTGATGCCCAGAGCTGCGGAGCGTTAGCATTTGCATAAGGGGGACCTAAAGACAAAAGTAACTCTGATCTATTCTTCAGGGAGGAAAAGCACATTTGGGCATTGAAGCTGCTCTGACCAAAATGAGAGTGGAGGTGTCTCTTGCATCTTGGTCTTGATGCTAGTTTTTCCTACTATACCTGTTAGTTTTAGCAGTTAAGGTTGGTGCATGCACTTAGTAAAATACTCATTGGATAACTCCCTGACTTGCAAATGCTGGGAAATACTTTAGGATGCTTGTCAGCATAAAAGCATGCAGAGTACTTTGGGCCTCATGAATTGTTTTCTACTCACAACCTGTGTTTTGGGTTGTGAGTAGAGCAGTACTTGCACTTAGGGCTTGGGGGCACAGGGAGAAGCAAGGCCTTATCGCCCAACTCCAGGGCTTGGGGGTATTGTTTCCTTTGCTGAAACCATAATCGCTCAACGTAGTTCCTAGAAAAACACAGCCCTGAGAGTCATGAGAAGAGGGAGGTGGAGAAGGCTGGTTTTAGGATGCACTGCTGCAGTCAAAACTTCTTCAAATCAATAATTAAGATGTTTTGCTTTCTCCCCGTTAATGCCTGCAGGTACTTGGGTGCTGATGACAGCTATCCATGTGTTTACCCTTTTGTATTCACTGGGGCTTAATACTCCCCAAATCTTTTTCTTCCCTCCCCACTATTCTTCAGCTGGTGCTGTGCACTGGAACAGGTTGCCCAGGAGGTGGTGGAAGCCTCATCCCTGGGGGTTTTTAAGGCTAGGCTGGATGTGACTCTGGGCAACCTGATGTAGTGAGGTGTCCCTGCTCATGGCAGGGAGTTGGAACTAGATGATCCTTGAGGTCCCTTCCAACCCTAACAATTCAGTGATCTGGAAACACTGTTCATCCCATGTAATGAATCTGTTTGCAGAAGCCACTGGCAGCTTTGATGCTTTGGCTGGCCAGCTTGGTACCCTTTGGGAGGGTCTCCATTTCTGCAGAAAATTCTGGTTTAACTTGTCCTTTGAAACTCAGAGGTTCTTCAAGAGCTCCCTAGTTAAGTCAATATTCACTCTTGCAAACCTGAGCTGGTTGCCATTGAGAACTTCCCCATAATTTGCTGCCCAAATGTGTATTCAGGGGACGAAGCGTGTTGGTGTACTCAAAGGCCAAAATGTATCAGAAGGTAAAGATCCTTTGAAGAGGCATCTAGAATGTCTGCAAAGGAGTTTTTTTGGAGGTTAGTAATTGAGCCTGGGGTAAATGTCTCATGTGTATGTGAAACAGCTGGCCCAGAACCTGTTGGAGGACTTGATTTGAGTGCAAGCATACGTGTGCTTTTGCGTACATGCTGCACTGTAATTCAGGCTGACTGCTAGATCTTAACTTTATTAGGAAGTAGCTACTTGAACTGAAGATGTGCTCTGTGACTTTGATTTTATTACAGCAGCATGATAGCTCCTTTGGAAATGTTGTTTGGATGTTATGAATCGGTGTCGTCTAGCTGTTGGCTGCTATTAGGAATATTTTTAAGGGGGTGGGGGGGAAGTGTGAGGGCCAGGTTACATCTTGTTGCAAGTGACTTGGGTTCCCAATATGTCTGTATTGTAATATGGGCAATTAATCAGCCTGTGTTGATGACCCTTGGACATTCACAAAAGGCTGGCCTTTATGTTGCACAGATAGATTCCGGACACAGGAAGGAGGCTTATGACAAGAGGATGAGATCAGTTTGTATAATTAGAGCTAGCTAATAATCCTTTTACTCTCTGGTTTTCCAACTTTTCCACTATCTATCTTTATTTGAAATTGGGCATATGGACTGCAGAGTGATAGCTGCTGTGAGCTGAGTTTTGTGCCTTTGGGTTTTTTTACATGCTAATGGGAGCAGGGCAACCAGATGTACACATCTGAGAGAGATGCTGCCTTCCTCTGCTGGGTGTGAGGAATGGTGCTGCTTTTATTTACCCCACACTGCTTCACCTCCTTTGAGGCTTTGGGCAGGAGTTAAGTAATCCATTAAATTATTTCTCTGACAAATTATGAGATTGCAGTTGTGCAAAAGATGAAGTGATCCTTGAGACTAGGGGCATTTGGTTGAGGGAGGATTCACTTCTGGAGTAAGGTAGGGCTGGCAGAGCTGGGGTAAGGGACTGCAGAGTGGAAAAGGTTTAAGCTTTTTTTTTTTTTTTATGCATATGTGCATTTGCTTGCCTGTACCTTAGCTTTGTGCTAAGCTTCATTATGTTGGCATAAATTTGGGGAAGGGAAATAGGGTGGCCTGGGGGTGGGCTGGAGTGCAGGTGAGCTGGAGCAGCAGTGAATGCAGCCCCTTGGCAGCCCAGAAGCAGCACTGGGCTGGTTCCTACTGCCAGGAAGCTGAGCTACATGAAGCAAAGCAAGTTAATCTGCATCCAGAGCATTTTACTAAGTCATCAGTCAATTAAATCAGGGATGCTCTGTTAGCCTTTGTTGCAGCTAGGCTCTCAGCTCCTCTTCTGCAGCATAACCCTCAAGTTGTTCATGTGTAGCAACTCCCTGACTTGTGTCTGGTGTGCTGTTGTAAGTGAAGCCCATGGAACAGAAGCTTCCAAAACTTAAGGAAAAAAAAAAAAAGGATTTTTAGGCTGATTACCTGTGTTCTTGTTCATTTTTCTTTCCTAGGGGCAGGGCTTCACAAAGTTCCTGTTCTTCTTGCAGTGAAAGCAATCTCTCTCTGGTTTTCCTGAAGGTGGCTTGCTGGGTTACCTCTATGCCATTGGAGCAAAGCAATGGCAGAGCCAGGCCAACACAAAAATACCTTTAAACCTTCTTTCCATCCTTTGTAGCCAAAAGAAACTCCTGTGCTTCTGTAACTGTATGGCAGCTATGGCTTTGGTTGCAGGCAGGATGCTGCTGGGAAGCAGTACCGCCTGTGGAAATGCTGCAGGAGGGGTGGATTTTCTTACGCAATCAATTTAGTGACAAAACATAACCTTCAAGTTACATAAATTCAGGTGATTGTACACAAATATTAGTTTTGTTTTGTTTCTTCCAGTTCTAAACTCAGCTGTGGCAGTAAACACAACGCTGCAATATGCTGGTAATTTGTTTGCTGCCACAGGTTTGAAGTGTGGTTTCTTGTTTCCTCACCTCCTTTCCTTTCCACGATCGATGGCTTTTGCTGGTGGTATCACTTTCTTACGTGTCTGCAAAATGAACTTAGGATGGGTTACTTCTGATTCCTCCAGCCTCTTGTTTCTGACCAGAGCATGCATTGGTATAGCTATAGGGAAAATCATCCTGCATTTAGTATGATGCCTGAGAGGGTTTATGTTCTTCTGTTGTCTTTAGGTTTATTTCAGTCCTTGCAATTGCAACTACTCTATTTAGACAAGTTCTTGACCATGCTGTTGAAGAACTGGCCTATGCTGAAGTTCTGGATTTTTTTAGTCTCCTTCCACATGGATTTTAAGGAGAGGACATCAATACACCAGTTAGAATGCTTAATTTTGTAGTGAGTTCTGGCATTTAGTATGACCGAAGTCTGTGGGACACAGTGTCTGATCCTTGCAGGAAGACAGCCAGGAAAAGCATCAAACAAGAAAACATATGTGATAAAACTCCCCCAAATCATTGTTTCTTTCCATTTTCAGACTTTTTCTGTATAGGTGAAAAATCAAAGAAAATATAAAAGAGAGTTCAAATCCCCAAGCCAAGAAGAACCTTTTTTTAAGTGACTGTGTTTCAACAAAAAGAAAGGAGAGGAGACTGAGTTATCCAATGCAGTAAAGCCATATACCACTTGTAAGAGAGGGGGACTATTGCAGCTTAGTGATTCCCTTGGCACTAGGGGAGAACAATAAACTTGTGAAAGGCATTGCCATTTAAGTCCTCTTTGTATGAGATTCATGGCTCCAGCAGGAATTCATCGCTGTATGGGCAGTTAGTCTCCTCTCCGGTCCCCCTGCTTTCTGCTTCCTCATTTTTATTTATCTTGTGTAGTCTAGAGCAGGAACATTGTAGGACCTGAAACCAAATCCTCTTGATATTTCTAAGCACTTCATAAATTAACGTTTTGTAAAACCAGAGCGTGGGGGAGTGCCCTGGAGGACGCTGTGCCTTGCTGGATGAGGAGTGATGTGTTTTTGGAAGCTTGGCTTTATTTTTGTAGTGTGCAGCCCCTACAAAAAGGAAGTCGTGCAGCCCGGCAAGGCCAGCGTGCGCCTTGGAAATCCCTGGATTTCTTCAAACTCTTTCACAGCTTATGGGCTCTTGGTCTAAAGGATGAGGATCTGAGGATTGGCTCTAAGGCAGGTTGCCCCTCTGTGGGGTATATTTATTTATGTACAAGAGAAATGCTGTTCGTGGCTTGCTCTCTTACAGATAACCAGCAGAAATAGAATAGAATTAACCAGGTTGGAAGAGACCTTTGAGATCATCGAGTCCAACCTATCACCCAACACCATCTAATCAACTAAACCATGGCACCAAGCACCCCATCCAGTCTCTTCCTAAACACCTCCCTGGGCAGCCCATCCCAACGGGCAATGTCTCTTTCTATGAAATAGAAAAGTGGTTCTGTAATTCCTGTGGGATATAAGTAGTGTGAACTACCTAGGGAAGCACTGAAGTCACAAAGCTTAGTCCTTCCAAGGACTGAAGTCCTTGCAAAACCAGTTAAATCAGGATGGTTTTGTACAGCATAAATTCTGTTGCAGTTTAAAAAAATATAATAACTAACCACTCCTACTCCCCTCTTTGTCCTTCAGCCCAGGGGATGCTGTGGTCTGGTCCCCCTTACCGCTGGAAAGCCATCCTGCTTTCTCTGCATTTCTGCTTATCTGTTTGAATGCTTTCCCTGTGATCTTCAACTTCATCAAATTCTTCGTGTGTTTTTTTGGCTGTCCTTCCCTGCCCATGACCACAGGCCCTTTATGGCAAGATTGGTTTTTTGCACAGCTGGGAGTGCATGGCCAAAGCTTTGCAAATGCAGATCCTTGCTTCAAAACTCAGCTGCTAAAAGGGAAGAACAAAAGCTCAAGTGCTGAGATTCAGGTAGGGCTCAGCAAAGCTTAAGCTTGACGTATATCTGAAACTGGAATTTGCCTAAGCCACCTTTCACATGCAAATAGAAAAAATGAAGGTACTCTCTGAGAGTGAGGGAAAGGAGTAGGTGGGTTCTGCTCTGTTCTGTTCTACCAGATGGATTAAATGCCATTCATCCTCCGGCTTGTTGCAGCTCTGGTCAGCTCTCAGAGGCGAGAGCAGTCATTCATGTTTTTGCCCATCCTGTAGCTCTCCTTCTGATTAAAATTTAAAAACCCCTCATCAGACAACTCTGAGGGTAAGACCTTGAGAACAGCGCAATGTTTTCTTTCCTACACACTCCTCCTGTGGTTCCTGGAGAGGAGCAGCTTGGGGTGGACACCAGGAAGCATGTGGGAGCTGGGTGATGAAACCAGCATTTGATAAAAGCCTTGAAGGTGGTGTGATGGGAACATGGTTCTCCCAGGCAGCCAGCACCAGAACAAGAGAACACAGTCTCCAGCTGCACCAGGGGAAGTTTAGGCTCGAGGTGAGGAGAAAGTTCTTCACAGAGTGAGTTGTTAGCCATTGGAATATGCTTCCCAGGGAGGTGGTGTAGTCACTATCCCTGGAGGTGTTCAAAAGGGGATTGGATGTGGTGCTTGGCATCATGGTTTAGTAGTCATGAGGTCTTGGGTGACAGGTTGGACTTGATGATCTTTGAGGTCTTTTCCAACCTTATTGATTCTGTGATTCTATGGAAAAGCCATTTTGGCAACTCCCAGCTACATGGTGTTCAAAGACATTTAGCCCAACTGATTGGAATGGGTTATCCAGGGAGGTGGTTGAGGCCCCGTCCCTGGAGGTGTTTAAGACCAGGCTGGATGAGGCTCTGGCCAGCCTGATCTAGTGTAGAGTGTCCCTGCCCATGGCAGGGGGGTTGGAACTAGCTGATCCTTGTGGTCCCTTCCAACCCTGACTGATTCTATGATTCTATGATTGTGCAGCCTGGTTGATCTAAAGGACCTCACTTTCAGATCTGTCTTCAAGATATGTACTTCAAGATGCATAAAAGAAAGAAGTCAACTAATGAAGGTTGAATTAAATGGTAGCTGGGAGTAGTGGATGAAGAGGATTCAGTGCTCAGAATCCCTTCCCACTGCCTGTTCTTTTCAAACTCTTCAGGGCAGAAACTTTGTATTTTTTTTGTATTGATGTTTTTTACTGCACACAACCAGTGGAGCCCTAATCCTGACTGAGGTTTTAGGAGCCACGGTAAGGCAAATAAATACTTGTTGGTTGATGGTTCTTTCCCCACCCCCCTTTCCCTATCAGATGTTAACATCTCCAGAGAAATTAAGCAGTCATTTGTCCTTGTCCATGAGGTTTTGTGCAAAATAGCACTGAGGTTCTCTAGAAGAGACTTGAATACAACTCACTGTATTCATTCATTGACTGCTGAGCAGAGTAGAAAGGTATCCTACCCGTTTTGAGAAGACTTTAGTAGCTTTTGATTTCACTGACCTATGCAGATCTTCAGTGTGTTTAAAACCATGCCTGATTTTTAGAGCTCGAACCTGGACTTTTACTTCATGACCTCCTTTCAGACTTGCAAATACAAGGGATTTCACTGTGTTATCCTGAGGGGAAAAACCTAATGCAATTCCAGAAACATTGCAAGAGAAGTGCCTGGATGGCTGTAGAGCATGTGACAAACCTCCCAGACACTGAAATTCAAAGGATTTAGCTATTTGGAAGAAACAAAATGTATGTTTTAAATACAGGCAACTGCTCCTGGAGAAGAATCTGCTGGCTGCCACAAGGGTGCCCATAGCTTCACTTCTTTTGCAGGGTGGGAGCTGGGCAAGGGAAGTGGGATTTGTATTTGGCTTTTCTTGTTAGTTTGCCTTTCAGGATGCTTTGTGTGCTGTCCTGATCTGATCTCACTGCAATCTATGATATCTGATAGAGGAAATTCTAGCTGGCATGAGCAGGAGCAGGCATGAGCTTTACGTATGTGCTCCTCCCATAAAGGAGAAAACAAAGCTTAGAATCATAGAATCATAGAATCAGTCAGGGTTGGAAGGGACCACAAGGATCATCTAGTTCCAACCCCCTGCCATGGGCAGGGACACCCCACACTAGATCACGCTGGCCAGAGCCTCATCCAGCCTGGTCTTAAACACCTCCAGGGACGGGGCCTCAACCACCTCCCTGGATAACCCATTCCAGGGCTTCACCACTCTCATGGGGAAGAACTTCTTCCTCACATCTAGCCTGAATCTCCCCATTTCCAGCTTCATTCCGTTCCCCCTAGTCCTATCACTACCTGAGATCCTGAGAAGTCCCTCCCCAGCCTTCCTGTAGGCCCCCTTCAGATGCTGGAAGGCCACAATGAGGTCATCTCGGAGCCTTCTCTTCTCCAGACTGAACAGCCCCAACTCCTTCAGTCTGTCCTCACAGGAGAGGTGCTCCAGCCCTCTGCTCATCCTCGTGGCCCTTCTCTGGACACGCTCCAGTACGTCCACATCCCTCCTGTAATAGGGGCTCCAGAACTGGAGGCAGTACTCCAGGTGGGGTCTCCCCAGAGCTGAGTAGAGGGGGAGAAGCACCTCCCTTGACCTGCTGGTCACACTTCTCCTGATGCAGCCCAGGATCTGATTGGCTTTCCGGGCTGCAAGCGCACATTGAGAGCTCCTGTCGAGCTTCTCGTCCACCAGCACCCCCAAGTCTCTCTCCTCAGGGCTGCTCTCCAGCCAGTCACTGCCCAGCTTGTATTTGTGCCTGGGATTGCCTCGACCAGCTTAAGCTTTTCCCTCTTTCCCCTTATGTTTAACAAGAGGACACAGTCTCAAGCTGCACCAGGGGAGGTTTAGGCTGGATGTGAGGAAGAAATTCTTCACAGAAAGAGAGATTGGCCATTGGAATGTGCTGCCCAGGGAGGTGGTGGAGTCACCAGCACTGGAAGCGTTTAGGAAGAGACTGGATGAGGCACTTGGTGCCATGGTTTAGTTGATTAGATGGTGTTGGGTGATATGTTGGACTTGATGATCTCAAAGGTCTTTTCCAACCTGGTTTATTCTATTCTATCTTATACTTTCAGTAGTCCGACTTAGCCTGATGAATCTTGGTTTGATGATGAGCAGTATGCTCTGCCTTTTGTTTTCTCCCTTTTTCTTACTGTATTAAAGTTTTAAAAAGTTTTCCAGAGGGTGCTCCCTGCCTCCCTGCTGGTTGGAGAAGTTCACTTGTCCAGAGACCTAAATTTAGTCCTTGGCTGACGCAGAGGAGTCGCTCAGCCTTATCTGTCACTTGTATTCTCTCATCAGTTTTTGCCAAAGCACTTCCTAACACGATAAAACCAAGTGTCTTCCAAAGTTGCCTGTCTCCTTGCAAACCAAGTTTACATCCCTTGAAATGTTGGCCTGGCATGTGCATTATTAAATGAGGAATCATTTTAAGTTACTGAGGCAAGGGCCATCTAGTAAGGTAAGTGATGGTGAAGGGCAATAAAAATCTTCCTGCAGGAAGTACTTCCAAGATTTTTGTCGTCGTCTTTGACCAGGACAAGTGTTCATCAGTGTCACCTCCTGCACTGCAGCAGCAGGGAAATTTCCTTTGCAAAAACCCAAAGCAAACAACAAAGAAACCAACCAAATTAAACAAAACCACCCCCCCCCCCCCCCCCAAACAAAACCAAACCCCAACCAAGCAACAAACAAAAACCCCAAAGGAAGAAAACAGACCCCAGCAAAACCTGGTAATGAGTTTGAACTCCTGGACCTCCTTTTTTATTTTCCTTAATGAGAAGTGTCAATGTTCTCCCATCCTCACATCTCCAGGATATTCTGCCTTTGGATTCTGTGCCTTGTGGCACTTTCAGTACAGCCAAAACCAAACTCTGAACACAGAAAGAGGTTACCTAGTGGGGAATTTTTAATACCCACCCATTCCTTCCCTTTGTGCATATCTTGTTCTCTTTCCTACTTCTCTCTCTGCTCAGCTGCTCACAGACATCTATAAGAAAGGTGACGGAGGATGAGAAAATGCTCTGTACTTCTTTTGCTGGTGAGGGGTCTGGAGCACAGCCCTATGAGGAGAGGCTGAGGGAGCTGGGGTTGCTTATCCTGGAGAGAAGGAGGCTCAGAGGAGACCTTATTTCTGTCTACAACTACCTGAAGGGAGGTTGCAACCATGTGGGGTTTGGTCTCTTCTCCCAGGCAATCAGCACCAGAACAAGAGGACACAGTCTTAAGCTGTGCCAAGGGAGGTTTAGGCTGGATGTTAGGAAGAAGCTCTTCATAGAAAGAGAGATTGCCCATTGGAATGTGCTGCCCAGGGAGGTGGTGGAGTCACCATCACTGGAAGTATTTAGGAAGAGACTGGATGAGGCACTTGGTGTCATGGTTTAGTTGATTGGATGGTGTTGGGTGATAGGTTGGACTTGATGATCTCAAAGGTCTTTTTCAGCTTGGTTAACTTTATTTTATTGGAAGGCAAAGACCAGAGGATGCTATCTCACTTTTATTCCTTGAATTACAGGAGGCTAAATACTCTTGAGGGCACATTGTCCTGCCCCTGGTGTTTCTTTGATGTCTTCAGCCCAGCCTGTGGAGACCGCACAGGAAACCTGCTCAGGGGTGAGGGAAAACATCAGAGGAGTTTGAGCAGTGTTTGCATGTTGGGACTTTCAGCTAAAATGCCTTGAGTGTATCAAGTGTGAGGTGTAATGTAGCAGCTTCTCACTCTGAATAGACTTGGAAGAGTAGGACCTTGTGATGGAGCACAGGAACTGTGGTTTCTCCTTTCTGTGAAGGTGTGATGGGTGTTGATGGCAGGTGCTAGACTGGCATCTTGTGCAGGGTTTGTGCAGTTAGGGTTCTGTTTCTTTTTGTGCCCTCAGTTGGACTGGAACAGCAGGAGCGAGGTGTAGGGCACAAGTGTGGGTTGCTTGCAGAGTTGATGAAGCTCGCCTGCTCAAATGATAGGCAATGGTACAAGTCCCCTCTGTTCCTAAGTCGGTCTGTGAGGGCTGAAAATCCAGTGAAAACTATCAAGCATAACCATTTGAGGCTTCATATTGTTGGAAGGGGAAAATAAGGATGAAATGGGCTGAACTTAAAACCTGCAAAATATTTGTTCAGCCACTGTCTGCTTCTGAGGACCTTTTGCAGAGGGGCTGTTTTGAAGAGCAAGCTTGGCAGGTAGCTCAGGCATTTGAAAGCAACCGGTGCAAAACAGTTCTTTGTCACATAAGGAGAGTGTGTGAAGGAGCAAGGATAGCTGGAGTCAGCTAAGAAAACTTAGGTTGTGGCTTAATTTCTTGTCTCACTAAAGGCAAACTGGGATTTGGAAAGGAACAAAGTATGAACCAGATCCTGTGCTGGGGTTTTGTGTGTGTGTGTTTGTGGAAAGCAGAGTGGTATTTCATCACTTTTCAGATGGGTTTGAAGTATTTGCAGAGCATTACCAGCACTGCAGACACGAGCAACAGCAGAAATTCCATTTTTAATTGTTTGGCACTCCTTCATCTTAGGCTCCTGGACTGCTTAATACAAATGTTAAATGAAAACTTAGAGCTTTTGTGTAGGCTGAATATTTGCAACTGCAGCAGAGAGTGTAATGCAAGTGGAATTCTGGGTCAACTGATTTCCAAGCTCCATGCAAATAGCTGTCACCAGGTTATGCAGAGATTGCAGGGACTGAGCTGGAAGATGAAAGTTTCTTCACTGAAATCACCTTGGTAGGGTGAATAATGGTAATTATTGCTAACCTTGCTGGGGGCTCAGATGAAGAGCACTTTGCTTTAGCAAGCATTTGAGAGCTGTTTTTGCTTAATGGGGGTAAAAATGAAAGAATAGGATAGATCCTATTGATCCTTGTTGATCCCATGGGAAACAGAAAATCATTGTGCAGGAGTGACTGTTGGAAAGCGTAATGGATGGGTGCTAAAACAGCTCCTGAAGTGTCTAAACTTGTATTAAAAGTATATTAAACTTGTGTTTTCTTTCTTGTTTCAGTGTTCCGAGGTCATGAAACTTAATCCACAGCAAGCTCCATTATATGTGAGTACAGATTGCAAGCACTTTTGATGTGTGGTTTTTAATGCTTTCCTACTGTTGACATAAAATGCTTACACACACACACACACACAAACACACTCACCCCCTTTATGGAGATGCTGCTTCTTTTTCCCTTTGCTCCCCAAAGATGTTTTTTGTCTGAATTCAGTTGCAAATGCTCAGTGGCAGCACTCAGGTGAGTCACTGAGCTCCTTTCTTTCCAGCAGAGAATTTGAAGGAAGTTTTGGGGCAGGTAATTCTGTCACCCTGCAGGCAGCTCCTGCTTGGGTTGTGTGTTTCCATCCTCCCCAAAGCATTCTCGAGTGCATGACTGTGCTCTTGTGATTTGATGTGTTGAGAGGCTGTGAGAAGGAATTGCGTGGAAAACAGAGCATTGCAGCGTGCAGCGCTTGCCCACTGTGATAATGGTGTGTGTTGGGTTTTTTCCCTCCTCTGGTCAGAGTTTTAAACGTGGCAGGGAGGAACTGGAAGCAGCAAACGGCTGTGCTGTGAGTGCTGCTGCTGGTTTACATCAGCCTCCTGGAAGCTTGTAACCTCGGTGGCTATGTTAATAAGGAACAAGCTTCCTCTCCCTCTTGAATAGCAGCTTTGTTGCAGAACATGGGGACTGTCAAATTAGACTTGGATTTGTGGGGGTGTGTGCATGTGTGTTACATTGGTGCCAAAGCTGCCAGCCAGGTTTGTAACTGTTTGCTTTCCGTCTCCAGAGCAGGCTTAGCTGATGAAGCCTTCCTGTGCTTGTGGTTCTACCCACAGACCTCGTTTAAAAGGCTAGAGCTGGATGCAAGGGTGGAAAACTTGGAGCGAAAATTGCTTGCAAATGTGGAAAGGAAGGAGAAATGATCAGGGCTGGTGACAGACCAGTATCTTGGAAAGGGTTGTGTGTTGTGAGCAGTGGATCATATTGACCTTTAATGCTGTGGAAGCTTTTAAATTTTGCCTACTAGCTGGAAGCTTGCACTGGAATTTATTCTCTACTTGCTTTCCCAGGTCTTGTGCTTGAAGCAAGATTGAAACACTTTGTAGTGTAGCCTGCCTTTGGGAGAGTGTCTTCCCTGGACTACACCACCAATATTCTGTATTTTAGAGCCATAGAATGGGTTGGATTGGGAAGGACCTCCAAAGGTGGTCTAGTCCAACCCCCTAGCAGTCAGCAAGGTCATCCTCCACTAGATCAGGCTGCCCAGAGTCCCCTCGAGCCTCACCTGGAATATCTGCAGGGATGGGGCCTCAACTGCCTCCTTTGGCCAACATGTTTCAGTGTTCCAGCACCTTTCTGGTGCAGCATTTCTTCCTAGCATCCAGTCTAAACCTCCTTTTCTCTAATTTCAAACCATTGCCCCTCGTCCTATCCCTACAGGCCTTTGTAAACAATCCCTCTCCAACCTTCTTGTAGGACCCTTTTGGGTACTGGAAAAGTACCAAATTGAAACTAAGTGTTGCCTGAATGTTGTTGCACTGCAAGCCTGCTAAATTCACCTTGACTTGGAAGAAACTTAATTTAAACTTAGGATACTTTAAAAAAAGAATGAAACATCATAAAAGAGAATGAAACAAAAGCAGTGTGATGTAGAGGCTATGGTAGAAACACTGGAATGGTACAAAGCAGGCTGAAGTTACCCTTAAGTCTCTTGACTTATGTATGACTTAACTAGCGTGGAAGCTTTGTTTTCCCAGTCTTATCTTCTGCCTGAGTTTATTTTCCCACTGTTGTGTGTGGGTTTGTATTTAATGTGGAACACTGGAGTGCTGTACTTAAATGTCCTCATCCCCATGTGACAGTGAGGAGGACTGGGGCTGAGGTCAAATGTAGCCCAGTGTGAAACAGTGAGTGTATGGCACAGTGTAGTGCTGCTTTACCATGCAAATAAGATAGAATAGAATTCACCAGGTTGGAAAAGACCTTTGAGATCATCAAGTCCAACCTATAACCCAACACCATCTAATCAACTAAACCATGACACCAAGTGCCTCATCCAGTCTCTTCCTAAACACCTCCAGTGCTGGTGACTCCACCACCTCCCTGGGCAGCACATTCCAATGGCCAATCTCTCTTTCTGTGAAGAATTTCTTCCTCACATCCAGCCTAAACCTCCCCTGGTGCAGCTTGAGGCTGTGTCCTCTTGTTAAGCATGAGGGGAAAGAGGGAAAAGCTAAGCTTTGTTTTCTCCTTTGTGGGAGGAGCACATACGTAAAGCTCATGCCTGCTCCTGCTCATACCAGCTAGAATTTCCTCTATCAGATATCATAGAATGCAGTGAGATCAGATCAGGACAGCACACAAAGTATCCTGAAAGGCAAACTAACAAGAAAAGCCAAATATAAATCCCACTTCCCTTGCCCATCTCCCACCCTGCAAAAGTAGTCAAGCTATGGGCATGTCAATGACAGTGTTTATTAATACATCAGACTCCCATTTTGTCTTCCTCCTCTTTCCCTGGCCATGTGTCTATGCAAATCAGCTGCCTTTCCAAAGCAATTTTGGTAACTTGAGGAAGAGGCAGAAGGGTTGGGGGCAAAAAGAAACTCGAGGACCCTGAGAATTCAATATTTAATCTTCCTCTTTGCTCTGAATATAAAGGCTTTGTACGTTTTAAGATGAGTTTTGTTTTCTGTGTCTTGTTACTGACAGCTCAGCTCATCTGAGAGTTGTTAGGTGTATGCAGAACATGAAGTAAAAATGCCTCTTCCAGGTGTTTTTAGTTTCAAAAGGCAGGCCCAACAGCAGTCTTGTGGCCTGACCTTTGGTAGGTGAATAGCAAGCCTCAAGAATGTCAGCTCCTTTTTCTGCCTCTAGACTCCTTGAGCTTGTTTGCAGTATCCTGTAGCATTCCTGAGCATCATCCTCTGCATTTCTTGGGAAGGAATGTGATCTCTGGAGCAGGTGACTGGAAATACCAGGCAATGCAAGCATATCAGGGGATCTCCCCACATTGGCCTACTCTCAGGAAATTTGCTTCCTCTAAATGTCTCCCCTTTTATTCTTGACATCTTTGCATTGCATCCTTTAGACTGTTCTTCTTTTATGCCTCTATCTTAAATTCAAGATGACTTAAATGTGTTTATTATTTTTTTTTTTTTTATGTTGCATGAATTTCATCTTGAAATCTTTTAGTACATGTTTTTTATCACCAGCGTCATTATGAGCTCTGTTTAGGAGGATTAAGTGAAAAGATGGTGTCTCCAGTTCAGTTGCTGGAAGCCAGTTTAAGAGCTTGAGAATCTTTTTATCCTCTCTGATAGTTAGCAGGTTGCCCAGACTGATTTCCAGTTATCAAAAGTCTTCTGGGAACCCAAGATGTCCAGTGCACTTGGAACCAAAATTTCATGGGTGATGGAAGAGATGAAGGAAGACTCTGGGGAAGACCTAATAGCCTACCAGTACCTGAAGGGGGCTACAAGAAGGCTGCAGAGGGACTGTTTATAAAGGCCTGCAGTGAAAGGACAAGGGGCAGTGGTTTGAAACGAGAGGAGATTTAGTTTGGATGTAAGGAACAAGCTTTCTACTGGAACAGGTTGCCCAGGGAGGTAGTTGGGGCCCCATCCTCAGAGATGTTCAGGGTCAGGCTCGAGAAGGCTCTGAGCAACCTGGTCTAGTGGAGGATGTCCCTGCTGATTGCAGGGGGGATGGACTAGATGGCCTTTGGAGGTCCCTTCCAACCCAAACCATTCTGTGATGATTCTATGATGATGGTACTTCCATCTATGCACTAACAGAGGGACATAGTCTTCTATTACTCAAGTCAGTGTACATAAACAGAGAGAAGACCACTGGCTACATCCTTCTTGGTACCTTCTTTGTGACCCCCAGGAATTAAAGCCTGTGATGGTGACACTAGTTGCCTTTGTAATCGATTGAGATAAGGGGCAAAACATATTCTAACAGAGTATCATGGTGGCTGCAAGTTTCGGCTTGCTTCTGCAGACAAGGAGCCCTTGGCTTGTTCAGCTGGTCCCTCCAGGAGCCATCATCTCTTCACCCAGAGCTGTTAGGTACCTGCTGTTAATACTTTAACGAGCTCTCCTGGCTCAGAGCTTGGGGCTGCTCACAGCAGTGCAGTCATGGGGCAGAGGAACCTGTGCCAGGAGAGATAGGGCAGCAAAGTGTTCCTCAATATAGCATGAGGAAGGTTCACTGTGGTGTGATACCGTTAATGCTGGGGCTTAAACAGGCTGTAGGTCAAGCAGCTGTCCCATCTGTACCACAGTCAACATGCAATTGCCTTTATAAAGAGCAGTGCTGCTTTGCAGAGTCTGGGGCTTCATACAGTGCTGTGAATTTGGCATAAAGATGTTTAACCTGCTTCCTCCTTCCTCAGGTATCTGATCAGTGGTTCCAGTGGTACCACTAATCATGCTGCCAGCAGTGATGTTCTGGAGAAGTAGAGTGGTGAAGTCATTGACAAGGTCTTCTGTAGTTCACATAGCTGTGATGATGAAGCTTTGAGTTCTCAATGTTACAGCAGTGATCTTAAACTTTGTGGTACAAGCTTGACTTTGATGCAGAGGTAGTCTCCAGGGCTATAATCAACGTAGCATGGGGAGGGTTTTAACAATGAGCTTTATCTCCCAGCTTTTTTGCACTAGCACAAGTCAAGGTTACAAAAAGCAACTGCCACTTGAGAGGACTGAGTGTATCTGAGTTGTGCTGCTACTGTTCTCATGGGCTGTTTTCTTCCCAGGGTGTGATTATATGGGTCAGGCTTTACATAGCCTTTGATGCAACTGGGGATGTTCCATGGAAAAGTTTCTCTACAATACAGGGTCATTAAGGTGCATTGTGCTACAGAATGTGCAAAAAAAGTCCATGTGGCTGGACAGTCCTTTGTCTGCCTCAGACTGTACTGATGCTCAAATACTGCATTAAATCTGAAACTGGCTCTATCCACATCCCTTCTGTATGTCAGTGCTGTCCCATTGATCCAGGAACCCCTGTTAGGCACAACACAGAGAATGAAGGGCAGTGCTTCAAACCACCTTCCTGATCTTCCTGGGGCTTTGTGCTCAGGAAACCTGGCATCTCAAAGCTGAAAAGGCAATTCTATTTACTGGGAGGCCTGCAGAACTCTTTGGCTGTTAGGAGGTGGGAAGTCAGGAGCTTCAGTTTTGTTTGGTTTTGGTGAATAGAACAGAATGGAATTAACCAGGTTGGAAAAGACCTTCGAGATTGAGTCCAACCTATCATCCAACACCATCTAATCAACTAAACCATGGCACCAACCACCCCATCAAGTCTCTTCCTAAACATCTCCAGTGATGGTGACTCCACCACCTCCCTGGGCAGCACATTCCAGTGGCCAATCTCTCTTTCTGTGAAGAATTTATTCCTCACCTCCAGCCTAAACCTCCCCTGGCACAGCTTGAGACTGTGTCCTCTTGTTAATAATAATAATAATAATAATACAATACAATACACCAGGTTGGAAGAGACCTTCAAGATCATTGTGTCCAACCCATCAAACAATCCAACCCACCCAACAACTAGACCATACAGCCAAGCACCCCATCAAGTCTTCTCCTGAACACCTCCAGTGAAGGTGACTCCACCACCTCCATGGGCAGCCGATTCCAATGGCCAATCACTCTCTCCGTGTAGAACTTCTTCCTAACATCCAGCCTAAACCTGCCCTGGCGCAGCCTGAGACTGTGTCCTCTTGTTCTGGTGCTGGCTGCCTGGGAGAAGAGGCCAACCTCTGCCTGGCTACAACCTCCCTTCAGGTAGTTGTAGAGAGCAATAAGGTCACCCCTCAGTCTCCTCTTCTCCAGGCTAAGCAACCCCAGCTCCCTCAGCCTTTCCTCATAGGGCTTGTGTTCCAAACCCCTCACCAGCTTTGTTGCCCTTCTCTGGACACGTTCCAGCAAGTCAACATCCTTCCTAAACTGAGGGGCCCAGAACTGGACACAGTACTCAAGGTGCGGTTCTGGTACTGGTTGCCTGGGAGAAGAGACCAACCCCCACCTGGCTACAACCTCCCTTCAGGGAGTTGTAGACAACAATACTACAATGACCTCACTGCTCATCCCATTTTTGTATCTACCTACCAACAGAAGTCAGTATTTCAGCTTCAGTATTGTAAGGCACTTCCCTAGCTATTGTCAACTTGTTATTGGAATATCCAGGTCATCAAGGAGCATGTGGATAGGAAAAAAGGGTTGACAATGTTCTAAACAACTGAGGTGTGTCAAGGGACCTTTTTTATTGTTGTGATTCATGAAGATCTCTGTTTATAGATTAGTCACTTGGCTTTAAACTCAACTGTTGCTAGCGTGCAGGCAAGAGAAAGAAAATGGCAAAGAGCTTTGTAAAGGTGAAGTGGAGATCTTTTATAAATGTTACTGTTAATTGAGAGTCCAGCAGTGTGCTATTGTGCTGCTTTTTGTGGAGTAGAGAGAGTTTTCTTCATAATAGCTGGCATGGGGCTGTTCCTTGGATTTGTGGGGTAGACAGTGTTCATAATGAAGAGATGTTTTTGTTACTGCTGGACAGTGCTTACATAAAGGTCTCTTTTGCTCCTCAGCCCACCATTAAGTGGGCAGTGGGGAACAAGAAGTTAAGAGGGGACGCTGGTGGGACAGCTGACTCCACCTGACCATTGGGATGTTCCATATGAGGTATTGGTTAGCAATAGAACTAGAGGGAAGGTTGGCTGAGGGGCGTTGGTCAGTTGGTGGTGAGCTTTCGTTTTCATTTGCATCTCTTGTCTTTCTTGGCTTCATTTCTCTCTTTGCTATCTTAATTTCATTACAATTTTCCTTCATTTCAGGTATTAAATTGTTCCTTTCTTAACCCACGGGTTTTCTCACTTTCTGCCCTTCCAATTCTCTTCCCCCATCATGCTGCTGAGGGACAATGAGGAAGTGACTGTGTGGTGCTTAACTGCTGGCTGGGGTTAAACCACTACAATTCAGCAAGAGATTTAATTACAAAGGGATCAAGGATCACAAGCTTATTGTGTCCTTATTTCTAACCACACTTTGAATACGAAGTATGTGTTTGTGAGTGATCAAGCTTGAGCCTTCAGCTGCATACAGTGTCCTGAAGAATCATCCCCTCCAAAGTGACCTGCGTGGCTCCTGATTTCAGCCTCTGCTGGCTGTAGCATCTTTGTAAGGTTATTGATTATCCCTCTAACCCAGTCACATCTCCTGCTACTCTGAAATCGATGCTGGGGGCGTTTTTAGAAGTGTAACCTGAGAGCAGTATTGGTTATGAATGTGTTGGGAAAGGACTGGGGTGACATGCAGGGTACAAGCTGGGAAACATGAAGTGTCATCTCTTGATTGCTTCCAAGGCTACAACCTTAGATCTGCCTTTAAGACAGGAATGTTTTTTCGTGCTGATAATGATCAGTGGGTGTGAAGTGGAAAAGATTAGCAGCTGCAGAAGGATGATGTATTACTGCAAACTTTCCTTTTTCCTTTTTGATTAAAAGGAACAAACTTGTTTTAAATCACAGCACCCCTCCTCTGCGTGGTTTGTCTAAGGTGTGCCCACGTTATTTGGAGTGACAAACCCAAATGTGTCATAACTGATGATTGCATGGGAGGGCAAACACTTAATTGATAAAACTGCTCCCATTGACTTTGGTCTTTAATCAGGTCTGTGGATGGAGTCTCTTGTATAAACTGCCACTTATGAGCTGTATAATCTGCAGAGTTTCTCAAGGAGGGTTTTGATAGAGATGAGAGCTCCCACTTCCAAGCCAAAATGTTGTGCAGCTTAATGAAGTAGGAACTTCAAAAACATCAGAAGGAATGCATTGACCCTCTTTTAATATAACCTGGGGTTTGGGTACAGTAGGTCCTCTCTTCTGTTAATAAATGAACTACTGTAGATTTCCCAGTGTGTCCTGCCTTCAAATAAGAAGAAAAGGATAATGTTTATAAGATTTTCTCCCACTCACATACTTCATGCAGAATGAAGCCCTTCTGAGGTGCACTGTATATTCCTGAGAAAAACAATTGCAATGACCTCTGATGTTCATATTTTAACAACAAAACCCCACAACCCATCCCTTTGGAGTAAATATTAAAGAAAAAGGAATCATCATACAGGCACTGTGGCAGCAGTGCTTGTCCCAGGTGCTGTGGTTCCCCGTGCCCCTGAATGCACTGAGGTGCTGTGTGGGCATGCCTGCCTGGCACAAGATTAGTTACCGTGGCTGAAACCATCTCAGGTGTGACTTGTGCACTGTTGTGTGCTAGGCAATTAATGATCTTGAGAAATCTCTCCCAAAAGGACAAAAGGAAATAACTTTTTAATCCTACAGCAAAATGTTGTTGTGAAGCTGGCAGCTGTGATTTAGTTACTTTTCTACTAAAGCTGAATTTGTTTGCCTAGTGGCATCTATGGTGACAAAGGCCACTGGGATGCCTGAATAGCTGAGATCAGTCCAGCAGAAAAAGCAGAACATACTTCACATGCTTTTGATGTGGGAATTTCTCAGGAAAATCACTCTACAGCATCCCTGTCTTTCTCTTGAGGTCCTTGAGCAAGGGGAGAACCAGCATCGATGGTTAGTTCAGCTCTGTGCTGAGAGGATCTGATAAATCCCTTGGCTGTTATTTGTTGGGTATTTGATTTCTTCTTAATGATAAACTAGTTTTCTGCCCCACCTTCAAAGTGTCTTCTGAACTATGAGTGAGTGGAAGGCCTCTGAGCACCTTTTACAAATCAAAGGTTTGCTTGTGTTGCTGTGGAAGAACCTGCTTCTTGGTTTGGAAGTCAGTTGGGGTGCCTGAATAAAGCCATCTTTTGAGAGGAGCACATTGCAGCTTGTCTGGTTCTGCTTTCATTCTGCAGGAAACTTCCTTTGCTAAACTTTGCTTGACCTCGTCTTTTTAGTTTTTGTCACTTAAGTGCTTGATGCAGAGTCTTTTAATCCTTCACTTCCCAATTTCTCACCTGCATTGTGGAAGAAGCCATCCCATCCACTGAAATGGTCCTCTGGCGGCTGCTGCCTGAGCTTGGCACCATTCTCAGGCAAGCTGCTGGCTGCTTCTCAGTCCTGGGTACCTAGATGAAGACTTGGGATTGCACAGTTTGGTTATCATGACTTGCTCCTTATGAGTGAGGCTCTTGCTAGCATGTGAGATCTGCACAGGACTCCTGGTGCAGTCACTTCTGTGTATTTACTGAAAGCAGCTTTAGCAGAAGTCAGAAGAGACTTCTTGGCCATCAGTATCACCATCTTCCAGGATAAGCCATTGATTAAATTGCAACTCAAAAGGCCCTTTCTCAGCCCTTCTTCCATATTATCTGAAATGAAAAGTGCTGGTGATTTGGGTTCAAAGCCCTTCTCCCATAATAACCTATTTGATCTTTTCTTCTGTGATCCTGTTTTGTGAGTATGAATGTGCTGGTAAACAGTAAATGGTCTGGCTTAAAGTCTGGAGCACTTGTCTGAAGTTCTGCCCTTAAGTCACCACCACTTTGAAGCATTAATATACATGGGAAAGCAAAGGAGGGAGCAGTCTCAATCTCCTGTTTTGGGGAGCTGTTAGATTGCTCCAGCCTGTTTCTGATCCTGCAGAAGGAATTCTTACATTGTCACATAACATTTTGTTAAAATTGGGTGAAATGGTGCATGTGTCTTAGTCCCTGAATTAAGGATTCTGTGTTTCTTGTGGTAGGTGATGAGCTGGTTAATATCTGGAAAGATGCTAGGGGTAATAATGTTGAGGTGGAACCTACTGCATACCAGCTTGTGCCCCTTGTTCATTGTCTTGTCACTGGGCACCACCAAAAAGAGCCTGGCACCTTCATCCTGAAACCCACCACTCAGTTGCAGGCAATGATCAGATCCCCTCTCAGCCTTCTTGTCTCCAGACAAAATAACCACAGGTCTCTCAGTTTCTCTTTATAGGAGAGACTTTCAAGTCCTCCAATCATTCCCGTGGCACTCTGTTGGACTCTCTCCTGCAGCTCCCTGTCTCTCTTGAAGTAGGGAGCCCCGAACTGCACACAACGTTCCAGGTGTCATCTCCCTAGTGCAGAGTACAGGAGGAAGAAAACCTCCCTAGACTTGCTGGCCCTGATTTGATGAAGGTACGACGCTTTCCAATAACCCGTCGGATCTCCTGCCGTCTCCCCGCAGTGGCTCCTTTCTGCTGTGGGAGGCCGCGTTGCGTGCGGTGTGCGCAGACGCTTGCGCTCTGCCTCGCTGAGGAGAGCGATCGCAGGTTGTGCGGCGGTGAGCCGTGAGGCGCTGCGGGGCTGGGTGCGGAGCTCGGCGCTCTGCAGTGCCACCAAGCGGCGGTTCTGCCGCAGGACGCACTCGGAACACTGAATTAACCAGGCTGGAAAAGACCTTGGAGATCGAGTCCAACCCATCACCCAACACCATCTCATCAACTAAACCATGGCACCAAGTGCCTCATCCAGTCTCTTTTCAAACACTTCCAGGGACGGTGACTCCACCACATCCCTGGGCAGCCCATGCCTGGGGCTGCTGCCTGCCGGCTGTGTCTTTGTTGCAAAGTGTTTCTTCTAAACGTTGTCAAAGTTTCATCTGTCTAGTGGTGGTGGCTGTGGGAGGTGCTTCAGCAAGATAATGTTTATAATGGTTTCTATTCTTTAATGGCAAAAAAAAAAAGCCACCTTATGAAGCGCTTCTATCACTCCAGTAGCTCCAAGTACTCTAGTTGTGAAATACTTAAAGACTGGTGAGGATATTTTGCAGCTGGCAGGAAAATGAGGGCTCTGAAATGTACTGAGCTGTGTTCCTTCGAGTTTTCCTGGACTGTAGAGTAACCTGAATTAGCAGGAACATTTCCTCCTTCTCCTTTCTTTTGTCTTTAGATGCTACTGTTCAAACCTGATATAGAATCATGGAATTGTTAGGGTTGGAAGGGACCTCAAGGATCACCCAGTTCCGAGCCCCTTACCAGGGGCAGGGACACCTCACACTAGATCAGGTTGCTCAGAGCCACATCCAGCCTGGCCTTAAAAACCTCCGGGGATGGGGCTTCTACTGCCTCCCAGGCAACCTGTTCAGTGTCTCACCATATATATTTATGTATGTATATATATTCAAACCTTATATCCATATATATATATAGATATTCATAGAATTAATAGAATGGTTCAGGATGGAAGGGACCTTAAAGCTCACCTAGTTCCAACCTCGTGTCTATGAGGAGGGACACCTTCTGCTAGACCAGGTCACTCAACGCCTCATCCAACCTGGCCCTGAACACCTCCACAGAGGGTGCATCCACAATCTCCCAGGGCAACCTGCTCCCACTGTCTCACCACCTTCACTGTAAAGAATTTCTTCCTGATCTCCAGTCGAAATGCTCAAGCTTCAAACAAGTCCTTGTAAAAAGTCCTTTCCTGGCTTTCTTGCAGTCCCCTTCAGCTACTGAAAAGCTGCTCTGAGATATCCCTGGAGCCTTCTGTTCTCCAGGCTGAATGAACAGCCCCAGCTCTCTCAGCCTGTCCCCATGAGGGAGGTTCTCCAGCTCTCTGAACATCTTCATGGCCCTTCTCTGGATCTGCTCCAGCAGTCCAATGTCCCTCTTATGGTCTTTAAGAAACCTCAAGGCTCTTTGTGGAAGTGCTGCAGTGATAGGAGGTTGATTCAAGGAATGTGTCATTGGATGTACTTTATCTTCCAGGAACTATGACTCTTTCCACCCTCTCTGGTGCCAAGGGAACTGAGTTTCTTAGTCACTGAATACATTCATGCTGCCTGCTCTTTCTCCCAAGCACTACAATTTTGTTGTTACTGCTATGTAATTAGCAGGAAATGCTGTCAATCACTCAAGCAGCTGGTAATAAAATGATCTGGTTTGGGTTTCTAACAGCACAGTGAAGAACAGAAAAGGTTTTAGGATGAGGCCAGAGCCAGACATTCCTTTCAGTTTGGGTGTGTTTTACAGGAAGTGTTTGCAGTAGATTCCATAACTTCTAGGAAAAAAACAAATGGTAAGATCAGTCCTTGTTGTGGAAGCTGGGTGGTAATGGAAAGCATATTCTACCAGAGAGGAACTCCCCATCCTTCCTCTTGCCTTCATCTTTATGTGGTGGTATTACATGGAGATCTGCATAGCTTAGAGGGCAACCCCCAATGTGTTACTGCTTGTGTGCCACCATACCTCCTTCTCTGAACCAGAGCTGCATGGGGTTTGTGGTGGAAGGGGCTTAGGCTTCCTGTCAATAGTTGCCTATTCAGGCAATAGAGGCCATGGTGCCTGAGGACAGAAAGCACCCAGTGTTGGAAGTGAAGGCTCTGGTTGACACTGAACTGCCCAAATAAATAAACAATTAAACCAATGTGTTCTTTACTGTAGTGCCATTTTCACCCTAGACAATGAACTTACCAGAGCTGTTATTCCTTAGGTGTTTTCATAGCTGAATGGCACTCTCTCATCCTTTCTATTCTTTGATTTTTTTTTTTGCCATTTTGTTGTTAATGTTGTTGTTAATTTTATCTCTTCTTCCTGTGTGCTAAATAAACACTGCTACAAATGACCTTGACTGTTTTGTCCTGTGAAATCTGTCTGCATGGCACAGTCCAGCACCAAGCATGCTCTGAGCAAGTGCTGGTAACCTAAGCGCTTGCAAAGCTCCTGGAGCCTGGTGCTAAGGCAGTGATACAACTAAATTAGCAATTAACAGCCTCACCTAATACCTTGCTTGGCTCTGTGTAGCTAAGTGGTATGTCACGAAGATGTGCCCATAGATATAAATCATGTTTCTCTTTCAACACTAACAGGATCCCCTTACTTTGATGGATTTTGTGTTGGCAGTCTGCAGAGATCTCCTTCAAGCTGCCAGGATTAATATCTGTGTAATACTTATAATAGCATCTTGACACTCGATAAAGACTCATCTCTGAGATGATTGATTTGGAAGCCGACAGGGACTTGCTCTGTCAAAGGATGTGGGCTACTAATAACAGATTTCTTCACCTCTACCTATTTCTGTGGGGTTTGTGTTGCTGGCACTGGTTCAAAATAGAAAATCCACCCCTTGCTCTCCTCAACCCATTTACCTCTTTGCAAATAAACCCTGCTGCAGGACTGGACACCTGGGCTGGCTTGGGATGTGCTGTGGCACATGGGTAAGTCAGCCATAACAGCACTGGCTCTGCAGACAGGCGAGGCAAAGGTGTCCATGCTGTGTTTTTAGCGTAGGTCCTGCTCAGGATGGATCTGTGGGAGCCAGATTGGGCTTGAAGCCAACAGTTCAGGGCTGTTTATCATAGATATCCATCTATTCATCGTAGACATCCACCTATTCCCACCTATTCCTGTCAGCCAAAGATTCTTGGCTAAATGCTCTTTGACTCCAAATCCTCACTTTGCCCTCACCAACTTTTTATCCATCTACAGGCTAAGCTAATATTAGTTTTGGACCAAATTCTTTCTCACCTTCGAGGGAAGAAAGCGGTGGAGAGAAGAAAGTTATTTTACGTGTATGTGAGTGTTTCAGTCATGGCTTTGTGGCTAGCATTGGAAGAGATCACTTGGCACAGTGCAGGGTTAGTGAAATATGGAAGGTATCACCTCAGCTTGCTGTGTGGGTTGGCAGAGAAACACGTACCATGGTCCTGCTCATTTGGTGGCCTGTGGCTAGGACATTACAGTCTGCAATTGTATTTTCCTATGGGTTAAGAGACTGCCTTGCAGACTGCCTTCCTCATCAGAGGGGTTCAGTATGCATGTTGTTAACCTGAAACCTTTTTCTGGCACAAATAATAGCACTGCTGTTAATTTAAGAGGGAAATAAGGTGAAGTTTGGAGATCTATTTTTTTTAGACCATGGAAGTCATTCTCATTGTTATCTTTTATGGGGTTTTTTGTTTTGGTTTTAACTTATTTTAAGAAAACAAAACCCATCTCTGCTTCATTCTTCCTAAGATCAAGGAGCTTGATGTCATGGGCTATAAAAAAAAACAACCCAAATGTACCCCACACTTGGCAGCTTGCCGTTCTGTTTATTTTTGGAGTCTCTCTCCCTGGAGGTTTATCTGCAGGAGGCTGCAAGACTGCAGCTGAATGACATCCCTCTTTCTCCAGTGGCTTGGGTCAGTGCCTTTATCAGGGGGGATACCTCCAGGTGAGGAGCCCCTCATGTTCAGACCAACTTCACAGCCCTACCTTTGGGAACTGGAGTTCTGCAGGATAAACTGAATTTGTATTTGTTCTCCTGAATTCTCCCTTGAGGCAATGCTTTCTAGCAAAACTGAGGATGTCTGTAGTCACTGCTGTTAGCTCTCTGCAACAGCTACCTCTGATCTCCTCCCATGGTCCCTTCCTTTGCATGTGTGTTTTGAGCTTTTGTGGCCACACGTGCAAAAGGAATGTATGCTCCAAGCTGCAGCTTCACATCTGAGTGTGAAGTACCAGCTGACAACTCAGAAGCACTGTAATGTCCCTATGAGGGAAAATACACTCAGAATTAAGTGAGGTCCACTGGCAACTCACCCCATTTTAAAGCAGAGAGGGAAGGGGACTCAGCTGGATATTTTGAAGGTAGGATCCGTCTCCAGAATTCGGCTCTGGGTTGAGCTTCTCTTAACCTGGGAATAGCAGCCTGGAAGAGTTTGCTGGACATAGGTTATTTTCTTCCTGTGGAGAAACATCCTTTGGTCTTATGAGCCAGCAGTGGTAGCACTTGGTGCCTTCGTTGCAGCTGACCAGCCAGAGCAGTGAACCAGACCTGGAAGAGCTTGGATCCAAGCCTTTCTCAATCAAAAGGGTTATTCCAAGAGACAAGACCACTGTCATGGTTGCTCTAAAAATAGTCGCCCAAACACCCATTTCCTTTTGCAGCCAGAAGCCTGAGTGGCTGCACATGGTTTTGTTCTGCATGGAGATGTCCATGTGCCGAGTGTCCTTTGCAGATGTGGTTCTCCAGGGGTTAAGCAGATGTTTGCACCAACCTGAAGTGACCTTGGATGGGCGGGAATCTTCCAAGATACTCAGCTGAGACAGGGACGCTGTCTGGGAGCAAAGGTTTAGCTGTCGATCATGTTGTGTAGATGGTTATGGACCATCAGGGAGCTAAACAACTATATTTTACTGTTTTGATGCAAGATTATTTCTGCTGCATTTTCTAAAGCTGCCTTGCAGTTGCCTGTTTTGTGTGTGACCCCATCTCAAACACTGCATCCAGTTCTGGTGTCCTCAGCAAAATAAGGACACAGCCATTGGAGTGACTCCAGAGGAAGGCCACAAAGACGATCCAAGGGCTGGCACTCAGGGTTTTCATCTTGACGTCTGGAATGGATCCAAGCTAGAGGAGAGAAGGTTTAGATTAGACCTTAGGAAGAAGATCTTCACCGTAAGGGTGGGGAGACACTGGAACAGGTTGCCCAGGGAGGTGGTAGAAGCCCCAACCCTGGATGTTTTTAAAGTCAGGCTGGATCTGGCTCTGGGCAGCCTAATCTAGTGGAAAGTGTCCCTGCCCGTGGCAGGGGAGTTGGGACTAGATGATCCTTGAGGTCCTTCTCAGATTCTGTAATACCTTTAAACAGGCTCAGTAACAAGGGCTGAGAAGGAAGGAAAGATTTCTTGGAGTTGCTCATACTTAGCCTACACACAATATGCATGACCTCAACTGCAGCATTAGGGGAAAAGAATGTACCTAAAAAAGTGGATTTGTTCTAATACCAGCAAGATAAGTTGGCAAAGAGGTGCATTGTCTGTCTAGTTTTGAGGGCTGGACCCAGTAACAGCATTTAGACCTCTTCAGAGACAATTGCCATTTTGCTTCTTTAACTAAGCCAAAGCTTCAGAGGTGTGCCACTCTTAAAATCCCTTCCTGAAGTGGTTTGCAGGAGCTTAAAGCTCAAGGTCAGGCTCAGCTTTTCTACTGTACTTGTGTCTTGTCTTTCTTCTTTCAGTTTGAGAAAGAGAATACATTTAGAGGCAAGAGCCACATCCACCTTCCTTACATCCCATTACAGCTCTCTGAAACCAGAGCTTCTGAGATCTGAATGAGGGAGAGGGTGACCTCTTTCTTGAATGGACCAAAATGGAATGTTTTCATTTCCAATGGGCTTTAAGCCAAGTAAATATTAGTCGATCCAAACTAGTTTTGAAATTAAATTATTCTTATTTGTTGGAGCATTCCAGAGAAGGGCTTTGATCTGTCTGTACTTCCACCAAAGGGATATTGGCAGGCTGGCCTCCCATTTCTAGCCATTTGGGATGAAAGAGAGGTTATAATAACCACCTTGTGTGGCAGTGATACTGAACAGATGACATTTCTTGAACAATATTAAATGAATAAAGGTAAACACACTTCAATTAAAATGTTTTTGGAAGTCGAATGCAATGGATCTGTTGGAAGGTCTTCGATGTGGGTTGGAGGAATTTGGCTATGTTTTACTGATTTTTTTTTTTTTCTTTCCCCCTCCTCAACTCCAGAAATGTTGGAAAGAGAAAGGTTTTGTTCTGTGCTGTTGGAATAAAACTTAAAAAAAAAAAATTAGAAATCAAATTAAAATTGGCAGGAGACAATAAAATTGTTGATCACTGAAAAGCAGGGATGTGTGGTGAAGGAGGGCAGTCTTTCTTGTTTAGGGCTTTGCTCTTTTGCTTCTGAGGTCTCAGACCACACCATACAAAGATAATACAATCAAGAGGGAGCTTGTGCCACCTGTAAGCAAACTGAAGCACACAGCAAGTTAAGTGGTACGTTGTCAGCTTTGATGAAGATGCTTGAAGACAATTTAAATTTCCATAGCATAGTATCATAGTATCAGTCAGGGTTAGGAGGGACCACAAAGATCATCTAGTTCCAACCCCCCTGCCATGGGCAGGGACACCCTGCACTAGATCAGGAGTAAATGAAGCAAGAATGCTGACTTACCGTAGTAAGGATATCTTGTGTTCTCCTTTAGCCTCGAGGAGGAGATGGCAGGGTGGTGGAGACCATCCCCCCATAGTGTGCTACTTAAACACAGCTGAAGAGAAGCCTTTTGGATTGCTGTGAGCTGATGATAATTTGTTCTCTCCTAGCAGTGATCTCAAATCTTATTCTGGGCTTCATCAAGAGGAGTATGGCCAGCAGGGCAAGAGAGGGGATTTTTCCCCTTTGCTCTGCTGAGACCCCACTTCCAATTCTGCCTCCAGTTCTGGTGTCCCCAGCATAAGAAAGACACAGAGCTATTGGAGTGAATCCGGAGGAGGCTGCAAAGATGATCCAAGGGCTGGAGCACCTCTGCTATGAGGACTGGCTGAGGCAGCTGGGGGTGTTCAGCCTGGAGAAGACTCCAAGGGACCTTAGAGCTGCTCTGCAATTCCTCAAGGGATCCTACAGGAAGGCTGCAGAGGGACTTTTCATGAGGGTGGCTATAGACCGGACAAGGAGGAATGGTTTGAACCTGAGGGAGAGCAGGGATCTGAGGATGAATTTCTTCAGTACAAAAGTGATGAGTCTCTAGAATAGGCTGCTCAGGGAGATTGTGGCTGCCTCCTCCCTGGGGTGTTCAAGGCGATGAGGTCTTGAGCAGCTGAGTCTAGTTGAGAGTTGAGTGTCCCTCCCCATGGGCAGGGACCCCTTTCCACTAGATTAGGTTGCCCAGAGGTGTCCCTGCCCCTGACAGGGATGTTGGAGTAGGTGATATCTAAGGTCCTTCCAACCTGAGCCATTCCATGATACTATGACTTGACTGTAGTCAAGGAAAATAAAATATAAACACAGAGTGGAATAGCTTGGTTGGAAAGGACTGCTGGGGCTCATCTGGTCTGACCACCTTCAAAATGAGGTCAGGTATCTATATAAGAACTTCAGCTATCTTTGTTTTTACAGTCCTGACTTAAACAGAGTCCAGGTTATGTGGAACCTCTGGTGCAGGGGTTTCTCCTGTGTGTTTGCATGATCTTTGTAATACAAATGAGCCTTACCAAATTCAATTGCTTTTCCTCAGAATGTGAGTGGTTTGCATGGAGGGACAGGTGTCTTCTCACACGTGCTTTGTGTGGATTTGCCTTTCTTTCACGGGAGCTGGACTAGCTGTACCTGATTTCTGAGTAAAAGGAAAAATCTCCTTTAGCAGACACCACTGTATACAACCAGCCCTATTGATGACCGTCCTGCCTTCTAAGGCCGTTTAAGTACTCTGTGTGCTCTTGCCTGAAGGGAGGAACAGTTTGAACAAAGACAAACGTGAAGAAAACAAAGCACAAAGGGTTTGTAGGTTAAAGCTTCAGCTTTTGCTTGTTTTGAACATCCACTCAGGACTGCATCCCTTTGTTTGAACTGGAATATTCAGTTTTCAGCTCAGCATGGGAACTGGTCATACTTGAATTTAAAGCTTGATTTAGTTCCTTTTTTGTTTTGGGTTTTTGGTTGTTTTTTTTTTTTTTTTTTTTTTTTTCACCTGTTTTTATTTTAACACTGACTAGTTGCAGTATATACTTTTGCTAAATGGTTCCTTTCTGCCCAGCTGGAAGTGGTCTGGTCCGATATTATCAGGTGAGATCTTCCTGAAGTGTACATGTGTGACTCTGCAACCTCTGGAAATGCGAACTGGCCTGGCTGCTCCGTTTATCTTTCTTGGATTCAGGGTTTCCTTTCCTGTCTGTTATGAGACTGACCTCTCCATTTGTTTGTAAGACCGGGGGCTGGTTGTGTACTGCATTGCAAAACCAAACCTTGTTTCTATCAAAACAAAATGCAATCCTTCCCCTGGTGAGAGGTATCAGACAGGCCAGATCAGAGGAGGAAGCTGTGATGGGGCATAAAAGGAGCTGAGATGAGGGAGAAGAGGGGGGAGATGTGAGGCAGAGCATGGGAAGCAATGCTAATGCAGCACAGGAGTGTAAGGGAGGGCTTGGGAGGCTGGGGGTTTTTCTGTACTAGTTGCATTTACCAAAGGGAAGGGACAAGCTGAGGGAGCCTAAGGAGGTTCTAAAGGCAGTGACATGCATATTCCATTGGATATGCAAATTAGACTTGCATAATCTGCAAAAAAAATAATGAGGTAATAATAATCATAATAAGAAAAATCTTTTCCAGATTTGCAGCCTTAACCATATGCTTAGTGGGGTGGTGGCAGAGAGCTGGCTAATGCAGCTGCACTGTAAAACTGGGGCATCCAACTGCTTTTGATCTTGATAGGAAGGGGGCAGAAGGTCATGCCACTGTCTGCTGTTCTCAGTGTTTTGTTTATATAATTCCTTGGACAGACAAACGATGTATGGTGAAACCAGATGGGAATGGTTCACTTAGTCCTGTAAGAACTCCGAGCCATCCTTTTTCCTTGCCTTCTCTACCTCATGGAAAACTGCAGTTGGTGGATTTTGCTCCTATTCTCATCCTTGCAGGTGTATGAATTTCAGGTGTATATAATCATAGAATGGCTTAGGTTGGCAGGGACCTTAGAGATCACCTGCTCCAGCATCCCCACCATGGGCAAGGATGTCTCTCAACTAGATTCTCTCAAGCAGTTCCTTGTCCCTGTTGAACTGGGGAGCCCAGAACTGGACACAATATTCCAGATGTGATCTAAGTAGGGCTGAGTAGAGGGGGAGAAGGAGCTTCCCTCATGCAGGACGCACTCTTCCTACTGCACCTGAGTATGCTGTTGGCCTTCTGGGCCATCAGGGCTTGTGTATTGGGTTTGGCTGAGCTGGAGTTAATTATCCTCAGAGAATTTATGATGACAGAGGCAATTTTAGGCTGATATCCCTATTGTGTTAGCTATGGATACTTGGAGGGATGTGTGTATCTATGTGTGTATCTGTGTGTGTGTGTGTGAAAGCCGTGTGGAGTATGTGCTCACATTTGTCAGCCTTGGTCTGATTTCACCATATTAAGCTGATGTTTTGAATGTATCCCTGAGATTTCTACAGATCTCTTCCCAGAGCTGTACTCAACCTATTTCCTAACTGGTTGGCTGGAATGTTAAGAGGCATGCTACAGATAAATTTCCTATTGGAAAATCAGTAATGGGCCTCAAGTTGTGTGAAAAGAGTATATAATCAGGCAACAGGAACCTTGTAGGTAGAGAAGTTTTCCTAACCTTTCTTTTCTTGTCCTTTTTCCTAGGGTGACTCTGTTATTACAGTGCAGCTGACTGAGGAAGATAAAGTTGAAGAGGATGTAGTGTTTTACTTGGTCTTCACTGGGTCAACTGTCCAACACTGCACAAGCACAAGGAAGATTAATCCTGGGAGTCTGGAGACAATTTCTCCTGGTAAGCAGTTGTCTGTCTTTGTATGCTAGAGTATCAGTCTCTGAGATTTGGGGAAATTGAGTGGACTCAAGTGTAATGTTGTTGGTTGTCTGCTTCCTCATTTATACATTCATGGAAAGTAGGAGGTGTGTTTGGATGATTACTTTTGCCTTTTAAAGAATCTCTTGCTTGATTTTGTTAGAATTAGATGACTGAGATAACAGTAAATGGGCAGCTATGGGGTTCTGTTGCAACAAATAGTTTATGTACACATAGGAGAGCAGGGTTAGACTGAATCTTAGGAGGAAGTTCTTCAGCAGGAGGGTGGTGAGAGTGCGGAATAGGCTGCCCAGGGAGGTTGTGGATTGCCTGCTTCCTGGAGGTGTTCAAAACCAGGCTGGATGAGGCTTTAAGCAGCCAAGTCTAGTTGAGAGGTGTCCCTGCCCATGGTGGAGAGGTTGGAGTAGATGATCTCTCAAGGTCCTATCCAACTTGAGCCATTCTATGATTGTATGACATAGCAAAGAGTTTACAGAGAAGAGCAAACCCAAGGAAGACACCTTGGCCAGGTTAGAGGTGCTGTTCTCCAAAGGGTGTACAGCCTGGTAAGCCCTGTTTTGGGTTCTGCTTAACTCAGTGAGGTTCCTTGCTGTGTTCCTGGTGAAATGCAACCCTTTGCCCCTAAATCCTGTTGTGCAGCCCAGAGCCAGCCCAGAGTTCCTGACACTCTTGCAGTGGCAGGTGATGTGCGGTGCTTGGTGGCATCCCTTGAGCGCTGGTGGTGCAGGCAGGGTGGGTGTTCACACGGAAGCCCACCGCTCCTGCGAAGCCTTCGTGCTGGTAACGAAACAAAACAGATCAGCGCAGCATTTTCCTCCGGTGACTTCAGGACCGTGGGAATGAGCATGTTCCAGGCTGTGGTCCTTACCATTAACCTTTCTTTCTGACTTGTTGCTATGCAGCACGTTGATACTAGAGTGAGAAGAATGCCTGACATTTTCACTAGGCACAGTATAGTGTAAGCCATCAAATGTGCTTCTTGGGTTTACCTTTTTCATCCGTCCTGTGAGTATTTTATGAGAGGTGCTCGTGAAACAAAATTTGGGCTAAGGAGTTTTCCCCTCCTGGGAATGAGTGGCTAAAAGTCAGCCACTGTAATTTTTTTCACCCCCACTTCCTTCTCTTTTTGTGCTGTTTGAGTAGCTCAGTTGGCTGGGGAAGAGAAGTCTTTTTACAGTCATTGACGACCGGAGCCCTGTGCGATCAATTAGATGAGTGTTTGTTTTCTCCCAGAGAAGGGAAAAGGGGAGACTCCTTCCCTGCCTTTGTGTGGCGGGCGTGGGGCTCTGCCAGCCCCTCTTGCAATGACCTCACCTCCCCTCGGGACCGTGGCTGTGTCGCCAAGAAAGGAACTGAAAAGCTTCAGTGTTCCCCTCCAGCCCATGCGGGAACCAGCTTACTGGATGGGATTTCCGGGCGGGAGCGATGTTTTCCTATTGCCTCTGGCCCTGACATCCTTGCAGCGGCCCTGGATGCAGCTGCCAGCCGGTACCCAGGGTGATGCTCTGGGCTCTGCCAGCCCAAACATAATGGAGTCACTGGGAAGGGCTCCCTGGAGCTCTTTTTGTGGCTGTTAGTGGGAAATCCAACTCCATTCATGGGTCAGAGAGAAAGGGGGTGGGGATTGCTCTCGTTTGTTGCTCTAGTTATAATGGGTTTGGTTTGTTTTGTTTTTTTTTTTTCTTTCCACTGGGTGCAGTTCAGTCTTGTAGAGTAGGATGCCAGGTAGGGATGGGTGCTGTCCCAGAATGCAGCTGTATTTTATACAAGCTTGACAAAGTTTGAATGGGCCTTTTGGAAAATCCTGTTGCTCCCAGAAAGCACTGTCAGGGGCTGAGGTGCAAGGGAAGAGGCGACACCTCAGGTGTAAAGCAGCCACTTGGCTTTCAGCCTCTTCCATACTCCTACCTCGTTTTGGAGAAATCACTTGAGCAAAAAGGACTTTAGGGGGTGCTGATAAGCAAATGGGAAAATCCTTCTGTTGACACTGATGCATTTCTTCAGTGTTGCTTCAGCACTGGCTACTCTGATTTCAATAAAAGCATGACTTATTTCAAGCCAGCTCTTCCTCCTCCTCCTCCTCCCCCTTCCTGAACTCAACAGTGAATCTGTAATCATGTGTTTACACTGTATATTCGGCCAGTTGCCTTGGAGATGGTTGTGGTGACTCAGAGCTGGTGTTATTTGACCTCACTGCAGGATTAGCCATGAACAAGAGGCAGTGTGTGGGAGACCAGCCCTTGTTTAAACATCCAGGCCTGGGCACTTCCCAAGTGCTCTGCAAGGAAACACTTGCAAATAGCTTTTAGCCAAAATCTTGCCCTTCACTTCCAACTTTGAGCATCTTTCTGTTGTCCCTGCAATGCAAGATGTATTGCTCATCCCTGGGAGTACACATGCCCTTCAGAGACAGCTCAGGTGCATGAAGGAAGGGTTGACTCCCTTAAGGGCATAACAAATCTCTCTGCCTACCTGCCTTGAACCTCCTTTGCTTCCCTTCTGGGCATGGAGGCTCTTCCCTCATGCTTGTCCCAAGTCCTCAGTGTTGTATCGTAGAATCATAGAATTGTTAGAGTTGGAAGGGACCTCAAGGATCATCTAGTTCCAACACCCCTGCCATGGGCAGGGACACCTCACACTACAGCAGGTTGCTCAGAGCCACATCCAGCCTGGCTGCAAAACCTCCAGGGATGAAGCTTTAACCGTCTCCTTGGGTAACCTGTGCCGGTGTCTCACCACCCTCATGCAGAAGAGCTTCTTCCTAACATCCAATCTGAATCTACCCATTTCTATTTTTGTTCCATTCCCCCCAGTCCTATCACTCCCTGACACCCTAAAAAGTGCCTCCCCAGCTTTCTTGTAGCCCCCTTCAGATACTGGAAGGCCACAATTAGGTCTCCTCAGAGCCTTCTCTTCTCCAGACTGAATAGTTCCAACTCCCTCAGTCTGTCCTTATAGGACAGGAGCTGCAGCCCTCTAATTATCCTCATGGCCCTTCTCTGGACATCTTCCAGCACATCCAGATCCTTCCTGTAATAGAGGCTCCAGAACTGGACACAGTACTCCAGGTGGGGTCTCTACCAGAGCAGAGTAGAGGGGGAGAATCACCTCTCTTGCCCTGCTGGCAGTGCTTCTCTTGATGCAGCCCAGGATTTGATTGTCTTTCTGGGCCAATCATCCCCAGGAGACTTCAGACAAAGTCCATCAAGGCCCAAGTTGAAAGAGGTAACCATAATTCTGTTAAAGCTAATGAAACCAGAAACCTTTTTCCATGACTTTGTCAGTAGTTTTGGTGATGTATGGAGGCATAAAACCCCCAGAAATGATTTGATTACGTTTGCTGCCAAAATGCAATAGAATATTTCAGCCAAGCTTTCAAGGGAAATTACATTTTAAAACCCAAACAACTAAACATCTCAACAGCATTTGATGGTTTTAGATGAGAAATGAAAGAAAATGGAACAAAAGTATAAACTGTCAGAACACCTCCTAAATTCTCATTGTGTGTGAAAATTCTTTGTGTCCTGACTTCACTGAATTAAAGCTTACAACTGCAGAGTCAAATGACTGCTGCAATTTGCATAATTACTGGAGCAGTCTGCCTCTTTCTTAGGCTGTCTTTATCATCACCCTGGAACCCTGAATGTAGGTATAGTTAACAGGACTGTTCAAATGTAAGCTTTTGTTGCTGTACATAATAAAATAGAGGATTTCTGAGTGTAGATTTGTGGCCTAAACCAGATTTAACAGCCACTCAGGGAGAAAATGCTTATGTGCATTTCTGCACTTGCCTGGAAGGATGGGGCAGGGTGAGTATCCTGCCCTGCTTGACCATGTTAGTACAAGGGAAATAATTTCCCTGTGTAAGAAACTGATTCTCATCTGAGCTGGTCTGTCATAACTTGAAGTACCAAAGTCTGCCCTTGGCATAACGAGAATTAGGCAGTGGATGATGCAGCAGCTCTTTTGCCAGCCTCGGGACAAAGGAAGTTACCTTGGCCAACTAAGCTTCTGTTTACCTTGGTGAAAAGGTATCAAGACCTTTGGATCATAAAATCATGGAATGTATTGGGTAGGAAGAGACTCTCAAAGGTCCAACCTCATTGCAGTAAGCAGGGACGTTCCCAACTAGGTCAGGTGGCTCAGAGTCCCATCCAGCCTGACCATGAATCTCTCTAGGGATGCCTTCACCGCAAGACCACAGCATCATCATCATCATCTGCCTCTGTTGCTGGAGCAGCTTTTCCCCTGCTGGAAAAAAAAAACCACAACAACTACTAATAAAAAGGCTCAAATCATGATCTGGCAAACAAACTGACAAAAGATGTGGGAGACTGTCTTGCAGGAGAAAGCTTCCCACAGCAAGCTGATGTGCTGGGAGCTCATCTATTTGTGTGGCGCATCTAGTGCAAGCTTGTGTGCATGCTGCTCACAGCTGGATTATTGAGCACAAATTTTACTTTGCATTTCAAGACTGGTGTGTAGTATGTGGGAGGTGCAGAAGAGCTCCGTGGAGAAGGTTGGAAATGAAATTTCCAATAGGGAAAGACAGGCCAGTTGTGTAAGTCCAGAGGTGCAGCAGCTCCTGGACAAGTAAGTGAAGTTTAAGAAATACCCTGTCTAGAAGATAAGTCACTGAATCAGTAAGGTTGTTTTGTGAGAGAGAATATCCTTTGTGTGCCCACTTTCAATGTCTTGTATCACTGAGCCTTTGTTCTCTAATAAGTCAATCACTTTTCCCTTCTTGTCTGATCTCAAAAGGTGCAGCATTCTCCTATGGGTTTCAGAGGGGAGGAGGAGCAAAATTAGAGGCAGAAAAAGGGCTTGGAGAGAAACTGTCTGCTGATAGCTGGTTGCCAGCAGTTTTCAGAAGGTTAAAACACTCCCATTTGCTCCAAATGCTTTGACTCACTGGGAGCTTTCTCTCTGTGCTTAAGCTAAGGCAGAGAAGCAGTTTCAGTCTTCAGCTTTTTTTTTACTTCTGTAGTTCTCATATAGTTTGGTTTTTTTCTTGCTTTCTTCCTTCCTTCTAGTCAAAAACACAGACTAAAAATGAATTTCAGTTTGCTTGGAAATACCTTTTATTTCCAAGTTTTGCTGTGAAATCCTTCACATATGTTGATGCTTATTCTATTCTCTTCCACCACAGCCTGTTGTTTTCCCTCTTCATAGAAAAAGCTATGTTTAATGAATTAAAATTTCTTTGTGCTGGTAGCCCAAAAGGGTAAACAAGTTTCATAACAAATGACCACTTGGCAATAGCAGTTGTGGATTTGAAAATAATCTTAATTATGAAACAAAAAAGCCAAACCCTAAAATAGACTAAATCAGCATAGCCAAGAAGACTTCTTGCAGTCCATCCTCCTTGCTTAACTTAATTGCTCTGGGCAGTGTAATTAAGAGGAAATGATGCCAGTTCTAGATGACATCAGTCACAGGAAAAAGTGATTGAATCTATATTAAAATGATTTAGGATGTAATGTGTGAGGTCTTGCACTTACAGATTTTTTTTTTTTTTAGGCATACAAAGGACCTTAACAGTCTAAAGACTTCTTTCCACACTCTTCATATTAACAGTTGAGGGTTTAAAAAGCAAAACAAAGGCTTCTGTCTCTTGCTGGTACCATGCCTATGTATTTCATAAGGTTTCCTGTGTTGCAAGAGTGAATACAATAACTCTGTAACACTTCAAATGTGAGCCCTGATTGGCAAAATCAGAATTCAGGAATTCTGAAGCAGGAAAGAAACACTTTCAGGGTGGCCACAGCAGATCCCTTGGCTTCCCTGACCATGAACCACCAGATCACATCATCTGTTGGATGAGATTCACTGCATTTGTTGTCTGACTTTCCTGTCCTACATCAATCTCTTGATAAAGACTCCTTTCAACCCGTGGAGGATGCAGTTACCACTGGGGTCCTTGGTCACCTACCAGGCAAACCCAAACACATGCTTCCAGCAGGGCTGTAAATAGCTGCCCAGGCTAGGGGCCCATTGTTTGATAGCTCAAATGTGAATTCTGAAAATAGGAGGTTAGGACAGGATTTCCACTTGTAGAGGGGCAGGAAATGAAATCATGTTGTACTAAAGCTCTGTTTAGGGGTGTTTTGTCTCCATGTATACCTTGTTTAATGAGAAAGTCTGAAGAGTTTTGCTGCTGCCCTTTTAACCATATCCCAGACCAAAGAGACAGGTACCAATTGGATGGACAAGTCTAAGGCTGTACATCAGCTTGTCTGCTAATGACCTACAGCTCCATCATCTTTTCTCCTGCTCATTGTTTTGCATCATCGTCATGTAGAGGCAGCAATGTTATCATCCTGATGCATCTCATCTCATCTCTTCAGGCAGAAGTACAGAGAGATCAGAACCCCTTGTTTTCTTTGTTTTCTTTTTTTGTTATGATGTTCCTGTGTCTTCCCCCCATTAAGTGTTCCCAGGAAGGAATTCTTCAGTTCAGGAGTTGTTGCCATTTAAAATAGTTTTCCAAGTGTGGTTTTATCCGAAGATGAGGAATTCTCTTTATCACAGCAGAGGCAGCATTGCACCCATCCCTGCACAGCCTGAAATAGTTTCTCAGTTTCTCTGTTTTTCCTGCAGTATGTTGGCACTTCTCAGGACAACTCCAAGCAGTGAATTGTTTCCAAGCTAAAGTAACTGAAGAGCAGAAGGAGAAATGGGGTAAAATGCAATGGGGGGAAGACCAGAGGCTGTTTGACTTTTATCACAGCAGCATATAACTGACTTAATTTCATACTGTGGCAAACAAAAAGTATGAAGAGGAGAAGCTTGGCCAGGCACTGTGGAGTTACTGTGTGCAGTCTGAGACACCAGCAAGGTAGAAATTCTACGTTGCAGTGTGTGTCAGAAGAGTTAAGTTTGAGCTGGGGTGCTGCTGGGTGATACCAGTGTGGCAACGTTCAGTATTTCATCATTTGCTTTTGATTGCTGTTTTGGCCAAAGGGGCTGATTTCTGGAGCAGACTGAAGGCAGTCAGGAGGGGTGCTGGGTGGTGAAGTGAACCTGATCACCTTGTAGAGCACAGAGATTTCTCATCCCTTCTGCAGGTGCCCTCCTCTGTGTGATTTTTTCACTTCCTTGTGTTTTCAGCCTGCCAAAATGCAAAACTTTCTAAATGGGCTATAAATAGGCTCATCACCCTTCCTGACACACCCAGCTATATTTTTGCCTTTTTAATGAGTCAGACATTATTCTCTTCCACTTCTGGGGAAGGTGTATGAGGGAGTTACAGCAGTTGATAGGTGAAAGCTCTGACCCTTGCAAAATGTATGACTTGGTGCTTAACCTGTGTTAGGAGAAAGCCTTGCTGTCCTCCAGCTGGAGCAAAACCAGAGATAATCCGAGACCAAGAGTGTCTGTTCTGGCACTGCCTGGAGCTCTTTGTGATCTTGAGCAAGTTACTTAACCTCGTAAAAACAGATTTGGACTTGTTTTACAGATGATAACCACTTAGCTCCTGAGAGTGCCAGAAAGCTTAGCTCACTTTTGCTAATGCTCTGGGAAAAAGGGCTGTTGGAGTTCAGATATCAGCCTAGGAGAAGGAAGCGATGGTCTTTGATGTGGAGAGAAGCACTGCCCCACCACCAGTTCCTTCAGAAGGTTCATGTGTTGGGGACATGTTTGCTTACATTGTTCCTGTAGCGGTTTCAAAGCAGGGGGCAGAGACCTCTTGAGCAATCTTTTTATTATTGGCTGTGCTTGTTACTGGCTCCTCTTTTGTTTGAACTGCTTGCCAAAAGTCAGAACCTGTCCCAGACTCTTACCCGCCGAGTCTGACATCTTCTCAGATGTAAGGAAGGAGAACATCAAAGCGTTGTGCGCGGTTGCCCTTTCGAAGAACATTCCCCAGGGTTTAGCAGGATGCTTGTTTGTTCCTATGAGATGAAAATGGATCATCAGCTCTGTCACCTCTCCTCTCAAGGCTGTGTTAAGTATCTGGGGGGGTTTCAAGAGAACCGTCGTCGTCTGCAGACCAGGACACGGCCTTTATGTCACCTCCCCTTGGGTCGCACTGAGCGATCCTGAAGCTCTGCCTGATTTGGGGGCTGGTGTTCAACATATGCTCCAGCCAAGGGAACTTTGTGTACATCCACGATGTACCAGTTTCAGGAGGCCATGTGTCTTGGCTGAGATTTCTCTAGCTGTTGTCATGACGTAGGAGCTTTTGTTATCCCACAGAAGAGCTGTTTGGCTTCACGACAAGGAAGTGATTGTCCCAAAGTGTTTCTCTGTAGCTGCTCAGGGGCCTCGTTAGCCTTCTGCTTCAATGTCCAGTGGCTTTCTGGCAGAGTGGCCATACCCTAGGTGCTTTTGCAGGTGAGATTCTTAAGGGAATAGACAGAAAAGAGGTGGGTTTATTTTGTTGTTGCTGTTTTTTGCATTGAAAATCAATCAAGATTCAGCATTTCTCATGCTATTAAGGAGTCACAGAATCACAGAATTGTTAGGATTGGAAGGGACCTCAAAGATCATCCAGTGCCGAGCCCTTGCCATGGGCAGGGATACTTTCTACTACATCGGGTTGCCCAGAGCTACATCCAGCCTGGCTTTAAAAACCTCCAGGGATGAGGTTTCCACCACCTCCCTGGGCAACCTGTGCCAGTCTCTCACCACCCTCATGGTGAAGAATTTCTTCCTTAACGTCTAATCTACATCTCCCCTTCTCTAGTTTGGATCCGTTCCTCCTAGTCCTATCCCTACCTGACACCCTAAAAAGTCCCTCCCCAGCTTTCTTGTAGACCCCCTTCAGATAGTGGAAGGCCACAATTATGTCTCCTCAGAGCCTTCTCTTCTCCAAACTGAGCAACCCAAACTCTCTCAGCCATTTACCATGATTTTTTATGAGTCTTTTATCGTGATTTTTTTTAAACTGTGTGTTTTAGTGAACTGCCAGTGCTTTGCATCAGAGAGAGCCAAGTTCACAGCACTTGGTTCAGCTCCTGTAGGATAGCGTTGCCTCCTTTACAGCCTCATAAAGTTTGCTGCTATAAGCAAAATTAGTAAGTCTTACCTGCACCTTATTCTGATATTCTTAGGAAGATGAGCAAAGCCAAAAAGATTTAGGGGCAGACATGTACAGTTCTGAACTGCATTAAAAGTGAGTCTCCCTCAAAGTTGTACCGTCCCCCACTCCTCCCTCAAACATTTGGGGTTTCTGCTGTGAGGATGAGTAGAATTTGTTACTGGATTTCATCTGGGCTGTTAAGATCCCTGCCCATCCTCTTGGCTGGTGATGTGTTAGAATGCAAGGGCAGTATTTTTGAGGTCTTCCTACCTTTGCTCTTTCCTGTGCCATCAATAGTAGTAAATCTATTCCTTCAGTTTTCACACTGCTTAATAGGAGCCTGGTGCTGAAAAGAAAGAGGTTTTCTCACCTTTCAGCTTCAGAGCTTCCTGCTGTATTGAGCTATTGCAGCAACATCCATGTGTGTTTTCCCCCCTTCCACACTTGTCTTTGATACCTTTCCAGCTGCATTTGCTCTCCTTAGGAAGCCACACAGCCTCCTCTCTGACAATTTTGGTGCTACCCACAGTGTCCTAATAGCAGTTTTGACCTTTCAATTAACTTCAGGATCGCCTCTTTCAGCACACAAAACCTGTCTAGATGCCAAAAGCCTCAGAACAGATTTGGAAGGTTGGCTGAAAGACCATGAAGATTAGGGACATATTTTTCCCTTTTGTCAGGGAAATCAACAGCAAAGGGCCCCGACACAAGAAGGAAACTTTCCCACTGACCACAAACAGAGACTTAAATTGAAGTTTCAAGCCATTTAAAAAAAAAAATAAATCATCATTTTGCATTTAATTAAGCAGGGTTTCATGAATGTAGTAGTATGCTGAGGTCATGGGCAAAAAGAAGCTTTTCCAGTAATTAGTGCAGGGTCCATGCTGTTCTGGCAAAAACAGCCCTGACGTCAGTCCCAGACTGGGACGAGAAACTCTGCCTCACGGTGAACTTGAAACACAAACCTTATTATTGCAGGGGCATGGCTGACAATTGCAAGTGCTGGTTGTGCTGGACACATAAGATGCTTTTCCCTTTTAAAAATGCAAAAAAAAAAGTGTGGGTTTTTTTTAATTCTGTTTCTTTAAGCTTTCTGAGCCAGTGAAGTTGCTGCCGCCGTGCCAGGGCGTCCCCTTTCTTGCTTCTCCTGCCCTAAGTGAATAAGTCAGCTTAAAAAGTTATTAAACTTTCAACCTTTTTGTTTGGTAGATATGGAAAGTGGCCATTCCCCTGGTTTTATTTAGCAGAAGCAGCTTAGTTTTCATGTTACGTGAACCCAGTTGCAAAGAGCAGGTGCAGCAGCGAGCCTGAGATCTGAGGGCACGTGCGGGCGTGCCTGGGCAGGTTGCACTCTCCAAGGCACTGCTGCTTTTCAGGTCTCTTTGTTTAGGTGAAATTGTGCTGTTTCCCGGACAAGCCAAGTGTTGTGACAGCATTGGGAGTACATAGTTTTGCAGCACTCAGGTTCTGGTTTCTGGTGAGTCCTGTGGAGCTTGAAAAGCAAAATTTGCCCATCTAATCTGTTTGAGACTGTAACTTCCATTGCTACATTACCAAAATCTTCATCTGAATCACTTAATGCTCTCGAGTTTACTTATTGATTAAAAGTAGTCTGGGCAGATAAGAGTGGCTTGTATTTCTTGGCTTGCATTGTGCCAAGCAGAGAAGAGTTACACATCTTTTAAAGTCTGTAAAAAATGTTTCTCTGATAGGTTCCAATTCCCAAATCAGTGTTTAATTTAGAGCTGTGACTCTCCAGAACTTGTTCTTACCTGATTTAACGCAAAGATGCTGAGTGCAGTTGTGCTTTGTCAGCCTCGGTTGCTCTCTTTACCATTTCCCTTGGTTTTATTTTTGCAGGGCATGACTGCTGCGAGACAGTGAAGGTGGCACTTTGTGCCTCTAGAGAAGGCCATCCTGTTCTGGTGGTGGCGGAGGAGAGCTTCCAGTTTGTCCAGGATGAAGCCTATGATGCTGCCCAGTTTCTGGCCAGCTGCGCCGGCAATCAGCTGGCACTGAATTTCACCAGGTTCCTGGACAGGTCAAGGCCACCTGCTGCCGACGTGGACTTCTTGGATGAGAAAGTGGCTTTGGCCTTTCGGCACCTGAAGCTGCCAGCAGAATGGAACGTGCTGGGAGCAGACCAGTCCCTGACCGGTGAGGACCTCTAGGGCATGTGTGAGGCTTGTGGGTTGAGAGGGAGGTAAAAAGCCTGGGAGAAACGGTTCCCTGCTTTTGCAACCCTCTACAGGCCCTTCAGGTGTGTTGGCCTCTGTGCTCACAGGTGGGACACGATCTGCACCAGTGTGCCCCTACTAAATTTGCATCCTGTGCTTTGCCCCTCAGAAGGCACTGATGCACCTCTGTGTCTTCTGTTATGAAACAGCACAAGCTGCTGAAAATGGTCACTATTTTAATATACACCCAGAAGGGGGTTGTTTGGGTGTATGCAAAGCTCTGTGTGTCAGCATTGTGGTGGCTCCTGAGATTTCCTGAAGGAAACCTGGCTGTGGAAAGTCTGATGCTCCTGGGACTGTTATCCTTGTGCCACAAACCTGGCCCTTTCAGTAAATGTTCATTCCATAGCACAGATGCAAAGTGACTGGAATGTGTAAAATGAATGTATTTTTTTTGGAGAAGTTGGGGCTCAACCCTTGAGGATTTGTTTCCCATGCCTGGTGGCACAGCAGTTAGGTGAACAGAGACAATCTCCAAGTTTGCAAGTAAAAGAAGGCAAAGGTGGGAAAGCCTGACCCTTAACTACAGCAGTGAGAGTTAGTGAGAACATACAAATAAACCCTAAGGCTGTCCTAAAGTCTGTGCTGACTGCTCAAGCAGAAGGTCCAAGGTGTTTGGGATGCTGTGGCAGATCTGCGTCTGTGGAATTCAACTTTTCTCTTGTGTCACAAGGCAGCTTAAGGAAGCATATTGAGAGACTTGGAGGGGCTAGTTCCAGTGTGTACAAATCCTTGCTGTGAATTTTCAGGGTTTCTCTTAAGGAACGTGGCTTGGAGGCATCTGTTCTCTTTTATGGGATGCAACACACTGGAATAGGAATAGGATGTGGCACAGCAAACTCTGTTCTGATTTTCCTGCTTTATTTTTCACCAACTTGCTGACTGCTTTGGTAAAGTGCACAGCCAGCCAGCCAATCCACAGGTAATTCAAGCTGTTAGCAGACATTCAGTGGTTTCCAGAGAGACATTCAGATGCTGTCACGTGTTTACAAAGAGATAAACACTTGGTATTCTTTTTTTTCTCCGTGGAAGACACTGATGTTGCTTTCTGGATGTGAGGAAAAAAAAAAAGTTGTGATAATGCAGGGATTTCTGGTTTAGGTGATAAAAATACAATCCAAGTGATCTTCAGTTAAAAGCTTCGCAGCTCTGAATTGCTGCTGATTTTGCAGGAAGGCTGAGGTCTGTTTTCTCTTTTTGACTTTGATTATTCTTTGGAAAAGCAGCACTTAGGGAAATCAGGCCATTAGTTTTACACTGATTTGCTCAGCGTGTGCTTGTGTGCCTGGAAGTTGTGATTGCGTGGGGCTCTGAATGCTAATGGACCTGTAGGGCATCTGTTGCATCCGCAGTGAGAAGGGGGAGCTCGCTAGTGCTGAGCACTGTGGCATCTTGTGGCGAGGTTTCTGTAGACAAAAGGGAATAAAAATAATGGCACTACATGCAACTGGCATCCAAGAATATTGGTGCTATAAAATGTGTCCTTGCTGTGAGTCATAAATAACTGGAAAAGGGCAGTTTAGTGGGTTTTTGGTCTGTCTCTCATCCTCTGATCAGCTTTTTTTTTTTGCTAGAGGCAGATCGAGCTGTTAATTTTTTTGCAGTGAGGTAATTCCCTGTAGGGGATTTGTGGGGCTGGAATTTGTCTGATGGGCAGACTCGAGCATTTGCACACTCAAGCACCCTTTTGGTCACAAAATCTGTTTTGCTAGGGTGAAATGGAAGAGATGTTCCTGATTCAGATTAGAAAAACTTCTGTGCTAAAATGCAGAACCCCCTGCACTGGTGCTCGTGGGTTAGATTTGGGGGTAGGGAGGAAAGCACAGCAAAGATTGAAGCTGTGGAAGCCTTTGAACGTTTCCATGTCCTGGCCAGTGTCCCTGCAGTCACACTATGTCCTGCCTGGTGTCACTACCTACAAACAGCTATTCCGATTCGTATTGCACGTTTTGCTAAGTGTTAGCTCCAGATACTTCAAATAACCTTCTGGAAGGAGAAAATGTGATAGAAATGGGAACAAAAAGAAAATGTCAGTTGCCTTCTTGAAAGATTTTTAGTGCTGCCTCTGAGCTGGCGTGTCTCTATGGGCTCTTGTGGGCTGGAAACAAAACGCTGCTGTTTAGCAAAACCTGTGAACGCTGGAGCGAACTGGGAGCCTCAGCCAGCTCCCCGGCTGCTGCAGCTTGATTGGGAGCTGCTGGTCAAGCAAGTTGAAAAGTCAGTTTTTGTAAGGACTGAAGTAGGAGCCTAGCTCTTACAAAACCAGGAAGCAATGGCCTTTGTGCAGGCAGAAGCTGGGTGGAAGATCCACACAATTCTATGCTGCTACTTGAGTAGAGATCACTCTGTGGAGGCTTCTCCTTGTTTGTGCCTGCACCCATCCCTGAGCAATCTTTGAGCAGAGGGCAGGAGTTCTTTGCTGTCACCCACCACAGAGGGCAGAGAAGTTGCTAAATACAACAGCTCCATGTGCTGAGGCTGTTTAACTAATCTTTTGTGTCAGTAGGTTTGTGCAGTGCAAAGTCTGTGGTTAAAATGCACATACCAAGGAGAGCGAAACACACTGTGTGCTCCTAGGCACCAGCAGACTGGTGGCTGCATCACTGAAATGATGATCTTCAGCAGTTTGTATTCATCCCTTCTGTGAAGAAAGACTGAGAGCCCTGGGGCTGTTTAGTCTGGAGAAGGCTGAGAGGGAATTTGATCAATGTCCATAAATACCTGAAGGGTGGGTGTCAAGAGGAAGGGGCCAGGCTCTTTTCAGTGGCACCTGGTAATAGGACAAGGAATAATGGATATAAGCTAGAACACAGGAGGTTCCACCTCAACATGAGGAGAAACTTCTTTCCTGTGAGGGTGACAGAGCACTGAACAGGCTGCCCAGAGAGATTGTAGAGTCTCCTTCTCTGGAGACTTTCAAAGCCATCCTGGATCTGTTCCTGTGTGACCTGCCTTAGGTGATCCTGCTTTGGCAGGGGGTTTGGACTGGATGATCTCTGAAGGTCCCTTCCAACCCCTAACATTCTATGATGTTACTGCAGCATCCCCTATTTTTCTCACACATTTAGTAGGTTTGACCTTTTAGTATGGAAAAATTCAGGACTACTGTGACAAAGCCATGCAGGAATCATCTCCTTACGCTTTGGTTACCAAACCAAGGTCTTCGTTCTTTACCATTACTCGAAATGAAAGGTGTGGTACTTTCATATAGCCAAACTCCAGAGAGCCTGTTCTTTCAGCTGCAGGTTAGAAATTCCTCCAAGATGACTTAAGACTGCTGGAGGACACTTGCAAACATTCCAATGCCATTTTTCTAATGTTTGTTTGTAGATAACCTGCTTGAGTTGGCTTCTTGGCCTAGAAGCTTGTCCAGTTTCAGTAATCTGGTTATCTTAGTCTCTTACACAGTAGGCAGGTTTTACATTTACTCCTTTGTTATCTTTCTTAGGCACCATTTCTGTTAAAACCAGATGCAAAGAAAGTGAACATTTCATCCTGTATTGTCTTCAGAGCATTGTCAAAACCCCACTAAGTTTGTCTCCAGTATTCTCTTTCTCCCCATTGGCCTGGAGAAAACCAAAGGTTTTATTGCTCCATAAGAAATTGTCCAAAGAGTGAATGCACTGAATTACAAGGGGTAATTCCCATAGTAAAACTGTTTTAAGGATTTGGTTAACTTGCTCAATATCAAATATTTATGAATTTTTTGTTACTGTGGTACAGTGTGAAAGACTGAAGTGTTTTGTGATCACAAGTTCTTATCATAGAAGGGCCACGAGGATGATCAGAGGGCTGGAGCACCTCTCCTATGAGGACAGACTGAAGGAGTTGGGGCTGTTCAGTCTGGAGAAGAGAAGGCTCCGAGGTGACCTCATTGTGGCTTTCCAGTATCTGAAGGGGGCCTACAGGAAGGCTGGGGAGGGACTTCTCAGGATCTCAGGTAGTGATAGGACTAGGGGGAATGGAATGAAGCTGGAAATGGGGAGATTCAGGCTGGATGTGAGGAAGAGGTTCTTCCCCATGAGAGTGGTGAAGCCCTGGAATGGGTTGTCCAGGGAGGTGGTTGAGGCCCAGTCCCTGGAGGTGTTTAAGACCAGGCTGGACGAGGCTCTGGCCAGCGTGATCTAGTGTAGGGTGTCCCTGCCCATGGCAGGGGTTGGAACTAGATGATCCTTGTGGTCCCTTCCAACCCTGACTGATTCTATGATTCTATGATTCTATGATTTCTTCACCCAAAATCCACTGGACAAATAAATGGATTCATCTGGACCTCAGGAAGCTTTGAATGAACCCTTTGTCCTGAATTTAACACTGGACCTTGTTTTTGTAGGATTGAGGCTTTGAGGATGAGCTTTTTGTTCAGCAGCCGGTGCTGTGGAGCATAGTGCCCAGCCTGGGCAGCCATGGAGAGCCATGGCTGGGCACCGTGAATCCCTGATGGGGAAAGCAGCTTCACATAACAGAATCATAGAATGGTTAGGGTTGGAAAAGACCTCAAAGATATCCAGTTCCAACCCCCCTGCCGTGGGCAGGGACACCTCACACTAGATCATGTTGCTCAGAGCCACTTCCAGCCTGGCCTTAAAAACCTCCAGGGATGAGGCTTCCACCAATTCCATGGGCAACCTGTGCCAGTGTCTCACCACCCTCATGGGGAAGAACTTCTTCTTGACATCCAATATGAATTTAGTCACTTCTAGTTTTTTCCATTCCCCCAGTCTTATCACTCCCTGACACCCTCAAAAGTCCCTCCCCAGCTTTCTTGTAGCCCCCTTCGGATACTGGAAGGACACAATTAGGTCTTCTTGGAGCCTTCTCTTCTCCAGACTGACTCCTCTCTCTTAAACCATTTATCAACGCTCTTGTCTTGTGGTGTTCCCTGCTTAATTTTCTGTGGAAAGGTGGCCAGACTCCTGATTCTTTGCCCTTCTGATGTGATCTTGGTTTGAGTTTAAGGTGTCTAGGTAACAATTGCTTTATGGAGTATTTTCCCCATATATATATATATATATATATATATATTTGTATGTATGAACTATTTTCTCAAGCTCTTCCTCAGCCACTCTCAAAAGCTACACATAGGTTTCAGGGTGTTTTGATCAACATTATGTTCCTGTGGAGAGGTAGCACAGTCAATTAACACCTGACTGTAGAGCAGAGGAGAGACCTGTGGGGATTTGATCTGTTTTCCTGTAACAGTGGCCATAATTTTGGTGCCTGGTTTGTTCTTAAGATGTTTTGCATCTGACTTCTAAGTTGCCTTCCCAGTCTCTGTCTCAGTTGTCTCCTCCTCCCTGAACCCATCTGCTCTGTAGGACTCTTGAGCTGCAGTCTACTGCTGCTATTTGTAGACGACCTCAGAAAAGAAGTCTTGGCTTTTAATCCTTACTTTAGAGAAAAGGACCCCGGAAAGACTTGCCTTAAGTATCTCTTTACCCACAGATACAAAATATGTTAGAGAGGTCCCAGGTAATTGGGTTTTGGGAAGAGTAAAGTATCTTCTAGATGCCACTTAGTGGGACAGGGGCACCGAAGTTTGCTGATCTTAGAGGTCATTTGGCTCCTCCATCCTCTCTTGCTGAGGCAAGCAGAAGATACTCAAGCATTTGGTTAGATGATAGCCAAAGAAAGCCTGGCATGTGCTGAGGCCAAAGGAGGCGGAGGAAGCAGTGCTGTGCATGCTGCTGCTCAGCTGGTGCAGCTGCCTGTCCTTGAGTTGCAGGGGCAGGGCAGGGTGGGTGGGTAGGGAAGGGGTTTACATTGCAGGTCAAGAGTGTCTGAAGCCCCTTGGGCGAGTGTCCTGACTTCCCTGCACAGCTGCTGTCCTCATTGCTGCTGCCCTGGGGCAGTTGTGTCCTGAGGACTGTGCTGCTCTTCCCGCATACGCCGTCCCTCTGCAGTGAGCAGTTCCTGGACCTTGCTCTTAATTATCTATCTGTATGAACTCGATGGCATCTGCAATTTCAAAATACCCATAATTAGGGATTACTCCTGTTACCATGGTGTTCTAAACACAGCATTACTTTCAGGTGCTGTATAATCATGTCCTTCTTAATTATTACCAGTGCTCTGTAACCTTCTGAAGAACACAGTTGTTACTGCTGTCAAAAGCAGGGTTATTTACTGTTCTCAGTGGCATTTAAAGATGGTTGCTTAAATGGAACAGATTGTTACCCTTTATATCTAGGCATCAAAATTTAAGATGTATTCTGAGGATGCATGCAATGTAACCCTAACACTGGGGGTTTCTGTTTTAAATGACAGAAGAGGAAAGAAAGCTAACTAGGAAAACCAGGACAGAATATTTAGATGTATGAGCAGTGATTTTTGGCTTGTTTGTGTTGTACTGGGGATAAAAAAGCAGAAATAACATGAGGGGAAAACTTAGGTTAATCCTTCATTGAATTATCAGGAGTAAACAGATCACTTTCAGAATTCCTCTTGAATAATATTCTGGCAGAAGCTTTGAAGAAACAGTCTTTTCGTTTTGGTTCCTTACAAGCAAACAGTGAAACCCAGACCTATGGTTACAATTTCAGTGCTGTGAGCTTCCAGGAGTTGGTTGGCAGGGGATTGCAGTGATCAACCACACATGAAGCCATTCCCTTGGGAGCTTAAGGAGAAGCAGTCCCTTTGATGAGCTGAAGATAGCCACCGTTTACAGGCAGATAACTAGGAGACCTTCTCATTAGATAAAAGACTTATCAGCTCCTTAACTTCAGGCACACAGTTACTGACATCTTGAGTATGTACAACTTCCCAGAAATGCTGCAGAGGAAACATCCACATGCAGTAAATACTGCATGGGAAATTTGACCTGAGAGCTCCCCAGGTAGGAAGTGGGTAGGCAGGGAAATGCTTTGCCTTGGTTTGAGATTGAGGGGATCAGGATTACAAGTTTAAACTTCATGTGTAAAACCAGTGGGATTTCAGTGTACAGCACAGCAAGATTCTCATTGTGATTAGAGATCATTTTGTTGGGTTTGCTTTTTCTTTACAGAAAGGGAGAATGTCTGAAGAAAAAGCACTAATCTTACAGAGTGAAAAATAAAGGCTGCTCAGGGGCTCATCCAACCTGGCCTTGAACAGCCCCAGGGAGGAGGCCTCCACAACCTTCCTGGGCAGCCCATTCCAGAGTCTCACCACCCTCATATTGAAGAACTTCTTCCTCAGATCCAGTCTAAACCTGCTCTCCCTCAGCTTCTGACCATTCCCTCTTGTCCTACTGCTTGACACTCTTCTGAAAAGTCCCTTTCCAGCCCCTCTGTAGGATCCCTTCAGGAACTGGAAGGCAGCTCTAAGCTCTAGCCTAAACAACCCCATCTCCCTTAGCCTGTCCTCATAGCAGAGGTGTTCCAACCCTTGGATCATCTTTGTGGCCCTCCTGTGGACTCTCTCCAGCAGCTCTGTGTCCTTCTTATGCTGCAGGCACATATGGCATATCTCAGGGCATGGAGGACACAGAGCTGTTGGAGAGACTGAGCAGTTCTCTGTGGGTTACTTGATCTGAAGAGAGTTTGTATGTTCTCACGTGTGTCATACTCAAACTTTTATTTATCCCCCCCACACTTCAATCCTTATTTGCTTTGTGCTAATGGCACCTTAAACTCTAATCCTTTGCTATCAGCAAAGCACATTTGACAGTACTCTGTGGAAATGTAATCCTTAGTTACCCAGATAAACTGTCTGCTTGTGTGTCACAGCTGCAGAAGAAGCACATAAAAATAATATAGCTGAAGTCTTCTGCTTTGCCAGCTGGATTAGAATGCCCTGCCATTATGGGACAATAATCATATGTTTCAACTCTTGCCTATTACTAGGAAATGAGAGAGGAACAAAACAACTTGGCCTTCTCAGTATCGTGTGTCTTGTATTCCCACAAATTCCTAATTAGAAGAAGCTTTTAGTTGACATTGGAAGGACAGACATTTTAAGATGAGGAGCTCATGCTTGATACAGGGTAGGAGAAGCAGCTTTGGCTGTTCTATGTTAAAGTTTTTGTTACTCTATGTCAGGGACGTGTATCTTGCGCTGGGCTTCCAATGTTTTGAGTTAAAAGCTTCATCCCTTCAAAGACAGCAAGACTGGAGGGATCTGTCCATCCAGCAGCACTGCTGTACGTGGTGCAGACCAGCTTTCATCTTATTTTGGGCAACAGCATCCACCAACAGATGTATTTTTCATTATGCATTAGTGGTTAATCCCTCCCACAGGTGGCACACGCCTTTTCACTGGAGCTCTGCAAGTTTTGCACACCCCCAAAACTTCCAAAAGCTGTTGCCTGGGGCCCCTGCAGTTGTTGTACATACAGTGCTTGTCTCTTTGCTGCCATCATCTGTGCCCATCTGTTAGGATGGCCTCATGCCAGTTTGTATGTTAGGCAGATCTTTCCAACGAGGCCTGGATAGTAAATTTGTGTGTTTCATGTGCTCTGGATGGCAACACGCCATGTCTTCTTGTACACGTCTCCTCTGCACGTCGTCCTTGCCCACAGGCATCGGGGCAGGGCCACATTCAGTATGCTTGTGCTTGTGGACACCTCCATCCAAACTCTGGAGCTACTGTGTCCACTAACTGGATGATAAGATTGTTTCAAAAGAATGGGGAGAAGGTGGGATTTTCAGAAGTTGCAAGTCATATGAGCAGATGACATCAGACGGGCGTTTGGGACAACTGGGAGGGGGAATTTCATCTAGGGAAATAGGAGACAGAGGGGCAGCACCCTCCTGGATGAGGGACAGGATGAGTATTTACCTACATCTTTACAATGAGGGTGGTTGAGCACTGGAATAGGTTGCCCAGAGAGGTGGTTGAGGCCCTATCCCTGCAGATATTCAAGGTCAGGCTTGACAGGACTCTGGGTGACCTGATCTAGTGGAGGATGTCCCTGCTGACTGCAGGGGGGTTGGACTAGATGACCTTTGGACGTCCCTTCCAACCCATGTGATTCTATGATCTTAGTGAACCATGAGTTGGTGAGTAGAAGATGCTTCTACCTAATTGTGGGGCTCTCAAATGCAGGTAGCATTTTGGCCCAGGGAGCCATGCTTGTCTTTTCAGGTCTGTGCTGCTCAATTTTGATGCAAGGACATCCATCTCAGTTTGCAAGAGGATGTTTCCTTGCAATAAAGCAGGTACAGCAAGAAAATCCTGGACTAGAATAGACATGGTCAGGCCAGTGCCACACCTCCTTTATTCTTGATGGGGTGCTTGGTGCCATGGTTTAGTTGTTTAGGTGGGTTGGATTGGTTGGTAGGTTGGATGTGATGATCTAGAAAGTCTCTTCCAACCTGGTCTATTCTATTCTATTCTATTCTATTCTATTCTATTCTATTCTATTCTATTCTGGCAGCCATCGTTTGCTCCAGCAGGAGTGTTTGTGTGCATGTCAGGAGGAAGAGCTGCAGAGCTTCAGCTCTGCAAGCTGATTCTGCTGGTACGGTAGTACAGGTAGCGTAGGAGTATTGTGTAAGTTCATTGAGTGAAACCTTGAGCATCTGCTTTCACTCTGGGTAAGTCCCACACATACCAGCACTTCCTCCAGTCTCATCAGTAGCTTTTCCTTTATGCCTGTCTATATGGTTATGTTATTTTTCATGGTTAAGTCCAAGACTGTGACAGCCATGAGTTAAGCACCTTGTTACATTGCTTATTTCTAAAGCATTACACTCCACAGTACTTAATACCAAAATGCTTGTCATTGCTCTCTCACAGGCTGAGAATTTGTCTCTGAGCTCAGCTATTCCCTTTTTCTCTAATCAGCTGGAACCTTCATTCAGACATGCTCATGTATTCAGGACAGCATGGTTTTGCTTTACGGTAATCAAGAGGAAGTTAGGGGGAAAGGGTTGGTTTGTAGCCCAGAGACCTAATTTGGAGTCATTCGGAAGAGAGATGGTGCCAGAAAGCTTTTGGTCCTTGAATACAGAGTAGTTCTTCAGGAACTGATCCAAAAAGTTGGGAAAACTTGTGTCAGACAGGGGAGAACTGCCCATTTTTGCTTTGTTTTTCAGCAGAGGTCTTAACAATGTCCCTTAAGAAAGCAAGTAACCTAGAAAAACAGCAGCACTTTGAAGAAGTGATTTCTCTTGAGGCACACTTACTGGGGGAGAAAAAGAGTTAATTAAATCCTCAAGCCATCATGTACTTACATTTTATTATCTTTTTTCTAAACCTGCTGTATGGGCTTGGCTGGCAACCAAATTAATAACCCAAGAAATCATTGCTCTGTGACATTAAAGATACTATACCAAGTGCGCTCATTGGCGTAGCGTAGTGAGACACAGTTGGTGCTTTGTTGTTGTTGTAACTGCCAGTCAGTACTGAAATCCTTTGTTAATAAAAAGAACAAATTTTTATGTCTTGCAGGTTGGTTTGTTGGTTTTTTTTGTTTGTTTGTTTTTTAACCCAAATGCTTTTACCCTTCATAGAAAACTAACAGGCTTTGATCTGCAAATACTGTATTTCAGCAGTGCATCTGGAGCTCATTGCAGAGGTGGAAGCTTTTCAGAGCATCATTCTAGGGGGATGCAGCTTTTAGAGTAGGGGGATATTTTCCTGAGATGAAAGCTCAGGCTCAAGAGTGACTTTTTACCAAATTAGAAGGTCGCAGTTATTAGATGTAAAAAGCAGCAGCACCAGATTGCTGTTACTCAGAATGACAGAGCTACTGTATAAAGCTGAGAGAAGCTGGTCTGTTAAATCTCATGCCATTGGACTCTGCCCATCTGTCCAGCCTGTCGAGGTCCCTCTGCAAAGCCTCTCTGCCCTCCAGCAGATCAACTCCTGCCCCCAGCTTGGTGTCGTCCGCAAATTTACTGATGATGGACTCAATGCCCTCATCCAGATCATCAATAAAGATGTTGAAGAGCATGGGGCCCAGCACTGATCCTTGGGGCACACCACTAGTGACAGGCCGCCAGCTGGATGTGGCACCATTCACCACCACTCTCTGGGCTCGGCCCTCCAGCCAGTTCCTAACCCAACGCAGTGTGCTCCTGTCCGGGGCATAATCAAGTCAGGAAAGCAAACCACTCTGGTTTTTGGGTGTTCTTTCCTGCACAAGAAGTTAAACTGTTTGGTTTCTGGTTGGTTGGTTGGTTGGTTGGTTGGTTGGTTGGTTGGTTGGGTTTGGTTTTGGTTTATAACTGCTTTAGATTTGTGCTTCAAATGTAATTGATCATTTCCATGCCAGGGGACAAGTCAGCATCTCGTTAAATAACAAAACTCTCTTACTACAACCTGGCCCTGGGTATGTGAAGAGAAGGTTTGGATATGAAGGAAAACCTACCTGTCCATGCTGGGTTCTGTTTGGAAGTCCTGCAGCTTGGTGGTTGCTGTGGCTGGTGTTGAAATGATGCTATTTTCACACTGATGGCTGTGGTCAGTCTCACTCTGCAAGTTCCTGAGCACTTCCAGTCCCTCTGCAGCCCGTCCCTCTCTTTAAAGCACTGCTCCCTCCCGGGTATTGGCAGCCAGGTGCTCCAGGTTCCTCAGTGTTTGGGCTGGCAGATCCATGCCAGTGGTGTGTGGTGTGGCTGGGAGGTGGGGATATGACATTCACCTCACCCACAGCTTACCAATTCTCATTTCTTTTTTCCCCCCTTCTTTCTCCCCAGAGAACATCCCTCGGGAAACGCTGATGCATTTTGCGGTGAGGCTGGGCCTGCTGCGGCTGACCTGGTTTCTGCTCCAGCAGCCAGGTGGAAGAGGAGCTCTCAGCATCCACAACAACGAAGGGGCAACACCTGTAAGCTTGGCCTTGGAGAGAGGTTACCAGAAGCTGCACCAGCTTTTGACAGAGTAAGGATGATTTGATGGCTCCCCTGTATCGTGCTTGCCTTTGCTGAGCATTATCACCGAATAGAGTCTAAGTGCTGCTCTACCCTTAAAGGCAGATTTTGTATTGTTGACTTTCTTGCTAGCAACTATGGGGACAGGCCTTTAGAGTTTAGAGGAAATGCAATAATATTCTGTTCTCCTTTTCTGTTCTGCTTCCAGCTCTCTTAAAGCCCAAAGTGAGTCACTGTAATATCAACTAATTAAGACAAACCTTATGCAAACACAAATGGAAAATCTTTTCTTCCAACAAGCAGAACTGCACAAAAGAGGGGAGCTACTGGGCTTCAAGGTGGTGGTGGTTGACTGTTGTGTTCTTACTTTGTAGACTTGGAGTTTCTTAAATGAAATACCTGAAGGGATCCTACAGGAAGGCTGCAGAGGGACTTTTCGGAAGGGTCTGGAGACAGGGCAAGGGGGAATGGTTTGAAGCTGAGGGAGAGTAGGATTAGACTGGATCTTAGGAAGTAGCTCTTCAGTACAAGAGTGCTGGGACTCTGGAAGAGATTGCTTAGGGGGATTGTGGCTGCCTCCTGGCTGGGGTATCGAAGGCCAGGTTGGCCTTGCGCAGCTGAGTCTAGTTGAGAGATGTCCCTGCCCATAGTGGGGAGGTTGGAGGAGATGATCTCTGATGTCCTGTACAACCTAAGCCATTCTGTGAAATAATGATAAATGTATTGAAATACGGCAGCATCTTGTAGAGGAGAGGTGTCTTATGAGCACAGGTGAAAAAAAGAGGTAAGAATGCAAGTATTTAACAACAGAAACTATTCTCTATTGAATGGTTGTGAGGAGCAGACAAATCTTACAAGCTCGTAGCAAGTAACTAGCGGCATGAGCATTTGCTGCAGTGTTTTACCTGGAGCCCTTCAGAAGATGGCAAGTTGTTGTTGAATAGCAAATATTTGGAGAAGCAGGTTTCAAAAGCTGAGGTTAATAAAGACAAAGAGTGTAAATAAGTCCCGAGGTGGGTGGTTGTGAAGGAGGAAAGAGTCAGCCTGCATGTGTGTTACTCTGATTCTTGGCTCTCTTAGGCTTTGTTATTGACTTTCTTATTCTGAGTTGAGTATTCAGGTGCTTGGGGTTTATGCTGAGTGACCCAATGCCATGGTTAGGGAAGGTGCAGAACAGGACAGGAGCTGCACTCTAACCTCTTCTTCTGCCACAGAATCATAGAATCAAAGAATCAACCAGGTTGGAAAAGACCTCAGAGATCATCGACTCCAACCTATTACCTAAGACCCTTGGTTGTGATTAATACAGAGATGACAACAGTGTCACTTTTCTCTCGGCTGATTTCAGCAGTTACACTGAAAAGACACAACTCTTGCAGGCTAGCTTGTAAAGCTGGAGTGTGCAACTTCATTCTCTAACAGCAGCAAAGTTCTCCAAAATGAGAGTAACCCCATTAGCAGACTTTATATGCTGTCAAGAAGCTTAAATTGTCCAAAAGTTTGTTGTAGAAAGCTTAAGTTAGCCAAAACTTGATTGTGGGGCTCCCAGCAAATTTTGTAATCTGAATATGAGTAAAGCTGGTAACTTAAAAAAAGGGGGAAGTAAACAAAACTATTACAGCAGCTATTCATGTATTTGGTGCAGGATTTCACAACTGGGTCCAATACTGGAATGGCAATTCTTGCACAGTGGAAAGAAAGAAGAGTACTTGGATTACACAGCTTTGCCCTGTTCCATTCCCTCTAACGGATGCTGCTGCTATTTTCCGAGGGATTTCTCTGATGACCTTTGCAGTTCATCTTTGAAAATAAGGCACTTGCAACCTTAGTAATGTTACCACCAAGGTCCCAGCTTCTCTTCTTCTTTGTATGTCCTTAAACTGGTTAGTTGTCCTCTTGGTCTGCTGGCTGGAAATGTGTCTGAGGGCCGTACCACATACCCCATGACTCTGAAATCCCTGCCATCTCCATGAAGCCCTGCCAACAGAAATCTTAGGATGCTGCAAGTCATGGACCCCTTTCTCAGTGGGTGGTGGAGCACCTTGTGACATGGGGACTGCCACAGCCTGTCCCCTTGGGGGGGTGACAGCTGCAAAACAGGCACAGCCTGATTCCCCAGCAGAGACTTTTATTGTGCACAGCATTTTCTACAATGAGATGGGATCGAGGCTTGAAAATCCCTATTAAGAGGGTGAATATTGAGTTTCAAAATGCAGAAAAGCAGGCAAATTCCATTAAGAGAGAGGGTCTGTCTGTCATATGCTGTCAAAACACAATGGGTCCTGTCCAGCCTCTTTTCTGCCCTCTGCTTCTGCGCATGCTGTATAATACATGCACGAAATTTGGCACTCAACTTGCACCGCTCAGCAAAACACAGAGCAGCAACGCATGTTAGAGAGAGGCTGCACAAAGGAGTCATTATTTTTACAAGTAATTAAGCTGCACTTTGCCAGATAAGTGAATGCAGTGTGTTTTGTGATGCATTACCCTTGGGGGGATTTTTATTGTTCACTTGCTTGCTAATTTGTGGGACCCTGCATTTTACAATGATTCTCCCAGCCGGCCCTGGAAAAGGGTGAAATTTTCCTGTAATTGGGATACAGCCATTAAAAAGCAGGCAAAAAACCCCACCCCAACCTTCTCCCTTGTTGCAGCTTTGCCAGGCTTTGGCTGCAAAAGCAGCTTGATTCAGCTGCAGTGTAAATATTTTTCTCAAAAACTAATTACACTGGTGACATTTTGAATTTCTGTTTATTGCATGAGCTTTCCCTTGTCAGCTGTTGCAGCTCTTCGTGGAGGGGGAAAAACAACATTAAAAGGAAAAAGAAAGGTGCTTCCAGCTTAAATTGTGCAGCCCTTGAAGATTCCTTTCTGTAGTGTTGAACTTGTGCACTGGCTCTTGCATGCTGACTGCATGAGGTTCAACAAGTCGGAGTCCAAAGTCCTGCATCTGGGCCAGTCCCAGGCACAAATCCAGGCTGGGTGCAGAGTGGGTTGAGAGTAGCTCTGAAGAAAGAGACTTGTGGGTGGTGTTTGCTGAGGAGCTCACCGTGAGCCAGCAGTGCCCTCATGCAACACAGAAGGCAGCTGTGTGCTGGGCTGCATCCAGAGGAGTGTGGGCAGCAGGGCAAGAGAGGGAATTCTGCCCCTTGACTCTGCTGAGACCCCACCTTGAATACTGTGTCCCGTTCGGGTGTCCCCAGCATAAAGAAGGACACAGCTGTTGGATTGAGTCCAGAGGAGGCCACAAAGATTATCCAATGGCTGGAGCCTCTCTGTTATGAGGATAGGCTGAGGGAGCTGGGATTGTACAGCCTGGAGAGGAGAAGACTCCAAGGGGACCTCAGAGCTGACTTTCAGTACCTAAAGAGAACCTACAGGAAAGCTGCAGAGGGACTTTTCATCAATGTGTCTAGAGACAAGGGGGAATGATTTGAAGCCGAGGAAGACCAAGGTTAGACTGGAGATTAGGAAGAAGTTCTTCAGTACAAGGGTGGTGAGAATCTGAAATAGGCTGCCCAGGGAAGTTATGGATGCCTCCTGCCTGGTGTTGGATGAGGCTTTGAGCAGCCAGGTGTAGCTGAGAGGCATCCCTGCCCATGGTGGGGAGGTTGGAGTAGATGATCTCTGAGGTCCCTTCCACCCTAAGCCATTCTATGATCCTCTAGCAGGAAAGGTGCACGGGCTGCTGCTTTCAAGGCCAAACTGAGGAGGCTGCTGGAGATGGAGAGCAGGATGCAGATAGCAGTGTTTGTTTGTGGGTCGTGTATTGTTCCTGAGGGTGTTTGTTTTATCTTTGAGACTAAAACTGCACAGTAAACTTTGTTCTGCTGTGTAAATGGAATAGGACAGTGCAGAAGGGCAGGAGATTTCTTTGAGCAGGGATGGGGAAGCATATATGGATTCTTATTTGTTTTTTTCTAGGAACATTCTTGTTTGCTTGCTAGCAGCTTGGTTAGCAATTTGCTGGGTTTGCTTACATAAAAAGTAGCATGCAGCTTAGAGACATTGCTTGCATGAAAAAGCTTTGGAAACTGGATAGGTTGGGCAGCCTCTGAGTTTCAACGGTTCCTGAGTCTAGTAGAAGTGAATTCCAAAGCAAAGGGTCCTTGGTTGAAGCCTGTTAGTTCCCTGTGTGCCAACTGGGCAGTGCTGGCTGCGTGGCATTGTCAGCGCTGGGCTGTTCTCCTCAGAGGAGGGCTGGCTGCAAAGAGGCAGCAGAGTTTATGAAGCGGAGGTAGGATGCTCTGTCTGAGTAACTTGGCCTCTGCAGCAGGACAGCTGCAGTCTGCAGTAGTTGATGTTTTCAAGTGCAGTTTGGTGTGGTAACACAATCTGCCTGCCAGCTCCATGTTCCCCAGTGCTCTGCAAGTCAGGCGAGGAAAATGGCTCCGAGAGACAGCGCGCGTGCAGAATCTCAGGGAAGCTGGAAGTGCTGCTTTGTAAAACATACAAGCACTGATTTGATTCCTAATTTCATTTCTGCAGAGCAGCTCTGTCTGCTAACCCCGAAGTATTGTGTTTGTTTTGTTTTGTTTTTCTCCTGTGAAGCCAAGTGCTTGTAGTTCCTTCACAGCTGACAGCTATTTATCTCCCCTGAAAAAGAGGGAGTAAGAGAAACTTAGAACCCATTAAAACAGAAGCTTGCATTTTACTAATGCCTTCAAAGAGAAGTTTCAGAGTTGTAACAGTCTCTGAGTTCTTCAATATTAACCTTAATTTCTATGTTTTCTCTGCTTGCTTATTGCTTTTAAATACTTCTGCACAGCTCTGGGATTGCTCTTTCTGAGCTGGGGTTGCTTAGCCTGGAGATGAGGAGGCTCAGGGAGACCTTATTGCTGTCTACAACTACCCGAAGGGAGGTTGTAGCCAGATGGGGGTGGTCTCTTCTCCCAGGCAGCCAGCACCAGAACAAGAGGACACAGTCTCAAGCTGAAGCAGGGGAGGTTTAGACTGGATGTTAGGAAGAAGTTCTTCACAGAAAGAGAGATTTGCCATTGGAATGTGCTGCCCAGGGAGGTGGTGGAGCCTGGATGAGGCACTTGGTGCCATGGTTTAGTTGATTAGATGGTGTTGGGTGATAGGTTGGACTTGATGATCTTGAAAGTCTTTTCCAACCTGGTTAATTCTATCTTATCCTATCCTATCCTATCCTATCCTATCCTATCCTATCCTATCCTATCCTATCCTATCCTATCCTATCCTATCCTATCCTATCCTGTCCTGTCCTGTCCTGTCCTGTCCTGTCCTGTCCTACTCCTTCAAATCTCCTCTTAACAACCAGGAAGCTCAGTGTGTAAAACTCTAATTCAGTGTGAGTCTGTGTTTCCATGATTAAAGGGATTTATTTAACACACATGAGGAATAGCTCACTGATAGCAGAAAGGCTTTATGAACATCTTGCAGTCCATGATTACCACTTGGTATTGTTCTGATTTTGCCTAAGTAATTGGTGAAGTCTGTGGTGTAACCTCCAGGCTGTGCTGCTGCCTCTCAACTGAGGAAGCTTTTTTGGTCCCTTCACTTTCATAACTGAATAAACTTCTCAGCTTTTCTGAACCAGAGCTGCAGGAGGATTTGCCTGGTACCTCATTCCTTTGCACCCCAGGTATCTTATTTCTTTGTTCCCCCATTTAGAAAGTCCTTGAAGCTTGTGTTTAGTTTCAGAAGCATCCAGTTCATGTTCAGCAGTGAGTGTGATCTTAATTTTAAGCCTTTCTTACAGTGCCCTGCCCAGTCTGGATGACAGTTCAAGACACCATTTTTCAATGAAGTTTGGTGTTGGGTTGTTGCATTAAATCCAGTCTTTGTATAGGCAAAGATCCCTATGTGCTGCAGATGCTTTCCAAACTGACTGAAAACATTGCTGGCTGCTGTGACTTCAGTGCCAGATCTGTGGCAGCTGTATGCCAACAGAGAATGTGTAGGCTGAACCCCTCCTTCCTATATGCACCCTGCACTCTAAGTCTCCCCTGGGTTACACCAGCTCTCCCAGTATTTATTGGGATTACAACGAGCCAGATGCAGCTGGGGACAGGCAGGTGGCCAGAAGGTTGGCACCACATGGGCAGGTGATGCTATGTATATTCAGTTTTATTTCTGTCCAAGAAGAATCAGCAGCTGAAGAGTTTGTTCGTGTTTCTGATGTTTCTCCTTCTATTCTTCCTCCCCCAACCAAGCAAAAAATCCATTTGATTGCTATTCAGGGTGCCAGGCAGGAGGTTTAGGGTATGACTTGCTATGGTCTGGCAGGAGAGAAGAACATTTGACTTCATCTGTCTAAGTGCTGGCACAAGACTAGCATTTAAAGGAGAATTCAGAGATGACAGAAGAACATTGAAAGAGGACACGGTGGAAGATGTGTGCTCACGGGATGCTGTTCAGCTGCAGAAGTATGGGAGGACACAAACAGAGTCTGGTTTTGTGACTGTATTGCTGAACTTTAAGCACTGTTGTTTAATTGATTGAAAGAAGCTGAGGTGCTGTGAGTTATTTTTTCTGGCCACAGCAGAGGAGCAGACTGGGAGTAGGGTGATGGAGGAATCAGGTGTGAATATGATGGAGCAGGAAGAGTTTGTTTTCTCTCTCTTCCACCTACTCAGCCACTGTCTGCTCCAGCTTTTACTGACTTTCTAGTGTGTTCCCACATGCCTGTGAAGGCTTGTATTTTCATTTGCTGGCTCTCTCCTCTCCTTTGTTTTGTATGTGTCAGCCTCTGAACAGGGAGAGACAAGAGGCTTTGTCTGTGTGCTGGAAAAAGCTTTTTACTGTCTCTGAGACCCTGCTTGGAAATCGGAGATCCTGGGAAATGACCTTCACATAAACAGGTCCATGAGGAGGGGAAAGAAGATATTTAGAAGAGATTTGAGAACTTTTGGTAAGATAGGAGAAGAAAATGATCCCTCCCTAGCAATCCTGATTCAGAGGGGATGCCCAGACTTACAGGGTCCGTAAAGCCTGAAGAGGCTTGTGTGGTTGGTAAGTGATGGTGATAGGCCGGCTCTGCTTCAGGATAAACTGAGAAAATGCAGATAAGTGAATTCCCAGAACTGCTGGGTTTTGGCCTCTGGCATGAGTTAGCTGGATACCCAGTTAGGATACTCATATTTAGCCTCTGCAGCAGATTTCCTAGCAGCAGTGACGCTGATGAAGGAGGTTGAAGCTTGGACAGCTTATTGTCGAAGACAACTTGGTAAATTGCTGTGTCAGAGGCAGCCAAAGCGATGGCTTCATCTTTGGGTTGTGTTACAGAGTCTGTGGTCACACTCGCTTGCAGCACACAGAGGTGTTCTGCAGAGACAAATCTTCCTTCCATATCACTTGTCCTGATCTGAGATGCTGTTTTTAGCTGTAAAGAAAACACTGCTTGATGGAGACTCCACGGCTGTGCTTTTGTGTTTCAAATGCAACAGATGGCATCTGTTTTCACTCCTGAGTGCCCTTCATAGATGCACCTTAAATTTCTCTTGTTTACTGTTGAGACTCCCAAGCTGACATTGAGTTGTGTTGGACCTACAGCTTCACATCCTGAGCATAGTACCTCTATTGGTAGACAAGGCTGTGAAAAGAAAACAAATGGAGAAGTGCATTTAATAACAAACACTCTCATGGAATGCACTTCTCGCTTCTTGGCAAATACAGCTGATCACAGTTTGGAGCTGTGTGTGTGCTGGCTTTCTTGTAGATGTACAGTGAACACTGAGGGCTAGGAAGTGCTTGGGTTTAGGAGCACAGACCCCACTCCCGCTCTCTTAAGATATGTTTGTCTACAAAGAACTGTTGAAGGATCAAGCCAGCTTCCCTTGTATGATTTCCCACTGTACACTGTTGATCAGTGGACTGCAATGTTAGCATTAATTATTTTGAAGCCTGTTGTCAGATGTTTAATCTGGTATTGAAGGGTAGGTCATGCAATCCTGAATTCAGTGCAGTGTCTGAACCCACTGCAGTTTGTGTTTGTGCAAAGCACTGTAAGAGGTTAGTCATCATTTCTACATCAGAAGAACTTTAACTCTTTCCTTCAACACCAAAAGTATTCCAATTAGGGAGTGATCCATACAATTTTCTTATATAAGGACATTTTGTCCCCCCTACTTTCCTGGGTCATATGGAACACTTGGAAGCACCTAAGTATCATGTTTGATAAATATATTTTTTTAAACTATTAATGTTGGGATTTTTTTGGCCCATTCTAACCCATCCTAGTTGCTTGTGTTTGAGTCTCTTGTACAGTGCATGTTGATGCCTCCAAAAATGAGGAGGAACATAAAGGTGTTTGCGTGCATTAGTGTTTTGTGTATCACTAAAGACTGGGGGTGCAAAGCTGGTGGTCATACATACACAAAGGCTCTTATTACCCCAGCACCTCTGCACATAGCTCTGAAGGTCTGTTTTATCAGATTTCTAAGATGCTGGTGACTGTGTTAAGTCTGGGTGGGTGCTGGGCTTTCACAGGAGGCATTCTTGGCTTGGTTTAAATGGCCTGTCCCGCATCCTATCCCAGTAGGCACCATTCCTGTTTTATCAGCCTGTCTGATCTAGTATTTTCAGTGTGATATGATAATAATAGTAATAAAAGGAATGCAAGATTGAAATTCAATGTAGTTTTTGTTTGCATTACAGATAAGAGCATCTAAATTCCAGCATTTCCTAGCGTTTCACTGCAGCTTTGTTTAATTTTAGACAAACAAAAAAGGGTGATTTCCCCCACACACACCTTTTTTCCTCCTTTATCACATGAATCTAGGAGCTGGTGCCTTCAGAATAAACCCACAGCTGTTGTCAGGCCTGCAGTAAGACCATAAGAGCTGGCAATGCTATTGAGTTTGTTTTGTTTCAGCCAAAGTCCAGCTCAGAAATCTGGAGGGGATATCCCCAGGAAATAACACCTTGAGTTCCCACACTGCTTCCTTGGCTGTGTGTGAACATGTGGGATAAATCTCCTAACACAAGGTTTTACTTAGCCCACTGAAGCTTTTTTGTTGATCTTCTGATCTCTTCCTCCCTCCTTCTTTCTCCGTTTAAAATCTGTTATCTCTGTCCTGGGAAACATGCCTGCCAGGAGCACCAGCTCCACTGCATTTCAAACCCTCATTACCCAGCACAGTTTCTGCAGCTTTTGAAAGCAGGCAGAGCTTTTACTATTTTTTTTGGGTTCTCCCTTTCTCACTTATCTTCCTTCTTCTTAAATATACCTCGCCCATATCTGCAGGAAGCTGGGTTGGTGCAGGCTTTCCTCTCCCTCTTTCCACCGCTCGCTGGCCTGGGGCCATCCTATCTGCTCCTCCATGAGATGAGAAGAGATTCAGCACAGGAGTGTGGTACAGCTGCTGCTTCACCGGGGACAAGTCAGTACTTGGGTGGTGCTGGGAGGTTTAAAAGATACTGCTACCTGTCTTGTCTAATGGGCCAAACAAGCAGGAGGTGATACTGCAGTTTGAACAATCTCATCAGCTCCCAAACTGATCAGGGCATGGCCTGAGAGTATTGTGTAGACTTGTCTGCTTCTCCACTCACACCATTTGGGGTTGGAATCCCTCTTTGAGCCACCTTTTCACATACGAAGGGCTGGCTGGATAAGTCTCTTCTTTCTTGAAACCAGCAATTTCTCTTCAGGGTGTGCTTACATGGGACAAAAGATAGGATAGGATAGGATAGGATAGGATAGGATAGGATAGGATAGGATAGGATAGGATAGGATAGGATAGGATAGGATAGGATAGGATAGGATAGAATAGAATAGAATAGAATAGACCAGGTTGGAAGAGACCCTCAAGATCATCACATCCAACCCATCATACACCACCACCTAATCAGCTAAACCGTGCAAGCAGGGATGGGAGCTAGAGGACTTGTGCCAGGCTCTTTCAGTAGAACAAGGCATGGTTGTGCTGAGCTTTGAGCTAGTGAATGTTGCCAACCTTATTGAGCAGTCTTTGGTTTTATAACCAAGCAAGGTACTTTCTTCTGCAATAACTGGGTTTGGAGACGATGCTGATGAGATTTTGAGTTCGCTTGGTATGTTTGACTTGCTTTGATGGGAAGCTGTTGAAAAGGGAGGATGAGAAAGAATTGGCCCAGGATGGCTAAACCTCCTAAGACAATAGGTTTCTCTTGTTGCTGTCAAAAGGCAGCAAACTGATTTTTTGTGCTGAACAAAAGCAGATTTCCAGACTCCTCCAGTGCTGGCGCTTCTAGGTGCATTTTTGCTCATTAATCTTTGGTAAATACCTGTGTATCTGTTCCTATCTCTTACTAGACCAGCTTGGATATGTTCTCCTATACAACTGCTCCAGAGATTGGTTACCTGTACAAAATAAGCATCTTTCACAACCAAGGAGTACAAAATTTGTGACTGAAAAGAAGTTTTAAGTCTATTTTCCCTCAGTAAAACCCAGGGCTTGCAGTGAGACATGCAGGGAAGACACAAATGGTTAAAATCTATATACAAAGACAAACAGCAAGAGTGTCTTCTTGTGTGACCTTGGAAGCGATTGCCTGAACAACAGAAATTGCAATGTGCAAAAATGTTAACACTTGCCAGATTCTCATTTGTCCTCTCTGCTGCAGACTGCTAGCACCAGGGTGCAGCAATGTATAAAAAGGATGATTTGAAAGAGTCAGCAGATTGTGCCATCCACTACCTCACAGCTTAGTTTTGTGCAGCATAGGTGACTACCTATGAGAGCTTGGACTTGTTTGTAGCTGACTGGATGTGAGATAGATCTGGGGTTGTTTGCAAAGGGTTCAAAGCCCTTTCTAGATGCAACACAGGTCAGCAACTTGAATACGAAAACAAACTGTCATCTTTGTAAGTAGAAGTGATTATAGGAAGAAGTTCTTCAGTAGGAGGGTGGTGACACTCTGGAATAGGCTACCCAGGGAGATTGTCGATGCCTCCTCTCTGGGGGTGTTCGAGGCCAGGTTGGATGAGGCCTTGAGCAGCTGAGTCTAGCTGAGAGGTGTCATGGCAGTAGATGATCTCCGAGGTCCCTTCCAGCCTAAGCTGTTCTATGATTGTATGATTTGATCTGTCTGGGCCATGTGAAGGTGGCAGATTGCAGGAGGGGTGGACATGCTCACAGTGTTGAGGGGACATTGCTTCTCTGTCATCTCACTCCATATTTTGAGGGTTTTGAAGTTCACTCAGGGTCCTTTAAGCCTCTAGTCATGTAGGCTGCTTTGTGGGTGATGATTTGAAGATGCTCACAAGTGTACTTGAAGCTGATGAGAAAGTGGAGCAGGCTCATTGTGCTCAGCTTGAGCAGGCTCATTGTGCTCAGCTCTTTAATCTGGCTGATGTTATCCCCATGAGTGGATGAATATGGGGTTTTGTGCTGACAGCCTCCTTGTTCTCTGAGAGTGGCCCTGAGTACAGTGGTCTCTCATATATGACAGCTGAAAAGAAAAATACTGGAGACAGAAAGGTCTGTGTTTCCTTGTTAAAGAAAGGACATTACTGCAGTCAGTTGTAATGGCTCAGTTGACTTCACTGCCTCCTTAGCTTTATATTAATCACCACAAAAAGTTAGATGCTTCCTTCTGGTTTTCTGTGGAAATAGTGATTCTGTTTCAATCAAGAGTAGTTCTGCTAAAGTCAGTGGAGTTGAGTGGTGGAAGTCCTAAGTTTGCTTTGTCTCAATTTCCTTGCAGACTTAAGGCAGAATGAGTCACAGAGGGGGTGGGTGATTGTGCCAGGGCGGAGCAGGGGCAGCTGCTGCCAGCTCTGTCATCTGCACAGGTTTCTCATCTCTCTGACGAGCTGTCCAGCAGTTTCCCCACCTTGCTCTGCCCATTCCCGTTGCCAGGTGTGGTATTGTTCACTTGTTACAACTTTGCTTTCTAAATTGTGTGGCTTCCCAGGGAGGCAGCCCTGTGGTTTACTAGGTGGGCACTTCTTGCTCTCAAAGTGGAAAAAAACACAGTTGGCAAAGATGCTGCCCATGGTGGGGAGGTTGGAGTGGATGATCCTTAAAGTCCCATCCAGCCTAAGCCTTTTCATGATTCTATGATAATTGTACTTGGTTGGTGGTATGCATTTGCTGTTATGTGAATCTTCTTGAATTCCTGATTAATTGCAATCACAGCTCTGTCCCTTCTAGGGAAATCTTGAGCTCTGCTGCAAAGGGACATCCAGGGATGCCTGCTGTGATAGGGGCTGGTCTCCACAATGGAGAGGGGACCTGCTCTCAGCTGGGGCTGGGAGTTGGTAGATGCAGCCTCAGTGAAAGGAAAATGGAGAAGCTTCCATTTCTCACACCCTTGTGCGGGTCAGCGCAAGCCCCTGCTCCAGTTCTGTCCCATGGGATGCAGTGCTTGGGGGATGCTGTGTGAGTCACCTTCTTCTGGTACAACCAAAGATCTTGGGTTTCCTGAATCAGTTCTGATTCAAAACGAGATCTGTGAACCTCAAGCTTTAAATGAACACCTTGGTAAGATAAATGTTTCCTCACCCCCTTCAAGGGGCAATGTAGCCTCTGTGCTGCTCAGTGGGACCTGAAGGATTCCTGCTTTGAGTCAGAAGCCTGTGCAGAGTCAGGGTTTGATGTGCAAAAGGATATGACTAAATAGAAATTGCTGTGGAATACATTTAACTGCTGAGTTGTTTCTTCATTCTGATCTACAGCAGCATCTTCTTTTTCCTTTCTGCTGCTTTGATTGGTAGAAGGAAATTTGGTGATAGTGCTACAGAAGGACCAAACAGTCTGACATCATTAAGAACATCTTTCACAGAAGCAGTTTCACAGAGCGAGCTAAACTCATTCCAGAAGTGAAAAAATGGCTACAATTCAGTGACTGTTGGGTGTTTGTGAAGCAGTGTGCTGGTTTTGGTGTGGAAATGTTAGCATCTAATGGCATGATAATCCTCATTTCTTCTGACTTGTCCCTCTGCAGTTCCTTCTGTCAGGTTGCTGTTGTTCTGCAGCAGCTGCTTTGGTGATCTTGACCTGCAATAAATTCCATCTTAGAAAGTAATTATTGTGCTCTTTCTGCTAGCCTCTCGTAGTCTGGGGAAAACAAGGAGCTCTCTCTGCCTGAGAAGGACCTTGTGAAATGAAGCTCGTGGCTCTAGATCTCACTAATTTTCAAGCCCAAGAAGCATGTGTGTCTATTTGTCTGTCTGGCCCTGGAGCCGGTGCTCTGCTTCGCTCGGGCTCTTGATTAGATGACTGTCCAGGGTGAAGAACAGCCTGAGTGTCCTGCAATGCAGCATCCCTGCCTGCCTGAAGATTAACCTGTGCTGCTTCTGTTGCAGAGAGGAAGCCAAGGAACCAGACTCCTGGAGCACCTTGTCTCACACCGTGCACTCAGGGGACTACAGCGTGAAGCACCACCGCGGGCTCAACGTTTACATGCTGACGGCGGAAGCCAGGGAAGGGGCAGCAGCCAGCCTGGAGAGTGACATACGGCACCTCCAGATGCACATGCAGAGCCACCAGCACATGGTAAGGAAATGGCTGAGATGATGGAAGAGGAGCAGAGGTGGCTGCTTGCAGCTTGGCCCCTGGGGAGGACTTCCATATGTAGGCACCCTTCAGGGGGTATTTACCTAAACGTTTCTCTGGGTGTCATTGTCAAACATCACCTTTGTGCTTTCTTCTCTGCTGAGTGTGGGGAGAGCTGATCAAGCTTTATTAGGCAGCAGATTTTCTCTCTCAAAAGAGGAGTAGGCTTGGGGCTGTGCAGCGTGGCTCTGTTTGACCTCGTGGGCTTTCTCTGCTCCCAGCTCATGTCCTTTCCATTACAGTGAGGGCTGCTTGGATGGTCAAGGAAGACCTCCCTGGAGGCTCACTGCCCCTCTGGAATGTCTGGCGGTCTTCGGGCAGCATAAGGAGGACTCTGAAGTGAGGCAGGGTTTGTGGGGAATGAGTCCATCTCTGTTCAGATGGAAAGTTCTGGGTCAAGAGGCTGAGCTGGGCAGGTGATGGAGAAAGCTCTCATTTCCTTAGCACCTTGGTGTAGGACTCAGAGACCAAACCTGCACTGGGCATGTGGGATCTGTGTCCATAGCAGTCTCCTCATTGTGCTCCTCTCAGACCATGGGAGCTTTGGAATCATTTCCTCTTACTGCTTTAAAATCGAAGCCATGGGGTCTCAGTTGGGATAGGAAGGTGAAACAGCTGAACTGCCATTTCTCAGAAGTGCCCAACATGTCTGTTTAGCTGGCATCCTGTGTGGGTGTTCCTTCCTCAGCTCCTTCATGTGCTCTTACAGAGGTGTGGCATTTAAACAACAGGAAGGTGAGAATCGTTGTCAGCAGGCAGTGGTCTGGGGGGGGGGGGGCACATTCAGAGGTATGGGTCACTCTTGAGCCATTTTCACTCTTCCCTGAGCAGCTGAGATGCTAATTACTCCCAATCTCAACAGGAACTGGTGGCATGAGCAGCAAACCCAGGCTAACCATGACATTGCTTCCCCTTTCCATGGGGGCCATATCCAGCTCACTGCTTGTTCGCTGGTGCGAATGCCAGATGGGTGCATTTTGCCTGACAATGAAATCAGAAAAGGCTATGTTTAGACTTAGACTTTTTCTTTCCAGCACTGTTTCACTTCACATCTAATCTGATTTGAATTTGGAAAGAAGCTTTGTAATTATTTCATTTAGGTTCATTTCAGGTCACTTAAGAGCCAGCAGTCTTCCTTTGGAGATGGCTCTATTTTTCAGGCTATCAGCAGAGTGACTTCACTGTGAGGATGCTGGGGCTGCCACAGCCCCTCCTTTTGAGAAACTTGCTTGTTCCCAAGCAAGTATTGGTGTTGTGTGTGTCTGTCCATCCTGGCTGGGAACCAGCAATGGGACCTCTGCTCTACTTCAGGGTTACAGCCACCAGACAGTTGGCATGCCATTTGATCCTGTTTGCTTGCCCTTGTTAAAATAGCTGCAGGCTGTGGGTAGCACTACAGGCACGGCCCTGTGTCCCATCCCTGGTGCTACATGATGGGTGCAGATGCCATGCTGCCTGCCTTCCATGCTAAGCTGTCTTGGGATGCCTCAAAACCAGTGAGCTCTGGCATAGGTGACAACGTACGTGGGAGCTGGGTAGCAGGATTAGTGTAGATGGGAGATGCCTGACAAGAACCAGAAGTGCATTTGGTGGTCTGTGAGTCGGTGATCCAGTGGCAATGCGTATTGTTTGCAAACCTCAGCTTGTGGAAAGATGAAAAAACACAAAATCCTCAAGGTAACAGTGATGATTTTTGCCACTGTCTGCATATGCAGTGCCCAGCAGTTCCTTATGATGCACCAATCAAAGCAGTTTGATTATTCAGGGGGAGAAAAAGATGCTTAAGCTGACATTTTTGGTATGAATCATAGAATGGGCTGGGTTGAAAGGGACCTCCAAAGGTCATCTACTCCAACCCTCTCTGCAATCAGCAGGGGCATCCTCAACTAGATCAGGCTGCCCAGAGCCCTGGCAAGCCTGACCTCGAATATCTCCAGGGCTGGGGCCTCAACCACCTCCCTGGGCAACCTGTCCCAGTGTTCCACCACTCTCATGGTAAAGAACTTGTTCTTAACATCCAAAAATTCTCCTCTTCTGAGAACTAGAGTCTTAAAGTTTATAGGGATATGTCTAAGTTAGGCTTCTAGGATGCATGGGATTTTGGGGAGTGGTTTTGCTAATAAATGTAAAAAGCAACAGATTCAGAATAGTTTGGAATGGTGCAAAACCCCAAGCAAATCAAGGAGCTCAGTGGGGTGTACATGGAAGGAAGGATTTTGAGGCTGCTCACTGATTTAACAAGACACTTTTTCTAACAGGTGAACACTGCTGCAGAGAAGAGAATAAAAAGGGAGCTGTTGAAAACAATTCTTTTTAAGCAAAGGTTTGATTGTATCAAACTGTAGAAGATCGTGGGATCCTTGACAAAGCAGATGCTGGGGGGAAAAGGTGCAGAGCAGACAGGGATTGAGAAAGCAGAAATTAATAGTGTGGCATTGTTTTCAAGATTTTATTTCCATTTAGGAAATAAGTTTTAGATATTTAATTATGTGTGCAGTCCTCAGGAATAGATTAGATGATTAGCTCAGTCCTAGGGGCAGGAGACAAGTGGCAGTGTTTGGACATCATCAGCCAATTCCCACGTCTGAAGTAGCCTTTCCATCAAGAGAGAGAAAATTGAGCAATGCTGCTGAGAACTGGGGCGTGCCAACAGGAAGGGATCTGAAGTTTGTTCTGAAACAGCATTTGCTCAAGGCCCTTGGGACTAGGCTGGTATATATTTGCATTATTTGCTAGACTGAATTCTGCTGTTTACTCATCTTGAATTTAAGTGCACTCGAGAAATATGATTACAGCTGCTTGAAGAGCAATTACAAACATTAGAGTTCTTCCCAGTGGTGGCAGATGGTGTGCTGAGGGGGCAGAGGCACTAATGTCAGCTTCAAGTTGTTTGGGCTGTTTGCTAGGGAAAACTTCCTCATGGGAGGATGATGGAAAAGATTGCCCAGAGAAGTGGTGGGATACTCCTATCATTGCAGATCGTGGAGACTTGGCAAGATAAAGTCCTGATTGACCTGATGTTGCACTGGCTGTAGCCCAGCTTCAGGTAGGAGGTTGGACTGGATGGCCTCCAGATGCTCTTCCCAGCCAATGTTTCTGTCATTCTGATTTCAGTATTACTCCATAATGAAGCCAACCTGAAATCCCCACTATAGTACATTTGTAACTCTGTCCTGGGCAGCACCAATTGAAGGTACAGAGGAAGCAAGAGTGGCATGGAGCGGGATTATGTAGGTACAGATCTTGTAGACGATGGGAAGGGTGTGAAGGTGGAGACGGTGTAAATGCGTGACAGAACAAAGTAATTATTTCAATTTTTTTGGTCTCCTTGCAGAGTTTGAGGCAGCAGACAGAGCCTGCACTGGGAGAATCTGCAGACAGCTGTGCTAAGGAAGCAGAACCAGATGGTCACCCAACCACTACCTCCCAGAGCCTAGAAGAAATGGCAAGAGAAGGAAGGCAGGAAAGTCCATCCGATCTTGTTCAGCTGGACGTCGGGCAGCTCTCAGACCAAACCCACCAGCAGAAATGCAACAGCAGGAGTTTGGGAGCTTTTAATGATACACCAAATGACTTCCTGAGCCTGGGGGATGCAGAGAGCCCAGAGTGCTTCTGTGGAAGTAAAAACACAGTGACGTTGAGTAGAAAGGAAGAGGAGGGGCCAGCCTCTGCTGAGGGCTCAGGGACTACATCAGAGGAGAAGGACTGCACAGCGAGCCTGTGTGCAAGTGTAAACGGTGCCGTAAATCTTCCCTCCTGTGGAAATACAAATGAGGAAGCTGGAATGACATCTCCTGGAGTTGTGGATCGGGCCGGCTTGTGCAGCAAAGACAGTGCCCGTCGGGAAGTGCAGGCTGCTGAGGAGCGTGCAGCTGGCAGTGCTGTTGCTGTGGTTGGAAGTGCAGGAGAAGCCCCAGCTCCTTTGGAGGGCGTGGATGTGGCTATGGGCCAGACCGAATGCAGGAACTGTGCAGGGGCAGCTGAGACAGCTGCGGGCCAGCAGCAGGTAAAGGATGTGATGGCTGGGGCCAGTGGAAGGAGGACTGCAAACCTGGAGCAGCGATCTCCAGCTAAGGAAGAGTCAGCCAGTGCTGCTCAGCCCCTCCTGGGCGCTTTCAATGGCACCAAGTGTGCAGATGGGGAGGATGCAGATGTGGGAGTGGTACCGGCATGTGGTGGGGTGAATGCAGACGGTGGCCCTGGCAATGACTCCACTGACCTTTGCAAGAGCAGCGGTAGCAAAGAGCACAGAGCAGACTCCTGTACTGAGCAGGTAAATGGTGACGTCTTGGAAAGCAAAAGTGGTGCCAGTGTCACAGCAGAGCAGGATGTCTCTGCGAGCACTGGAGCAGCGTTGCCAGCAGTGAATGGGGTGAAGGTGCCCACGTGTGCATCAAAATCCGGTCCTGGCGTGCAAATCCAGGGCAGCAGGAAGCAAGAAGGACAAACAGAAGCAGGTTGCATAGATGGGAAGTCAAGCCTGCACTCTCTGACAGACTGTGTGGAAACTGATGGCACTGATGCTAAGCCTGCAGATGATGATACTGCTGGGTTTAACCAAAGCAGTGCAAAACCTGTCTGTCACCAGGAAGGCAGTTTGATTACTGAATGTGTGGCTGAGGCAATGGAAGAAGAGGGGCCAGCAGGAACTGATACCAACAGCAGCAGAGATGGAGGAAGCACTGATTCTGCAGATGGAGGTCAGGAAGTTGCTAGCTGTCAGCATTCTGCTTGTCACACTGCTCTTGAAGAAGAAATGGGCGACAGCTTAAAACCGGATGCTGCTCAAGAGAGCAAACGTGAGCCTGCATCACTCCCTCCAGAGGGTGTGAGCACAAGCTTGGCAGAGAAAGAGCCTGCACAAACTGGAGCAGAGAGAGCTGAAAGTGCTTCAGAGCAGGAGGGGCTGTGCGGCGAGGTGAAACCTCTCACTCCACTACCCACAGGAGAGGGACCGGCTGCAAGTCAGGAGGGAGATGCTGCAGTGGCACCTTCCGGGCAGGAGCCAGCTCTGCAAGGTACTGACCCTGGCTTAGCAGCGTGTGCCAAGGGCACAGACTGTGCAGAGGATAATTTAATAGACACACCCTCTGTAATTCATAATGAGGAATCTAAACAAAACCAGGAAGTGGTGGTGGTGGCAGCAGAGCTCGCCTGGCAGCACGGTGGGGAGCATGGCAAGGTAGCTGCCAGAGCCAGCTGGCGTGGGGACCATGAAGGGGACAAGGGCTCTCTGGAGCAGAGCCTCTCACAGCAAGCTGACGGAGACAAAGCTGAGCCTGAGCAGGAGGCTTGTGCAAGTGGCAGGGAGCAGGTTTTGTCGGAGGAACTTCTTGCTGCTGTTGTGAAACTCTCTGCCTGCCGTCAGGAGGGGCCTGTGGCAGGTGGCGGCAGCACGGATGCTGAAGTGAAAGGGACAGGCCGTGCCAAAGAAGCGTGCAAGGCTGGGGCAGTGGGTGCAGGAGAAGGCACCATGCACGGACCTGCACCAGCAGGCAAGTCACAGGATGTGGAAAGTGATCCTTGCCTGGATGTGGGGCTGAACCAAGAACATGATCCTAGTCAAACCATGCAACAGAGCTCCTCACCCAGCAGCACCCCTGAATTAAAGCATGCTTCAGAAGTGGGAGCCCCGAGTGATGCCTGTGAGGGCAAGGAAGCGTCAAGGCCAGTGACAATAACTTCCGTCGCAGCGTATCTGGAGCAGCAGGAGGAGACGGAAAACGTCCTTCCCCGGGCAGCCCTGCAGCCCATTGCAGAGGAGCCCATGTGTGACAGCGACTCCAGCACCGACACCATTTGCCCAGCTGCTGAGAGTGATGCTGATCCCTCTGCAAAAGCAGCTCAGGAGGAGGCCTTGGCTGAGCCTGAGGGCAGCCAGAGCCAAGCTGTACCCAAATCGCCCTTCAGTGATGTTGAGGCAGCCATGCTGGAAAATACGGGTGTAAAGAGCTCGGATTCGGCAGGTGACGGCTCCTCTCTGGATAACGTTCCTAAAATGGTGAAAAGTTTTGATGCAGTGGTGTTTGCAGCAGAGACACCTCGTTCCCCTGAATTACCAGCTGCAGGAAAAGAGGGTCTGGAGCCGCAGGCTGCAGTGGATGTGGGAGCCAACCTTAATGGGGAGATTGATTTAAGTTCCTCAGCGAAGAAGAGGAATGTCAACCCGGCACTGCAAAGAGCTGAGCCTCGTACAGGTAGGAAAAATCAGTTGCTTTCCTACTAATTTTTTCTCTTTGTAGGTGTGCCTCTAGTCTCTCATCAGCAAAGGAAAGGAAGTAAGAGCAGGAGGCCTGCCTTGAAGCGTGTAGGAGTGTAGGTCTTTGTTGTTGTTCTTGTAAGATGGAAAAAAATCTCAAGTTCAGACTTTGAGTTCAGCTACATGTTGCCTGGCTGGCACGGGAGGTAAGGACAGGACATCATCTCCTGTGAATTTCTGCAGAAGAATTCCTAGCACGCGAGTCCTCCCTGGAGAAAGAATGAATGGGAGGGAGCTATTTGGGTTACTGTATCTTCAAGTTCCACGCTTTGGTGTGGACCCGAAGCTTTATTTGCTTAGCGCTGTTCCTTCGCTTCTCCCTATTATTTTTGCTAGTGTGGAGTCAGAGGCTACAATGGGGCCGTCCTGCATTTTCTTTGCTCATCTGCTGGAAGCAGCTGCTGGTGTCCCTCTGAACTGCGCAGGGCCGCTTCCTAATTGGCAGTATTAGGTCATTTAAAAAAGCCAGGGAGCCCTACCCCCCACCGCCTTTTCCGGGCTGTGAAGTATTTTTCTGTCGGGCAGAGCAGCCGGCGGTGTTTTCCAGCGCGTTTCAGCAGCACTGGAACTCTGATGACGAGTGCTGTTTGCTGCTATCCACGGGGAAGCGGGACCGGCGTTCCCCGTGGATGAGTGGCGATGGGGCAGAGCAGTAGGACTTGGGGGCCAGCGTAGACGACCGGTGCCCGCGCCACAGGAGCGAGCAGAAAACAGCACCAGGTAACTGGAAAAGAAAAAGGGAAACAAAGGGATGAATTGAATGAAAGAGAAATTGGGTTTGTTGCTCCAGCCTGGAATTGAATCATAGGTGAATTTGCTACTGAGGCGTGGAGCTGGTCTGATCTGAGCTTTTAGATTCCACCTAATCTGAGCTTTTAGATTCCACCTGTTCAGGCAGCTGTTGACTGGAAGCAGCTGAACTTTTTTCATTTGCCAGTTTTTGATTTGCTGTGAGAAAACGGTGCGGTGCCTCTGTGCCTTCCCAGCAGCAAACTAACCCAACAGTAAAACAATTGAAAAGGTCTACCCTGGTAGAAATCAGAAAGTGGTAAAGTCAGAAAACTGCTTTGTGGCTTTAATGCTGGGACCTGCTGCTTCAGTTTGCAGAATGAGGTGATGGCAAGAGGATTTGTTCTGTGATAGCAAAATAGCTGGAGACAAGGGAAAGGATTGATTGGGGTGGGGGCAGGGTCAGTGGGGTCAGTAAATCTTTATTTTTGTTGAGTTCAGGATTTTAAGTAGGTTTGTTGGGAGGCAGGCAGTAAACATTAGCCAGCAGCTCGTTACTGAATAGGTAGAAAGATTTAAAGATGGATTAAAAAGGTGTTTTCAGAAAGAAGCTGTTTGAGGGCCATGGTGGACTGACAATTCAGTAGGACAGAAGCTCCTCTGGCTGGATTCTTGGAGGTGTGACATTATCTAGGCAAGGTTTTAAAAGGATAAGTGACTGTAAGATCTTAATTCAGAAAGGCAGGGACTGAAGTAGGAAGGAATTATTAAGGTATCGTCATGTGTTATAGATAAAGGGGGGTTGAGAAAGGAGGTGATTCTGTCACTGGCTTAAAATACATAAGGAGTTAGGGCTAAAAGGTGTGGGAACAGAGCAGTCTGACCTCTCCACAAAGAATAATTGTTTATTTGCCGTGGGATACTGCACAAATCAAAATTTCATCTGCAACTTCTGTTCTTGAAGAATTGCTCAGAGAAGCCCCAAATCAAATAGTAGCTTAAAGCAGAGACAAGCAACTGCTATGAATCCAAGCTCACTGTTTTAAATACTTCTGAAATTCACCTCCTAGAAAGCAGCAGCTAGAACTCTGATAAGGCAGCAATTCAAGAGAAGAGATTTATTGTTTGTTTTTATTGCTGTGGGCATTCTTCATGCCCATGCCTAAGCTTTGGGTAGCTTCTTTTGTGTACTAGTTGAGTGGCAGCCTTCTGTTCTTTGTGGCAGTTCTTCTTTGCTCTGCCAGTGCTGGGGAGTTTTCCCTGCAGCCTGGGTTTGTACAGAGTATTTTGTAGCCAGTGCTTGGAATGAATCAGATCCTTTTTCAGTAGACTACAATAAAGCCCTTCCCAAAGGAAGTGTGGGTCACAAGGCTGTTTCTCAGAAGCACTTGTGGTCAGAGGATTTTGTTGTCATGCTAATTTATCAGAGATGTAACTGTCTGATAATTGCTTTTGCCATTACTCTAAATCATTAAACTATTTATTTTTAAAATTTATATTATTTTATATTAATATATATTACTCCCTTTATGTATAAAATATTAAATATATATTATGCATTTAATATATATAACTTATATATATACTACTCCCAAACTCCTGTTTATGTCATTGCCTCCACATAGTTTCAGCCAACCCCCAAAACAAAGACTTCAGAGTGACAATTACCTTATCCAGACAAATGCTTAAAGACTGATCACAGCACTGAAGGAAGGGGATCAGCCTAGAAGATCCTGCTTTCAGAAGGCAGCTCCTCATGCTCTTAGGTTTAGACAGAACTGCATTGCAGCTGAGGAATGGGTTCTGGTCATGCAGATAAATGCTACTCACTAAGGAAAGCAGGCAGGTATGAAATCATACCATGGTAGCCATGCTGGGTAAGAAGGGATGCATGCTTGTACTGACAAAACACCTGCAAGTAGAGCAGCTGCTTGGCAGAAAGCAGCTCTGGTGAACCTAGGCTGTATGGTTGGGGTTTGGCATCTTAAATACTATAACCACTGCTCCCTAGCTCTTCTCCTGGAAAAAATATCCTCGGTCTGCCTCTTGTAGGTCTGAGCAGTTAAAGAAAACATTCACTGCCAGACAGAAGAGTATCACCTTAGTTTGGGGTTTACCAGTCTTCACCTCATGCTCTTTGATGGCATTTTCCCTGTGCAAGAGTGTTAGAGGAGCAGGATGAGGCAGTAAGGAATGTCAGTGATGATACCACATGTGATAAGGTGCTCTGTGCCCCAGTGACCTCTGTGGTAGCCTTAGAGTGCTATTTGTTTGAGGTGTTTGCAAAGACAAGTTTAGGAGGAAGTGGCAGAGTGCAAAATACTGTGCCCTTGAATTTGATCCTGAGTCTTCATCCTCCAGTTCTTACCCAGTGTGGAGCATCACTATGCCACTGCCTTCTCCCAGCTTCAGTACCCTATAGGTTTCTTCCTTAAGTGTTCTAACTTTAGACTGTGAGCTCAACCATCTCAGCATCACCATGACCCTACGCAGGTCTCATTGTGGTTGTAATCTCTGCTTTGCCTTCCAATAGCTGAAGAGATCCTACAGGAGGGCTGCAGAGGGACTTTTCATGAGGTTGTCTAGTGATAGGACAAGGGGGAATTGTTTGAAGCTGAAGGGGAATAGAGTTAGACTGCATCTGAGGAAGAAGTTCTTCAGTACAAGGCTGTGAGACTGTGGAACAAGCTGCCCGTAGATGTTGTGGATGCCTCCTAGCTGTGGGTCTTCAAGGCCAGGTTGGATGAGGCCTTGAGTAGCTGAGTCTAGTTGAGAGGTGTCCCTGCCCATGGAGGGAGGTTGAAATAGATGGTCTCTGAGGTCTGTTCCAACCTAAGCCATTCTGTGATTCTATGAAATGGGAATGACAGAAATTTATAGGATTGCCTCTGACTTCTGAGTGTCTGCCCACAAGCTCTGCTAATGGAGACAAAACTATGCCAGTTTGACTCACTGATGTTGGATTAGTTTATCAAGGGAATATTGCAAAACCAGATGGTCCCAAAATCAAGAGTATTCTTTAATGCCAAAGGAACACCAGTGGTGACAGTTGTTACAGCAATTGCCCTGTGAATGTGGGTGGCTCCTCTTGCTAAATCCCTGAACAGGTAAACTTACTGCAAGCATACACTGCCCTTAAGCTGTTGTCATCCAGCCAGGGCTTGTTTGTAGTGGAAATAAGACAGGGAGTGGGGTTAGAGGTGGGTTTAGCCCTAACATAGCTGCTCTCTGTCTGGGTGGCTTTAGTCAAATCGCTTCACTCCTCTAAAAGCATCCTGTGTGTTGTGAGAGCCCTTAGTTAAGGGCTGAAAGAGCATGAGGGCGTTGACTTTACACCAGGAAAAGGTACGCAGAAGGGAAGCCCGGGGGAATGGTGACTAATGAAAGCTTTGCTGGGCAGAGAAAGCAGCTGGGACATGATGTCTGTAGCACCACAGTGGTGACACCATCATGGGCGCAGGAGGAAGGAGAAAATCAGCGTGGAATTCTTAAACCTCCAGCAGGAAAGAGTTTGCCTTCCTGGTCCAGGGACCTATCATCGTCTTTAAGGCAGTGCAGGTGGGCTGAATCCTTGAAGCTTGTGATTCATTTTATTATTCCTTTTTTGTTTTGCAGCACTTTAAGTACCTATTGAGAGAGAAGGCAAAGCTGCTTTCCTCTCTTATTTGCAGGTAGTGCTAGGAAGAGAAGCTGCACAAATTTGGATTCTTTAGCTGGGTGAATGAGTGAGGGCCAAGAAAATGCATGGTTGAATGCATGCAGATGTGCTGAGCCTCACCTAGAGCTTTTCAGGAGTATTACCCCTTGCTTGCTGCTGTTCCATGGTTTCCTTCAGCCCCAGACACGATAGTTGTGAAAAGCTAATAACAACCGAGCGGCAACGTCGGGAATGAAACCAGATGTTGAAAGTCAGATGGGTTTGGGGTTGGATTTTCTTTTTTCCTTTTTTTTTTTTTTTTTTTTTTTTTTTGGAGACTGGTTTGAATAAACAGAAAAACATCAGCAGTGCTGAAAGCAGTTTGTTCTTAAATTGCCTACATGAACCCTCTGTTTTCACAGGGAAGCTGGAAATGAAAACTGAAGACGAGGTGGATTTTCTGAAAGGTGGTGACGAGAGTGCAGCCCACGGGGAAGTGGTGAGTGCCACTTAGGCCTTGTCACCTTGTCTTTTCCTGTGCTTTTTAAAGAAATGCTGCTGCTGCTGCTGCTGTTGCTGACCACCAAACCTCCTGGGTTTCCGTTCTGGAGCCTTTGCCAAGCTGAACCGCATCTATCACTGTGATGTTGGTTTAGCCTTTTAAAAATACCGTGGGACCTTGATTTTTTTTCAACTGCTTGATGAAGCTGTGTTTGTGTTGTCTCAGTGGGTGACTTAGAGGCTGACCTAAAAAGTTGTTCTTGAGGCTGAGCTGTACCAGGCTTTGTATATAAATTGATAAAAGCCATGCCCCATAATGTGCTTGGCTTGGCCATGCTGTGGTAGGGGCTGGAAGCACCTCCAAGGACCCTGTGCATAGTTGATCCTGGTGAATCTCTCCATCCCCTCTCATGCTTTGCACTTCCTGGGAGTTTTTAGCAGTGGGAGGCATGGTTGTGGCCAGTGTTGGTGCATGTACAGATTCTGAGGCCTGAAGGCATCTGGAGGGCTGAAGGCATTGCTGACTGGGAGTGTCAGCACCTTTGCTGGAAGGAAAATTAACAGTGGGAAGACATACAGAGACGAGATGTAGAGGAAAACTTTGTACTGCTCTTGTTGGTGAACCAATGCAAAAAGGCCATGCCAGGGATCAGAAGTCAGCTGACTCATTTTCTGTTTGTGGTGTTTTGCCATAAATAAATCACAGATAGTCCTTAAATATTTATTTTTAGGCAATATTGGGCTTGACAGGAGTGCAACTGTAGTTCCAAGCTCTGCTAATAAATATTCTGCTTTATCAAGATCTGGGTTATTTTAAATCATACTTTTCCTAGCTGGATTTGCATTTGCTCCTGTGTTTTTTTCATATATATATATATATATATATATATATATTCTTGTTCCTGTTCTGTAAGTGCTGAATTGCTCCCAGCCCATGTTGGTGCAGGTTGCCATCCAGCAGCTGTGTTTGTGTGTTAGGCTAGCACGATGAGGCTGTTAAAGGAGAAAATACTGCAGAGATGAGTTCACATTGCAGGGTGGAGCGCCACAAAACTTTGCTCATCCCGCAGTAAAGCTCTTTAGGCGGCAGGATGGTCGTGCCAAAGCTTGTAATGAAATCGGGTTTATTTGGTTTTTGACAAGTTAAGGCTTAATTTCTGTAGCTGTTTGCTTGGCAAATTAGGCAGGGACTAGAGAGAATTAGCTTTCCAAGCTGAGATTTGTGCTGTCTGCTAAGTCAGTCTTTTGTTACAGGAGTGTGTAAGCGTAAAGACGGTGAGGAGTTACTTTTTGTTTCCTGATGCATTATTAAAGATAATTTTCATGACTAATGCTTAGGTGTCTGGTGGTAAAGTAAGATATCTTTAGCAAATGCAAGTTACAACACTGCCTTTTCCTTTCAAACAGGAGGAGGAAAGAATTTGGCTTCTATTTTGCATGTTTTACAGGCATTTTGATTTTATGTGTGTGTGTGCTTGCTTCTCTTCTTCCTCTCCCTCCCACCCCTTCAAGCACCGCTTTAGAAACCTGGCTTTTGTGGTGCAGGCATGGGAGTGCCAGGGGAATGGAAAGTTTGCTGCAGGACTGACAGGGTTTCCTGTTGCTAAGTTCAACAGAAACAACATAACAACTGCACTATATTAAGGTCATTTAAAAAAAAATAAATCAGTGGAAGACTTATAAATAGAGCTTAATTCACACGTGTGGGCTGGGCAGGGAGCTGGCTGGTGAAAGCCATTGTGCTGTGTGCATCTCCTGCCATGTCCTGGCTCTGCTTTATTTAGTGCTGCCTGGGGTTTGGGGTTTTTTTGGTTGTTGATGTTATTTTTTCTTGTTTGTTTGTTTGGGTTTTTTTTAATTGTTATTGGGTTTTGTAGCCAGAAGTCCTTCAGGTGCTCACTGTCTTCTCATTACAGAGCCATTTTGTGGTTGGTGAGAGCAGTTAGTTGCAAATAGTGTGTTGCTGCACCTGGTCGGGAGCTGCAGCCACACTGATGCTTGGTGGCAGCTGGAGAGGGACTTTTCGTCAGGGTGTGTAGCAACAGGACAAGGGAGAATGGTTTAGAGCTGAGGGAGAGCAGGGTTAGACTGGATCTTAGAAACAGGCTGCCCAGGGAGATTGTGGCTGCCTGCTCTCTGGGGGTGTTCAAGGCCAGATTGGATGAGGACTTGAGCAGCTGAGTGTAGTTGAGAGCTTTCCCTGCCCACGGTGGGGAGGCTGGAGTAGATGATCTCTGAGATCTCTTCCAACCTAAGCCATTCTAGGATTCTGCGCCCTTGGAAACTGCATTAACTCTCGTTTTATGGCTGAGAATATGACAGTAAGCTTGCGCACATGGGGAAGAGAAGAAGGAAAATTCCTTCGTGTGAGCCGATTTGTGGAGGCTGGTGTTGTCAGTTTGCACATGGTTTTCCCTGTAAGTCCTTTTAGAAGGCTTTGCTTGAGAGAGGCTCTGGTGCATGTTGTAGAAAAGCTGCAGCTGAAAAATGTTTAGGCAAATAATGGTTTGAGGGGTTATAAGCACTGAAAACAGAGAAATGGAAAAATAGTTTTCCAATTAAAACAAGTTTTTAAAGTGTCCTCCTTGAATTTCCAGGATGTTTTCTCAGAGGTTGTGTTGTTCAGCTCTGGAAATTCTATAATCAGAGTTTCCCAAGCTCCTTTTGTGTTGGGCAGTGGGTGCTATTCCTGCTGGAGACTCCACTGGTCCTTGTCTTTCTGCTTTGCTTGAGGATATGGAGCAGAGCTGGGACAATAACTTGATCTATTGAGGTTAGACTTAAGCATTTTTTTGAGTTGAATAACTTTGGGTCCTTGGCTCTGATGAGAAGTCAAGTTTGGCTTCTGCATATGGTGATAATAAAATAATTTAGAAATGGCTCCAACATCACAAAAAGTGACAGTCTGAAGTAAACTGTACCCTAGTGCCCATGTCTTCTTGTGCTGATCCCAGAACTGAGTTATAATTCATTATTTGCTGAATCTTTGTGTTCTTGTGGCAGGATGGTTAAGGTTGCACTGCCGGATAAGGTCTGACAGCTTCAGTTGTCTAAGCCTGTGACTGACAAAGTGTAGCTGGCTGACCCCAGCAACAGAGTTCACCGGGGAAGAGCCTTCTTGTTGTATCCAATAATTTCATTAGGTAGTTCTTATTCAATTTAATGCATCCTACCTTTACCACATGAATCAGCCTTTAATGAATGCCTGCATTTTCAGGAGATGCAGCCTACCGCATAGATGTGACGTTGTTAAATATCTTCAAGAGAGAGTGAAGCTGGGAAAAGATTTGTGCTTTTATTTCTGCCCTGATCCCTGCTGGGGGAAAACTTGCAATATTTTGAGCCATTATTTGGAAGATGGAAGCATGTTTATAGCACTCTGGGATGACATCAAGTTGGGAGGGGTTGCAGGCACTTGGGAGAACAGGGTCAGGGTTCAGAGTGACCTTAAGAAATGGGAGAGTGCATCCAGATAAGAGATAAAAGCAGTCACAGAGTGTTTCATTTGCAGCAAAGAAATCAAGATGCAGTCAGGTTTAAGCTGGAGGGGGATGAGGCAGAGGATTTTTAGTGGACCACAAATGAATCATCAGTGAGAGGCTATTGCAAAAGAGACAAATCTTGTTTTGAGTTTTATTGAAGGAGTGTCCTCTGTAAGGTGCAGGAGGTGACTTAGTTGTGCATGGCACTGCTGAGGCATCACCGGTGTCATTGACCCCTCTTTTAGGTGCTCCTGCTCTGAGGAGGACACAGGCATACTGGAAAGGGTCCAGAAGGAAGCAACAAGAAGAGATTAAGAAACGTGAGAAGAGGTTGAAAGAATGACATTTATTCAGTGCAACAAAAAGAGAACTCTTGTGCAATCCAGCAGCCTGCCAACACCTAATAGTGGTTATTAAAGTCCCAGATTTCCATGGCAGTTTAATTTACTGTTTTGCTAATTTGCCAGGATGATTTAGGCTGGATGTTGAGAAAACATCCTGTTATCATCGTGAAACTGTCGCAAGACCACCTAGGGAGGCTAGGAAACCTTCCCTGGAAGTTGTTACAGATAAGATAAATGATGCTCTGTCAGGACAAAGCTCTGTTGTTGCCCACTGCTTTTGGTCTGTGCCCTCTCCACCCCCCCCCCCCCCCCCGATGTGTGATTTGCTGACCAGGGAGAAGAGGAGGGAGCAGCTTGGATGGAGTCTGTCAGGGTTTGTAAAAGAAGGGGACAGGGATGGCAGGACTGTAGGAGATGGAGGTGGGAAGAGGAGATGAGCTGGACTGGGTGGGAAAAGGCTTGTGAGAGTTCTACCTACATGGCATTGGGGCAGGTGTTGGGACAGACAGTAAGTGTGACAGTGCCAGAGATTTTTCCTTGCCACCCAGCTCAAGTCTTCCATGTTGCTCTTCCCTGGAGAAAATTCTGGCCAAGGTGTGCAGTGCCACTCCCCTCTAGTGGCTGCTCCTTAGGAGGAGAGCCTGCTGTTGGTCAAGTAGCAGAAAGATGTTTCATGGCTCAAAACTGTTGAACCTTGTCGGTGACCCAGGCAAGGGGTTTTCCAGGCTCCAATTTATTTTCTTTGGAAAGAAATTCTTCAAGTCACCTCTCACCCTGAGGACCTGCCACACTGCAGGTTGTCCATGTGAAACTAAGTCTATTTTCTGTCTGCATATGGAGGTGTTACGGGGTGGTGATTGCAAATCCCCTTTTCCAAAGGGCCTGCAGAACAGTGTGGGAAGCTTTCCAACAGCGTGGACAATTGCAGAGTGAGTGGCCAGAGTGTTAGAAACAAATCAGAGTGGGGTCCAGTGGTGGAAAGTGCATCCTTAACAACAGGCTGTGTCCTCACCCTGCCTCTTTAAATCCCTTGTGTAACTCTCTAGTTGTGAATGTTGTCCTGTAACCAGCGTAAACATGTAAAAACCCAGCCAAAAACCAGCCTGCCCTAAGCCTGGCATTAACACTAAAGGGTGACACACACACATACCCATTGGGTCAGGGGTTTGGGCCAGTCATCTGTGAGCCCTTTCTCACACCCACCAGCATCCTGTGTCTGCCCCAGATACTCAAAGCAGAAGATGGAAGAGGACATTGTGTCAGGCAGTCAACCCCGGAGTAAATTCGTGGCTGTGCAGAACAGATCACCCTGGGTAAGCTGTGGAGTCCATGGTCCATGCTGCAAGGAGTTAGAGTAAAAGCTGGGGAAAGAGGAATTCCAACCAGACCGAAGTTGTTGCTTGGCTTTCACTCTTACTCATGCTTTGCAATCTGCAGCAGGAAGGCAGTTATACAACTGCTGTGGCAGGGTTTTTTTGTCCTGCACTGGGTTTCTCCAAGTGCTGCAGTTGGGATGCCTTTTTCTCCTGAGCGCTGCTAATCCTCAGCTTGAGACAGTCATCTCCAAAGCTCACTCACAGGATTCACGGATGTTAGGAGAGAAGCAGGAACGTGGACACGGAGCCAAATCCCCAGCAGCACAAAGATGCTGCTCCCAGGTTTGGCTCAGTGTGAGCCTGTGGCAGGACTTGAGCAAAGTCTTCGACACTGTCCCACACCACCTCCTGGTCTCCAAGCTGGCGACACATGGGTTTGATGGATGGACCACTAGATGGATAAAGAATTGGCTTGATGGCTGCACCCAAAGAGTGGCTGTCAACGGGTCCATGTCCCAGTGGAGGCCAGTGACAAGCGGAGTCCCTCAGGGATCAGTCCTGGGACCTGTCTTGTTCAACATCTTTGTGGGTGACATGGACAGTGGCATCGAGTGCACCCTCAGCAAGTTTGCTGATGACACCAAGCTGTGTGGTGCAGTGGACACCCTGGAGGGAAGGGATGCCATCCAGAGGGACCTGGACAGGCTGGAGAGGTGGGCACAAGCCAACCTCATGAGCTTCAACAAGACCAAGTGCAGGGTCCTGCATCTGGGTCGAGGCAATCCCAGGCACAAATCCAGGCTGGGCAGTGACTGGCTGGAGAGCAGCCCTGAGGAGAGAGACTTGGGGGTGCTGGTGGACGAGAAGCTCGACATGAGCTCTCAATGTGCGCTTGCAGCCCGGAAAGCCAATCAGATCCTGGGCTGCATCAGGAGAAGTGTGACCAGCAGGTCAAGGGAGGTGCTTCTCCCCCTCTACTCAGCTCTGGTGAGACCCCACCTGGAGTACTGCGTCCAGTTCTGGAGCCCATATTACAGGAGAGATGTGGACGTGCTGGAGCGTGTCCAGAGAAGGGCCACGAGGATGATCAGAGGGCTGGAGCACCTCTCCTGTGAGGACAGACTGAAGGAGTTGGGGCTGTTCAGTCTGGAGAAGAGAAGGCTCCGAGATGACCTCATTGTGGCTTTCCAGTATCTGAAGGGGGCTACAGGAAGGCTGGGGAGGGACTTCTCAGGATCTCAGGTAGTGATAGGACTAGGGGGAACGGAATGAAGCTGGAAATGGGGAGATTCAGGCTGGATGTGAGGAAGAAGTTCTTTACCATGAGAGTGGTGAAGCCCTGGAATGGGTTGTCCAGGGAGGTGGTTGAGGCCCAGTCCCTGGAGGTGTTTAAGACCAGGCTGGACGAGGCTCTGGCCAGCGTGATCTAGTGTAGGGTGTCCCTGCCCATGGCAGGGGGTTGGAACTAGATGATCCTTGTGGTCCCTTCCAACCCTGACTGATTCTATGATTCTATGATTCTATGATGGGGCTGAGGAAGGGCCCCATGTCACCCCTGCAGCTTGCTTGGCCACGGTGCTTGTGCTTGCCTTTGCTGGTCTCTAGAGATGGTGAGTTACTTCTGCCACACACCTTTCCCTTCAACCACTAGACTGGATGTTAAGAAGTAGTTCTGTACAGAGAGAGTGATTGCCCATTGGAATGTGCTGCCCAGGGAGGTGGTGGAGTCACCATCACTGGAGGTGTTCAGGAGGAGACTTGATGGGGTGCTTGGTGCCATGGTTTAGTTGTTTAGGTGGGTTGGATTGGTTGATGGGCTGGACGCGATGATCTTGAAGGTCTTTTCCAACCTGGTGTATTGTATTGCATTGTATTGTATTGTATTACACTACAATGTTTTCCAGGGGCAAAGGTTGCTGCCTCTAGCCCTGATAGATTGTTTTTTTCATCATTTCTTAATTTCCTTTTGTAAAAGATCTGGCTCTTCCATCCTGCCACTATCAGCTGCAGAGGAAGTTTATCCCTCAGCTCTTTCATACTCATTGTTAAAAGCATCAAGTGCTAGATGCAGTTTTCTTTACCATCTGCAAATGCTGTTGCCTCAAAGGCAGAGCTGTGTATATATTCCTGCCATGGTCTGGAGATGGATGCAGATTAAAGACAACTGTGTAATAATTACAAATCTTCTGCAATGTTTGCTTTTGGCTTGCTTCAGACAAAGGGATTCAGTCATACAAATTATTTAACATCAGTGTGAAAAAAGGAGGTTTCTGAGAGCCTCTTTAGGATCAAGACACTACGATTTCACCAGCTGGTAAAACACAGAGCTAAAGGATTTCCACTACAGAAAATCCTGGATTGGGAGGTCTTTTTCAGTGGCTATATGCATAGTTATTTTTTTTAAATGTGGTCATGAAAGTATGGATCCCTAAAAGAATGGATGTATAAGGCTGTAGCAAAGGGATTCTGGCATTGGATGTTGTACCTCGGGAAGGAAAATACCGTTTCTGAATGGTTCCATCTCCGGTGTCACATGGATTCTTTCATTTGTGTTTGCAATCCCTTTAAGTTTTGTGGTGTAACTGTTGTGTGGTAGACATGGCTACTGCACACTGAATCCCAGCTCTAAACAGAGAGGAAATTAAGGTGATAACATGGGAGGCCAATGGAAACTCTGGTATGACAAATGGGTACTTGGGTGTATCACATCCCTCTGGTGGAACCTATCTGTTCTGATGTTTTGGAAGACAAAGTTGGCACTCCACAATGCAGAGAAGTCAGCATTTATGTTTTTCTGTAGAGGGGATTTTTGCAGTTCATCAGTAGCTGCACTGCCTTAGAGGGAAGCCTCCTGGATACAGAGACACAGGGGTTTTATTGTATTACCATACACCTGATCTGGGGCTTCATGAGGAGTCATGGCCTGGTGCTTCATTTCTCTTGCTGTCCTACACTAACTGCTGTCCTGTGTGGCAGGTTTTCTTATGTATAGTTTTTCATGACTTAAGAAGACTTTTGGGGAGGTTGTGCCAAATCCAGAAAGTCTCCTGAAAAGAGCTCTACAGTGAGAAGTGATATATATGGAAGGAGAAAGCCCCTGGGTGCCACTGGGTCACAGCTTCAGCAGCGACAGCCACTGATGAGCACCTCCTTCACTGTGTCAGCCCAAAAGAGGTTGTGTTACAAATGGGCCAGGTTCTAAAGAGAGGTGAGACCTGGGCAAAGCTTTTGTTCTGGCTTCAGAACAGTGTCTGCCATCTGGGGAGCTGTGGGCAATAATACACATAGGAAACATGTTTGAGGAAGTTACCATGAGAGGGGGTGAGCTCTCCATTGCTTCCAGCATTTCCATCAGGACTGGACATCCTATGAGTGATATGATGCAGCCCTAACCAAACTACCAAACCAGGATTAGGACTGCAGTGGGATGACATTGCCACACCTGTGCTACACTGGAAGTGTAGCATGTGTGGTGATTGCGTGGTTTAAGATGTGTTCTTAATCTTCCTGTCTTTGTGATCTACATTAGAAGGTGAAACCTAGCAGTGCAATCAGACTCTTCAGATAGAGATAGCTATCTGAGAGACAAGCAGGACTCCTGGCCACTGATGAAGAATAACAAGCTCTGCAGTATAGCATTTCTGACTTCATCTTTCAGCAAAAGATGAGAAGGATGGTGTGAGTAAGAAGGAAAAAGTAAAGCACAAAGGAGAGTGAGTTGTATGCAGAGCTGGAGTGCAGGCTAGAAGGAACACATCTCTCAAGTGTTTCCATTTGTGCAGCATGAATCGCTATGAAAATGTATTTGGCCTTTTACCCAGCACTGTTAAAACTCTTTCCGTGGAAACATGGACTCGAAATGCCTTCAGCCTCATGGTACTTGTACAGATTCCCCTTTCTGTTATCATTCTCAGCCTTTCTTCCCCCTCTCCCCGTTTTCAGGTGGTCTGTCTTCCCTTCTACCATTTTCACAGCATTTTCCTCCACCAGCTCTGCTGTTCCTGCTCAGTGTCAGGTTCACATCCTGGTGTGGCCCAGAGTGACTCAACTATGTTGCGGAATGTCTCTGGGATCAACCTGTTGTTAAAACATGAGATGAGATAAGAGCCTACATGATAACTAAATGTTTGTGTTTCCATGCAGCATACTTGCTCATGGTGAGCAGACTGACTGCTCTGTGGCTTTGTCAAGGACATCTTTCCTGCTGCCTCTACTGTACTGGGCAGAGCAGTACAATCATAGAATGGTTTGGGTTGGAAGGGACCTCCAAAATTCATCTAGTCCAACTGCCCTGCAGGGAACAGGGACATCCCTCATTAGATCAGGTTGCTCAGAGCCTTTTCAAGCCTGACCTTGAATATCTCCAGGGATGGGACATCAACAATCTCCCTGGGCAACCTGTTGCAGTGTTACACCACCCTCATGGTGCAGAACTTGTTCCTGACATCCAATCTAAATTTCCTCCTCTCATTTCAAACCATTGCTGCTCATCCTGTCAGTGCAGGCCTTTGCAAACAGTCCCACTGCAGCTTTCTTGTAGCCCCTTTCAGGTACTGGCAGGCTTCTATTGGGTCTCCCTGCAGCCTTCTCTTCTCCAAGCTGAACAACCGCAGCTCCTTCAGCCTGTCCTTATAGCAGAGGTGTTCCAGTGCTCTGATCATTCTCATGGCCCTCCTCTGGACCCATAGTCATATGGGGCAGTTTGGTGGTAGAGAGAGCTTTAAACTTGGGACTGTAAAAGCAGGACAGTGTTGCAGTGGGTGTTTAAAATATCTTATTCTGTACAGAAGGACTGAGTGATTTGGTGTCCAAGCATAAGATAAATAAAAGCACTTGACTGGTGTGGAAGGGAGGAGGTTTGGCAGCACAGAGGCAGCTGCAAGTCAGAGTTGCAAACCCCCAGGACAGAGCGGTGTGATGGTGTTGTGCTTGGCTGTGGTCAGCCATCGCTGTCCTTGCTGTCACAGCAGCAAATTCATCAAACCTTTCAAGGAAAGAGAGCTTCTGAATTTGAGTGGAAGTCTTGTATTAGTCATCAGTCAGATAGAAGAAGAGGTGATGCCTCCACAAATGCAAAAAGCAGGGACAGCAGTGACCTTTTGGGGGGACCCCAGAGCAGATAAGCATAAGGGGTAAGAGTTTTTTCTCACTGCAACTTGCCTACTTCCATCACCAGTTGGTTGTTTTTACTTCTGTGGTCTGTGTTTTGGACTTCTGCTTTGGAATACCCCCAACATGGAGGCTGTGACACGAATGTGACAGTTTTGCAATGGTTTAATGAAATGTACTTGATCAGCTGAGTAAGAGTTAGCAGATGGAAGCCAGTTCTAAACCAGGCTTTCTTTTGCACAGCTAACGAGGTTCTTCGCCTTCCACCTTCTTTCTGCTTCACTTCTGCATGACATGTATGCCTAAAATAAGCATCTGTTTGATGTAGCTAACTTTCTGATTTTCCCTTAAGTAGTGGTGAAATTGGCTGCTCCTTCCCTTCTTTCTTACTGTGTTTATCATCTGAGTGCCAGCGATGTACTCAGGGAAAATGAAGGCAGTAGCTGTGCCCAAGAGACTAATCCAAAAGATAGAGCCAATATTTCTGGGCTATCTCATTTGCTTTCTCTTCTGCTTGTGTGGTTTGAAGCAGAGGATTTGTTGCTAGCTCGTGGTTAACCCAAGTTATGCTGCTCTCCATGCAGATCTGCAGAAGGACTGATGCTTGGCTTATGGTTTCCTCAGCCTAGTTAGACATTACTGCTCCCTGAAGTCTTTGCCTTGATGTCTACCCTGCTACCATCACCCAACACTTTTGTGCCTCCCTGTCCTGAAGCATTTCCTTCTGCTCTACTCAGACACCAACACTGTATTTGCAGGTACCAAGGTGCTGGGTCTGCCCATCTTTTACCAGCTGGCTGTGTTCTCCCTTCTGATATGTTGTCTTTCCAGCTGGTGAGATAAGAAGCAGGAACATGAAGCCTCACCCTCACTAGCTCATTAGCCTGAGCCCTGGTACTGAGTCTGCTTAGCATCAAGTGACTTGTTTTTCTGCTGTCTAAGACTGTATTTACCTCCATAAATCATAAGGATGTTACTTACTTGACACTGAACTTTTGCTTAGTTTCTTAACACAGCTGGACTCATTGAATGCCTAAAAGTGAGTGAGAGGCAGAGTATTTCCAAAATACACATTTTCAAAGGCTGGAGGTGCAGTGCTCTGAAACACTGATTTCAATCTGAGATCTCCTACTTGGGAATGTAGAGATCTCTTCCACCCCTCCAAATTACTGCACTGCAAATCACAGAGGCATGGGCAGGGGGTAGACTATTAGAGATGAGATAAGTGTTTCTTGGTGTTTCTTCCACTATTTTTAACTCACTGACCACAACCAGGTGAGGAATTGCATGCTTACCCTTTGCCCAGGAGGAGATGAGCGAGTCTTAGCTTCAAATGCCTGCATGTAAGGGGCAAAACCACCAGTGGTAATGTACTCCTTGCAGCCTTTTAAAAGACAAAGAGGACTGCTTACACTAGTTTCAAGTATTTCCACCTGCAGATGACCTAAGGGAGGCACTGACTGTAAAAACTGGGGTCTTGTTGTGTTAAAAGGGGGAAGGGGAGCCAGAGAACCCTTTGCTCCCTGAAATGGGTTTTGGAGCATTTTGCAAATTCTGGGTTTAATGGAATTTTGAGGAGATGTGGAGAGAAAGCTCTAAAAGCTTTTTGGTTCATAGCTGGATGTTTGGGGAAGAGAGTTTGATTTTTACTTGTCAAGACTTGTTTATTACTTTTCTGTCTTTGAGGAAGCTGAGGCTTACTTCATGTGTTTTAAATGATGCAAAAAGCACCCAGAGGAGTATAGACAGATCCTCTGCCTTTGTTATAAATCTGAGTATATAGACTAAATAAATAACTTCTTTCTGGGCTTGAAATCCTTACAGTGCACCAGACAACAAAAATTTCTGTCTTGGAGTAGCTCCTAGAATTCTTTAATGCTGAAATATCTCCTCTGCTTGCAAACCTGGGACTCTCCCTCCTCTAGATAAACGGTTGCTGTTTGAACTGGCTTTTCTTGCCACTGTCCTCTCCACACTGGGCAAGGGTTGTCACAATTCTCAAAATACTGATGGTGATGCCAGGAGTCCATGGCAGGGGTCTGAGAAGTTTGGAAAGTAAGATGGAGCAGGTCCTCTCTGCTTCAAAAAAGCATGGAAAAATATATTCTTGGAGTATTTGCTTCCTCTGGTTCTCAGCAGTTTGAATGTACACTGGAAAAAAAGTAAATACATATTTAGAGCACTTTAGAAGCTTTCTAAGTTGTTTTCTTCACTTGCAGGCAAACAATTTATATAGAAACATACTGTTTCAAGTAGAATCCAAATCAAATGGTGAAAAATAAGGTATTTTTGTTGCCTTTATTTTATTTTTTTTTTTTTTTTTAAAGTAAGCATTAATCTCCCAAGAAAAGTACATTCTGTTTTTATGCATGTCTTGCTGGGAGCAGTGAATGTTCCCTTCTGGTAAGTAGGGCTGTCAGAGCATCGAGAACCTTTTGGCAGGTTGGCTTTTAAAATATATTGTGTGTTATCTTTCCTGGAGGATGTTGGCAGATGTCTGCATCCCAGCAATGAAATAGCAGGAGGGGAGCTGAGACAAACCTGGAGTTTATTGTGGAGCACTGTTGGAACCGGGAAGGGGAGCCAGGGAGCTGGGTAGTGCAGAGCGTGCTGCAGGCAGCGGCCTCAGCTCCCATGTGCAGGGCAGAAAGCAGCTGCAACAGGGCATATTCTAAGCCAGTATTTAGGTGAATAAATGAGACAAGTGCCCATTTGGGGGCTGTGTTTCCATTATTTTTTGTCTGAGGCTGGTGAGCAAGACCAGGCATGGGGGACTTCCCCCTGTCCCTCCCAGACTCCCAGGACAGGGCAGGAAACAGGGCCCTGACAGCAGCCGTTCAAGTGAGACTGAAGTCAGGAAAGGAGCCCGGCTAATATTTTCTTCCAGTCTTACCGATTGACCTAGCCAAAAAAAAAAGGCATAAAATAACAACAGCTGTTGAAAAAAGTCTAAATCATCTGCCTGTACCAACAGATGTTTCCATAAGCCATTGATTTTTAGGTTGTCCCAGCTTAAATACAGTACGGGGATGAAAAGGGTCAAAAGGGTAAAATATGTCTAGGAGAGATTTCTCTGCTTAGGAGAACTTTATAAGCTGTCGGTGAAGCTGTAAACAAAGTTGCACCGAAATATATGGTGGCTTTTAGCTGAAATTGTGTCCTTCTTTTCGCTTGTTGCTGGCTGCTTGGGTTAACAAAGAAAATATTTTCCTTCCAATGGCTTTCAGATCTTTTGCTGGGTATTTTTTCTTATGCGTCTGCATTAAATAAGCTCATTTAACAAAACCTGATCCTCTTATAAACATGGAATAATGACAGTATCCCACAGATGGCTTTCATTAATTTTTGCATGTTTTGAAGTTGCCTTTCCCCCACCCCCCACCCCTCCTCCTCTCTGAAAGGCTAACTGCAGAAACAGCAGAGATTAATGCTATGTAATAGCCAAAATGACTAGCTGAGCAGTCAGCAGTTCTGAAGTGGGCTAGAAGGGGTTTCTGGTTGAATTATTTAACCATTGCGTAGCAAAAAGGATCTGTTGATTTTTAATGTTTCTGTGACCGATGCTGTGTACTCTGTATTCCTCCCAGTTGCTGTTACTGGTTTGCTTTGAGCTGGCATCAGCTCTGCTGATTATCTGCAAGCTTTCTGGCTTCTGAGTCTTGTAAATGTTTTGGGTTTTAGCTTTGAGAGACAGAGCAGCAGAACGTTTTCCCCTTTCTTCCTAAGAAAACCAAACCAACCCTTTCCTTGTCGTCAATGGCAAGAAATTTCAGATGCTCTATTTTCCTTATCTGCAACATGGAGACCTTTGCAGCTCCTGGGGTAGCCCAACTTGGTAGGATCACTCAGGGATATTGCAAGGCTCTCAGATATAATAAATGCTGGGTCTGGACATTTTTTGGCCCCAGTTATCACTGTCCATTGGCTTAAGATTGTTTATTTATCTTTTGGTGAAAGCTGCTAAGTGAATGGGAAGCGCAGCAGCTGTGGCAGGTGGGGAATGAGAGAGGGGAGCACAAAACTCCTGTAACTAAAGTTATCCTAAAACATCTGTATTGACCCAAAATTCCCTGTGTTTGCAGGGAACTTTTATCTGAGTGGAGAGAAACAGGAGCAGGATTTGCATCTACTATTCTATTTTGGAATTACCTCTGCAACAACAAGTGTTACTGTAAAGGGGTATTTGAAAAGCTGGTAGAGGAGCTGCAGCATCTCTTTTATAACCTTGGAAATCAATATTTGATTATTTTTCTGGAGCAGTGTCAACAGTTGAGAAAATTCCTCATTAATGCCAATGCTTCCACATATCTAGGTGTAATTTTGCATGGGGTTTATGCCCTGAAATTCCTTTAGGAATGTTTTCTACAGCTGGTCTAAAGAGGAGAATGCAGTTATCAAGCATTGATGGAACAGTCCTTTATGGTGGCTTGGTGAGCTCCATGAATCCTTACGTAGAACAGAGGGGTAAAAGTGGGGTAAAAATTGTTGAAACAGGTTTTTCTGCAGGGTCAACATTCTTTGCTGGGCTCTTGGGCTGTAAAGACATTTGTTTAATATTCTTTACAGAGGACTACCAAGGAAACGGATAAAACAGTGAGCAAAGGAATACTCATGTGGTCCTCCAGCAGACCTCCCAGGCAGGAGCTGGAATCCAAATGCCTCCTCTCAAAGTTTGCATTGGATTTTATTTCAAGTTTCCAAATGCATGTAGAGAGGGCATAAAAATATTGGTTGGATGTTGAGTGTAGGTAGGAGGGCGAGCTGGAGTGTCTGTTATTGCTGGGTAGAGGGGGCTTGGCCACAGTCACAGCATCTCGGTTACTAGTTGGGTTTGAGATCCTCCTCCGTGCAAAGCAAACAAAAAACATTGGAAGGGCAAAACAAATACCACAGTGTCTTCAATCCCCTGCCTTCATTGGCAGCCAAGCCCAAAATTGGCCTGGAAATACGGTGGGTGCATTTGTATGGTGCTTTGCATTCCCATCACTTCCCCTCCCAGATTTTCAAGTTACAAGATGGAAGAGGAGATAACTTTTTTCCCTTTTGATGGAGTGCCCCGCCAGGACAATACACTGGGTCGTGTGGACTTCCCAAGGGCTGAGTCCTAGGAACTTCAGTTAAAAGGGGAGGGGAAAGAAAAGGAAAGGGGGGAGGGGGAAAAAAAGGGAAGCTGAATCATTTTCTGGCATGATTTATTCATTTGAATGACCCTTCTCTGTTTTTCAGTTAGATTACAGTGCCTTAATCTGGAGGCATGAAAGAATGGTAAAAGTTGAATAATTTCCTCAGTTCAAGATGTGTCATTTTCATATTGTCTATTAATTTTCCTCACTGATACCATACGTCATTCTTGTTGGGCTTTATCCACCCATTCATCTCTGTAATCTGCTCTCCTGTCTCTGGAGTTAGCCAGTTCCAGAAGTTCTTTAGATAAAAGCATTCACCAGCTGTTTTGTGGCCCCAGTCTCACTTCATGGCAAAGCATCCCAGAGCAAGTCAGGCCATGCCTGCCTGCTGCTGTGCCATGCTTACAGCAAAAGGTATCACGCTGCTGGTTCAGAATACAGTGTGATGTGTCCTGCACTCTGCAAATGTGAGGTGGTCTATTTTCCTGCCCAAAAACTCATTCTCATTTTTAACCTCATACCTTGAACTGTGGAAGGCTTTACTCTCTCTGGAATGTGTTATTGTTGGATGATGGAACCACCATGGGTTTTATTTGTGTAAATGCATGCTTTCTTATATCCTATACCTATCTTAGCAATGGGAGAATCTGCTTAAGTTATGCATGGTATAAAAATGAAAAAGTCCTTTGAGTTTTGCATTTGTGAACTTTAGAGATAGTGAAACGCCCCTCTTTTAATGCATGTGAGATAAATGCAAGCACCCTCTGTAGGATGAGTTACTAGACATTGCCTCTTTGGCTGTTAATGTGGATCGACCAGGTCTTCAAATATGTGGTGGATGTTGTGGAAACAAATATCAAGTGGCTTGTAGAACATTTACAGGGATTTGAAAACTCTCTATAAATGTAAGTCACTGCTTTAAATACCTTTGTGTCATTATTTTTCCAGATCCCAGAAATTTTACTCCTGCCTTTAGAGCTGGAGGCTTGAATCACCATAATTAGCCAAGATTATTGCTCCTTGTGTGCATGTCAAATTTGCATGTTCATTACCAGCACCAGAAATAAATAGATCAATAGAGGGAAATCGAAGCCAAGCTAATGTGACCAGCTTTAGTGCTGGGTGAGTGAAAGAAGTGGATGTTTCTGGTAATCCCCTTTGGCAGCAGCTTCAGGCTGGGCTGAGCCAGCTCTGCAGCCAAAGCGGTATCTCCTGTCCCAGTGTCTTGGTTGAAAATTGTGTTGGTCTTTATGAAACCCCCATTATTTTTGTGTTTTACCCAGTCTGAAGATGATCAGAGCCTGTGCCCTGGTGGGAAGTTGCTGAGGGGAGCAGCAGCCAGCATCCCAGAGGACACAGGGAACACGCAGCACAGGGTGCGTCTGGGAGAGAGATTTGCTTCTGCAGGTGCTCCTCGACAGCCTCTTTTGGGGATTATTCTAGCTTTATCCACTCCCTGTTTTCAGGATGCTGGAATTCGCAAGGCAAAACAACAAGTCCAGTGTCTGACAGCCAGAAGTCTTTCTCTCAACTCCCATAACAAGCTAAATAAATCTGTGGTGTGGTCCAAGATCCCACAGCACTTCAGCCAGCCAGACATCGCGATCTGTGGTTATTTTTGGTAGAGGCAGAAGGAGATGTTGCAAACTGATGTCAAGTCAGCTGAGGGGTTGCTAATCTTTCTGCGTGGGATGTGTTTCTCATGTAACCATTTGGGAGCAGTAGGATGGGCAGTTGACTTCCTCTGGAAGGATGCTCAGGCACGCTCCATGGCAGACCAAGGCCTCAGCGTTTCTCCGAAGGTTGTTTGGACAATTGAAATTCCTGACAAATGCACAACGAGATTCTGAGAAATAGTACAAAAGGGAATGTCAGGAAATGGCTGAAGGTCTCGCAAGGTGGTTTTGTATTTTCTCAAAAGACTTGCTTCACATATCCAGACAGTTTTCCAAACCCTTCTCACGCCTCCTTCATAGTCCTTCAGCTGTGTACAGGCTGCCTAGGGATGTGGTTGAGGCCCCATCCCTGGAGACATTCAAGATCAGACTTGATGTGGCCCTGGGCAGTGTGATCTAGTTGGAGGTGTCCCTGCTGACTGCGGGGGGGTTGGACAAGATGACCTTTGAGGGTCCCTTCCAACAGGATGCAATCTGTGGATCTGTGTGTTAGATGGGTCTTTGAGCTCAGACACAGGCTGCAGCTGGCTGGTGGTTTCTTTGGCTACAAGGTTCAGCTCAGTTGTGTCATCCCAAAATAGGGCATTAGTCTGTGAGGAAATGTCTCTCCCCAGACCTTCCCGTGAAGATCTGAATGATTTAAATAATAAACTTTTAGGAGAGTCTGGACTGCCCAGGCTGGAGACTAAAACTTGTGTTGGTACCTCAGACAATTTGGCCCAAGGATTAAGCTGAGCAGGTGTTTTAACACCAGGATCGTGAAGATTTGTTGCCTGCATCGTTCACCTTCCCCCTTACAGCAGCACAGCATTTGCTACGGATGGGATCCCTGGGATGTCTCATCATGGGAGACTGTCCTTGTCCCTCTCAGTGACTCACCCTCTTTCTGTGCCTTAACTTGTAGGGGAATCCAAAGTCAGCCTTTTGGATCCATGCCACGGAGAGCCACACTGCTTAGTGAGATGCTGGTGGGTCATGCCATGGCTGGCCTTCCGGATGAAGCGGGTCAGTCGTCAGTCACAAAGCTCCTCTCAGTCTTGCAGTGCTCCTGCAGAAAGGAGAAATGCATTGTCTGCCATCCAGAGCTCATTCCTGAGGTCTGTGCAGCTGCCTGGTCTTCTTCAAAATCCGCACTCAAGTGTCCATCTTGGTCTCCTCTGGTGTGGGTGCTGACCTGCCTCCCAGCAGACACCAGGGATCTGCACTCCTTTCCAAGCTGATGTGCTCCTCTTACAGGCTTTGCAGTATTAAAGTGCAGATTTCCTTTGCCTTATTTAGTTTTAATAAGAAAAAAAAAAAAAGGGGGGTGGTTGTTTTGTCTACCCTTCTGAGTGCCAGAAACCTCCAGTTTTAAAACCCCTTTCCAAAAAGGCTGAGTTTTTGTAAGGAAAGAGCAACTGAAATAGCCATTCTTCTCTCTTACCCTCTGACAAATTCATTGTCTCCTGTCTTTAGTGCCCAAGAGTGGGGGTTCGACTTGCTTAAAGCAGGGAGAAGTTCTTCCTTTCATCTTGCTGCTCCATGAGCTCCTATCAGAGCCACAGCTGAAGAAGTCAGTAGGCCTGAGTGTTTCTGCAGATTGCATCATTTTCGGCGTTTCGTAACGATATGGCGAAAGTAATTGGAACCAGATAACAATAGTGCAGTCTGTCTCAGAAGAGCCATGATTTCCTTGTCATTAAGAGTCTGTTAGCGGGTAGAGGAGGAGGAGTTTTAGCTGGACGAGTTACAGATCATATGGTGCCTTTCCCTCCCACCCCCACCCCCTTTTCCTTCCCTTGAAATCCGCAGCGCTGGACTTTGGTTTGGATATGAAACGATTGGATAGTTTCAAACTCCTGTCTGCACAAAGCCGCTCAGCACTTCCAGATGGTTCCAATCAGAAGCCCAGAACTGTCGCCTCAGCAGCCGGTGGCCCGGGCTGCTGCTCCTCGCATCTCTCTGCTCCATTTTGAGCAGCTGGCCCAAAAAGAGAAGGATTTGCTTGTCGGAGCAGGGGTTTGGTTTGGGGGGTTTTTCGTCCCCAATTTAATCTTTTACCTTCTGATTGCCTGATGCATTGTGTTTGTGAGCACAAACACCACATGCTCTGTAAGCATGCATAATGGCATTCAAGTAGTCTTAAATAGATGGACAAAGGACACTAGAAACCTTTGTTCTTCTTCATCCACGCTGAGCCTGTCTTCTGGGTCTGCTCACCATGGCTCTGGGTGTGCAAGGCTGTGTGCAAGGCAAGATTTCTAGCCTGGAACAGTGCAGCAAAAGCCCCACCTAATGTGGGAAGTGGATGATGCTGTCCCAAGGAGGGGAGTGTGTCTGGCACATTCTCTTCAAATTGTTTGTCTTCGGTTTTTGCCCCCTCTACTTCTCAATAATAAAGTCTGGAAATGAAGATGAGATGGACTTTGGGTGTCTGTAGTCGTCACTGGCCTTCTGATCTTGGCTGTGACTCAGGAACATAACCACAGAAAAACTCTTGGAACAAATTAGGGATTTGGAAGCTTAAATTTTAAAAGAAAAAGAGAAGGCAGGGAGGGGGAGTGCTGTTTACTTGGTTGGTGGGTTTGTTTTTATTATTTCCTTCTGTGGCTGAAGGTATAGAGGAGTCCAAAAGTACTCCTTTGGCAACCTTTGGTAGATAAAGACACGCAGTAGTGGAGGGAGGGAGGTCATCATCTTAATTCACAGGTAGGGCATGGATGTGTGCTGAGTCCTGGGGCACATCCTGTGCCCAGAGTCACCTGGCCTGGCAGTTTCCCTGGCCAGCTCTTGCCACTTGTCTGCACCTTGCACCTGAACTTTCTGTTCTTTCCTGCCACTTGCAGGCACATGCTGGGTTACCTGTGGCTTTTGACCATACCGAGATGCTTGTGCACAGCTCAGGAAAAAAATAGACTTCTCTCTTTATACTTCCTGCTGCAAAGGTTGCACATCTCCAGTGTCTCTCCCACCTGCTTTAGGAGATGCTTCTCATTTCTTCATACCTGTAGGAAGGGTGAGATAACATGAGCCACAAAAGACTGGATGTTGATGCAGCTACAAGTGGGATCTAGCTCACATCTCTGTAGAAGATGCACTGTTTGAGTTCATAGTGATGCTCACGTAGCAGTCTCCTCCCCATTGCTTCAACCTCACAGCTGAACATCTCCTTCTGGTTGCCAGAGGGGTGCTGCAAGTTCAGAGGCGAAGTGCTTTGAGTTGAGCTCCTGGACACAGCTGTGCAGTTGTTTGGGTAAATCTTGGCCTTACATACCAGCTATGTAACTATGTAACTAAACTGATTTGCAACCAAAACGAACTGCTCTACCAGTTAAAAAGCAATGAGTGCTCCATGAGGAGACGTCAGACCATCATTAAAGCGCAGCGCCTGCTGCTGCAGATTCCTTTACCTGAACTAAATTCACACGCTGTGTTTATTGGTTCCTGTCCTGCAAATTTAGATTTGAGGAAATTCCTGCCTTTTATGGTAGTGTTTGAAGGGCTGGAATGCTGTCACAGCCATTTCTGATTCCTCATCTAGACAGGCACATGATTGCTGGGATTCATTACTTGTGGAGAAAACTGGTGGCTCCAGAAAGTCCCCAAAGCACTACCACATTTCGTGGGTGTCCTAATACTGAAAGCAGAAGCTCAACTCGTTGTTGAGGAGAAGAGAGTCACTGGCTGAGATCTGGAGCTGTGGATTGTAGCTGTGAGACAGCCTCATAGAGGAGATCCTCCTCAGTTCAGCCGGTGGTGTGGCAGAGATGATGCTTTGGGTTATGAGAGAGGGACTGGACCCTAATGAAAGTAGGGGGTGATACCTCGCATTAAGTAGGTAAGAGCAAACTTCTTTCGCTTCTTGGGAGGAGCTCATCCACTGCAAATCCCCAGCCCGCTCCAGTGCAGGAGGACGTTCGTGGCATGATGCTCAAAGGTGGGCCTTTGAGTGGTGGCTGGCCTTTGTGCTACCAAGATGTGCTCTAGTCTTAGCGGATGATGCTCTTCTTAGCTCACTGTGTCTAGAGGGTAATCACACTTTTGTGCAACCTCCAGCAGAGCCCAAAATAGTACTTTGTGGTTCTGTAAACTCCCCTTCTTCAGAGCTGCAGCAAAGAGGCACAGAGAGGAGTCAGTTCCTGCATTACTCACAGGCAGGCTGGTGGTGCAGTGTTTTGGGGTGGCCAGAAGACTGGGTAGCTCAGGAAGGAGAGGAGCTGCAGTGCCTGCTCACAGCAGATGGCTTCAGACTGCCCTTAGAAGACTCCTCTTGCATTCAAATGCCCCAAACTCACTTTTTATCCGTTCTGAAGGACTGCAGGGTTTGAGTCCCCTTTGCCAGAACTTGAGCTGGTGGTTTCAAAGTACCTCATACAAACGTGGGACCAGGGCTGCCCTGCAGGGCTGGATGAAAAGACCTACAAACCCTTAACTAAGCTCCATGAGGGAAGCGAATCCCAGCAGCAGGAGGTGGGCAGGTTCACCCAGTGCTGCAGAGGATGGCTTTTGGAGATCTGCAATTAAACATGGGCTTGATAAATGCTTTCTGATGTCTGTGCTTCCTGCCTTGCAGCCTGGGATTAACAGTTCCTGCATTTCCATCTTTTCCACAAAAAAAAAAAGCAGAAAGTTCTGTTCACCACAAGCTCCCAATCATAGAAACCCTCTTCCCCTTTTTTTCCTCTCTTTTTTCCCCCCTTTTTCTTTTATGTTTTAACCACCCCCATTCCCTTTTGAATCGGTGAATGAGAGAATGTCTAAAGCCAGGGAAGTATGGAAAGATTTCATCCCTCGAGAGGTCAGGGTGGGGTGGAAAGTGGAGGGGGCTGCAAGGGGGCAGTTGGAAAACAGGAAACCATGTGGCAGTGTGCATGCAGGGCCCAGCTGATGTGAATGGGCTATTGAGAGGGGAGAAAATCTGACTGGCCCAGCATTAGACAGGCAAAAAATCTTTAGGTTGGGCTTGTTGGGGTTTTATTTTTGTTTGGGTTTTTTTGTAAGAAAAATAGCTCTATAGAGGGAAATTTATATTTTTCTGGAGAACAAGGTGCTGAAATGTTTTGCTCTGTTGCAAACAACAAGAAAATATAAATGACTGATTTCCTTTTGTTGTTATTGGTTTTGTTTCTCATGTGCACTGATTAAATCGTAAGTTTCCATTCCTCTTTTGGGGAAGTGCTCAGCCTGAAATTCTTTCATTCATATGGCCTGGGGGAGAGGGAAGAGTCTTTCTGCCTCTCTGCAAACACATCCTTCTGCTTCTCAGTCTCTTTTTGGACCCAGCAAACAACCAAGTTGCCGGCAGACGGAGGTGGAAGAGGCTGGTGAAGAAAAGCTGCTGCTGCTGCTTCCCCCTTCCCTCCCCCGCCTTCTTTTCTTCCCCCCTCTCTCTCTCTCTGAAGAGATGAATCATGCTCCCACAACTGCAAAGAAATTTTGAAAGCTGGGAGAACACTGGTGCAGGACTAAAAAGGCAAGTAGTGACGTCCCAGCCCAAATCAGCAGGGGAGTGGCTTTATTTGATTATTTTTCTTTCCTTTTGCCCTGTGCTGTCATTAGAAACTTAAGGCAAAACCCAAGCCCTCCTGTCTGGTGAAGAGCGGACTGACTGGAGAAGGAGGAAAGTAGCTTTTTGAATTGTTTCTCTGAGTGGACGAAGAGGTGAAAGCAAAAGCCCATTGGTGACAGTATTTGCGTTGGATACCGTGTTCGGCTGGCTTCTGGGTTGGGGTTTTTTTCCCCCCCACACCTTTTTTCCCCCTCTTTTTTTCCGTGAATTCGACCCGTTGTGGCTGAGCCTACCTTCTGCCTTCCTCTCGGAGCGTCAGGGTTCCTGCTGCACACATCTGGCTTTTTTTGTTCTTTCTCCAGGCAGGATTTTCATTCTGCTGCTTGTTTGGATCTCAAGGGGGTCTGGAAAACGTTTCATCTTTGCTTTTTTCTTCTCTTCTTTTTTTTTTTTTTTTTTAATAATTATTATTGCTATAACAGGAAGGCTGATACCACTGTTAGCAAAAAAGCCCCAAATCCACCCCAGTCCTATATGCATAAAGGGTCTCTGCAAATCTCTTCTGTTTGCTGTAAGTTCCTGCGTCGCCTGTCTAAGCAAATCTCTCCCGAGAAGACTTTTATCAGCCGCTCGCAGCTCTGGGATTTTCTTTTTCCTGTTGAGAGGCTCGGAGGCTGCCGTGCCGTGCTGAGACTCCTCCGAGCACGGGGACTCCTCTGAGCACATATGTGAGAGGTCTGGAGCGTGCCTGGCCACACTCAGCCCGGGGTTCATGGTGGGCTCTGCTCCTCCGCTCCCACCTGCCTGGACAAAATGTATGAGCGCCACAAGAGGCGGTACAGCCTGTGCGACATCTCCAAGGTGGACAGGACTGTAGATGTTGTGTTGTTAAAGGTAGGATGCTTGTCTACATTTACTTACTGATTCCTCTCCCCATCTGTCTGTTCCTCACTATACCTGTCCCCCAAGCTGGATGGTGAGGGGCGACAGGTGGAAGAGCTTGCCCATCAGCATGGAGATGGCTTTGAGTGCTAGCAAACCATTTCATGCCAATTATTACCATCCTTGCATCCCATGCATGCAGTCAGATATTCTTCCAGAGAGCTCCTTCCCTGTCTTCTGCCATTAAATGGCCTCCTCCTGTTAGAAACCTTCACCATTGCAGGTGGTGAAGGTGTGTGAGGTGCCATTCAGCAAAGGGCTTTCATTTCCAGGGGTTGCTTTTGGGATTGCAGTGTGTGTGCCACCCAAAAGGTGTATTCTGCCAAAGGAGGCATGGCGAGTCCTCCTTTGCTTCTGGTTTCTTATTTGTGTTTGAAGGGTGTTGCTGTCAGCCTTATTGTTTGGGTGTGAGTTTTGTCTGAAGATGGGCTGGAGCTAGAGCCAGGAGTGGCTTTTGGCTAATTGTCCCAGTGTGTTCCTCCTCTAATCTAAAATTAGCAAGTGCTCCACCAAATGGCACAATGGCAGTCTGGGAATGTCCTGTCTCTGTAACAGCTTGCTGGAGCTTCAGCAGTTTCCTGGCAAAGTGGATGGAAATAGGAAAGTGGCCAGAGGGACTGCAAAACACAGCCCAGCTTGGAGAACTGAACTCCTGGAGGAGCATTTCCTTTCCCTCTCCCTTTTTCTCTCTTTCCTTAGCTGAGGCAATGGGTTTCTGCCTGACTAAATGGCTTCCTTTTTTTAGGGTGTATGCTTTGTGCCCTTGTGTGAGTCGAGATGAGACCGTGTAGAAAAACTACTTTCAGATTCTTTTTCTTTTGCTTTATCTGCACTAAAATAGACCTGGCACTTGTTAGCTTGCTTTGTTTTAGAAATTATTTTTCCTTTATTTCAGTCCATGCTTTGGACTTTGGTGACAGAAGTAGCTTGTTTTCTTTGCCAGCTCAGTCCTGTTGAGTATTTCTGAACTCTTATGTTAGCGATGCTAGTTAAGGATAGAATCCCCTTGGTGTTCAATCTCTAGACGCCCTGTGAGTCATTAAAGACATGTAGACTTAATTGTGCACACACTGCTTGTGTGAAATGAAGGCTTAATAGCTGCTGGAATAAGACCTGGTAGCCCTGATAACTTCAGCTGCTGTGAGAACAAACACAAATCTTTGTCTTCATGAAGAGCATCCGAATGCCTGCATCGAAATGTAATTCACTATAATTATCGGACTGCAGCATTACTGATGTCATCAGTTCCTTAAAATTAGGGTGGTTGTGTTTTTTTTTTTTCCTTATTCAACAAAGCTTGGATTTTATAACAGAATATGGCTCTGGTTAGTTCCCACTAGTATTTTCCTAATTGAGTTTCAAAAGTGTGGGTTTTACTGTCTGTTCCTGCAAGTGACTCAGTGTCCGTGTATGTGTGCATGTGTGCACGCAGTGCTGCTCCCAATACAGGCTGTACAGCCTGCAGATGTTTCAAAGAGGAGGGTGCTAGTCACAGCTGTAGTTGCCATCAGCTCTAGCTTGATTTTTTAGCCTTCTTTCATGCTTTAGCTGGTTTCTATAACATAACCAGAAGATGAATTCAGTTTTGATGATCTAGGGACCTGAGCCAGAGCTAGAGTGCGTCAGTGGGAGATCATCTCTTGACGTTAATGGGAGCTGGATCAGACCCTTCATGGTGGAGCTGGGAGGTGGCAGTTTTTGTTTGGTTTGATTTGGTTTTAATTAAAATACTTAAATAAAATTATGCCCTAATCTGAGTCATCACATTTTGGCCAGTCAACAGGACAGAGATTCTTCAGTGTCATGTATTGAAAAGCAAGTAAATATCCTTATGATAAAAGCAAACCCAAATAGAATCCATTAAGGGTGTGCATTGTCAGAGAACCATAGATGCATGGAATGGACCTCAGAGATCATCTACTCCAACCTCCCCACAATAGGCAGGGACACCTCTCAACTGGACTTGGCTGCTCAAGGCCTCATGCAACCTGGACTTGAGCACACCCCCAGGGAGGAGGCAGCCACAACCTCTCTGGGCAGCCTATTCCAGAGTAGCACCACCCTCGTACTGAGATCCATTCTAAACTTACTCTCCCTCAGCTTCAAACCATTCCTCCTTGGCCTGTCTCTAGACACCCTCAGGAAAAGTCCCTCTGCAGCCTTCCTGTAGGATCCCTTCAGTTATTGGAAGGCAGCTCTAAGGTCCTCCCCCAGAGTCTTCTCTTCTCCAGGCTGAACACCCCTAGTTCCCTCAGCCTATCCTCATAGCAGAGGTGTTCCAGCCTTTGGATCATCTTTGTGGCCCTCCTCTGGACTCACTCCAACAGCTCTGTGTCCTTCTTGTGCTGGGGACCCCAGAACTGGAGGCAGTATTGGAGGTGGAGTCTCAGCAGAGCAGAGTCAAAGGGCAGAATCCCCTCTCTTGTCCTGCTGGCCACACTCCTCTGGCTGCAGCCCAGCACTCAGCTGCCTTCTGTGCTGTATGAGGGCACTGCCAGCTCATGGCAAGCTTCTCATCAATCAATGCACCCAAGTCCCTTTCTTCAAAGCTGCTCTCAACCCACTGGGTTTGTGCCTTCATGAAATTTAAAGAAGATAAGCTGCAGAGTGCCATCAGCTTTTGGGCTGGCCAACAGATTGACTCATACAAGCCATCTTTTCGTTGAGCGGTAGATGAATATGTTCTTTGCTTCGTTTTAAGACAAGGAACTCGAGGATTGTGACACAGGAAAGAAAAACAGCTGGGGGAGCAGGACAACTGGAACAAGTTGTGAACAAAGGAGATGTTGTGTCAGTTTAGTTGCTAGATGTTTAGAGATGGGGTTAAGCTTGCATTGATTGCAGCTCTTCTGAGATACTGTCACAAAACTGCTGGGGTTCCTACCAGTTATTTTGCAGTGCACATGCCTTCTGAAGGGACACTGTGGTGGGGCTTGAATTTTCCATGTTTTGATTATGTCTGAAACAGTGGCTTGTGAAATTACCAAAAAAAACCCCCTCAAGAAAACCCTCAGCACCTTTGGAACTTGATGCACACAATTATTGTTAGCTTGAACATTGATTTTTTTTCCTTCTCCTCACATATGACAAATGAAGAGGCAAGGAGTAAATCAGTGTCCTAAGCCTCTCTTGGAGGTAGGACTTCATCTTTACTGTGGTTCTTTTTGCTGCTGCAGTGATACAAACATGATGAGCTTGGCTATTGAGCCTCATGGTTTGCTACTCTGCAGGGAAGCCTGGATGCTAGAGAAATGGCATAAATATTAGCCATCATCTTTCCTGCTGGGATTGCAAATGAGGGAGATGATGTGGGGCACGTGGGATATCTGCTTGTGTGAACACTTCACTGAGCTCTGAGCAGCTACACTCTGGGTAAAGCAGTCTGTGCTATGTTATTCCAAGACCCAAAAATGGGAAGTGTCAGTGTGCCCATGTGTGAGTTGGCAGCCCTCTCTCATTTTTGTGTTGTGCCTGCTACCACAAATATAACTATCTAGGGACAGAAGACAGAAACCACACTGGCTGGCACCTTGCAAATGCATGTACAGTTAGACAAGCATTCATGTCTGGATGAACAGACTGTGCTTTGCAGAGCTGGAAAATCAGGAATGGGCTTGCTGTGGGAATGAGAGGCCGAGCAGTCACAACCAGAGATGTTTTATGGCTGCTCACTGCTTCTATCTGCATTTTCAGCTTTGTACAGAAGTGGTCAAACTTAAGTATAGGCAGAAGAACATCATGTCCTAGGCTGCATCAAGAGGAGTGTGGCCAGCAGGACAAGAGAGGGGATTCTGCCCCTTGACTCTGCTCTGCTGAGACCCCAGCTCTGATACTGCCTCCAGTTCTGGGTCCCCAGCACAAGTAAGATGCAGATCTTGTGGAGTGAGTCCAGAGGAGGCCACAAAGATGATCCAAGGGCTGGAGCACCTCCGCTGTGAGGACAGGCTGAGGGAGCTGGGGTTGCTCATCCTGGAGAAGAGAAGACTCTGGGGGAGGACCTTAGAGCTGCCTTCCAATAACTGAAGGGATCCTACAGGAAGGCTGCTGAGGGATGTTTCATAAGGGTGTCTAGAGTCAGGCCAAGGGGGAATGGTTTGAAGCTGAGGGAGAGCAGGGTTAGACTGGAGGTTAGGAAGAAGTTCTTCAGTAGGAGGGTGGTGCTACTCTGGAATAGGCTGCCCAGAGAGGTTGTGGCTGCCTCCTCCCTGGGGGTGTTGAAGGCCAGGTTGGTTGAGGCCTTGAGTCCATGCCCATGGTGGGGAGGTTGGAGTAGACGATCTCTAAGATCCTTTCTACCCTAAGCCCATTCTATGATTAAGATGTAAGCTTTTTCATAGCTAGGGAAACAAGGTTTGATTTAGCTGCTCTTTGGAGCAGTTGAAGATCAAATAGTTGTTGTTGAAACTCAAGCCCACCCAATGTTATGCAAATAATGTAGGCATTTTGGCATTAAAGGGGCAGCTTTCCCAATTAGTTACTCTGCCTCCTGGCTGAGGACTGTTCTGGTAGCTCTGCCCCAGTGCATGGGAGGATGCTCTGGTATGAACCCCACTTTTCTGAGTAAAATTTGCAGTATCCTAATCTAAAATTGGTGTGGAGGAAGTTCCCAAATGAGCAGAAACTCGGGTTTATTCCATTGTATATTAACATACCTAAAGTTTTAGGGTTTTGTGGTTGACATTCAAGCAAGTTCATTCCTTCTTTGGAGTTCTTCTGAGGAAAGAACTGTCCTCAGAGGATGGGTATTCAGTGTCTCATCAGACTTGGTGGCCCTAAAATGATTCTGAGCTTTACTCCTTCATCTGTCTGCACTGGTTTGATTATTGAAGGGAGTATTTAAGATTGGAGTACTTTGGAGTTGTGCTGTTTGTGCCTCATGGGGAATTAGCACTGGAAGGCTAATTGAAATGAAACTCATGTTTTCTCCTTAGGTACATACATGTTTGTGGGAGTTTTGCTCCCATTCTGGTCAAGAGATGTTTGTTTTTTACTGCAAAGCCATTGCTGTTATTTTTAAAGCTTAATTAAAGTTTGTTGTTACCAGAACTGTTAATTCTGCTTGTGGAGGACATCTCAGTTCCAAGGGCTGGAAAATGTTCTTGGGGCACAACTTCCTTTCCCCAGCTGGGACATTGTCAGGGAGTAAAGTGCACTCTAGGAATTCAGTGCTGCTCTTTCACCACAAAGTGCTAATTTATTCAGTCATTTGGTTGTAGGAGCCTCTTCTGGTGTAATCCTTTAGTGTAGTTCTCTGTAGTTGTTGACTGTCAATAAGGTTGCTTTGGACCTGCTTGAAAAAATGTTGTCCTGGTCTAGAGTCAGCAGTTCTGTAAAGATGAGGGGCTCATGGTGGAATACTCAAAGTGCTAGAAGATAAATCTCTGTAGAAACCATTGCAAGTGTTGTCCCTTTGGCCCTTTTGGCACACACTGGAGAATGTAATTTTGTGTGCCTCATCTGCATGGGAAAATCTCCTCAAGTTTAGAAGATACATTAAAAGACTGCAAACCAGTGTAAATTAAAGCAAAATAATAATCTGCAGTTTGCAAGCAACTTGATATGTCTGCTCTTAATATTATGTGGTGAGATGATTGCCAAAGCAGGGATTTTTACCCTTGATGTTAGCTTTGTGTACATGAAGGGGTTTTTCCATCAGTGGCTGTTGAAGGAAGACAGTGGAAATTCCTTCCCCATGTGCCCCATCCCTCATGCTCCTTTTAAAAGAGGTTTGGAAGATCTTAAAAGATGCTTTCTGTGAACAGGGTGCATCAGTTGTTGCTTTAGTTTCTGGTTAGGGGTTAAGAAGCAACAGGATAATTCCATCATGAAATCGAACTGTAAAGTGAAAAGTTGCTCAGAATAAAGAATTGGATTCTGGTTATGTGTGCAAACTTCTTCAGTGAAAGATATCCTACAGGAAAATTTCAGGGACAGGGAGTTCCAAGGGAATAATTAAAATTTTAATGTAAAAAAAAAAACAATAAATGAATTTTATATCATTCCTGATGGTTACAATTAACTGCTCTCAGCTCTAGCTCGGTATTTAATGATACACCAAGCAAGCTACAGTTACTCTACTAAAGACTTTTCCTATGCACAATGGTATCTGGTTTTAGCTGCCCTGTAGAACTTAGTCTGGAAGCTGGGGAAAGAAAAAGGAGAGAAATGGAAACTTGTAAATTCAGGACAAAGTTAAAACAATCTGGAGGGTAGATGAATCCCTAGAGATTTGCTAGGAAATGAAAGTTAAAATCATCTGGTTCCTTCTGCTCTGGAGATGTTGATTTATTTCCCTACCGGCGAGGCTGACAAGTGCAAACTTTTAAAACAGCAGATTTCCTGAGAGGTCAGCCTGTTTTCTTTATTGTCAAATGGGAGGTGAGAAGCATTAAAATGAAAACAGAGGGGGAAAAGGACTTTTTCCGTGGTGGAAAGGTAGAAGAGGGACGCCGGAGCCAGGTAGTGAGTGGCCCCTAACCAGGCAAGTGATCCTAGCAAGATTTCTACCATGCTGCTCCACCAAAAGTAGACATTTAGGAAATATATTCTGAGAATCACAGAATGTTAGAGGATGGGAGATCATCAACTCCAACCCCTCTGCCAGAGCAGGGTCACCTAGAGCAGGTCACACAGGAACTCATCCAGGCGGGTTTTGAAAGTCTGCAGAGAAGGAGATTCCACAACCTCTCCGGACAGCCTGCCCCAGGGCTCCATCACCCTCACCATAAACAGTGTCTCCTCATGTTGAGGTGGAACTTCCTGTGTTGCAGCTTGTACCTGTTGTACCTTGTCCTATCATTGGACATCACTGAGAAGGAGTGTCCTGATTCTGGTTTTTGTGGGCAGGCACCATACAGGACCATGAGCACTGGAGAGGGTTAGAGAACTCCTCAGCCAAGAGTGCCATGCAGGGGAGGGAAGGAAGAGCCAGGGAACAGAGGCTGGAGTCACTCATCATTGCTATGTGATGGAGGACATCCCAATCCCATTTATCTCACAGACTGTCCAGTGCCACTCTTATACAAAGAGGTTTCTGCATTAAGTCACATCAGGTTTCAAATTCAGTGTCTGCTGGAAGATGTCTCCGAGTCAGGAAACACATGGAGTGTGTGTCCAGAAAGAGCAATCAAAGTCTGCTGCTTGCAGCTCCAGCTGGTGTCCTTAGGCTCTCTTTGAACATTTAGTCTGATGGTGTTTCACAGGCAAACAGAAAATCCTTCAGGATTCAGTTTTTGGTGCCTGAGGATGTGCTCCCATGATTCATACTATGTCTGAGCTGCAGACAAACATTCATGCTTCTGCATGGAAAATAGCTGGCTCTCTCCTGGCTTTTTTTCAAAAGCTGGGTATTGAAATTCTGTTCCCAGAGGCTGTTTTGTATTCCTTCTGCCATCTGAACACTGCTGCATCCTCTATTCCCACCTCAAACACTTGGGGTGCCCGGAATCAAAGGGCTGTGATCACTGTACACAAGGCAGGGCATGAAGGTTTTATCATCTTCGGGGACCACCAGCCTGTGATCCTGTCATTGAGCTTCTCTTAGCATAGGGAGACTAAAGGAAGAAAGGAATCACAGAAGGGATCTCAAGAGATCATCAACTGCACCCCCCTGCCAGAGGGTCACCTAGAGCAGGTCACACAGGAACACATCCAGGTGGGTTTTGAATGTCTCCAGAGAAGGAGACTCCACAGCCTCTCTGGGCAGCCTGCTCCAGGGCTCCAGCACCCTCCCCACAAAGTGTCTCCTAGTGTTGAGGTGGAACCTCCTGTGCTCCAGCTTATACCCATTATTCATCGTCCTGTCACTGAGCACTGCCAAATAGAGCCTGGCACCTTCATCCTGACACCCACCCCTCAGATATTTATAGACATTGATAAGATCCCCACAGGGAGGAGCATTTTTGCTCCCCATAATGCATAGATGTCCTCAAAATCCCAAGACAAGCTCATTTAGAATTCCTTTTATTGCCCACCCCCTGAAGGTAAGGTGCTTTTTCATGCTCTTTTCTCTACAGCCCTTACTGTCTCTACCTGCAGTCTCCAGTCCTGGATAAATAGGAGCAGAACCGAGTTGTGGAGGAGTGGCAGGGCTCAGTCTTGGGCTGTGGATAGTGAGGTTTGTGTTTTGAGTGTCTGTGGACCACCCAGTTTCCTGAGAGCGAGCAGTAAACCTCCCTCAAATCCTGTCTGGGCTCGTTTTGGCATAGGGAACGCTTGTATATAGTAGTGGTTTTCTTTGGATTTTGGTGGTGATGGTGGTTATTGTCCCTGCATTTAGACTTCTGACATAAATACTTCATTCCTAATGCTTTCTCTTTTTTAGCTAATAAGGTATATCTGAAGCAGCACCTTAAACTTCACTGTTGTTCTCTCATTGCTTTTTTTTTTTGATAGAGAAAAAAAACCCCAGACGTTTTCAATACTTGGCAAAGTCACAGGACAGAGGAGAGAACTGGCTGGGTAATGGGAAAAATGCTCAAATCTCTTTTGAAAACATGCCAATGTCTATAATGCATTTTCAGTGAGTGACTCAATTGATTCTATTAAAGGAAAAAATATACTCTTCATTCAGCCTCGTGGAGCTGCTTCCACTGGCGAGCAACCGATGGGCTTCAGCCTCCTCGCAGTTTGCTTGCTTACTGAGAGTTATTGAACTAGGTGTTTGGTTAGTGATTTCCAATAGTGGGTATTGGTGGAAAGCAGGAGGATCAGAGAGTCATAGAATGGCTCAGGTTGGAAGGGACCTCAGAGACCATCCCCACCATGGGCAGGGACACCTCTGAACTAGACTCAGCTGCTCATCCAACCTGGCCTTCAACAACCCCAGGGAGGAGGCAGCCACAACCTTCCTGGGCACCCTATTCAAGAGTCTCACCACCCTCATACTGAAGAACTTCTTCCTAATCTCCAGTCTAACCCTACTCCCCACTCAGGTTCAAACTATTCCCCCTTGTCCTGTATCTGAACACCCTCATGAAAAACCCCTCTGCAGTCTTCCTGTAGGAACCCTTCAGGTACTGGAAGGCAGCTCTAAGGTCCCTCCAGAGTCTTCTCTTCTCCAGGATGAGCAACCCCAGCTCCCTCGCCCCATCCTCACAGCAGAGGTGCTCTAGCCCCTGCATGATCTTTGTGGCCATCCTCTGGACTCACTTCTGCAGCTCTCTGTCCTTCCTGTGATGGGGACACCATGGATTGGATGCAGCACTCAAGGTGGGGGTCTCACCAGACCAGAGCAAAGGGACAGAATCACCCCTCTTAAGAGTAGTTCCCTTAAATTTGGTGGGCATACATTGCTTTTAAGAGTAAGGAGGATCTAGCTCAGTATGATGAGGAAAGAGTTAGGTGCAAGCCTGTCAGGAGGAGGTAGAATTTGATTTCATATCAGAAATGTGTTGTATGGACATGAGCACATTTGCCTTTGTCCTCCTGTGTGTGCCCAGGTTCAGCCTCTAGATTTGCCTTTAATAAAATGTAAGGTGATGTGCTGCAAAATAAATGAATCCTGCTTTGTCTGGGGAGAAAAGAATATTAACATGATATTTATTGACTTTACAGTCATAGTGTGGTATCTATGGACTTTACAGCTCTTTTAAGACTAGATGGTGTGTGTGTGTGTTCTGCAGTGAAGCTCAGATACCCCTTCAGCCTTACTGAGATCAGGGGATAGCTTTCTGTACCACTCAGCCTCACTGAGAACAGAGGATAACTTTCTACACCCCTCAGCCTCATTGAGGACAGGGGATAGCTTTCTTCTCTTGAGAGAAGCTGAACTACAATCCCCTTGTCCATGCAGTTAAAATTCAACATCTTTTTGTCACTCAGGGAAAAAAAACCTCATTGTTCTGAGGTGTTGCATTCTGGAAGCCTTTCTTAGGCTTCAAAACTTCTTCTCTTTCCCTCTCCACCTCTCATTTAACGTGTTTCTGTGTAAACAGGAGAAAGATGTGCACACAAGTGTATTGAGCAGAGGTGCAAGGAAGGGGAGGTTCTTGGATCTGTGTAGGATCTTAGGTGAACATGTATGTGATGGGCATGTATGAGCAGAGGCAGCAAGCAGCTGGGAGGAAGTGTACACCACATATAAGAAAAACAGCCTGTAAAATTGCATGGAGGGTTGTCCAGGTGGAACATGCACTGAGGTTACCCTGAGACCTGGCTGTGACAGAGCATGAGGTCTCCTTATTTGTCTCCCCCAGAGCTGCTGACTGGAGAAGGTCACAGCATGCTTGCCAATGGAGGATTTTAAGGGTACATAGGATTAAAGCCTCTCAGATGACAGTTGAGCCTGACTTGGAGCAGCAGAAAGGGACTAGCTGACCTGTCAAAAGCCCTTCCAACCCCATTTTGTCATCACAGAAGTTTGGAGGAAGACAAAACCAGAGGAAGAGAAATGCGTTGTAGAAAGCAGCTGACAGGTCTGAGAGAGTGGAGCACTGGCTGTGGGGTGGTGAGCTGGAGGTGAGTGGAGGTGCTGGCAGGAGCCCCTGGGGTGAAGGGCAAGGAGCACCAGCCAACATCTGCAAGTAAGTTCCATGATCTCAGTGAGAAACAGAAGGAGGACATGGGTCATTAGTCAAAGCAGCAAGTCAGGTCAAGGGTAGGAGAGTCTTTACTTTAAAAAAGGAAGAATCAGTGCATTTCATAACAGGGCAGAAGGGAGAACACTGAGGGAATGAGACTTAAGGGACTGCAAAAATGGAGCAAGATCATGGAGGATATTTCAAGATAGGTCAGAGGCAAAAAGTAAAATAGTAAACAGTTTCAATTTAACAGAGGGAGAAGGAGCTTGTTTCAGGAGAGAAGAAAACCAGAGGGTGGTTAGGATACAGAGCTGTTAGATAAAATCAAAGTCACCCCTTTCAGTAGCTTGCTTTTAGCTCTGACATAACATGCAAGATTCTCTGTGTTAAGGCAAATCAGGAGGGGGAAAAAAGTCTCTGGACTTAGTGATGTGGGACTGTCCAGCTGAGGTTTGCTTGCATTTGAGCAAGGCGCTCAGCGAGGAGAAATGGCAGAGCTGCTGAAGCAGAGAGAGCTAGAGGGACTGCAGGATCTACTGACCGTGGACAAAAGCGATGGACAGCATACACTGGATGAGCCAAGGGCTGTAGATAGTACAGCAGAATTCAAAGAATTCGGGCCAGGTGAGAAGGGTGAAGCATAGGCAGGCAGAGGAGAAGGCTGAGAACAGATCAGTCATCCTTGCTGAGTGACTGAAAGTCAGGGAAAGGATGAGGGACAGGGTGAGGTGATAAGGGCTGATGTTGAAATAAACCACGTGGTGTGTCATGGTGTTAGAGTGGGAGTTTCTAACATCATCATCATTTAAGTTAATGCAAACACAAAGTGCTTCTCATTCTCACCATGACCTGGGCACTTCCCTAGCCCTAGTTTCCACATTATCAGAGCACTGTACTGTCTTTGTTAATTACCTCTACAGCAATATGGGTGGTAAGGAATTGCTGTGCTGTAGATAGTGAACCGAAGGTGTGAAGCAGAGGAGTATCTTGCCTGCATTGCTGCTGCAAATGGCAGTGAGAACTGAAGCCAGATTTCCACAGTCCTCAGCTAGTAGCTTAACAGCTGGCTCATCTTCCCTCTGAACCTCTGCCTCAAAGTCATATTTTCCACTGAGATATAAAGTTTTTTGGCTTATTTTGGTGGCTTGTTTAGTAATGCTAACAAAAAAAAAAAAGTAATTGTGAGTTACTTCTGATGGTTTTATTATTGGCACAAAATGAAGCCAGAACTATAGACCATAGAGTCATAGAATGCCTTAGGTTGGAAAAGACCTCACAGATCATCTACTCCAACCTCCCCTCCATGGGCAGGGACACCTCTCAACTAGACTCAGCTGCTCAAGACCTCATCCAACTTGGCCTTCAACACCCCCAGGCAGGAGGCAGCCCACAACCTCCCTGGGCAGCCTATTCCAGAGTCTCACCACTCTTGTATTGAAGAATTTCTTCCTAAGCTCCAGTCTAACCCTACTCTCCCTCAGCTTCAAACTATTCCCCCTTGTCCTGTCTCTAGACACCCTTATGAAAAGTCCCTCTGCAGCTGCCTTCTGTGCTGTATGAGGGCACTGCCAGCTCATGGTGGACTTCTCATCAATCAATGCACCCAAATCTCTCTCTTCAGAGCTGCTCTCAACTGATGAATGCAGAGTGACACTGGAGAAAGGGCCCAGCAGGGCCCTGACCCCAGGTGGCCTGTGTTTGATTTGCTGTGGTGTGTTTTTCAGATAAACCGTGGGAGCTGGTGTTCCCTGGAGCCATGTCCTGATTCTGCCCTGCTGGAGCGCAAGCGGACACGGGAGTCACCAGGTGAGCACTGTGCTGGTGGTGGCTCTGGGCAAGCAAACCCATGGTTCTCCTCACCTGTTCTTTCCCTGGGGGTACTGGTTGATAGTAGGCTGAACATGAGCCAGCAGTGTGTCCAGGTGGCCAAGAAGGCCAATGACATCCTGGCCTGGATCAGGAATAGTGTGGCCAGCAGGAGCAGGGAGGTCATTGTGCCCTGTGCTCAGCACTGGTTAGGCCACACCTTGAGTCCTGTGTCCAGTTCTGGACTCCTCAGTTCAGGAAAGAAGTTGAGTTGCTGGAACATGTCCAGAGAAGGGCAACAAAGCTGGGGAGGGGTTTGGAGCACAGGTCTGTGAGGAGAGGCTGAGGGAGCTGGGGTTGCTTAGCCTGGAGAAGAGGAGGCTCAGGGGAGACCTTCTTGCTCTCTCCAACTCCCTGAAGGAGGTTGTAGCCAGGTGGAGGTTGGTCTCTTCTCCCAGGCAACCAGAACAAGAGGACACAGCCTCAAGCTGCGCCAGGGGAGGTTTAGGCTGGATGTTAGGAAGAAGTTTTTCCCAGCAAGAGAGATTGCCCATTGGAATGTGCTACCCAGGGAGGTGGTGGAGTCACCATCACTGGAGGTGTTTAAGAAGAGACTTGCTGGGGTGCTTGGTGCCATGGTTTAGTTGATTAGATGGTGTTGGATGATAGGTTGGACTGGATGATCTCAAAGGTCTTTTCCAACCTGGTTAATTCTGTATTCTTTTCCCTTCTCATTTTCGACCTCCTTGTCTCGACAGGGAAATGCATAAACCAGAGAGGTGTAGTGGATCTGCCATGAGTCATTGTTAGCACGTGGTTGTAGCACTTGTCTTGCAGCAAGCTGTGTGCTGTGTCACCTTCTTCAGTAATTACACATTCAAAACACTTCTGGATTTCAGATTTGGGGTTTTTTTATTAAACTTGAAAGGTATGATGTGGCACACAGTCATGGTTTCTACCTCAGTTGATAACACAGGAAAGCAAATACTCAGACATTTAAACTCCTGAATCTGTGGTTAGATCTGCATCAGTGGCTGGGTGTTTTGTTGGGGTTTTTTTAGTGTTTTTATTTTTCTCCTCTGAAAGCAGCCATGGTTTCCAGGCTTCAGGAAGCAGGAAGGCTGTTCAGAGCCATCTTTCCCACACCCTGCCCACCAGCCATGCCAAGCTCCCAGCCCTGCGTGCTGGCTGGTGCTTTCTGGCTCTTCCACTGGGACAGAAAATCTTGTCTGGGCGAGTTTCAAACAAGTGGTGGTGTCCAAGATAAGAAATAAAGCATTTCCTTTCATTGAATTATGCGTGTTCAAAACAAATGGAGTCATTTGTCAGGGCCCTGAACAGTGCCTTTGCTTGCACTGGTCGTAGAGAGGACACTGCTTGCTTTGCTCTCATCGTAAACCTCACCCAAATCTCCCTCAGTTTATCTGAGAGCCTTGAAAGTAAACCAGGGATCGAATCACACTGAGTGTCAGGTGTGAAATTCAGACCCAATCTTTACACAGGGCAGGCTAAGGGATCATGTGAGTGCCTGACCCCAGGGGTTTATTCTAGGTAAAAGTTTTAGCTCCCACTGAAGTGAAATGAGTGCTTTTGGGGGGTTATTTTTACTTTAGAGTGTTCTCTTCAGAATAGTCATGAGCACTGAACAGCTGTTTCAGGAGTGTGCTACAGGAGAGGCTGTGCCATCAGCATGCTGCTTCTTTTCTGCTTGCCCCCCCCCAGATCCCTTGTCTCTTGGTGTGAGATTTTTACACTTCAGGCAAGAATTTTTGCACTTTGGCTGCACAGTGATGTGTGCTCACTTGGCTTGGAACTGGATGATCTTGTGTGCTCACTTGGCTTGGAACTGGATGATCTTTAAGGTCCCTTCCAACCCAAACCATTCTGTGAATCTATGAATCTGTGGCTTGCCAAATCTATAATCATGTACTCCTAGGGGTCAGCCCCAGTTAGGTGCATATTTTCTACTGCAGTATCAGACTGTGGAAATAGAATATGGATTGAGCTACTATTTAACAATAAAATAATATAAATCTGAATGTCTTAATAATAAACAACAATACAACATTAATATTATTAATTAATCTAATATTGAATAATAAAATCAGATTAGCCTGAATATCTTAATAATAAACAATAATCTAACATTAATAATATTAGTTGAGCTAATATTGAATAATAAAATCATATAAACCTGAATATCTTAATAATAAACAACAGTCCAACATTAATGATATTAATTAATCTAATATTGAATAATAAAATCAGATAAACCTGAATATCTTAATAATAAACAATAATCTAACATTAATACTATTAATTGCTCTAATATTGAATAATAAAATCAGATAAACCTGAATATCTTAATAATAAACAATAATCTAACATTAATACTATTAATTGCTCTAATATTGAATAATAAAAATCAGATAAACCTGAATATCTTAATAATAAAAAACAATCCAACATTAATACTATTAATTGATCTAATATTGAATAATAAAATCAGATAAACCTGAATATCTTAATAATAAACAACAATTCAACATTAATAATATTGATTAATCTAATATTGAATAATAAAATCAGATAAACCTGAATATCTTAATAATAAACAACGATCTACCATTAATAATATTAAGTAATCTAATATTTTGTAATAAAATAATATAAATCCAAATATCTTAATGGTAGTCTAAAGTTACTAATATTAAGTAATCTAATCTATACTTGGTTAATTAATCAAGTAGCTGTATATACAAATAAATATTGCTAATTATAGCAATCCGTGTCTGTAACACAGGGAGAGGTTTTTAAGCTGATTAATGTGCTCTCTGGTCAGGCTGTAGCAGCGGGAAGATCTCAGGCTCTGCAGGATCTGGCCTCTCTTGAAACCATGCTGTCACTGCACGTCCATCTCTCTGCCTGCACTGTGGTGCTGTGCAATGCAGAGAGGGCAAGAGAAACCTGGCATCACCCAGCATCAGTGAAACCACCAGCTGTTGTAATGTGGCTAACTGAAAAATCCACAACCTGACTGGGAATTAGACTTTTGGGTTTTTTCACCTGCTGCCGTGGCTTGTAAGGGCAGAGGCTGCAGAGCTTAGAAGGTAACTCCAGAAACTGTAGCTTCTCATTTTCTCTCAATACTTTTGGAATGAAGTCCCTGGAGCAGTGTAGCAGATACATGGCTAGCAGCACAGAATTGGAGGGCTCAGCCCTCTTTTGGAGGACACAAAGCTTTGGAAAATGTATGCAAGAGACTTGCTTGGAAATTTTCTCCTTAGGGCTTTCTACTGTGTAAGTTTGCTTGCCTCTGGTACGTGCAGAAGTGTGTTGCCATCGTCATTGTATTTCCACCTGCCCCTCCAGAGGGAGGAGCAGATAAGCATGACTGCACTGTAAATCCAGCACACACAGCAAGCAGGGGTGGATGTGGAACAAGAGTCACAGTCCCTGTGTCATGGCACTGCTGTTCCTGGGGCTCACCACACCGCGGGTGTGGAGATGGAGCTCTGCATTGTGCAGTGCCTCTGCAGCTTTAAGCAAAGAAAATGAACCCAATGAGCTGAGAAAAAGGAAGGGGAAGTATTCCTCTCCCCACACAACTGAAAATGAGGGAGAATGGAGGGAAGAGAGAGTTTAGGAATTAGTTTCTCAGGCCACAGGAGCGGAGGTGTGTGGGGGTCCCTGGCACTCCTCATCATCCTTCCACACTGCTTCATCTCCTGTGTCCCTTGGAGGCTCCTGCAGAGGAGGCTTTGCTGCCTCTTGTGATTTATCACCAGGGTGAGGTATCCATCCCCTGGCAGATCTGGACTGTCCCTGCTGGTTTTCCACTGGAACGTGGCTCGAGCCCCTTTGTTTTTCAGTCTGGGCTGTGGACATGCTCTGCTGGCTGCCAGCTGGCTGGCCAGCACCCTGGCCCGCTCCCTTACAGCCTCTCTGTCTCTTCTTTGCATTTCTCCACTTCTTTGTTTTTTTAATTCCCCTCTCTTACTCTCTTTTCCCTCTCTTCTCACCCTTGGTGATGGAAAAGCAGTTCAGATTTTCCAGGTTTACCAAAAGAGCAGCAAGCCTGGGGAGCAGCTACACCACCTCCAATAAGTGCTTTTCCAATTCTCCAGTGTGGAAACTCCTCCACAATATCATCAGGTTTCTGACCGGCTTCAGCTCCCCGCCCGCCCTAAATGGGGGCAGCCCCACTGACATCAATAAATTATTTTCTTTGAGAGTAGAGTTTCTTCCATGAGCTGGGCTGTGTGTGGAGTGTTGGATAGCTGCTGTCAGGTGCAGGTTAGGATGAGAAAGGGAAAAAAGTGTCATTCAGCTACCCAAACCTGCCATCATTGCATTGATGTGTAAGTTTGATGTTGCCAGTGATGGAGTTAGGTGTAATTTAAGAGGGAATCAGTGTTTTATTGCCCTGGCTTCTATCCAGGGAGCTAAGCATAGCTTGGATCTCTTTGGTCAGAGCAGGCTGCAAAATAACACCTTTCTTGCAAAGAAATCCTAATAATGAGAAAATATTTTGAGCTGGAAGAAAAGAATTTTTGGTTCTTGCCAAGGTTGTCATTAATACTTTTGCCCTAAAGGCTGAACAGATGAAATGTTGTGCAGACATTTTTTTATGCAAATACATGTCTGTGAAGGTTTTTGGAAAGGAAAGGCTTTCTCATGGCTGTGGTCCCTGTGCTGCTGATCAGCCCAGTACAAACAGCTGGAAGCATTTGAGAAGAAAGAGATGCAATGTGCTTATACTTAAAAGCCATGAGTTATGAACACTTTACAAAACACTCTAATTTTTGAATGTTAAAAAAAGTCAAGCTTGTCATGGAAGTCATGCTGGTGCATTTTCAGTGAGGTGTATCAAAGCAGGAATGAAATGATTGTCCCAGTGTGCATTAAAAGCGCCTTGGCACATAGGGGGAATCGATGCTTCAGTTGAGAAAGAAAGAGAACTGTCAAGGTTTGTTTCTACATTTAATGAATAGAAATCTAATTTTGCAGTTGCTGCAGTCGTGGGATCATGGAAGGGCTTAGGTAGGAAGGGATCTTAGAGATCTCCTCCAACCTCCCCACCATGGGCCGGGGCACCTCTCAACCGGACTTGACTGCTCAAGGCCTCATCCAGCCTGGCCTTCAACAGCCCCAGGGAGGAGGAGGCAGCCACAACCTCCCTGGGCAGCCTATTCCAGAGTCTCACCACTCTTGTATTGAAGAACTTCTTCCTATGTCTAACACTACCCCCCAACCTCTGCTTCAAACCATTCCCCCTTGTCCATTCTCTAGACACCCTCATGAAAAGTCCCTCTGCAGCCTTCCTGTAGGATTCCTTGAGCTACTGGAAGGCTTCTCTTCTCCAGACTGAGCACTCCCAGCTCCCTCAGCCTGTCCTTACAGCAGAGGTGCTCCAGCTCTTGGGTCATTTTTGTGGCCTCCTCTGGACTCACCCAAACAGTTTCTTCTTGTCCTTCTTCTACTGGGGACACCAGAACTGGAGGCAGTAGTTGAAGTGTGATCTCAGCAGAGCAGAGTCAAGGGGCAGAATCCCCTCTCTTGCCCTGCTGCCCACACTCCCTCTGGCTGCAGCCCAGCACACAGCTGCCTTCTGGGCTGCATGAGGGCACTGCCAGCTCATGGTGAGCTTCTCATCAACCAATGCACCAAATGAATGCACCAATCAATGGGAAACATCCTGTTCTGCTCACAGTGGGATACCTGATACGTAGCATCTTCAGCAGCAGCTCGAGCTACTGGCATATCTGCCCATTCAATGCAGCATTTGTTTGTACTATGTACTTGGATGATGCACTAAGAAGGAGTTTCAAGCTCTGGAATAAATTAGGTGGAAATTTGCAGTTCTGGGGAGTGCAGGCAGTTTGTGCAGGTTTTAAATCCTTGGATTTCCTGACAGTATGCAAGTTGGATGTGTGGATGCTACAGAAAGCATCAGATCATAACTTTTTCTGCTTTGCCCCCACAGAATGCGAGAGCTTCTTGGAGGATGGGCTGAGCAGTGTCTGTGCTTCGTCACAGAGTCACCTTAAAAGGGAGTCTGGGAGCGAGTCTGACCTCTTCCCCTTGTCTGGTGATGGGATGGAAGACCTCGTCTTTGGAAAGGTAGGAAAGCCTGGGTATGGTTGAAAGCCCTGCAAGGCCCTGATTTGCTGAAGCTGGTACTGCAAACACAGATCACTTCGGTTCGAAACCTGGAACTGATTACCCTGGAGCGGAATAGATGGGAAGGATCCGGTCCCCTTTTCATGTGCAGCAACATGAGGGATGTATTTACTAGCAGCAGAATTCCAAACCCCACGGTGTTAGAAAGATGCAAGTGATTTGGGCTGTCCAGAAGCACATCATGTGCTAGCAGAGCAGTTGAAAGGGTGGATTTTCTTGCAAGGTCGCTCGGGATTGCGCAGCTGATGCAAAAGCCACCTTTAACTCACCTAACAAAGAGCTTTTCTCCAGCAAGCTATGACCTCTGCACTGACACCTCCAGAATTAAATACTGGAATTCTCAGAGGACCCAATGCTTTGCTGTAAATCCAGTGTGACTCCCGGGATAGGAAGGAAACACTCACTCTAAATACTTAAGGCCAATTGCACTGAATGGTTTTGTTGCCTGGGTGACACACCTCTGGTGCCTTTTTGCGTGCAAGCAGAAGGAAATGTTTTCAAGTTTGCTTAAAATCAACAGCAGAAGTCATTACTAACCTTAGTCATTCCTCTGACCTTTGTCTTGCTCATGGCTGAGAAGTGGAAGGAGAGGTGGATGAAACCTGAGACAGAGTCTCAGCCTCCTGAGCAGAGGATGCCTCGCTTGAGCATCAGTCTTGTGCTGTCTGCATCAGAGCAGTCCAGGTGTATTTGGAGGATGATTAGGTTTTGCTTTTCAAGAATCATCTTGGTGGCAATTTATATTCTTCTTGCCATAAGCAGATGATGAAAAATCACCCAGAAAGAATAGGGCCCAGCTTGACAGGGTGCTGAACTATATTCTTACCCTGAAAGGTTGGACTAGATGATCCTTGAGGTTCCTTCCAACCTGGTGTTCTATGAATATAGTGATGCAGACTATAAGGAGATGTGAACCTTCTTCAGAGCAGCCATCGTGTTGGTCTCTGCTCCTTAAACTCATGCTTACAGTCAGCTCCAGTTTACCTGTTTGAGCAGGCATGGTTCCTGCTCTGAAAAACAAAACTTTCAGAGTTGGTTTCACCCTTGCTTTCAGAAAAATATACTTAATGAAACAGAATTCTGCTTGTTTAAATCAAATCAGACGATGGTGAGTATTTTCCATCAGGATGGGAAACACCACAGCCCAGGCTAAGTGATCTCATCTGCTATAAATGAACAGAAGAGTCATCCGTAATGCACGTGGTAGGGCACAGAGCTCACCAGCCTCACCCTTTCCCATCTTACCCTTGAAGTGATGCAGGACCCTGGATTGTGAGACCATAAAGGCTGTTTTATCAGAGCAGAAGACTTGTCTACAGTTTTGTTGTGTAGAGTGGTACCAGATAGGACAGCCAGCTGCCACTGGAGCCTGATTCAGTGCTTGTATGGGGATGTGTGAGAGAAGAGTGCTGTAGGAGCACAAATTTCATAGAAATCTAACTTTTTGGGGTGGAAAGTTTCCTTCTCCAGAGGCAAGAAAGAAAAATTAAAAAGCATAGGCAGTGCAATGTAGTAGTGATGCTGCAGGGGAAAGGAGGAGGTGTTGGGGAAAGCATATCTTCAACTGCCAGTGGAAAGTGGGCAGAGGGAGGAAATTATTTTACTTTGTAGAAAGGGAATATCTTAATCTGGCAGCCTTTGCATTGTTCTCATTATGCAATGAATTGCAGACTTGGTGTACAAGTGGGTTCAAAAGGTTTCTGAGTTGAGTTTAGGAAGTTATTCGCAGCTAATCTCAACCTCAGTCATGTTCTTTTGTCTCTGCTTTGCTGACTTACTTGATTCCTTGTCTCCTTCCTCAGAATTTATCTGTAGTTTAAGTCTCTTGGAGGACCAGAGACAGCAATTTAGTTTTGTGAGCTTGTTCCTTAATTCACTTTTTTTTTCTGATGGTTTTAGGCTACTGAGCCCAACTGGTGAAACTATAGTCTGTAAATGTTTTTAATAACCACTAAAATAGGAGCTGGGTGTAAGCTGTCATCTGAAAAATATTGCAGGATCCATCTCTTGGGTGTGGTGGTTAGTTGGAAGCCTATTAAATAGTACAATTTCCATATCAAATGAGGAAGAAAGAACATGTTTATGAAGCAAAAAGAGAATCTCAAACCTTTCAGTGTCATGATTATTGTTGCTACTCATCCTGTTCTTGGTTGCCCTTTGTATGGAGCAAGGGCAGAACTTTGGCTGAGCTGTTCCTTTATTGTATAAATCACTCCTCATTTCACTGTGGTGAATACATTACTAGAAATGTAGGAAAAGTCAGCCATTGGCTGCCCAGGGGCTTTGGGCTATTCCCATAGATACCACCTGAAATTCATAGCATTTGGGCTGTGCTTCTGTCCCAGGACCATGAAAATTGGAGTCTGTGGGGTCACAAAATCTGCAGGTGCCTTAAACTGTCCCTGGTGTTTGATCACTTCCAACCTTGGTGATTCTGTGATCTCCTTGCCATGTCACAAGAATCACAGAATGGTTTGGGTTAGAAGGGACCTCCAGAGGTCATCCAGTCCAACCTCCTCTGCAGTCAGCAGGGACATCCTCAGCTTAATCAGGTTGCCCAGAGCAAGCCTCACCTTGAATATCTCCAGGGGTGGGGCCTCAACCTGTTTCAGTGTTCCACCGTCCTCACGTTAAAGAACTCGTTCCTAACATCCAGGGTTATCTTGTGCTTGTCTCCTGTTTTTACTTGCTCTGAAGGGCATGTACTAAGCTGCCAGGTCCAGAGAGCTTTAGCACTAAAACCTGACTTGTTTTTTTTGGACTTTGGAGGCTCTCCCTCCAAAGTGAAGTCTAAGGCTTCAGCACAATGTTTCGGTTTTTCCTGCGTCAGCGCTTCATTTCCATGCCCTCGTCACCCTGCTTTTCCTTCTCTGCCTCAGACAGCCATCTGGGCAGGCTCTGCAACACCCTCCTCCTTGAATGATTAATGCTGCATAAGGTCATTTCTCACAAAGATCTGGCAGCCTCCTGGGGCGTAGCCCATACGCTTTGCTCATCTTAACTTTTAACCTGCCACTGAAATTCGGCGTTTCTGGGAAGTTTTTTAAGGTGCCCCTTGGGGGAGTGAGTCAGACAAAAGGCCCTTGGGAAGTCATGATCCCACAGATCATTGTCAAAGGGGTTGCAGCTCATCTCCCTCGAATTTTTGGTTTACATTCTACCCTTGTTTTGGTTTGCTCGAGGAAATACACAGCTGCATCATCTTGTTGGTGGTGGTGATGATGATGATTGTTTCTTTCAAATAAATGCAACCACAGCCCCAACAGCAAGGGAAAGAGAAAACAAAACCTGACCCAAAGGAATAAAAACTGGGGGGAGGGAGGAGGCATTCAACAGGGGAAGATTCCTTCACTACAAATCATAAAAGTTTTGGTATTTAGTTAACAGGAGGCTATTGAAGTTAATTTGAGGGAATTAAAAGCTCTACTAGACTCTGCTGGATTATATATCCAAACTCTACTAGGTTATATATTAAGACTCTGCTAGGTTATGTATCAAAACTCTACAGGATTAGAGATCAAGCCAACCAAGGATGTTAACTCCTTTAGTGTAATGATACACCAAATGAATTTGAGGATGATGCCAGGGCTGAGTTTTTCATCTTCTTAATCCTGTGGCACCTTTCATGTTCTTTGCCACATGAAAGATCAGGGGACAGAGTAAGCTCAGCGCTTGGTGTGTTGTCATCACCAACATGATTGAAAGACCTTTTTAATTCCTCTTAACAAGACCTCCTACAGAGGGAGGGATTTAGTTGCAGAGGTTATCTCCTACCCCCCACCAACACAGTGATGTCTCTTATCCCTGTTCACGAAGAAGTACATACCTTCTTGCTCAGAAAATTAATCTTTTTTAATGCCTTATCTCATTTTTTTTCTTGCTGACTTCTCCCCAAGTAATGCTTCTGAGAGCAAAGGAGAAGCCCATTAACCCATGGCTGAAAAGGCTCTTTACAGCCATGGGTTTCCTCCTCCCAGTTAAGGGTTGAATTCATTAAGGTGCAAAGCAGCAAGCCTTACTTGCAGAAAATTAGTATTTGCTTAATATTTCATTTTTCTTCTAGGGAATAAACCCCACAGCCAACCAACCAAAACAAACCAGAGAACCATTTTTAATCTGCAGGCTGTATTTTCTTACTCAAATAGGATTAAAGAGAAATGCATATTAAGAGGCACTTGGGCAGACAGCTGATTCTTTGCAGAGGTGGCTACAATACAGATATTTCTTAGATGTGTCAGCCACACTTGGCAGTTTTCAGGCAGAGTCCTGGTCTTTCACATTAGCTATTTGGCTTTGTTTAACAACAGAAAAAATCAGGATAGAATATTTTTCTAGAGGGTCACAGGCTCAAGGGAGTTGTTTAATGTGTTCTGTAGTCAATCTGATGGTGAAGGTAGAAGTTAAAATGGACCCAATATACGTCCTGGTTTTCAAATAGCACTTTGAACTGCAGTTTAACAGTAGGAAACCCAAATCTTCCCTGCTAGGGATGCAGTTTTCATTCTGCATTTAAACTGTTCTCATCTGGGAAAGAATACATTCCTCTTTTACTCACAGAATCACAGAATTGTCCAGGTTGGAAGGGACTTCAAGGATCATCTAGTTTCAACCCCTCTGCCATGGACAGAGACACTTTCCACTAGATCAGGTTGCCCAAAGCCACATCCAGCCTGGCCTTAAAAACTTCCAGGGATGAGGCTTCCACCACCTCTTTGGGCAACCTGCTCCAGTGTCTCCCCACCCTTGTGGTGAAGAACTTCTTCCTGAGGTCTAATCTGAATCTCCCCACCTCTAGCTTGGATCCATTCCCAATAGTCCTATCCCTACCTGACACCCTAAAAAGTCCCTCCACCAGCTTATTCCAGTTCCTCTCTATATATTTTGCTGTTCTGCACTCTTGTTGCTAGATTTGCATCCCGAGTTAACCTTTCCAAACTGTCCAGTTCCCCCTGTATATTTTGGTGTTCTGCACTCTTGTTCCTAGATTTGCATCCCGAGTTAACCTTTCCAAACTGTCCAGTTCCTCCCTGTATATTTTGGTGTTCTGCACTCCCATTGCTAGATTTGCTTCTCAAGTTAACCTTTCCAAACTATTCTGTCCTTCCAGTGCCCAGCCAGTGGCTTATTCCTCTCTCCTCCTGCTGTGCTGCCCCAACATCTAACAGTATTTTGCTGTCTCTCTCTCTCAGAGGCTGCTTCCTCTGCTGAAGGAGTATTACCCACATAATGACTACTTAATTTGCCTGGATTTAGGCAATTCAGTAAGCTCTCATCATGACTCACAGATTATCTCGAATAATACCAAACGTCATCAAAAACATCACAGAGCATCCATTTCACTTCTGGCTCAGTTTAACCCTGCAATTCATATTTAAATGTGTCAAATCCAATAGTTTCTAACTGCACCACCAAAGTGTTTGCATAGCTTCACCGTTTCTAGTTTGTTCTGTGTCCAGTTCTGGGCCCCTCAGTTTAGGAAAGATGTTGAGTTGCTGGAATGTGTCCAGAGAAGGGCAACAAAGCTGGGGAGGGGTTTGGAGCACAGCTCTGTGAGGAGAGGCTGAGGGAGCTGGGGTTGCTTAGCCTGGAGAAGAGGAGGCTCAGGGGAGACCTCATTGCTCTCTACAACTACCTGAAGGGAGGTTGTAGCCAGGTGGGGGTTGGTCTCTTCTCCCAGGCAACCAGAACAAGAGGACACAGCCTCAAGCTGCACCAGGGGAGGTTTAGGCTGGATGTGAGGAAGAAATTCTTCCCAGCAAGAGAGATTGGCCCTTGGAATGTGCTGCCCAGGGAGGTGGTGGAGTCACCGTCACTGGAGGTGTTTAGGAAGAGCCTGGATAAGGCACTCAATGCCATGATTTAGTTGATCAGATGGTGTTGGGTCATAGGTTGAACTCAATGATCTTGAAAGTCTTTTCCAACCTGGTTAATTCTATAGTTGGCATTTCTAACCATGAAGTGAATGCCTTGGGAGGGTTAATATTTTTTAGCATTTTTCCCCCATATTTTTGTATTTGAAAGGTGTGTTGTGTTTTGGTGGTGTGCTGTGGATGCCTTTTTTCCACCCCCATCCCCCTCTTTTCTGTCTTTGATGGATGGGAGAGGGGAAATAGTGTGACAGCTTTTGTTTAAGCCACCTTAAGAGCGTTATTGTCTACCTGTTAAAGTGAAATAAGAGTGAAAAATTGCCACATTTGAAACAGGGCTTCCCTCTAAAGAGTGAAATAGTTGATTAGGATACTTTGGGAACATCTCCATTTCTTTTTATTCCATTTAATGAGAACTTACAGTGTGTGCCCAGAAAAAAAAACAACCAAACACACACACAGAATCACAGAATTGTCAGGGTTGGAAGGGACCTCAAGGGTCATCCAGGGCCCCCTGCCGTGGACAAGGACACCTCACATTAGATCGGGTTCCCCGGCCTGGCCTTAAAAACTTCCAGGGATGGGACTTCCACCGCCTCCCTGGGCAACCCGTTCCAGTGTCTCACCACCCTCCTGGGGAAGAACTTCCTAAATCAAACAAAAAAACCCACCATCAAACAACAACAACAAAACACTCCAAAACAACTAAATCCTCCAACCAAACAAAAACCACAAAGCACAGGAAAGTGTCTGAAATGTTTCACACTGTTGTGCTCAGAAGTCAGGAAGGTGGGATCCCAGGTGAGGACTGTCATGGGGCAGCACCACTCCTGCTCATCCAGCCTTCTGGGGGTTTTGATGCCCAGCTCTCCTGCCTAATAGTGGAGTTTTGTGGCCAGTTGTCATCTTGCCAAATGAGAGCTGACAGCCTGCAGCTCCTTGAGCTCAGCTTGTGCTGAGCCCCAGCGAGGCTGCTGTTGGAAGACAATGAATGGTGGTGGCTTTGCTGAGCAGTCTGTTATACATGGCCTGACAGATTATGCTGCCTGCTATTATTTTTAATGATACAGCACAGGGCTCTGCAGGAGACTAAATTGAAACTCCCCATGTCTGTCCCTCGGGGCAAACACTGTTCCATGCTGAAGGTGATGTCAGAGAGATGCTTGGGGTTTGTTGTTTTATGCTTGCCGTGGGGAGCACAGAATACGCACAGGCGCTGTGGGCTCTATGGTCAGCATGGGGCCTCGGGCCAAAGGGAACCAGCTTGGCTTCCACTTTATTGCTTTTGGAGCAAACTAAACCCAAAAAATTGCAGTGTGACTGGAGACCTGTAATACAGGGTGGCTGATCCTGTGGAATTGCAGTTGGATTTGAAAACTGCTGCAAACCCTGGCATTAGCTTCCTGCTGAATGGAAAGTAGAGAAGGACAGGGGTCTGAGCTTATATTTTTTCTGTCTGTTTTCTGCTGTTGAATAATTGACCCTGTTGTGCTGCCTGATGCAGTGGAACAGTGTGTTACCCTTGAGGTCTCATGACTGAGAGTTACAAACTCCTCCCAGGTCCCACAGGAGAGGCTGGAGTTTGTCATCAGGAGTCAGGATGGTCCAGCTCCCCATTAATCGCTCTCTGTGAACCTTTGGCAGTTTTATGGCACCCTGACCAATTACAGATTTAGTCAGAAATGGTGAGAGGAGCAGGATTTGCTGTGCAGGATGAAATGTGGGATTGGAGAAAGGAAGTCAGGCAGAGGACCCAAGCTGACAGCCCAGGGTTATGGCAGCCAGAGACTTCCGGGGTGGAAGAGTTTGCTCTGCAGAGCATTTCAACCTCTGTTAACAGCAGAGCAGAAACTCTCACTTTTGTGATGGCTTATTTGCCTCATGCTGTCAACTGGGAAGTCTCTCAGCTCCTGTGACATACAAGGTATTTGCATTTATTTAAAATGCTAAATGTATTCATTTCTCTGGCAGTGTTCAAGGTCAGGTTGGACAGGACGTTGAGAAGAAACCTGATCTAGTGAATGATGTCCCTGCCCCCACAGCAAGGGAGTTGCAGTAGATGATGTTTACAGGCCCTTTCCAATTGGAACCAGTCCTTTAATCTATTTTTAATTTTTCTTATCCACAGCAGCCTGAAGAGGAGCAGTCTGCTTGTGATATCACCAGCTCCAGTTCCTCTGCGGATGACACCATGTCCCTGGAGAGGAACTCATCCCTAGGCAGCGACACATCCCTTCCTTTCCCACCGACGGTGAACTTTGTCCAGCCCAGGGACAGGCACAGCCTGGATGGCAGCTGCACCAACATGGTGGCCACAGAGGGAGGAGAGAAGGAAGAGGAGCTGGACAGCATCACAGACGTGCCCACTCACTCCTCTGTTCTACGAAACTCCATGCGGCCGCTGTCACCCTTCCGTCGGCACAGCTGGGGGCCAGGGAAGAATTCCACCAATGAGGCAGAAATAAATCAGAGGAGGTCAGTGTGGAATTGCTTTTATTTACTTTGTACCCACTCATGCACATTCCTTTTTTAAGCTTTAGTCTCAGCACGACAGAACAGAAAACTGAGGATGTCACTTGTGATTATTTGTTTTCCACTCGGAGAGGTGAAGACAATCTATGGTTGGGGTTTTTTGAATTAACTTTTCAAGACTGAAGTATTTATTGTCTACAGTCTGCTGGAGCTTTCCAGAGCAAATGAAATTACCTTGGGACAGGTCTTCTGTTTGAACTGTCACCACCCCTTTCTGTATGAAGAGCTTCGTTAAAGGAATTATTGGAGTGTTAAATCTCATTGACCACGAAATAAACATGACCATATTGCTCTGGCTGTATTAAGAGAGAGCAGGAACAGCAGGGATTTAACAGAAGGTGTGGAGGCTCCTCACAGTGGTGAGATGGGTAGTGACTGTTTCACAGAATTGCTTCCACCTCAGGCTCTCATGGACAGTAAGTCCCACTGAGCTAGTCACCGATGTCCCCGGTGGTGACCAGGAACATTCGCAAGCATCCTTTTCCCATTTATTTGCTCAGAAAATATGAGAGGGAGAGGTGTAACAGCCATCTGAGTGTGTAAATGTTGGTGCCAAGTGACCATGGGAAGGTGCTCAGCCCCACATCTCGGTGGGGAGGAAGATGAAGGAAGGTGCACACAGTTGGTGTTAGGTTCCCTGCCGTGCTCTGCACCGTTCAGCATCTGAGCTGTCTGAGGCTCGGGCTCATGACCTGAATGTTCTGAAACCAGTAGGGATTTGGCAAGTGTTTTTAATGCATTTTAATGCTGTCAGAGCAGGAATGGGCAGTTGTTTCAGCAGGGTCAGGGTGCTGTATCCTCCTGTCCCTCCAGTGTAGAGCTGTGGTTTACACAGGCTGCAAGCACAGAGCTGCTCTGCAGGCTGCCTGCTGCTGCCATCATGGCCAGGGGTCTGCTGCTGAGATAAACAGAGACGTTGCATTTGGTGAGAACCTTAATTAAAGCTGTCTGCTTACTGTGGGTTCTTGGTAAGTTGTGACTGACCCATTTGGATAATCCAATGAGGGACAGCATCCTTTCCATCTTAGGAGCTGTGGCTGTCACTTAAAGGAATATCACAGACCTGTCAGATTTTAAAGCCAAAATTGGAAGAATCAGGAACATAGCAACGTAGTGAAAGACATTATTATTATGATGATCATTATCATCATTATTATCATCATTATCGATAGGATAGGATAAGATAGGACAGGATAGGAAAGGATAGGATAGAATAGAATAGAATAGAATAGAATAGAATAGAATAGAATAGAATAGAATAGAATAGAATAGAATTAACCAGGTTGGAAAAGACCTTTGAGATCATCAAGTCCAAGGTATCACCCAACACCATCTAATCAACTAAACCATGGCACCAAGTGCCTCATCCAGTCTCTTCCTAAACACCTCCAGTGATGGTGACTCCACCACCTCCCTGGGCAGCCCATTCCATTATTATCAGTTCCTCAGGGAGGTGGTAGAAGCCTCATCCCTGGAGGTTATTGAGGCCAGGCTGGACATAGCTCTGAGCAACCCGATCTGGTGTGAGGTGTCCATGCCCATGGCAGGGGGGTTGGAACTGGATGATCCTTGAGGTCCCTTCCAACCATAACAGTTCTATGATTTTATGATTCTAGTAGTGTTTACCACTGCCACCTTTTATTGGCTTCATTTTGGGACGCCATGTGCTATTTAAATGAAGTTATCCATACCTTTCTAAAGCTGCAAAAGAGTTAGCACAAGGTACCCGTGCAGGTTTATGACAGAATGAGTCCAATAAGCTCATAAACTCATTTAGAGAGATTTATTTTTAAGTGTAGGACCTGTTGTGTAAGGATTTCTGAGGGTACTAAACTGCATAGCTGGGAATTACTGTTAACACTTAGCAGATGGGGTTAAGTTCTCCTGCATCAGGCTTTGGAGGCTGTTTCTGATATGGGAAAATGCATTCATTGTAAATGCAAGGACATCTGAGTTGAAGGAACACTAATTATTCTCAGATGTTTCTTAGCTACAGCTGCTGCTACATGTGGCTGGCTGGCACATAGGTTAATTAAAAAAGAAAAGCTGGATGGGTCTCTGCTGCTAATTTGGTTCCTGTCAGGTTTTATGTTTCTTTTACAAAGGAATTTGGATTATTTGGTGTTGGGTTTTTGTTTTGACTTTCCCCCCACTTTGTTCTTTTCATACGTGGCTGTTGAGATGTTGAGATTCTGGTTGCTTAGCAAGCAACAACAAATACTGAGGAAGTGAAGCCCAAACAAGTGACTTTCATACAAATCAGCTAATTTTGAGTGTTTGCTTATTTATGTGTTTTATATGCAGTAGGTTGGTTTCCATTTGAAGGGGAAAAGCCTGTATTGTAACCTGACTTTTGCAAACCTGGAGTGAAGCCTCAGCAAGGTTTTTCATGCTGATGGTCAGGACTTGTGCTGCTCCCACTTCCTGCCACCTCTTGTCAGTGCTCTCCCCTTCTCTGGGCATCTAGTGGCACTTGATTACTCCTTAGGTGAGCAGGTTGCGCTCACTAAATGAGCAGAAAATGAGCCAAATGAAAGGTAATTGCTGTCAAAACCAACCCGAAGATTAGAACTAGGCTACACAGCTGAGAAGACGAATGGGGTGGCTGGCTGCATGGTCAGTTTTGCTCTGAGAGGTGCCTTCTGCTCCAGCAACGGACTTGCAGCCTGATGCAGCCCCCCCACCACCACCACCAAAACGTCCTTCCCTAATGGCAAAGGTAGCTAAATCAAGGTTAAACAGAGCTGCTGATATGGAACCCAAAGAGACTATGGGGGGGGTGGAAATCATTTTTTTGGTAGGAGTTGGTCTTTCCTAGGGTTAGATGTTTTCTTTTGTAAGAGGAATGAGCATGAAGCTGTGTTCACAGAAAGGATCAAACAAATGTAATCGTTTTAAAGAAGATGTGAAAACATGCTCAGCTCCCCCTCCCCACTTCCCCTCCTCAAATGCACTTCACAGATAATCCTCATTGTCTGCTTTCTACTGTTAAAAACACAAAGCAAAGTAACAAGGCTGCCACAAAAGGATGTTCATCCTCCAGTTAATTCCTGACATTCACAGCAGATTTCAAATGCCTGTCTTTCAACAATGATTTTAACCTTCAGGTCCCAGGAAAGAAATGCCAGCATTTTTCACTGATGGATTAAGTGGTGCAGAACTGGAGCTGGTGTTAATCACAGCTGCTAAAAGCTTCTGTCAAATAGTTTGTCCTTATCTAAACTTTAAACTGACCTGGCTTTGGCACCAGCTAATTTGCACCGTGGTCAATACCTGTGAAAACCTTCTTTCCATACCCCCCCCAAAAAAAACCCCACAATCAAGCAAACAACAGACAGATTCATTTGTGAAAGAGAGAGGAGGAAAAGAGAGATTCATTACTTCCTTTAATATTTAATTTTGTGGTTTCCCTCTGTGTTCATTCCCTTTGCTGTTGGTGTGTCAGGGATATTATTTCTTCAGCTGCCATTTGTTCATTTTTCTCCATTCAAGCTGCTGACCACTCTCCATGATTCATTTTCAGTTCAATGCGAGTTCTGGGGGATGGTATAAAGAAGCCTCCCATTCATAGGAGAAGGTACAAAGCCAACTAACATGGTTAACTGTTTTGCATTTGAATGTCTACTAACTCCATACTGTCATGTTAGTAAACCTGTAGTACCTCAGAAAGCTTTGGTGGCAGAGCTGTGTATCATGCTTGGCTGCCTCCCCTGTCCAGTCTGACCCAGGGCAGTTTTTCTGCCCCACAGAGCAGAAACTCAGGCCATTTTCCCTGGGAAAACAGGTTGATGACTTGGAGAAATCAGAGTTAGCATTTTGTTGCTCTTTGCCATTTGTAAGAATTGGAGCTGTGTTGAAATAATTGTTTAGTTGTGAGCATGTTTAGTTGGGATGTAAAGCACATCAGAGACCCCGTGCCGAAACTCGCAGGAAGGTCACCTGGGGGAGGGGATGCACCAGACACGGGCTCAGAGCTGGAGAATCCCCTGTGGATCTGCAGCTGGTTGAATGAAATGGCTTTGCTTTTGCTTTCTTGCTGGTTTCAGCTCATGCAGATGAACATCTTTATACCATTTGACTGTTAAGGCTTCTCTGTAGGAGCTGTGTTAGAGCCATAATACCCTGAAATTCTGAGCTTATACATAGAATAAAGACCATGCTTCAAGTAGACAACCTAAAGCATCTAGTCACATCAGAAATGTGTGCCAGTTCTTTCACAAACATTCTCCCTTACCATGTTTTTTTCTGGCCTCCTGACTTTTTTGGTATCATCCTCTCTAACCCCCACCGCAGAGCGACAGCCTGAACTAATTCCCATGGTTTCTGCTCTCCCACAAGGCTGTTGTGTGTAACAGTTCATCCCCCACCTCCCCAAGTCAGCTTCTCTAAAGGGATTTTGCATGCTTTGCATTGATCTCCTTCAGTTTTCATGGTGCTGCCAACAGATTGTGGGTGGTTCCCCAGCAGGATTGTAATTCTGTGAGACTACTTTCCACAGCCCTTGCCAAAAGGTCTTTTCTCTTCTCTGAGACCTTCCACCACTTCCAGGCTCTTCTCCCTTCCCTCCTCCACTCTTCTGCTTCCCTTCCCTGCAGTTTTAGCACTTGGGGTTGTCACTGTAAGCTGGAGATGGTCAGGAGTAGAGGCATCTTATGATGCACACTGTCCAGTGTAACCATTGCACTGTTTCTTTAATAAGGAAAATCTTCTGTCCTGCAACTGAAAAGCGCCCACATTTCTTTTGCAAATGAACCAACAAAAGCATAGCTCCAAGGGTCCTCCAGTCCCCCTAGTCCTGGGGCCACAAGCAGATGGAAGCAGGTATGACCCCTCCCTTGGGATACTTGCTCAGCCTCCATCTAGTTTGTGCCAGGCAGATTTTGCTGACCTGCTGGGAGATTGAACCCAAACTGAGAGTGCAGACTGAGATGTATGATGGAGATGGGTTTACTGTGGCCAGGACTTGGTTCTTCATGCCCCCAAGAAGGTGTTTAGTTTCTCCATCCCTCACTAACGCTTGTATCTACCACGATGGTTTAGCTGAGTGATGATCCAGTACTTGGAAATACTGATAGGCTGTGAGGACAAATGTGTCCATGAAAAAAATGTTTGTGGTTCTGTGCCGAGAGCCCCTGGTGAAGCACACTTGGAGCTTTGGGGTGCAAAGCACAGGTACATCAGGTGTATCCTCTCCCAGTTGCCATCCTTAAGAAAATAAGTAGCAATTACCTGAACTCCACCACTGAACCCTGACTGGCAAACCCCTCCTGAATGCTTCCAGTGATGTGGAAACTGTGCAAGGACTTGCCGTGAGATCATGCAGTCAATGGCTTTCAACTCTGTGCCCTCTGAGGCTTCTAGCACTCACGAATCCTGGCCCAAAGATGCTCAGATTTATTCTGGCCTGAGCAAAGCATGCTCTGGATGTGACCTCTCCTGGTGTGCATCCCAGGTCAGAGAGCAGGACTTATGCAGTGCTGCACTGGCAGTCCTGTGGTGATGCAAAATTCCCTTCAGACAAGGTACGTTTCCTGGATAGCTTTTCCAGGATTTAGGGATCCTTTATCTATTATAGCTGCCAAGAAGATTGATTTCTCTCTGTCTGCAAAACCTGCACTAGTGCCATGAGCTGACAGGGAGAAAAAATTACAGAAGCAGTATTTAAAATAGCAATCAACATGTTTGCATTTCTTACGTCTTTCGTGGTGCACATTGGGACTCGCTTGGGGTGTGGGAGCTGGAAGGTTTTCTATTGAAAGCACTATTTGAAGGACTCTTGATTTAATCCCAAGTTCACAGTAAGACAAGCCTGGGTTTGGTTTTCTTCTTCTTTTTTTCTTTTCTTACTTCTAGGCTTTTTCACTGATTTGCTGTGCAGCATTTCAGAATGTAACTCCCTCCTTATTTTACCCAAGTGTAGCTTGAGGTTATTAATAGCTGTGTGGAAGGAAGTTTAAATACCTGTAAGGGATTCTTCTTCTGATTTTGGCCTGTGAGATACCAGAAAAAAATGCTAACCATTACTAACACAATGGCTGTGTGTGATGACTTGTGCAAAATTGGCTTTGGTGTGTTTCAGCCTTGCTTTCCCTCGGAACTTCTCACCAGGAGCAGTTTTCCCAGTGCGTTGGGTACTTGCTGATGGGATCTTTCTGGGGGAAGCATGGGCTGTGCTGCTACCTGTTTGGTGGTAACCTCAGCCATTTAGGGCACTCTGGTGTGTTCTGGCAGGCAGAAATGCATAGTAGCCACTGTGTTATTTCAGGGTTTGGTGTTGGGGTGGTGTTTTTTCTGAAGATATGGATGAGTGAGAGTCTTTTTAACATTCCCCTGTTCCGTAACAACCCAATAATCACCTCCCTTTTCCTTTCTTTGCCTCTTTTGATGTTCCCAGTTTGAGCTGGTGTCCCTCTGGCGTACAGTTCATGTCCATGGGTCCTGACTTTACTTGTAGAAGGTATGGTATACATGAATGTGCAGCAGCAGCAGCCAAGGAGCACTGCAAACACCCTGTTGTCAGCTTCCGTGTGTCGCATTTTCCGCTGCTGCTCTGGCTGAAGCCTGCACGTGTTCCTTTGCTTCGTCTGCTTTATCAGCAGTTAGCCTTGGCAATGGCTCTGCTGCACTGGGCTGCAGGTGAAGGTGGTGGCTGCTTTTCACGGGCTGTGGGCATTAAAGAAGCTGCACTGTTGGTTTGAGCTGCTCTATTCCACGATGATTTTACGGTGTGGGGTTTTTGTTCTGCAGCCATGATCATAACTGTGACAGCCAAAGAATCAAATCTTGTGCTCTGGATGGATCTCATCAAGGATTTGAGTTCATACAGAAAATGGAAAGATCTGGGTTTTTTTCCCTTCAAAGAGAATAATCATGTAAAACTTGGTGTGCAAAATCAGTCTCATAGCCACAGATGAAAATATCCCAGGCATTTAAAGCTTGCATTGTCTGTAGACTGTCCCTGAGTTGAGCTTAATGCTTGCAGGTCAGATCTTTAGCTGATACTGCCTGGAAGCCAGTCTCCCACATTCTACAGCTTTATAGCTTTCCTGTGGCAGTTCTTGCTGGTTGTGGGTAGAGCTGTTATAAAATCTTCTTCTGAAGACCAGATATTGATTAAAAAATAATCAAAAAATGTAATTTGTCCCTACTGTTACAGATTTAATTTTGTTTGTTCTCTGTACCCCACACAACAAATTACAGACCAGTATCACCCACTGATAACTCCTCTATGGGCTAATATTTGCAGCTGTAAGCTGTTTGTGTTCACAGCAAACTACTTGATTTTATTGCATTTTATTTTGTTCTGTGCCTCCTTGTTACCACTTTGGAGTGAAAGGGGAGAAAAAACACATCTGTTCTACCCTAAGTAATTGGTAGAAATGAGACTGATTCCTCTCTGCAGGTGTTTTGGAATAAGCTTTATAACACCTTTTATTGATGTGCAGTAGAATCACTGCTGAGTCAAAATCTTACTAAAGCGGGTTAAATTGTAAGTCAGTCTCATTTCTTGTTAATTAACATAAAAAAGTGCTTAACAATTTACTAGCTCTGCTTATTCTTGGTTTTTGCTTTGAAGATTCATATTTATCAGTCACTTAATGCTTCTGAGGGAATGCAGAGCCTTAATCATTGCTATGCAAGTCTACCTTGAATTTAAGCTCCTTTTGTTGTTTAAATAGCTTATACAGTCAGAGGATGTTAGGGCTTGGAAGGGACCACTGGAGATCATCTCATTCAACCCCCCTGCCACAGCAGGATCACCCAGGGCAGGTAACACAGGAATGCATTCAGATGTGTCTTAAAAGTCTCCAGAGTAGAAGACTCCACAACCTCTCTGGGCAGCCTGGTCCAGTGTTCCATCAGCCTCACCCTAAAGAAACGTCTCCTCATGTTGAGGTGGAACCTCCTGTGTTCCAGCTTGCACCCGCTGTTCCTTGTCCTATCACTGGGCACCACCAAAAAGAGCCTGGCAGCTTCACCCTGACACCCACCCCTCAGATGTTTATAGACATTGATAAGATCCCCTCTCAGCCTTCTCTTCTCAAGACTAAACAGTCCTGGTCTTCAGTGTGTTTTCTGTTTCACTTGTCAATGTCAACTTGTTGGCCACTTAGGTGTTGTGATGAGCCTCAAGTTGGGATATATAACCAGGACAGACTTTGCTTCAAACTAGCATCCAGTCAAACCTTAGCCATGGAGTTTTGCTAATGTACCAGGAAATGAAGCAATAAAACTTGCACATTAACCTCACTGGTTTATAGATGCTTGGGCATGAGGAGCAGGAGGGTTAGAAGCAGAATACTAGGGCCAATATAGACCAGATGGAAACAATGCTGTGTGAAAGAGGGAGTGTTCTGTGATGAGATGAGAGCATTATTAGTGCCTTTCTGTAGAGGTCACTTGTCTATCAGCAGCTGTCCCTACAGAGGCTGGCCAAACCTTTTATTACTGCCAATTCTGCCAATTGAATTAAAAATCATATTTAAAAAAAAGATTTAAAAAGGAAAACAGCTTTGGCAGGAAGAGGACAGTTATCAGTGCCAGAGCTTAGAGCAGTGGCAAGTGCTAAACAGATTGAGAGGATGTGCCTGCAGAGATGAACGTTACAGGCAGCCCAGAGCTGGTTTTGTGTTTCCTGGGAGGGGTGTTGGCCCAGGACAGGCAGCACTGTGCAATACTGGGTGGTTTAATTTGGGAGACTTTATTCCAAGGGAGAGCCTAATAAAAGACTAGCAAAGAGGATTTATGGAAATATCAGCATCTTGGGAGGGATTTTCCCTGTGTGCCACTCAAGAAGGAGGAGAAAACAACGGTAGGAAACAGCAAACCCTCCACTGCTAACTGCCCCTGATCACTGAGCAGTGACATGTTGGGGAATGAGCTGCACAGTTCAACTAGTGACTGCCTTGTCTTTTACACTTGAACATGCTACATGCTGAAAGATACTGGTTAAGAGTTTGTTGGCATCTAACCTCCATGGTTTCTATTCAGTTACAGCCTAGAAGGCCTTGCTGGAGACTCTGGTGAGAACAAGAAGCCCTCTACAAACTTGGAGGCTTCTTCTCTGAGCTCCAAAGATCTCAGACGAAGTCCACTTTCCAGCAATCAGTGTGGATCCCTGGTCTTGCTCACTGAAGAACTTGAGCAAGGAGAAATCAGAGAGTACAACCACCAGGTAAAGCTGTCTGCCTATTGTTAGATGTTTGGAAAATGCTGCAGCAATGCCTTGGGAGTCCCTTTCCCAAGTGGAAGTCTCACTGTGAAGATTTCCACGCTATACATATAATATTTTTAAAGTCTCCCATCTTTAACGTTGAGAATTTTCTGCTATGTTTAATTTGCTGCTTTGGGGCAGCATGGTTTATGGGCAAAGTCTCAAGGTGAGAATAAGAAATGTCTCAGTTTTCTCCCACTGATAGCGTTGAGTAATCATGGAAAAGTTAGTGACTTCTTAGGGTGGGTATAGCTGAATTGTCAGTCACAGGTATAGTGAGACTTACAGATGCATAGAATGGGTTGGGTTGGAAGAGACCTTGAAGATCACCTAGCTCCAGCCACCAGGCCATTTGCAGGGACACCTTGCACTACAGCAGACTGCTCAAGGCCTCATCCAACCTGGCCTTGAGTCCCTCCACAGGGACTACCACCACGAATGTTTGTGCTGCCTTTTGCAGTCCTGAAATACACACAAATACCAAGCAGGCATTTAACTGCTCACGTTTTCAGGTTTATTTTAGCATCATAGGGGGGAAATACAGAGTTTGGCTTTTTCATAGGCATAACCAGAATCCAAAGGCCCATTTTTATGAGCAAGAGTTAAGCAAAATCTTAATTGCGTATTAATAAAATCTAGAGCGGTCTGATTGGGCAGGAAGTCTGTGATGGCTGTGAGGGACAGATGGGCCACAACAGCATGAGAGTCTCTGCTTACTTTTGTTAAAGAAGCAATTACAGTTTTAAATACTATAAATAACTCAGGAGTCCAGAGTCAGGCACTTCAGTCCCAGTGTTTTCTGGGCTTATGCCAGAATCCTTAGCCAACCAGTTTGTTTACCTCATAGGGTCGCTGCTATACATCAAGGCAGTAAAGAGATCTTACAAGATCTGGCCTGCAGAGAGCTCTTACACTGAGACTCTCATGTCTTCTCTTGCATTGAGAAATAGCATTTGGGGGAGTGCCCTTCTAAGCATTGGATTTTTTTTTTTTTTTAGTATGTTGAACCACCTCCTAGCTCTGCTGAGGAGCTGGAGCACTGATTTCAGATGGTTGACAATATCCGTCCTGTTAATACCTTGCAAGAAAATGAAGCATCCGGAGTTTCTCCGTTTGACGCATAATTAGTTGTCCTAGACTGAAAAGACAAAACATTGCATTGAAAATCAAGCATCCAGAGTTTCTGTTTGTTGCATAATTGGTTGTCTTACACTGAGAAGACAAGCCCCTTGCATTTCACCTCTGAAAACGCTGATTAAATTTGTCATGCTCCTTGCTTTTCCCACCTATTACCTTATGCTGGGATGGTTTACATCTTTTGCTCTTTGGAAGTGAGAATTGGAGTGAATGGTGAACGCTGAGCTGTCATCTGGAGCTGGGATGGTGCTGTTGTTCTTGACATGTTTACTTAGTGTGGTTGTTTTCCCTTCTGCAGATGCATCAAACCTCGCAGCCACAAGGATTTAATTTCTGTTCTTCCGCTGTTTCATCTCCGCTGACCAAATCTATGTCTCTCATGTCAATTAGTAAACCAGTGCTGGACAGTGAGTAATGCACTTTTCCTTGATCCATTTTGTTTCTGTTATTAAGTAAACTCGCTGCCTTCCCTGTGCAGAATTTGCTAGCACCTGCTCCTGCTTTCCCATATTACGTGACGTATATTTCACTGCTGCATAGAGTTGTGGGTGGAAAGGCAGAACTTGTGCCGCTGAGATCCATGTTTTGCTTTTCCCAGCATATCCCTGGTATTTCCAGTTCTGCTGAGTTTCTTTTGGTTGTTGTTGGGGGTCTTTTCCTCTCTCTCTGGTATGAAAACCATGTTTTACTGAGTTTATTTTAAAACCACCAAACAAAGAAAAAAGAGAGAGAATTTGGGGTTTGCATCCTTTTAGCATTTCTTCCTTTGATGTCAGGTAAATTCCACCTGAGATCTCCCTTTCCTACTGCTGGATCTTTTGAAACTTGATACAGGGAAACTTGAGGATCCATTTCATGGTCTCCTTGTGGGAGTGTGTTGCTCTTTATTTTGGGTTAAATATTTTGGGGCAGCTGGGTGCAATTTGTTGAATCTCATTCTTGGAAGAAAATAGGATTGGGATAAATCTTTCAGTTGGGCTTAATTGAAGAGATAACAAGCACTTGATTTTGTATCTTCACTGAATTGATTCTTTCAGCTGAAGAAGTAACTCAACAGGCTGCAGCTGGATGTGCTTAGGAAGGGCTGATACACATCTTTTCATTTTATTAATTGCCAGCCTGAAACCTTCTTGACATTTTAGCTCATGTCTTGTCAATCAGTGATGGTCTCTGATCGTTTCCTGTTTATTAACATACTTCTTGCTTGCAGAGGTGCTTTCAAGAAGGTGATTTATTCATTTAGGTGGCTTGCTGGAGGAAGCTCACAGAGATTATGCTTCATGGGAGACCCTTTTAAATTCTTTGCCATCGTTCTTCAGTGATTAATAAGCATGTGGCCTGAGGGATGTGTCCCACAGCAACGGTAACCAAAACATGGGCAGATCTGTCCCACGAAAAGACTGGCTTCTGCTGCGTGCAGGGGCGCACCCTCTTTTCCTCCTTGGGCTGAAGGCTTTCATTATTTTTTTGGTGAAGCAACCAATTTATTGGCATTGCAGCCAGTTGCTAACCAAACACCATAAATAACTCAGCTAGCTCCCAGAAAACGTGCTGGCGGTGGCTGAGAGAGCCTGGCTGGCTCAGGCTTGTCTCCTTCTCCCTTGAGATTTCCTGCATGCCTGTTCTGGGGGAGTCAAGACCCTCTTGGAAGTGGGATACTTGCCATCCTGCCACTCTTCTCTGGTTTATGACCAGCTTTAAAAATGCCATCAGCACCTGGGCTGGTGGTAGACAGGTTGATTATGTCATCTTCTAGAGCTGGCCTGGCCAGGGTGGTCTCATTCAGAGAGCAGGAAAAGAGAATCACAGTCACAGAATCTTAGGGCTTGGAAGGGACCTCCAGAGATCATCGAGTCCAACCCTCCTGCCAAAGCAGGATCACCCAGGGCAGGCCACACAGGAACACATCCAGGAAGATTTTGAAAGTGCCCAGAGAAGGATACTCTGCAACCTCTCTGGGCAGCCTGGTCCAGTGTTCCATCAGCCTCACCCTAAAGAAACGTCTCCTCATGTTGAGGTGGAACCTCCTGTGTTCCAGCTTGTACCCCTTGGCCCTTGTCCTGTCACTGGGCACCACGAAAAACAGACCCTGGCACCTTGACATTTAGAAGATGATGTAAGCTTTCCAGAGGGGCTGTTGGAGCAATAGCAGAGTTTCTCTTCTGCCTTGAGGCAGACGTCTGTGAGTTTTAAGCACTGAAGTTAAAAACTGCTAACTCTTTGTGAGCTCTTATTTTCTCAGCAGTTAATTTGTGACACCTCAGAAGGGACTCAGTTTTATAGGAAGGTGGTTTCTGAAAATTGATGCATTTGAGGTGGTTGATGTGAGCATCCAAAAGGATTACTCACCTTGAAAATTTAGGTCACAGATCCTCTTCCCAACTCTGACACTTTCCTGACTTTGGAAACTTCAGTAAATCACTTCATCCTTCCTCAGTGGCTCTGGAAGAGGAATTGTGTTACTTGAATTATGACCCTAAGGACATGTGAAGCAGCTTAATGCCTTTTGCAAGAAGGTCTGGGTATAGGAACTCCCTTGTACCACCAAGGTTTGACATTCATATTATTGCAGCAGAATGCTTCAGAGCTATGCCAGAATAAATCTTGGATGTCATGGAGGTGAATTCTAGGAAACCTTCAGTAGTTCATTCCTCTTGCATAATTTCATGGTAGGTGTTTCAAAAAATTCAAGATCCCTTCAAATGTCTCTGGATGGGAAGAGAAAGCAGCACGTTCTGCCCTAAAGCTTCAAAACCTAAATCCAAGTGAATAAACATACAGAATTGTTTTGGTTGGAAAAGATCTCCAAGATCATCCAGTCCAACCATCAGCCTAACGTCACCGTGGCCATTAAACCACATCCCCAAGTGCCATGGCCACACGTTTCTGGAACACCTCCAGGGATGGTGACTCCACTACCTCCCTGGGCAGCCTGTGCCAATCCCTGACCACTCTTGCAGCAAAGAAATTTTTCATAATCTCCAGCCTAAACCCTGGCATAATTTCAGGCCATTTCCTCTCTTATCACCTGATAGCAGGGAGAAGAGACCAGCCCCCAGCTCACTGCAACCTCCTTTCAGGGAGCTGTAGAGGGCAATGAGGTCTCCTCTCAGCCTCCTCTTCTTCAAACTAAGCTCTCCCAGGTCCCTCAGCTGCTCCTCACCAGCCCTGTTCTCTAGAGCCTTTGTTGCTCTTCTCTGGATACACTCCAGCAACTCAGTGTCTTTCTTGTAGTGAGGACTTTCTCTTGTTTTGCCTGTTCATTGTCACATGCACCGAGGCAGCAGCAATTTCAAGACTGGGTTTCTAGCCTGCACTCTAGCCTGATGTCTGGGATGTTCCAAGAGCTGCTGTGGCCATTCACAACTGTTAATCCTTCAGCATTTTACAGAGGGAGGTCACAAGAGCTGTTGGCTGGAGCACTCGGAAGACTGCTTTAGGCTTTGGGATAGCAAATTGCCAGTTTGGAGCATTGTTATAAAGCCAGGAACTGCTATAAATAAAAAGCACTGAAATGGAAGCTGAATGGAAGCTGTGCTGGAGGAGCTGGTTCTATTTACAGTGAAGTATTATTGTTCATCTTGACTTTTAGTCTAAATAGACAGTAGACTACAGAAGAAAGCAAGCAGTGTTGCCCAGTCGTGTTCTTCAGGTCTGGGACACTGGAGCAACTCCTTTGAAAGGCAGTCTAAACAAAATTGATGCATGGATCTTGCTAAGAATTCTTCAGCTTAAATGCCTTCCATTGGGTTCCTCTAGGGTTGTGCTGCTTACACTGGAAAAATGTGCAAACAGTTTTAGTCAAATCGCCTCTAGGCAATTGGCATTTGTGACTGAGAGCTGAAGGAGATTTCTGGGGAGTTTCCTTTGCATTGCTTACATTGCATTGGATATTCCTCAGGGAGGATTTTTAGATTCTGAACTCAGGTTTGATAGAATCATGGAATGGCTCAGGTTGGGAGGGACCTCGGAGGTCTTCTGCTCCAACCTCCCCACCATGGGCAAAGACATCTCTCAGTTAGACTCAGCTGCTCAAGGCCTCATCCAGCCTGGCATTGAACACCCTCCGGGAGGAGGCAGCCACAGCCTCCCTGGGCAGCCTGTTCCAGAGTCTCACCAGCCTCATACTGAAGAACTTCTTCCTAATCTCCAGTCTAACTTTTCTCTCCTTCAGCTTCAAACCATTCCTCCCTGTCCTGTCTCTTGACACCCTCATGAAAAGTCTCTGCAGCCTTCCTGTAGGAACCCTTCAGCTATTGGAAGGCAGCTCTAAGGTCCCTCCTGGAGTTTTCTCTTCTTCAGGCTGAACACCCCCAGCTCCCTCCGCTTATCCTCATAGCAGAGGTGCTCCAGTCCTTGGATCATCTTTGTGGCCCTCCTCTGGACTCTCTTCAACAGTTCTGTGTCCATCTTATGATGGGGACACCAGAACTGGAGACAATACAAAAACCCCTGTTTGTGTGTGGCTGAAAGGATATGTTTTCCTCTAAGAGAATAAGAATTGCTACTCCTTCCTCTTGGAAGTTTAATACTGATAACGTCTTTAGCCTCTTTTCCCTCTTGTGCAAGTGAATTGATTTATCTATGCTGTGGAATGACTTAAAAGTGCCTGAATATATGCACTGAAGATGTTTAACAGATACTTAATGTAGGACCCATAGGTCCTACAGAGTTTCCCCAGCCCTCTCCCAGTGATCCGGGCCAGGATACACTGATGTACTGTGACAGCAAAGAGTATTAAGCAGCCTTACATTGGTCAGGTCGCAGCTCAGCTGTTTCCACCTGTGCTTGTATGATGAGAAGGTTTGGGAAATCCTTCCCCTGGTTGTCTCCATTAGAGGCAGTGTGGCAGTTTCAGCTTAGAGTGGTTAGGTGGCTCCTACAGCTCTTAGAGAAAATGGTACTTGTGAAGAATCATTGCAAAGCTGCTGCTGTGCAAGACTATGCTCTTAAAAATCAGTTATGGGGCATGTCACAGATTGATTGCTGAATTTGGCACTGTGGCAGGCATCTTCACACGTGGACAGAAGAGGGTAGAGAGGCTCTTTTCTCGTGTTTAGGCTGCTTCTTTAAAACAAGAACTGTGAGTTTTGGGGGAAGGCAGGAGAAGAGATGCTTGGATTATTTTTCTGTTTCATTATGGAGTAAATTAAAGGAAATTTAGGTGTCTCCTTCTTAGTCATGAAAACTTTGAAGGGCATAACATGACCAAAATGTTTAGGTCTTTTCAGATATAGAAGTGGCAAGAACCTCCCCAGGTAGACAAAAGAGTTCTGTAAAGTCAACACTTCAGATGAAGTATCTTTGCTAATATCTCCCAGCTTTGCTGCATAAAGAAGCGTTAGACAAATACCTTCAGTTCTAGTTTGATTCCCTGGCAGTTTTTCCAGTGAAGCAGATGCCCTTTGTCTAGAGATCTGCAGTATGTTGTTGGTATTCCTTGGGGAAAAGAGCAGTTCACATGTAATCTTCATTAAGGGGCCCCATCCAAAGCTGCCAGCAAAGCCGAGGAAAGCCTTGGAGCTGGAGCTGCGCATGCTGTGGGGCTTGCCTCCCCTGGCACCTGCATCCTCTACAATGCGCACATGCTCGGTTCTTTGTTTCTCGTGCCTTTTCTGAAGCCGGCTGCTTTGCAGACATCTCCTTTGCTTTGGTTTTAGTTTGCTTTGGCTGCTTTCCTCTCCTTTTTATTATTAAATGCATTTTCAAGCATGCTCTAATGTCTGCTGTTAACCCACTTCTCAGCCCAGGGCCGGACTCGACCATCGAGACGAATCTCCTTCTCCTTCAGCATCTCTCCACTCATTCCTAAGTCTAAAACTCTCTTTTCTATTGGCTCTTCTTCCAGTGATGATGAGGAGGAGTTGGATAGTAAGTAATTGTTTTCTGTGCATTGCAGCCATTATGGGTGGACACAAAGGCAAATCTGGTGTTCTGCTTTAGCTCTTCAAGTTTCACCTTGCGAACACTGAACTAACTTTTCCGATCGCATTATGTCTAACAGCATTATCTTAGTCCTGTGTCTGAATGCTAACCGGTGGCAGAATAAAAGGGATATAATCCAAAGTCTTCTACATCAGCACCATCGTGTCTTACCTGGTTAGTTTTGGTCTGTATCCAGGTGGCAAATACCATCATCTGCCCCTCTGACCAGCAACAGAGTCATTAGCTTTTGATTAAAACCACAATACTTGTCTTGAGATTGGTGCAGTAGAAGAGGTAGGTGGGAGTGAGTGCATTGCTTGCTGGAACTAGGAGGAAAGAAAACTGATACTGAATTGTGAAAATCTTGGTTGTCACTTCAGTTTCCCTGCTGAGCAAAAAGCTTCTATTGCAGCCAGACACCTTGAATCATTAAGGTGTTCAAATCCAGGTCCTCATATTAGAGTCAGAATAGTTTTGTTGGGAAACAGATGAGTGTTTAATGGTAGCTGTTTTTCCTCCTCTGAACTCTGTTGCTAAAAGGAACCCAACAAAGGCAGAAGATTGAATTAAAGTCATTTAGACTCTTCTTGTTTTTTTCATGAAATGGTCTTATCAAAAATAGTTGAAAATGTTTCCTCTTTCCTAAGCATGTTTTATTAGACTGTTGAAAGAGACCAGAGCAGATAATTCTCTAAAAGAAAATTCAGAGCAGCTGCATTAGTTGGTTCAAATCAAAGGTTTGCAAGGAAGCTGACCCACATCCCTTGTGTCCATGCCGGGATGAGGAGATTTGCTTTCCAATCCTACTGATTTGGGTTGCTTCCTGAATTAAAAACTCTCACTGTTTGTGTTCTAGATACTTTAAATTCTCCTCCTTTCCATTCCCAGTCTTCACTGTGAATTTGTCCCTTCCTGCAAGACAGTCCTGTGCTCTTCCCAGGTGTAATACCTACCCACTTCCATAGTAAAGCTCCTTCCTCCATCCCCTTTGCTCTGTCCTCTTCTCCCTTTAGTAAAACTCACAATTCAGCCTTCCTGTAGGATCCCTTCAGGTATTGGAATGCTGCTGTAAGGTCCCCCCAAAGTCTTTCTTCTCTATACTGAACAACCCCAGTTGCCTCAGCCTATCCTCATAGCAGAGGTGCTCCAGCCCTTGGATCATCTTTGTGGACAGAGGATCATCTTTGCCTCTGGTATCAAGTGTAGGTCTGTTGCATTTACCCTCAGCTTTAATATGTTAATGGAATTTGAAAGCCAGCATCGGTTTTCTTACAGTGTGTGTGGAGAAGCTGATTCTTGACCTTCAAGCTAGGACTGCAATCAGTACGTGTACAGAGTGGGTTTTGGAGTCCTGGCAAAGTCCTGGCAGAGTCCAGTGACTCTGGAGAGAGCCCTCTGTGTCCTCTGGATGCTGGTTTGTCAGTGTTCTTCAGTGGTTCTGGTAAATGATGTCAGCTTCCCAGCATGCTCTAAGTGTGTCGCCAAGCAGGTTCCTCGTGGCATAAAGAGGATTTGTGTCACTGGCAGGGCTTCAGCCTCCTGTTGAACATCAGACTTTCCTCAGGCACAGTGTTTGGTGACTCAGCCCTAGGCTGGTAATGTTCTGTGGAGAAGGGAAATAAGGCTTCCCTTGTTTCCCTTCAGGATTCTGGTGGGAAAATGAACTATAATTTCATCAAGCAGAAACGTTGGATACGTGAAACCCGGATGTGTCGTACAACAGAGTCTTTCTAGTAGTGTATAAATAAAAGCTTTGTGGCAGAACTATTCTCCTTTATACCTGTTCTCATGGAATTGGCACTTCTGATTCAGATACCCTGACTTGCCAGCACATGTAACAGATGCCCACCCTTCACGTGGTGGCTGAGGAATGGTAAGCACACTAACCAGGCTTTCACCTCGGCACCTGATCTGAGAGCACCTAAGGATACAGGGAACAGGCTTTATCCTGAGTACACGAAATCTATTCTAAACACTCACTTCTGGAAAACATTTCCTCTTCCCCTCAAACTGTCCAAATGTGCAAACTCTGGTTTTAAGATCAGTGAGCTAAGGCTGCAGTCTAACATGTCGCTTCCCCCTCCCCCTGATCTCTTGCAGGTACGCAGGCGTTTGGCGGCCCCACGGGTTCCCCAGTTCAGAGGTACGGTGTTCTGGGGGTACCACCTCTCTTCTGGTAGGACTTCTGCTGTCACCCTAAACCTTCCTGGCACTTCAGCTGAAATCACAAGTTGTCAGGCTTGTGAAAATCGCTCCTGTATGTCCAAAGGCTGAAGAATATTCTAGGTGATAGAATATGAAAGTCTGTTGTAGGTCCTATATCTAACAGGACTGTGTGTTTACTCAGAGCTAGTAACATACCAGATTGTCTGTTGTCAAACAATATCCATTTACTCTGAGCTATATTTTACACTCAGAGTGGTTGTTCCTCCTTTTGGTTAATTCTGTGTTTCTGTAACAAAGGCCAAAAACTACCATGGTTTTGTGCATTTCTTTTCACCCTTGCAAGCTGTAGGGAGCAGATGGCCTTTCATAGTGCTTCCCTGGAGGAAGGATGTTTGTGGCACCAGAGGAGCCAAGTGTCTGATCTTTGTGTCACTCTGATAGCTTCAGCTTTATTTCTTGACTGGAAGGCTCTCATTCTCTGCTCACTGTTGTTTTCTTCTTCATTTGATTTGTCTTTCTGTTGTGCTTTTGCTTTGCATTCTACTTCCCACTGACAGACTGTGTCCTTTCCTTTAATGCAGTAATAATTCCCTCTGTAATTTCTTATTCTTCCGTAGAGGCTGAAGAAGTCATCAGCTTGTGCATGTAAGGACTGTCAGAAAATATCTGGCCTCTCAGCAATGCCTAAATTAATACAAATAACCATTGCTGATTATTACTTGGTATTGTTATTTCTCAGGGGAAGCTTTGCAGACAGCATGGTTTCTGTTAAAGATGCTCACTGCCTTTGCAGAGTTCATTAAGTTACCTTAACTGGAAGGAGATTTCTCTCAAAGGAAGCCTGCATGTCTGTCCCTTTCTGTCTGGAACATCAATGATTAAATGACTGTTACCTGCAAGCACTGGCCATGTAAATGGGCAGCTGCTGCCAGCTGGTTAGTGGCTGTTTGGCTATGGGAGCAGCAGAGGGTGCTATGGCAGGATTTGGGAGTGAAAGTTGCCTGTAAATATGAAAGGATTCCTTGAAATGTATGGCAAAGCATGGGACTGGGATTTTGTCTTCACTTTGTGTGGCCAGCAGGAGCAGGGAGGTCATTCTGCCCCTGTACTCAGCACTGGTTAGGCCACACCTTGAGTCCTGTGTCCAGTTCTGGGCTCCTCAGTTTAGGAAAGATGTTGACTCACTGGAACATGTCCAGAGAAGGGCAACAAAGCTGGGGAGGAGTTTGGAGCACAGCCTTGTGAGGAGAGGCTGAGGGAGCTGGGGTTGCTTAGCCTGGAGAAGAGGAGGCTCAAGGGAGACCTTATTGCTCTCTCCGACTCCCTGAAGGGAGGTTGTAGCCAGGTGGGGGTTGGTCTCTTCTCCCAGGCAACCAGCACCAGAACAAGAGGACACAGCCTCAAGCTGCACCAGGGGAGGTTTAGGCTGGATGTGAGGAAGAAATTCTTCCCAGAAAGAGAGATTGGCCATTGGGATGTGCTGCCTGGGGAGGTGGTGGAGTCGCCATCACTGGAGGTGTTTAGGGAGAGACTGGATGAGGCACTTGGTGCCATGGTTTAGTTGATTAGATGGTGTTGGGTGATAGGTTGGACTGGATGATCTTGAAGGTCTCTTCCAACCTGGTTAATTCTATTCTATTCTGTTCTGTTCTATTCTGCCTTCTTTTGTATAACACTGTAAGGCAACCCATTATATAATAAATTCATTCCTTTATTTATATCTATTCATTTAATAGATGCTTTGGGAGGGGAAAAAACCCAACTAAAGCAACTTCTTCCTTTTTTGATTGCAGCATATCTGAAGAAAGCAGCAGTGTCCCCACTGGAAAAGGTGTAACAAAAGTCAGCCGCACCTTCAGCTACCTCAGGAATAAAATGTCCAGCAGCAAGAAGAGCAAAGTAAGTGCTGCTTGTGATTTATGCAGCTGTAAAATGACCACAGGTGGCAGAGATGAATTCTGCATTTCAGTGTGTTGCCACAGGGTGGTATTTATGTCTGTGCCTGACTCTCTGTGCTGTTTCTTTCTTCTTGTTAGTGGGGTTATGGGGAAAAGCTACGCAGGAAATCTTAGCACCCCGAAGTTGAAATGCATCTGGGATGTGTTTTCCTGGGTTTGCTTCTTTTCCTCCTCATGTATTATAGAGTCTAGATTGTGCTATATCATGAGCTATGTCTTGCTTATGGGTCTTCTTTTCACAAAACCTGGGAGTGCTTATTAAAATGAGGACAGAAGGTGTAAGAAGGCACTGGCTGCCAAAGGGCATATTGTGTTTCCCCTTTTATTTTTACCTTTGCTCCCAAGTTCCTATGCACTGCTGGCAAAGATGATTATACTTTTAGTGATGGCTAATGTTTATATTTTCCCTTTTTTTTTTCATCCTTAAACCCCTGGGATTTAATTTGCTGAAGCTGAAACTCGGCTCGGCACAGGTGAATTTCCTGGGAGCATCATTGGTTGCAGAAATAGTTGCATTACTGCTGAATACTTCACACAGACAGACTGTTGTTGCCTTAGATTTTTCCCTGAAGACAGATATGTTGGGGGAGCTTTGGCTTGGTTGCATTTTTCGTTTGAATCTCACCACAGTTTATCTTGTCTGACAAAAGCTAAGAGCACCATACCTCAGTGGGCAATATGTATTATATAGTTAGGTAATGTGTAGCTAATGTGTTGCTAAAGACTATTGGAAAGCCCCTGAGACACATGATTAGCTAGTCTAATGAGTGTTTGTATAGCAAACAAAACATTGCCTCCAGTTCTGGTGTCCCCAGCATAAGAAGGACACAGAGCTGCTGGAGAGAGTCCAGAGGAGGGTCACAAAGATGACCCAAGGGCTGCTGGAGCACCTTTGCTATGAGGACAGGCTGAGGGAGCTGGGATTGTTCAGCCTAAAGAGGAAAAGACTCCAGGGGGACCTTAGAGCTGCCTTCCAATAGCTGAAGAGATCCTACGGGAATACTGCAGAGGGACTTTTCATGAGGGTGTCTGGCAGTAGGAAAAGGGTTTGAAGCTGAGGGAGAGTAGGGTTGGGCTGGATCTGAGGAAGTTCTTCAGTACAAGGGTGGTGAGACTCTGGAATAGGTTGCCCAGGAAGGTTGTGGATGCATTCTCCCTAGGGGTGTTCAAGGCCAGGTCGGATGAGGCCTTGAGCAGCTGAGTCTAGTTGAGAGGTTTCCCTGCCTGTTGTGGGGAGGTTGGAGTAGATGATCTCGGAGGTCCCTTCTAACCCTAAGCTATTCCATGATTCTGTGATAATATGGCATAATGAGCATTGTGCCTATCATAGAATCAGGCTGGGTTGAAGCATGCCTGTATGGGAGGGTCTCACTTCATTTCCACAAGCAAACTGGATTTTAGCCTTCCCCCAACAGAAGCAGTTGGTGTTTCAGCCTGAGTGTTCCTCTGAAGTTGGGTTGATGTAGTCTTGTGGTCCAGCACACATTTAGATGCACATTTTTGGAAGATTGCATCACCTTTGCAATGAGGTAGCAGCTGTTGTGAGATCAGTCATCCTAGCACTCAGTTCCTCTTTAATGGATCTGCCTTTTAAAGATGCAAGCTGCAAGTGCCAGCAACTCAGAGCTGCTGAGCTGGTCCTTGCTAGAAAGTACAGTGTAAAATGCAATACAATAAAACACATAAAATACAACAAAACAAAAATCTGTTTGCATAGAAAACTGTGCAAATATCTACAGAGAAGATATGGATTGTTTTGAACAGCCTGTGAGTCAGACTTGGAATTAACTGGTTCTTGGCTTCCAACTCACAATCTCCAGAGCAAGAACTGGAAAGAGATATCTGGATAGGTATTGAGAGATCTAATTGGGACAGGGAAGAAAATGAAGCAGAAATTCTTTGAGATATTTGCTCTGCTTTTGCTAAATAAGGGCAAGCCTGATTTCAGTGATTTCATGACTAAGGTAAATTCCACCAAACACTGCAGTCAGCAATTGTCCAGCTGTGTACTAAATGTCAGGCCTTCAGTTTCTCAGGTGAAGAGCTGAGATAACAGATTTCTGTAGATCCTCAAAGGCAGCTGAAGTCATTTTCAGGTGTAAAATTCGGTGGAATTTTCTGGGGAAACTTTTCATAGCAGGAAAAATACCTCAAAAATACTCATGTGAAAAGAGTGGTCAGGGACTGGACCAGGCTGCCCAGGGGAGGTGGTGGACTCACCATCCCTGGAGATGTTCAAGCAATGTGTGGACATGGCACCTTGGGACATGGTTTAATGGCCATGGTGGTGTTGGGTTGATGGTTGGACTCGATCTTAGAGGTCTTTTCCATCACAACCAATTCCATTATTATTGCCTCTGATAAAGATTTTTTACCAAATCCCAAGAAAAATATGCACTGGAAAAAATGCAGCTCATACCAATCCTGCTACTTTTACTAGCAACTGCAATTTCTACTCTGCTGGCAGGGGAATGTTTGTGTTCCACACGTGTGTAGGGCTTCAGCTGTACACGTAAAGAGTTTAACTCAGAGATTCTTGGGAACACTGATTTCTCAGAAGCGTTATGGCTGGTGGAAACCTGTAAGAGTTAAAAACAACCACCCTTAAAAGAGGAAGTTGGACAGGAAGAGTTGGTTTGTGCTGCTTTCTGGCTGTCAGGAGAGAGACAGCCTTCAGCTTCTTTCCAGCTAATTTTTCTCTCCTTTTCTCTAAGCCCTCAGCAACACACCACGAGGTGAACCACAAAATGAGCCCCTCTGAGCCTGCTAGTGGCAGCAGCTCTTTATGAAAATGATGCAAACAGACAGTTGGGGAAAAAAACAAACACATCCTGCATATAAAGAGGTGTTTTTGGAGAGGACACTGATAGAAGTTTGGGGGCATTTACCTATGGTCTGGCATTGTGTTGTTTGTGGGGGGATTAGTCAATGGGTCTGTTGAAACCAGCTGCATGCACTGCTTCACGTTTCTGAAGTCTAAAAGGTGCTGGATCTGTCAGCTAGAAAAAAAAAGATAGCTGCTCATTTTCTTCATTTTTGGTACAGAGTTTCTGGGAAGTGACGACACAAAACCCACCAGGAGTAATTTCTCCTTTTCCTTCGCTTGGGCACTTATTAGGCAGTGCTGCAGCAGTGTCTGTAGGAAGAGTGTTTGAGAGGAGACTGGGACTGGGAGACAGGGGGAATGTTTGTGTCCTGTAGAGCAGGAGGAGTGCAAACAAGTGAAACCTTTCTGTCTGGGAAATCTTCTGCAGCACTTTGCTGAAATACTACATAGCAACACTGAGGTATGTTAAAATCCACTTTTTCTGTCTCTCAGGCCTCACAGAGGGCTTGATTTATCACCCTCTCTGCCTTTTAAATGGGTGGTCTTGTGTTGACTTGCGACTTCTCAAGTGTTAATCCCATCCTTTCCTGCCTGTATTTTTAGGTTTGGGAGGTTTTTTTAGCAGTGGATGCTAGGGTAGGGCAAGATGAAAGCAATAGCAAAGTCTCTAAAATCATCTTCAAGGAAGTCAGCAGCAATCCTCTGGCCCTCCCCCTTTGCTCAACTCCTCTCTGCCTGCCACCCCCGGGCCAGCTCTTGGCCGGTTGGGATGGGCTGATGCTGGTGGGGAGAAGCTCTCCTGCCTGCAGGGGAAGGATGTCGATAAAGTGGAATAGATTTGCTGAAGTACCCCAAGTAACAGTGAAGCTGGTAGGACTGATGCATTGGGAGGTAAGAGCTTTGTGGTTATTTCAGAGCAGGGTTTGCTGCTGCAGCCTGCAGTGTTACTTACGGGACCCTGCAAGCGAGCTGCGGTGTCTGTCAGCGCGGGTTCAGCTCTTGAAGCTCTGTTTCAGGTCACACTGGCAGCTCTGATACCACAGGAAAACTGCTTTTTCTTTTACTGTCCTTTAAAAACAAATAAAAGTTCTATTAACTGTCACAGAGGGGAAAAAAAGAGAAAACAACTCACTTTCAAACCTTGTGTTTGAGCAGCATGGCTGGCAGCCCCTCTCTGAAGCTTGCTGTTTCCTCCTTCAAAGTGGTGCACTCGTTTCCTGTTTTTTCCTGGGCTTGCTCAGCTTTAATTAAAAAGGTTTTTTTGCAGTGATACTTATGAAGACAAGATATTATTTCAGGCTAGAATTACTGGACTTTGCATTAAATACCAGATAAATTTAAAATAGGGGATGATGAATCTCCTTTCCAGCTTTTTAAGCATGTGACTTGCAGGATCTGCCTTGAGTGTAGAGTGATCTTTTCTCCTGGGTCCTAGCAGTGAAGGAACACTCCAGGCATCAATTTGATATCATGAGCCAAGGACTAAAATGGAGACTTTTAGTACTTGACTTCTGCCAGGCTGGACATGGTTGAAGGTGGGCAGGTAGAAGCTGTGTGTTCTAGCTCTTGACTTCTGCCAGGCTGGACATGGTTAAAAGTGGGCAGGTAGAAGCTGTGTGTTTTAGCTCTTGACTTCTGCCAGGCTGGTTAATGGTTAATGGTGGGCAGGTTGGGGATCTGGAGGTTTATGTGGAGTAGTGATTCCAGCTGATAGCTCAAAGGAGGCAAAGATTAGCTGCAAAGCAAACTCTTCCTGGCAGATTTTCTGCTTCACCCAGGATTATTCCATACAGTAACACTCCTGTATTTTGTTATTTGTAGAACAAAATAGTGTTTAGGGTGAGTAAGTAGATTTCTCTTTATGAGTCTTAGCATGGAGAGACTCTGATGTTGGCTTTTTACCTGGGATGTGTTGGGACAGGGGAAAACTTAGGCTGACTTACTAATTGTTTGAGTGTCATCAAAGTCTTAAAAGTTTCCCTACTGGTGACTGCAGAGTTCAATACCTCATTTAACTGCTTCATGGCAGTTGCTCACATGGGCTGCTCTGCAGCTCACTGATATTTAGGCTGTGACAGTATTGAGCAGAGGGCCCATGGCATATAAATAACCAAATGGGAAGATAAGCTCACAGAACCCTTTATCAGTTTCTGGTTAAGCTTCTCTTTCAGACGCTGTGAAATCTGCATCAACAGTTAGAATGCAGTTTTGGAGCTGAACTGTGTGGTAAACATTTTGTAGGGTGGCACGTATGTGCCATGGTGGCTATAATTCAGATTGGAGTTCTTCTCTGGAGTTCCCTTTAAAAATTCTTTGGGGAAATTCCAAATCCACCAAAAGCTTCAGGGGGGAAATGTTTCAAATATTTAATAGTTAGCATTTTCTATCTAAGGTAGCAATGGAAAGGTAAGGAAAACTCTGCTAGAAGTTTGAGAAGCTGGCTGTGCTTGTCATCTTTCCAAAGCTGAGTAGTCCAGAGGTTCAACCACGGCTCGCTGAAGATGAGACAATCTTTTCTGGTGTTGCTGTTGTTCCTCAGCCTTCCTGTGATGCCATATTTTGAGAGTTTGTGAAAGACCCATTTCCCTAAAAAGCTTCATATAGTTACTTGGAGCTCCATAGAACTGTAGGAAAAAGTTGCTTATCAGAAAGAAAACAGAGGTGGAAATATCCTGTCTGTGCTGCTGTACAGGCACCAAGGAGGAGCTTGTGTTCTCCACTAAAAAATGCAGTTGAAAAGCACAAGTCTGAGGAGCTGGCCTTAAAAATGAACTGTGTTGAAGGTTTGATAGACATTACATGTGGTGGTTGCATTTCAAATGATACATTGAGAGTGCTGAAGACAAGAGGGGAGTCACTAAACCAAGGAAATGCTAAAGAAAGGTGGGAGAAGATAGCTGCCATTAGAACAGACTCCATTTCATCTGTGCTGGGGAGATCCCTGTGCAGAAGGGATTCAGTGGTATGTTAATCCACATCCATGGGGGCTGCAAGCTGGGTTTTCTTAACAGAGAGCTGTGCAGACACGTGAGTTACTGTTAAGGTGTGTGCAGATTGATATCCTCAGAGTGCCAAAGGCAAGCACTGAAGAATTTGGAGCTAGAGAACTGGAAAATCACAAGGCTCTTGTTCACTTTCTCTCGGCAGGAGAAAGAGAAAGATAAAGAGAAGACTAAAGAGAAGGACAAAGATTCCAAGGAGAAGGAAAAAGATAAGAAGCTGTTAAATGGACATCTCTTCACTGCAACCTCTGTTGTAGCCCAAGCAACCTGTTACCACTGTATGAAGCCTTTCAATAAGGATTCGTACTACTGTGCAAGTAAGTCAGAGATAGTTTCCCCCTTCTTTCTGTTTCTTGTGAGAAATGCAAACCTTTTGCTTTAATTTCCTCTTGCTTTAAGGATGTGGGGGTGGGATGGAGACTGGAGATAGTGATTCACAGAGCAGCACCTTGCCTTGTGGAACTTGGACTGAAATGAGTTGTGGCTGCAAGGAGGTGTCCTGCCACCTCCTTCCTAGCCCATTGTCAGACATCCCAGTAGGGTTCTGTGCCCCTGCTTGTTGGGATTTATCAGTCAGCTGGAGGATTGTAGTTATTTCAGCTGCATGTTAGGGGTTGGGGCTGAGGTGCTTTGTCAAGAGGTATTTCTGATAGCAAAAAAAAAAAGCTGTTCCATCCATCTGGAGTGTATTGTTTCAGTTCTCTGAGCCACTGTTTCAGTGAGCCCTCCATCAGAACAGCATGATACAAAAAGGAACACCAGCCCTCTTCTCCCTTTGTATGTGAAATCGTGTCACAGAGCAAATGGCAGCTACCTGTGTGCGTGTGAAGTACGTGCAGTACAGTGCAGGCAGCACAGGAAACCCAGCGAAGAGCTTCTGTGAGAGTAGTGGTTTTGTTCTCTTTTCTCATCAGTTACTCATGCCTGTAGCTCAGTAAGCTCAGCAGAGTCTGTGTGGTCAGATCCAGAACAGTGTCTGGTTTACACAGCAATCCAAAGCTACAGACCCATGCAGGCAAAAAGTCCTTTCCCCAGGGCTCTCTCCTCCTCACTGTTCTCTGACTCCACTAAGCCTAGCGATGAGTTGAAGCATGGATGGGAAGGGCTGCCAGGCTGGAGCAGGAGGCTCTGTCTCTCTCTGCTCCTTCTGGTGCATGAGCAGTGTGTAAAACCTCTCCAGTGAGTAGGGGAAGGAGCAGCCAGTTGAATCCCAAACACCAGTTCTGAGTTTCCTGGAAGAGAAGAGATTGCAGCCAAGTTGTTTGCATCAGACACGCTCTGTGTCAGCCTGATGGGAAATGGAAGACCAACAATTCCAAGCTCTCAAGTGTATCCTTTCCCTTTTTCCACTTTCATTTTCTTAACAGCTTCTAAAGCCACCTAGACAATCAAATACGCCCTGATAGAACTTTCTGTGTCCTAATGAGTTAAAGCAATCCAACAGTGTCACATGTTTTAGATGTTCTCTCATCATCTTTCAAGGTACAATAGAAGATTGCTGGAAATTTTCTGCACTGGCCAGAAAACGAATGCCACAAGGAAAGTTTGGTCAGGGCCCATGTTGTAAACTCACACCTGAAAGTGGTCCTTTTCCCATCACATGTTAAGATCAGCCATCAATCAGCCCTGGAGACTGACTGATAACCAGCAGCAGAGGCTCTGTTGCTCTGGTGGTGGTGTGGAATCTTCTTTCCTGCAGAAGTGACAGTGCTTTACTGCTGCCGTCCCTGCTCTGTCTTGCCCGTGGATGATGTTTTATTAATGCCTTTTGAAGTGCTGGATCATTTCAATTTAGTGTCCCAAGTGCTGAAAGATTTAGCATGTTCTAAAACAAACAGGCAACCAAAAAAACCCTCATTTTTAGTAGCTCACTGCCTGGTCTTTATTTTATTTGCTATCAGTGATGTGAAAAAGAACCTCTTGGGGGTTTTATTTTTAATACTGGTGCTACAGTGGACATGCAGCAACTTCCTGCCTGCTGAAGAGCTGGAGGAACAATGTACCTGAAACCATTTTTTTTTAATCTGAAAGGAAAAAACAATCATTATGAAGTGATGCATACCAAAGAGGCTGTCAAGGCTTGGCTGTGAATTTAATGGTTCTGAATTGTTTCACTGCCTCTTTTCATGCACCAGAAGCAGGCTGTGTCCCTCTTCCTTGTTTGATGTGAAAAGTGATAGAGCTTGTGGGTTTTGCAAGAAGCAGCAGGTTTCTCTCTTCTGTCTTTCTTGCACAGGAAATTGTGAGATGGCAACAGGCTAGCAACGCCCTGTGGCCTTAGCCTTGCCTCTCTCAGAACACCAGAATTACTGGCTTAGGTTGAGCAGGCTCAAGCACAAGAAGTTTTAGGAATGTGAGCATATTTTGTTGTTCTGGGCATCAAATTTTTCCTTTCATATTTCTTCTAGAAATAATTCAGAACTGGATGCTTACAGCATAAGGTGCACTTACTGTGTTAGTGTTAAGTCTTGCCACGAGCGAGTGGAAATAACAGGTTTCCCCTAAGCTACTCCGTCTCATCTGTGAGCGTTTCAGGTGTGAGCTTTCCTTTGTCAGCAGAGTTAAAGCTCCAAATCCAATGATCAGTTACTAGGGGAAAAAATAAAATCAATTTTAATCCTTTTTAAAAACTTTGATTCCCAGAAATCTGCTGGCAGAGTTCATGGGCAGAGTCAGGGCGTTCTGACGAAGATGCAGTTGTTGCTCTGGTCTGTCTGCAGCCTAGGGTGGTGCTAAAGCTCTTTGCGTTGGTAAATGTCGTGGGTTTGAAGCAAAGCAGTGGCTTCAGCCTGGTTTTCAAGAGGAAGTCCCAACCTCACAGACATGGTCACCTGGCAGAGCCTTCTGTTACTTGTTCTGATAATCCTGTAGTACAGTAGCACTTTCTTGTGCTGTAGATCTTGGCTGTGCTATGTCTGAGGTTATGTAAATGAATTTTCCTGCTCTTTTCCTGTCTTGTGGATCCTTATCTTGATAAGAACAGGGTTTGTGTTTTCAGACAAAATAGTGGCCCTACCATTGCTTTCTGATTCTGTCTCTTCCTTCTGCTTTCAGCTTTTTTTTTTTTTCCCCAGAAGAATAGCTAAGTCCTTTCTCCTTTTGAGTTGAAGATCCATTAGGACCTTGGCAACACAACCTTGCATTGATTCTATTTTGTATTACTATTATTTTTTAAACAGAATTTGCTGTTAAATTCCATGATGACACATTGCAGTAAAAGGTTAATTATCTAGGAAAGCTGCCTGTCTCTCAGTATCTGTAGCTACTCATGTAAACCACAATGATGCCCAAAAGTTGTGCAAGATAACAGTGTGGATTACTAACAGCAAAAACTGACCTGGTTTTTTGGGTGGGTTTTTTGTTTAATTGGTCATTGTTTCATTTTACTTTTGACAGACTGCAATGCAATTGTTCACAAAGGCTGTAAGGAGAGTTTTTCTTCTTGTGCAAAGGTCAAAATGAAGGTAAGAGATTTCTGCTCTACTGAATCAACAAAGTTTATAAACAAGTTAGCATGCAGATGTTATATGTCTTGTGCCTTGTGCCCCGAAGTTTCGAGCTTGCTGGATAGAAACTTCAGCCCCTGTGCTAGAGAGAATGATTTCTCTGAGCTCTCTTGAAATTCCTCAGAACCATGTGTTCATAGAGCCATGGAATGGCTTAGGTTGGAAGGGACCTTAGAGTTCATCTCTTCCATAGGCAGGGACACCTCAACTAGACTCAGCTGCTCAAGGCCTCATCCAACCTGGCCTTGAACACTCCCAAGGAGGAAGCAGCCACAGCCTCCCTGGACAGCCTATTCCCGAGTCTCACCACCCTCCTCCTGAAGAACTTCTTCCTCAGCTCCAGTCTAACCCTACTCTCCCTCAGCTTCAAACCATTCCCCCTTGTCCTGTCTCTAGACACCCTCATGTAAAGTCCCTCTGCAGCCTTCCTGTAGGATGCCTTCAGGTACTGGAAGGCAGCTCTCAGATCCCTCCTGGAGTTTTTTCTTTTCCAGGCGGAACACCCCAGCTCCCTCAGCCTATCCTGATACCAGAGGTGCTCCAGCCCTTGGGTCATCTTTGCGGCCCTCCTCTGGACTCTCTAATCCACATATTGTGCCTGGGACTGTGTAATGCAGCATCATAATTATGTAATGCAGCATCATGTGTGTCTAATGCAGAATGAAAACTCTTAAATGGGTATTGCCCAGGGAGGTGGTGGAAGCCTTGTCCCTGGAGGTTTTTAAGGCCAGGCTGGATGTGGCTCTGGGCAGCCTGATCTAGTGTGAGGAGTCATGGTCTAGTCATGGGGTCTGTGGTGACAAGTTGGACTCGATGATCTTCGAGGTCTCTTCCAACCTTGGTGATACTGTGAGTCCCTGCCCATGGCAGGGAGGTTGGAACTAGATGATTCTTGAGGTCCCTTACAACCCTAACAATTCTATGATTCTACAACATATTATGTATGAGGAATGCAGAAAATGTATGCCTGCCTCAAATGTGAGGAACCTCTTCTGCACTGTGGTTCTCCCGGCATGTTAGTGTTGATACAGTCAAACTTTTCAGTTCTCTTCAGTGTTGCCACCACGTTCTCTGGTTATTTTCCTATTTCTCTGCACATTTCTCCACCTGTTATTGTGCCCATCTTGTTGATTGCATCTGGGGGGGGAGGTTGTGTCTTCGTGTCTGTCAATTTATTTGTTTATTTTGGGGGTTTATGTATAAATATATTAAAACAAATGTGCAGCAGAGAAGTGATCTGTTCTGAAAGAACTCAGGGAAAAAAACATGGCTTTTAAAAATGTTGATTACATGGCACAGTCTGATCAGAGAGGGGAGGAATAAATTACAGTGAGTTTCATTTTTCTTTCAGCCACAGAGAGGGATGCTGCAGGCACATGATACCTCTTCATTACCCACAGTCACCATGAGAAACAAAAGTAAGAAAACTTCCTTTTCCCTCTGCTTTGTATCTGCTGTGACAATTTATATTCAATATTATGAAAGAGAAGTGTTTCTCAGAGCAGGGATGAGAGCCTCTTCTGTGCACAAAAAAATACTGTTTGGCCTTTCAGAAGCTCTGCTGAAGCTGCACAGTTCATCCACTGCTGCAGCCTTCATCTAGCTTCAAGCAAATGTAAAGTCATCTCAGCTGCAGATTGACTGCTGTAGAGCTGAGCAGCCCACAAAGTCTGGCAAGTGCAGCCTATGTCCATGGGTGTCTGACACAGGAAAGAATCCAGCTATGAGTATTCACAGAAATGGTTACAAGTGGAGAGGATGCTTGTTAAAATACTAGTCTTTATTTTTTCTTTAACTTAAATAAGTCCTGTGGTTTGTAGTAGTAGAACCAGGAAGTTTGACATTTAAGAGGAGCAAACAAACTTTTCTTGGCTGCACTGAGATATACTCTGGAGAGCTACCCATTGTGACCAAGAGCAATGAAAAGGAGGGAAATAGCCCACATGGCTTTGGTAGTGCCATAATTTGATAAGCTGATTTAGTTATAGCTTGGAGATCACTATATGGAGCCACACTATGTGATGTGAATGGTATTTATCTTGAAATTCAGAAGTATTGTTCCAGAAAGCAGAAAAGATTTGAGGAAGGGAAGATCTGGAAATGATGTGAAAAGTTGAGTCTCAGGTGTGTGATAGGGCAGCGAGATGAGGGTTAGCATTTCTCTCTGCTATGTACTCATAGAGAAACCTTTCTCAGAAAGTGTGATCAGAAGGACAGGTACAGACCCAGGGAAGCTAAACAGCAACACAGCAGATTGCTGCATGTGATAATTTACCAAATAAAATTAAAGGCAGTGTCCCAAATGTGTGTTTGTGGACTTGCACATCCCCCCTAGACCTTTGAGCAGTGCAGGCAGTTCTGCAGAGGGGTCGATGTTCTATCCTTCATACAGCTGAGATCTCCAGGTGATGACTCTGGAGAGAGAAGGAAGTGAACTTCAGAGCCTAGTTTAAGTCATCACCATTGCAGTGAAGAAGGCAGCTGCACGAAGCTGACTTTTCTCCAACCCTTCCTTTGCAGGCTCCCAGCCGAAGGAGCGCCCCCGCTCTGCCATCCTTGCCCCTGATGAGAACACCGTGACCTCAATATTCAACAACAGGAGGTCACAGCAGACTGCAGCTCTTTCCAAAAGTGTCTCAATACAGAACATTGCAGGGTAAGGTCTCTCCCTGCACACCTGGCTACCTGTGTATTATCTGGCACAGCCAGCACAGAGAAATTCACATCTCGTTAAAAGTAAATTCATGTACACTGCTTTGTGTTAAAGGCACAAAAGAGGATCACAAAGGCAGAAATAGAATAGAATAAATAGAATACAATACAATAGAATTAACCAGGTTGGAAAAGACCTTTGAGATCATCAAGTCACCCAACACCATCTAATCAACTAAACCATGGTACCAAGCTCCCCATCCAGTCTCTTCCTAAACACCTCCAGTGATGGTGACTCTACCACCTCCCTGGGCAGCATATTCCAATGGCAAATCTCTTTTTCTATGAAGAGCTTCTTCCTAACATCCAGCCTAAACCTCTCCTGGCACAGCTTGAGACTGTGTCCTCTTGTTCTGGTGCTGGCCGCCCGGGAGAAGAGACCCCTCCCCAGCTTTGTTCACCTTATGTATGACACCATCACTTGTCCTCTGCACAATCTGAGTGTCTGTGGTAGTTTAGTCATGGCACGAGTTCAGAGGCATTTGTGTTGGCCTGGTTATACTCAAGGCTGATTCAGAGAGATACTCCTGGGCTCCAGGAGGCAATTCCCCTGCCTTGGGCTGCACACATTTGCAGTTCAGGTATAATACTAATTTTTGTTCCCATAAGGATAGGGTAGAGGAGCAGAGCTCCAGTTTTTATGGTGCTTTAGGACTGTGTTGTACATAATTAGTTGCAAAAAACCCAAACACCAACAACAGAGAAGAACATCTCATTTAGGTTTCCTACACTACCTGCATATTGAGCAGTTCAACATAGCATGGGAGTGACACAGAATCAGAGAATGGTTTGAGTTGAAAGGGAGCTCCAAAGGTCATTTAGTCCAACCCCACTGCACTCAGCAGGGACATCCTCAGGTAGCTCAGAGCCTTGGTCAAGCCTCACCTTGAATATCTCCAGGGATGGGGCCTCAACCCCCTCCCTGTGTAACCTGTTGCAGTGTTCTACCACCCTCATGGTGCAGAACTTGAGCCTAACATCCAATCTAAATCTGCTCTCCTCTCATTTCAAACCATTGTCCCTTACCCTGTCACTGAAGGCCTTTGCAAACAGTCCTTCCTCAGCCTTCTTGTACCCTTCAGGTACTGGCAGGCCACTATTAGGACACCCCAGAGCCTTCTCTTCTCCAGGCTGAACACCCCCAGCTCCCTCAGCCTGTCCTTGTAACTGAGGTGCTCTGATCATTTTTGTGGCCTCCTCTGTACCCGCTCCATCAGGGCCCTGTCCTTCCTGTGTTGAAGGGTCCAGAGCTGTACACAGTATTCCAGGTGAGGTCTCACTAAAGCAAAGTAAAGTTCTGGAGGTGTTCTGCACCATTTGTATGCCCTGGTAAAAATCAATTTTGATCCCTTTTTCTGATCTTTCTCAGAGCTAGCTATAAAGGCTCTTGGATAGCCTTTTGTGTTGCATTTTTGCAGTGCTTACACCAGGGACCAGGAGGAAGAGAAGTGACTGCAAAATAGAAAGTAATGGAAAGGAGTTATCCAACTTATAAAACATCAGGGGTGATTCTTTATAGATCACTCAGATCTTGCAGGTTGTTGAGTCCCATTAGAAAACTAGTAAATTAATTAGTCATTAGAAAACTAATAAATTAGTTAGAAAAATTAATGGAAGTCCATTTTTACACATAACAGTGCAACACTTGTTTGGTTTTCAGTTCATATCCTCATGCATTTCCTCTGTGCATTTGAGAGCAGATTTGGTTGGGGTCTTTTTTTATGTCATGAACAATCCCCTGTGTTCTGTTTCCCTGCAGAGTTGGGAATGATGACAACTTAATACACACTTGGAAATTCCTCTCTCAGTCAACAGACTCCTTACATAAAATCAGCCGGGTGAATGAGTCCATGGAGTCGCTGGTCGATGAAGGTGAGTGATCCCCATGGCACTTAGAGCAAAAGGAAGCTCTCAGTGCTGCTTTACAGAAACAGAGAATCCATTTTGGCATTTCACCAAGGGTTTTCTGGTGGACAATTCAAGTGCATTTATTTTAAGCTTAGAATATTAGGGCGAAAAACTAAACCAAAGCCCCACCAAACGGTTTCTGCAGCTTGTTGAATTGGGGGGAAACCATTTGGAAGGTTTCAGTTACAGCTGAGTTACTTGGCATTTAGCTCAGGGACCAACATTTCCTCTTTTCATCCTGCACCTCTGGCCCATTCATACAGCCACAAAGTTTGCACTCTGTCACCTCTTTCATGTTGATGCCTTGCATTTTGTGGTTTTCCCCAGAGTGGGGAAGTTAGAGGTAGGCTGTTTAGTTTGGGGAGCTGGAAAGTGAAGTCAGCTAAACTGACTGCTGAAGTATTTTAATGATTTTTTTTTTTAATCTATGGTGATTTTTTTTCAGGATATCAGCAGGGTTTTTTTATACCTTAGACAACATTTACCTGAAAATAGCAGAATTGTTTTAATCTCTTAAGGACTAAACACGGCCATGCTCATGGTGATTAGACAAAACCTCCCAGTTCCTGCACAAATGAGCATTCCTTCTTAAAAGACACATACGTGTGTGTAACGTGTGTGGTGTTCACTTCCACCTGCATCAGTTCTGGCTTTGTAACAGTGAAAACAGTGATCTCGGGTGGATCTGAGTTCCCTTGACTCCCTGATGTAAATGAATACCACCTGGGTGCTGTGTTGTCTTCTTTATCTGTGATGTTGTTGCATTGCAGATAAGGAATTTGTTGTCTTTTATGTGAGCTGGAATTTGGTATGGGTGAAAATGCTGACCTCGTTTTGTGCAGCTAGCAAGTAACCTTAAAAAAGGCTCAAATAACCTTTCAAAGTGCTTTTGATAACCTGCTCCTTAAATAGTTTAGTTTCATGTGATCATTTTTGTGTCAGTAAAGGACAATGTGTGATGAGAGAGCCTAAGCATAAATGAATCTTGGATGATGCGAGTTACCCACATCCTAATGGCACATTGCTTTGTAAAGGTGCAGACATGAACGAAGGACAGCTGATGGGAGACCTGGAATTAGATTCCAAGCAACTGGAGGCAGAATCCTGGAGCCAAGTAGTCGACAGCAAGTTCCTACAGCAGCAAAACAAAGATGTTGTCAAACGGCAAGATGTCATTTATGGTGAGATACCTGCAGCTTAATTTTCCACTCAGTGTAGATAACTTCTTGACATAGTTGCAAGTAGGAGTTTGGGAAGCTTTATGTCAGGAACTTTGTGAACAGGAACTTTGATTTGTTTTCCTCAGAAGGCAGTTCCTGAAATTCCTAGAAGCATGATGTGTTCTGTGAAAGCTTGCTTTCTGCATTTCACCAGAAGGCATCAAAAATACCCCCAAACCCAGAAACTGCCTCTCCTCATTTTTCTCCTGATGGCATTTAAACTCCATTACAGCAGAGCAGATGGCTAGGAAGTCTTCTCCTGCAGAATGCAATGCCCATCCTATATGGCAAAAGTGCTCTGTGTTGAGGCTGGCAGTGAGGTGTTAGGAAGGAGCAGGTAACAGTGTTTAAATGTTCAGACCTCAGGAGCAATGTCCAAAGCTGCCCCTCTGCTTGTGTTTCTCTGCCCCTCTCTTTCTCCCACACATAAACTATTGATTGATGTTTCAATACCTGACATGGCATTTCCTGAAGCCACTTAAGAGAAGCTTTTCCTTGTACTGTACACCAATGTACTCTCCAGTGACCTTGGTTTTGACCTTGTCCTCACCCTTTACAGAGCTAATGCAGACAGAAATGCATCACGTCCGCACCTTGAAGATCATGAATGATGTGTACAGCGCAGGGATGTTGGAGGAACTGCAGTATGATCAACAAGTGGTGGACAAGATCTTTCCATGCCTGGAAAACTTGCTGCAAATCCACAGTCACTTCTTCCAACGAATTCTGGAAAGGAAGAAGGAATCACTGGCAGACAAAAGTGAAAAGAACTTTGTTATCAAGAGGATAGGTGACATCCTAGTGAATCAAGTAAGCGCTGGAAAATGTTTGCTGTTTGCACTTCTGGGAGCTCAGCTGGAAACCAGGCAATCTTCCTTCCCTCCTGTTTATGCCTGTTAGATAATCACAGCTGGTGGCACCTTTTACTCCATGTCTGTTTTTTGTAAAGCACTTTTTGTTCTATCAGGGGAAGCTTTAATGACGAAAATCAATTGAGTTCGTTTTGCGGGGAAGAGAAGCATTCCCTGAAAGGCACAGAAGGGTTTAACCATAGCTTGGAGAGCAGGCAGTAGCCCACAACACAACGTGCCCAGTGTGTTTCTTGGCTGAGTCACTGCCCTGCTGTTTAACTGGATGGGTCTTTTTACTTTTCTTTTTGCCTGTCTGCACTTTCTTGTTGTTGGCTTTAAGCCTTGTGAGTAGCATCTCAAATTTTGCACTAAGTGTGAACTTAGTGCAAGTCATAAACAGAGGTTTTTACTTCCTAAAGAGCTACCTGCTTGGTCTTGGATGCTTTGGCCTAATTTGATTTCATCGAGTTGTTTTGAGAGACTGGCTGGCAGCGCTGGAATGTCACAGCAGGAGCTCAGTGCAGGTTGGATCTGTGTGTCTCATGTCTTGCAGTTCTCTGGTGAGAATGCCGAGCGAATGAAGAAAACCTATGGCAAATTCTGCGGGCATCACAACGAGGCAGTGAATAACTTCAAAGATCTCTACTCAAAGGACAAGAGGTTTCAGGCATTTGTCAAGGTAAGACCTGGTGGAACAAGTCAGTGGAGAAATTATGTCCACTCTGGTGAGTGTTTTGCTAGAGAACTGAAACGTTTATCTTTGTTCTGTAGAAGAAGATGAGCAGCGCCCTGGTGAGGCGTCTGGGGATTTCTGAATGTATCTTGTTGGTTACACAGAGAATCACAAAGTACCCAGTTCTTCTACAAAGGATACTGCAGTACACCAAAGGTAGGGGCCAGTTCCTCTAGTCTAAGCTTGTGTTTTTTCATCCAGTGTAAATTTCCTGGATCCAGCAATCAGCTGAAGCAGATTCTCTTAGACCAACTAATCAGTCTTGCTGCCTCACACCACTGTAATGAGAGAACTCAGTTCCATATCTCTATTTAGGATTAGTTACTTGGTTGCCTTGATTTAATTGTTTTGAGTCTGTCTGTAGCTAATTATGGGGCAGCATGCTTAGACTCCACTCTCCCAACTTGCTTTTCTTGGTAGGTTAAAAGCTGTGATTGATTTTTGTGTTTCATCTACACTGTTTCATATACAAAGTATGAAAGTTAGACATTGGAATCATCTCCCAAGGGAAGCAGTGGATTCCCCTACACTGGACAGTTGTAATACTCATCTTGACAGGATGCTGGGCCAGCTCATTTCTATTCTGCTATTACTTAGAAAGGTTGGACCAGATGATCCTTGGGGTCCCTTCCAACCTGGTATTTGGTGATACAGATTCTGTGATATATTGGAGTAGTCCTCAACCATATATGTGAAAGGGTTTGTGAAACTCTCCTGAAGAGATAAAAATGCAGCCTGACTCATGAAAGTATTAAATGTTATAATGTGGGAATTTGGGAAGGAGAAGGGTACCTGAAGGGATGGAGAGAGACTGTTTACAAAGGCTTGTAGTGAGAGGACGAGGGGCAGTGGCTTCAAACTAGAGAAGAGCAGATTTCAACTAGGTGTTAGGAACAAGTTCTGCACCATGAGGGAAGTGGAACACTGGAACAGGTTGCTGGGGCATCATCCCTGGAGATATTCAAGGTGAGTCTGGACAGGGCTCTGGGCAACCTGATCTAGTTGAGGATGTCCCCGCTGACTGCAGAGGGAGTTGACTGGATGACCTTTGGAGGTCCCTTCCAACCCAGACCATTCTATGATTCTGTGAAGAGGAGGGAAAGAAGTAAAACCAGGAAGGCTGAATCCAGAGGGATGGAATTGAAATGGAGGTCTTTCTCTTTCTGTCCAAAGAAAACGAAGTGGAGCATGAGGACTTGACCCAGTCGTTAAACCTCGTCAAAGACGTGATTGCTGCAGTCAACAGCAAAGTCAGCAACTACGAGAAGAAAATGCGTCTGGGGAGATCTACAACCGCACGGACAGCAAGTCCATCATGAGGATGAAGAGCGGCCAGATGTTTGCAAGAGAGGACCTGAGGCACCGCAAGCTGATCCGAGACGGGCCTGTGGCACTAAAAAGCGCAGCCGGACGCTTGAAAGGTGAGACTGGCCTGCCTCCTGCCAGCGCAGGGTGCAGCTCTGCTGGCCCTCTCCGGCGGCAGGGTCAGTCCTCAGACTGCTGTCTCCAGTCCTCGCTCGTTCTGCTTTGACAGGCTTTGACGACAGCTTTCCCCATGCTGTACAATCCCTTCCTGTTGATCGCTCCTGGTGTTTCTGGGGTGATAGGTAGCTGCTTTTCCTCCTGGTGACTGCACTGCATGCCAGCTGAAGGCCTGGGTTGCAGTGACACCTCCTTGCCTCGGCCAAGGAGTGGAGTTGCTGGGAGGTCCTTAGGGCCAGGAGAACGTGATGGGACTGCGGGTGCCCTGAGCAGTGAGTCAGATCTTCGTGCCGTGCGTGTGCAGCAGTTCCAGGAAGCTGAAGCCAAATGCCAGCCTCCGCTTCCCGGGGCCTCTGCCCACCAGCAGCACTGCCTTGCCTTTCCTCTCAGGCCTGCAGTAGGGCTGCCTAGGCTCACCATTACCATCCCAGTTTCACAGGGACTCTGGAGATGTGTCCCAGGTATTCGTTGCTCTTGAACCTCTTGAGCTGCTGACGCAAACTGTTCAGGAGAGGCTGTGATGTCTCTGTAGCTGCCTCTTGCTTGGTCAGTGTTGGTTTTTTCAATTGCCTTTTATTTTTAAATCAATTGGAAGTAGTTTGTCCTAGGGTGCTGTGCTTTGCTGAGCACATCAGTTCTCTGCTGAAAGAGACAAGAACTCTCCCAAGGAGGGCTTCAGTTGTGACCACAGTAGCAGTGAGAGCAGACAGGGCTGTGTCTCAGGCTTGGCAGGAAGGCTAGACTCTCCTCTCACTCCATTATCTGCTGATTGAAGCATGATACTTGGGTGTGAAGGGGGACTGGTAGCCTGGTGCTGTTCAGGGAGGCAGTGACAACCTGGAATTCCATATTGAGTTGATTTATTTTGAGGTTTTGGAAGCAGGAAGTTTACAGATGGTTTCTAGGCACCCAAGGTTACCAGTGACTTTAGATGATGGATGAGGCAAATTACACTGCTGTTGTGCAACCTCATGATAAGGACAGGCTGCCTTTGCATTTCCAAAGCATAGACATGCATAGACATACCTTTGTCTGTAGTGCAGGCTCCCACGGAAAGCAGATCCTGCAGGCAAGCTGCAGAGCCCAGGGAGAGAGCAGCTGCTTCAGACATTCCAGCTGCTTTGCAGGATTTGAAACGGAGCACAGAGAAACACAGGAAGATCTTTTCTTAACAGGAGTTTAGCATTTCCCCTCTTGCAAGGTGCACAGATGACAGAGAAGAATGGAGTCAAATGCTGACTTTTGCAAACCTCCCAGAGCACAGAGTTCATTTTGCAGTGGTGGTTTTTTTATCTGGAAGGGATCCTGCCTTCCCAAAATGGAATGGAAGGAATTACCCATGGGATGATTTAACTTTTTGGGTTGTTTCCTCTCTGTCACAAGATTTCCCAAGTACATTACACAAAAACTCTTTGTACTGAGGGCTCTGGGTGGGGCACTTTACTTGGTAGCTGCTGTGCAAGTTTATGAGATGTCATTAGGAGCCTTGGAAGGCTGTGTGTGGACGCTGGGAAAAGGCTGTACTGGGATTTAAAACCCTCTGTTGGCTTTATGCGCTTCCTTCTCCCGTGAAAGAAAGCCAGGCCCTGCATCTCACACAAGAGTTGTTTATCTGTGAGCAGAAGCAGTGGTGGCTCCTGAAGTCAGTATTTCCTGGGAAAGAAACTGCAGCTGACAAATGTTGTTGTTGCACGATAATTTACCCTCTGCAAACCGCTCATCAAGGGAACCGTAAATCCCAAAACTTCCCGGGCAGATATTTTGCATGAGGGCTAAAATATCATTTGAGAAAACAGCACTTCTATTCTGAAAGTGTCTCCAGCTTGCACTGTTATGCCCATGTCCTAACCACTAGAAGGCATGTGGCTGGAAAGCAGCACTCCTGCTCCGACAGGTGAGAGGGAATCCTGCAGGTTTCTGCTGAAAACAAAACTGGTTCAGGCCTAACCTGACCAAGTATCACCAGGAGCTGCCCCAGCTCCTCCTGCCCTGCTTCCAGGATTTGCAAACACAGCCCTACTGTTCCCCAGTTATTAAAGGAAACCTGTTTCAGAGTGAGCCGTGTGCTTACAAAGCCCTGGTGTGTTTTCTTTTGCAGAAGTCCAGGCTGTTCTCCTCTCTGACATGCTCATATTCCTTCAGGAGAAGGACCAGAAGTATGTCTTTGCCTCACTGGTAAGGCTTCATCCTTTTCTCTTCTCCTCCTCTTTTGATGTGAGAGACCCTTACTGTGTGCTGTGCAGCAAAGCCAGCCACTGCCTGCTGAACAGCTTCATTTTCCTGCTTACACCATTTTTGATTGCTGAGCAGACTCCATTCTTTCTGACTGAAAACCTGTCTCCGTGCCCCACCTCCCCTTTCTGCAGTGCCTTAGCACAGCTGATAATGGGCCTTGGAAACCTGCCTGTCACTTGATGCACTTACCCCTTTTCAGTTTGTGCAAATTGAAGCAGTGATTGGGGTGGGAGGGGACCAGGGGATAATGCAAACATTGTAAAAATTAATCTTAGCAGAAGAAAATGTCCTAATGCATTGGGAACTATGATGGGGGCCCAGGGGATGGAATGCCACTGCAATAAATTCAACAGAACAACCTGAAAACACATCTGAGGAATATATTTGTGTTGCACAAGACCAGAACCAGTAGCTCCTCAAGACAGGCCTCATCAAAGGGCTAGGCAGAGTGACCTGCTGAAGAAAACCTAGGACCTGATTGAGTCTGTTGGGGCTGTACCCTTGCAGGTATGGTCTAGACTGACTGAACTTCATGACCTTTCCACTCTGTGAACATTTTGAAAGCTGACAGTTTGTTATTGCAGCTCCACCAATGATCTGCACAGTTCCAGTGCAGATGTGCACCCACATCCTGAACAGCTACCAAATCACCCCAGTTGTAGCATCCTGTAACATGCACAAAGGGGCTGACTCACAGGGAGATGACACAACAGCAGGGGACATCTGAAGTGAGTAGGCCGATTACACAGAGACCATAGCACACAATGAGCATCATCTCACACAGAAGTGTTCTCCATCAGAGGAGTCAGCTGCAAGCTTCTGAGAACAGCAGGCGTTTTGTGGGTTTTGAAAACAAGATGTTGCTCCATCCTGGGGAGAGATCATGAAGATACCTGTGTGAGGCAGGTGGTAGCAAGCTGCACTGAGGAGCTGTGATTCTAATGACAGAGTGTGGGCAGGAGGAGATGGGATCAAAGGTCTGCTCGAGTCAGAGCAAAGTATGGTAGAGTTTGTAAAACCACAAAGTCAATTTTAAATTATTTCTTTGTTGAAATGGAAGAAGGTGAAATTGCTTTTCCTACAGAACTGATGGAGGAAAGCAAGCCTTTCCCTGTTCCTTGACCACATTAAAATGATTTATATTTTTAATTAGCCAGGAGCTTCAGAAAATGTTTGCAGCCTGAGAGAGGTAGCAGTGTGGCTATTGGGACCTTTTCACTTCTGGTTTACGTGTGGGACCTGGTGCTGCTCGCCCTCCTCACCCTTTTCTTTCCATCTGAAGGACCAGAAATCTACTGTGATCTCGCTGAAAAAGCTGATTGTGCGAGAGGTGGCTCATGAAGAGAAGGGTTTGTTCCTGATCAGTATGGGTGTGAAAGACCCCGAGATGGTGGAGGTCCACGCCAGCTCCAAAGAAGAGCGCAACGGCTGGATACAGATCATTCAGGACACAATGAACACCATGTAAGTGACCGAGCTGCTCTGGCAAGGCAGGTGATTCAGCACCTGGTAATGCTCTGGTAGTAACTGAGACATCTCTCTTGACCAGGAGCAAAGATGAAGATGAAGGAATCCCTTGTGAGTCTGAGTTTGAAAAGAAAGTGTCAGATGCAAAAGTGAGAGGACTGAAAGGTAAAATCCCGCCTGGGAGAGAGCCGATTTGGGAAAATGTATGAGGATTGTTGGGTTGGGGGTTGTGGCTGAACGATGACTGTTTTCAAAAGAGTGGGTGTCCTGCCCCCAGCAAATAATTACAGTCCTTGTTTGCCCTCCATCTTGCTTGCGTTATTGCTTTTCTGCGGCTGCTGGGTGCCGTGGCCGTGCAGGGCTGTGCAGGGCACGGTCGTTATCATCAGGTTCCAGCAGATGGGGCCAGTATCTCAGGAATCACTCCACTTCCCTTGCCGAAGCTTTGTTTTCTGTCCTCATTCCCCTTTTCTGTTGATCTCCACAGAGCAACTTCAGCAGAAGGATAAGCAGATCCTCCTCTTGCTGGAGGAGAAGTCAAAGATCTTCCGGGACATGGCCGACAGCTCTGTGCAGGAAGACATGCCTGGCTCCAGGCTGCTCTTCAGAGCCAACACAGAAGAGGCACCAAAAGGAGAGGCCATTATGAAAACTGCAATTAATGAAGGTGAGCAAGTCAGGGTGACATGTGAACTACACTGTCCAACAGACCCACCTTCAGTGAGGTCATCAAAGCACCAGTTCTGTAGGGAAGTCTCCTTGTCTGGCATAGATGAGGAGACACTGCCACTTGTGGTACTGTCTCAAGAACTGGTAATGAGGATCAAGAAAGGAAGCAGATACTGAAGGCTATTGAAACAGGCCAGCAAAGAAGCCAGCACAGAGAACAACTGTGCACCAAATCTGTACTGGGATCAGGAACAGACCTGGTGACCTTGGCTGAAATGTGGACCATCCAGGCTTTTGCTGTGCTTCAGCCTCAGGAAGGTGTGAGAGAGGGACTTGGCTTCAAGCAGACCCTTGTGGTGCCTGCAAGGAACAAGGAAGTCTGTAGACAAAGGCAGAGGTAGAGGGACTTGGGCAACTTTCTGATGTGATTTTTGCAGAAGCTAAAAACGATTAAATGCTGTTGTCAGAGCACATCAGTATTGCCTACAGGAAGTGGAGAAGGTGCAAGCCGGAAACTGGAGTAAATGTACATATTACTGTCATAGAAACCTGGTTTCTTAGTGCAGCAAAGCCTCTGAATTCCTGACCTGAGCTGAGGCAGGGATGAAAATGGCTCAAAAGGCAGGGATGAAAATGGCTCAAAAGGCTGAGGTGGTCTTTAACAGAGATTGTTGGGTTTTATCAGTTGAACTCCTGCAAGATCTGGTGAACAGGAGCCTGGGCACTGCCCTCGGACAGCAGGTCAGCTGCACTGCCATGGAGCAAGAAGGAGGAGTTGGCCCCATCTTTCTCCCTAGAAGAGCAGAAACTTTTGGTGGATTTGACAGCCATCAGATGAATGCCTCCAAGTGTGAGTAGTTCCACATGTGGCATTACCGCTTGAGTAACACATTCGTCGTGTCCTTGTGCTTCAGAAGGGCTTCCAGCAGCTGCTGGTTTGGGTTTCTCCTCTCCAGTAGCAGTTGGTAGATTAAATAACAGATCAGAACAAACGCCTGTGTAGAAGTGGAGTGATGGTAGTCGAGAACCCATGGTTAGATGAGAATTAAACACCTGAGCTCCTCACTCCTCTCTATGCTCTCAATCATCCTTACCCCTTTTCTTACATGGCACGTGAAAGCATTTGGCTTCGTAATGGATTACTTCATGTTATTACTGTAGTAGCTGCAGCTCTGTTCTTCATCCTTCAGTTGTCTTCCAGCAGGAGCCTGGTGCTGTTGCATTTTTGAATGGATGAGGACCTTTCAGAATCAAGCACCTTCTCCCCTGGCTCTGCTCTCTCTGCAGGGTGTTCCCTGTACAGCTGCATGTGTTAATCCTGCAATTAAGACTCTCCCAGAGAAATGTGTGAATATTTATTTCTGCTGCATAGTTGGCTGCTTCCCAGTGCTCTCTTTCTTTGCCCTAGTCATCAGAAACTTCTCTGTCCTCAAATTCCTTTCTCTGTGGTCTCACTCATACTCCCTACACAGCCAGTTTTGCTGTGCTAGTGTCTGTCTCAGCATTGGGTTTGTTGGACCTTGTCTGACCTTCTGCATTAAAGGAGCAGCTTCAGCTCCAGAGAGTCAGACACGAGAAGTATGTAGAGGTTTTCCCAGCTGTATTGGAAAGCTGCAAAGCCCTCCGCAAGCTTTGTCATCATGATGACAAATATATTCACACAGGAGGGGTTTGTTTAGGGTTGTGCCTCTCTCCGCTGCAGTGATGAATGGGACCACCTCAGGCTGTTCCTTGTCCAGCTGGAGGTTTTCTGCAGCAGTGCCCTCTTTTGACTTGGGTTGCAATTCAATAGCTGTAGGGTCTTGGGAGAATTTGGGGAACGAGTACAGGGCCTGTTTGTTCAGCTGCAGGCTGGGAGGCAGGAAACTTGGCTTTCATCTCCAGTTGTTCTGTTCGCAACCTGTGCAACCTTGGGCAAGGCTTATAACCTGACTCCCCTTCGTTCTCCCCTCCAGCAAAGCAGAAGGGAGGTGTTTCCTCCTGCAAAGAGGTGGAAGGTCCCAGGATGTGGCGCAGGAGAGAAGGTCTGTTAGGAGGAATTGAGGGTCAGCCTTTAATAGCAAAGCCTGCCTGGGGGGTGGTGGGAGGAGAGGGCCTTTGCACTAGGTGTGGTGTCCTTCACATTGCTGCAGGTACAGGTGCATGTAAAGCTGTATGAAAAGGGAGGATACCACTGCAGGTGTGGGTGTTCTCCATGGGCTGCACCTCAGCTGGCAGGGGGAGTGCAAGAGTCTTGGTGAGAGTTAAAAGGACCAAAGAGCCACGTGACTCCTTTGCTGCCCACAAAGGTTGGGTTGCAGTGCTTTTGGCCCCCCAGGGACATTCAGTCCTGCCCGGGAGCACTGGCATGAGCTGTCCCAGGGGAAGTGAGGAAGGGAAGTCCAGGGTTGCTTTGAAGATAGAGGTTTCTGATAACCAAGGTTAAGGATAGATTGTCAGCATGAAGTTACACAGGGTAGATTGTCAGCATAAAGCTACACAGGGCACTGCACAGCAGGGTCTGACCCAGCTGTAAATTGCACTTAGAATCATGAAGGTTGGAAAGGACCTGTAAGGTCATCAAGTCTAACCATCAACCCAACACTAGCATGACCACCAAACCATGTCCTGAGACATTTGTCACTTGCATAAGAGATGCATAGAAGCTATACCTGCAATAATATACCCTGATGTGATACTGTTCTCCATCTGCTCTTATTCTGCCTCATGTCTTCTCCACAAGTATTCCCAGGTGGCAGACAGCAGTGCAGGGTCTAGACAGAGCACAACTTAATAGGTGTGGGCTGAATACATGGGCATGTCTGAAACCAAAGTCAATCCTAATCTGAATTCACATCCACTTTTTCTGGTGCTGTTGACATGTTCTGGATACATTAGCTAGTGTCAAGAGTTCTGTCTGCCCTCCTGTGAAACATCTGCGTTTCCTGTATTAAATTGATCAAGACATCATTAGCCTGTTCATCTACAGCCTCAAATGGTGACTAACCAGTGCCAATGCTGGCTTCTTCCTTTAGGTGGAGCAAAAGATGAAGGTGATGATGCTCAGGACCTTCGAAGAACAGAGTCGGACAGCATTTTAAAGAAGGTAGTGCTTGGGTTCTCTGTCTGGTGCCCACTTCAGATTTCAGGAGAGTGACAATTCTAAGTCTCAAAATTGCCTGAATTTCTTGGCAAGTCAGATGAATCCTCATAAGTTCAGCATAAAATAAGACTTGAAGTACGCAGCCAGAACCACTTTGCCGAAGCTGAAATGCTGACTTGAAAAGCATTGCAAATCAGTTGTATTCCTTTGTGGCCCAGGTTATCTGCCATCTGTCTGCAGATCAGCCAGAGCATATGTTTAATTATGCATCATTATTAAAATGATAAGGTCAGCTATAACCTTGCCCCTACGCTTGCTGTGGATCGATCCATCATCTAACCACCAAAATGATCCCTAATTAACATTTGGGTTTAGATGATTTTTAACTCGCCTGAAAAACATGCATGAATTCTCCCAGAATGGAAGATGGAGGTGGGCTTTAATGAGTCTGTCATTAGTTCAGCTTCAGAAGACATTTGCTGTGATTCCTCATTTGTCCTCCTATTAAATCTTTGATCTTTTCATAGGGTGGAAATGCTAATCTGATGTTCATGTTGAAAAGGAATAACGAGGTAAGAATTGATTCCGTTGCTCAGCTGTTGCCTTCATTTGAGTTGCAAGTGGATTTGTCTCAGTAGGTGATAATGTAGAAGAAAGTACATTTCATTTGCTGAAGCACATGGAGACTTTTAAATACATTAAGCTGAGCTCACTGTGTCGTTTATTTGCTTAACCTTGGATGTTCAGACAGGGAGCTCGCCGACTGTCATCTGCTTGCCAGCAGGGCGACGTGTGCTGATTAGAGGCAGCAAGGGTTAATTACCACCAGGATGCTCGGGGCTGTATTTGTTGTGCATCTGCAGACAGAGGGAGTTTCATTTCATGTTGCAGGTGCAGTGAATTGGGGCAATTAGGTTTCTATTCTCCCTTTGATACACATTCATAACTCCCAATTAGCATTAATGGCAGAATAAGAAGCAGTTCTCTTAATACTGGTTATCCCTCCACTACTGCAAATACTGTGGTGGTTTTTCTTCTTAAAACAGAGGCTCAGAATTTTTTTGCTGGGCTAAAAATGTGTTCAGGGATAGGGCATTGCTCCAAAATAGGTTGTTCTGTGTTGGTGCACAATGTGTTCACATTTACCTGTGTTTGCAGAGAGCCTCCATGAACATACCTGCTGTCCTGGTGTGCCTGCTGTGTTGCAGTGGGATTTGTGTGGGTCAGCTGGGGATGGCAGAGTACAAACATCCTACATGTACTTTCAAATGTCTTCTCTTTTTTTGCCCCTTGAAGTTCTTGCCCTGCAATTTTTAAGTGAACTTCTGGGTTTCATCCCAATTATTCTGCTGTTCCTTGAGCAAACTGATGCTGTGGGAAATGGTTTGCAGAGACAGCCCAGAAGTCCCCACAAGGTCCGTGCCTTTTGGTGCTTGTGCAGGTGTTTCCTCCCCTACCAAACTGATGCCTAGGAGAGAGGGAGGTGATGCTAGGCAATTCCTGAGAGATGTTCAAGGAATCCGGGGAGCGATGCAGTCACTGGAGGTGAAGAGTGAGAAAAGTGAAGGTTTAGAGGGATGGCTGTGCAGCCTGTCAGACCCATTGATGGGTCACAGTGGAAAAGGAGGGTGCTTTACACCTACACTGGCACCCAATGAGATCTAATGGCAATGCTTTTATTTTCTCACAGCAGGTCCTCCAGACCATTACCAGCCTCCATAAGCTGCTCAGTGCTTTGCAGGTAGGCTTGGCCATCCATCCTGCTTTTGCACACTGCTTCTCACACCTCACCCCCCATCTCCCCTCCTTCCCCTTTGCCTGTCACACCACTGCATGGCTGAATGCCCCATGACTGCAGTGCTTGCAGGTACCATGCCAGCAGGCCACAGCTGCCACTGCTGCCCAAGGGAACCAGTGTTTACCTGGGTTTGGGAAGCTGCTGGGAGAGATGCTCTGCCGGCATCCTCTGATAGCCCAGAGGTTAAGGCAGAGTTTTCAGCAAGCTGGGGTTCATTCTTCTATAGCTGTGCAACAGTCTGGCTGAAGAGATTAAGCATTATGGGCTGAATTTGGTCCTTAAGCCTGTTGGTGTTTGTAACTGATAAGGCAGCAGTGCCAAGCTGTGAATTTGGTGTGAGAAGAAGGGGCTTGGTACTGCACCCTGAGGTTTTTCAGGAGTGGAATTTCTATCCTTTGGGAAGGCACTGCAGGGATTTGTGTCCCCTCTCTCTTAGGGCGTTGTGCTGCAGCAGGACACCTACATTGAGGACCAGAAGCTGGCTCTGAGCGAGAGGGCTCTGAGCCGAAGCTTCTTCCGGCCGACCTCGCTGCTGGAGCAGGAGAAGCAGCGCAACCTGGAGAAGCAGCGGCAGGAGCTGGCCAACCTGAAGAAGCAGCAGACGCAGCACCAGGAGGAGAGGCGGAGGAGGGAGAAAGAGTGGGAGGTCCGGGAGAAGGAGCTAGCGGAGCAGGAGGCCCAGCTGGCCCAGCGAGAGGAGCAGGTGCAGAGAGGGTGGCAGGATCTGGAGCGGGAACGAGAGGAGCTGCAGGTGAAGAAGGCAGCCTACCAGCTCGACCTGGAGAGGCTTCGCGCCGCGCAGAAGCAGCTGGAGAGGGAGAAGGTGCAGTTCAAGCAGGACGTGGAGCGGTTAGCTCAGATGCGGCAGGAGCCTGACCACAACCAGGTAAATGATGCTGAGCTCTGGGGAGCAGCCAGGCAGGTGAGATGTCCTTCTCACAAACAGCCTGAGTGTTGTAGGTTACCCGCACCCTCCAGCTGCCACAAAAGCCACTTGCAAGGCTGGCAACTGCAGGGAAGGCTGCTGGTTCGCTTACATCCAGCTCCAAAAGCATTCTTGACATCTAGCAAAGAGACGGGCGTTGTCCCTGTCCTGAGGGGACAGGGCACCTGCAGTCTGGTCATAGCTCAGAGAGCAAAGGTCCCCAGCTCTGCTGCAAGAAGCCTCTGCTGTCTGGCTGCCCACAACCGGAAAGAAAAGCCCACGTGGATGTCCCCGCTTGCCACAGGAGGGGTTGGACTAGATGACTTTGGGAGGTCCCTTCCAAAGCCAGACCATTCTATGATTCTCTGCAGATCCTGCTCTGGGCAGTTTTCAGCAAGCTGGGGTTCATTCTTCTATAGCTGTGCAACAGTCTGGCTGAGGAGAGTAAGCATTATGGGCTGAATTTGGTCCTTCAGCCTGTTGGTGATGGTTTGCTTGTTTGTAACTGATTAATCTGAGTGTACTTTGCTAGAGCTGTAGCCAAATTAGTTGATAAATGTGGGATTGCAGAACGGAAATTACTTTGCGTGCCTGAATGGGCTAATTGCAGAGCTCAAAAGTGAGCTGTGAAAAGCAAATCAGAGGAGGGCTTGCTCCCTTCTACCCCAGGATCAGGCCAGGAGTTTTCCTGGCACACAGTGAAGCCTTTCCAGCGTCGAGCACACACAGACATGCAAGGGGCACGAACACTATGGAGGAGGCTGAGAGGTAAAATAGCTGAGAGGCCTGGGGCAGGAAGAGAAGGAAGCACCTTTTGGAGGCAGGTACCTTACTGACATTGCAGAGCTATTAATAGAGGGTTTGGTGAGGCTTTGTTGAGCTGCTGTTTTTGATCTTCCCTTTGCATGTGCGGGCTCAATTACCTCCTGAGACAGCCGTTAGGAGAAAGAAAGAAAGGGGAAAAAAACCATGAGGGAAAATGGTTTTGCTTTCATCTTTTGCTTGGGAAGGCTTCCTTTGACACATGCCGCTCCGGTGCTGGGCGCTGGCGTTCCCCTCCTGGAGAGGCACGCTTCTCCTTGGCCTTCTGCCACCATCTGTGTGCACAAACCATGCAGGGTGAGTCTCAGTACTGAGATCTTAGAGAATATTTGCCCCTGGCTTGTTGATACACAGCAGAGTGCATGTAGGAGCAAAAAAGACTGGAGCTTTACTCTCTGTGTGCTTCCTTTCTTCATCTTAAAGAGAGCTTCTTCCCTCATGGCTTTGCCTGGTTGGGGACCACTTTCTAGGTGGTGGATAGGCTGGATGTTCACAAGAACAACCTCGGTCAGTGCTCTGGGACACACCTCTCCTGTCCAGGTTCTCTGCTGGCCTCCTTCGTGTCCCAATGAAACACCCTTGTTTTCCTTTGTAGGTCTCAAATCTGCATGAGAAACTCGCAAGAGTCTCTTCTCAGTCCAGCATGGATGACTCCTCCAAGCAGAAGAGCCCTTCCCTTCCTAAACAAGGGCACTTTGATGCAGAACTCTCTGTCTCCCCCAAAAGGAACAGTCTTTCAAGGACACACAAAGAGAAAAGCACTTTCCATTTGCTTAGCACAACAAACCAGACTAACAAGGCAGCTGAGGAACAGCCCCAGATGCCTACTCGCCTCTTCAGTTTATCCAAACCAAAGGAGAAGAAGGAAAAGAAGAAAAAGGGCAGGGGACATCGCTCCCAACAGTCTGGTGAGTGCCAGGGGAGGTCGCAGGTGTGTTGTCAGGGTTGGTGAGCTGCTGTTTTCCTTCCAGCCAGCAAACTTGTTTAAGCCAGAAAATCTAGCCTTAAAGGTAGATGGTAACACAGGGATGCAGCAGATCAGTTGTGATGAGGCTTTTGTGTGTCTTCTGCAGCCCCTGGGGGTGGCAGACACACTTTGCTTCCTCCCTCCCTCCCCCATCCTGTCCTGAGCAGCCTCCACTAGTTGGATTCTCCCTTTATTTTTCAGCTTGCTCTGCTTCAAGGAGGAAAAGGTCTTGCTTCAGTGTGTGTGCTTTCAGGAGCTGCTGCTGGCGTGCTCCCAGCTGCTGCAGCCCCTGTGTCATGGCTGTCTGCATTAACTCCACTATAGCTGGGAAGTGACACCCACAACCATTCTGGTGGCCTTTCCCTTCCCCTCAAGCTGGTCTGTCATGGGTCTTGACCTCAGAAAAAAGTAAATGCAAGTTTTTTCTCTGATAAAACTCAAGACTCTGATAGGACTCAGTTCTGCACCTCATATTCAAGGTCAGGCTTGACAGAGCTCTGGGCAAACTGGTCTAATACAATATGTACCTGCTGACTGCAAGGGGTTGGACTAGATGACCTTTGGAGGTCCCTTCCAACCCAAACCATTCTGTGATAACCCACACTGAGTTTGATCTCACCCCCTCAGATGACCAACTTCTCCATGTTAACTCACTTCTGTTTTCCAACTTCTGTGCAGGAAAAAGCTCAGCAATCCCAAGATGTAATCTGATGATCGCTCATCAGGCGCCTGGGCATCTTCTGAGGTGCCCAGGGGTTTGGGCAGAATTTCCATGCGTGTGGAGTCACACTCTGCCTGTTCTATTCCTATATCCTCATAGTGATCCCCACCTGTTGTTTGTTTCTTGTGTGTGTGCTGCAGATTCTCACTCATCAGAAGCAGCTCCAGAGGGTGAGGAGATCTTCTGCTGAGTACGGACGGTTGCGGCGGTCGCTCTCGGCATTGGTACAGTGGACATCTCCCTGCCCGCTCCACAGCACGCAGCTGGTGCCTGCATCTGACAAGCATTGGGAGGGTTTAGATAAGACATGTTAGGAGGTCTGCTGAGTGGTGGGAAGGGGCCTCTCTCCTGGGGTTTTGCCTGGATTCTCACCACAGAGGCTGACTGCACAGTACCGGCTTTCTGTGCGAACCTTGGGTTAAATGGGTTGGGATAGATGTTTTCTGTCTCTTCTTACTGCTGGAGGGTGAGAGAACATAGCCTTAAGGGGTCTGTGCCTTCAAATTCCCCTTTTCTGGGGAATGTAACCAAACCCAAGCCTTTAGGGAAAGATTAGGACTCCACAAATGGTGCGTACACACTGGCCCATATGGAGATGCTGTATTTGTACATCTGTGTATCCACTGGGATATGCTTCACAGTCTGTACAGCCAAGCCTAGCTCGGCCTGTGGGGATCCATGATTCCTGACGGCTTTCAGGGAGCGTGTAGATATTAAATATCTTGCCCTTACTGCTCCTGTTGTAACCCCTTCTGTGCTGGAGGTGGATGGGTTCTGGTTTCAGAAAGGTACCTTGCAGCAGGAAGCAGTAGCTGCGTTCCAAACAAAACCTCAGAAGAGAAGAGGAGAAAAAAAGAAAATTCAAATAATTCCAAAATATTTCCATGGGGCAGAGGATTTAAATGTCAAACTGTTTCCAGGCTCAAGCAGAACATCTTTTAAAAGGATGCTGAAAAGAGACATTCAGTAGGCTTCTGAGGCAACCCCAGGGAGCCAGAGCAGCGTTCAGGTGGGAGCAACTCTAAGCAACACTTTTTTTTAGGCAATCTCTTTGAGCTCTAGCTCATTCCTTCCCATCCCCTAAGTAAAGATCATTTGTTTGGACAGAATATGGTTCTCCAGTTGCATTTGACACCCTTCTATTACAAGTTGATGGCTTACTGGAGAGATGGCTGAAAATCTGCTTTTAGGGACCTTTGTTCTGCTGTTTGCATTTTTCTTCCCCTACTTTTTGTGGTACCGTTGGGCTTCTGTTTCTCTGGCTCATGTCAGCTTCCCTTGTTCATTTCTAAGACAAAATGAGGCAGCAGCAATTTCAGACCACTTCAGGGGCCTAAGTGCTGTGAGCAGAATGAACTCCAAAGAGGCAGCTCCTCGTCCCTGTGCCTATACAGCTCTGTGCACTCATTAACCAGTGCTGGGGAGAAAATACATCTCTTGGGCAAGAACACCATGGCACAGGTCCCCAGCTCTCCAGCATGGCAGGTCCCTTGCCATCCCTGTGGGCTCTAGGGTGAAAATGTCAGCAGAAGGGGAAGGTCTGAGGGTGGCTTTCACTGTGTTGCCTGTGAGGTGTTTGTACAGCTGTTGAAGGCAGGGATGTGCTCGGTGGGGGAAGAGAAATGCAGCAAGTCAAAGTTCTTTCCAGAATTATTGTTCTTCCAAACCCTCTCAGGGGGATTTCCCCAGCCGATTTGTACAGATGCTATCAGCTTCAACACAGCTCAAGGGTTTGCTCAGAGTTTGAAGCTGTCAAGTGCGTTTCCTTTCCTACCAGGTCTCCTTTAACAGAAACCCCACAGCATTTCTCCTCTTGCACTCTTGTTCGATTTCAGGTTGCTCTCTGCCTTCTCACAAGCCACTAACCCCCAGCAGTTCTCAGACTTCAGTGCTGCTGAGCGTCCGCACCAGCAGTGGTGAGGTGGGTGCTTAGACTGGGCTGTTCTTGGTCAGTGCAGGAATCCTAAGCTGCCTGCTTGCTTTTGAAGCTCTCTGAGCTATTAAGGGTCAAAAGATGAAAGCAAAAGAGGGAAGGAAAAAAAAGAAAAAGGAGCAAAACGGAAGGAAGGAAGGAAGGAAGGAGGAAGGGTTGAGACTTAGCTTTATTTTGCCTTTTTAAATATTATTTGGTGCTGGTTTGTCACTGCAAGCAGGGCTTGCAACAAATACTTCTCTTTCTGTTTATTTGAAAGAGTTCTCTTTTTTTTAAAACACATTCACCTGGTTTATTTTTTTATTCTTTTGGGGTGGGGTTTTCTACTTTTCATTTTGGTTTTGTTTAGGGTTTTGAGGGCTTCTTTTGTTGGGGTTTTTGGGGTTGGGTTTTCTTTTTTTTTCCTTTCCCTCTTTTTTGTTTTGTTTTCTTACCAAGAGGTTGGTAAACCAAATGTTCTTATCTCCCTGGTTCCTACAAAACCAGGTTTGGGCAGTGCCATGGCCTTGAGTTGCACAATCTCAACAGAGAGTTTTCTTGAAGGCAGAGCATCTTTGGGGCCAAACAAAAGCAAAACTAGAGAAAGCAGCAGTGGCTGCTCCTATCAGTTACTTTCCTTGTTTAAATACTTTGTTGAGGCTTGTCACATAAATCTTGGAGGCAAAGCTGGGGGGGGAAAGGCAAAACATGGAGCACCTTGCAGTGATGTGAGGGTCTGGTCACTTCTCTGGGGAGATCCAGGCAGCTCTTCTCCCGAACCTGAAAGGGGATGGAGCAAGCAAGTGCTGGTGGTGTGCTGTTATCTTTGTCATTAGACAAACAACAGTTTCACTAAGTGACTCCTGCCCTGCTGTTTGTACATCTGTGGAAATGAACGTGCCAAGCTGAAATGTTTGGAAAGCAGAGCAGCACATGGCTCATTTGCTGTTGTGTCAACAGAGCGGTCCCCAGCATTGCTGAAAGGTCTCCTCGGTCTCTGCAAGCTTTGCCAGCCTCGCTTTTCACCCTGCTGATACTTTTTTCCCCGGCCCCAACACATCTTGAATTTACAACATGGGAATGTCCCCTGGCTCTGAGCAGGGCATCAAAAGGGAGACACAAGGCAGCAGGGCTGAATCTGTGCCTGGCTTGACTATCTCTTCTGACCTGTTCAAATCAAACAGAGCATCGAGTGCCCTAAGTGCAAACAGCATTTGCTGAGTGATCTCCTGAGCTCCCCAAGGTTCCTTGTCAAAAGAAACCGCAGGCATGAGTCAGAAATACACTGACCAGAAATACTGCATATCAAAGCTGTGTCTTAAATTCTGGTGGACAGACCTTTGTCCCTGGAGGATCTATCTGCATGATTCACTTTTTTTGGAATGCTGTCTTCACTCCCACACTGCTTCCTCCTTCTTTCACCTTTAGGAAGGCAAGGGCTTGGTTTTATGTCTTCAGTCTTTTATTTCACCACTCTCAGGTTTTCTTTGGAAAGGCTTGGCATAGGTTCCCAGAGTCAGATTCCCACTCTGATCCCTGCAGGTTGCCTTGGGTTGTCTCTCCCAAAGCCTTCCTTCTTCCTGGCCTTAAAATTGCATTTGCTCCAGTTCCATGCCTGGCATCCATCCGGCAGTTACCGAAAGCATGTTATGTCTGCAGCCCAGCCTGATGCTGGATCTGGTTCCCAGAGCTGGGCCTTTGATCCCATTTGGAGCCCCCAAACCACCCTGTTTTGCATTGGGCTCTTGGGACACAGAGCAGGTTCAGAGATGCCTGTGGGAAGCCCCTGTTGTTGGAGGGAGAAGAGGACCCTGCAAGGACTCTTGAAGGTTTTTGTGCTTGAGGTTCATGGAGGGGAGAAATCAGATTTCTTTTCTTGGGCTTGTCTTTGTCTGGTCTTTATCACTGCCCAGCAGAGGGGGTTTAACGACTGAGGAGGTGGGAGTGGAGGTTCAGATAAATGCAGAAGTGGTCAGGATCAGCCAGGGGTGCCAGAATACCCCAGCTGGAGAGAGTAGCTGTAGCAAATGGTGTGAGACTCGAGGGAGGTGTTTGGGGTTGGCCTGAGCTTCTTTTAAACTTAAGTGATCATCTCAACATGTAACTTGATGTCAGTTTGATGCCATAAAGCACTTTAAATGGAACTGGTCTTGTCCCTTTTTATTTTGGTTACCTGGAGACAATCAGCTTTGCCATTGTACCCCCCTCTGCATCCCTGCAAAATCCAAGAGGCAAGAAGGCATGCTCCTGGTTGGGCTTGGCTTTACCCCAGGAGGGGAGGAAGGGCCAAGCTTTTTGTGTTACTGTTTTAGACTGAAGTGGGTGTGAGTCTGACTGCAGTTTCAGTGCAGACAGAGTGAGTGGCAGGACCAGAGGAACTGGCTTCTGATGGCTCAGGTACATCCCCTGGGAGAGCCCATGCTGGCACCACCATCACTTTTCCTCACAGTGGGTAGTGCTGCTGGTAGGTAAGCAGTCCTGCCAATGGTTTGCCCTCCACCACCCTTTCCTTGGAGAAGCCCAGAGCAAGGGAGGTGTGGGGGGATGGAACCAAACAAGTGAAGCAAGGCCCTTTCTGTGCACTAAGCTGTTGACTGTCCAGGCCCTTGAGAGACCTCCCAGGTGCCATCCCTGGGGCAGGGGCTCTCAACCACCACCTAGGGTGGACTCCTCACCGTGAAATCTGACTGCTGCTGGGAAGCACAGTAATGCCATTAGCTGGTGCAGATTTGCACTGCCTCGTGAAGGCAAGAGCACCCATAGAGCCTGACCTGAGCACCTTCCTCGAGGCACTAGGCTATCGTGGAGCTGTTGCTGAAACACTCCAATCCAGTCCTTCCAAATGCCACTAAGTAAGAAGAGGTTCATCAGGTGCCAAATCCCAAGGAAGCTGTCTAGGATATCTTTGGCAGAGTGCAAGAGAGGACTGGGCAGGAGGCACAAGAGGGGATCTGCTAAAATCCCACCAAACATTCCTTGTTAACCAGAACTCTGGAAATTACTCTGCCTGCTGGCCAGGTTTGGGAATTTGACATAATTTCAGGCACCCTTTTCAGTTAAAAAAAGCCCCAACCCTCCCCTGCTGCTCATGACTCTTGCTTGGTTTGTCAGAAGGGGCAGCAACTGATGATTCTTGATCCAATGATGCAGCTAAGTTTTAAGGACAGGCGAGCTGAACTGGCTTCATCTCTTACACCTCCTGCTCTTCCGTGATGGGAAGCAGAAAGCTCCCTTCCCACCTGCCTCTCCAGGGCTTGGTGCCCTTCCTTTTCACATGCATTTCACTGGCACTGATGCTTTGCCCAGATATACTCAGCTTCCACTGCTTTTGGGGGTTGGGGGGGGGGGGGGGGAAACAGGATAACATTCACTGCTTGGCATACAGCTATAAGCTTAGTATGTATTTAAGCTGTCTATAGGTATCCATCCTTTCCATGCTCTGAAGTATGTTACTATTTTCTTTATTGATATTAAACACTCAACAGGAGAAAAAAAACAAACCCACACCAAAAAAACCCAACAACCCAACCCCAGAATGAATCCTGTGTCCAGTTCAGTTCGCCTGTGGTTAAAGTTTAGCCTTGGTGTTTGTTTTTTGTACTAATATGGAATGCACTTGAGTAATTCCCAGAGAGTTGAGGAGGTGTATTACAATAACCTGATATACCTCTGCTTTTGGTTGGTTTCTTAACAAAGATGGGGGGGAAGGGGGGGAAAGGAAATGAATCAAAATGCTTTGCATTTTCATGGTCAACCCAGTAAGGAAAGGGAAAAACAACAACAACAACAACAAAGGTTGGGGGGGGGGGGGGGGAGGGGGAAAAAAAAGGTTTAAAAAAAGGAAAAAAAAACTTTTTAAAGAAAAACAAAAAAAAAGAGGGTAAAACCTAATTAATTGCTGTATGTTAATTTGTAATTATGTACAAAGTGAGCAGGTTATTGACTGTAAAATTCTTCATTTTTTTTTTCTGTAACTTGCCAGAAACCAGTAGGTTTTGTAACAGGCTTTTATTTATCTTTAGTTACCAGCATCAACCTCTTGTAAAGTCTTTTTTTTTTCCCCCCTCTAAATAAATTTGATTTTAAGTCTGAGTTTTCTGTTCAGTTTCTTTTTTTCAGGCCTTCAGTCTTTCTGGTGTCGACTTCGTTGCAGCGAGGCTGAGGGAACAGGCGCAGCCCCAACCTGTAATCAAGTGTTTGCATTGCTTTTATCATCTAGATCCCAGCCTGCCCCCCTGGACTCCTGCTTTCCTTCCCTGGGAAGCTTTGCCTTTGCTGAAGGGCACATATGGCCATGATGATATTCGGCTCCTTGGGGTTTTCCCACACACACGTTCACACAAGGCTTTTCATCTTTTTACAAGAGGAGGAAGTGTCACAGCCCTTATCTCAGCCACTTCAGCTCTGTAAGCTGAGATGAGTGGCAGGCTGTCCTAGAGTTCTGTAACCTGCTGAAGTAGCTCTCTGTCATCAGCAGAATCCTAGACAATGGAGTATTTAATCTCATTTGGCTGACAGAACTAGAGAGCACAGAATATATCTGGTTGGAAGAGACCACCAAGATCACCCAGTTCAACCCTCAACCCAGCACTGCAGCGTCAACACTAAACCATGTCCCTGAGCACCAGGTCCACAGGCTGCTTGAACACCCCCAGGGATGGTGACTCCACCACTGCCCTGGGCAGACCAGTGTTTGAGAACCCTTTCAGTGAAGAAATATTTCCTAATACCCAGGCTGAAGCGCCCCTGGTGCAGCTTGGAACCATTTCCTCTGGTCCTGTCACTTGTCATTAAGGAGAAGAGGCCCCATCTCAGTGCAGGGATGAGGATGGGGAGAGAAGGAGGGATGTTTGCCCCTGTGATGCGGCATGCTTTACAGATTTCCATGTCCCCTGCAAGAAGAGGCCCGCAGAAAAGCTACAGACAGCATCTGGATTGCTCCTGCCGCCTGGGGAGGTGAAGGTACGTGGTGTTCCCACTGCTGCAGGCATCAGTCCAGGCAGAAGAGGGTGCCAAAAGTACAGAGCCGAAGCAGGGTGCGCTCCCCAGCGCAGTGAGCACAGCAATGGCTGGAGCTTCTCCACCAGCATTTCCTGTTACCTGTAGAAGTGATCACAGCTGCCTCTGTCCCTCTGGTCCTGCAGGGGTCTTGAGCATCCTCTGCCCAGGAGGAAGGAGAAGGGACACCTGCAGCCTTCATCCTCTGCATATTGATTTTGAGGCAGAGGAATTGCTTCATTTCCATCTATTATCTCACTTGTCTTCAGAGGTGAGATCAGAGGCTTGAGGAGAATCAGATGTATTGATCAAAGCCTTCAGGCCTTCAACACACAGTGCTTGGGCTTTTTCTTAACAGGCACTAGGCAATGCCAGCTCAGCCTCCCGTGCCTCGTTGGCCAGCACTGCCTGTGTTCTCCCCCTCCTCGTGCCTGCGCCGCACGTTCTGTTCCAAACCCCTGGCTTGTGTCACCGAACCCAGACCTCCTCCCGTCACGCAGCACTGCTCCCAAGACAGGCAGCAGCCTGGGTGTGAGGCAGGAGATGAAAGGGCTCCTTTATCTCCACAGCTGCTCAGTAGTCCTCCTTTTATTTGCGTTCCCAGTCGTCCCACCTCACCTATTTACCAAAGTGAAGGAAAGCCTTTGCTGAGCGGTCCGGCTCCTCTGTATGGTGTGAGTGCATTTCCCTCTGGCCCCTCTTGGCTCTGCAGCCTGCGTGCCCAACACAAGCACTGCTGCCTTACCCCAGGCATTCACAGTGCCGTGGTGAAACAGCAGCAGCAGCTGCTGCTGGAAGAGCGAGATGCTGCTGCTGGCAGTGCTGGTTCACCAGGCTGCCACGATACAATGGGCACTGGTCATGGGAGAGGGAAGAGCGCGTGTACTGTTGACAAATTACGTGTAGACAGTCAGACTTGCTGAGTCAAGCCCCTGCCAGGGAAAGGTCAGGGTGGGGAGCAAACCAGGCAGTGTGAGCTTCTCTGGTCCTGCACAGTGCAAACCAAACCACAGGCTGAGGGGGAGCCTGGGCATGCAATGCAAATTGCCTTTGTAGAGGAGGAAACTAAAGGCCCCAACCTCACTCCAAGCTATCTCCATGTGGTGATTTGAATACCCTAAACCTGCTTTCCATTTGCAATCTGCTCTGAGCTATTTTGGCATGGCTAAGGTGATGAAATAGATGTTCTTCCCCAGGCCACGTGGGTCAGTTCTTTCAAATGGTCTCTCAAGCAGCAGTGATGTGTTTCTGAGCATCCCATCTTTCTTGCTCAGCCTGGACTTTTCCTCAGAAGTCAAGGTTAGAGCAAGAGCTCTCTTGGGGGCCACATGGTAGTGCATCATCTGGATGTGTCTGGATTTTCACTGGTGCCTCCACCTCAAAGAGCCTTACACAAGCGTGGGACTCTAAAAGGAGCATTGCAGGCACAGGAGAGGATCTTTGGAAATGCTCTTTTAGCATCTGCCCAGGGAGGTGGTGGAGTCACTGTCCTGGAGGTGTTCAAAAAGGATTGGACATGGCACTTGAAGCCATGGTTTAGTTGTCAGGAGGTGTTAGGTATTAGGTAATAGGTTAGACTTGATGAGCTCTGAGGTCTTTTCCAACCTTACTGATTCTATGATCTGCCTTTCCCCTTTCCTGCTGTTGCAGGGCTGAGTCCTAGCACTTGCTCCAGGGTGAGAAATTGGAAGCCTGGGAGGACACAGGTGTGAGCTGGGCTGGGGCTTGCAGACAGGCTGCTCATTTATGGAGGTTTCCTCAAGAGAAGGAAAGGCAAAGCCCTAATTAGTTCAGTGAGTGAGACGTCTTGTGAGCAGATATAAAGGGAACAGTAAAGGAAAGGCTTCCCTTTGCTGTAGAAGGCACCAGGGTTTTGTTAATTAGAGGGATGATCAACACTGCAAATGTGATTTGTTTGGAGTTGGAACATGTTTAAATTATGGGGAAAATAATATTTGATACTAGCAACTGATAGGAGAGCCTGTACCAGAGAGCACTCCCAGCCCTCACAGGGATGGGCAGGCACGGCAGGTAACCCTCATGTCCCCCCAGAAGCTAATTTCACACCTCTTGGAATACCCCAAACAAGGCTTTGCTCCAGAGCTTCTCTTCTGTCCTCTGTTCCAGGGTGGCTCAGGGGAGGATGCTGCAGATTCAGGATGCTGCAGATTCAGGATGCTGCAGATTCAGGATGCTGCAGATTCAGGATGCTGCAGATTCAGGATGCTGCAGATTCAGGACTGGTTCCCTCTGCCCTGCTGCCTTCATAACCCTGTTCCTGCACAGCCCCGTCCCTCTCTCCCTGCATCCTGGGGCTGCTTTGGCAAGTCGGTAACTTGTTGGACAGGCAATAAACAGCCCCTTGGCTCCTGGATGGAGGACACCCCGGCGGCCCAGCCAGGCGTCCCCAGCGGGATGGAGCTCAGGGCTGTTTCCTGCTCCTTTACGCGGCAGGGCTGAGCCCCGGGAGGGTCCACGGAAAGGACTGTTTTGAAGTCCCTTTCCTCTCTCCTCTCTCCACGCTGCTTGTTCCTCGCACAGATGTAGCTCAGCTGGCAATTCCTGATCCCTCTGACCTCTCCCCGCAGCCTGGCGTCTCTCCCTCGGGCACTCGGCGTCTCCAGACGCTTTCTCTCCCCTTGCCATCCACCGAAAAGCTGCTTCTCACCGGCCACATCTTTCCAGCGAGCCTAATTAGACAGGAGCCTAATTAGAGCCGAGCAGGAGCGGTGAGTCATTAGCAGAGCCCTGCGGGAAGCCCCGGAGCAGCCGCATGCCCGGCGGGGTGGCGGCGTGGGCAGCGCAGGGGGCTGGGACGCGGCTGGCGCTCGGCTGGGTGCAGGGAAGCAACCGACAGAGGGGAAGCGGCTCCGGCTGGGGTGTGGGTGTCTGACACCTCCAGACAGCGCCCCAGAAATGGGGCCATGGATGTTCCACCATCTCCTGCACCTGCTGCAGAGCCAGATGGCAACGTGCCGCGGGCCCAGGGCTGGGGATGTCTGTCCGTCCCATCCAACCGAGGAGGTCAGAAACCAAAAGGGCTTTTCCCGGTGGCCCTTAAGCTTTTGGTTTTTTCCTCCCTGTTTTATTGCTACTCATCCTTCTAATATATTGCCCATGAGGGAGCAGAGCCAGTGTCCTGGCTGCCTGCTGGTGGCTGTGGGAAGAAGGATCCCTGTTGGGACGGAAAAAGAGAGTAAGGAGAAGAGCAGAGGGCAGAGGCGTGATGTTTTCTCTGGAGGAGGCTTTAGCGCTGGGGTTTAGGTGTGATGCTGGGACTGAGAGATGTGGGTTTCTGTGGGTTAGTAAATCACATCCTGGCTGAAAGTGCCAGCAGCTCTTTAACAAGCACGAGTGCTGCCATCCTGGCATAGTCCCGGACCATTCCTCCAGCCGCAGCTAGGAAGGGAGGGCTTCCCAAGAGAGCCAGCACTCAAACCCCACACATCATTTGATTCCTGAGCTGCATGGCCCCAGGGGGACGTCGGGAGGAAGGAAAACACAGGTTGAATAGCCAGGATCGGTCCTCTTGAGCCCTTCCCCCATCTTCACACACAAGTACAGAGGGGTCCTTGTCCCCAGCGGCTGTGAGACACAGCCATCAGTGCTGCAGCCTGTGCTGGGGAGAGGGAAGTGAGATGTCCAGGCGCTGACAGCGTGAAAGCCAGGCTTTCTTCCACCTAATTGGATTTGTTATTCAGCTGAGAACCGCTGAATGGCCTGGGTGGGCTCCGGGCTGGCCCTTCCAGTGAGGAAGTCAGGACGGCGCGGTAAAGTAGGTCATGCTGCTGCAAACAGCCTTGATGGCTTTGCACAACAGCCCCTGACGTTAAATAAGGAGGTGGTGAAACGGAAAGAAAAGGGAGATTGTAAGGAAGGAGGAATGAATGAGCTCAGCCTCCGCTATTCACTCCCACCAGAAGTCCCTGCTGCAGGCTCCCATCCTGGGGCCTCTTAGCAGTGCTGCCTGTACCCAAAAGGCTCTTGCTCTGCACTGGAGCATGAGCGAGGGGGCCCAGCTTAAAGTTCCAGCTGGTTGTTGGGAGCTGGGGGCAAGAGTTTCTCTTGCTCTTGGAAGCTTAACTTCATTTGCGAGCAGCGTTTCCTAGGGTGGCAGTTTGTTGACCCTGGACCCTCTTCAGAGACTAAAACCTGTTGGATTTAGCCCAAGGAGAAGGTGCTTGGGGAATGGGACCATAATTTGCCATGGACCATGCTGCACAGGAGCGTGTGCCATGCTGGGGCAATAATTAATGCGCGGGAGATGACGAGCCCAGGACATGAGGCTCTAGATAGATGTGGATGGATTTGAAATCGTGTTGGGTGGCTGTTAAAAAAAACCCACACCACCACTCCTCCACTCCAATTATGTGTCTAAAATGCCAGAGCCAGCCTCTGGATGGATGTGGGGCTTCCTCAGACACCGGAGGTATTAAATCACCAGCTACTCTGCTTTTAATTGACTCTAATGACAAAGGGAGAGTGAGATCAGATGATAATTCCCCGTAGGGCTTCACTGCACAATAGTATTATTTCAAGGGCAGCTGAGGTCAGGCTGGGAAAGTGCATATTTAAAAACCATAGTGCCTTCACTGTAAGTTTCACTTAAATAACACATAGGAGTATCAGACTTTCGCAGCTGGGGAGTTCCAGCATTGTCAGTCCCCGAGGATGGAGGTCCCAAGGCCTGGGCCTGGGAGAGGTCTGGTCCTGCTAGCTGCCTTCCTGTGCCCATCTCCAAGCATTTCCCTGCTCTCTCCTTCCAAATGTGTTTTTTGTTTGGTTGGGTTTTGGTTATTTTTTTGGTTGGTTGGTTAGTTTGGTTTGGTTTGTTTGTGTTGGAGCGTGACAAGCACCCTGTTACAGAGCTGGGGAACTGAGGTGCAGAGTGCCCACGAGCAATGTTCAGATGGGCCCAGAAGGTGGGCTCAAAGTTCTCCCCCGTCCAAGCTCTCCAATGGGACTGTGCCCCTGCCCCTCCCCAGGGCAGGAGGTAGGTGTGTAACAAGTCACGTTTTGGTGGCCTGGGTCTGCCTGCAGCAGTTTGCTGCCATGGAAGGGCCAAATCCTTGAGAGACCCCTGCACATCTGGGGGATCTCCATGCTGGGCTCCTGGCCACCTTGCAGGGAAGCTGTCTGAGCTCTGGACACCCTGCAGTGAGGGCCCAGCTATAGCATGAGGGTACGTCTGCCAGGAGCCTGGGAACATACAGCTCCTGCAGTGGCACCAGGCAAGACTCTTAACCAAGTGCTCACTCCCAGACAAAGCTGAGCACGACCTGCTGAGGCGGCGAAAAAGCTCCTTTCAAAAAGCAAAACAAAGCCTGTTTACATTTCTTCCCCTGCACCTCGCTGGTAAAGCCTAGCCCTGCTCTGGCTGAAGCTTTAGGCTGACTGTTGTATCCGTTTCCATCTCCTGCACCCCTTTTACTTTGTTGCTGCTAACCAAGAAACCTTTGTATTTCGCATGGCATTTAATTCCATAGCAACATGTTGCTGCTGTCACAGCAGCTGCTGATTGCTTTTGAATTGTCTCTCAGGCAAGCTCCAGAATAAATACAAAAGAGCAGGTCTTGCCGTGGCTCCTATCAAAGCTAGCCAGTTGCAAAGCCTCCCGAGCTGGTATTTAGAGTCCCATATACACCCTGAATCAACAAAAGTAAAAGGGATTTAATTCACACACTCCCTCTCTTTCCCCCTATCCTGCTCATCAAACAGCCATTTCTACCCTGAATTGGTTTCCCAAAGGGCTCTTTAATGAGATTTTTTTTTTCCTATGGAGCCTTACACTCATATCTGCCCATCTCATGTTGGCTAACAGTGCTGTCCACCCAGCTCCTGCAGGCAAGAAGATGTGTTCCCAGTCTCCTTTACAGCTCAGAAATTCAGGCTCCAAACCGCTCTGAGACCACACATAACTCCTGTAGGAAGTTTCCCAATAGTAAGAAGAGGCAAATAAGACTTTGCAAGGTTGTGGTGTTTTGCCTGGTGCCTCTGAGCTGCTCTGAGCAATGCTTTTGTGTTCCCAGGCCTGAACAAAGCTGGAGCTGCTGGTTCCAGATCCAGGAAGAGCCCAGAGCCTTCCCAGAGCAGGGCTGAATCAGTCCCCGGATCCTCTGGGATGGGGAGAGATGCATATGGAAGAGAAGTATGAGCAGGAGCCCCAGCTGGAAAGCCCATCTTGATTGTCAATGGGCCCCTTTCATTGGAACTGCAGAGGCCAAGTGAAAGCGAATAGGGAAAACAGAAGTATGAATTCTTCTCCTCTTCCTCAGGAATTACTTACTGGCTGTCCCTGCAGTGTCTGGGCCCAGCCCCCTCAACCTATTTGGCAGGTGTCAGCATTGCAGAGTTCCTGAAATCATGGCAGTGTCAAGCTGAGCGAGGACAGCTAGGGAGAAGGAGACACATAGGTCCTCAGGACACAAGGAACCCTGGACTTGTTCCCAGATCTACCACCAGCCTTGGACAAGACGACTTTGTGCCTCAGTTTCCCAAGCGCTGAAGCAACAATAATTAGGGCTGGTTGCTTAGGAGGTTGTTTGTGAACCGCCCCACCAAGCCCCAACCCTGTTATTAGTCCTTGGCCCTGTTATTAGACCTAAATCCAACTTGCTTAAGAATGAAGACTCCTGTGAAAAGCACACAGATGGTTTCCCAGGTCATCATTTTTATTAAAGTTCACAAACAGCTGAAGGAGAAAAGAACAAAACCAAAAAACAACCAAGGAAGAGAAACAAAAGAGATGAGTAGAAGATGTAAATAAACATCATTCAGGGAGCACCACGGGCTGGCTGGGCACAACCTGTGCTCTCCACGGCAGCGGCGGCTGCTCACTGCTCCAGGAAGACCTCTGTTGTTTGAAGCTGTGTCAAGGCCTTTCATCACATTGCATCACTCAGCTGGCCAGGCTACAGAGTAACTTAATCCAGGGACAAAAGGCAAGCCCGGAGCATCTGCAGGACTAGAGCTGCTGCAGAGGGAAGTAGGATGCTGGGGTGGTGCTGGATCGGTCGTTGGCAGCGGCCACCCCTGGAGGAGGCTGGTCAGGAGCCGCATCCCTGGATCGACGGCTGAAATCCACATGCCTTCCTCCACAGCCTGCACGAGCAGGGATCTGGGCTGACAGCTCATGCATGGATGAACCCAGCCTGCGTGGACAACCCAGGGCAGCTCCAGCTCAAGCGCTGGCAGCGACACACAGCCAGAACCGCTGGCGGCTCTCCGAGGTGAAGCTGGGCTGTGCAGCACGGCGGCAAGGAGAGGATCCACCCCCAGCCTGCCCTGCCATGCTCCCCAAGTCCGAGGCCCCACGAGAGGCAAAGTGCCCCCTCCCAAAGCACACCTCTGCTTCTGCTCCCGTGCTAACGACACCCTCAGCCATGCCAGCACGGTGGGGAAGCTCGGCAGCCCGGCTCGATTATCTGGGGACCATCTCGGCAGCGGTGCCGGGGCCTTGGCAGCCTGACAGAGCTGCAGAGCTCTTCCCAGCAGCTGCGTGCGAGGAGCTGCCCGGCCTGCCACCAAATCACAACCGGCTGCACCACGGAAAGGGAAAGAAAAAATATTTGAAAGGCCCAAAGCAGCAAACCAAAGGCACCTGCCCTGCTTCACCTCGGCACACAGCGCTGCTGGCAGCCGCCCCAAGCTTTAATGTTCCACCAGTCACTGCCTCTGCGGCGGGGCTGGAGGATGGGGAGAGCCAGGTGCTCCCAGTCCCTGCTCCCTTCCAAAACCACACTTCCAAGTCCCCCAAGCAGCAGTTGCCAAGGGTAAGTCCACTGCCTTTAGAAATACAAACTCATCTCTCTCAATCCCCCAGCCAAGTAACAAAAAGCACCTAGGGGCACCCCACGCTGTGCTTGCCAAGGGATGCAGCCTCGTGCACACCGGCCATCTGCCCATGCCCCCAGTCCCCAGCTCCTGGCTCCTCGCCATCCCCACGCAGCGGCCGGTGCCGGGGCTGGGTGGCCCCTCTGAGGTGATGCTGGTGGTGGAGACGGCTGTGCCTCCTGCTCCCGATGCCAGGAAGGGATGCAAAAGGCTCCTCGGAGTCAGGAGAGGACTCGGTCGCTGTGTCAGCTCCAGCTGCAAGGACAGGGGACATGGATGTGATGCTGGCATCTGGGGAGGGAAAGAGAAAGTTCATTAGCAGCCCACACAGGGAAGCAACAGAAAATGGGCTTCACGTTGGCAGCTGTTGGGATAACCCCCCACCCTGAACTTCAGCGATGGGTGAAGGTAGAAAGCAGTTGGTTTATTTGGGGCTTGGAGTGTGCTTTGCCTTAGCAGGAGAGAGGAGAAGGAGCTGGGCAGTTCTTAAGAGCAGTGGGGTGTCGGGCAAAGCCAGCCAGAAAACATCCGTGGATATGACATGGGAATGACAAGTTGAGGGAGATGGAGGTTTAGGGTTTGGGGTTTCTTTGAGGTCAGGGAGGAGGCCCCAAGAATGGGAACAGACGAAACAAAAAGACCCTTTTTCTCTTTTTCCACAGGTCGCTCCAAACCCTTCCATATGACTGACGTTTCCAAGGGGTTGATTAATCCAGTCTGGGGCCGAGCTCAGACTGCACATGTTTCCATCTGCCCAGGGTTAGGAAAAGCCTGATTTTCATCCACTTTCCTCCCCAGGCCAGCCACTCCCTTCCAACGCTGCCTGATAAACTGGCTTCAGAGACAACCAACCGCTTGGAAAGAGCAGCAGCAGCAGAATACTGCAGTCCCTGTTTATCCAGCCTCGCCATTATACACATGCAAATGGGTTTCCCTAGGAGCTGCTGAGAGAAACCAGCTGTGACTTTGTTCCAGCAATACCAGTGAGCTTGTAACAGGTTGCAAGCAAGCCAGCCAGCAGCAGGCAGGTGAGCTGCAGAGTTTAGGAGCCGGGAGATTATCCCGAGGGTTGTTTTTTTGCCAGGCTGCCATTCACAGGCACACGAGGCTTGTGCACGGGAAGATGCCCATCTGCGAACAGGGCTCCGAGGATGGAATTAGGAGAGCTACAAGGCAACAAAACCTTGCAGCTTCTTGCAAGGTAAGAGCTGACCAAGTGCTGCTCCACGCGGAAGGGAAGCCAAGCCAGGCACACAGCTCGTTATCTGAGCTGTAATTAATGAAATAACCAGGAAGAGCCGCTGAGCCGAGCCGTCGTTTGGTGCGACCGCAGTATCAGAATACAGCTCCGGGCCTGGCATGCTGCCCAAATCCTTGCAGCAGGAGCTTTAGGGCCAAAGTTCAGCTTTCAGGTGCCAGGGCAGCCTCAAAACCCTGCAGTTTTGGCCACTCAGCACCCACCCAACAGCAAGCACCAGCTGCCGGTGCCACCCCACAGCCCTCACAGGAGCTAAACCCAACACAAAATGGGCTGCGAGCTCTCTGTGAGCCCCAAGGTATTCCAGGTGCCTCAGCAGTGCCTGGCCACCAGGCTGTTCCCTAGGGCTCAGACTGTGAGGAGGGGCCTGCAGGAGCTGGAAGAAGGCAGTGGGAGGGGAACTCCTGGCTGCTACAGGGTTTGGGTCATCCCTTTTGTTTTGAGATGGGAACTCTGACACCACCCCAGGGCAGTGTTTGAAGCTCAGGAGGCAGCACAGAGTGATGCAGTGACTCTCCTCTCCATTTCTTCTTCCCTGCCTGGACCAAGCAATCTGCAGCTCCTTTGTTCCCAGTGACCATCCCAACCCCCATCTGAAGCCCAAGCTCATCAGTGAGTCTGCCCCATGCAAATTAGAGTGTCACACTCAGCCAGTTTGGAGATACCACTTTTAATTTGGAGACAGGCAGCTTGGAGAACCTGTTCTTGGCACAGCCTGAAGTCACCTCCTGGGAGGTGTAGTGTTGTCCCCATCAACTGTCACTTGAACAGACCACCCAGCATCATACCCCAAGCTCCTGGCTGGGCTTTGCTTGTGTTACTAAACACAGAGAGTCTTTATTAGTCAAGTGCTCAGTATTTTATTTCCCTTTTGTAATGATTCTTCTCCGTGGGGCTCCAGCACCACAGGTGGGAGGAGGCCAGCCTTTCACTTTTCATATTGCTAATCACCCCTGATCCCTGGAATTAACTGCAGGTAATAAGCACTAAATTAATGTCACAGAGCACCCCTGGCAGGGGCTCTGGGACTTCTGTGGAAAGGTGCCCTGGCTCCAGCTGGGAAGGGTGAAGGCCATGCCCTAGAGGAAGCATTTCCAGCCGATCAGTTTTATGCTGGGAGCAGGCTCCTGTTCTGTGATCAGTGTTTTTCAAGGACATACTATCTGGGTTTCAGGGCCAGCAGGAATGCAGTTCACAGCCTGACAGGTGAAAGGGTTGTTTATTTCATCGGTGCAAAGAACTATTCCCTGCCTTGTGATTGCCCAGGCTTTTCCACACCAGCACAGCTTCTCTGCTCTGAGGGCACCTTGAATGGTCGCTCCTGAGACTTCTCCAGTGGAGGGAGATTCCCATAGGATTAGCATTCCCGAGGCACACTAGCAGCTGGGCATGTGCTGGCCAAGCTGCCTTCTGGGTGTCCCTACTTGAAGAAGGATCCCACAGGGACTGAAGTGGTTGTTGCAGCAAAGACCTTACGTGGTGAGAGCTACAAGCCAGGATATCCCCTTGGCCAGACCTGCTGACCGGGTGGTCACAGGACCCTAGAGGCTGTTACCCCAGTCCCTGAGGCCAGGTTTGGCGCTGGTACAGCCAGGACAGCCAAGGCAAGCATGTGGAAGGCAGCTGGTGAGGCGTGGGCAACGTGTGCACGTAGGAGACATTCAGGTCTGGCCTTCACTCCCTTGGATTGGTGCTTTATTTAAGGAGCTGTCACGGTGGCCGAGGCTATAACAATAACTTAACTTTTTAAAGGGAAAAAAACAACAAACCCAACCAAGTGTAGAAAAATGAGGTGAAGAGACACCCTGTCTGGCAGGAACTCATGTGTATTTTAAAGCCTTCTTTTAAGCAAAGAGCAGAACCCAAGCCAAAAAGCACAGCAAACCCTCACACAGTGACTGTTCACTGTTTGATCTGGAGGCTGGCATAGCACAGCTCCCGGTTTTCTCATGCCAGGCTCAAGATTACAGGGGGTGGGGGGAAACAATAAATTCTCTATACAATCCCCACACAGCTGTTTATTAGGTCTGATCAACCCAAATACAGCATGAAGTTAAAAAAAAGAAAGAAAAAGGAAAGGCAGGAGAGGAAAATAACATTTTTGTGACTTTGGAGACAGCTTTTTTATGAGGTGGCTGAAGAATCAACTCCCACCTCAAAAACATTCCCTGTTCCTATTCCCAACCGTGTGGCTGCTGTGTCTGAATATTACAGCTCAACATCTGCTACCAGAGAAAATTAATTTTCAGCTCTAGGATGGCTCTTAAAGGGAGGCCCCATTGACCTGAGTTGAAAATGATGGAGTCCTCACACTCCTTGCTGCAATATTTAATAGCTGAGTGGCAGTTAATTAGATTACTGAGCCACTGTGACAGATGCTAGGCAACGCCTGAGGAGGAGAATTTGGAAAGGCCATTATCTTCCAGGGCTGGGAAAGCTCTCAGAGATCTCATTTTAACCCTTTCCGCTCTTGCCCTGCCCTCGCTCTGGTCCAATCCCTGTTAAACCCAGGTGTTTCACAAATCAAAGGCCAGCATAATGCTCTGGGTGCTTTCCCCTGCCCCCCACCTGAGAAAAGCAGGTGGTCACATTGGGCAAACACCCAGCAGAGGTGCCAGGAACTCCTCCTTGGTTCCCAGCTGGCATCAAAAGAGATGATCACTGGGAAAAGCCAGGATCTTCACCCACTGGGTGGTTCCCAGGCGCACCAACCACACCAAGTGGGAAGCAGGGAAGTGAGAGGGTGTTAGAGGGTTTGGGCAGCATTCCTTCTTCCCTGTATTGAGTGAAGTGTATTTTGCTTAGTCCATGGAAGAATTTCCCTCCCCACAGCTCCCACTTTCCAAACAGAACTGTAAGGGAAGCTTGTCAGTCCCGCCCGAGACGTGAGGGTTTCCCAGCTCCATCAGCTGGCTGGGGTGGAGGCTCCAACCACTCAATCAGGGCTGTGTGTGCTGCTGACACTGTGAAACCTGCAGACTGCACTAGCAGAGGTGTTACAGACTTCCTGGGAAGATGATGCCACCCAAGTGTGGCCCATATCAATGCCTGCTTTCACAATGCAAGGTGAGAAGAGGCTTTTGGCTTGTGCCTGGCCAGCTGCATCTCAGCACAGACTGGCGAAGGCATGCAAAGCTCTGAAGTCAAACTGGTCACCAGAATGGCAACCAAGCATCCCACTGGGGAGGCAAGAGGAGGAACCAGCAGTCCTGTCCTACTGGCACTGTAACTGCACCTTCCCTGAGCAAGCAAGAAACAGCAATAGAGCGAGACAGGACATCAAGAGGTTCCGCCAGCTTTCTGACTCTCACACCCCCCCAAAACACTGATAATCACATTCTTCTGGTTACAAAACCCTTTCCCTCCCACTCAGGGCTCACACAGAAGTCTCAGAAGTTCTGATTTAACAAGCAACACTTTGGGTATGAAATAAACACCAAGACCATCAAATGCACCACGGCTGCTAAGCTTCTGCTACTCACTGAACTGTAAGTAGAAAGCACAAAAAGAGGTCCAGGGCTTGCCAGCATCCCAAGGGTCGCTCGCCTGCATATTCATCCCCTAGACACTCAGCAAAAGTATTGAATTACTGAGACTTTTCCCAAAGCAATTCTTGCCCTCCTATCTCCCAGGACTCATGCAGGACAGGACAGGACAGGATGCAGACCATGGCGACAGCTGTGACAGCAGGCAGGGACATGTTTGCCCTTCCCTACCCACCCACATGTGGAAGGGTGATGCTGGCACATCCAGCTAGGTTGAAGCAGGGGGAGAGGAGCTATGGCCTGCTTGCTACCATCTATGTAGATAAGATGTAATAAGACAAGAAACAATGGGTTTGAGCTTGAACATAGAAGATTTCACCTCAACATGAGGAGAAACTTCTTTACAGTGAGGGTGATGGACCACTGGAATAGGCTACCCAGAGCGGTTGTGGAGCCTCTTTCTCTGGAGACTTTCAAAGCCCACCTGGATGCATTCTTGCGTGGACTACCCTACGTGATCCTGCTCTGGCAGCAGGGTTGGACTGAAGGATCTCTTGAGGTCCCTTCCAACCTCTAATGTACTGTGATAAGATACTGGGAGGATCACCTGGAAACAAGAGAAAGCTGGGAGCTAGCTAGACTCAGAGCGTCAGAGCTGGTCACCGCTCTCTGGCACTGCATTCCCCCTTCATTGGTACCCTCCTCAGAAAATGTGAGCAACCCAGGACCCCTTGGCATGGTGTGTGCAGACAGCACTGAGGCTGGACAGCAGGTTTCAGCTGAAGAGGAGGAGAGGACCCTTACCTTATTGACCTGCTGGCTACAAGCCCCCGAGCCCTGCCCCTCCTCAGGACGGCAAGTGCTTCCAGGTGCTGACAAAGGCCGTGGGGATGAGCGAGTAAGGCACAGTCGTGATACAGTTCCAGGTGTCCGAGGTGGGGTCGTAGCAGTCCAGCGTTTTGCACCGCTGGGTGCCAAAGTACCCTCCCACCACGTAGAGTTTGTTGCCCGAGGCCAGGGCGTGGCAGGACATGCGCTTGGCGGTCATGTCTCCGATGCGCGTCCACTGGTCGGTCTCGCAGTCGAAGCGGTAGGCGGAGGCCGCCGTGAACTCCGTGTCCCCTCCCATGATGAAAATCTGGCTGCCCAGCACGGCGGCCGCCGTGTAGCGCCAGGGCTGCGGGCACTCGGCCTTGATGGTCCAGCGGTTCTCGGCCGGGTCGTAGCACTGCACTTTGGACACCATGTCCCGGTGAATGCTGGTGCCGCCAAACACGAAGAGCTTCAGCCTGGCGCTCACCACCGCCGCGTTGCTCACTCCGTCTCTCAAGGGAGCCACCATGGTCCACTTGTTGGAGACGGGATCGTACTTCTCTACTTGCTTCAGGGAAACGGAAGGAGAGGCAGGGAAGACGCCGGCAACCGCGGTGTGCCCTCCGACCACGTACAGGCAGTTTTCCAGCTCGGCTGAGCCGTGCCCGAACCGAGCTATTAGCATGGGGGCAGCTTTGGACCACTCCTCGTGAACGGTGTCGTACACCCACACGTCCTTGGAGACCCCGTTCTCAGAGCCCCTGCCTCCGGTGATGTAAACTTTGCAGCCGATGGCGCAGGCGCTGAACTCCTTCCGTGGGCTTGGCAGGTCTGCTTTGGGGATAATTTCCTTTGCTTTGTGATCCACTTGGTAGATCTTATCACACATGAAGGTCTGTCCTCCCAGGATCAGCAAGGTGTGCCCGGCCTTGCGAGGCCTGGCACAGGGACTGGTGACCACCCCGTCGTTCTGCAGGATCTTCTTCTTGCACTGAATAGCTTCATCCAAGACGAGCTTGTTCCTTTCATCCACCATAATCAAGTCCTCACAAGCCAAGGCTTCCTTGAGGCATTCAGAAGGAAGCAAGGCCAGACGAACATTCCTCAGAAGTTCTGGGAGATAAGCCTTCCGCACATCCAGATCGTATTTCACCCACTGGATAACAGCCTTGAAGACCTTTTCTTCGTCCTCAATTTCCAGCTCATCGCTGGAGATGAGGTCCAGCAGAGTGTCCTTGGAAAGGTTGTGGAAGTCCTCGCTCTTGTGAACAGTCTCGAAGTTGACCAGGCACATCCTCCAGGAGAGCTCGTAGAGGCGCCGGCACTGATGGGCATCTGAGAGCAGCATCATGCCCAGGCAGTTGGAAGGGTGGAGGTTCTTCTCCAGGAACTCAGCTGCCGCATCTCGGACATCGTGGAACTGCAGCATGTCTCCAGCCTCCAGGAGGGACTCGGCATTCTCCTCATTGATGATGATCCTAGAGGAGTAAGCAAAGTCCAGCAGCAGCTCCAGCACCTCTGGGTGGAGGCTGTCATGGAAGTTCACCTCATCGTCCAGGCTCTCGCGCAGGCCGTTGCTGAACATGGCTTCGAAGTACCTGCTGGAGGCAGCCAGCACCGCTCGGTGACAGGGGAATGACCTATTTCCCGCCCAAAGGGTGACATCGGTGAACATGCAGTGCTTCCGCAGGGTGTTCAGATGGGACAGGACACAGTCTGGGTGGGAAGCTTTGTGGAAGAGCAGGATGTTCATGGAGCCGGTGCTGGTCCGGGATTTGCGGTTCTCGTGGACGCTGACTGACATGGTGACGGAGCTCTGGCCTGCAGGGAAGCAAACAGACAAACCATTATTCTCTTGTCCTGGCCGGTGGAAGGCACGGGGAACATTGTGTTTGCTCTCCAGCCCGGGATCTCAAACACGAAGCACCAGGTGCCACCTCAGTGCTCCCGGTCTGGGGCTGCTCCCGCACCCTGCCTTGCAAAGCCTCTGCCTCCTGCACCCTCTCCGATATGTAACTCGGGCTGAGCAGGGTGGGAAGGCAGAGCGAGGTGAAGGGGGAAATTCTGCGCTTTGGTTTCAGCAACGGAGCAACAAAGTGAAGCAATCAAAACCCAAAGTTGATGGTAAATTGTCTCAACAGCCCCTGGAGGGTATTGGCAGACCGCAGCAGAGTTATTTTTCCTTCGAAAAGAGCATTCAAAGAGCAGCCTATCCAGGATAAAGGGCATGGCTCTGCTCTTGGCTCAGCAGAAATCGAGTTTGGCTTCTGCTTTTCATGAAAGATGACTGCAGGTTTAGGAAAGGCAATTGCTACGGGTTTTATTTATGGAATATTTAGCTACCAGCACGAGCCAAAAGTTGTGAACAAATGTGACCAAACCTTTCCCTTGTGGCTTTGTTGCTAAAACTCACCAGACACCTCATGTCAGCTAAACATTTTGCAGGACAGACTCACATCAGAGAGCAGGACAACAGAGACAGCTAAATTCTGCTTGTTAACAGACAGGCAGAAACAAACACAAGGCTTTTATTAGCTACTATTTCATTTAAGTGCCACCCGATACCTATCCTTGCCTGTAGAAGAAAAACCCCTTTGGACCAATCAAATCAATGCTACCTAGATGATAAAATCCAAGGCATTTACTCCAAAATATTTTAGCCAGCTCCATTTTGTCCCCCATGTAACTGAAGCAGGCAGACAGCTATGCACAGAGCCCTCAGCACTGATGTTGGTAACACAACTGTTCTGAGGCTAGAAAAATGAGACCCCGAAAGACCTGGCCCTGCTGTGGGTCCTGTGACAGCAGCCACAGGGAAGCCATCCCAGGCACTACACTAGGTGACAAGAGTAAGAGACTGGCTAAAAGTGGAACTTGCAGGCAGGTAACCCACTAAATGCAATAAAGATGGGGAAGATGACAGAGCACAGGGTGAGTAAGAACTGTCCCAGGAGTGTTTCAGGACTTAGGGCAGGAAGAACCCTGTTTGGATGCGCAGGAGCATCAGGGACTGCCACCTTCAGCTCAGCTTCCCTGCCAAGACAAGTTAGCCACCAAGAGCAGCTACAAGCTGGGGAAAGCAAGCCTAATTCATAGGGAAAAAGTGGTTCTCAAGCAACCCCATCTGGCTCTGCTGCATCTTCTCTCTCACCCAACACTAGTTTTCTATCTCTTTTCTTCCCCAAACCATCCTTCTGGCTTTGCAGGCTGGAGACACCAGGGCTGAAACCCCATGGCATTCCCACTCCAGGCACCTAATTGTTTGGAAATCAGTCATCAGGCACACAGACATAGCTGGGAGAGGGGCTTCGGTTGAGTTGGTTTTGTTGCCGAGCCATTGTTTTGTTAGCTTGCTCTCTGCAGCCCAGGGTTTCTCAAGGGTCCTTCTCAAGGTCTACAGCATCAGCCCCATCCTCTCCAGCCAGGCTGATCTCACCACCATTGCCCCAGCCCTGCACTGGAGGTCTTGTGGGAAGCCATGAACCGCTGAGTGAGCAGATGCAGCACTCTCAGGCTGCTGGCAGGTCACAGCTTTGACCTGCCAGAGACCTGAAGCCACAGAATCCTCCCACGCTCCATGGGTGGATGACCTCAAGAGGAGGTGGATGGCCAGATAAGCTGCTTGACTCATGCTCTGCTCACACACTTTCCACCCCCAGCTTCTCCAGCACCTCAAAAAGAGTCCAAATTCAACAAAGACTTGTGGACACATCCCTCCTTCCCCACTTGCTGCCATGAATTATTGAGGTTGGTCTTCCTGAGGCTTGACTCATTCCTCAGGGCTGTTACAGTCCAGGGAAAAGGTGTCTCTGAGCTTCTCCACACACAAACAATAGGTGGCCCAAGCAGCTGGAACTCCTCCTTGGCCTCCAAGCCAGGCAGGAGCATCAACACTCATTTCACCCGTGACCAGAGGCTGTGCAGAAACAAGGCTCCAAAACAGGAAGGAAAATGCCATTATGGAGCAGCGCCGAGGGAAATGCTTTGCAACATTTACACCCAGAGCAGGGACAACACTAATTTAAGAGGTTATATGGATACCCCTGTCCAAGCTCTGCAGGGAGGAATACAAATGAAACATTTATGAGGCTGCTAAAAGCTATTGATTTAGGTTCCTGCTCCCACAACCTCAGAAACCACCCTGCCAGTGCTCCTGCTTGCTTTGCTCAAGGCTCAGGGTCAGCTATTCAATATTAACCTTTGATTTGCTTATCCACAAAAAAAATAAAATGAAGCAATTTATATGGGCCAGCTATGGAAACAAACAAAAAGATTGCTTGCAGGAAGGCAGCAGTGTTGTTTTCCTGGCACATAGAAAAGCCACTACTCAGAATGGAAGGAGCAGGTCACATATAAATTAGAAATGTCTGTATAAAAACTGCAGCAAGGCCACTTTTTTAATATATAGATAGATAGATAGATATAAAAATATATAGACAGGCAGATATATGTATAGACAGGCACACATATGTATATAAAAATCTCAGGCTTCTAACATCAACCATCTTCCCCAGGGCACTGGGTAACCAAATACTGTTTTTATCCAAGGGGCATTGAACAGCATCCAGAGAATAAATTGGTGGTTCCAGTCCAGTTCCCATTAGCTCTGCTCTTCGTATTACCTTGTCCCACTACAGGCACCAACTGATCCCCAGTACAGCTGCAAACCTGAAAGCTAAAGAGGCCACAGCCAAAGCCCCTTTCCTTGGCCTCTCCTGGAGATGGGTTATGACACTGGATGTCACTGGACACAGATGAGTGGGGCTAGACAGAGCATTAAGCTGAAACTGAAGCAGCCTCTGGACTCTGGTGTGCAGCCATCTCACCAGTGGGGCTTGGTTTCTAGCTTGTGGTTTATAGCAATTTCCAAACATCTTGTTTTGAGGCCTTCTTGAATCCTGCTGTAGCTGGGCATGCAGAGAAACGTGGCAGGTACTAATTCTTCCCCTCACAAACACACCCCACTGCATCTCTCAGCCTGCCAGAGAACTTGGCACCATCGCACCCAGACCAGATGAACAGAAACTGCAGGCAGAAGCTATTTCAGCTGATGGGTTTCTTCCAAAATTTAGCAGCCTTCTAAGCCTCAGACGCCTGTAACTGAAGGGATCTGCTACAGTTGCGATGAGGTGCACCAGAGTATGCTTCAATGCCAGCGCTGTTGAACGGGCTGGACCCATGTCATGATCTCCTACAGGCACTTCTCAGAAGCAGACGCATGCAGAGCAGAATTTTCTACCACATTCCTCACTCCTCTTACCCAGCTACTGAGCTAAAGAGAAAAAGCAGAACCACTCAGAATGAGGAGTATTTTACACAGAGAAACCTGTCAGTGCCTCCTGCCAAGCTCCCACCTGCTCTGCGAGAGCTCAGAGAGTTATCAGAGCTCCCAGCTGCATCTTCCATCAGGCTGGAAGCTATCAGCAGAACAGACATGTCAACGCGAACAGCAGAAGGCATGACCTGAACTAAGTGGGGCTTGGATTTCTCCAAGCTGCAGTCATTATATTTTTTTTGCTTTCTTCCTTGAAAAGCAGTAATTGAAAAAAATAAATATCTGCTGCATAGCCTTTCAGAAGGATCTTACTGCACGCAGAGCAGATGATAACCTGTCCTCCACATGGATGAGGGCAGAGGGGCATCAGCTTTTTGACACCTATCCAGTGCTTTCTGCTGGCTACAGGATTCTCCTGGCTGTCTGCAGCCTTTGTACAGCAGGTATAGGAAAGACTTTCCAGCAGTGCAAGGCAAGGGTGTTTCAGAAATCCTTCCACTCACCCACACAGGGCAGAGAGCAACCCCAAAAGAGGGTAGGAGGAATTGGCTCAGGGAGAAAAGCCCTCTTGAATCTCAGCTCATGAAGAAAACACCCCAGAAATCTCTCTGGACAGGACAATGCTGGCAAAGAGAACAAAGGGAAAAACCAAAACCAGAGCTGGCTGAACTCCCCACCCAAATAACAGCCACAGTTCTCCTCTTATAGTGCTTCTTGCTTCCTGCAAACCATGCCCCAGCAGAAGGCTATTCCTCCCATGCTGGTGGGACACCATGTTGGAGCTCAGCCCTTCTGGCCTGGGTCACTTATGAGAAGTTCAGGAAATGCTCTGCTAGCTCTTGAAAAATCCAAGCAGTACCTGGAAATCAGAGACTCTGAAGCTGTATCAGACCCTGGTCCCAAATCATACAAGAACTGCATATGAGGACAGCTCAGGACTATATCCAGCTAGGCCTGGGGTTCTCCCCTCCATCTTTTACTAGCAGGCTGTCCATAAACCTCCATTTTCAGTCACCATCTGCAGGGAACTGCCAGTTGAGATGCTGCTTCCTCCTGAGAGCACAATAAGAGAGAGTGAATAAGAAGTTCCCCACTGGGATTTCAGGGGACCAAGAATAATTTCTGCTCAGGATTTATAAGTGTTCTCCCAAGAGTGTGAAGGTTGGCTAAACACCAACAAAGAGCCCAAATCCCATGAACCAAAGCTGGCTCTTTCTGTTTGCCAGTCAGGCTTTCAGAGAAGCAGCAGGCAGAACATGTTTCTTTTGCCCCACTCAACCATGAACTATTTAAAGCTGTAAATAAGTAAATAAAGAAGCAGTAAAGTTCCCCACTGGCTCAGCTCAGAAGACTTGGAATAAGCTGCTCACACCGTAGCAAAGATACTGTCTGCAGTTTTGGGCTGAGGCAGGGATCTGTTGGAGAGAGTCCAACAGAGAGCTACAAGGATGATGAAGGGACTTTGAACATCTCTGCTATGGAGAATGACTGAGAGACTGGAGGCTGAGAGGGGATCTGATCAAATATCTGAGGGGTGGGTGTCAGGATGAAGGTGCCAGGCTCTTTGTGGGGGTGTCCAGTGACAGGACAAGGAACAACAGGTACAAGCTAGAACGCGGGAGGTTTCACCTCAACATAAGGAGTCTCCTTCTCTGGAGACTTTCAAAACCTTCCTGGATGCATTCCTAGGTGATCCTGCTCTGGCAGGGGGGTTGGAGTTGATGGTTTCTGGAGGTCTCTTCCAGCCCCTACCATTCAGTGATTCATTCCCAAGCAGTCAGCCATACAGGCCCTCCATGTATGGACTGCACTACAACCTAGAGCCACTCCTTCCAACCCAGTGCAGATCCACCTCAGGCAGCCAGCGATGGCTGCTCTCACAGAGAGGTGGGTGTAGAAGATTCAGTTTTATTTTCTCTGTATCAGCCCTCTTGGGTGAAATGCCACCTTGAATTCAGTCAAAATTCAGCTTCTCCCTGGAAGCAGTGGGATAAGCTCTCCACTTATTAGTAAGGTGCCTGCTACCTCATCCCAGCTATTTGTACCTTTCCATCTGCTGCTTAGGCCAGCAACGCCACCCCAGGCCAAAGTTACTGGTATAGAACCAATTTTCCTCTTTTTTAGTGGATTACAAACCTAAAGTCACCTACTACATTGTCTTCATGGGGAAAAGCTCCCTGCAAAGCTGCTTAGCAGAAAGAGCAGCGTAGCAACACACTGTCAAGTGCAGAACCCAGGGCCTGCTGCATTTCAGATGCAATTTCCTGGCTTTGCAGACCATCAAAGGTTTGAGAAGGGGGATCTATTACATGCAGACATCCGTGCACTCACAGACACAGCTCCAGCTTCAAAAGCAGAAAAAACCCCAACAGAAAACAGGAAAAGATGGTGGGGGAGAAAGACAGAAAGCAAGAAAGGCAAAGGAGCAAATGTAAAGACCGTTTCAGATGATTTTCCTTGCATAACACAGTGGACTATCAGGTACACAGCTTGGAGGTGCTTGAAATGCTTGATACTAATGATGTAAAGAGTGCTTGAGATGAAAGGAGTTGAAACAGCACCTGGCACTTAGTGCAGCACTGCACTTGCTGAGCATGCAGCCTGGGCTGCTGCCAGGTGGGCATAAAGGGGCCTTCACCACATCATCTCCCAGGCTCCCTTTCTGCTCTGTCCACACTCCCGCATGCCTGAATGCAGACTTTGCTCCCTACCACACTGAGTTCATCCCCAGCAGCTCCGGCGAATGTAGTGGTTTGCCCTCGTCAGCCAGATTTGTTCTTGTTGTCTTCAGGATGACTAAGGCAGCAAAGATGTGACTGTGATTTTGCATGCTGGAATTTAGGCAACCTAACTCTTCTGTGAATCAGAGGGTACCTGCAGCAGAGCTGCATTTGGCCTTCCTGACAAAGTCTCCTCGTTTCATCACATTTGCAAACAGGGAAGCAAAGCCGGTTGACTCCATTCCCCCTCGCACAGCACTTCTGATCCCGCCCCAGCCTTCGAGAATGGAAAGCATCCTTATCATTTCTTCTCACTTTCTCACTTTCTAGCCTAGCCTGTGTATCCCTAGACAGAAACCAGAGAGACCATGTGAAAGGATCCTTCTGTTGGCTCAGACAGAAACTGGGAGGTTTTCCAAGCCCAATTCTGAAGGCTCCAGGAGATCAGATTGTCTGGAGAAGGTCTGGGCACTTATCTGAACGACAACATGTTTACTAAAGCAAGACTGAACTCAAAAACTCACAGAATCACAGAATAAACCAGGTTGGAAAAGACCTTTGAAATCATCAAGTCCAACCTATCACCCAACACCATCTAATCAACTAAACCATGGCACCAAGTGCCTCATCCAACCTTATTTTAAACACTTCTAGGGACGGTGACTCCACCACCTCCCTGGGCAGCACATTCCAATGGCCAATCTCTTTCCGGGAAGAATTTCTTCCTCACTCCAGCCTAAACTGCAAAATTGTTTTAGAATCATAGAATTGCCAGGGTTGGAGGGGACCTCAAGGATCACCCAGCTCCAATGCCCCCTGCCACAGGCAGGGAGACCCCACACCAGATCAGGTTGCCCAGAGCCCAAAGCCTGGCCCCAAAAACCTCCAGGGATGAGGCCACCACCACCGCCCTGGGCAACCCACTCCAGTGTCCCACCACCCTTACAGGGAAGAACTTCCCCCAACATCCAATCTGAATCCACCCATCTCTAGTTTCTCTTCCATTCCCCCAGTCCCATCATTACCTGACACCCTAAAAGTCACCCACCCCATTTCTCCTCTTTTCCCCCTCAAATCCTAGACACCTGGGCTCTGTTGGGCTCTCCTTCCACCCCAGGTGTGGCCACTTGACCCACCCCAGCTGTGGCCACTTGACCCACCCCACCCACTCCCCTTTTAATTCCCGCCCAGGAAAGGCAGAAGCCCCAAGGTGAGCCCATCTGGGCTGGAGGATCCTCCTCTCATCACTGGTGAGTCCCTATGGTGCACACTGGGTGATGGTGGTGGTGACAACAAAGGCCGGGGGGCCTGGTGGCCCCCGGTTAGGTAGGAAGAGTATTGATGATCTCTCCAATATCATAGAATTATTAGTCCTTTGAAACTTCACGAGGTGTTCAAGAGGGGATTGGACATGGCACCTGGTGCCCTGCCATGGGCAGGGACACCTCACACTACATCAGGTTGCTCAGAGCAACCTCAGGGATGAGGCTTCCACCACCTCCCTGGGCAACCCGCTCTAGTGTCCCACCACTGGGGAAGAACTTCTTCCTAACATCCAATCTGAATCCACCCATCTCCAGTGCTGTTCCATTCCCCCCGTCCCATCACTTCCTGACACCCTAAAAGGTCCCCCCAGCTCTCCTGCAGCACACCCACCCCCCCCCCCCCCCCCAACACTGGAAGGCCACAGACAGACCCCCTCAGAGCCCTCCCCTCTCCAGAATGAGCAACCCCAACTCTCCCAGTCTGTCTCCAGCTTGCTGCAGGACTGCTTATGAAAACAAAACAGAACAGCTGCACCTAATATGTGTCACTGTTATTACTATTGGTTTCATCTGTCCCCTGTGAAAATAAAATTATGCTAAGAAGACATTCACCTAAGCTGAACTTGAGAAACTGTTAACAAATACAGTTCCAGCAAGGCTGGAGGGTTCTCTAACACTGCTGATACTTGGGGCTGCGTGCAGGGATGATGTGTGGAAAGATGCAAAGCCAGGGGCTCTTCAGGGCCCTGGGGCACGGGGTGAACTCGGTCCATCTATCACTGTTTCATATCCCATTCTTCCCTTCAAACCTGAGCCCAAAGCTACTGCAAAACTCTGCTGACTGCCACTTGCCATGGAAAACAAAAGCAGTGCTGTCAAGCTGCACTAAGTAGTGAGGCTCTTGTTCTGTCTTGCAAAAGCCCTGGTAAAAGGGACAGTAGCGCCTCAAGTCTATAAGATATGAACTAACCTAAGCCAAAGGTGACCATGTTCCAATCAAGATGAAAGCACCCACAGCAAATACACTTTGCATTCAATAGATGCAGTTTCAGTTGCAAATCAGGTATTGGACTTGCTGCTTTTCAGCTGAGATATTCCATAAAGCTTCTTGAGCTACCTGTGAGGTAATCAAATAAGGTTCACGTTCACCACTAAGCACATTGGCTTTGCAGCTCCTGGGAATATCACACGCTCCTACAACTACTTCCAAATGGGGATAAATAAGGCTTTGAGCTGCAGTTCAGGCTCCAGACAATAGCTTTTCACTGCTATGCCTTACCCTCAGTGGATCTTTTCAGAGCCCATGATTCATTTCAGAGGCTGCTGTGGGGCTTTGTCCTCACTGCCTGCCCTCTGGCTCCACTAGTGAATAAATCCCATTCTGCCAGATCAATCACAGTCACTCTGCAAAATGAATGAGGGGCTGCAGAAGAGGCAGGCGGGTTCCCAGTCCCCTCTCCCAGATTATAGTCAAAAGGGCTCCAGAATGGAAACCACCTACTTGATCACAGTATCTGCCCCAGCCCCATCTGGGCAGGATAAAGTCCTTTTCAAGCAAGCCAACTTGCTAATGTGCTGCAAAGGCAAAAGGCCTTTGGTGCTTCAAATGTAGAGGAGCAGAACCGCACGCCACTTCCCAGGGAGAGTTTAGAAGATGAGATGTGGTCTGTGTCAAATTAATTCCAGAATAACCACTGCAGCTGCTGACTCCAGAAAGCACATTGAGATCCTCCCACTCTCTGTGCTGTGTCTGGCCCCTGGTGCAGAGGCCAGCAGAGCTGACTGCACTGATGGTGGTCAGGGTAACCAGAAGCCCTGCTATGGACACTCACACCAAACAGGTCTGCCTGCCTGCTGCTAGGGCAGCATTTCAGTTTTGTGCTTGGCCAGTTAAGGTGGAGTTTTGTTTTGTCTTCCCCACCCCCTTGACAGGCAGGAGATGTTGGTGCAACTGCCAGGTTCAGTTTGCAGGAGCTCATTTGCAATTCTGGCCAGAGTTCAGAGTCATGGAGATGGGTGGCCTTCATGTCTCCTGAGCCAATTAGCCCTGGATGTTGGTGCACATGGAGGATAGGGTTCCCAACTGGATGGTAAGGCACTGGCAGATACTGAAGGGTCTGGGACTGCAAGGCAGGACACTGCTCATTGCACTCTGGCTCTGGACAGAAGGACCAATGTGACACTGATCTCTGATCTTTTCCTTTCAGTATTAACACAGCACCAAATCACCCACTCAGCCTGCAAGCTGTGGACCAGCATGGGAGCACTGCAGCAGCCCAGGCTATCCAGGGCATCTCTGCATGCATCAGAAGCAAACCAGAGCAATTGCCAGTGTGCCACAGTAATAAATTTGCCTTGCCACAGCCTGACAGGCTGTCATATAAAACTGGTAGTCTTTGCAAAGTCTGATGGTCAGCAAGCAGAAAGTGGTTATAGGGCATGCAACGTTCCCAGGCTTGAGCAAAGAGAGGGGAAGACAGAGTAGCCTGTACTGGCTGGAGCGCACTGTGGGGATATGAAGTTGATAAGCAAAGGCAGACAGATGTGATGCTGGTTAAAGGTCAGGCCAGGGAGCTTGGGGTGGCTTGTTACAGCTAAATGCTTCCTAGCCAGCATTCTTGCAGCCACTGTTTTAAGCAATGCCAGTGACATTCACTACAATTCAATTACAGTCTATAAAAGACAGGAGTAAATCTACTCCTCAGCTCAAGTGCTGACACTGCTTCTTCAAACCTGCCCCTTCCACAGTCCCCAAGTGTCAGCTGCCATCACAGCTGTGGACACCCCGGGCCAGCTCTGCCTGTCCTGCTCCACCTACTCACACCCAAGGCCAAGGCACTGCTCAACCCTCTTTTGTAATGCTGCCACTTCCCTCCCTGCCTTGCAACGTGCTGCCCATCCTCTTCCACCTCCACAGGTGGCCACATCCTGCCCTTCCTGTTTCACTCATCTACCATCTAAACATTGCCTAAAACCTTCTCTGTCTGTTAAGAAGGACCTGAGCTTCTGCATGCTTTGGGGAGTGGCTGGTTACCATTGTAGGGACAAAAATGCTATCATCATTCACACACACACACAGACACGTAGATCAGCACACGCTCCTTGGCCCCATCCAGGACCATGTCCAGGACTGACTCCAGTGCTGGAGGGACCACGTTTGGAGTGCGTGGCATGCGGCACCTTGTCGTCTGTTCCCAAGCTGTCTGCCTTCACAAATTTCATTTGCCTAACCCCTTTAGTCAACCCATTTTCAGCTGGCCTTATCTCCTCTCACAAACCACATCTGAGACACCATCCTTACTGCTTGGGTTACCTGAAGCTGCCCCAAGCACAGCACGGCAGGCTACCACAGGGCACGCTTCACCTAGGTACCGTGGCAGAAGGACTTCTGGTAACAATCCTCAAATGCTTGAGAAAATGAACACAAAAGGAACAGGAAATTTAAGTTCCTAGTGCTGAAGCTGCTTACAGTCTCCTGCGTCCATGCTATGGTGTGACTAATTTGCTTCTGCAGCAAATAGCACTCTGGTTTTACTCCTGAGAATCTTGTGCTTGCCCCACTGCTGCTTCTCACTGCAGGGTAAACTTCCACCTATGCCTTCTGCTCAAGTGCTTTACTCAATAGAGCCTTATCACAGAGATAAACCAGAGCAGATGGTTAGGGCTTAAGAAACAAAGGAGGCAAAATATGTCTTCAGGTAAGATTTAATCTGAAGCAGCAAACAGGACAAGGAAAACAGAGAGGCCCCAGAAAGGGTCCCACCTCACTAAGGACTCGGACCCCGTGAGAGACGGACAGAGAGAAGAACGCACTGAGAGGTCAGACCTGTTTTACTCCTACTCTGAAAGGACACTATCACCAGAGCAGCAATCGATGACACAGCTAAGAGTAGCAGCTGGCCACCACCGGAAACATGCTGGGTGTTCTACAAACAACTTGAGTTGTTCCCTAAAGTAACTTAAAACAAACAAACAAACCAACCAAATGTCACAAGACACAGGAAGGAAGGGAAGTTGCCAAAGTATAAAGGTTAGAGAATTGCTTATTCTTCCTGTGGTTCTAGATCTGTCCTGGACAGAAAGAAGTACGCTTGAAAGAAGACGACAGAAGCTGTGGCCCATGGCTCCTGACCAAAGAAGTCACTCCTGCAGATCACAAGAAGCAGACGCACTGAGATTGCCAGGAAAGGCAAGCAGAAAGCAATCAGGAAGCTGGGGCTCTCCATACCAACAGCATGAAACACTGAGCTGTCTGCTTAGGAAAGGCTGAGGACAGCAGCTTTTGCAAGCAGATCTGGCTAGTTGAAGACCCCCACACCAACCACCACAAATGCAAGCAGATGGATGAAAAAAAGCAAAGGGGAAAAAAAAAACCAACCAACCAACAAATAAGTACTGAACAGGCTTTTAACTTTGACGCCAAGGGGCCTGTGAGGACAGCAGAGGGATGGAGAACTCATTTCTTCCCCTCTGTCAGCTCAGCTCAGGCATTCAAAGCAACCTTGCCCACTTCTCCAGACAGGGTGACTGGAACCGATTTCATCATAGAAGTTCCATGGCAGCTGTATCCCTCCTCAAACCGCAGTTCTTAGATATAAGAACAGGAGAAGGGAGAAATAACTAACTAAAGCAATGGTTTACTTTCCTGATCAAGAAATCAATAGCAGGGCTTTTCAGGCTATAGAATAGCTCTTTACCTCCACAAACACTTCACTGCCAGCTTTCTACACCTGTGAAACTTGCCTGTGTAACCCGATGCTCGGAAATCGCCTCCGGGATGGTAACTGGCTCCAGGGCCAGCCCCGGGCCGGTAACCCGGGCGGCACGCCGGGTGCCCTGCCACCGGGCCGGCCTGTCCTCGCCCTCCCCTGAACCCCAGCAAAAGCCAACCTGGCCTTAGCAATAGGGGCCAGAGCCGGATCTGGAAGCGGAGTCTTGAGCCCAAAGCTTGGGAGAAGCACTCACCGTCTGTCTCCGCGCCCGGCCGAGCCGAAACCTCAGGCAGCCCCGACAGCCCGCGGCCCCGCAGGGCACCCGGCGGGGAGGAGGGAGAGGGGCGGCGGAGCAACGGCGGGGTGGATCTCGGCCCACGCGTGGAGCGATGCGCGGCCCGGCGCGGCCCGGCGCGCTCCCGGGGTACAGAGTAAGCCGCGGGTGGAACCGGCCTCGCGTGGGACCTCGGAGGCGGGGCCGGCCCCCGACGCCGCGGCCACTCAGCGAGCGCCGAGGTCGTGACGCGCCGCTCTGCCTCCCCCCTGCAGAGCCGAGCATGGGACGGGCGGGCGCAAGCGGCGAGAATTGACCAACAGAAGCGCAGGAAGGCGGGTGGGGGCGGGACTAGACTGACTCGGTTCTCCATGGGTCTTAAAGCCCTTCCTCGTGTGTTACAGCCCTGCAGAGCGGCTCCGCGCTGCCCTCTGCTCCCCCCGCGGGGGTGTTGCAGCCCCCACGGCACCTGGTTTGGCATTTGCCGCAGGTACTGCAGGGTGCTGGGCCCTGGCACTCCGCTGCATAACTGCCGGGACTGCCCTTCGGCCTCTTGTGGAGCCAGCCGTGACATCCCCCGGCAGAAACCCTTCCCTTCTGACTCGGCCTTTGCTCCCTTGAGCCAGAGCTCTGCTGGGTCCTGCCTGGCCGCCCCGGTGCCCCTGCGGGTGGAACCGGGATCTCAGTCCCCCCGTGTTCAGCAGGATGGGCACCTCCCGGTGTGTTGCCCTTGCGCGTCTCTCACACCTTTAACCCGAGCCCGCAGCAGGACGGTGAAGGTCAACACACCTCTGCTAAAATTTGGGCAGATTTCTGAAGTCTCCGACCTCAGCTCGGCAGAAATTCAGGACGTGGGGAATGCGAAGGTGAACAAACTCCCACGGGGTCCCTTTGTCTGTATGGACTTGCAGAAAGCTTGGTATCAGCTGGGAGTCTTGCTGAGCCCTGTGTCCAGACAACCAGCCTGTCTCTGCCTTCATCTTTAGCAGGCACTGGGGGCGGAATGGGGGAGAAAATGCCCCTTTAGAACCAGTGACATATTTTAGATAACACAAGAGAAGTGGTAACAGAAGTGCCTTTGACCCTCACCCATGTTTTCCAAGCAGTACTTGGGGCAGAGGCACTTCAGGTAACAGAGGAACTGGTCCATTGCAGTTTCACTCCAAGCAGCTGTGCCTCCCCTGGGAGAGCTTTTTGGATGCAGTGACTTCAGAAGCACAGAGGAAGCAGGGAAGAGATCTTCCATATCTTCTCCCATGACCCTATTTCTCCAGGGCTCTACTCCCTATGTTCAGTCCTGAGTGCTCAGGAATAAGATAAAAGTGAAAAAACATCACTCCCATGAAATTCATCTCCCAGATATTAGCTAGATGGGAATATCCAGGTCTAAATCATGCAGAACCTTCTATATGCCTGGAGACAGAGTGTTGAAGGGCTGCTCCTTTCAACCTAGTAATGAAAATCTCCTCAAGCTTCCCACTGAAGTAATGGCCACTGCTTGTCCTTGCTCTGCAGCGACAGCTCCTGTGAAATGGTTGCTGCCTGCATGGACAATTTTACATGGTGTGGAATTGAAGCAAAAATCCCAATAAATACAAAATCCAATCCCTTCTCCTCTTCCCAGGTTGAAACTGAAGATCAGCTACAGCTGGCAGAGGCTGATATGGTAAATAACAAAGGACACTGAAGATGTTGAACTCTATCAAATTCCTGGGGTTTTGGACCTGTGTTGTTCCACGTCATTGCAGTTTAACTCTTAGAGTGCTACTGTCTTCCCAGCTACAAGCACAGGAGGCTGAAAACTGTCTCTGGGCCAGTTAATGAATTTAATGAGCTGTTCAGGAAGAGAGCAGGGATTTGTGCAAGAGGTGGGTGTGGTGGCATCCTGAACACATCTGTTAAACAACAACAACATGAAAGACAATACTGATTTTCCCATTTACTGCTGAGTTCCACCCAGCTGCTCTGGAGTGTGAAAGAGTTGTGGAGCTAAGTGAGGTCATGCTTCTTAATTCCAAAGCACTTTCAGAGTGCTACTGCAAAAGCAAAATCCTGTCCCAGCAAGCTGTGTGTGTGAACCCAGCCTGTCTTCCCCAACCTGGCACAGAGAATTTGTGGCAGGTGCCTGTCAGAGGGACCTGCAAAGCTCAAGAGCTCTCTGCAAAGCTGTACCTGGAAAGATGCTTCGAAGATAAAATGTCTAATGCTAATCTCCCACCCACCAGCTTTCTAACTGTGCAACTCTCTCACTCCTCCCTGTCCCTGGCAAAGCTAAACAGAGGGCAGTCCCAGAAAACATGCTGCAGGAAACATCCTGTGCTGTAGCAGTGCACACATCTGGTGTTAAGATGCTCAAGGAGATAGGATTAGGATAGCAGGTTTTGTTCTGAGGGAGCAGCAGAAGGCCAGATATGGTAGAGAGTGGCACACCAGACACACAGACTGGCAACTAGCTCCTCACCACGAAGGAGAAGCTGAGCCGCATATCTGAGAAGGCAGGGGAGGCACAATGGGAAAGCTTAATAACAAATGGAAAAAGACCAAACAAACCACCAGACCAAAGCCACCCTGGCAGACATTTTAAAATGTTTTAAAACCTCCTGTTAAAGTAGATTTAAGAACTAGGCATGTGTAGGGAAAAGAAGCTTAATTTATGATGAATATTAATACCAGCTCCTTACAGACGATACTGGCCTCAAGCATCCCTGAGGGGACTGGAGGGACTCGTGCTGTGGTTATCATTTCAGTGCATAGGGGAAATTCTCTTGCATTATTAAACAAATCATGCCCTGCATTGGCCCTTGGTTTGATGCATGCAGTGCATAGTCAGTGCCAGGAAGCCGAGGGGACAGCGTTCTGCAACTTGTTGGGAAACTGCTGACTGATTTCTTCCTTCATCATGATCCCTCAGAGGGAATAGGGGTTAAATAGTCTAAAATTTGGAGGAGAAAAAACCCCAACCCAAACCCAAAGTTTTAAATACCTAGCAGTTCACCCTTTGGCCATATTCAGTTAGCATGGCATTCATTATGGATGGAGCATTTAAACATTTGCAAAGTTAAATGTTTGATTTTACTTGTTATAGGAAACAGCCCTAATTGCCTGCTGCTCGCTAAATTCTCACTTTCCCAAAGGTGGAGAATCAAAAGCTTTGCTCTAGCCAGAGGTCTCTAGCTGGTTTTATCCATTTATATCACAGATCTAGCTCCTGGTGTAGTTGACTATGTAAATGATGTTCATAGAAGCAGCAAGAGGGAAAAAATCTGACCGAGAAACTCCGTTGCCTTCTTTGCATCTGTTTTTCACTGAGCATTCCCACCCTACAGAACCCAGCTGTTCAAGGGGTTAAATAACAACATTCAGTGTCTTCCCTTCTAGGTCACTGGTTGCAGTCTGCCACAGGTCATGTCACAAACAGCTAATGGCTGCTAAGTGGTCTGTGTGAAATTAGTTTAGTAGGTCTCAAGCCAGACACTAGTTGACAGATGCCCAAAAAGCAGGACTCCAATTGGCTTCCTTGGCAGTCACAGCAGGTTGGTCAAGGCTATGCAAATTCAGCAGTTCCCTGAGGCTAGCAGCATAGACAAGGTTGCTTGTGAATACTTTCCTCCTCTGTGAGTGCCCAAAGTCTTCAGAGAAGGTCACAACTCACTGCTATGAGTGCCAGTGTCTGAGGACCACACTATCACCTCTAATTCAGCCCTGCAGGGAAGTGGGAGTATGCTGCTGAAGACTCCCAGCAGAGGCAGCCCTGACATCAAGGAGAGGATGCAAGGGGACAATGGGAGTTTTGAGGGAGGTTTTCACCCTTTGGATTGTCCTGCAGAGGAGAGCAGGCTGCAGAGCTGCCATTCAGACTAAACCAACAGCATTCCCTGCAGTAACAGTAAAAATCCAATCTCCCTCCCTCTCGGCCTTTTTCCTCCTGATGCCAAATTTAAACGACCTTACTTTTTTGGCAGCAGGAAACTTCACAATTAAATATAGAAGCAGAGCAGACTTTCAGATGGAACTTACAGCAAGGGAACAACAGATGGCATTGTTTGCTGGGTTGGAAAAGCTGCATCTGCTCCTAGAAGAAATGCTAATCGGAGTTTAATTAGGCATTCAGAGGGAACCCTACCCTATCCCCGGGACAATGGCCATGTGTACATGATCCTGAAAATCATAAGAAAGTAGATACAAAGTCATCCAAAATCCTCACTGGACCAAGTCCAAATTAAGGCCATGATGTGACAGGGTAATGCAGAGACCTTCCTCGTGCTGAAATCCATCTAAGCCACTCAAAATAAAAATGGAATTGGCAATGACTTGCTTGATTTCATTTGCAAGTGGTCAGCGATTTAGTTTTCAGTTTCAAAGCAGATAATTCTAGCATAGCACTGGAATCAGATCCTACCCTGGCTGCTTTCTGACTCTCTGAGGTGTGGCAAGATTAAAGGGTAGCAGAGATCTTTATAGCAGGTACTGCAAATGGGGATAATAGAGTCAGAAAATAATAACACACCTTGCCTAGGATAAGTGATCCCTCTATAGAAACACAGGAAAAAAAGAAGAGGATAGTGGAAAATATTCCCTAATTCATGCCAACTAGGTGTCCAAGCGAAAAATGAGCCTTGTGGCATGCAGTGCCTGCGCACAGGATGTTGTTCCTTCTTCCCTCCCTCAGCCCTGTCAGCTTACCCCAGAAGCGCAGCCAGGCAGGCAAGGCTCCATGTGTCCTTATTTCACTGTCTTCTCTTTGGGGTACCAAACTGCCACCTCAGTTTGGAGCCCTCAGACCTATTTGGAAGACAAGCTTACCAAGTGCTTCACCAAGGGGCTGGCTTCACCTGCCAAATTTGCAGGCACCACAGAGACCCCGAGGCTATGTGTTCAAGCTCCCCTCTTGCTTTAATATCCTCTTTCTCTGCTAGCTTGGATCCCAGCAGCATGCCCCAGCACAGTTTCTGAGGCTGCTGTACGTACCTGGGCTCTCCATGCCACATCAGATGCCTGGGACAATGTGCACCTCATGGGCAGAGCTAATGCAGACCCCCTTTTGCTGATGGCACACCCTACTTCCAACAGCCCTGGAAACGTGCCCCATGGATAAATCAACACCCTGGGCTTTTACACCTGAAAGATGTTCACAAGCAGGGAGCATTACTGATTTCAAACAATACTTTCCAAACATTGCCAGGAAATCACCAGAGATCAAAGGAGTTTGGAACAAGTGACTTAGAGCTGCAGTAAAGTTTACTTGGCACTGAGGCAGCTTTCAGCAGATGCGAGGAGTGGTGAAGAGAAATGTAACACTGTAATGTGAACCACTTCTACCTTCAGCACCATTCTGCTTTAGAGGGATGCCAAATCCTATCCTGGCACAAAACTCAGGGCAGCTAGAAAAGAAAAAGTGGTCCTCCTGACAAACTACTCTGCTGCACAAGCTGTGGGCACTGATTACTTTTATTCCTGGGACAGCTGTGCCCAACCACCACCACCACAATTTTGAGCCCCTGGCTTGTCTGGCTGTCTCTGGACAGCCTCCCATGGGCTGTATCCCATTAAATGTGATGCTCCCCATCATGTCTCCTTCAGAGAAACCTTGGAGATTTGCTGTCTGTAGCTTACTGACAGCAGATTTGATAGGTCTTTAATTTGGAAAGAACTTCTCCAGTGATGGAAGTGGTGGCTGTACCCTTGAGCATGCTGACCTGGAGCTGGCCTTCTCCTGAGTGCTGCATCTCCATGGTGTGTGGCAGGAGGCAGGCACTGGGAGCAGTTTTGGCAGGAATGAACCCATTGCAGGTGTCTAAGGTCACAGAAATCAGGGAAGGCCATGTGCAGGGTGCTGCTTTCTTCTGGAGATGGCATGAACCAACCTATCTTAGCAGGGCAGCAGTGGGCTGCATGAGTCAGGTCTTCTTATGCAATGCAGGTGGATGGATTGGTTACTCCATTCTCTTCAGAACCTGTGCAAGCAATCCTTCTCTGTTCTTACCTTTGAAGGCTGAAACATCCAGAGAACCATAGCTGCCATCATCCTGATGTTCACTGCCCGTGCACTGCTAGAGTTGAAAGACCTAGCAGCCCATATGAAGGAGAGAGGTCCTCCCACCACGAGATTGTGCTAAATGAGGGCAGGCTGCTAGCACAAACCTTAGACTCAGCTGACTTGTTGAAGCTTAAGGACATGGCAAACGCCACAAAGTCTCAGCTTTCTGAGGACAGATGGAGAGCTGGTCCCAGCTCGTCCGCATGTATCAGCACATGGGGCTCAAGGCAGGGCTGCTGCTGACCCAGTGTGAAGCTTTTCAGTGTTCAAAGTCAGCAGACACAGACTTTGGCTGGCTGCCTGGAGTGTGAATGTCTGCATTTTAGACCCAGACTTCCTTCTGAGCCGTTCCAGAGGGAAAAGGAAAAAAATCCAAAAGCATTCCCAAGAACCTAATTTATCCATCAATGGCCAGTTTTCTGCCATCCCTTGACTCTGAGAAAGGCGGAGAGGAAGTGTGACTGGGGAGCACAACAAGCCTCTTGGCTGCCCTCTTAGGCTGGGGGTACTGAAGGGAGCCAAGGGGCTCCAGAGGAAGCAGTGAGCAGCTCCAGCTGGGCAGTGGCCCTGACAGCACTGTGCTAGCAGGAGAGAGAGCACAGACTGCCCTGATGTGAATCAGCCCCAGGACTGTGTCAGTGCTTCCTGCCCCTTGCTATGACTTGAAGGCTATGTCCCTGGGCTCTCCACCTCGAGGAGCCTAAACTTCCTTTTTTTCTTTCTTTTTTTTTTTCCTTGGCAGGGGCAAGTACAGGAAACAAAAGGTTGATTCCAGGAGTTCTTCAGCACCCTCCTTCCCAGCAGGATAGCATGTGGAAATGGGATAATTTGTTCTCCATGTCAAACAGGGCAAGCTCGATGACTTTAATCTGACCTTGTCTGAGAATTTGTTTCAAATCTGGCCTGTAAAGACTCATTTCCAGCAGTGCCAAAGCTCAGCACCTGGGGCTTCTGGAGCAAGTTTTCTTGTTCTTTGAGAAAGGATTCCCAGAGGCTGCATATATATACATTAAAATGAAAAAAAAAAAAAAAAAAAAAAAAAAAAGAAAAGAGATGAGGAAGAGAGAAAGAGGGAAAGAAGAGGGAAAGACAATTAACTATTGCTGTAGAGTCCTCTAGTGGTGACATTTCACAAGCTGCCCAAGTGTGCTCCCAAGCGAATTCGACCCCTCTTTTTTTGCTGTCTTTGATCCACATAAAAATGCATATGCCAAAAAAACCCCCAAACCCCCAAACCCACCCAAACCCAATGTCCAAATTCAATGCAGCTGTTTGAGTTGTTTATGAATGGTGTCAAAGGCAATGGTCCAACATCAAACAAATCAATCTTCTTTCTCACTATCCCTCAGCTTCTTCTTGCCCAAATGCATCTCCCATCCAAGGTTAGATGATATTCTTCCAGATGGGTGGATTGAAACCCTATATGCAATAAAATCTCAGGGTTTTGCCTGCTCAGTTTCTGTTGTTTCTGCTGCTTGGATAAGTGACTGAGGAGAGAGAACCTGACCAGCTGAATTGTTGCCACATGTGTGCCATTTTGAACTTCAGACCCAAACTGGATGGTGGTGGAGCCTTACTGTGATGAAGAGCACAGGCCAGCTCAGTCTTAGCAGTGGGTTAGCTGAGTTTAGATGAGATTTCAAACCCAAGTAATTGAAAGTATTCTTCATGTCCTCTTTTCTGTCTCTTTCCTCCCAGGTTGCCCCCAAGCCTACTTAATTTCTGTTCCTGTGCTCCAGCAGTCCAAGGACATGGCCCTATGCAAAATCCATGCCCAGCTCTGAGCAAAATGGTGTTTGCAGCAATTTGAATATGTGATAGAGGAGAAAAAAGGCTATTCCCTGCTGTGAGCTCCTTCTGCTAAAGAGAAAAGCACTGCTCTTGACAGGATATTCCCCTTCCTAATGAGACCATCGTGTCCATAACCCCCTCTCTGCCTTCAGGCCTGGGTCTTCTCAAATGTGGTTCAATTTCTGCCACAAGATCAAGGAAGAAATCTTAAAGAGCTTTAAGGCTTCGTTACAAAATACACTCTCCCACACTGCAACCAAATAATTGGATGCTGTTTCTTTCCTCAGAGTCATTTTTCCCCCTTCCCTCTGAATAATCACCCACGAGCACTGCCCTTTGAATTCCAGCTCCTGCATGGGAACAGCTGTATTAGCACCTGCTGAATACAACCTGCCAGTCATTGGCAGGCTGTGTAATGTAAGAAGCACCAAAAGGGAAGAAAGGATCATGAAATTGTTAGCAGGCTGAAGGATGCTGCCTCTTAAAATGCTGCTATGCCCCCGTGTTAACAAAGCCATTCAGGGGACTGAGGCTTTAAGAATTTTCCTTTTTTCTTCTTCTTTCCCCCACCCCTGTTCAATATTTACTCTATATACAATACAATACACCAGGTTGAAAGAGACCTTCAAGCACATAAAAACAATACAGTCCTCAAGTCACATAATGATTTAGGCAGGAGCAGACCACAGGCAGGCATCTGGTCCAACGCTCTGCTTAACATAAGCTAGACCAGGTTGTTCAGAGGCTTGTCTAGCTGAGCTCTGAATGTCTCCCAGGCTGGAGATTCCTCCACCTTGCTGCCCACTGTTTGTAATACAGTACTCAAATAATTCATGGAACGTTTGATCTTTCTGTGGAGTCAGCCTCTGTGCTCCAGTTGCTAAGCTTTCCTCCACACTTGGTAAGTGCTTGAATTTACAGGTCCTTTTCCACTGATGCATTACTTTTTTTCTGCAGGCCTGGTGCCCCACCAGTAAGCACAGAGCCCCCCTTGAATGCTTCTGTTCAGATGCAAGGCTTCAAGCTTATCTCTGCCAAACCCTCTTCAGGGTCCAGATGCTCGCTGGTGTCACTGCTAATTAGAGGGATTTCAGAAGTGCTTCCTGTAAACTTAAGCTGAGCTGCCAGCCACTTATCTGTCCTGCCTGCCTGCATTAGTTTCCGTATTCCCTCACGTCCAAATCAATAATATTATGTACTGGTAAATAATAATGGTTTCATAAAGCTGAAGTAACAGAGATTTAGAGTGTTGTTTCAGCTAAAGGAATGAGCCCCTGGGGGGATGTTGTTTGGCTGTTGATTTTGCTCTGTCCCATAGGACGATTTCAAAGCACTTTCAAAGTGGCTTTTCACAAGGGGATTAGCAAATAGACCATTGCCAGGGCCCTGGGAGAGAAGATATTGTTGCATCCAAGCGGGAGAGTTCCCTTTTTTCTCCTTGTCCTGTCTTTTTCGTGCCAGTGAAAACTGTGAAGAAAATGGAGTACCACATTCGCACAAACCTTCTCTTTAACACATCCTGGATTCCAGTGAAGTCCATTTTCAGCTTCTGACTCCAAATGCCATCCTTTACTTCTCTTTTTCCTCCCTGTATTTTGAATTTCTGCCTTTTTTTATTTTTGAAGTGGAAGATTTCCAACAAGAACTGTTAAATGTTTGGAGTTGCTGGCTTTGTTTTGTTTGAGGTTTTTTGTTTGTTTGTTTTTCCACTCTAAACCCATTTTCTATCAAAAAAACCTGCTCCACTGTGGATTTCTAATTGGATTAATTTCTTCCTCTTTACACATATAAGGACTAAGTTTCAGGAAGAAAAAGCACTCAGATATGTCTGGTAACTGGCATACCAGAACAACTAGGCTAGATGAGAAGCTCTGGGATAACAACAGAATGTTTATTTTCAAGGCCAGGATGAACTCCAACTGCTGCCACCCAGAGCAAATCCCTTCCAACCCCAGAGAGAGGGAGACTGAAACCAGTTTGTCTGAGTGCTGGGCTTGAGGCACACAGCAGTGGGTATCTCCTGCAGCTTCTGGCTTTCCTCATCTTCCCAGAAGAGACCAGAAAACCTGGGGGGGCGAATGCAAACCTTTGCTCACACACAAAGGGGAGACAGATGTTCTCTGCCTTTTACAATCAGTGTTCAGAGGCACCAGCTGAGAAATGTGTGGCCTTTAGAGCATCACCTTGCTTCAGAGGTGGCTGGTTGTGTATCTGCCTACTTCTATTTCCTTCTAGGAATTACGGCACCATTTCATTTTGGGGTTTAATGGTTCCTCTCCAACCCCTTTCTCTCCTTATTCTTATTTTCTGATTTAAACTCAAAGGAGAAAGGCATTATAGTAGAATCCTTCCTCCTCCCTCTTCCCCATTACTTCAGTCTCTGGGAGAGTCATAGGCTGTAGAGAATGATGGTGCTCACAGCTCTGCTCTAAGCCATTGCAGCAGTGTGGGGGGCAGCAGGAATACCCCTTCCCTCCCTTCATTGCACTGCCACTTCTCCCTCTCCATCCTGCTCCTTAGCATCCTGCCATGATCTTTCTCTGTGTCTGAGAGGAATATCTACAGGTCCTTCAGGTCTACCTACTGTCTGCATGTTCTTGGAAAAGGAAATATCCCTCCTTTAGAGGTGGGGCTGTCATCTCCATGCATTCAGCTTTGAGGAGGGTTCCTCAGGAGAAGGGAAAAGATATCCACTCATGAGGTCATAAGAATATTGATTGGAACATACACCTGGGAGTCATACAACTTCCCACTTGAAGTAGACTATTGCCAACACTAGTCCTGCTGCCTGTTTCATTTTAACTGTCTTATTCAGACCACCAAGTTAAGGACTTTTGCAAACTCAAGGATCCTGCTGCTACTTACAGAGGTTCCTCTAGAAGTAAAAAAAAACCCACCACAAACCAACAAACCACAAAACAAAAACCAAACTAACCAAACTCAAACTACCAAACCCCAAACCCCAGCAACATCAACAAAAGCAAGGGTTAGATAATTAAAATGGAGGAGGAGAGGAGACCTTGTGGAATGTTTTCTATTTGGACAATGTCTCACCATCAAAATGATTTCCCCCAAAATCTGTGACCTCTGGGGTTATGCAAGATAATACACTGACAGCCCAGCTCAAGGGGCCCTCATTCCAGATGACTTCTTAGATACTTTCATATTAAATTAGACAAGTAGTGAAACCAAAGAAATCAGAAGAGGGTTTTGATGGCTCAGAGGGAGCATTGTGCTTTCTCCTCAGGGTCTACAGATCTTCTCACCTGTTCTCAACTCCCTGGAAACACTATGCTGTGAAGGTGCTCTGCCAGAATAAGCAAAAACACAGAGGCTTTGTTATCTTTAGAAGCCACAACATCACATGCCTGAGCCATTTACTACTCAGAATTTATTAGCAGAATAGCCTCCACGCATCTGCAATTCATATAAATGATAAGAACTGTTTGTTTCTAATGCCTCCCTGTAATTGCAGCCTGCATACTTTCCATCAGGAGATGCTAAAATGGCTCCCAAAGGAGAGGAGAGATGCTGTGTGGAGTGTTAAACAGGAATATCCAGGCCCTGGCCTACCAGACACTGGGAGAGGAGGGACTGGGGGGGGGGGGGGGGACAGCTGTGGTTGCAGGTGGAGAGTGAGCCCTGGTTCTCCTCCCCAGATCATTGTGCATCAGGGGGTACCCAGGGAGCTGTGGAGATGTTCAGAGGATGCTACATTTTCATGGGGCTGCTGCATCCCACATGCATGCTCCAGGATGCCGGCGCTGCAGTGCTGATCAGAGGGTTGGAAGCTCAGACGTGTCTGGATGTTGCCTCATATTAATTACCTGCTATGCACATCTCAGGTAATTAAAAGCCAGAGCAGCTCTTCCTCTCCTCAGTGCACAGGCATCACTCCACTGTTGTAAACACACTTGAGATGGGAGCCAGGCTTCTCGCTGTCTGAACTCCTTGCTTTTATTTCATGTTAAATGTTAGTTGCAGATACAACCTGTGCTGTGCAGGGGTGGGCTTAGTTTAATTAAATGTTTCTATGGAAACAGCATATCAACCATAGATGATGGTGCTTCTAGGGGAGGGAGGGAAGGAGCTGCTCGTAGCAGAAAGGTCCATACCTGATTTGAAAGGGACAAGGATCACGTTTCTGTGAAGTTACCAGAGCCTAGCAAGCTCTCCTGGATTCATGTGTCCTTTTCCTTGCTATGGCTGATAATTCCTAGCTGCATCAACCCTGGTTCTTAGACAGATCTCCTCTTCCCCTTGTAATATTCTCTGCTTGCAACTTGAACAACAGAGAACCAGCTCTGAAAATGTGAAATCATGATATTATAGTTGGGCACCTGATAAGTCAAAACCTGGAGCTCTGCCTCTGCTGAGAAATGGGAAATTTGACCCTTGGCAGGGGAGTATAGGCAGGCTAATCTGTCTGGATATCCCTGAAGTCCTGCCTTGGTTTTGCAAAGAGTGAGTTTAAGCCATTTTCAGATGTGCTCTTCCTCCTGGTCCTCTGAAGGCAGCGACAACCAAGACACCTGGCTTTGTCAGCACAGGAATAAAAATAATTGCAATACATTTTGTTTAACAGAAGAATCACTTTCCCAGGCCAGTTTTGAGGTAATGGATAGATCTTGATGGCTTATTTGGGATAAGCTATAGAACCAATCTGTGGTTTATCAAGTTGGAGCTATGAAACACAGTGGAGGAGTCATCCAAAGTACACATGGATGAAACCTGCCTACTCTTTCCAGGTTGTCTTTTGCATATGCAAGCTGAGATGTTTCAGGGTCATCAGGTGTTTAGATAACTCCAAGCTTCACATTTTCACCTTCTTTGAGAATTTCACAGACGAAGGGAAGGATCAGCAGAGTCACTCTGAACCTGCTCTCTAGAAAATCTGTTTCTTTTCCACAGAGCAAGCCTTAAATCTGCTCCCACTGATGCTCAGGGGGGGAAATGGAGCTAGAGTGCATTTGAGATTGCAGCATGGCATCAAGTTCCCTTTCATGCATCCCAGGAGTGAGCAGTGGGAGCTACAGAGAGCAGCTGAGTGATGACTCTTTGCACACATAACCCTGTTCTATCTGTGCAGCCCAACTAGATGTTTTTGAGTATGTGAGAGACCCCAAGTGAGATCAAGACTCTGTTCATAGGAAGGAGCATTTCCTTCTCTAAAAGACATTGTCCAAAAAGGCCCAAGAGACAAAGAGTAAGAGAAGAAAAAGAAAAGTGTTGTGTTAGTATTTTCCTTGTTTCACAGATGAAACTGTTCCAGAACAGACTTTATCTGAGTTGTGTAAGTTTTTGCAGGACTGAGTTGAATGCAATAACTCTGAGCCAGCATCTCAGGTCAAGAATGTAAGTCCTTCAGCCAGCTTTGATTTCTATTGTTTTGTCAGGCTGCAGTCAAATTCTCCCTCAGATAGTCCCCCAAAACCTATACCTCTCATTTTTATCTAGCTGCAGTAGAGATCTATTTTCAAATGATCCCTGAACCTGGATGGCTGCTGCTGAGGGAGACACTCTGCAATTACTGTGCATCATTAAGAGGTAAACACATCTCATAATCGTATCACCTGTCCTTCCTTCCTTCCTCCCTTCCTCCCTTCCTCCCTTCCTCCCTCCCTCCCTCCCTCCCTCCCTCCCTCCCTCCCTCCCTCCCTCCCTCCCTTCCTCCCTCCCTCCCTTCCTTCCTTCCTTCCTTCCTTCCTTCCTTCCTTCCTTCCTTCCTTCCTTCCTTCCTTCCTTCCTTCCTTCCTTCCTTCCTTCCTTCCTTCCTTCCTTCCTTCCTTCCTTCCTTCCTTCCTTCCTTCCTTCCTTCCTTCCTTCCTTCCTTCCTTCCTTCCTTCCTTCCTTCCTTCCTTCCTTCCTTCCTTCCTTCCTTCCTTCCTTCCTTCCTTCCTTCCTTCCTTCCTTCCTTCCTTCCTTCCTTCCTTCCTTCCTTCCTTCCTTCCTTCCTTCCTTCCTTCCTTCCTTCCTTCCTTCCTTCCTTCCTTCCTTCCTTCCTTCCTTCCTTCCTTCCTTCCTTCCTTCCTTCCTTCCTTCCTTCCTTCTCCCTCCATGTTTTATCCTGGAATCTGGATGCAGATCAGCCACGCCATCTGCTTCTCAATTAGGGAAGAACAGATTCATGGTCTGATAAATTTAGTAAGTGCCATGTAAGCTCTAGCTGGCGGACATGATCCACTCGCCTTGCATTAATAACTCCAAAAGGTTCTCCTGCTCTTATCACATCATGTCCTCTTCATGTTTTAATCAGCCCCATCCCCGTTGCACTGGCATTTTCCACGGTGCCAGGTCCAGCACCGAAGCAAGCACATCACTGCTTTCATTGATGCTAAAAAATGCCTGTCTTGTTAATAGTATAAATGGAGCAGGGGCTTTGCCTTCCGACTCAATTCGAGAGTCCTATCGGCATGAGTGGTCTATAAAAGCTCTTTTTTTTCCCCCCAAGATAAAAGGCAGTTCCCTGCCAGAAAAAAAAAAGAAGAAGGGGGAAAAAAAGCTCAAACATCTTTATGACATCCCAGTGCAAAAAACAATTGAAAAGGATTGTCATAAAGGGAAGCGTGGCAGTTGTGAACTTTACTGAATTGAGCCTAATGCAAAATTCATGCTGAGGTGTCACAGGCGAGAGGCAGTTTATTAATCCAACTTATCTGGAGCTGGTAGGCAGCAGTCATGGTACATTAAGATCGTATGAATATTCCCCAGGCTCATTTGGGTTTCTATTCAGGACCCCTTTTGTGAGTGCAGCAGCAGCGGCCAGAAAGGTCTTTTGGACCAGAAGCAGCCTTCTCTTCCTCTCCCTGCTACATATCTTTTCATACTTGTCGCGCAGTGGGCGCACTGGGGCTAAGTGAAGCATGATGTCCTCGCCATCTGACTGATCAGAATGCAACGCCAAGCTCCCTGTGTCATGCCTCTTTATTCCAGTCATGCATTAGAAAGCATTTTATTTCTCCATTACGTTTCATAGGCTCCCAGGCTAGCTTTCCCTAGTGGGAAAAAAAGCTGCAGGAAGGATGGGGTTCTAAGGCTGCCCTTTCACATGCTCGCGCTGTTTTGCAGCGCCCTATTATCCACAGAGAGAATGGCAAACTGTCTTGTAGCTGGTGTGCACGGAAGAATCGCACCAATGACCCTCTGTGTGCTCAGAAGGCATCAATGCACCTATAGAGAGGACACAGTGGGCTTGTGAGCACAACAGCCTTTGAGAGAGAACAACAAACACCCCAAAGCAGCGGTGGCGTGGGACCGATGCCTTCCAAAAGGACGAAGGGAAGGAGAAATTGAAATGGTTTGAATTAGGAGTAGAGCAGGCCTGCAAGCTGTCTCCTTCGTCTCCCGGTGTTGTTGGGTAGAACTCTAAAGTAGACTGACATGAGATTGATGGGTCTAGCCAGGAAATCAGACACCCCTCCTATCCCCCAGTGCTGGCAAGTAACATCAAACCACTGAGAACAGGGCTGAGGGCCTCCTCCTCGGGGGTTTAAGCTAATTTTGCAATTGACTTCAGCTGGGTCAAGATTGCCCCAGAACCTCGTGGGAAGCAGGAAGGCTGTAAGCATGGCTGGCTAAGGGATTTAAGGCCAAGTTTAGCCCTACCACCAGGCAGACCAATGTTTCTTGCTTCTGGCTGCACTGAAGTAGCTGCCTACAAAACTCAAGCTGGCCATGAGTGACTGGAGGAAGGAGAGGAGATGAAGGCTGTGGAGTTGCGGGGAGATGAAGGAGTTGCTTAGTGTGGATGTGTGTTGGGGAGGTGGATTACAGCGGGAGACGTGCAGCTGAGGTATGGTTTACTGAGCTTTCGAAGGCTCGAAGAAACTTTTACAAAGAAAAGAGTGTCTCAGCTTATTGAAATCTGAGTGGGGAAGAGCCTCAAAGAAAGAAAAAGTCCTCTGGAGCAGGTAGTGAGTGTTGCTGGAAGAAGACTTGGATGCACGCATTAAAAAGACATTAAAGTTGATCCTTTCTGTCATATTTATGGATGTTACCCAGTGTGGCTTTTATCAGATGTGCATTTGGCTCAGCACTGAAGGATAATTGCAGCTAAATAGTCTATAAAAAGGATCTACAAATGCTATAGAATGTGAGCTGGCCGAATTCTGTCCCTATTTACATCCATGCAAACTCATTGGTTTTAATGAGGTTGCTCTGATATCCCCGTGGCAGAATTTGCTTGGGATGTTATGGAGAGCAGACAGGGATGTATGATGTGATTATGACAGTGAGCTCCTTTGTGTCAGTTGTTCCAATGACTCATTGCATGGCTGTCAGCATGTCACTTAATTTTTCTGTGCTCTGATTTACTCAGCTGTGCTTATTCATGTTGACCTGTCTTATGTGAGGAAAATGACTGTAGAGCTCCTTGGACACTGTAGATGGAGGGTGCTGCAAAGCACAGTGAAGTGACAATTGCAGCTGGGAGCAAAAAGGAGCAAAATGTTCTCTTGAAATGGGCTGCTAAATAATTTATCTCACCTTTACTTGGTGAAGACACTGAAGTGTGACATCCTGCAGAAAAGTGGAATAATAGCAAATTAGTCTTCCTCAGCCCCAGTCTTACAAAGCTTTAGGACTTTTTTCTCTATTTAATTGTATGAAAAATCTAAAATATGAGCACTTTTGGTGCAGGGTAGAATCACTCCAGATTAAGGACTGTCTTGAAATGTGCTGAATCTTGTCACAACAAGACCCTGGTACTATCAGAGCCTGGAATAATAGCAGTAATGTGGAGCTGGTAGAAAGTTGTGGTGTGCCCACACTATCAAAAGATGTGTGGCCAGCAGATCGATACAGGAAGGACATGGACCTCATGGAGTCGGTCCAGAGGAGAGACACAAAAATCATCAGGGGGCTAGAGCACCTCTGCTACAAAGACAGGCTGAGGGAGCTGGGGTTGTTCAGCCCAGAGAAGAGAGGGCTCCAGCCAGACTTAGTAACGACCTTCCAGTACCTAAAGGGGGCCACAAGAAGATGGAAAGAGACTGTTTGCAAAGGCCTGCAGTGATAGGACGAGGGACAATGGCTTCAAATTAGAGAACAGTAGATTTAGATTGGATGCTAGGAACACGCTCTGCACCACGAGGGTAGTGAAACACTGGAACAGGTTGCCCAGGGAGGTGGCTGGGGCCCATTCCCTGGGGATATTCAAGATGAAGCTGGTCAGGGCTCTGGGCAACCTGATCTAGTTGAGGATGTCCCTGCTGACTGCAGAGGGGCTTGGACTGGATGACCTTTGAAGATCCCTTCCAGCCCTGACCATTCTGTGATTCTGCGGTAGGTGTAGTCCTATCTAAAAGACAGGCAGAAGCCTGGACTCAAAGTGGGCTTTGCCTGCCTGCTCTAAGCGCTGCGTTCTGGCTGGCTAACGAAGCAGGGAAAGCTCCTCCGAGGCAGGCTGTGCAGGTGGGAGGTACGGCAGGCGGTGCTCTTCGGGCTGGCTCGCAGAGGGATGTTTCACCGACTCGCTGACAGCGGCGAACGTTGTCCTCGCCCGGCGTGGCCGCTGTTCCTGGGGTGGGTGTTCGGTTCCTGGTGCGATCGCCCACGAGGTGGCAGCCGCCGCTTGCGCATCACTCACGGCCCGGCCCGGCAGCTGGATCGGCAGCTGGAGGCAACGAGCTGGCCGAGCTCGGCTCCTGCGAGGTCGAGGAGGCAGGCGGGTGGAAAGGGCAATATCTGTTTGCTCTGTTGAGTCTCCCCTGGGCTGAGATCTCCTGCTTTGATGGGTTTAGTTCGGATACACCTCTGATAGCTTCATTTTCTCTTCAAATATTCATCAATGAGACAGAGATGGCACCAGAGCCCCTCTGTGTAGAATGGGATTCCTCTCCCCGTCTCACTGAGCACGTTTTTGCTGGTGGGACAGTTCTGCCTAACGAAGTATCCACCACGAGTGGAAGCTGAGGAAGGTATCTTTGCTTATGCCAGCTGTAGGTTGGTCCCTCTTAGCAAGGGTGCTGTAGGACCAGAGCAGTTACCTGAAACTTGATCCTTTGGAAAACTCTGGGTTGGAATGGGTTAAAGAATTTCTGAGGTAGAGCATTTTGTACCTGGTAGTGTAGAAGCTGTGATTTGAGGATTTTGCTGCAGACTCTGATTTGAAAACCACTTTTAGGGAAGGAACTGGCCACATAAACAAGAAAAAGACATGATCATTTAGGTGGCAACCCTAATTATGTGATTATTTCCACTCTTGTAAATGGGAACAACCTACAGTGGAATATTCAATGGCATTGTAGCTTGGACACTAAAGAGATTTCCCTATTACCAAAATTATGTGATAACTGTTCTTGAAGGAAGGTTCAGTAAATTGCCTCTAAAGCACAGGAAATTGGCTTAGCTCCTTCTGTGTAATATTTGTCTTAAGAAGCACGGCACAGGCACAGAACTGAGAAGAGTCACTGCGGTCTGCAATACATGGACTTTTGCAGCAGCAATATCACCAGCCCCTCTGAGAGAACCCATGGGGCTTAATTTTGCTACAGATTCTCTGGAGGACCGTCAAGAAATTGCTTTATGAGTTGAAATACCCATGCTATTCTAGTCATAATTTCATACTGCAACACTGGATTGCAGTTATTTGTGTTTCTGCAAATCAGTCTCTCTTTTCCTGCCTGTAACATTTCTTCCCTCTCTGCAATAAAATATCCTAAAGAAGAGATGTAGAGACTGGGATAGATTTTGCTAGTAGAGGAGATGTTTCGAGATATCTGTTCCAGAATATAAAAGAAGAACATGATGAACTTAATTCTCCTCTCATACTAACTGTGGGAAGTTTCTGATTTATTTTAAGATGTTGAATTAGTTGAAGATGTCATCTGAGAGAAGTAAGCCCCCTTAGAGCCAAGTTGGAAGCATCCAGAAATTGTTTACTAGTTGGTGGTCTATGAAGAATAGCTTGGCCTCTCAAAATGATTCGTTGTTCTCCACCAGTTGGGATGTTTCTCCCCATATCACCCATATTTAAATCTTTATACATTGACCTTATCACCAAACTGAGCTGACAAGCCAACACCTGCTCAGATGCAATAGCCAAATCCATTTCTTAGTCCTTTAGCTGATGTGCCATAATGCCTGTAGTCAGGGTGGAGGGTTGAAATGCCGTGAGGAAACCATGTGCTTTTGCCACAAAATGCAGGATAAGCAGAATTCTTGCATCCTTAGTTTCCTCCAGCAGCTTCTAGAACTAGCTGTAGTCCCAGAAAGAGCCTGCATATCAGCCAGACTTGTAGGTGAACATTTGAGTTGCCATATCCTTCCTAGTTTAAGCCTAAATTATAGCTACATTGTATTGTCTTTCCCTCTGGTTGGAGCTGCAGAAAAGGTGAGGTCGTGCCTGAATGCTTCCTACAGGAGATATTTGTAAGAGTCAGAGAACTTTTCCCATTGTACTTTCCCTTAATCTCACATCTGATTCCAGTTAATGTGCAGTTTCCAAGGCTAACTCAGTTTTGATCGAGTTGTGTTAACTTTGAAAAGCTGACTGACTCCAGCTTAAAATGGATGCACTTACAGGAGGATGAAAGACCTTTTTTATCAGTGTTGAAGGAAGTAGTTCAAAAGCAGAGATTGTTTCTTTCTGAAGACAAAGAAGCTCTTTCTCACCCTCCTCCTGCCGTGAAAGAGATCCTTTGCCCATCAGAGAAGGATGCGATGAACTGGAGATGAAGTGGCAGTATATTGGGAATTTTATTACTATAGCTGGAATAAAGGAAATCTAATGTGAGGGAATGCTCCCTTGTGCTTCCCAAATGTCCTCTTACTTCAGTCCTTTTTTGATTTATCTTTTTCTTCCTCTCTTTGGGAGCAGATCAGCGGTTTTCCTGGCTGCCTGGACAGAGAGAACTAATGGCGTTCTTTCCTTCTCATGCTGTGAATAACCCTGGACAATGATGGGGAGGATAAGAGAAACATTGAGACATAAATTCTACTAGCTCTCGAGGCAACCAGGATTAGAGTCTTCATTTGGAGACACAAACTATATTTTTTTTTTGCAAGGGTGAGGCAATTACTGCTGAAATAGGGCTTTTTAGAAGGCTGAATCCCCTGTGACTTGATTCCCATCAGTTTCTAAATGAATATTTAATTGTTTCCTAGTAAGATGCTCATTATCCGTGAAGTAGACAATACCACTGTTGCTGGGTTTTCCAGCTGGTGAAACTGGTGACATGTTAGATTATGGCAATGGCCCATGACTGTGCTGGAGTGGCCAAGGAGGTTATAAAAATTCAGCAGAACGATTTGGGCTTTGCTGTCGTCCGCAAGACATGGACACTGAAACCAAAGGGCCCAAAAGAGACTGACTTAAACTCCTGCCTGAGAAAAGGCACTCTTACAATTCACTAGCTTTTTCCAAATGTGTGTTTAAGACAATAGAATTTCTGAGATCCCTCCTTGGGCTGCGTTTCTCTTTCTGCAGAAGACTTATGGAGACAATTTCCATCCCTCAACCAGCGTCTAGCCTAAGAGTTCTTTGTTTAAATGATTTTAACAATGGGAAGAGACCACACACAGACATTCACACAGAGAGCAGCACATAAACACATGGAGCATGTTCTTCTAATAGCACACTAAAGCTGGCAGAAACATAACCAACATATGATTTGATAATGAGGACAATAAGGCACTGGAACAAACTATCAAGGGCAGCTGCAGCTTCTCTACCTGAGGATCCCTTCAGTTCCCAGACCAGATGCCTGGGCACTTTAGCCAGGCACAAATTCTTGTACTCAACAGAAATTCCAGGGTTGAATTCAATGGTCTGTAGTCTATGGGATCTTGGAGACTTTGAGCTAATGATGCTTTCCCTTTTCAGGCAAGGCTCTAGGGATCTTCCACTTTCCTAGTTTTATATCTGACATATATCAAGTGGCACTGAGGAACCTATTTAAAAAGAGCACACATGGCCTTGAATGACAAGGTTCCAGGGTTACTGGGATCAGAGCAAAGAGCAAATCTGCCCTCCCCTTATTTTGGGTGCTGATTTGGGCCTGGAAGGCAGCAGGCTTTGAGATACAGCTAACAAAGCCTAATAGCACAAGCAGGCAGGAATAGGTGCAGCCTCCTTCCACTGCTCTTTTTAGCCAGAGGCACTGCAAGCAAAATCATCTCCTGCTACTTGATATGAATTTGCATGATATCAGATTGTATCCATTTACCAGCTTGATAAACTTCACCCTTCAAATGCATTCAGTTAATGTATTTAATTCCTTTTGATGCATGAACAGTAAAAAAGCATCCTGATATGAGTGCTGAGTGCCCTGACAATTATTTAAAATTACACCCAGACTGCACTGTAATCAGCTCATCTCCCTCCCTCCCCCCCCCCACTTCCAGTAACAGCTTGTTATTAAAGATAACCATCCCCTCGCTTCTCTTCAGACCCCTGTCCTGGTCTTCAAAGGCCAGAGGAAATCCACATGCTGGGTGTAGTGCCCAGGGTGTTACAGGATCACAGAACTGTTTGGGTTGGAAAAGCCCTTTAAGATCAAGCCCAACTCTGCCAAGTCTGGTGCTAAACCATGTCCCTTAGCAGCCCTGGTAATTTGCAACCAAAGCCAGGAGATTCTTTAAGTGGTCAAGGGTTTTCATGAGGAAAAATCCTGACTATCTCATACCTTTTTATAGGGTCAAAGGTTGACAGACATCTGTGTCACAGCCAACTCCAGCTAGAACAGTTTACCAGGAAGGTCTTTTTCTAGAGAATATGAAGGCTAGGAACTGAATCTTTGCCTTCTGTAAATATTCTCCCTCACCTTGGCAAGGCCTCCTCCCATGGCTGAGGAACTGGCTCAGAGGGCGGAAAGCAACCACCAGTGTGAATGTGCTTCTTTGCCCAGTTCCTTGCCATGTTCTGCAGCCCTTGGGACCTTTCCAGTGGCTTCTTTGTTCCTGTGTATCAGTGAGCTGAAGCATCCTTCAAATCCTTGTCCCCTTGAAATCATGCCCACGCCACCCCTCCTACATGCACCCTTTGATTTCAACTGCAGATGGGAACGAGAGAAGAAAAGGGCAAAATCATGGGAGTGAGGAGGTGGAGATCAGAGACACAGATGAAACGAAAGGTCTCATTAAGTGTGCCCTCTCCTCTGGAGCCACAGCCTGGGTTTTGTTATACACATGGCTGTACACTGGCTCCCAAGTTTGCAAAAGAACAATATGGGCTCACAGCCAGTGCTGGGGAAGAGCTCTTGCCATTCCCTAGCCCGATAAGGCAGTTAATGGCAGCATCTGCTACCTTCATATACGTCTACTTATTAATTAAAATACACCTAGGTACTTAATAGTATCTTTCAGAGCTTGATAATGCTCAGTGAGAGCTAGATAGTGTCAGTAAGTTTGCAGAATAGAAATGCTGGTCCTGTTGTTTAAGTGCTGCACATTATGCAACATGCATACAGATGAAGGAAAGAGGAAGTCTCTGAAAAAGACATTCCTCTGTCTTCCTAACTGCAGCAGCAAAGGCAGGAGCAGCATTTCTTGCTGCCATGGGGTTACGTGTGTCCCTCTGCACCTGCATAACTTGATGGGAGAGGGCAGAAGTGTGCTGGGGAAGATGAGAGCCTGAATGCTCATTTGTGCCTCTGGATGTGCTTTCCCCTGCATCTCTGGCACATCTTGACTTAGATGCTAAAGTAAAGGAGGGCTTCTGAGGATAGGAGCTTAAAAGTGGGCTCCCAGGGCTTGTGTGCTCATGGAAGTTAATGCTGATTTAGGCAGGTTAGGAACTGCAGTGGATTTTTGGTGGACTAAACGGCAGTGAGGTCTCCTCTTCTCCCTAAATTACGACATCTCTGCATGTGGAAGTTAACTCTGATTTAGGCAGGTTAGGAACTGCAGTGGATTTTTGGTGGACTAAACAGCAGTGAGGTCTCCTCTTCTCCCTAAATTATAACATCTCTGCATGTGGAAGTTAACTCTGATTTAGGCAGGTTTGGAACTGCAGTGGATTTTTGGTGGACTAAACAGCAGTGAGGTCTCCTCTTCTCCCTAAATTATAACATCTCTGCACGTGTACTGTTCACAGCAGCTCAGCACTGAATAACCTGATGGGTAGCTTCAAATGATTACTTTCAGTGTTAGTGGCTCAGGAATATTTTAAACCAGTCATTTATTTCCCCCCCTGCCCCCCTTATTTTAATATTTATGCACTTTTGTCAGCTGCAGCATTTGCAAACCCTTCTCGGGTTACTGTTTCACGTCGGGTTTGGTGTCTGCTCCCCATTGTTTCTGGCAAGTGGTTCTCCCAGCTAGATCTGAATCTTCTTTGGTGGGTATTGTGTTTATGTGATTCCTGACATTAAAAGTTACTACAGAATTTGTGTCGAGGGAGGCTTGCTGCCTTTTTTTTTTTATAGCATTCCAGTAGCTATTAAACTTTCATAAAAGTCTAGGGAGTTTTCATGCTTTTGATGGGTAATGATGTGTTCTAAAACACTTAGAGTTCTCCCTTGACAAAGAGTAAATAATATTTTCCATTAATGGAAAGTCCTCCAAAGCTTTTGTCTTCCCCATCTGTTTAGTAAATCTTAAACAAAATATGAGCCCTGCAGTGTGTTTTATGGCTTATTTTAACGCTAACTACTGGTTTATTTTAACTAAATGCTTTTGTGGCATTGCACACTGATAGAAATGAAGTCATAAAAAGCAACTGTGCTATATAGCACAGGCTCCTTTGTTCTCAGAGCTGTGAGGTTTGATGTCTGCAGTCAAGATGAATTCACCAAGCTCAGAAGAAAAAAACAACAAACCCAACAGTGCTCTCACTTTAGGAGAAAAGATGCATTTTGAAAAGGCTTGTGTTGACCTCTACTTGGAACGGGGCAGCTTTCCATCTATTCTCCAGACTTGAGGCCAAATTTCTCCTCTCTGATTGCGCCTGTGCTGCAGATCTCTATTTCACGTCGCAGCTTCCCTCCCTGTGCAGCTTCCCGAGGGAGATCTGCCTGACACCCACACAGAGTGGACTCTGAGAAGCTCTGCTGTTCCCTTTCTGGTTGCTAGACTGCACTCTCATGCTGATGGAGCTGCTCCCTCCCATAATGTGATGGGAGCCTTCTGGGAATATGCTCTGCTCTATTCTATTCTATTCTATTCTATTCTATTCTATTCTATTCTATTCTATTCTATTCTACTCTACTCTACTCTACTCTACTCCTACTCTACTCTACTCCTACTTCTCTTCTCTTCTCTTCTCTTCTCTTCTCTTCTCTTCTCTTCTCTTCTCTTCTCTTCTCTTCTCTTCTCTTCTCTTCTCTTCTCTTCTCTTTCTCTTCCATTCCATTCCATTCCATTCCATTCCATTCCATTCCATTCCATTCCATTCCATTCCCCCATTCAGGCCATGCTCAGTGCACACACAAGGAAGACCCCACACAAAAGAGTGGTTTTCTGTTTTGGGTCTGACCTGCACCATTTCCCCCAGGGAAGGCTGAGGAATACATTTATGGCCAGGCTTGTTTTCTTTTTCAGTAGAATACAAACAGAGCCAAATCCTAGCTGGGACGTATTCCAACAGGTGTCTTTATAGTATCCGTGTGCTTGCCCACAGACTCATGTTAAGGCAGCCTCACCTGTCTGTACAGATGAGCTTTCAAGCGGTGAGGAGAGGCAGCTTTGGTTCCACTCTCAGCAAGGTGATGCCTTGGAGAAGTGTGCTGTGCGGACACGGGTGAGCAGGCAATGCTTCACTGTCATCCAGATCACTGCTTGTGGATCAGACTTATCCTCTTGAGTTTGGTGATGGAAAAGACATGGCAGAGTACCCAGAGAAAAGCTGGCCAGGAGTGCAGTGCTGGAGCATGCAGCATGCTCAGACCTACTCTGTGAAGGTCAACAGCTTTTAAGTTACACTGAGGTGATGGGGCTGAATCTGTCACCTGATTTACCACCATCCTGGGCTTTTAATTGAGTCATACTCTAAGATTTTACCTCAAGATACTCCAGAGTGAGGGTTTGGGGTGTCGATTTTTTTGGTGTTGATGAAGGTTTTGTCTTTCTGAACGAATGAGTGGGGATGGCAGGATAAGCTCAGGATGAAGATACCTAATCCCAACCTATTAGAAGCTACAGAAAGAGCTCCATGGGGGACTGAGGTGGCTCTGTGGATGTTGGAAGAGTATTTTTGGGAATGCCAAATCAAAGAGGAAAGTTTTGCATTTAGTCCTAAGTGACTTAAGACTAGGTAGAATTTTATAGATGGGCAATTCACAGAAATGAAGGAATGAGGTCTTCCTCACAACATGGCCTCCCCATCCTTCTTCCAGTAAGTCAGCCTTATTCACAGCTTCTAAAGATGTATTCTCTGGCTGGAAGCAGAAGGAAGGCTTCTCCAAGGGAAAAAAAAGTCCACAGATGGATGTAGATCCAAACTGAAAAAACTGCAATTTCATCCAGATTATTAACTGGGGACATGGGGACTCTTTAGAGGGAGACAATAAGCTGAGCTGCTCATCTAACAGACCAGCTGCCCTCTGAGCACAAGGATGATCAGAGGGCTGGAGCACCTCTCCTATGAGGACAGACTGATGGAGTTGGGGCTGTTCAGTCTGGAGAAGAAAAGGCTCCAAGGAGACCTAATTGTGGCCTTCCAGTATCTGAAGGGAGCTACAAGAAAGCTGGGGAGGAACTTTTAGGGTGTCAGGGAGTGGTAGGACTAGAGGGAATGGAAAAGACCTAGAAATGGGTAGATTCAGATTGGATGATAGGAAGAAGTTCTTCCCCATGAGGGTGGTGAGACACTGGAATGGGTTGCCCAGGGGCATCCCTGGAGTTTTTTGCAGCCAGGCTGGATGGGGCTCTGGGCAACCTGATATAGTGTGAGGTGTCCCTGCCCATGGCAGGGGGCTTGGAACTGGATGATCCTTGAGGTCCCTTCCAGCCCTAACAATTCTATGATTCTGTGACATGAGGGAAGCACTGAAAGCCTCTCTGACTACCCAGGAAGATGTCAGGAAAGCACGGTTCATGGCAAGGTGAAGGAAAAAGGAAACCATCTGATGCAGATCATCATACAACAGACAGAGAAGGACACAGCTGCAAGGAGATCTCCTAAACCAATAAGAAGAGGGTGGATGGACCCGGTGATGAGAGAGCTATCTCTGCTGGAGAGAGAGGAAATATTTAATTGACAGAGCTACTGAAGTGAGGGAAGAAGGGAGAGGGAAGGCAGCGCTTTGATTTCTTCACGCTGGGTCAATAATCTGAGACTAAATAACCCTTTGCACCTTGTGCGCCAGGAGCTCTTCAGCGTGTCAAAATGGGAATTTAAGGATATTAAACTCAGCTCCTAGTGCAATTACTATGCAGATGGTGGAAAATAAGTGTTGGCAGATTTAGTGTGGGTGCTTGGTGAAGCTTGTATCTATTGAAGAGGCAATGGGCAAACACTAAAGAAGAAATTTCAATTTCTTCACAGCTCTGGAAGACCTGAGATAATCAAAATATTCATAGGGGCTGTTGAGGATCTTCTTTTAGAGAGAAAGCTGGAAGATGCTGCTCCCTCCTTGCTTGGCTGGCATGTACAGATTATCTGCAAAGGGCAGGCTCTAGTCTCGGGGTTTACTTGCTGTTTCATAGAAAGCCATGTGGAAAGCATTGTTCTTCCCTGCAGGCTGAGTCAGTCCTGGGTCACCCCAACACCCAGCCCTGACCCGAAGCCCCACCAGCTCTGAAGCCCCATCTGCTTCTGATGTCACTTCAGTCACCCAGTCTGGTGAGTGCCTCATGTCATCTGGTGACAACCCTCAGTCCCAGGCTCATCTTGACCTGCCCTGTTGTTCTGCCATGCCACAACTGTTTATAATGGCCAGGCCAAGCTGAACTCGTGGATCTTTAATCAGGCAAAATTACCTTCACAAGGCACTGAGTCCTGATGCCCAGAGCATTCTGCAAATCCCTGCCTTTCTCCCACTATTGTATCTCTGTCTCAGCTGAGATTTTCTGTCAGATTTTGGGCTTTCTCCCCCCCCCTTATTTCTCTGGAGAAGAGGCTGCAGAACTCCCCTTGGATGGACACTCACCAAGAGCTGAATTTTTTCTTTCCTATTTACTTCCAGCCCAAAGCAGCCACTCAGCCTGACAGCATGAGCCCTGTAACAAATGAATAAATATCCTGTCTAAGCTACAACATTTTACAGTGCTGATTAACCTAAGCTGAGGAGATGGCTATTGGCTACTGCACACTGTGCTATCAGGGAGAGCAGTGCTAGATTAATTTGGTGACGTGGTTCAGAAGCAGACCTTGATAGCTGAGTGGGTAACAGCACCATCTACCATTTAAGCACTTTATAGCTTTGTGCAGCAAAGTCACTCCAGAAGCACACAGGAGGTGTTCAATGGCCATGCTGTGCACAAAACCCATTAAAGCCCAATCAAGCTCAAGTTTGAAACCCAGGCTTGGTGGCAGCATTAAAAACAGAAAACCCAAAAGTTGAAGGGGAGAAATAAATCTCTGCTTGATCTCTCACAGAAAACCACAGTGCAAACTCAGCATGGATGCTCTCCAGTGTGGCAGTGCCTTCCTCAGTCTGACAGCACAGAGAGAGAAGGGTTTTGGAGCTCTGCAGTAGTGACCCACTTGCAGGCTATTTAAAATGCACTCAGGTGCTGTGTACAATAGGCACAGGCATGCTGCAGACCTGAGGGAAACAGAGCGGCAGAGGAGCCCTGAGAAAAAGACTCTGGTTTGTTTGTGATCATTCCTCAAAGGGTGGAACTGCTGAAAGGACTTCAGGTTTGTGGGATGCAGAAGGAAGGAGAAACTGGTGCTAACCCAGAGTGGAAAAGAGGGCACGAGTGACAGCTGTGGAAAGTCAGTGGCTTCTCTGGCTGTAGGGTGGGCAGGACAGGTTCACCCACCCCACACACATTGTTATTTCATTAATGCCTCAAGAAAGGACACTTTAAAAGTGAGAATGGGGCTGTGACTCCCATCCTTCCTTCAGTGATGACTTTATAGACCAGTCAGTGCATCTTGCAGACTCAGAGTGGTTCCTCTCCATTGACCTCTTTTTTTTCCCCTTGGAGACAATGTTTAGATTTTTGTATCGCTGTGCTGGAACTGGTGAGAGCAGCCTGATCTAGCTGCCAGGATGCATCAGGGGGATAATGCTGCCCTGATGTGCTGGGCCACAGTCTACTCTTTTCCCAAAACTTTAACTTGGTTGCAATCCAATTTCGTCTCTCTTTACACTCAGTGGGGGAATTTTATGGCAGCATTTCAGTCTGGAAATTTTGCTTCCTGTGTATCATGATTCTTCCAATCATAAACCTAGAGGGAGGTCAAGCTGAGCAATATTCCCCTTGGTGTGTGAAGAGATGCACAAACTGTTTCTTATTACAGAAGAGACAGAGTTCAGAACCTCAGAACCTCAGTTCTGAACACCTCAGAGGTCTAAAAATTAACCTTTCACCAGGTTTCTGTTCCAAATCTAGAGTGGACTAGTTCTGCCCTTGCTCCACTCAGGAACCTCTGGGAGAGGAAAGAATGTAGTGCTTGAATTAGCTCTGATTGTGGAAAAGTGACCTTCATCCTTTTGCTCTGGATTTGCTGTACAGGCCAGGGATTGACCTCAAACTCACAGCATGAAGTGCTAGCACATTTTTTCCTAGGGCAGAAGGGAGTGAAGCTATGGCTTGCCCTCAAAATACAGCTTGCTTTTGAACTGTGACAGTTGGGTAGGAAAACAACAAACAAGCCTGGAGGTATGTTGGGGGATGATGTGATTGAAAGCAGCCCTGAAGAGAAGGACCTGGGGCTACTGCTGGACAAAAAGCTGGACATGAGCCAGCAATATGTGCTTGCAGCCCAGGCTAACCATATCTCTGGGCTCCCCAGACAGGTTGTGGAGTTGCCTTCTCTGGAGCCTTTCAAGATCCATCTGGATGCATTCCTTTGTGACCTGTGCTAGATTCTATGGTCCTGCTCTGTCAGGGGGGTTGGACTTTATGATCTCCTGAGATCCCTTCCAACCCCTAACATCCTGTGATCCTGTGGTCAAAAGAAGGGTTGAGGGAGGGGATTTTGCCCCTCTGCTCCACTCTCATGAGACCTCACCCGGAGCCCTGCGTCCAGCGCTGGAGCCCTCAGCACAAGAAGGACATGAACTTGCTCAGAGGAGGGCCACAAGAATAGTCAGAGGGCTGGAACCTCTCCTACTAAGAAAGGCTGAGAGAGTTGGGGTTGTTCATCCTGAAGAAGACTCAAGGAAGACCTTATTGTGGCCTTTCAGTACTTGAAGGGGGCCTCTGTGAAAGACGAGGACAGTCTTTTTTGCAGGGGCTGTTGCAGGGGTAACGGCTTCAAGCTAAAAGAGGGATGTTTAAACTGGATATGTGGAGGAGGTGTGTGGTGGAGTAGGAAGGTTCCCCCCACACACAAAGGAATTCCACAGCTAACTCAGCCGGAGAAGCAGATGAAAGCTGTATTTTACAAGCAGATATGGAACGCAATGAATATGTACAAAAACATACAATATTTACAATATATACAGAAATATACAGCAATGTATGTAATACAGGAAACCTTTCCCCAACCCCCCCCCCCCCACGGCCAGGGGGGTTCGGCCTGCCGCTCCCTTCTCCCTCCCTACCTCCCCTTTTTCCCAAAAGGGTTAGAGAGAGAAAGAGAAAGGAAGGTAATTAAAAGGGGAAAACTTTGTTACAGCTCAAAGCGAATGCAAAAAGTTAATTTTCTTATCTGGTTAGCAAGAATCGTAGAGAGAAACGAGCCAGCTCACAGCACAGGGGGAAGAAGAAGACGACTGACTGCTCCCCCGACTGAAAGACTAAACAAGAAGCTACAGCCGGGTTCCACCAATGAAATTGGATTAGCATATCTCTTGTTTTCATTCTAATATCAAAACATTCGGCTAGAGTGTTCAGAAAGTGTCTCTTTCTTAAAGGCATAGCCTAAACCGGTCACAAGGTGAAACACTGGCACAGGCTGCCAAGAGCTATGGTGAATGCCTCATCCCTGGAAACATTGCAGGTCAGGCTGGACAGGGCTCTGAGCAACCTGATCCAGCTGGAGATGTCCCTGCTTACTGCAGGGGGTTTGGATTAGATGACCTTTAAAGGTCCTTCCCAACCCAAAGCATTTCATGACTCCATGATACCTGTTTTGTCAATGTTCATCCACAGTGTAGGTGCAGAAAACACCATTTCAGTTCTGCACTAACCATTAGGCACCTTTTCAACTGGTCTGACTTAGCAAAACCACTACGTTTCCATCCTGCCTACGGACATGCAAGCACTGTCCCCAGGCTCCATCCAGGACCGCAAGCATAGAAGGAAAACACAATCAATAGGGACCCTCCTTGCTAGAAACTTCTGAGATATAGATATATAAAACACACACACACACACTCACACACACACACACATATATATATATATATAAAAAGATTATTCTTGAACTACTTTGAAGAAATGTTTACATTCTGTTAAAGAAAAAGATTTGGAAGCTGAGTGAAGAAATCAGAGGACGGCAGTCCCCAAGGATTAAAGATGATGGATTTGACCTGAGTCTAGAAAAATATGTAAGATGAACCTTTGTTGGATGTTGGATCTTAAACAAAAAAAAAAAAAAAGAGAGAGAGAGAGAAAAGATCTTTTTGCTTCTAATATTTGTCTTCTCTTTCAAGTTTTGAAATAACCCAAAGGAATGTGAGAAGGAAGACCTAGATTTACCAAGCTGACTTAAGAAATATTTCACATAATAAATCAATTTATCTGGCATGTGGACTTGGGCTGCTCTCTTCCAAAGGCACGGAATGAAAGCCCAGAGTTGGTGTTTTTCTCTTATAGCCGATGCTGAAGTGAGGTGCCCCAAGTTTGTACCTGGCGCTTCCTCTCATGAACGTGCTGTGAATCTTCTGTAGTTTGGCAGCGTGCTCGTGTGCTCTGAGACTTAACTCTGCAAGTAAAGAGATTTCCTTCAAAAGGGGACGCAAAGTGCTGGAGTCCCCTTGTGTAGCCTTAACCAGCAGAAAACACCTTTGGTGTCAGCTCCATCACGCCTTGATGGCACAGAGAGACAGTTCCCATCCAGGAAGAAATTGCCCTGGTTTACCTTTATTTATTGTAGGATGCCAGAAGTAGTTCTTGGTATCTGGATTTCTCTTCATTTCTCTTCCTTTGACTGGGGAAGCTGTAGGTGTAGACCTGTCCCTAATCTGTAGGTATATCTGGATCAGCAAGCAAATCAGTGCAGTAGGAGTGGAAGAGTGGTTTGAAGCAGCTGGTGCTGAGGCTTTTCTGCTGTGCTACATGAAGCATGGGAGTTTTATTTCTGTCTAGACCTAGCCTGATCCCATGGACCAAATATCTCTCACGGTACATGTGGTTCAAAGGTGTCCAGAGGACCAGACATCAAATTGGTCATTATCTCTTATGTCTGCCTTAGGAATTGGAGCACATTTGGTGCATGTTTGGAGTGGAGCTTCTGGTTTCATTTTCTCCATAAGGAATCTAGATCATGAGCATCAAAACAGCTCTGCAAGTGGAGCCAATGCACAGTGAGTTGATGACTGGGAGATTTACTTCAAAATCCCACTCGGCTCTGAAGCAAAATGCTAATGTAGAGACAGCCTTATGTGATGTGTGGAAACAATTCATTTGGCCTTTCCAAATGTGATTTGATTTGTTTTCTGTGTCTGAAAATATTTCCCATGGATGAGATTTCTGTCTCCTGAAGAGCTCTGTCAGCCCGTGAGACTAAGAGCAGGAGCTGACGGAGAGAGTTATTTCAGCATTCCAAGGGGGAGAGGAAAACAGTCGTGGTGGGCAAGATTAGCAGCACTTTGTGAGAGATGCATCATCCTTCTCTGAGGCTGTTCCTCCTGTGCTGTTGCATTAGTGGCCATTCCTTCACCTTCTCTGCGGGCAAGACTGGCTGACAAGCTGGGTCTGGAGGAGGCAGCTTGATTTTCTCCCTCTCTCCATTAGCTGGGCGTTGTGCTCTTGCCAGTGGTTGTCTGTCCTCATAAGACTATCTGAGTCAGTTTGAATCCTTACAAACTGTTTGACTTGCTGACCTGCTGCAACAGCTAATTCCACAGGGTGTCTGCAGAGTGCAAAAAAAAAAAACCCAAACAGCAGCTTTTTTTCATCACTTCCAAATTCTGTGCCTTTTAGCTTAATAAAGAAATTATCCCCCACTCTAGGAGGAAGGAAGAAGAGGAGGATTTGCCAGAGTTAATTTCCTCCCCTAACTGCCAAGCCCCTCACTTCACAGGCTGAGCCTGAGCTCCTTAAAACTAGAGACAAAACACCCAGCCTGTGCAGTGGGAGCAGGTTCATGTTTTTAGGTGTCCTCTTTCTAGGTTACAATCACTTTGTGATCTCTTTGCACATAGAAGCTTCTGCTCCCAAAGGAGCTGCTACAAAAAATGTGGCTGCAATCTGTTCTCATGCTGCTGGCTTTGTGTGTTTGGAGGGGCACCCTCAGTGCACAGCACACCTGAAAGAACAGTTTCCCATTTCTGTGGTATTCTTCTTCCTCCTGGACTTGTAATCAGGCATCATCATTTGTGTTATCATTGGTGACTCCCAAGCCTGCCCTAGGGTGAATAGCATGCAAGTCTTGGCTGCTGAGAGCAGAGTGTGAGGAGATGCTCTTAACTTCACCTTGACAGAGTTTTACATTCTGTCTTTAAGGCTCATGGGCAACTGGAAAGTCCCCAATAGAAAAAACCCTAAACTTTGGGGAAGTAACAGCTTGAATTTGATTTCTTGCCCATGCCAGCACTTCCAGTATTACAGCAGCTGCAGGGTCATACAGCTGGGACAACACTGAATCCAAGGTAAACCAGTTCTGTAAAGAGCATTATCAAGATCACTGGAGGCTTCTTGCTAGTCTCCCATGCTGATGCCTATCAGCCAGCACTCTGCTTTGTACCTAAAAACCTGAAGTGTAGCCCTGGCAACCCTGCAGGGAAGCTCTCCACTGCTGGTGTGAATTGTTTAGCTGGTGCTTCCTCCAATCTGTTTCCAAATGATGCTTTAGACCAGGAGAGAGAATTGGAGTCTCCTTAAAACAGCAAGTAGTGTCCTGGTCTGGACTGTAAACTAGGTCTTGGGAAATGTACTGTGGGTACTGCACCAACGTTGTGTGAAGCAGAGCCAGACTGGCACCCACACCGCTTGTACATGCACCCAGCATGGCACCATACAGCACCACAGTGGTTCCCAGCACCACATGCCTGCACTGGACAGGAATAATCCTCTTTAAAAGCAATCATTAATTTGGGAATCATGCTGCTGTGGATATGCTGCTTCTGATTTCAGAAGCAGTGCACAGCAGAGGCAAGTCCTGAGATGCAAGTCACTGAATCAGATATGGACTTGGGTTCTTGTGGCATCAAAAGTCTTCAGCAGGGTTTGGGTTTTTGTTTTTCCCCCAGTGTGGAATAAGAACAGCTTTGTAATTCTGGAAATTGATCTGCAAGGATTGGAAAGACTTTCCCTGTGCCTGTTGTTTGTGGTCTTACATCTCATGCTGCAATTACAACATTGCACTGATGATGAGTTGAAGTCTGCTGTTTTGAGCAGCAAAACACATTACACGAGTGGCTTTGTTCCCAGCAGGCTGAGAATTTTGGGCCTGGGTTTCAGCACTGAAACCAAGTAAAGTGTGAAGAGCAGGAGGATGATGGGATCTTGGTTGGCATTTCTGGGACATGCAGAGTGTGAGGAGCTGTGCTTGCATCAGTCCTCGCTGCAGTAGTCCTAAACTCTGGTGGGGAAAGATGGTGATGTTTAAGGTGCTTGCTGAATGCTCTCTTCCTAGAATCTGGCATCTGAATCTGGCCCTGTGTCACAAAGCACTTTATAATAGTGACCATGTATGAACTAAAGAGTGCTGAAAGAGGGAACAGCCTCTTCTCCTAGATGACAAGTGACAGGACCAGAAGAAATGGTTTCAAGCTGCACCAGGGGAGGTTCAGGCTGGATATTAGGAAATATTTCTTCACTGGAAGGATTCTCAAACCCCGGGATGGTTTGCCTGGGGCAGTGGTGGAGTCACCATCCCTGGGGGTGTTCAAGCAGCCTGTGGACCTGGCACTTAGGGACATGATTTAGTGTTGACCCTGCAGTGCTGGGTTGAGGGTTGGACTGGATGGGCTTGGAGGTCTCTTCCAACCAACTGTGATTCTGTGAAAATGGAGTCCAAGCTGGTTGAAAGTTGGTCCCACTTTATCTCCTCTTCAGGTCTTTCTCTTGTACCACCTTCTGGTGCCCTGTGATGAGAGCTGTATTTTTGAGGTGTGCAAGAAATGTGCACAATGCACAGAGACAGTGATGTATATGTGACTTGGGTTCCTTGGAAAGAAAACTCAGTGGCGTCATTTGAGGTGGTGGGAAACATGTTCCGCTTTACCATTCTCTCCATACTACTGCTTATGGGGCACTTCTGGTCAGGGATCTGGATTACTAGGTGGGATGATTTTCTTTTTACCTGGCAAAAAGCATCTTCACAGCTCCAAGACCCATGAAAAGGAAATCAAATAAGCCCTCACTTCCCTCAAGCACAGGTAGATCAAGCAGCATATGGCAGTCTCTGAGCAATACCCCCAGGCAGCTGCCAGGACACAGTGAGGTTTTCATGTGGCAGCTGTCGTTGATGCTACCATCTGAGCTTCAGCCAGTGCAGTCTGGGCTGCAGTGGAACACTTGCATCTCCTTTCTGGGTAGAAGGCAGATGGGAGCAGAAGATATAGATGAAGAGGGTGAAAATTAAGCAGCATAAACTCCTGGCACAAATAGCTGTTCGTCTCAGGGCTGTCAGCTCGGAGCCCAAGCTGGCTGTAGGCTACACTTAGCACAGTCTGGCATCTGCATGAAATGAGTCGTGGTCTAACAACTATCTGCATGGTACAAAGGTTCAGAGGGCTGTGTGCCCCTCTCCTCTCTTCTCCCCACTGCAGCAACCCCAGCAAAGTGTGTGAGGAAGGCTGGACTTCTAGAGGTCATCTCAAACTGCCCCCAAAAGCACATGCACTTTATGATGAGTAGAGAACAGCTTCTACCTGAGGAGTAGAGAATACTACTGAACATTTATGGAACATCTACCAAGCTCTTCCATCTGGTAAGGAAGTGGACAGAGGACAGGACCCTGTGACATGGTATTTATGGAACATATGTATAGCTCCTATCTGGAGCTATATGGGAAACAGTGCTTGGGAACAGCTTGTCTGAGGAAAGACCTGGAGCCAGGTCTTGTACCTGTATTTCAGGGATGGCCTGAGGCTGCCACGCACATTTATACAGAAGGAAAATGCCCAGGAAGGTGGAAATTTGCTGTTCCTAAGATCACAAAGCCTCTGCCATTCAATATTTCCTTGCCTGGGCAAGGTTTGCCACAGAGTTTTCACGAGCTAAGAGAATTGGGACCAATTCAGCCAGGTCATTTCTTCCCACAAGGCAAACCATGTCATTACTAACCCAAGCACCATGTAACTCCCGCAGCCACCTGCACAGCATGAACTCAATCTTTCTCTTTAAACAGCCTTCCTGTTTTGAGAAGTTTGTCTGCCAGCTCACTAATTCTGGGTCAAAACTCCAGTTGTTTGAGGTCCATGTAGCACTCCAGAATTCAGTGGGGCTGCTTCAGTGAACAGACGTGGCTGCATCTGCATCTGGTGTAGGAGAGCAGAGTTCCCCTGGAGCCAAGATGAGTGCATTTCACAGGGCTCTTGCTTGGTTTCTAAACATTTCTTCTGGTTCTCCTGTACCCATCCATTAATTTGGGGGTTATTTTTGTCTAAATTGGGGTATTCTGATAACATCTTTTCTGTTAAGAAGAGAATAATGAACCCACCTTCTTTCACCAGCTGGGCTATTTGGAATTATTTTTCTTTCCTTAAATTATACAGAACCTTCAAGTGTCTCTTTAACTGTGTTTTAAACTAGGAGCAACATGAAAGAGTTGGAAGTGAATGGCTTGGAAACTGATCATTTATAAGTATCACCTGTAGTTAAAATAAGAGGCTGTTATGTTTGGAGTCAAAGAGGTTTTGGAATAAAGGCTTCATATATGGTAGAAGGAAAATAGTTTTGTAATTCTTTTACCCTGCAGTTCTGGTTATCTATATTTTGGCCACTCTGTACTTATTTTTTCTATGCTCTCTAAACTCCCCACAAGATTAAAAGATTTGAGGTTAAGCAAGAGGTTAAGAAATGACACATAAGAACTACAGGATCACAGAATCAGAGCATGTTAGGGGTTGGAAGGGACCTTGACAGATCATCCAGTCCAACCTCCCTGCTAGAGCAGGATCACCCAGGGCAGGTCACACAGGAATGCATCCAAGTGGGTTCTGAATGTCTCCAGAGAAAGAGATTCCACAGCTTCTCTGGGCAGCCTGTTCTAGGGCTCCAGCACCCTCACAGTGAAAAGGTTTTTCCTTCTGTTCCTGTGGCACCTCCTCTGCTCCAGCTTGCCCCCAGTGCCCCTTGTCCTGTCACTGGACATCCCTGAGCAGAGCCTGGCTCCATCCTCCTGACACTGCCCTGCACATCTTTATCAACAGGAATGAGGTCACCCCTCAGGCTCCTCTGCTCCAAGCTAAAGAGCCCCAGCTCCCTCAGCCTGTCCTCACAGGGGGATGTTCCACTGCCTTCAGCAGCTTTGTGGCTCTGTGCTGGACTCTTTCAAGCAGTTCCCTGTCCTCTAATGCATTAGAGGCTTTTCCTTTCTTCAGAGTTTCTGTTGCTGTGAACATTTTCAAAGAAATGTTTTCACCTCTGTCCCTTTGTGGAGCCAGCCTGGTGTTAATTGCATTTTTCACTCTTGGCAGAGCTTGCCAGAGCTGCGTCCACACGTCATAAACTTACATGGCATGTGCCTTCAGCTACTACTAAAACTTGGGTTTGGGTCTGTGCACCAACATCTCAACAAAGCAGAGCACCAGGATGATGGTCTCTGTCATATTGTTGGAAGCTGATAAACTGAAACACAGTGGTCTCTGCTGTTCAGTACCTGCATGATGTAATTGTCCTGCCTGCCCTAACAATTGATCAGAGAGTGGAGTGCACATTTTAGCATCCAGGCTGCTTATAAATGGTTGGCCATCAGCAGTGTTTGTTGTACTTGATATTCATAATTTATCACTTTGGTTGTTTGAGGTAGACATTCAGATTATGTGGCAGACAACTGGTTGCTACAATGGATGGACCCAACTCCTTCAGTCATGACTCTGGACTGAATAATGACAATGATGACATGATGACTAGCTTAATAGTCTCCTCCAGGGGGTTATTTGATAATGTTAGTCTCTACTACATTCCTGTGATAATTGCTTGCTGGAATATTAATGTAAAAGTGGCACTGGTGCAGTCAAAACAAATCCATTTTCAGGGCCTGACCTGATATTTATAGATGATTTTGGTCCTGTTTCTGTCTGAACAAGCACAAGGTGACACAGTAATTCTGATGTATGCATGCTATAGTCCATCATCTGATAATCAACACATGTTTCCTATGGCATGATAAACACGAGGACTCAATTTAGGTTGATAAATGGATAGCCCAGAATCTGTGGAATCTTTGGAGGCCTACCCAAGGCTGGAGAGATCTGTTATACAACGTTTGGAAACATTTGACCCTCCTGGTGTTTTGTGCTTCTGCGTGCCGCATTCATGCGAGGAGGAATCTCTGGAATGAAGAAGGTAATGGAGAGATGGCAATCACATCACTTGGAGGTTATAGCTCTGGGCACAGGCCAGCTGGAAGTAGGTCAGCAAGACCAGGCCTTATCTATACTTGAAACATGCATAGTTTTTAAATGTCCTCCAGTTAACTTTAACTCTTTAGCCTGGCAAGCAGCACAGCAGCAAGGGCTGATAGACCCTCCGAGCTGAGCTGTCTGCTGGTGGCAAACATCCATTGCCTTTGTACTGAGTTGGGACCGGTTCAAAGACACTGAAGATGGTAGAAAATACTCCATTAACTTCAAGATATAATGAATTAAGCTTTCAAGGTAGCACTAGGTGACGATATTTATTGGCAGTCCTGCTAGTGCAAATTTTCCACTCTTAGGAGTGGGACCTTGGGATGAGGTTATAGTATGTGCAGGAGGCAGATCAGTCTTCTCCTGCCATTCTCACTCGTGGTCTGCAGAGAAGAGATGGACCCACAGATGTGCCCAGCTCACTGACTGCAAGCTGTAAAGAAACAGTGCACATTTTCAGAGAGAAAAATGTTATCTTTCCATTCTTGTGTGTGTGTGTATGTGTGCAGCAGCTCAAGTTTGTAATGCAGTCAAGCAGCATGAGCATGAAGAGGTGCCTGCTTCGGTGTGAGACAACAGGGGTCTTCCTTAGGAGGATTATTCCCTTAGCGCCATGGACAATGAAGCAATTTCATCTGTAGCTCAGTAACTGTTGTGCAGTACCTGATTTTAACCAGCTGTCAGGATTCCTCCTTTCTGCAAAGTTCAGAAGCTATGAGCAGTGAAACAAGAGGAGGGTTTCAGTAAAATGTGTGTGTGTGTATATTTATATGCATACAATGAAAAAGAGGAAGGGAGGGAGGTGGGAGAGAGAAAAGGGAAAAAGTGAACACCCAAAGCACTTCAGGATCTTTCAGGATGAAAGGTGCTGATAGAAATATATGACCACCATTACTTCCATCAATAGTACAATATTGCTAGCTCACTTACTTCATTATAGTCCCATTGCAACACTGATGTTGTTACCTGGCCTGTTTTAAAATAGATTGGAGTTTAGTTTTATCTGTTTTTTTCCCCCTCCTAGGCAAGACACCACTGTGAGAAATCTGTGCTTCAGAGTGGCAGAAGCAGCATGTTTTATGAAGCCAAATAAAAGTTTGCTTCAACAACTACTGCAGAGTATAAACAACTGTTCAGCCATCTTGGGGAGCAGATATCCTTTTATTTAATTGCAAATTAAAAAACATAAACCACCTTAAACACAGAGCTACTGTCACATCAAATCAATACAATAATTGTGCTCCAGCAGTTGGAAGGCACACAGTGCTCAGCATCTTGCATACTAAAAATGAATCAATCAGCAGAGCAATAAGCAAGTCGTAGGAGAGATGAGCTGAGGATGGTGTATTAGCACGTTTTGTATTGGGTGGCTGCTTTCCCCCGCTTGCCTTCATTACAAAAGGGGAATGCTGTGGTTTGAAAGTTGTTAGTGATTCCTTTTGTGCCGGTGAATTCCCGTTTGTAAGAAAATCCCTGGAATAAGGGGAGAGACTCTCGGGTCACGTGCAAAGCCCAGAGCCAGCCTCTGCTGCCCGAGCGTGAGCTTTGCTGGATTTAGGCTGCTGGATGTGAGGATTTTAAATACTTTTTGTTAAATGTAGTAATGAAGGAAAGTGTTAGAGGCTGAAATCTTTGATCTGCCTGAGTGGTTATCTGCTGGCTTGAAGAAAAAGGGTGCTAGACTTTTGCACTAGCTTCATCAGTAAGCCAGGGTCTGGTGGCGTTGCACTGACTTCATCAACTACACAAGCTTTGCTCTTGTTTTCACTTCCTCACTGCATGTCTCATGGGTGAAGAGAGAGAGAGAGATGCTCTCCCAAACAGGAGTGGTGATTCTGAGGATCACTTTGCAGGAGTGCTGAGGGAGTTCTTTCAAGTGATACTGAACGACCAGGGAAGCAAAGATGCCAGATGCTCCAGGGGTCACAGCACAGCAGTGCTTCTGAAAAAGGGACAAAATGTCTTCTTTCCCCTGTGACCACTCCTTCCCTATCCACATGCCTCTCAGCTCTGTTTTCCTATGAGACTGAATAAACACCTTACTGGCAAGGCCAGGAAAAGGCTGAAAGGCTTCTCTCTCTTGATGCTGGGAGTCACCAGCTTTCACTGCAGTGCAGCTCTCTTATCACTACTCCAAAGACTTATTTCAACCCACAGCTTTATTTGTGCTGCTTCCAAAGCAAGCTTTGCACATGCTAAGCATGTGCAGGTTTCAGCTGCAGCCTTTCTTTTGCCCTCTATTCTTGCTAGACCCTTGTCCTTCATCTTACTGCTTTCCCTGTTCAGCCCTGGAGTAGCCCCAGTGGATGCATTTGGGGAACTCCAGGCTTATTGGTACATGTTGCAGCTACAAGGAGTGACACAGAAGCTGGAGGAAAGAGAGCAGAATTGCTCTTTGCCCACCACAGCTTTTGCTCCAGTTTACAGTTGCCAGGTTGGAGAAAGCCAGAACAACTGTCTCAGAAGAGCAGCTCCACCTTCCTCTCTGCCAGCCTTTCCAGCCAGGGAGTTTGAAACTCATATAAAGGGTAATAAAAGGGAGATTATTGAGGTAGAGCTGGACAAGAGCCTGAAGGAAGGTATCATGCCACATGGAAGTCAATTCTTTCCCAGTCTTAACTGTTGCTGCTCTTCTATTTTGAATTGGTTCTTTATTGCCCTGATCTGAGATAGACAACCTATGGCACCCAGCAAGTCGTTGCTGCTGTGTGCTTCTTGTCCACCACACTTTCAGGCTGCAGGCACCTCCTGAGAAACTGAGGCATCCAAAGGTGTCATGTGTCCTCCTGAAAGCCAAGGCCCAACCAGGCAAAGAAGCCAGGTGCTCAGAGATTCCCCTGACATTGCCTCGCCAGTCCTGAGAGCCTTTCGCTTTCTGTTTGAAGGCTGTGCCAGGGATTCCAGCTTGGGCACCTGCCATGGCACTGCTCTAAAAAAAGCAATAAATGCCAGCCTGATGCAAACAGAGATTGATGGGGAGGGGGATAAAAGTATTACTGAGGAACCAAGATGCCCACAGAACAAGCCCCAGAAGTATTTGGCAGCCAGCCCTGGGTTCTCATCTTCAGCCTGTTACCCTGCTCACATTTCTGGGACTGTAGAGTGATAGATCCAGTTTATTCAGATGACACCAGAGAGGTGATTAAAGGGACTCACCAATTAGCTCCAGCCACAGGGTTTAAGCAATCGGAAGCACACAGGCCTGCTGTTCACCTGAGAAAATACAGCAAGGGGTCCAACACTGGCACTGCTGCCAGGCTCAAGTGAGGACTATGTCAGCTTCCTCCCTCCCAGGGTCCTGGGTTTTCTACTCAATCTGTGGAATATTTTCCTATGCACAGCCTAAAACTACCACAATGAGACACTAAGCCTCTCACCCAAGTGTCATCTACGCCGCCAGCTCCTGAAGATGGGCTGAGGGAGTGTGTCCTCCCAGAGGTGGCCAGTGTCCTCTTTGGAAAGGACCAAGATCCTCTTTCCACTGGGATTGAATTGCAGGTGGCAGCTCCTGGGCTGGAACCTGAGCTGGGCTCACCCTGGCTTGTAAAATTAGGCCACTCTTTGCACGGGGCTGGGAAGTGTGCCCAGGGAAGGGAGAAGGTGACCCAGGACACGTTTTGATCCAGGAGGGCTGGGCAGAACCCAGCTATGCAACGCCGAGCGATTCAAGACGCTCTCAGGACAACATCTTAATCTCCTCCAAGTCAAAAAGCCAGGAAACAGCAAGAGAGGCAAAATTTCAGCTGGGTTGGCTTCGATTAACATCATCTTTATGAGTTCTGCTCCGATGGCAGGTGCCATGCATTAGCAATACTTACGCATTAAGAGACCTATAATTGGAGACTAGCAAGTGTCCTCACCACAGTTGACCTTATTTAGGAAGGAGCTGACACCTGAATGTCAAATTTGCATCCGTGACTTTTCTCCCCCAAGACCCACTCTAATATGCAAATAGTGAGGTGCAAAGAGAAAGGGAGAAGGAAAACAAACGCAACAGCTATTTTGGTAATCTCTGGGAAGATTTGTGTTTACTGCGGCTTCGGAGGCTGTGCTGAGATTAGGCTCTGTCACTTAATCAGGAAGTAAGTGAGAAAGAAAGACATTTCTGATGCAGGGAGATGTGAATTGTAAATAGCCCGCAGAGCAATCTGAGAGAAGAAGCAGGTATAAAGCACATTACAGAGCCATTTGCAGTTCTTTGTTCAGGTATAACTGACGCTTACAGTCATTTCCTTAAATATTCTGTTTATGTGCTTTTCCATCCTGCACAAGGAGTTATCCCAGTCCCCGGAGTGAAGGAGATTCACAAAATACCTGCATTCGTGTGCTCAAAGCAAGGCGTTAATGGAGCCATGTAAGTAGAGGCATCAGCAGGGAGAGGATCAAGGGGGAAAAACTGTTCCCTGTTGCCGTGCTGATTCTATCAGGAGATGATACAAAATGAGCAGGGGGGAAAAAAAGAATAGGCTTTGAGGCTTGCCATGTTCTGAGTAAGAGACTTGGAGGGAAAGGCTGCTGGTTGGGAGTTTGCTGGCTGAATAATTTTGCAGTGGAAAAGGTCAGTTCACGATAAGTCAAAGACTTCTATCTTACATCTCAGACAGTTTGGGGAGTGCTCTGCTGTGGTGTTCTTTGTGTCCTTTGACAACACAGAAACGGAGCCCACAGTCCACCTGTGGCTTTCGCATGCTCTTTGCCATGGCTCTACCCCACAGTCCAGAGGGATCAGGGAGATTCACTCCACACAGCTCCGCTCCCCACAGGCTCCCTGTAAAAACAGTGGTGACAGATAAGCACTTCTGGAGGGTAATTTGTATCCTAGGCAAGCTGGAGTGCCCTTTCTCTTTTCCATGATTATCTGGACAGGTGATAAGACTCCTAATTTGGTCCCTGAGGTAGCTGCCTAACTTTGGTGGTATGAATGGCTCCCTCAGGGTTTGCAGTTACATCTCCAGGGACACATGATAATAAAAGAAAACAAACAGCCCAGGCCTTTCCAGGCGTTCTCAGCACAGTGGCTTTATGAAGTGGATACAAACCAACCCATCCCAGAAGGGAGAGTCCCTTCTGGATCCTGAGAGTCTGCTTTACAGATCTGGCTTCTTTCAATCACAACCTTATTTCGCCCACCCTACATCCACCTGCAACTTCCTTTTATTCCAGCTGGTCCCACAGCTGGATGCTATCCCCCAGGGCTCTGAAAATACAAACCTGTGGCTCACAGAATCATAAAATTGTTGGGGTTGGAAGGAAATCCAAAGATCATCTAGTTTCAACCCCCCTGCTGTGGGCAGGGACACCTCACACAAGAGCATAGAATCATAGAATCATAGAATCAGTCAGGGTTGGAAGGGACCACAAGGATCATCTAGTTCCTGCCATGGGCAGGGACACCCTACACTAGATCACGCTGGCCAGAGCCTCGTCCAGCCTGGTCTTAAACACCTCCAGGGACTGGGCCTCAACCACCTCCCTGGACAACCCATTCCAGCCTGGCCTTAAAACCCAGGCTAACACCACCTCCCTGGGCAACCGGTTCCAGTGTCTCACCACCCTCATGAGGAAGAGCTTCTTCCTAACATCCAATCTGAATCCACCCATTTCTATTTTTGTTCCATTCCCCCTAGGCAACCAGCACCAGAACAAGAGGACACAGTCTCAAGCTGCACCAGGGGAGGCTTAGGCTGGATGTTAGGAAGAAGTTCTTCCCAGAAAGAGAGATTTGCCATTGGAATGGGCTGCCCAGGGAGGTGGTGGAGTCACCATCACTGGAGGTATTTAGGAAGAGACTTGATAGAGTGCTTGGCGCCATGGTTTAGCTGATTAGATGGTGTCGGATGATAGGTTGGACTCGATGATCTCAAAGGTCTCTTCCAACCTGGTTAATTCTATTCCATTCCATTCCATTCCATTCCATTCCATTCCATTCCATTCCATTCCATTCCATTCCATTCCATTCCATTCCAGTCTATTCTATTCTATTCCCTGACACCCTGCTTATCACTGTTGCTTGTTGAATCCTTCCTTGATAGAAGACCCCACTTTGAACAGCCACTTCAGGGGAATCCCAGTTAGAGCCATCTTTGCAGAGAAAGTGGAGAAGAGGATTAGTAATCCTGCTTTTTTGAGGGCTAAATGCTTCTACTAGTTGCTGAATCATAATTGCTGTCCTCTTTGGTGATGGTTAGCAGGACTGCCCTCCTTTGCTGAGAACCTTTGATGGGTGCTGGGTACAGCCAGCTGCTATGCAAAACGTGTGCCTGAAGAGGTGACACAAATTACTGTAGCACAGATCTCCCAGCTAATATATTTTGAGGATTATTATTGAAATGGTTGGAATGCCTTTTTTTTCCCTCCCAATGCTTTCTGAGATTTTCTTTTTTTATTCAAAACAATGGGGTGGGGGTTTGTTTGTGGGTTCTTTTTTTCCCAAAGCTGTAATAAATCTGCATTAAGAAGGTTAATTGCATGCAGAACATCTCAGCATTGTCACATCTCGCTCACAACTTGGTGGTCTGATGCTGACTCTTTCCCTCTGTTATATTGGGGTGGGTTTTTTGGTAAAAGTCTCAGACTTAAGAGGAAAAAATAGCTTTGGCACCTTTAATTGTGTGGGAAGCAGGAAAATACATTGGCTGGTGGTCTGCAGGGCCAGATTGATGTGGATGATAAAGTGCCAGGCACAGATTTACAACTGTTGCTATCAGAAAAATGAAGAGCAGTGTAACTCAGGGGTATAATTCTCCCCCATCAAGTCATGTCAATGAGAAAAACATCTCTCTTGTGAGAAGAAAGAGAAGGGTGCTTATATAGACTGAGTTTATCCTAAGAGGCATGGAGAAGGGTGTGAGATGAGGCTGGCCTATACAAGGGAGAAAACTCCTGGTCTCGCCACGTTGCTCGGAGAGAGTTTATCTGCTCGGTGCACAGGAGGCCAAGTGGAGATGCTCTCAAGGCCTTGCTGGCAGAGTCTTCCATGGAACTGAAACCTGTCAGCATGTGATAATTTGTGTTATTCTATATTTAGAGCAGCAGTTGTTCGTGCCTGGTCTTTAAAGTCTCAAGGAGAAAGCAAGGCCTGAAAGTCCCCAGACAAGCTCAGCGGCACAAATTTCACCGCTTCATCTCACCTCAGTCAATACCAATGTTTACTCTGAGAGTCAAATACAAGCTGAGGTAAAGGTCTGGTGTGATCAGCATCTTCAGCTCACATATTTGGACCTCTTTGTGAACATCTTTTGCTCATCAGTAGAGAACTGAAGTTCCTCAATGGTTCCTCAATGAATGGTCTTGGCTGGACACAAGCTGTTTTACTGGAACCAGCCATTGGAATAGACTGCCCAGGGAGGTGGTGGAGTTGCCATCCCTGGAAGTGTTTAAAAGGAGACTGGATGAGGCACTTAGTGCCATGGTTTAGTTGATCAGATGGTGTTGGGTAATAGGTTGGACTTGATCTCAAAGCTCTTTTCCAACCTGGTTAATGCTGCATTCTGTGTTCTGAATCCAGACCCTGTGGCTGTATGGCCAAAATCTAAATTGCAGCGATGATCTGCATTGTTTCTTATCGAACTGTGTCCTTCCAAATTACCTTCTTGCCAAAAATCTGGCTGAGGTCCTGGTGTTTTGCCTGAAAATACGTTGGGTTTGAGTCTGATTTTGCTACCAGACCAAGACAGAGCTGAAAGGGCTGGAAATTCTGTATTCAATGAACCCTCTCCACACGCTGCGTTCCCATCGATCTTGGGTCAGAGTGTAACATTTCAACGCGATTGAAACATTTAGTTCAGATGTCAGCTCCTTAAAACAATACCTTTGTGGTTTGTTTGGTTTTTTTTTTTTTTTTTTTTTTTTTTTTTTAAGGAAAACAAAAGAAACATCCATTTTTCTTCTCAGAAGCATGTTTTGAGCAGCAACATGACAGCTTGCAATTGCCAGCCTGTTACAAGTGGGACACGCTGATATTATCTGTTTCATTCTTTGCAGGATGAAATCTGATGAGAATCAGGAAACTGCCACACAGAAAACAACTTTTTGCAAACCTCTGCTTATCCCCCAGCCATCTGACAAATATCTTCTCCCCGTTACACCCCTCTCAACCACTCTTTTTGCTTGTTGGGGTGGTTTTATTTTTGCCTGCCAGTCAAAGCGAGTTTAAGCTCAGCGGCCTGGCTAATCCTTGGGCTTCATTTCTTGCATCGGCTGTGTTGCAAACCCCTGTGCTATGTATACCTGTCCTCCAAATAGTGGCCTGAGACAAGCAAGGCATTTTCCATGAGTCATGAAGCAGCCACCAGATAGCAGTGCTATTCCATTTGTGCAGGCTGGGGCTGTGCTGTGACCCAGCTTTCTCTGCCACCCCTGTCCCACTCTCAGCGCAAATCCAGCCATTTCTTCGCTTCCTGAAATCTTTTCACACGGCAGAAACACATGAAAGCAAGAGGAAAATGGAAATTCTACCTCTATTAATGCTGCCATAAAATGTGAATTTGAAACTATTCACAGAAGAGAGGGGGAAAAAAATAATCATGGCAGGATTCAGTAACTGCTGAAAATGTTGAGCCACAACGAGGGATCCTAATTTGTCTGTGTTCTGTTTGTTTCAGTGGCAGCCGAAGGAGGGTGATTTCATTATTTTTTTTTAAAGAGGGTGAGACAAGTGTTGATTTAGCAGTTTAGTCATCAAAGTAATTCCACTTACAGAGCTGCAGGACTCCAGAGAAACACATTTACAGGCTGGAATTAGCCTCCTTCATGCAGCAATGCAAGACCTTTGCAGCTTTTCTCTGCACCATACAACGAAAAGGTATTTTGTCAGGAGGCTTCTAGAGAAATTGGATGGCAAAGTATTCTTCCCCCCCCCCAAACTGAAATAAGGCAAAGCAGTCAGAAAGGCATTGTCTGGTAAGTAAACTGCAGCCAGAAAACTCATGTCAGAGTATGAGCCCAATTAAGAGGTAGGTGCAAGGGGAAGAGGAGAAATTAATTTTGAAATGAATGTAGAAAGGAAATGGAGAGCTGATGAGGCAGGGAGAGATGAGTCTGATCCTTCCAGGTGGCAGGAACTTCCCTTAGGAATATCACAGCTCCTTCTCTGACAGCAGGAGAGAGTCTAGCAGGGTGCAAGGAGAAGGAACCACCTCTGATGAAGCTGGCATACCAAGTTCCTGCGTGCTCTAAGATCATATTTTCATGGAAGGTAGAGCAAAGAGCATTTTGTGCTGGCTCACAGAGTCTCTAGAAATGCTTCTCACCCCAGTGAATCCTCAAACAGCTTTGCAGAAATGATGTGGAAGGGAACGTGCTAGGAGATGCCACGGGCCAATTTCCAAAGTTGCTGGCTCCTAATTTATGAGTGTGGAGTGTGCTCACCCAGGATCTCACTGCTCCATTGGCTCTCCAGGCTAACTGGCCCCATGGGCAGGAATGCACGATGTCTCCAGGTGCAGCAGAGGTATGTGTGCACAACTATGCCTGTCCACTTCCCATTTAGAGATGATATACAGGGTAAAACCTGCACCCAAGAGAGCAGGTGTCAGGGAGGGCAGCAAGCCATGGAATATTTCTGCTGTTCATCACAGAGCGTCTGGTTCCGACACTTCGCTCTCTGCCCTTGTCTGGAGAGCTGGGAAGAGCCTAACAGTGAAAAAAGAGGGAAACTAAGTTGCCTGAAGAGCAGACTAGAGAAGACATTTGGAAGAGATTTAGCCAAGGGTAGATTTCGGGAAGGGTGTGATGACAAACTGCTGTCCTGGCTGGTTGATGAGCCCAAAGGTGAAGGTATGGCTGCATGTGCTCAGATGGGCTGATGGTGGAGGAGCAATGCCCAGCCACACCATGCCTTCCTGCATCCCCACTACTCCCAGAAAGTGGAGGCCAGAAACTTTTAAAGTCACAAAAGCTTGATCTATTTTTGTGGATCACAGAGTCACAGAGCTGAAAATAGCTGAGAAGTTCTTCAGTCGGGGCTTGCTCCTAGTTCTGCAAGGCAGTGCTGCACGGAAAGGTTTCAGGCACAGACTTTACAACATTTCACAAACCCGATATAAAGGTGACAAGCTCTGGAAGTTCAACTGACAGTCTCCAAAGACCTTTCCAGAGCTATACAGGTTTCTGATGTGCTTGAGTCAAAGGCAGAAGTATGAAGACAGTTTGCAAAGGGTCTACAGCGCTTGCAATCAGGGGTTAATCACTTCCCATAGAATTACTCAGGTTTTTCATTGATCATAATCTGTTGAATTTGAGTGCATACTCTTTCTTCTAGATGTGAATATTTGGGTTAAATAAGTCTTTGAAAAGGTACTGTTTATTCCTATTTTGAGCCTCCTTTTCACTGAAAAACAGGGGGGAAAAAAGAAACATGAGGGAAAACAGGTCAGAGAAACACAGCTGAAGGAAGAAGGGAAGAGAGGAATGTGGAAATCAAATGTTTCATGTAGGTTCTTTTTATTGCTTTTATTATTTTTAATTCAAATAAATAAATAAAGCTATGTTCTGCAGAATAAAAATGTAAGATCTTCACTGCAGGGGTGGGGGAACTCTGGAATAGGCTGCCCAGGGAGCTTGTGGATGCCTCCTTCCTGGAGGTGTTCAAGGCCACATTGGATGAAGCCTTGAGCAACTGAGTCTGCTTGACAGGCATCCCTGCCCCTAGTGGGGAGTATGGAGCAGATCTCTCTAAGGTCTCTTCCAACTTAAGCCATTCTATGATTCTGTGATTTGCTGAATAGGAGCAACATTCATTCATGTTTGAGTTTGTTTTTCCCATTTTTCTCTACCACCTCCTGTTTAGCATCATATAAACATGGGAAGAAAAATGAGCTGACAAGTAAAGAATTCATTAAGGTGACCATGATGCTTCATTCTTTTCCTTACATTGTTGACCCTAGCTCAGTGATAAATTGAGGGTTAGGCCTAAGATATGATTCCAAGGAGCTGTTTGGGCAATATTCATAGGGCAAAAGGACCGGGGAAGTGATCATCACCCTGTACTCAGCACTGGGGATGCTGCACATCAAATGACACATTCAGTTTTGGGCGCCTCACTACAAGAAGGACATTGAGGAGCACCACAATTGTGTCCAGAGAAGGGCAATGAAGCTGGTGAAGGGTCTAGAGTACAAGTCTTGTGAGGAGCAGATGAGGGAACTGGAGTTGTTTAAACTGGAGAAAAGGAGGCTGAGGGAAGAGACCTTCTCTCTCTCTAACTACCTGACGGAAGGTTGGATCAAGGTAGGCATCAGCCTCTTTTCCCAAGAAATGAACAATAGGAGAAGAGAAAATACCTCAAGCTGCACTCCAGAGGTTTAGGTTGAACATTGGGAATTTTTTTTTCATGACCAAAAAGGTTGTCAAGGACTAAACCAGGCTGCCCAGGGAAGTGGTTGATTCACCATCCCGAGAGGTATTTAAAAGATGTGTAGATGTGGCACTTAGGCCTGGGGTTTAATGCTGGACCTGGCACTGCTGGGTTAATGGTTGGGCCTCACGGTCTTAAAGATCTTTTCCATCCTAAACAATTCCATGCATCCATAATGGTTGCCACAGCTCACTCTCACACACCACACTCTGATTTTGTTTACAGAAGTTGAGAGCAAAAGCCACTCTTCATGTTTGCTGCCTACAAGCTGGAGATTAAATATCCCACCTGAGATAACAACTACTGCTATTCTACCTACCCCTCGCTTTGGTCATGTCCTTCCACACTTCGAAGCTAATCCTTGTTCAGAAGCACTAAAACTTGGGATATGCTGTTTTTCTTTTGAAAATCCAGTGCCTCTGCTGCTTAAATGAGCAAGAGGAAAGTGCTTTGGCTTATTTCTGGCTTGAGTGGAGAAGCAAGCTCCCTAGTACTTCAAATTTGTCGTCTATTTAAATAATTGCAATAATTACATAATAAAAACCTTCCTAGAAATAAGACAGATTAGCTCAATAGCTGCTGCACTGCATTTGAAGTTGATGAGGCATTTGGTATTCATCAGTTGCCTACAACTCAGAAAAAAATGGCAGAAGTGGGATGGGAAGGAAATGCATCTGAACTTCAGCATCTGAAAGGCTCTGTGCATCACTGCTGGGGGGGAGTCTGGGGGGCAGGAAACAGGGCAAAGTACAAGATATCAGTTACACACCAGTATAGACCAGTACAGTTGTACACCAGTGGGGCTGATGTTGGTCTCTTCTCCCAAGTAATCAGTGACAGGACCAGAGGAAATGGGTTTGAGCTGTGCCAGGCGAGGGTTAGGTTGGACATTAGGAGACACTTCCTTACTGAGAGAGTGGTGAGGGGTTGGAACAGGCTGGAGCCACCATCCCTGGAAGTGTTGAAGAAGCAGTAGATGTGGTGCTTCAGGATATGGTTTAGTGGCCATGGGAGTTGGGTTATGGTTGGTCTCACTGATCTCAAAGGTCTTTTCCAGCATCAGTGATTCTGTGATGCTACAAAAAAGAGTGGAAGCAAATGAAACCTGCTGCATAGCCTGATTTCAGTAACTCATGAAACATCAAAGTGCAGGTGCACAGAAATAAATGGAGCATTTCTTTGTAGATCCTGCATGTAGTTTTAAACATCTCCATAAGTAAAACATGAGACCTGCAAGCTGAAGAGATCTGGAAGGTCTATGTGTCTGCAATCTGTCAAACTGACCCCTGAACCCTACACAGATCCAGCAGAGATGTGGAACAGGTTGGCTAATGCAAAGAAGCTCAGGAATTTTCACTGCAATTCACCTAAAATCTTTCTGGGTGTTGTGTTACACTCAGCAAAGCAAAGTTCACTTCCAGACTCCAGAAGAACTAGACTCACAAATGCCAAGATGCCGTCATGGTTTACTCTTGCAGCACCTTTTAACACATATTTGAGCATGCCTTGTGAACCTCACTAGAAACTCTGCTTTCAGACAAACAACAGGAATTAAACAGCCCATGTGAGACTAATAAAATTCCCAGTTAATTGGGATTTATGGGGAAAAAAACTCTTGTCTTGTGGACCCATCAGTTGCTCTGTGATGATCACTTTTCAGAGTCTAGAGGAATGTTATCCACACATCTCTCTCTTTGGCATGAGCAACCAGAGCTTTTTTTGAGCACTAAGGAATATTGTTCAGGTGGCTTAGATACTGAGGCCCTGTTGTTTTGACTCACTGCTTCGTCTTCCAGAGCTTTTATCAGAACAAGGATGTTGCTACACACCACCACCTCCTCCCACCCTCTCCATGTAGAATCCCAACATGCCCTCAGAGAAGACAAGCCTGTGACTCAGCACAGTTTGGGGCACAGCCACTTTGTAATTGGCCTTCAGCAGGAGAATTGCACACATCTGAATGGGTCTGTCTCTGGATACTCCCCTGAGAAGATAAATGGATATTGACTTTAATGGGATTCTTGGTTGCCCTTCAGAGTTAAACAGTATGTGTATATTTAATGGGGCAAGGGCTTTATCTTCTTATGTTTGTAGAACACTGAAAGTATTTGTCAGGACTTGATCAATAATAAATAATGCTGATAATGTGTGCCAGGACGCGGTGAAACCCATCCTGCATTTTCAGTGCCAATTAGAAGCATTTACTTTGTGCAAGTATGGTGGGCTGGAACACTAAATCAAGCAGTGATAAATCCCTGCCAGATACACTGTCAGGAATTGTGGGCATCAATTATGTGTGACTGTTGTGGTGGGAAGGATCAGATGGGTCAACACTTCCTCCCTTGTTGTTTTAAAAATAATTTGTGATATTTTTATGACATTAATATGTATTTTTTAATATATAATCATAGAACCATACAATCATTAGGGTTGGAAGAGACCTCAAGGATCATCTAGTTCCAACCCCCCTGCCATGGGTTGGTAATTAAAATGTTCTTAAATCTCAGGATGGGGCAGGAATCTGGACCCCAAAGGTGAAGGAGTGACTGCAACTTTTCCTATCAGTCCAGACAAAAGCTGTGCTTGGGCTGTGCAAGACCTCAGTGCTGAACTAGCAAGCATCTGACTCCCATTATCTGCAATAAAAGTGTATGAATGGAAGCCAGGAAGCGCCTGTTTGTCAAAAACACTCAGAGCTGTTAAATCACTGAGCTATGTGATGACACATTTGTTCCTATTAGGTCTTGAACTGTGAGCCCCACATGTGATGCCACCATGCAGCCCACCCTGCTTTCACCCAGAGGTCTGGAGGCTTGGCGGCAGCAAAGTGTCTGCCCAGCATGGGAGACTCCTGCCTGACTCAGGGAGAGGAAACCTGTCTGTTAATCTAGGTAACGTTTCATTCCTGTCACCATGGAGCTATAGAAAATGGCTGCTGCCTCCTCTACAGATGAACCTCAAACGTGAGAAGACAGTATGAGAAAAGCTAGGAAGTCCAAAGTGTCTACCTGAGCCACTTCATGTTGTCAGCAGCTTCCCAAGCGAGGTCTGAGCTTGGAGTCTGAGGTGCATGAGGGGTGCAAGGAGGCTTCTTAAAGGGGTATAGGGCAGAGGTGACTGCCTGGAGTTTTAGAGCATGTCAGAGTCTTGTTGCTGCCCCAAGGAAGATGAAGATTGTTTCCCACAGTGGAGTGCAGCTCTCCTGGGATGGGGATCAGCACAGATTTCTGTATCTCCTCAGTCACAGATGTGATGGAGTGGGTGAAGCTTTCCCTGTTCTCCCTGGTGAACTGGTACAAACATACGAGCATCCACCACATTTATTCCCCTAAAATCACCCTTTCAGGAGCCAGTGGTTTCTCCATCAATTTGCAGCTTTCTTAGCTAATGGAAGGGACATGTAGAACTGTTTTCTGCATCAAGGTCAGTATGTCTCAGCTTTGGAAGGTGTAAAGCACCAGCTAATCACCAGTGGGATAGAATCAGGACTGGCAGTTGTAGGATCAGAGCAGTCACAGAAAGCTGATGCTGGAACAGTCAGATCACCAGGGGTGGAGGTGAATTCAGCCTCCAGTCTAGCTCTTGCATGCAGTGCAGTGCAGACCTCTTCAGCAGCTCTCTCCAAAGCAGGCCTTTCATGTCTGTATCAGTGCCCCAGTTTCGCAGGAGTCAGCAGTATTGCTGAGACACTGAATGTCAGAGGTAGAGGGATCGGCACCCCTGGGATTGCTGCCAAACCAACTAAAACGCACTCAGCCAGCAACTGCTGATTCCATCTATATCAAGGTAACTATCTCAACAGCCCAGTGTGAAAATCTAACTGGTCCAACCAGTATATGCTGGAAGACTGGTAGAGTAGGGATGCAAAACAGCCTCCCGGTCTCAGCGACTGAGGAGGGATTCAGGCTGGGACACCTTTACAATGCAATACAATACAATACAATACACCAGGTTGGAAGGGACCTTCAAGATCATCGTGTCCAACCCATCAACCAATCCAACCCACCTAAACAACTAGACCATGGCACCAAGCACCCCATCAAGCCTCCTCCTGAACACCTCCAGTGAAGGTGACTCCACCACCTCCATGGGTAGCCGATTCCAATGGGCAATCACTCTCTCTGTATAGAACTTCTTCCTAACATCCAGTCTAAACCTCCCCTGGTGCAGCTTGAGACTGTGTCCTCTTGTTCTGGTGCTGGCTGCCTGGGAGAAGAGACCAACCTCCACCTGTCCACAACCTCTCTTCAGGTAGTTGTAGAGAGCAATAAGGTCACACCTTTGTGCACCTCTGTGTAGCTCTGTTACACCACATGCTGCATAGCTGCTCTTGCTGTGCAGAAGTCCTGCCAGTGAGTTATTTCCAGTAACCTCCTTTTAATGACAAGACAAATCAAAAGAGAAACGGAGGAGATCCTAGGCGCTCCTGTGGTGTGCAGAAGTTCTCCATGGAGGCAGCAAGTATCATATCTCTACCTAACAGGTTCCTAATGCCATCCTGTCCTGGCACCGAGTCAGAAGTTCTGCAAGCAGAAAGGGCAGCTGGAGCACACGTGCTGCTGCTGACTCAGCAGTCTTAATATTTTGATTTTGCAATTACAGCGTGCTGGCATCCAGTGGCTGCAAGCCAGCCAGAGGAAGGCATGCACGGACAAACAAAGTCCCTGCCTGCCATCCTCGAGTCACAATTTCACTTTGCAGTCCTGCTACTGCAAGCCACTCTTATGCATGATGTTGTAAACTAGCAAATAGACAGACAGATGGACTTGTTTTAATCTTCTGACATCCTTCCTCCCTTTAAAAATTCATTTCTCTTATTTTTTCCCCTCTCCTTTTATTTTTTATTTACTTTTTAATTTTTAATTGATCAGATATCTTTTGAAACTTTGAGTCTGTTTTCCCTGCTTTATCCTGGAAGCAAACAAGACAGATTTATGGCTCCATGTAAACTTCAGCCTTGTTTATAAATTGCTTCTGATTGATTAAGTAATAAAAATGCTTTTAAGACAGGGAGGTAAATCTACCAGCTAATTGCTCAGTGCTCTACATTAGAACCTTGTTATAGTGACTGGGCTGAACAGCTCTGCTCTTGCTATCTCACCAGAGTCACACTGGAACAATCATCCCCAGCATGCTGCTCTGACCATCAAAAGGCACAAGCTGATAATGACAGATCAATAAACAAAGTGAGCAATGCATCTGAGGCACAAGAACAAATCTCTCCTTCTCAAAGGTGATTTCCTAGATGGAGATGATTTCTTAGGCAGGACCATGGCCAATTTCCAGCCACGGTCTGGATGAAATACAACAGAAGCACAGCTTCTTAGCTACCTCCTGCCTGCCTCCATCATGGAGCCTCAGGCAAAGAAATTACCGGCAGTAATCTGGATGTGTAAGATGCAGAGTAATTTGGACAAGCTAGTGTGATTCATATGCTAAATGCCTTCATTGTCCAACTGTTTTCTCTGTTTGACACAAAGCAGGGACCCAGTTCGCATCTTGGACTTTAAGGGCCATGAAAATACATACAATAAATATCTAAGAGGAACTCACCAAGCCTAGATTTCTTTTTATCTTGTCAAACTTAAACTGCCAGAGAGAAAGGAAAGGTTGGTAATTAAGTGAATGCTTGGATGGTTCCTCTAACAAATGTTGGATCGAGAGATAGTTCTGCTAGGAATTTTGATATCATTCACCAACACATACTTACCATCCTAAAGCAGCCCATGCCCAGTCCCCACTGGATTCAGGCTCATGCAGAGTTAGATCTGATCAGTCTCTTGGGTGACATGAGCCAGCACACTTCCACAGCTCATGTTCACAACAAATACAAACCAGCTAGCAAATTCAGATCAGCTTTGAAGGCAAGGTATCAGCCTCCTTCCTGGGTCCCCCCAAATCGGGGGGCATAAACGGCACTTCCATCCTCTCCTCTTTGCACTGCTCTTTTTAACAAAGTGGTCAATTAGTCTCTTGACTCCATGGCACCTTCCTGGCCATCATCAGCCTCAAAGGCAGGAGGCTGATTGCTGGCTCTGATTGCATGGGGATGCAGCTGATTATAAGGCCTTAATTGTGATGGCTAGAAAAAAATTACAAAGCCATTGAACCTTGAAAGCCTTAGGGAGGGAGGGATCTGCTGCTGTGGAGCATTTGAGAGCACCAGGACTAGCGCCTCTCCCTCCCTGATGGATGCTCCCGAAGTGTTGGGATGTGCTTGGGTGCAGGTAAGCTGATAAACGAGGTATTGTATTTGAGGAGGGTTTTTTTCCGTGTGTGTGTGTAAATAGAGGGGTTTTTTTCTCATAGACTCAGTCTTCTCAGCTAGGCCCACACAAGCAGACCCACGCTGGTATTGCCAGCACCTTGCACAGGCACCCTCGCAGTAAGATGAGGGAAGTGGTTGCGACCGCAAAGAGCTGGATGCAGCCAGGCCAGGTGGCCTCCCTCTGCAGGCTCACAGGTCTGAGCAGGTACCTGAAATTAGCACTCGTTGGGTTTTGGTTGTTTCTTTTGCACACCTGTGTGGTAAAAGACAAACTAGAGGTAACTAAACCCTTTTATCATTAAAATCAAAGTAACATTCTGACACAGAACATCTGCCAGCAGGCAGCGCTTTCATGTGCTCACAAACTTCTCGGTGTGGCATCACAAGCTGATTCCCCCAGCGCTGGAGCCAGAGTTTTGGGGAAAAGAGCCTTAAAGATGGCCTTTCATACACCATGCATCTATTTCTCATATTAATTACCTTAATTGTATACATGGTCATGCCTCATGTTCATGTTGTTAGAATGTTATTTGTTGTATGTGCACCATGTTAGCATTAACCCCTCTGTCATGGCTTCATTGTTATCATAGCCAATACTTCCAGGTGTCTTATCAAAATGCCCAGAACCAAAACCACCGGGGATCTAGTTCACCTGCATTCCAGTCTAATGAGCAATCATATCTTCACAGTCTGCTCCCCAGTTAATGCAAGGTCAGGCTCAAGCTTTCAATTAACACAGATTACCTGATCTAGCTCAAAACCAACCCAAAATCCCTGTACCCATCACTCATTCACTTAGGTAGCAAAACTCTTCATGAAGGAGGCTTCTCAGGAGTCTAGGATCTTTTCAGCATGCACCTCTATATGCTGGAAAACCTTCCCACCACTGAGACCCAGTATGGACACATTCCTGTGCAACCTGATTTATCAGAGCAGGGTTGGACTAGATGATCCCCAGAGGTCCCTTTTGACCCCTACCATGCTGTGATTCTGTGACCTAAGGAGATGGAGTGCAAAATGCATTGCTAGCCTCTTGTGCCTGGCCTTACCCACTCCTCTTAGCTTCCTGCACGTACCTCAAGAAGCTTTCCTTGTCCTTGCTGGGTATTTTATGCCTCTCCTCTGAATCTTAATTATATAATAATAGAGCTAATCAGTCCCAAATGTAATAAGTCACAGGGGAGTGTTCTATTTCCTCAGCCCCCACCTTGCACATGCTGCTTTATGCAGTTAAGGAGCCCTTCTGCTTCTGGGTGGGATGGATCCACGGTGATGTCTCAGTCAAAGAGCTAAGGCATCGATGCTGCCTTGGACTGAGAGAGCTGGCTTCTTACTTTCTCCTGCACTTAGAGAAGATTAATGGGAATTCATAGTGAGGGGGGAACAACATAATATTTTATTTTGCTGGCAGCATGCACATACAATAAAAGTATCCTCTTTTTTTTTCTTAGTAAAAATCAATGATGACTTAAAATATGCAATAAATGTTGCAACATTAATAAAAGATGATACACATAAAATTAGACTTAAATGTGCAGTTTGCCCAGCTATTTACAACCCACATTTCAAACCTTACCATGCTCCCAGCAGAGAGAGTGAAAAGGCCTAAACCAGCTGTCAGGTGAAATAAAATAAATACAATCTGAGTGGAAATAAAACAAACTGCGTCCCAAAAATTCCTGACTGAGCTCCAGTGTCATCTCCCTATGAACTGAGGAGGAGTCAGTATCTAGGTCTCAAAACCAGAGGAAGGTTACTATCAAGCAGAGGTAGTCAGGGTGCCAAATAATCACAATAATCACAAATAATCACAATAATCACAAATAATCACAATAATCACAAATAATCACAAGCACTACTAGCTTAAGAAAGGTGAAAGGGTGGATGTCTGAAGGCAGGGCTCTGAAGGAACTGCACAGCTCATCTGCCTACTTCAAGGCAGGACTGACTATATTATATAGTGCTTGACAGATGTTTATGTTGTCAGTTCTTGAACGCTGGCCATGTTGCAGTCTTGCCACACAGTTTGTTTCAGTGTTTTGCTGGTCTTCTCCTCACTTGGTTTACCCTAGTATCTGATCCTGCTGCAATTGAATATGTTGCTTCTGGTCCTTTCTGCACCAGACTGAGAAACTATTCCCTTCTTTGCTGCGCCTTTAAGCATGGCAAGTTTTCTCTTCTCCCTTTTCCCCTTCCCATCTTGTCTTCTGTGAGTGAAAACAACCCCATCTCCTTCACTGCTTCCTTGTAGGTCATGCTCTCCAAAACCCAGATGTTGTTTCACCGCTCTCCTCCAGCACCTCTCCAGCTGATCCTCTCCATGCTGTGCCTGTGATGGGCTGCAGTCCTCCAGCTGAGTGTGCACCAGTCCAAAGCCAACAAAAAGCTGAATTTATGCACCTCACAAGCCTCACTGCTGCTTATGAATCCCAGCATGGTTTGCCTTTTTCTCAGGAGCATGACATTTCTGACTCTTGTTCAGCTTAATTGTAACCCTGTGTCCCCCTTTATACACTTATTTACCCAGTTGTCGCCACTCTGGACTTATTTTGTTGACCCTGCTCATCTGTTCTGTGCTGAATTTCAAGCCTGTCCTCAGGTGTGATTTTAGTTGCTCTGAATAGAGTATTGTGACTAAATTTAATAAGTTTATTCTCTATTTTATCATCTTAGTTATTAATGAAAATATTGAATAGCACCATGGCTGAGAGGCAGCTCGTAAATTCTCCATGAGATATACCCTGCTAGTCTAACAATGAGCCATTTATTACCCTGGCTATGGCTTTTCAACCAGCTCTTCACAGAAAATATGAGCATGTTTCCTTAGTTTATCATGAGCAACTGCTGTTAAAGCCTTAGAAACCCAGAACACAGCATGGATACTGTGTTTTCTTAGGCACGTAGTCTCTTACCCTGGAAAGATAGGAGAATTACTTGCTATGATTTTGTGAGCAGATCCACACAGTCCCTGTCTGGTTAATACCCCAGCAGCGAAAGAAAAGTGCAGAATGGAGCTCAGTGCAAGAAGGGAGGTAACTGCCTTGCACAGGGACGTGTGGATGAACCCCAGGGAGAGGGAGTGCCTAAGGAATGGGGAGAAATAAATGAAGGGGCAAGAAAATCTCTCTCAGGCAAATCTAGAGCACACAGTAATATATATATATATATTTATGCTGATACCATGGTAACTCTAAGAGCACAGAAGGAGTAACAACAAATACAGTGTTTATTCTGTTCAATGAGATGTACCTGTCTTACCCAGTGAAGCAGGCACAGCCCTGAAAGACCGTGTGTCACGCACTGGGTCAGGCTAAACAACCATAATGATCCCTTCTGGCTGTGGCTCTGCCAGCTGCAGAGAGCTTCTGCTTCTGGATGAAGGGAGCAGGATGTGGCTCCTTCCAGATACTGTCAATTTTGCAGGGCAGACAGGCCACTGGGGGGGGGGGGGGGGGGAAGGGCTTCCCTGTCTAGTGTCCTGGATTGCCTCAAAAGAACGTCCCGAAGAGGTAATTGTAAATGATAGTTGGCACCTGCATGCAGTGGGGGCTGCTGGGCTGGCAGGAGGTTGTCAGCGACTGCAGCAGGCTTTAGGTCAAATTCTGGTTCGAGAGAGTTCACTCAGAGGGAGAAAGGAGGTGATGTCCCCATTTTGCTCTCCATACTTTCCTTATTTAGTGCACTCCGGTTGTTGCCCTTTGTGGACCCTAAACAATTCCATCCTCGATTATTTATACCCTGAGATACACAGTGGCTTTTATCAAAGACCCTGCTAGTTGTTAGCTACCCACGGGGGCTATTTTTAGCCTAGTTAATCTTTCCTCAAAAGTCACTGCCTTCAGTTCCCCTAATCATTCCGGCCGCTCCTCACTGAGCTCCCTCCAAGCTCTTTGGCAGGACAACCTTTTATTTTTGAAGATCTCCTGTGCGTTTTAATTCCAACTGGCATGAGACAGTACAGAGATGCTGGGTAGTGTGAGTCACGGAACACGCAGAATTAGGGCTGTGGGATGCGTTCCAACCTTGACAAGCCTGAGGAGCTGCAGGGTGCCGAGGGGATTGGTGATGCAGGGCATCGAGGGGATCAGTGAAGCTGAGAGGGAAGAGAGCTGTGTTGTTTCTAACGTTTGTGACAAAAGGTGGAGTTGTAATAACTCAGCTATTTCAGGGCATTGCTCAGATGTAAAAAACTGAGAGCTGTGGATTGTTTTTAGCAGAAGGGGTCAGCCAGTTCTCAAGACTTTGCCATCACCTTTCGACTGTGAGATTCATTGTGCAGTCCCCAGCTGCATGCCGCTCGCTAAGGTCTGCACAAGGACCACGAAGTCTATCCACAAGCAGATGCAGATTCACACTTAAACCTGACAGCTTACCAGCCTGCACTGTAAATTCAAATATCAGGGTTAGACCTCAGAGGAGCTAAATAAGTCTCACCTCAAGATTTTTCAGCCTCCTACTCAAACTGATAACTCTTCACGTCTTGCATACAGAGGGCAGAAAGCAGTGCCCTACCCCACCCTTGCCCCTTACTTCATGAGGTTAGGATCCATTTCACAAAGAAAGCCTGACACATATTTTCATGTTCCCTTCCCCTCCCCAGGAGCAGCCAGAGGCTGGAAATCTATCCTTCTTGTATTGTTACCATGTAGAGCAAAATAAAAAATAAATAAAGCCCATTAACATTGTTATTTAGACTTTTCATGTTATCTGTGAATCAGAAGCCTGGAGCAAACTATATGAATCTCCCTGACCTGAAACACAAAGTGAAGAGGCAGTACAGCAAAGCCAAGATATTCATCACCCTCTGCTAGTGCTCAGGGTCAGCTCACTGAAGAGTAACACCATTTGCAAGGTCTGCTTAGCTCAACTCTTGAGTGGAACCGGAAGGAAGAACCTGAATGTAAGCAGTGGGCAATTTTGACTCAAAAATGGGTTTGGTCCCTCTCTCAGAAGCATGCAGGCAGAGAGAAGTCAATGCTCTCTTTTTTTCCTTGTTTAGTTTCTTACTCTCCCCTTGCTCTCCCAAGGCAATTCCCCTTTGAACTAGAAATGAAGACTGATGTCATTGCTGCCCAGTAGCTCCAAAATCGACACAGCAAGGAGTTAATCTCCACTTGCATAATTTCACTGATTCCAGCAGGATTTACAGGCCCCAGTCCCTGTGCTTAGAAGAATAAAGCCAGTGCAGACTGGCTGTTCTTTATTACTCCTCTTAAAGTTTATGTCTTCAAATATGGTCTGGTTATGAGTTAACAATACTGAGAAGATCAATACCAGAGTCTGACTAGGAGAGCTCAAAACATGTTCATAAAAGTTAAATTAGAATAATAAAATGATTATAGGCTCCAGGTTTGTTTTTTCCTTTTTTTCCCCCTTGCCTCTGCACAACATTTGGGTGGCAGTTTGCTGGCTGCTGGGGAGGCAGTTCACATCTTTCTCCTCTGCCCTCACACTGTCTTCACTCAAGACACAAAGGGCTGGAGCAGGGCTGCGTGGAGAGCCCTCCACAGCATTTGAGAGAGCTTCAAGTCATGTTTTAAGGCTTCTCATTAGTTGTAATTTTATTTTCTTTCTGAAACAGGACTTTTGGAGGTACCTCACAGAAGGGTCTCCAAAAATCCCAGAAGAAGAGCGAAACCCACAAAATATATTCTCCATCTCTGCTGGATGCTCCAGGCCAGGGCAATTTCTAACCTTCTTTCCCACCCCCTGCAACACCTGTCATGAGAAGAGAAACCATTTTGCTCTGTTTGTTCCTTTCCCCTTGTCCCTTGAAATATCCCAATACAAAGTTAAGGTTAAATACATCAGGTGGGCTTTGGTAAGTCTCCAGTGATGCTTCTGTGAAAGCCCACAATATGTACAGGTAAATCTGGTCCTAGTTTATTGTTAGTAACCTTATGTTAATGTGTCCCAGATCTGCCTTGCCTGCTTCTACACTTCCTCGTTTGCTGTATCATTAATGTGTTTGTCCTTGAGCCTCGACATCGTCCTGCTTTAGGGGATGACAAAAAGAGGCACAGAGTAACCAGTGACCCTGTGGAGATCAGATGGAGGATCTGGGGTACAGCACAGGATGGAGGCGCTCCTCAATCTCAGGGCACTTTCCTTTCCCCACGCTATGCTGAACTTCTAATGATTTCAGTGACAGCTGTGCTCTGTCCTGTGTGTGAGCAAATGTCCCCCAGCTGCTGCTGCTGGGCTTAGCCTGGGCAGCATCAAAATGCTCCTGAGCACTACCTGGAGTAACCTCGCTCTTGCTGGTAACAAACCCCGCTGGTCGGTGATTTACATGCCTTTGTAATCTGAGGCACTGATTAGAAAAAGCTCTTCGTTGTAGTTTTCCCCTTTAACACAGCGACTCATGACCCCTGTGCTGCATTTGAGAGGGAAGTGTCTGCTCTTCATGTGGAAATGAGTCAGCCCACCGTGTGCCAGCAGTGAGCCAAAGAGACCTGAGCGAGGGGAACATGAAATGGGCTTTAATCTGATCACAAATCTCGCTTCTAGCGAGGAGAGCTAAGGGCTGCCAAGTGCCCTAGATGGTAGAGACAAGTCCCCAATTATGGATGTGCAGCCTCAGGAGGATTAAAGGAAGGAGCTGGCAGGTGATGGCATTGTGCTGTTTTACTGATGCTGGAGCCAGCCCTGGCTGCCCTATTACCCACATCACTGCCAGGCCTCTTGCCTTTGCATCATCCTTTCTTCTCCCTGCTGTAGGTGCATGGAGAGGAGCAGCCAGCCTGCTTTCTTGCTTTAATCTGCAGTTCCTCTGTGATGTGCTTGGACCAGCTTTGGTTAGCTCATGCCATGCAGCCTGTCAGTGGGTATCAGGTGGCAGGGGCACACAGTACTCCAGAAATCCCATGGCCAAAATGCCCAGCTTCTGAGAGGTGGTTTTCCTTCTAGGTAGCTTGCAATGCCTCCAAGAATAAGGCTGGGGAAAGGAAGAAGGGGGAGATTAAAAATGACATAGCAGGAAGGCAAGGAATATCATGGGTGGTCCAACATCACTTCTGGGATAGAATAGAATACACATACTGAGTGGGATGCATGTCAATAGAGGAGTCATGGGACCAGATTCCTGGGTCTCTCTCTGAAGGCAGGGGAGTCAAGCAGTGAAGCTGCCTTGCAGGATATAGCAGAAAAGAGAATCCTAGGTTGTTTAGATGGACAGGATGGCCTTTGGTGGCCATGGGCACAGGAACACAGTGGGAGCTCTCTGAGCAGGGGATTTCAAAGTTTCTCTTAATAGAAGATAGTGGGTTTGTCTTTGGGGAGAAACATGTTCAGGGGTAAAGTGTGCAACCCTGGAGTGTTATGCTGCCATACCTTCAATGGTGTGTTCCCCGGGCAGGCTCCATCTGGGCTCTTGCTCTCCATAATGCTTGTTGTTCACTAGCTCTCCGGTTCCCAGGTAAAGCGAACTCAGCCAGCTCCTAGTTCAAAGGCTCTGTTTGGAGCAAAACCTGTTAGCAGACATCCAAAGAGCTCACCCTGCTGCTGCCACACACAGGCATCTGGAGAGGCTCACTTTGCTATGAAAAGTGCCTGTGCAGCCCTGGCACAGCAGCAGACACCACAGTGGGTGGTTGCCTGCAATCTAGCAGTCCAAGTAGACTAACGATGATTAGTCTTGGAACCAGACTGCTACTGCAGGCATCTTTGGTCTTTGGTTTCCTCCCCAAGCGGTGCTCTAGCAGTGGTGAGGGAGCAGCAGTGAAGCTTTATGCAGCTGCAGTTTCCCTACCTCAGCTCTCTGTGCAGCAGCTCTCCAGCACTGCTCTCTTAGGCTCTGATGGGGAAAACTGCATTTCTCTTCTCTGACCTTTAGATCAGATTCTTCTCCCCATACTGAGTTTATTGCAGATCAATGAGTTTTAAGTGCTGACATAAACACAAATATTACAGCTGGAGAGTTGGTAATAGAGACTGTTTATTACAGCAGCATTCCTCAATAATATACAATTATGTTTACACTTCTATGGTTCCTTTCAGCTAAGGAGCTCAGAATTGCAAAGACTCAGAAGCCCATGTGATGCAAGTCTAATGTTATTGATGAAGCCAAGAAAGCTGGAAAAGATTGAATGTAACAGCATAAGAACAGCTCCTATGGCTCTGCTGGCTCAGACTGAAAGTCTCTCTAGTCTAGCATTGTTTCTTCTGTGTGCATGGCCATAATAAACTCTATGTGACACTCCAAATACTCTTTTCTTCCAACCCATGAGCAATCTGTGGCTCTGTAGCTGTTTCTTTATGATTTTAATAGCTCTTAATGGGATCTATTCACAGAATCACAGAATGGCTCAGGTTGAACAGCCCTCAGACATCATCTACTCCAACCTCCCCACCATGGGCAGGGACACCTCTCATCTAGACTGCTCAAGGCCTCATTCAACACCCCCAGGAAGGAGGCATCCACAACTTAGCTGGGCAACCAATTCCAGAGTCTTGCCACCCTTGTATTGAAGAACTTATTCCTAAGCTCCAGTCTAACCCTGCTCTCCCTCAGCTTCAAACCATTCCCCCTTGTCCTATCTCTAGAAATCCTCATGCAAAGTCCCTCTGCAGCCTTCCTGCAGGATCCCTTCAGGTGCTGGCAGGCAGCTCTAAGGTCGCCCTGGAGTCTTCTCTTCTCCAGGCTGAACAACCCCAGCTCCCTCAGCTTGTCCTCATAGCAGAGGTGTTCCAGCCCTTGAATCATCTTCGTGGCCTCCTCTGGACTCACTCCAACAGCTCTGTGTCCTTCTTATGTTGGGGACACCAGCACTGAACACACTATTCAAGGTCAGGTCTCACAAGAGGAAAGTCCATGGAACCAGGGAGCATTTTAGCATTAACAAGAAGTTTATGAGGTAAGGCTCGGCCAAGCCATGTGGAGAAGACAAGCAGGCAGAAGCCTTTCCATTTCACCATCATCCAGTACTCTCACACAGGTATCAGCATTGCTGCCTGATTTTTCTCAAGGGCTGCCAGTCTCCCGGGAACTCTGTGGTGATGTTGGAAATAGGAATGGAGTGGAGTGGAGTGGAGTGGAGTGGAGTGGAGTGGAGTGGAGTGGAGTGGAGTGGAGTGGAATAGAATAGAATAGAATAGAATAGAATAGAATAGAATAGAATAGAATAGAATAGAATAGAATAGAATAGAATAGACCAAGTTGGAAAAGACTTTCAAGATCATCAAGTCCAACCTATCACCCAACACCATCCAATCAACTAAACCTTGGCACCAAGTGCCTCATCCAGGCTCTTCTTAAACACTTCCAGTAGCTCGACACAACCCCCAGGCATATCCAGAAAGATATTTCAAATGAAAAATTACGAGATTGGATTTCCAGAAAGTACAAAAGAGATGTAAAAGCCTTTTGAAACAGCACATTCTGTTCCTGGCCCCCTCACTTGCGTTCCCAGCTAGCGCTGCTGGGAGAGGGCTGGGTAAATGAAGGTCAATGCAGCTACCTGCGAAAAGTGTCTGGAGGGTTACTTCGAAATGAGAGGCTGCTCCTTTCATTTCTTTCTGAGCTATGGCTGAAGAGATCTGAAGATTGCAAAAGCCTGGGAAGGCTTTGCCCAGCATTGCCCAGACGCACAAGCTGAAAATATTTGACATTCTCCATATTCCAACTCTCCCCTCCCCCACTTTTTCTTTTCTTTTGGTTGTGATTATGTTGTAAGCAGCATTTACAAAGAGCCACACAGCTCTTTGGAAATCAATTCACTGGTGCAATGAGAAGAGTAATTAAGAAAAAGAAATCAAAAAATCCAAAGACCAGATGGTTTGGGAGCTTAAGAGAGTCTAAATAGTCACATCCCAGTCAGGAGGTCACATCAACTTTTACTACTTGGATATCATCAGCCACTAACAGACTTGGTTCACAGGGAAACCACGACTGCACTAGGACATCTCCTCCTAGTTTTTATGTGGTGGTCTCTACTACCACAAGCACCTCCACGTGCTGCAGGATGTTGTTGTCCTTTCTACCTCCTTTTCCATGGAACATTTGGAGATCTCTTCATACATGACTCAAGCCAAGTTTTTAGCGTGCCGTGCTGATCTTCCACTGTGTATAGGCTTTCCTTCCTGAGATGCTGAATCAGAGGACAGGGATGCTGGAGAAGTCATGGAGAGAAGAGAAGAGCACCACTGTATTTTATGTCTTTAAAATAACATAATAAGGGTCTTGCCTTTAAGTCATTCTGGGGCCAAAGGTTGCCCCAGTATGAAACTACAACTGGGCCACCCCTCTAGCTCTCAGTATTAGTGGAGAAACTAGGGTCTGAGTATGCTTTGAGGTTATCTCCTGTGCCACAGCACAAGTTTCACCAGTACAGTAGATCTTTGCCCTGGTGGCATTGCCTGTGGGAATAACAGGGCAAATGTCAGTCACACAAGGCTTGTACCTCTGACCCATCTCACCAAGACAAAATTTGTTTTGCAGTGTGAATAAATTAAGAAAGAACTGAAAAAGAAAATGCCTGGATGAGGATTAATTAATCATTTGGAGAGTCCCATCAGCTCTCAGGGCTCCTAGAGCATCATCAGTATGTTCTGAAAGGCAGCCAATGAGCAGGATCTGATTCACTGCCTGAATTAATCCATATGAATGGCTGTGGGATCCATTTGAAAGCAGCATTGAGAACTGGCCTATAAAAAGGCAGCCCATTTTTGTGTGTGTGTGTGTAAGCTACTTTGGGGAAATGAATGAGGACTTTACAATCTCCTTCAGCCATAAAAAACCATGCACATCTCACACTGCTACTTGCCTATTTTAATTAAACCAATAATTAAATTTTAATGAAATGAAGGTTTTCCTGAAAAAAGAATCACCAGTGATTGAGGAGGTTTCAGCTGAAGAAGGGAGGTGGAGTAGATACATCAGGCTCCCTCTCCTAATAAAATGTTGGAGGAAATACATGGAGAACTGGATTCATGTAATAAGCTGAACAAGCAGCACATTAATGAAGTTGAGAGGCAGCTTGTTTCACATGCCTCTGCTTGGCTGTGTGTTTGTTTCCCTGCTTCCCCCAGGAAAGCCTTTATTCATAAGGTCCTGACTTCTACCTGAGAGGGCAAGTCTGTCTCGATGCCAGCACTGTCCCACCAGCAGCCCCAAGGATAATCAGCACTTGGCTCTGCATTGCAGTGAGAGAGGTGGAGATATCAACCTCTGCAGTCACTCTTAATTGGGGCTGGCCTGTGAGGTGAGTTATCACTAGCAATGAATTGAAAACCTCATGATTTCACTGAGCCTGTCTCCAGAAGCAAGGCAGAGTCACATACAAGCTTGCTGGGACAAGCCAGCAGCTTGCCAAATGCTGCCCAAAGGACAAAGGGGTGCAGATGTTCAGCTGAGCACTCAGGCGTCAGTAATAATGGCTGCCTGCCTGCAATGCTGACAAATGCACACCTGGCCACAGCCTCTTTGGCTTAAGGGAGAAGGATTCAACAACTGAATGGATTATAAAGTTTTCTTCTTTCAATCCCAGATATAATCACTTGGAGTTTCTCTGTGGTGGCATCGGGGGCAGCGTGACCTGTATTGCCCCCTCTGCCTCCTCCCCCACTGATGCTGTGCATGTTCTTGAGAGACTCCTCCTCAACTTCACAACGTGAAAGCTAGAAAAAAAAAAGATTGCCTCCCTCCCTGGGAGAGAGCTGTGGGACTGGATGGATTAATAGTTACTGCATGTTGCACGTGTCAAGAGCTATTGATAAGCACACCAGGGAATGTACCAGGCACATCCAGGGCTAAAAGGATGAGCTGCCTCAGCTTGAACAAGAGGACTAGCCTGGGACTTGTTAGGAATTCTGTCATGCTCATAGCAAGCACTATAGCTCTGTGCAAGGGGAGCTTGTATCACATCTGCGTTGGTAGGTCACAGTAAGCATTATTGATTTATTCAGAGAGCATGGGAAAATGGCATTGAATGATTATTCCTCACATAGCTGTTCTTTAGTTTGGTTTCCTCTGGAAATGTAGTTATTAGAATCCTGCCCTTTCTGGGTTTGTTCCCCTCACCCTAAAAAGCTTAGGAACTTGTTGACCTGTATCAAAATGAGTTGAACAGAGAAGCAGGAATCCCAAAGATGATGCAGTTCGTAGTGTTTTAAGTAAAAATAGGTGGTTTGGCAAAAATGAGACACAACTCTCTGAGCCACTGACGAGGCAAAGGCTTTTCTAGTAGACTCTGGAGGCTCTGTGGGCCAGGAAAGTGTGAAAAACATTGCCCTATCCACTTCAGTTGGAAAGCTTGTGCTCTCAGACACAGCTGGTCAACTGTGAAACTGCATTCAACAGTTTCAGTAACTCTGTTGCTTCCAGAAATTGCTTTTGCCCAAGACAATTTCCACAGGGTTTGCCCTTTGACAGGAGGACTCTTTGGGAATTGTATCAAGCCATCTTTAGCAGTCTACAGGGGCTCCTCCAGGAAGGCAAAAGACATCAGAGTAGGGAAAAAGCCCCTATGATGGGGAGAGGAGGCAGAGCCTGGAATCACAGAGAGGATCTGTGGGCAGACCTCATGCTGCCAGTTAGTATTTCCATCAGGTTCATGGATGTGGGGAACTGAGCCATGTCTTTGGAAGTGGTTTTTTTTGCAAGAAGCCACTTTCCTGGTTTTGCCCTGGTTTTGCTGGGACGGGAGCCCAAGCCAGCCCCCATCTGCAGGCTGTTAGCCAGTTTGGCTCAACCAGGGCAGCTGACCTTAATTGGCTGCAGGTGTATTCCAGACCATAAACATCCCACTCATTATAAATTGCAGAAGTTTGCTGTACTCAGCCTTTCTTCCTGCTTCTGCTGCCCCTCTTCCTTCTTGTCCTGCCCTCAGCCGGAAGAGAGAGCTCCTTGGAGAGCAGCAGCTCTGAGGCAGCGTTGGTGGGGACAAGAGGGATGGCAGCAGATTCAAACCTGGTGTAGCTGCTGCTTTAGAGAAGACATCGAGGCAAAGGGCTCCAGAGCTGAGGGTCAACTTGCAGCCTTTTTCTGAGGTGGCATAAACCGCGGTAAGAGGGCATGGGCAAAAGTGGAAAGAGTGAGAGCGTGCCCTAAGCCGGCTGTCCTGAGCGGGACGAGGGAGCTTCCTGATGAGTGGCCGCCATGAGTGGGGACAAGAGGGACGGTGGCGGTTCAAACCCTGCTGTCACCACCCTGTCGCCAAAGCCACTGAGGTGAAGGGCTCCAGGCCAGAGGATCACCCATGGACAGGGGTGGTAGGACTGGGCAAAAACACAAAACCAAAAGGGGAGGGAGAGAGAAGAGGCCTCAGCCCTCCGGTCCTGAGCAGGAAGAGTGAGCTCCCTGACACGGGGCAGCCATGAGCGGGGACAGGAGGGACGGTGGCGGTTCAAACCCCGCTGTCGCTGCCATTTTAGCAGAGCCGCTGAGGCAAAGGACTCCAGGGCAGAGTCACCCCCAGAGCCTTCCTAACACGGCAGAACTGCGCAAACATGCAAAGCCAAAAGCAGAGGGAGAGAGAGGCCTTGGCCCTCCAGTCCTGAGCAGGATGAGCGAGCTCCCTGATAAGAGGCAGCTGCGCGCTAGCATGGAGTAATGGCGGCCAGCACCTCCTTGCTCCACAGGAATCCCTGGTTAGTGGGAGCTGCTAGCAGAGGAGCAGGTGAGGAGGCCTGGTAATCAGCATGTGACTCGGCAGTCTGCTTGCGGCGCTGAGGAGGGAAGGAACTTCAACTTGTGGTCATCGCCCTCCCAGGGGAGGTCTGACCTATGGTTTTCATTCTGCAAGCCATTGGCAGAAGGAGGGTGGTGACCCAGATGAAACCTGCTCGCAAGCATCCAGCTATCCTGGTAGCTGGCTTTTCATCCCTGAGAAGATTTCCCTGGAAGCAGTTGTCTCACTAAGGTAGGCTGCATTGGCATCACTTTGTCAATTCCTCTCTCTTATCCTAAGGTAAGCAATGTCTGCATGGCTTTTAAACCATCAGTCATCAGCATGGCATTTGGGGACATGGTTTAGTGGGCATGGCCATCCTGGGTTAATGGTTGGGCTTGATGATCTTAGAGGTTTTTTCCAACCTTCATGACTCCATGGTCCTGCTTCCTTCTTGCTTGCTATTCTGCTCCTGAGTACTGCTTCCCCAACTATGGTGACCACCATGTATTTACTGGGCTGGGTACAACTTTATGTTGGCATTGGTATTAGTTTGGCTATTTAATTTCAGCCTTGGGGGTCTCCTTCCCTAGTCCTGATGCCTCTGCTCTGGTTAGGGAGGGGTCACTGGTTGCTAGAACAACTGCTGTAGTTCAGCAGATTCTACCTCATCTTGCACTGACACTTTGTGCTCACACTTTTGCATACTTTTAAATTAGAGTAGAGACAATTTTTACCTGACAAAACAGTCACATGAAGTGACAAAGAAAAGAGAACCAGGCTGTCAGGGCAGGAAAAAAAGAATGGTTTCCTTTCATAAGCCATCAAAAAGCTTGACCTGCCTGTAGGGAAAATGGGCAGGAAGTTTGTCCAGCAGAAACATTTGCCGAGCTGTAAGCACCAGAACAAGAGGGCTTGGCTGCCTAGGGACCTGATGAAGAGGATTATAGCATCTGTGTTGCTAATTTAGCTCTTTTGCTGTTATTTCATCCTCCTCCCCTGTTTGTTCAGTACGTCCCTACTGCTGTGCTTCAATATGAGAGTGGCATTATGAGCTCTTTGGGATAAGCGGCCCCACACTGCATGCTCCATCAACAGCCAAAAGAATCAGCACCCCTGCAAGGGACTGTACCTGCCTGCATTTCACAGATTCAGCTGCATAGCAGGTGACTCCTCTCCCATTGACCTGGGAGCAATCAGTAACACAACAGGTAGATCTGACTTGGACGTTACTTGGAACATTCAGTAGAAGAGCAGATATGGTCCACCTGCTGTATTGGACAGCACAGCAAGGGGCTCTGTGAGGAGAAAGTAGGAACACCTGACAGTAGTCAAGTGGTTAAATCCATCTTGCCCAAGAAAAGCTGTATATGTGTATTTAATGTGACTGGCTTTTCACAAACTAGATTTAAATAAGGAGCCCAACAAAGTACATGTCAGAATATCTGACGGTCTGTCAGGGTATGAGAAACACATTCTACTTGGCAAATGAAAATGTTGTTTCTTAAATGAAGGGAAAACCAGCATGGCACTGAGTCAGCACACTTCTGTTCTTGGGTTATGAAGCAGTCCATGGGTGAATTGATCAACAGATCAAAGCTTGATTTGCCAAAATATTGTCCATTGCTATTCCAAAAGAGATTCAAAATGCCTGGAGGTTATCTGAATGCAGTTTGGGCTTAGGTTGCAAAATCAGTATGTGTGTTCAAGCCTGGGTTGGTGTCAGTACAGTGGGGCTCTTCATTTGCTTCTATTAATGCCCTTAATGGTATCTGCTTTGGAGACCTGGAGACAAAGTGGGAGAGCCTACAGCATCATGTCTCTCAGCATTAGAGAGAACAGTGAGGCAAGAAAATATCCTGTTTCATATCCTGACACAGCATGCTATATATCTACTGTAGCCTCCAGAACACTAATGGTGTGACCTTTCCTATCCTATACGCTTGGCCATAATGCTGCTGAAAATATGAGCCATAGTTTGGCCCCCAAGCTGATGCTCCCCAGGCCATGCCACTGCACAGTGACAAAATGAAAGGATGGATGGGAAGGGAGGTCTCCAGAGAAGCAAAGCTCTGATTAAACCTGCCTGTTCCTCTCTCTGCCCCAGGCACTCTGTGCAGTACCAGCCTCATGTTTAACCAGTGTAACACCAGCAGCTGTCTTGCCACCCAGTGGCTGTAGGGTCACTACCAGTAGCAGCTGAAGATCAATTGCAGTGCGATAAATTGTGTTTTCACTTCCTTTTTAACCGTTTCACTACTGCAGATGAGCAAATTGTTTTGAGGGGATGATGTTGTTCTGAAGGGTATAAACCTCACCACAAATGGAAGATCGTCTCCACGTTCATGATATATTAACTTTGGTTTGCCAATCATGCATGATAAGCATTGTGCCTGAAAGATAGACCAGGAAAATGAAAGGTTTGTTAGAGAAAAAGCATCCAAATGGGGGAGGAAAAAGCAATATCCTCTTATTAAAATATATACATTTCTTGGCCACACATAATTGTGACAGGGGAACTCATTCCTCTATTAAATATAAATGAAACATGGGCAGTTAACTGGATATTCTACACTGATATTTCAATTGCATTTCATAAAACTCAGGCTGGCTCTGCAATGAATAATTTATCCAATTAGACATTTTTTTCCTACCTCTCCCTCTATTTTTAATGGAACCTGGCTGTCCTCTTATCTATCTTACTGGTTTAAAAATGGGAATAATTCTATTAGAAACCAGGTGTGCAATGTGAGTCTGAAACTGGTCTCATTTTTTTTTGACAATCAGGAGAATTATTCACAGGCTTCCATGTTGTGGTTGGGTGGTGGGTTTTTTTTTGTAACTTAGACTTCATTTAATGTTAATGCTGAAAATTTGAATTGAGTTCTGCATTCATTGGCAGCAGCTCTAGATAGGAAATGTAAAGCTTGGCTGTGGCTGGTCACTTCATTCTGGTGATGGTTTCGCAGTTCATACAATCATAGAGTTGTTAGGGTTGGAAGGATCATCCAGTTCCAACCCCCTGCCATGGGCAGGGACACCTCACACTACAGCAGGTTGCTCAGAGCCTCATCCAGCCTGGCCTTAAAGACCTCCAGGGATGGGGCTTCCACCACCTCCCTGGGAAACCTGTGCCAATGTCTCACCACCCTCATGGGGAAGAACTTCTTCCTAACATCCAATCTGAATCTACCCATTTCTAGTTTTCTGTTCCATTCCCCCAAGTCCTATCACTCCCTGACACCCTCAAAAGTCATAGAATCAGTCAGGGTTGGAAGGGACCGCAAGGATCATCTAGTTCCAACGCCCCTGCCATGGGCAGGGACACCCTGCACTAGATCAGGCTGGCCAAAGCCTCATCCAGCCTGGGCTTAAACACCTCCAGGGATGGGGCCCCAACCACCTCCCTGGACAACCCATTCCAGGGCTTCACCACTCTCATGGGGAAGAACTTCCTCCTCACGTCCCTCCCCAGCTTTTTTGTAGCCCCCTTCAGATACTGGAAGGCCACAATTAGGTCTCCTCAGAGCCTTCTCTTATTCAGACGGAATAGTTGTTGTGTTTAAGTTGTCCCTGGGCTAATTTTGCTGTAGCTTGTAAACAATTTTCAAATGTCATTCAGTGGGGGTGGTGGGTGGGTGGGGGGTGTATTCAAATGTATAAGAACAGGTGGAATTCTGTTTTGGAGGTGCTGGAATCAGTGGAAACGTGAAAATAACCCAGGAAAGAGTTACTAAAATGTTAAAATTTGGTATGGGCTTCCCACTTTTGATTCAGAAATCAATCTGGGTGGAGGACTTCTGTCTTTCCCTTGCCACACCGTTCACAGGGGAAATGTCCAGATTAACTCATCTGGGGGGATTTTTGACCTTATAGCATTGCATTGGAAGGATGTAGCTGAAAATTCATTTCTTGTTGTTATTATTTTGGGAGGTACAATGCTTCTGGGTGAAGGCTTGCAAATTGTATAGCTGTGCAATTCCATGAGGAGAACTTCAAACTTTCACAGGTAGAGTAAACATAGGAAGAAGTTTGTGGTTAATATATTAGCCTCAGTTGATCCATGGTCATGGATTCTGCATGTGCTAGTGGAATGTGGCAAAAGTTGGACCAAGTGCTCTTTTAATGCAGGAAAAATGATCCTAAATTATATTCCCTTTGCTATGGGCTAAGAATATATACACATTTACTAGAGACCAGGTGACATCTCTGGGTGACATCTCTGTGTCTGAGCCCTGGAGCACAAGAAAAGGAGAATTATTTGCCATTGGAATGTGCTGCCCAGGGAGGTGGTGGAGTCACCATCACTGGAGTTGTTTAGGAAGAGACTGAATAGGGCACTTGGTGCCATGGTTTAGTTGATTAGATGGTGTTGGGTGATAGGTTGGACTCGATCTCAAAGGTCTTTTCCAACCTGGTTAATTGTATTATCAGTCTGAGCTTGTGCAGCATCCGTGGAGAGCTCATAGGTCCTGCCTTTGTGCTTCTCATCCCCTCTGTCCTCTCCACAAGAACATGAACTCCAGCACTAGTAGGAAGCTGGAGTCATGAGTTTAACTTCCATTATGTTTAAGGATCACACAAACCTGTGGGCACAAGGGAAGCAGCAGTGACATCAATATAAACTAACAAGCTGATTTTCACCTGGGTTGGCAGTGTAATAAGGCTGGAAAGGGAGACTCTGTATGCTTTCCTTCTGGCATTTCTCTGTGCAGCTTGCCTAATTTATTCAGCTTCTGTGTTGAGGTGGGACACTTCCTTTTCTGGGAAACTTAACAACCAAATCAGAAATTCAATAAAACCTGGAAGAAAGGGCTATGTACTGGTAAATAACTAGAAGCCTCTTGGATTTATAGCTGAGATCATGGTTTCCAAGGGGTTCTGGTGTACATCTTGCATTGATCTAAACATCACTGTCACACTTGGGGTCTTTCTTTAGTATTTTTTCTGTTAATCACTCTTCTCATTGGGTCTCCTTTTCAAATTAAATTCAAGGTCCAGAACATTGTTATGCAACATTTCCTTGTGCTCTCTGGGAAAGGACTAAGCTAATTCCCCCAATATTTTAAAGAGTTCCCCCCAGGCTTTGTTGTTGATGTTCCCTTCCTTTTGGGCTGGCATACTTATAGTGAAGTTCTTGCAATTGCTTCTTAAAGCTTCCTCGCATGGAGAGGAAGAACCAGATCTTGCAGAGGAGACAATCTTGTAAGAGGCCAATGTTGTGCTTTATGTAGGGCAGAAAGCTAAACACTCATCTATCATCTCACAATGCAACAGGGAGAGATCTGGTTTGTGTGATGTGGTAGGGGAGGCATCCAGGCTGCCTGCAGCTCTTGCCTGCTTACATCCATCAGCTCTCACTGCCTTCTGAAAAATCCACGGAGGGAATTAATAGTTCCACACAGCTCTAATGACAGGTACAATTGTCACAAGAAAGAGAATGAAGTGACAATGTGGAAGAGCTCCTTTAAACAGATTCTAATTAGCTCTGAAGTCATTTTCTGTCACTGTACTAATTTGCAGAAGACATAGTGTGTTGGCACTGTTCATAAACCCCATTCCCCACCTTCTTTCTACCCAGCACATTTGAGGACACTGTGCCTGCAATCCCTTGGTTCTCTCCTCCCTTTATATAAGGTCTGTTGCTAGGTTTTATTGAGTCCTGCTGATGTGAAAGAACCCCCGGATCTTCACTGGGTTTGCTTGGCAAGTTTCTGGTAGCAGGACAGCTCAGGGGTGGTGGGGGGAAAAAAAGGAGCAAGGATGGGAGAGAAAAAACTCTGCAGACACCAACATCAGTGAAGAAGGAGGGGGAAGAGGTGTTCTGAGTTCTGGAGCAGAGATTCCCCTGCATCCAGTGATGAGGCAGGCTGTAACCCTGCAGCCCATGGAGGTTAAAGGTGGAGCAGATAGCCACCTGCAACCCATGGAGGACCCCAAGAAGATCAATCCAGCACAGAAGCCTTGCCTCAGAGTCATTTATCAAATGTGTTAACGTTTGGAGAATTTAAGACTGGCATTGGATGTTTCCCTTGCCTTTAGGGTGAACCTTTTTGCAAGGGAGAGATCCCTCTGCGTACTTCCTGCACCATAATTTTTTCTGGCTCTCATAGGCTGCCCAAAATTCAGTGCTCTAACAGCAGGACACCTCTTCTCTAGCTAAAACACACTATTTCATGGGCAGAATTTTTAAGTTAAAACCAAACTCTTTCTAAGGAAAACTAGGATCTCTGAATTTTCCTGGGAAAGGACTCCATACACCTTCCTTTCTTGCGCTGCTATTTGCCTGTAGAGCATCTTGACCATCAATCAGTGGTGCTTAGGATATTCTCTCTGACAGGTCTGATGTGTCTCCATAAATGTTTTAATCTGGTTTACTTTATCACTTGGAAATGACATCCTGGGATGCTTCTGGCACACACAGAAACCAAGGAATGTCATGCTTGTGCCACTTGTTCACACATAGCTGGGCTGAGCTGAAGAGGATTCGTCTTACCATTTGCCTAAAGCACTTGATCAATGAAGCTTCTGCAGAGTGTAATGATCATCACATGAGAACAGTCCTTGACCAAGAGTGAAGTGTTTTTATTCTTCATTTAGCTGCTGCTTAGAAGATTAGGGTTTTATCTTCAGCCTATGATTGCTTCATTGGCATCAGCAAAGAAAAGTCTGTGCACGCTATCTAGTACTTCTGCTTGGTACTGAGCTCTGTAAGCATCTGCTTTGTGCTTGAAGACCAAGATTCATGTTACTGCTTAAAAAAAATCCTTAGTTAACCATTCAAAAGGAAAAGCTTCTAGTAGAAGGACCCATGCCAGAATAAAGGATTTGAGAGGCAAAAGGCTGAAATTGATGTCCCCATAGTGGAAAGGCAAGATCTAATATTTGTCGTCTTCATAGCGAGTTAACTATCTCCACTGTCCACCTCTCCATTCCAGTGTTAAGGAAGCTGAAATGAAATCAGTGTACCCCTGAAAAAGTTTTTGTTGCATTAGCTGACATCGTCACAGTGGAAGCATTTCACTGCAAAATCTTTAGCCCTCTGCTCAACTTCTTGACTTGTTCCTTTTTTGCCAAGTCTTTTGATACTATTCAGCTAAAGCTCAAGGTGGATTCCATGCCCTCTTAGGAATTCTAGCTATGGCCCTACTAGAATGTGTCTTGTGTAGTGGGGAGTGAACCAGGCTCTGAGTGACTAAACTAGAGACAGGTACACGTGAAGCACTATGGTGGCCTCTGGAGCACATTCTCCCCCAAGATGTGCTTTCCAGAGGTGGCTTTTTCTCCCTGGCTTGTGCTGCGCAGCCATGAGATGTCTCTCTGCGGGTCGTGCCCATGGCCATAGAGGCTGCAGCTTGGGAGAAGTGTTGGGTTTGGAAGCTGAAAGCCCTCTGCAGGCTGTGGTGGACCCGCTCCACCTGTCCCTCGTGCTTGGTGTATCTTCCGTTTGTTGTCAGCGCTCGTTAAGACTGAGGGCATCTCCCTTGCTCTCTGCCTTCTCCATGTCTCTGATTTCACTGGAACAGAGTCAAAGGGAGAGGACTCCACACAGGGTCTGGAACGGATCAGCAGGTCAGCTGGGAATGCCTGTCAGTTAGTCATCGTGCTCCCTCCCTTCTCCCTGGCTTTCTTTGAGGTTTGTAGCTCTTCTGCTTTCTTGTTGCTATTGCCACCCTCCCCTCGCTCCCCCTGCCACACACCAAGCACCCAGACCTTTCCTGAGCACTTTACTTAATCCCCAGGATTCTTTATATAGGAATTAATCTTCTCGGCACAGTGGGAGAGCTCGGAGGGAGGGGGTACATTTATCTCTCCTGCTGAGGTCTAGAGTTGCATTGCTGTGATTATTGGTGGGAACAGTGTGCATGTCTGGGGATCTCTGTTTAGCTTCTTCGTTTCTTAAACGGCACAGGGGCAGCAGCAGCAAGGCAAGTTGGCAGCTTTGCTTTCTAGCTGCATTGTGTTTGCTGCTAGAAAGAGGGAGTGTCAGTGGGGAGCAGCATGGCAGAACAAGAAGCCAGTGGCTTGCAAGTCCTTCTCTCCACCCTCCAGGTAAGAACGGCTTGAACTAATGAGAGAGGCGCTTGGGCTTGTTTTCCTCTTTAACTCACCAGCAGCGACTCGTTGGGCTGTGCTTGTTCGTCCGAGCTCCCTGCTGGCTCGCCTCTAAAAGCATCAGCGTGCAGGAGTCCTGACCTGCACCTCCCACCCTAAAACAGCCTTTATGAAACGAAGTTTCACTATTCGGAGACGGAGGCTGGCAATTGCTGCTATGCATCGCTGACGGAGCCCTCTCTGAGGGCAGAGCCTCGGCTCCCTGGACGTCGCTGGGTCGAGCGGGGGAGCGCGGGAGGTGTGGAACCGGCCGCGGAGCAATGAATGGGAGCCGCCAGCGCCGTCAGCCTGCGAGCTAGGCGAGCCCCAGCCGCGCACGCCGCCGCTCCCAGCGCTAAGGGGGCGAGTAAACAGATCTGCCTGAAGCAGCAAGTGCCTCCCTGTCAGATTGTCTTCACCAGGACCTTTAAGCACTCACGGAGAAGTGACAGTAACTCTTGAGGCTGAGATCAGTAAGGTGCTGCAGTTGGGTGTGCTCAGTGAACGCTTCCGAGGAGCTCGGGGAAGGGAAATGTCCTGATTTGGGATCATACTTGTTGAACAAGCTTGACCACGGGACAAAAAAGAGGTGCCCCCTCCTATGGTGATCCCCTTCGTTCTATTTTCCCCCAGCATGGAGGTACTCTTCCCAGTCTTGCAGGAGATGATGTCTAAGCTGAGGCTTGAGCCACTCTATGCAGTGGGGTGTGTCTCTTGGGAGGGAACCTGTGCTTTCATGAGCCATCGTTTGATCCTGAGGAGTGGGTAGGAACTCCTTTCCCAAGACAAGAAGCAGCTTTTAGGTAGGGTGAAATGCTTAACTGTCTGTACTTCTCAGGTGTCCTCAGCCCCTGTGTGCAGCTGTGCTGAAGTGGGTCAGAGCCCCAAGGGGATGGGAGTTTCACCTTTGAGGCAGCAACATCCTCTGACTGCTACATGTGTTGTCAAAGCCTCACACATTACAGCAGCAGCAGATGAGGGGTAGGTTGTGTGAAACACACTTAATCTCCTGGATCAGTCCAAGGATTCTTGTCTCCTACCCCTGCATCTCAGAAGGATTCTGTGAGCATCTGCAAGTGTAGAGAGAAGGTTATAAAGCCCCATGATACACAAATGACTTCAAAATAGTAGTTTTGGTGCTGATCAGTCTTGACATTTTAATAGCCGTTTAGATAACTCTCAACAACTTTCTTCTGTCATTGCCAAACCCTGGTTTGCCCTCTGTGGCACCCCTTGCAGTGAGTTCTGCAGGTAAACTAGCACACTGAAGGACATCTTCCTGCTGGCTTCCCCTCCCCACCCCCATTGTAACTTGTTTGGCCTATGTACTTACAGCTTGTTTTATACATTTTTTTTTTTTACTAGGTCATGTTTTAGTTGTATTAAAGTTCTAGTCCTCTTCCTGTTACTTTGGGTAATTGAGAGCTGAGTGTACATCTCCTGGTTTTTGGTTCCCCTTATGCTCTTTAACATTAGCACTCCTGGTGCTCTCTGCAAAATTTGGGAATAGAACTGAACAAGGCCCAGGACTAAACTGGAAGCTGTAGCTTAAAACCACGTATGCGATTAATTGGCAAAGCTACATGGAGAGCTAGATTAGGAACAGTTAGGAACACTGCAGGTGAAAACAGGTGGTGGTATTGGTGAAACTGCAAGGTAGCACAGCATTCATCCCCAGGATTACAAAATGGAACCTTGGTACAAAACCTTTCCTTCCAAAATTTCTGTATTCACTTGGAGAAGAGCAAAAGGCTTTTTTTGTTAGATCTTCAGCTAGGTGCAGAGGTTTGAGTGCTGGAGGTCAGCAAATCTGTGGTTGATGCCAATTACAATACTGGTGTGTTCTGATTCACCTCCTTCCTCCTGCCTCCAGCCAACACCTTGCCATCAAAATACTGTAACAAAACCCAGGTGATTTTAAAACAATGTGATTTGACACAGTTGGAAAGCACTGGCCTGGGAAATAGTAACTTTTGTTGATGTTTGCATTTGCTGATAACATCTCTCCACACTTTGTTATTTTTCTGCAACAGCTGTCCAAAACATGGTTGCTTTGGTTTTGTGTCCTGCTGGATTGTCAGTGCTGGTTCATATTCTTTTACTGGGCATGAAGAATGTCTGCTGCATTATTCTGCTGGGTCTCACTGTGTGGCTTTCCATTTCTGGTAGCACACAATATTGCTTTGTGTTGTAGAAAGCTTTCAGGTGAGGAATGAGGGAGTGTTCAGCCCACCAAACCAGTGTTTATGAACATCAGCTTAAGAACATCCTTTCTCCTTCAGTCACTCACAGAAGGCTAAATTCCTGCCTTTCTTTTGAGCACAGACGCAGATTATTCTCAGAGCAATTCTTCCACCACAGACAGGGTCTGTCACCTTCAGCTGAGGATGTGACCTACTCTGTCTCTTCCTGGCATGGTCTCTTACTCCTAGCCTCGCAGCCTGGCTGTGGTAAGGATGGGGTAACAAAAACAGAACACCATGCTCTTTGTAACTGAAGTCTTGCTCTAGTCAGGGAAAGAAACACATCTGGTTTCTGAGTTCCTCAAAGCTGTTTCCAGTGTGATGGAGCATGATCCTCCAAAGACAGCTCAACGCCCTGAAAATGCAGCGTGTTGCAGATGTTCTGAAAAGTGACAAGGTGGAAAGTTAAAAACAACCCAACAACCCATAAAACCCAACCACAAAACCACCTCTGCCTTTGAAGTGCAGCTGCATTTTGTCTCCAAAATGTCACTGCAGGGAAGATGTGACATTTCAGATCTCTAGGTAAAAAGTGCTTCATTGCTTACAGGGTGCTGCTTCAAGAAGTGAATTCTGGATTTAAGTAAAATATTTGTCTCACAGGCTTTGTGTCAGTATGGCAGAGCCAAGCTCACAGGAGTTTGCTGGAGTTCCTCATGCTGTTTCTAACCTTGCTCTCTCTTCTTGATTCTTCCCTTCCAATGTGCTCCTACAATTGTCCTCTTCCATCCCCCGGCTTTGACAGTGTTACCTCGTCCTCTCTTATCTCTTACTGTGTGACATGGAGGTCCTCATCTCACATCAGCTCTGCTCTGTCTTTCATACATGGACAGTGCACTACTTAGTAACCAGCCCAGCTTTGGTCTGCTCCTCACCCTGCTTCCTGGCCCCAGTGTGGAAGAATTAAACATCTGCTGCGTGTGCAGCTTCCAACCAGGTAAAAAAGCCTGACATTCCATTTCACAGGCAGACTTCCTAATGCAAAATCCCAAAGAGATTTGGGATTATATTTCTTGTTTATTTTAATGCCAGGAGGAGGTACCTGGGCATTAGTTTAAATCAGCTGTTTGTTGCCCAGAACAAGACCAAAGCCAGCATCTTTCATTATGTCCCATACCACTAAATCCCTTGAGACTGTTTCTACTCCTGGTTGTCCTGGCTCTGCTCTCACCCCATTTTCAAAGCAATTAGCTAAACAAGAAGCATTTTGATTCTTCCCCTGCTCCTTCTCTGCTCTCTTCCTCACTTGCCTGGCCTGCCTTGGTTAGCCCTGAGAACATCTCTTTATTCCATGGCAGTGTACATCGTGTTGCCTGAGGAATCACAGATTTCCTGTTGGCTCTCAGCATGCTTTTCACATGCTTCCTGAAGCCACAGTCCCCGTTCACATAGCCTCCAAAGCTGGCAACCCCTGGAGCCGTTGGCAGATTTTTGGCTCGAACTATGTGCTACTATGTTGGACTCCACAGGTTCCCAAATGCTCTTTCCCAAGGTAAGAGGTGACAATCTTAGGTATCAATGGAGGGTGTTGTTTGTGTAAAGGGATTCCTCTCTAATGGTGCCCAGCAGGGAACAGATACAGGATCCACTGTTTGCTAACTTGAACCTCTCTGCTCTGTTGCACTGCCTCTTTCAAGCTGTTTTGCTGGCTGGTTGACAAGGCAGTTCTATTGTTATCCTAAAGACAAGTGGGAAGATATCTCTGCTGCTCCAGTGACAGTGAATATAAACGTATTTTGCAAAACACTCTTGTCTCCTCTGCATCCTGGCACTTACTCTGTCAGCAGAGCTGCTGAGGCTCCTGCCTTTGAGCAAAACAAATGCAAAAATCCCAGCAAGCCCTCAGCAAGCAGAATGCCCACTGCTTTGGCTTGGGGAATCTAGGAGCTCAGGGTCTAAATCTGTGTTTTTTGGGAGGAAGCTTGGCAGGCAGGGCTTAGTGGAATTGCTTTAGAGGGAGCAAAAAATCAATTCAAAACCAGATGGCCATTTTTATGTGGTTCATTAACTGAGTTTTTACTGAGCTTGTTGTACCTAAAGTGAGCAGCGGTGGACTTAGTGTCCTCCTATTCCTTACAGCAAATATTCCAGCTTTGGAATGGTGAAAACAGTGCACTTTAGGCAGTGAGACATTCAGCTGCAGGGCTCAAGGGAAAACCCTTCATGGCCACACTGAGTGCTCCAGCAGCTCTTCTGTCTCTGCTGCCAAGGCTGCTTAGGCTGTGTGAGCCTGGTTTTTTGCTTTAACTATGGAAGAAAAGGATTAATTCTCTGCTAATAGCCCTGCAGAGTTAGTGCAGGCCCCACTTCAGCTTTCAGGGTCATTGCCTATTCTTCCCATCTCAGTTGTCATCTCTTGCCTGTCCAAGCAGAAGCTAAAGGTAACCTACAGCTCTTTCCTATAATCCTGGGCTCACCACCACGGGGCACTGCTAAGCAAGGAAGGAGAAAGGAAGCTAACATCCATGCATTAACCCCAAATCCCTGCCACGGGGCAAGGACTGAAGTTTGGTGCTCTCGTGAACCAGCACAGAGCACTAAAAGCCCTCAGAGGAAGCTGAGGCACATCTTGGACGCTGCTGAAACCCTTCCATCAACTAAGCTGGGACCTGAATTTCACTCTGTTCCTGGGCTGGCTGCAGCTGTTTCTCTGAGTGCACTGCCAGCTCCTCTGATAATGCCTCCAGTTGGGCTATCCAGAATTTCCTGTGACTGCATTAATGAGAATTCAGGACCTCAGGGTGCAAAATGTACCCAGAGACTGATCCGAGTGGCAGCAGCTACAGCTGTGCTGAGCAAAAATCTGTGTGGCACTGAGTCTCTGCAAAACCTTCTCTGTTGAACGAGCAAAGTGGGCTTCAGTCTGTTTTCTGCTGTCCCTTTTTCTTGCCTAGGGTGGCTTCTGCTTGGAGACAAATGAGGCATTGTCAGGAATGTTCCTGGAGATCCTTTTATCCTTTCCTGCAGCAGTACAGATGTGACAGGATAGGCACACTGTTAAATGAATGCATGTCTGGAGAAATGGATTATAACACACTGCATGTGAGTTAATCATGTGTAAAATGGCTAATAAGCCCACCATGCCTCACATCAGTGTTTGAGAAACCAGACAATAAATGCTAGGAGTGAGGGGAAAAAAACCCCAACAAACCAACCAAAAAAACCCAGAACCTGAAGTTCTGGTGACAACACAGTAAAAAGAAACAAATAGATTGAAGACTAAATTAATAATTTGTTTTCAGTGCAGGTTTTGGATTCTGCACAATAAATGATGCACAGAAGCACATGATAAATGATGAAGACAAAAGGCTCCATGGAGTGATTTTCCCAGACAGCAGGCACTGCTCATCCTGCAGCAGAGGTTTTGTGAAATAGAACGAGTTGTCATGAAATTTCCAAGTGCAGTTATTTCAGGGGCGCAAACAGAACAGCAGGAATGCTTTAAAGCTGCTGCATCTTAGCTGCTGAGGGCCTGACTTGGTCCTCATGGCCAGGCTATTTCACTTAGATGATTTGGATGCAACCTAGCTGCACATTATCCCACATGAAGCAGCTTTATATTTGAGATCATCCAGTCCAACCTATCACCCAACGCTATCTAATCAGCTGAACCATGGCACCAAGTGCTTCATCCAGTCTCTTTTTGAACACCTCCAGTGATGGTGACTCCACCACCTCCCTGGGCAGCACATTCCAGTGGCCAATCTCTCTTTCTGTGAAGAATTTCTTCTTAACATTCAGCCTAAACCTCCCCTGGTGCAGCTTGAGACTTGTTCTGGTGCTGGGTGACAGGGAGAAGAGCCACAACCTTTGCAAACACCAACACCAGTTCTTGACACCAGAGCAGAATGGGGCAATGAAGAGCCCCTTTCTAACCAGTGTTTGGGCACCTGCCCATGTGGATGGCCACTACCACATGGATATTAGACAGCAACAAGCTGGGCACCACCTGCAAGCCTCTGTGCTGGTGCTGGCATGCTCCTGGGCTGGGCAGTTTCTAGGATCAGAAGGAAAAGGGTTGGAGGGATGGCTAAAGACTGCGTTTGGAGGACACCATGTGTGTGGTCCTGTGGATTAATACCTCCCCACTTCTCTGCCTGCCTCTTCACTCCTCACCACCTCATTCCAAAGCACTTGGAAACAGGACACTCAAGAAGGGAGACTGGTTGAAATCCAATGGCTTTGAGCAGCCTGCTCCAGGGCAGCCCCAGGCAGGGACAGATACTACTCACCATGATAGTGCCCTGGCTGAGGTACCTGGAGAGGCTTCCTGTCCCATAGCGGATGGCAAACTCGGTGCCATTCTCCACCTAGGTGCTGGGTTTAGAGCCATCACGCTTGTGGTGCAGCACTGCAGCCAGGGAGGGTGACACAGAGGGACGCACATCATTAGTGCTCCTTGGTGCCTAGGGCTCCCCAAGACCCAACTCCACACCACCCAGCAAACAGACACTCAGTCACGTGAAGATGGGCCTGGACCCAGCATTTGCCAAGCCCAAACCGCCCAACAAAGCATCCCCAGCCTCTGGGGAATTAGGTGGGCAGATCCAATTTGGCTGTTAAACAAAAATACAAATAAATCTGCACATTTAGTGATACAAGACATCAATATTTTTATGTCAATGGAAAAATTCTTCCTTCTCCTTTTCTCAGGCTTCAGTAATTTCCCTCTGTGAGATATATGAAGAGATGCTTTCACACAGGCAGGTGTTTGCTTGAATAGATCTGGCTTGTGTTGCTTTGGGTAACACAATCTTGTTTTCAGTATATTATGCTGCATTTTCCTGTGGTGGCTCAGAGGTCTTTGCAGCACATTTTTCTGCTTGGTGCTTGAGTCCAGACCTCTTGGCTTTTATGTATAATGGGGGAAAAAAATATGTCTTTGGTGGAGAATATGTTCATGGGCATCTTTGAATTAAAGGTTATTGCTGTTAAAGTTATTTAGCAAAAAGAGAAGGGGAAAAAAAGTTACTGGCATTAAAATATGTGCTTGCTGATAACAGTTAACTTTAGAATTGTTCTGTTGATACCAGCAGAGCTTTTAACTGATGTGTATTAGCCGGGAGAAAAACCATTTCATAAATGTACTGGGAATTTAAGACATGGGAAGGGATTTTGTGTCACTTGGCCTGGGATAGCAGGGTTGAGAAATTGCCTCTGGGGTTGTTGCTATCATAGGGATGCTGCTTTTGTGTGTGACCATTGCTGTTTGTGCCAGCATAGGTGACACAACAAGTATCATCACTACTCTTGTGATGAACTCTGGGGAGGATTTATGCTTCTGGAAGAGCAGGTAAAAGCACCTGCCTCCATAGGGCTCCAGGAGGGGTCAGCGGGAAGAGCAGAAGTAAGGCAGTGTTGGTTAGTAGCTCCTGATGGAATGAGCAATGACTCTGGGAGAGGTGGCCTCCTCCTGTGCATGCTGGGGTTGGTGTAAGCACACCTGAGGCTTTCACATGTCTTTGAAAATCCTAAATGCACAGCCATACCATGTGCCCACATCTGTCATTGGGCTCTGTCAGACTCCAGCCTCGTGACTATGTTATTCTCACCAGACCAGGATAGAAAATAATTCCCTCTTGCCTTTCCCTGTTCTTTTAATAAGCACTTGTCTCACAGACAGTCTATTTGCACCTGTTTGCCCACAAGCCTCAATGGGCCATAGGATAGAAGAGCTGATCCATCAGCCTGGGCCATTCTGCATGCCGCTCATCTCCACAGGAATGGATGAGGATCTGTGATTCTTGGGCAAAGCAGGCTGAGTTTGGTCTCCAGGGAACTGTGAAGCCAGAATGCCAAGGGAGGTGATTCTTCCTCCTCTATTCCATTCTGGTGAGGCCCACCTGAAATACTGTGTCTAGTTCTGGAGTCCCTATTACAGGAAGGATCTGGAGGTGCTGGAAGATGTCCAGAGAAAGGTCACAAGGATGATTACAGGGCTGGAGCTGCTCTGCTATGAGGACAGACTGAGAAAGTTGGGGCTATTCAGTCTAGAGAAGAGAAGGCTCTGAGGAGATCTTATTGTGACCTTCCAGTATCTGAAGGGAGTTACAGGAAAGCTGAAGAGGGACTTTTCAGGGTGTCAGAGAGTGATAGGATTGGGAGGAATGGAAAAAAAGACAACTAGAAATGGGTAGATTCAGATTTGATGTTAGGAAGAAGTTTTCCCCCATGAGGGTGGTAAGAGACTGGCACAGGTTGCCTAGGGAAGTGGTGGAAGCCTCATCCCTGGAGGTTTTTAAGGCCAGGCTGGATATGTCTCTGGGCAACCTGCTGTAGTGTGAGGAGTCTCTGTCCATGGCAGGGGGGTTGGAACTAGGTGATCCTTGAGGTCCCTTCTGACCCTGATAATTCTGTGATTCTATAATGTAGCTGGAAATTTGCTTGATGTGCTTCTTGAAAGGGAGCTACAACCATCCTCATGGAGAACAGGAACAGTGCAAAGTAATCTTATGAGACAGCCTCAGTTTTCCCTATTGCCAAACCTGCTGCAGGAGGTGAGGAGTGTTGGGGGTGGGGAGGGGGAAGAAATAAGGTTTATTTTTGTTCCACTGAATTGTCCAGCTCAGGTGCTGTGCCAGTGGGTCATCGGAGCTTGCAATCCTGGAAGCTGTGTGTGTGCCAGAGCAAGCACTGCTGTGCTGCCGGTTTAGAAGAGACAGGTTACTTCCTGGCAAGTTCCATCAAAAATTGCTTTGAACAGGATCAGGAGTCCAAACCACCCTCCAGTATTTGTAGATGTTTCCTTTTATAATAATAACAAAACCAATCATTTAAAAAATCTGCCTCTTTTTCCCCCCTAATTGCTTCACCTTGGTGAGAAGTTGACACAAACACAGTCTAGAGACATTCTTTGGGTGAAGACTCAAATCTCCAAGAAGTGGATAATCTTTTGCCTTTTCATATAGGGAAAGCAATTTATCTTAGTACAGTTTTGGGAAGGAAAGTCTGATACGATGAAGGTGGCCCCTTGAAATAAGAGAAACCTGCTCGCTCTCTCCCACAGGTCAGTGGAGATCCATTCATATCCATGACATAGTATGTCCTTTGATCTCTGGTGTCGTTGTGGCCTCTGTTTTACTGAGTAGAGACCCACCCTCTACAGAAACCAGTGCTTCAGAAATCACGACTTTGTCATTGATTTCATAAGATGTCTTCCAAAGAGAGCAAAGATAACACAGTAGTGATTCTACTGGCCAGAGGCACCTACTAAGCTATAAAAACCAAAGAGAATTAATGTTTTAGACTGGCCGTCGATGGATAGAATAACATCTACTTGACAAGAGATTCCATGGCCAAAGCTCAGTTCCCTTTAGGGGTTTAGAGGGCAAAGCTGTTGTTTTCTTTCTTTCTTTTTCTTTTCTTCCCCCCCCTTCTCCTCATTGTCTGTTCTCCTGGAAGAACAGAAGCATCTATTTTCAAAAGATGCTGTAGGCTGAGGTGGAATTAATGAGAACAGCAAAACTTTCATGATGATTCTTATTAGAAACTGAGTAATTTTCTGACACAGGAGTCCTGTGGGGGAAATAACTGCTCTATCAAAGAAATCTTGGCTTCCCCCTCTGCCCCCAACCCCCTTTCAACAAGAGATGCTTTGAAACCAAAACAGGCGTTTTCTGACACTGCACACGTGGAAGCACCACAGCATTGTGTTCTACTGTGATCAACTTCTGTGAAGCCTTTTATGCACATTAATTTTCGGTGTAATTTACAGGCAGAGGCTTCCCACTGGGCCCAGTGGGAATTTGATCCTTGTAGTACACAGAGCCAGACTCTTCTCCCCTGGGCCCATCTGCTCCACTGCACTCCCTGCTACCTATTCCCTTCCTTTCAAAAGAGGGAATGGTGGTGTGTCAATGACTAAAGCAGGAGTTCCTGGGCTTTATTCAGGACTGTTACAGATCCCATCAAAATTCTTTAATGTCTGTGCCTCCAGATTTCTCCATGTGGTCAGCAAATGGAGATAAAACTCATCTGTCAAGCTAGGGCAAAGGCAGTCTCAATTCACGTGGCTTCCCAAAGCTAGGGGTGGTAAAACTCGCTCTATGAGCAGGCACCACTCACACAGCCTGAGTGAAATCAGAGCAATGCCTGTTGTCCTCTGCCATCCTCTGGCGTGTCGGGCGGGTTTTATTGTGGCGTACCTGCTGAAAGGCCAAAGCAGCTGATTTACAGTGAAGATAGAGTTGGTTCTTCATTTTATTCAGGGCTAACCTGGCAAGCAGGGGTTTGACAGGGAGAATGAGAGATTCTTCCATAAGCAGTTTGCTTGGCATGGAGCATGCCCACCTGTCTGCACTGCAAAGGAAGGGAGGAGGGAGGATGGTGCACCTGACCTTTCCCTACGATTAAAATTCTGATCTGATGAAGTCAGAGGGACAAACTGAACTGCCTCTCTCAACCTTCAGTTTTTCCAGGAATAAATCAGTGCCATCCACATGGAGACAGTCTCTGGGGAGGCGAGAGGAAAGCAGCACTGCTACCCTGATTTATCTGGCCTCCTCTTTGGGAAAATCTTCAGTGCTTGAGTGGCTTTTTGCCCCATGCTGAAGTTCTTCAAGTTGGGGAGGGAGCTGAAGATGACAAATGAGAAAGCAAATACGTGTCTGACTGTGTTTTTCTTCGACAGTGTCTCTTCCAATAGGGCTAAAGGCATTTGATCTCCCCACAATGCACAGGGATTTCAAAGGGACAGCTGGAAGCAGAGATGCATTAAAATGATTTGCTCTCTCAGGAAAAAAAACACCCCATGCTTATTAGCTGTTTGTTCCAAAAGTTTCCACAGCAGCAGCTGTACCTCACTGCCTGCAAGCTCAAGAGGGTTTTGCCTAAAAGGTGATCATCTGAGTGGTTGGATGATCAAATAGTTGGAAATCTTCCTAGCTGAGTTCTCTTGCTACATCCTAGCAAAACCTTATTACACTGTAAGTCTCTTTGAGAAGGCAAATAAAAAGGGACATAGTAGGTTTGTGGTAGTTTTTCCAGGCTGGCAGTGGATAGAGGTAGACTGTCACAGAATGTTCTCTAGTAGGTATCCACTGAAGAACTCATCTTTCTTTCAGAGTTCAGCCCACTGCTACACCAAGACTGCATTTGCTCATATCTCAGTGAGATATGAATGGATCTGTAGAGAGAGCAGAGGTCCCTTCCCATTGCTGTGCCAGGAGCAGAGGAATACATGGCTCCTGCCTAAGGTCCTCTCTTTTCACAAGACTCATATGTCAGCACATGCTGAGCTTGTTGCCTGTGACAGTGTCTTGGGAAGGACAGCCCTTTGAGTTTGCTTTGGTGAACCCCACAGGAGATCTCAATGGAGTGAAGACAAGCAGTGTGTAGAGGGTGGCACATGAGGGGACACCATACTCCTTGGGTTAGGATGTCCTGAGTCAATGCTGTCCCTCAGACACTTGAGGGCACAGCAAGTGTCCAAGCTTGCTCTGCTGCAGAAGCACCACGGTCTGGCTGCTCAGAGAAGGGTATCAGCAGGAGCAAGAACACCCATTCATCTCTCACTTTGCAATGCTCCTGATCTCCATTAGCCTGGATCTCAGCTCAGAAGCTTCTGAGAGGACAGTGAGCTCATTTTTTCAAATTTAGCTCCTGTCACATTTTCTTGGAGAAAAAAAAAAAAAAAGCTGCAGTGGGCTCGTTTACTGAGTTAATAAAATGCCTTTTAGCTTGACTGACCAGCACTTAGTTTGCAAGTGCTTCTGAGCTTGTGAATCGAAATAACAAGGGCTGAATACAGCCCCAAACATATCTCTCTTTAATATGATAGCATTGGCTTGCTGGGTGTCTTGCACAGGGTGTGGACTAAAGGCAATAAAAAACTTGGTTGCATTCAGGATGGAAAATGACAGAGCCCTGTCACACCTTTTAAAAACTTGGCAGCCTTCTCTGAGGACTGAGGGCTTTGCTTTGAAGAGATTGCTGTTTAAATCCAGACAGATGGGTCCCAGCAATGCAGTTAAACAGATATTCTGCTTTACATTAGAAGTAATAATACTTAGAATCATTAATAATCTTGAAACAGTGTTTGCTATTCATTGTGGCTGCCGGGTTTTGTTTGTTGTTTGATTTTTCACTTAGGCTGGGTGGTAAAAATAGGTTCATCATTTTCACTTTCAGGTTCTATCTCTCAAGAAAATAAGCTGTGACTAACAATAGTTATTAGTGTTTTTTTTTTTCTCCACTACCCATACCTCAATCATCATTATTAAGTATTGACTGATTAAGGGCATTTTCACTGCTACTCTAGAAAGCATTTTTGCAGGTGGGGTAGAGTGACACATAAGGACATTTGTCCTGGCAAGAGGAAGGGCTAGTGTTTTTCTAAACCAGAATATACCTTACAGGGATCCTTTTGTGCAGGCTCTCCAAGTCAATGTCAAACTGATGTGTAGCAAATGGGAGTGTTAGCAGTGGAATGCAGAGAGCAGCCCAGACACAGCATTATATAGGCAAGTCGTCTGGGCCCTAGGGAGTTTAGTGGCTTTGTCAGGCCAAGCCCAAGTAGGAATATCACAGAAAATGTCCCCAAGCTGTGGCAGGGGAGGTTTAGATTTGATATTAGGAAACATTTCTGTACTGAAAGAGTGGTCAGGCATTGGACCAGGCTGCCCAGGGAAGTGATGGAGTCACCATCACTGAAGGTGTTCAAAACACAAGCAGCTGTATCACTTTGTTACACAGCCTACCTGTCATGAAGGTGATGAGTAGATGGTTGGACTTGATGATCTTAGAGGTCTTTTCCAACCTTAATCATTCTCTGACTCTATGAAGTAGCATCTTCATTACAGCTATTTCCACATGCACACACTCACATGGCATTCAAACCCTGTGGTTTTATTACACAAAAAAGTACATATGGAAGCCTTCCAAAGATCTTCCACACTTGTACTTTGAAAAATGCTATTGCTTGAAAAAAAAAAACCCAACAACTTTGTTAATTACCAAAGGCACTTCTTCTTTGGAAGACAGAGTGTTCTCTGGATTGACACCCATAAAATCTCACACAGAAAGATAGAAGTGTGCTTCATGCCGCTCCTCCACCATCAGTGAAAAAGAGAACTACAGCAGATGGGGAGAAATAGATCCTTCTCTATTAAGTTTGGGTGGCAGTTGTGTTAAGTAACTGTAACTGAGTGGCATTTGAATGAAACATTAATATTTTTAAATAGTTCAGTGACACCCAAAGTAATATAAAACACAGGAATAAAGCCAAGAAACAGTAATAAACAGTAGGTGCTGAGATGCCTACAGAGACCATTGTGCAAGAATGGTTAATGCCTTACAGAAATTCATGAAGAAATCGTGAAAGCTGTGTGCTGGCATAATTTTGGCATTAAAACAAAAATAGATTAAAAAGAGGGGGGGGGGAGGGGAGAAGAGAACAATGTAACATTAAACCCAGGCAAAAACCTCTTGGTGTCACAGGTAACTTATTGTGAAGCAAGAGCTAAAACCTGGGAGAATCTATCTGCAGTAGAAATTACAGCGAGAACATTAGAAACATTCAGAGGGAAGTCTAAAAGCCTTTTGCAGAGCATCACGTGTTTTGATTTATCTGAAAGTTTCCTCATTCTTTTAACACTTCCAATTTGACAGAAGCATTTTAAGGTTATATAATAGTGTGTTTTACCACTGGTTCTGCATAATAAAGCAATCACCCTATTACAGGTGCATTAGCAAGAGAAGCAAGTGACACAAAGGAACTCTGTATCAGGAGGAACTAGTGCACACAAGGACAATCTTTTCTTGGAGAACACAGAGCTTTGGCATGAAATAAAGAAAAGAAAGTGAGAGGTAAAAAAAAAGAAAGGAAGGAGAAAATAAATCAAGAGGGGGAAAGAAATGAAAGAAAAAGAAAGGAGAAAATAAATGAAAAGTGGAAAAAAATGAAAGAGAAAAAGAAAGAAAAGAGAAACTAAATGAAAAGGGGAAAAAGATATGAGAGAGGGAAAGAAAGGAGAAACTAAATGAAAAGGAGAAAAAGATATGAGAGAGAAAAAGAAAGGAGAAACTAAATGAAAAGGGGGAAAGATATGAGAGAGGGAAAGAAAGAAAAGAGAAATTAAATGAAAAGGGGGAAAAGATATGAGAGAGGGAAAGAAAGAAAAGAGAAATTAAATGAAAAGGGGGAAAAGATATGAGAGAGGGAAAGAAAGAAAAGAGAAATTAAATGAAAAGGGGGAAAAGATATGAGAGAGGGAAAGAAAGAAAAGAGAAATTAAATGAAAAGGGGGAAAAGATATGAGAGAGGGAAAGAAAGAAAAGAGAAATTAAATGAAAAGGGGGAAAAGATATGAGAGAGGGAAAGAAAGAAAAGAGAAATTAAATGAAAAGGGGGAAAAGATATGAGAGAAGGAAAGAAAGAAAAGAGAAATTAAATGAAAAGGGGGAAAAGATATGAGAGAGGGAAAGAAAGAAAAGAGAAATTTAATGATAAGGGGGAAAAGATACGAGAGAGAAAAAGAAAGAAAGAGAAACTATATGAAAAAGGGAAAAAGATAGGAGACGGGGAAAAAAAAAGAAGAGAAAATACAGAGGAAAAAATAAATGAGAGAAAAAAAGAGAAAGGAAAGAAAAAAGGGGAAAAAGAGAGAAAAATAAAGAGAAAATGAAGAAGGAAAAAGAAATGAGAGAAAAAGAAAGAAAAGAAAAAATACATGAAAAGGGAAAAAGAAAAAAGCAAAGCAATTTACTTTGCCAGCACTCCCCAAGGTGTTGCATTTATCAGGGTATAATCCCTTCAGACATCTGGATGTGAATATGTTTACAGTGTGGCACTACTGGTGTGCCACAGACATGTTGAGCAACCTTGCTCTGAAGTCAGCCAAGAAAGGAGCAGGTCATGGTCGATGTGCTTCATAATTCCCACGTGGACGAATTAAGTGGATCTCCTCCCTCCTCCTTGGGCACAGGGATGAAATGAAATGCTTCATAAACAGGGCTAGGACCCACTAGCCCTGGAGGTGAGTAGCCCTCCTTTTGACTCCTTGCAGAGCTTAGGTCTTTTCTGCTCCATGAGCTCCTGGGAAGCTGTGAGAAGAAGGCTGATCTCAGGGAAGGAAACCTCTGAACACCCCGCTCCCCAGAGCAGTGGAAGTGTGTGACTGAGAGCTAGAGTTCTGTGCAGGCAGAGTTTTCTGCTTCGTTCTGTTGGAACAACTTTCTGGGCTCTGCCACCAATCTTCTTAGGTATTGACTAAGTGAATTTCCCACCACAGGGTGATATTTCCCACCACGAAAACTGAAGGACAAAGAAACTGATCTTCTTGGTGAGGGATGCAGTGGGGCAGGTGTTAATTAGTATTTGTGAAGAAATCTGTGATCCTGTGATGAAAGGTGTTACGCTGGTGCAATTTATTGCATTAAATATAGTAAGATTCCTTGGCACAGATGATTTCCACCATGTTATTCACCAAGCTATTTTGGCTAGGGATCAGCTCATGCCAAGCTGTTACATCTCAACACCTTCAGTGTTTCGAAGACCTTCAGATGGAAGTTTGGAATTTGCCAGTCTCTGCTTTGAAGCAGTTTAGCCCCATAGAGCCTAGCACAAAACCTTTGAGAAGAAACCCTGACCTTCAGTGCACTGGACCAAAGCCCTGTACAAAAGCATTGTTAGAAGATGGCTTTGAGACGCTACTTCTGCCCAGTCACCTGCACAAGCTGGCATCCACTCTGAAGGGTATGTGGTCAGCACACCCAGCAGCAGTCTGGGGTGTTATTGAAAAGGACCTTGCAGGTTATCACCCCCACCTGCAAGCCAGGATGAGGAAAATCATACCTTCAGGTCACTGAAGGCCATGAGAAAAGCCACTCATCTGGTCACAGCAGACCAGACAGAGGGACGTTTTTATGACTGCTTGCTATATTCCCTGCTGCAGAACCCACAGCTGCTGCTTTGGGCTGATAGGTTCGAGTTTGGCTTGGGTTTGGGCATCAGGAGGAATGAAAATGGCCGGTGCTTGGGTAAATGGGGTGCCAGCCATTAGAGGGCTACACAGGAGCCAGCAGGAAGGACTCATCTCTGAGGTGGGAACAGGATCAAGAACTTGTTGGACCACGTGTCTTGTTCTGGGAGGCCCCTTGGCTGCCCTGTGTACAGTTGGAGGGCTATGTGATCCCACACAGCTGCGAACGCCTTTCTTGCAGGATTAAAGAGGTCATGCAGGACACTACCCAAGCCTCAGGGTCCTCTTCTCTGAGTCTTTAAATAGCCCTTCTCCTTTCTATGTCTCCTTGGAGTTTCCTGACTTGCCCAGAACTATCTGATTCCTCAGGGAGGAAACCCAGATTAGGCTAAAGAAGTGCACTTATTGTTGACCACAGAGCATGGTGACACCTGCAGTGGTGCTGAGGATGTTTGGATGGGTGTTTTGGGAGCAGGGGCAATAGGACCATAACTTCTTGGGACCCTCCTAATGCTGGATAGTGGTAGTACTGCAACAAGGTTCTTCCGTAATGCATGCATTTGGGCTGTAATCACTTCAGTTTGAATACTACCTGTTCTGAGGCTGCCTAGTAACATTTCAGAGATCCCTCAACCCCTTTTCCCCCCTCAGAAATAACATTTTTTCCCCTCCTAAACTGCCATGTATCCAATTCTGTGGATAATAACCTTCCAAGGAGAAGAAATCACGGTTAGCTGGCTGAATACTGAGGCTGAGGATGGGAGCACACAGAAAAGAAGCTCTCCAGAGTATTTTGCTCTCTTATTTAAGTCTGAATTTTTAGCTCCACTTAAATTAGAAAAAACAATTTACTCTGACAAGGCACAGAACATAAGGCACCAAACCTGGCTTCACAGTTATTGTAAAGCTGGATAATCAGCTGTGGGAAGAAGATATCCAGCTGGCAAGTCCACAACGCCAGTGGAGAGCGGCTGTGCCCAACAGTTGGGTCTGGTATGCACCTCTGCCTCACCAGCAGCAGAATGTCCGGGGGTGGGGTGGGGGGGTGGGGTGGGGGAAGCCTCTCATTTAAGCATTAAAACAGTTATTAGCAGCCCAATAGTTTCTAGAGGTCTCAGGAGAGAGTGAGAACTAATGCTGCTCAGCTCCTACCCTAGGCTTGATTTTAGCTGGTGTTAATTTGCACCAGGATTTCTCTTCAGCAGGCTTGGAGCGCAGTGTGAAATCTTACTTGCAGATGCAAGTCTCATTACACAGACAGTTAGCTTCTGACTGCTGCTATTTGTGTAAGCAAATTTATTAAGGGTAAGAGAAGGAAGAAGGATATATCCTGAACCCGTCAAACCCTGATTCCCTATTTAGAAACAGGCTATTTAGAAGCCATCAACCAACCAGCTCCTGGAACTGGACATCCTAATCCTTGGTCTCTCTAAAAACAACCAACCAACCAACCAACCAACCAACCAGGTGTGGAAGTTTGTTAGCCAAGCACAGCTAAAGCTTTCCTTTACAACCAGGCTGGGGTTTGTGGTGCGTGTTTTGGGGCTTGTTTTCCTGAGCAGTTATGAGACTACCCTCCAAAACTAATTTAATAGGAGTATGGATAGAAATCATGCTCTGCATTGTCTTGCAGGAATGACTTCTTTAATTTTGCATTGATTATTTTTGTGTGTGAGTGGAATAACTGCTTCATATTTCTCTCCCCAAATCAAATATTTATTAGCGACTATCGCGCCGCACAAATTAATCCTCTTTGATTTCTTTCTTCCTGGGCAACCTCCTTTCTTTCTTTCTTTTCTTTTTTAGCATCAATCCTTAGACTCACAGCAAACCCTCCCAGTAGTCTGCATGTCTCATCTGAAGAAATACTTGCCCGTGGGCAAAAGACATGAAGGCCCGAGAGCTATATACAAGACTGAGTTTATGGGAAGTCTTCATGTGGTGGTTTCAGGCTATGCCTTTAAAATTTAGTTACAGCTTTTGAGCAGAAAAGTAGAAAAAGATAAATCAATCATCATTGGGGGTAAAAAGGAAAACAAAAGATTATTCAAAACGAATTCATTGGATAAATGTACCATAACAATTCTCTCTCTTCTGATGTCTGATGTTTTGCTTCACTCGTGCTTTGGCTGGCCTTGGCTGAGCTGTTTAGTTAAGTCTAACCCCTGCTCTCTCTCTCTGCTTCTTTCCTCTCTTGGGACTGAGAGGTAAAGGGGGCAGTGGAGCAGCTTCCCTGGTCTCTGACCAGGGGGATTTTGGTGTTGTTTGCTAATTGCAAATATCTGTATAATATTGTAAATCCTGTATGTTTTGTACACATTCATTGCACTCCATCGTAGGGTGCAGTTCTTGCTTGTAAATGCAGCCTCCATTTGCTTTTAACTGAGTTGGTCTGGCAAAGTTAATGCTGGGGGAAACTTCAACCCACCACACTTCATTTTAAGCCAGGGCTAAAAGGGGAGCTGCAGGGATAGCTGCCTTTCTTCAGGTGGGGCAGGAAATAATCCCACCTGTGCTGGGTCTTCAGCTCTTGCATAAAGCCTCCCAGGAGACTTCCCTGACAAAACAAGATTACTGTTGCTGGGGCTTAGTTGCAATTTTATAATCTTCTCTGGAGTAAATAACAGCTTGTCTTGGCATTTTTCCCAGGGGCAGGACAAGGAGACAGAAATTCCTTCCCCGCTTAATCGTGGGTCAGCAAAATAACCTGAGCTGCCAGTCAGGAGGGTCTCGGGATCAAGCTGTTGTCCTCCAAACCCAAAGGCACCAACTAAGCACTTGTATATGATGCATCAATGACTGCGTGCTGGGGTATATATTTTTGTTTATTCCTGGCTCTCTCTGCCTCCTGCTGTTGATCTATGAGGAGCTTCAGCCAAGCTAACTACAGCTCCAGAGTTTCAGGGATTAATTTCCAAAAAAAGCTCAGAGAGGAACTATCAGCTGGGGAGCTGATTAAATGCATCTGAACTCAGCCCTGTGATACTCTTGGCTGGGTGAGAAAGACAGCAGGCTTTGCTGAAGGGAGGCTAAGAATGGGGGCTCTGGCCAAAGAGCACAGCCACGCTTGATATTTTGAGTGGTGGGGTTTGCTGCTTTAGCCTTTGTCCGGCTGCAAGCCCTGAAAAGCAGCTACAGGCTCTTGTTAATAGGTAACAATATGGCTCTCGCTTTAAATGCTTTCAGTGCAATCCTGCCGGAGGGTGGTGGTTTTGCAATCTAACTGGAGCCTCTGGGAACTTTGTGCTGCTCTCATAGCACCCATTTACCATGAATGCATCTTCATTAGTCTGTGAGCGCAGGGATGTTCGCATCTAACATCTCTAAGTGCTGGCAGGAAGGGAAAATACTTAGCATGAGAAATTTTACATCCCTCCTTGCTTAGGGTTTGTTCTTGAACCATCAAACATATATTTCAATAAAAATAACTAATGTGTTTATTTTAACCAGAGCTGGGTAAGTAATTTGCATTAAAGAAATGACTCTATTCATCTTTTTTAGATCAGGCACAGGTTGTGATTTTCTTATTTCTACTTACTGTTCACCAAAAGATTTACTGAATATTTCTTATGAATGAATTCATTGGTAGTTCATCTACAAACACTTTGGTATGAGTATTAATTTAAACAGTTGCTGCTAATAGATTTCAGAGTCCCAGTGTCTTTGATGACTTTGAAAATCTCAAGATAAATAGTCAAGATCAGAGTTGTTTCAACAGGCAACAACAGCAAGACAACAGCAACTTTAGGGTTGGTTTCCAAACCCCCACCCTGCATTGTCTTACTGTTATAAACTGGAGCTGTGTTCTTCTGCAGCATTTTGTATTACTCAGTGGTGCCACAAAAGATAGTGGGGAATGTGTTAGAATTTGTAATGGCATTAGAGTTTCTTCCACTGGCTCAGCAAACACACAAGTCATCCAATTCTTTCACTTGGTGTGCTCTGGAGGAAGGGGAGCAATGGGGCACCAGTGCAGGCAGGGGTTTGGAGTCAACATATCCACAGTAAATACTCAGGTAAAATATTTGGCAATATCAGCCAGCTCTAATTTACACATTCTAAAGGTTGATCTTTCGTGTCCCCTCAAGTCCTTTGTTTGCCCGAGCCCCTGGATAAAGCCCATGGAAAGTCAGAGGATATCTTATGTCATCACTATTTGTGTTAATGGCTTAGGAAACCCACAATCCAATCAGTTAAAATAAACAACCCAGTGTAATAGGAGCATAAATCAATGAAGACTTCATTACTGAAACCTTAATGTGTAATCCATCCACCTACAGAGGAAAGGGATACTGGGAGGCCACAAGGCAAAACCAGGGGACAGTCTGATTTAGGCAACTCTGATATTTGAAAAGGTGCTGAGAACAGTAACTCTTCCTGGAGTCACTAAATTTGGTGGATACTTGTCATTCTTGACAAGCCTGCCCCTGACTATTAAGTCCCTTTACTAAAAAATGCCAAGAATCTCTTGGGAAGAGAGCTCTGATTGTGCTTTGCTTGTTCTTGGAGACTCGAGACAGTTCAGGACTGTGGAGCAGTGACCAAAGGCATGAATTATCAAGATCAGCATACGGCCAAAACTATCTGTGTGACCTAGGAGTAGCAGGATGCAGAACTGCTCTGACCCTGCTGCAGGCTTTCAGCTCCGTGTGGTCCCTTGAGCCACTAGCAAGATGAATTTGGACCCTTCTCTAAGGTGAGGGTGGCAGTGCCTGCTGAACCCAGAATTACTGGATTTCATTAAAGCCACATATTCTGTTTTTCTTGGCTCTGAAAGGAGCAGTAATCCTACCACACTGAACCTTTCCATTTCAACACAGTTCATAAAAGGGCTGAACTTTTATGTTCAGCGCAGAAATCTCTGCTCGTTGAGTTAATGTAGTAATGAATAGGCACAGCAGGCTCTTGCTCTGGGCATGGGCCAGCTCTGAGATGGGAATGAGACGTGCACTTTTCCTGTGGATTTTAGCTGACAACAAAAGCAAGGTGAGTCTTTAGAGAGGCAGCAGCGCTCACAGACCCTCTTCCCCTGAGTCCCTTGCTTCAGAAGTGTTTCGCTGTTTGCTCCAATCTCTCATCCTCACCTGAATCCTCTTTCTTCCTTCCCCTGACCACATTTTGTTCTCTTGTCTCACTCCCCTGCTGATACGCTTGTCCCTGTTGCTCACTTATACCAGCATGAAATGTGTATTGAACAGTTAGAGTTTGGTAGCAGTGGGGACTGACCAAAAATGGATATAATGGGAGTTCTGGTTTTCAGAGACTTGGAATTTGGTTTTGGTAATAATTATGATGAAAAAATAATTAAATCTAAGATTATATGATGTTAAGAACACAGAAGTTAGGAAACACCAACACTTATGTAGTTCATGTGTGCAGAAGATGGCACATACAAATTGCCAAAAGAGAAGGAGGTTGCAAGGGGTTGGAAGCTGGATCCAAAGCAGGATCAGCCGGGGGACAAGTCACACGGGAATGCATCCAGGTGGGTTTGGAAAGTGTCCAGAGAAGCAGACACCACAACACCTCTGTCACCCTCACCATACAGAAGTGTCTCCTCATGCTGAGGTGGAGCCTCCTGTGTTCCAGCTTGTACCTGTTGTTCCTTGTCCTATCACTGGGCACCACCAAAAAGAGCCTGGCAGCTTCATCCTGACACCCACCCCTCAGATATTTTTAGATGTTGAAGGGAGCTGCCAAGCATCCTGTGGGAATTGTGGAAACTTGATTCTCCAGGTTGACAGGCACCTGCTCTGACTGGGAAGACTGACCATTTTCCTGCTTCATTCCCTTGTCTCACTCAATGCATAACCCTCCCCCCACCCCCAACTATAAGAAAGGAGGAGGAGGTATGATACACAGCTCCCTAATTAGCTACACAATCCTCCGCACTGTGAAAGCCTGTGCTCTGACTTCAGCAGGGATCCACTGGGGGGGGTGTGTGGAATAAGTCAGTTTGTATTAATAGCCATTATTACAGATCTGAATTCAATTTCCCCAATATTCTTTCTAGAGTTTCTTTTTTTGCTAGGTGTTACTCCTCAGTTCCTTATCCTAAATATTCAGCTGCATGATGTGAAACATTTCAGAGAATGGTTGAATAAATTTGGCTGGTAAAATGATCTCATCTCTCCAGAATACAAACAAGCAGGCAAAGTTTCTGAAGCAGTTCCACATTCTGCAATTGAGGAGCCATATATTTTTAAGACATTATCCTATTCTAATAATTTAATGGCAGGTAAAGTGATTCTGTAAAGAGCTTCTGTGATCCTGAGGATCTTCAGGAGCAAGGAAACTTGTGCTTGCTTGTGCTGTATCTGTCTAAAAATTAAGAAACCTAGAACTCGGTTCCTTCACACAGGAGCACAGACTGGTGAATAACTCTTTGGTCTCAGCAGTGAAATCCGGTTGTGGGAAGACTAAAGAAGGGGTCTAGCATACCACAGAGATGGGTGGTAGACACTATGTGCTTCCTTCTCAAGCACAGTTTGTCTTGCTTCACCCAGTGCAAAACTTAAAGTGAATGTAAAGCAGAATGTGTAAGGTTAAAGTGTGGTGACTAAACCCAAGTTTAGGGCACGTTTCTGTTCCCCAAATTCCAGGCTTCCATGTGGCTGTAGCTGCAAAGCTGCAAAAGCCTACAAGAAGGCTGCAGAGGGACTGTTTCCAAAGGTCTGTAGAGAGAGGACGAGGGGCAATGGCTTCAAACTAGAGAAGAGCAGATTAAGACTGGATGTTAGGAGGAAGCTCTTTACCATGTGGGTGGTGGAACAACAGAACAGGTTGCCCAGGGGGTAGTTGAGGTCCCATCCTTGGACATAATCAAGGTCAGGCTTGACAGGGCTCTGAGCAACCTGATCTAGTGGATGATGTCCCCGCTCTCTTCAGGGGGTTTGGGCTAGATGACCTTTAGAGGCCCTTTCCAACCCAAACTGTTCTATGACTCTGTGAAAGACAGAGGAATTTTCTTGTAAATGAGATGACTATAATTTAAAGATATTCTTCTATGACTGCCAGTAATAAGGGGTGCTGTCATGGAAAACCATTGCACAGTTAACATTTCAGCGTGACAGAAAATGTCCTCATCTTTGAGGTAGCCAGACCAACCCAAAAGAGAGAGATGTAATTTAGAATTGAGATGTAAAATCTGCAGAGATGCTACTGTCTGTTAAATATTGTAGAGTATGATGAGGATGTCTGTCAGAGGCTTTAAAAAATATATTAGCAATATGGTTCCACATATTCACTGGCCAGATGGCACCAAAGGTACTCAGTATCCAAACAAGGATTTCAGTGCCACATGATGGACTGCAGCTCTGTGTGGCATGAAGTTCATTGTTCTAAACTGATCCCTAAATTTGGTGTGTTTCCATTTCAGAGCTCCTGTGACAAGGATGTCATCCTGAATATTCTTGGTGTCCTCACTGACTTGCTCTCTCTGGGTAAGGAAACAAAGCCCTGGGGCAATGCATGGGAGCTGGGGCCAGGTAGGGAGTCCTCAAATAGGCTGGGGAATTCATAACTTCATAAACTTCACTAGGTGTTTGCAGGGTGAGCAATAACATGGCTTGTGTCTGTAGATCAGCAGTCCTTCTCCCTGTGTTTGGAAAATGGAGCTTTTCCAGTAAGTTAAAGAAAAAATAAATACAAAGGGAGGGAATGGAGAAGAGAGGAAGAAAAAAAAAGCCATCTCCATTTTTTCCCTTGTTTAAAAGATGCCTCTGAATTTCAAAGCATTTCATAATCTCTGGCAGGCAACCAGAATGCCTCCTGCATTCCCAACTCCTCGAGGCCCTGCCACAGACATCACCTATCCAGCTGGGCTTCTCTTTTGAAGCGCTGCATTGTCATTCCTCAGCTAGATGACGGATTGGCAACCCGGAGGACAGGAGGTACTGTAAGCCCCCAGGAACTGAACATGTGGCTTTCTCCAGCCACGGAGCCTGAAGTCGCTGCTGAAGTTGCCCACAGATCAATATTTGTTGACACAGCAGGGCTCCCATGATTAGAATGTGGTTTCTTTGGAGACCTAGATTTGTTTCAAAGCTGTCTCTGAAGCTTCCCTAGGATTCCTTCTCATTTGGCAGAAGCCCATTGCTTGTTTATTTTCCAGTATCTAAGAAAAGATCACTAAGCCTTCTGCTCCTTTGAAACCTGTTGATGTCTCTGCTTCTTCCTCTCTACCACATTTCAATGCACAACTAAAACCTCCTGCAGTATGTGGGTTTGTGAAGATAATGACTGCTGGAGGAAGAGGCAGCAGAGTGCATGGTTTCACATTGCAGCCAATAGCCATGTCTCCAGGTCACCTGAGATCCAAGATGAGTTCTGCAAATGTCTTAGGGTTTATAGCCATACAACACCACGGCAAGGCCATGGGAGCTTGCTGTACTCCATGCAGGGTGAGGGTCTGTGGTAGCTGTGGCTCAGAGAAGGGATCACAGAATCACAGATCACAGAAACACAGGATCACAGAATCACAGGATCACAGAATCACAGAAACATTCAGGTTGGAAGAGACCCCCAGGATCACCATGTCCAACCCAGAACCCTACTGTCCAAGGCTCATCCCTTGAAGAGGGTTGGCCTCTTCTCCCTAGCAACCAGCACCAGAAGAAGGGGACACAGTCTCAAGCTGCAACAGGGGAAGTTTAGGCTCGAGGTGAGGAGAAAGTTCTTCACCGAGAGAGTGATTCGTCATTGGAATGGGCTGCCCGGGGAGGTGGTTGAGTCTCCGTCCCTGGAGGCGTTCAGGAGGGGACTGGATGTGGCACTTGGTGCCATGGTCTAGTCGTGAGGTTATGGTTACAGGTTGGACTCGATGATCTTCAAGGTCTCTTCCAACCTTGGTTATTCTATTCTATTCTATTCTATTCTATTCTATTCTATTCTATTCTATTCTATTCTATTCTATTCTATTCTATTCTATTCTATTCTATTTCTCAGTGTGAAAGAAAATAACAAGTCTAGGAGGATTTTAAAAAGAAGGTTACACATTACTTGTTTAAACCATATCCCCAAGCACCACATCCAAACCACCTTAAACACATCCAGGGTTGGTGACTCAACCACCTCCCTGGGCAGCACATTCCAATCCCTGACCACTTGCTGGAAAAAAATGTTTCCTAATGTCCAGTCTAAACCTATCCAGCCGTAGCTTGAGGCCATTCCCTCTTGTTCTATCACAAATAGACCAGCACCAGCCTCTCTACACTGTCCTTTCAGGTAGTTGTAGAGAGCAATGAGGTCTCCCCTCAGCCTCCTCTTTTCCAAACTAAATAGCTCCAGATCCTTCCATCCCTCTTCATGTTCTGAGCAGAGTCTCTCCTCTCTTTCCCAGGGACTGGCCGGAGAATCCAGTATGTGATCAGCAAAGGGGGCAGCGAGGCTCTGCTGCAGGCTCTCGCCACTGCTGCCCAGGCCAAGCCCCTGACCACAGCACCCTCCTGCCCCTGCTTCGGCTGCTGGCCAGGGTTGGCCAACGAGGTACCGCTCAGTGTGTGTGTGGGATTTCTTGGGTTGGGAGAGTCAAAACTAACAGGAAGCCCCAGCAATAATCAGCCCAGGGATGTACCTGATAGACAGCCGAGAGTTTCTGTGTGGAGTGTGTTCATGTCTGTGGTTTGGCCAGATAGAGTTCTGCAGCAAGACAGAGAAGGTGTGCATGCACCTAGAGCTGCTTCTGAAACAGGTTTCATCCTTGCACTTGGCCTTCTTGAAGCTCACACAGGCTCACTTCTTATGTTTGTTCAGGGCCCTTTGGAAGACATCCCATCCCTCAGGTGTCAGCTGCACCACTCAGCTTGGTGTCACCTGCAAACTTGCTGAGAGTGCCCTTGATGCCACTGTTTATGTCATTGAGGAGGACACTGATCCAGTATGGACCCCTGAGGGACAGCACTTATCACTCCATGTTGACATCAAGTCCTGGATCAGGGCAATCCACAGTTACCGATACAGGCTTGGGGATAAAGTAATTGAGAGCAACCCTATGGAGAAGGGCTTGGGGGTACTGGTAGATGAAAAGCTGGACATGAGCAGGCAATAAGTGCCTGCAACCCAGGAGGCCAACCATATCCTGGGCTGGATCCAAAACAGCATGACAGGCGAGTCACGGCAGGTGATTCTGCTTCTCTGCACCTCACCTGCACTGCTGTGTCCAGCTCTGGAATCCTCAGGAGAAGAAAGGCAGGGACCTGTTGGAGCTGGTTCAGAGAAGGGTCACAAAAATGACTGAAGAACTGAAATACCTCTCCTATGAAAAGAGCTGAGAGAGTTGTTCAGCCTTGAGAAGAGAAGGTTCTTAGCAGACCTTACTGAGGTCTTTCAGCACTTAAAAGTGACAGTAAAGATGGGGACAATCTTTTTAGATGCATCAGGACAGGGGGTGATGATTTTAAACTGAAAGAGGGGAGATTTAGGCTAGATAGAAGGTAGAAATTGTTCACAATGAGGGTAGTGAAACCCTGGCACAGGTTTCCCAGAGCAGTGGTAGATGCTCCAGCCCTGAAAACATTCCAGGTGAGGTTGGATGGGGCTCTGAGCAACCTGATCTAGCTAAAGATGTCTCAGCTCACTTCAGAGGGATTGGACAAGGTGACCTTTCAAGATTCCTTCCAAACTAAGCCATTCTATGATTCTGTGATTTGTAAGGGATGACACTAGGTAAATCCCACAGTTTCCTGTTTCCAGTGAGAATAATGTTGATCTGACTCATGGATATATTTGAAAGCCTTTGTTATGTGGCCTTGAGTTACAAGATTTGGTGCAAATACATTTATCAGCACTGCTGCAGAGCCCTGGTCTTTGTAATAGCTTGGTTCTTGCTTGCTTTTCACAGATAGGAAGTTTGGGCTGAAAGTGCAGAAGTCAGAAGCAACTGATATAATACTGAGCTTGGCAAGAAGAAACTTGGGCCACCACCTGCACCTCATCCATTGCCTCTGGGTCCTGAGGGTTTGTGCTTCTAATGGTAAGCACCTGGGTTTTTCTCTTTTCTTCTTTGTGGCAACCTCCAGAACTGATTTTTTTTGAGGTCATTTCAGCACAAAGAAACATCATTCCTCATTCAGGCCAGTGCCTGCGTGCACCGTTAATACACAGAATTAGGCCCAAAGGCCAGAATGACCACAGAAGGGGGTCATTCCCCAAGGGATCCATCCAGCCTTTACAGTGTATGTCAGCTGTGGGCTGTGGTAACAAACACATTCACAGCACTGCTCTCCTATTCTAGAATATAGCCAGGCAAGCCCTTTGCTTGAGACTTAGGTACCTTAAGTGTCTCTGCAGTTCCCACTGACATAACAGCCACATATCTCTCTATTGTTGATTGTATGGATCCTCAGAGCAGCTCCATGAGGAAGGAAAATACAGGTGGAGAAACAGAGAGAGAAATCAGTTACTTATTCATGGCCCCTCAGGAAGTACATATTAGATCCTGATCCAAGATTTTCTTGCTTGACAGTGCCCTCATATTAAATGATTCAAACAATGGGATTTCCACTGCTCTCTCCCAGGATCAGTGCAGATTCATACACCCTTTCTCTGCTAGAGAGGACTAGGTTGCCAGCACAAACTTCCCTTTGCTCATCCTAACCCTTTCCTGTCCTTCCTCACTTCCCTCTCCCAGTGGATAATTCTTGATGGTCATTCTGTCTGCAGTGTGCTATATGCATCCTGAGATTTAACACTCCTGGTGCCCAGCCCTGCAGGTCCCTTCTATCTGTACAGGAGCTAGCTTCATGCAATGAGCTTTCTCAGGCAAGCAGCCAAGCTTCAACATTCAACCCCTCTCCCTGTGATAAGCAGCATTTGAAAGGCTGAGTGGGACTGAAAATGCAGCCAAGGCCAGAAGCTGAAACGTGCCTTTATTTGGGTTTCACAGCTGTGCAGTGACTCTGTGCTGCCTCCCCCCAAAACGATGGTTTACACATTTCCCTGCTCCCTGCTTCAGTGCACCTGCACCTCCATTCAGCTGCAGTGTTTGCAGAGGTTTTAGGAAGCACACCACAGCCTGGGCTCCTTTCTGTTCATGTCAGACCCCAGAACCCCACCTCCGTGACTTTGCTGCAGCATTCTCCAGATGTGCTTCCTCCTTCTAAGAGCAACTTAGACTTTGTGGGCTCAGTGGCCCAGCTGGACAGCTGCCGTGAGGTTAGGTGAAGGTCTGTGTGGATGTGGCACCAAACCAGGAGATTACATGCTCCCAGCCTTAAAAAATTATTTTTATGGAGTGGAACTAAAGAGGATCCAGAAGCACATGAAACTCTGAGAGTGCTTAGGAACAGAAGCAGAAAAGATGAGCCTTTGTCACAATCTCACGCACCAGTTCTTTGCTCTGGGTTGTTCCCTTCACAATCTCTGCCACCACTTGTGCGTGGCAGCCCACGCCTCACTCTGGGGAAGGATGAGTTCAAGCAGCCTTGAACACCACCCTGTCTCTAATGAATTACCAGCTAGTGTGAAAGTAGCTGGCAAGTCTTGCAAGGCTTTCCATCACAGGACAAATTGGCAGGGACAGGGGTAGGATGCAGGAGATGATGGGTCCTCTGGCAGCTCCCTGATAACCACTGGGAGGTATTTATAAAATAACCAAACTCCAGCAGCAGGCAGGCAGCCAGGCCTCCCTCTGGCTGCTGTTGATTAATTGATCCTTTCACCCTGTTTGCTTGCATTTAATATTTCAGGGCTGTGTTTATCCCTTCTCTTCACAGAGATCCTGTCTCGTAGTGGGGAGGTCTGGCTGAACACCTAGTTTATGCATAGGGCATTTTTGAAATTGATTGCATGGTCTGGCTATGAAAGTTCCCACTGCTCTAGGAAGTGAGGAATTGAAGATAAAATTGGCCTAGCTGAAGTTAAGCTGCATTCAGAAGCACCCCTGCCCCTAAAAAGCACTCCCATACTGAAGAATAACTGCACAGAAAGAAAACTCTGACCTCCACGCACCTGTGACAAAAACTGTCCTCATGGAATTGCCCTTGGGAAATGTGGAATGAAATTAAGCCCTGTCATTTTGCTTGGAGATGACCCTCTTTAGCTGTGATTTGTTCTCTGGAGAGTACAATATTTACAGGTAAAGGGGCTTTGGGGAACTCAGAGAAGAACTGCAGGACTGGTTTTGTGTCCACAGACAGCTTTGTGCTTTGGTTTCTGTGGTTATAAAATGACCTGTGAAGTCCAGTTGGGAGACCAGAGAAGTCTGCTCATAGCCCCAGGGGCAGCCACTCTCTTCCCTGCATCAACTCTATAAACACAGTGCTGCAGACCTCCTGCCTCAGATCTGATTGCTTTTTCTCTTTGTTGGCTTAGTTACCACAGGAGCTACCCTTGGCATCAATGGAGCCATGGAGCTGCTTTTCAAAGTCATCAGCCCCTACAGCAAGAGACATGTCAGGACGGTCAGGTAGGCAGTAGCCCCAGGGGAACTCATCTTTCCAGGCCAGTATGAAAGAAATCAAATCTTGGTTCCACTTGAAGAGGCAATGAAACCAGAAATGGATGCACAATTTCCACTCATTTCAAATATCTGCAGGGTTTTTTAAGAGGCAGAAATAGTTCCCTGAGGGACATGTTAATGCTATGATTCATCAGATGATTCATGCTAGTGGCCTTTTATTTCTCGTGTACCCTATACAGCGATGGCAGCTTGATTGAGAGGTATTGTCCTTCGGTTCCCAGTCAGAACTGGCTTTTGAGGAGCATCTACTGGCAGCAGACAAACTGCTCCCACCTACCCCTTAGCAAGAACCTCCCGACACCGCTGGTCCTGGGGCAGGTACAGTGGAGCGGCGGCAGTGCTGCTTCATCCTCCTTTGCAGACAGTTGTGACCAGCTCATGATGATATTTTTGAAGTATGACAGTTCTTGCTACTATGAATCTGGGTCTGTTTTCAACCCCATGCCAAATATTTCAGATAGCTTTTTTCTGAAGACAGCAAGTCCATTTTACATCTCCACCTCAATGCTGAACATCACTCCCCAAGTTGTCCTTTCTGAACACTTTGTCAGGTGCCTTTCAAGGCAAGCTTTGCAATGTGGAAAACGTCCACAGGGGGACATAAAACATTTCTGTTGCTTGCTCATTACAAGAGGAGGAAGAATTTACTGCTGTGAGCTGCGTCCACACAATCACCTTTGCTTAAGCAACACAGAATCTGCCAGGGTGGTCGAACATCGGAACAGGCTGCCCAGGGATGTGGTGGAGTCACCATCCCTGGGGGTGTTCAAAAGATGTGCAGACATGGCATTTGGGGAGGTAGTTTAATGAGCATGGTGCTGTTGGGTTGATGGTTGGATCACAGGACGCTAGGTTTTGGAAGGGACGTACGAGGATCATCGAGTCCAACCCCCCTGCCAGAGCAGGACCGTAGAATTGAGCACAGGTCACACAGGAACACATCCAGATGGGTCTCAAAAGTCTCCAGAGAAAGACACTCCACCACCTCTCTGGGGAGCCTGTTCCAGTGCTCTGTGACCCTCACAGTGAAGAAGTTCCTCCCCATGCTGAGGTAGAACCTCCTGTGCTGTAGTTTTTATCCGTTGCCCCTCGTCCTATCACAGGGTGCAACTGAGCAGAGCCTGTTGGACTTGATGATCTTACAGGTGTTTTCCACCCTTAATGATTTATAAGACATGCAGTGCTTTGTGGAGCACAGAGTCCCTACTTGTTCACACACACCTTAGCTTGGACATAGCAACATTCAGTCAGCTTTGGCTTCTGCACGGACCTGACATGGGAGCAGATCATGGCTGGTGATTGCTGTGGAAGTGGCTTTAGGCTAAGTATGGTGTGTAGGTGGGAAATGGGTGGACAGACGTGGCACAACAGTTTGACCACAGCTTGTTTAGCTGTGCTTAAAGTGGGTGCCAGTCATTGTGGACTGGTAAATAACGTCCACTCTGCTGTAAACATCAAAGGCTGATGCCAGTTCTTGCAGTTACACAACGCATGGCATGGGAAGGAATGCAAAATGATTTCCATCAGCCACAAGTTACGGACTTGCACACTGACTCATGGGACTGTTGGCTAAATGCAGCATCCTTCCAGTTCTCCTAGCATGTCTGGGGCTATAAAAAAACCCCCAGCTCTGAGCAGTTTGCTTTGCTAAATCAGATTCTGAGTGGGCCCAGCAGACACCCAGCTTCCTGCAGGTGCCTCGTTAATGGTAACCAGCTCAATTTTGCCTGCATTTTTGGCTTTCTAGCACAGTGCTAAGTACCTGGAATTGCTTCACGGCTTCAGTTCTCTCTTAGCCAGGGCACCTGTGATTCCTCTACAGGGTCTGTCCAAAAGTATTGTGCTAGGATGCTTCCTATGTAAAGGATTGGAAATAATCCAACTGAGAGAACATCTGCACTAGGATGTTATTCCTAGGATACCTGAGCACCCTCCAAGATTCTCCCTCACGTGATAAGTTCAGTCATTAAAACTCAGAGACTCTGGAGAACTGCTTTCTGCTTGACAGGGGTGCCCAGGGTTATTCAGACACAGAGTTGGTCTTGACTTCTGAGGCAACCAGAAGTGCCTGATGGATACATGCCCTGTGCTTAAGTCAGTAAGCAAATTCCATTCACTTCTCTAGTTTGCTTCCTATGGAAATCTTGGCTGTGATTAGCCTGGTGTTAGTTCTACTGCTGTGATAGCCTTGCTGGACAGGATCTGTGCATGGTGGAAGTTGAGCCTGTAGCTGTTAAGCAGCAGGACTGGCTGCATGAAGGACTTCAATTTTGTGCAAAGCTGCCCTTTTGAAAAATTTTATTTTCCATTCACTTTTTTTCCCTCTGAGTAATGTGGAAATTTTGGCATCTGACACACATTTCCAGCCGAGCTTTTTGCTGAGATTCATTTGGAGATGCAGCTTGCCCTGCTGAGGGTGGTAACGTAGGCTGTGAAGTAGACTAGAATACTCCCTTTTAAGCAGAAAGGGTAAGAAATAGCCTTCAGAGAAACACACTGCTTTTGATTTCAATTATTCCAGATTGTCAGCCTGCCACATTTGTGCTTCTCTTCCTTTTATCTGATGTGCAAGAATTGTTTTGAACTCTTCTGTGAGCTCTTGTTTCCACCTGGGACACGCACACACATCCCCACCAGAAAATGGCAGCACAAAATTTCCCTCCGCAGATTTCAACTTTTATTGCTAATGAGGCATTTTATTTATTGCTAAAAAGCTTGGGTTTATTTTCCCTTTGCAGAAAACATACACATTCATTGTTGTCTACTTGAGCTTCTGCATTGCTAGCTCAGTTTCCTACTATCTTCCCCCCCCCTTTTTTTTTTTTTTTGTTCTCCCTAAAAGATTTGTACTCTTCTTGAAACTTATTTGTCAGCATATAAATGGAGGTTAAAATCTTCATCTTAGCTCACAGAAAAAGGTGATTTGGCTCCCACCTACACCTGGTTTAATGAACAAGAACCATAAATCAGCTGAAGCCTGGTAGCCACTGGGCTGGCCTGCCTAGGGCTCAAAGCTGCTTGTTTCATTTAATAACAAGGAGCAGCTGAGAAGGTCAGTGGCTCGCTGGAGACAGCCTGTTTTACATCAGAAGCAGCACACAAACCTGTTTTGGTTTAAAAATCATTTGCAACCTATTTAAAGGCACCAGTTTCAGTTCAGCAGGGACCGTACTTGCTCGTGGTCTCTGTGGAAATGTTTGCTCTCGCTGGGGAAAGCAGCTTCGAGAGATGGTGACAAGAATGCAGGTCCCCAGGAGTCCAGACTGTAGGGTGAGTTACAGATCTTCATTCCCAGCATTGGTGAATGCCTGGGATAGTGATGGTCTGCAAATCCCAGGCATCTTTCCAGTTCATCAGAAAACAGAGGTGGGTACGTGTGAAAGTGTCCTTCTATGGCTCTGAGCTGTCCCGGTTAAAAATTCAGGGGGTGAATGGGGGAAGAAGCTTCTGGATGAGTTTTTTGAGATGAGTGCAAAGAAGAAAAAGGAATCATGTGCTTTGTCTAGCCCAGTATGTGCTCTTGGTCGTCTGATGCTGCTGTGGCTCTACCGAATTGTGGAGTAGGTTATTTTGGTGTAGTTAGTTGGTCTCCAAAACATCTGCTTCATTTTGGTGATCAGTAGGGAACTTGAAGAGAGCACTGCTCTGTAACCTGCCTATGGAGGAATGTCCTCCCAGCAAGTCGCCAGTCCTCCCTTTGCCTTTGCTCTAGATATCTTCTCTCCTCTTCATAATTATGTGCCACCATGATTTGCCTTGCTGCTGGGAAGGAACAGCTGGCAACTGTGGGGGCTGGGATTATTCTTGTTCTTTGATCAGCTGCCAGGAATGCAGCATTGAAAATGCACCACATCTCTTGTGGGTACACCCGTATTGTCCTGTCTTGTCCTGGGCAGCAGCAGCACCAAGGTCACTTTAAGAATCTGCCCTGAAGAGTGCACTATGAGAGCTATTTATTTAGCCAGCTAAGATGTGGAAACAAGATACATAGTTCTATTTATTTTTCCCAGTGCTAAAGCTCTGGGTTATTTAGAAATAGTCTCCCATGCTCCAATTGACCTTCTCTGGGCGCATGCCAAGTATCTCTGATTCCCCTGGGACTGTGACTCATGGACTTTATTGGCCTTAGTTAGGCATTCAAAGTCTTCAGGTTGCTGGTGCCATAACTGTGGGGAGCTCTCCACGACTACCAATGTCTGAAGGAAAAGCCAGGTGAAAAAAATGTGAAACTCGCTGAGGTTTAGAGCACTCACGAGCTAAGCGCTGTGAAATCCAAGCACGACGGAGGCTCTAGGCTGTCTAGACCATCTCTCATGATGCTGTGCTGCAGAGAGAGTTTTCTGATACCTTTTATAGGGGCAGTTTAAAATAAAGCCAGATGATGTTCTGGTTTTCTCAGTTCTGTTTATGTCAGTGGCTGGGATATCTGACACGAGCATGTGTGGGATGCTCAAATCTTCACTCCATCAACACCTTCTCTAATGCAGCATCCCTGATGTCCCACGCAGTGTGGTGACCCCTGCTCCTTTCACCTTGCACCTTGCTTATTCCTCATATCTTCTATCCCTCTCCTACTTTACATCATCCCTTTCACTACCCTTGCTCATTTTCCCAACCTAACTGTTTTGAGAGATACTTGGGTATGTTGTGGGCAGCTGGATGTGGAACGTGGCGGTGGCAGATGTTTGTTCTCTGGCCAACCAGCAGCTGGGTCTCTTTTGCATGACTCTCTCTCTCCAAGTAGCCAAGCATCAGATATCTTCCCAAGGCTTCTAGCATGTCAGGCCAATGGCTTTGGAGGCTGTTTGTTGTTTGTGGTTACATGCTGTGCAAGCCTCCTCTAGGACTCCTCAGGTTAGATAATTTGCCCAGGGAGGTGGTGGAAGCCTCATCCCTGGAAGTTTTTAAGGCCAGGCTGGATGTGGCTCTGAGCAACCTGGTGTAGTGTGAGGTGTCCCTGCCCATGGCAGGGGGTTGGAACTGGGTGATCCTTGAGGTCCCTTCCCACCCTAACAATTCTATAATCTCCTCAAGGTAGATCATCAAAGTGACTTAAACCAGCAAACTAGAACTGCTGATTCTTTCAGGTGGGGAGGATCTGTGTTTTGGAGAATGGCAAAAGATGGTGTGACTTGTGTCTGAGTCCTTCCTTCAGTCAAATTGCTTTTTTTCTGTTGGTAGGTGTTGGCAGGCAGTCTGACTTCTGCAGTTTGACTGAAATCAATTTAGAGAGTCTTTCCAAATGTCTTTGTTTCTCAAAGCTCTTTGTGAGTACATCTATTTACCAGACAGAGCAGAGCTGCCTAATGGGAAGTGTCTGCATAAACCTCATGCAAGAGATTGCATCAAGAATGAATATGTGTCAGAATTAAGCTGTTTCTGTGAATATTCACAAAACTTGGCTGTCTTCATTGGGCTGTTCCAGGAAAGTTTGACTACTTAATTAAAAGTGGAAAGTGAATAAAAGAGGTCTGGGAACAGTGCCAAATTAATTCCCTAGAAAATGTGATATGCAGAAATTATCTGCCTTTGCCATGTCCAGCATTGCCCACTTCTGACACTTGATCACCAGTCTTCTTATGTTTGGTGCTTGCTGAATGGCCCCAGCTCTTCAAACACTTGTCAAGTAATCCCCTTTTCCATTAAAGGGAGGAAATCCTCTCGTGTAACTCTCTCCCATCTGGGGTGGATATCTGGATTCTTCACATGCTAACAGAAAGAGAGGCAAGTTCACTTGTATCAAATGTCTGCTTCTAGAAGCTTGAGGTTGCTTGAGAGTGGTGTGTGTTTTTTTTTCTCTCTGCTGAGTAGAGGACGAGTCTGGAGTGGGTGAGTTGAAAGTAGCCTGATGGGCATTTAAGATTGGGTCAGGGAGGTGACTGTTGAGAGAGATTTGGATAAATGCAGTTCTCTCCAGCAAGTGCCAGGGCTCAAAATCCAGGAGTAAATGGCACGTTGTCTACCACACATTTCTGTCTTGTCTTTGGTGATGTGAGCTCAGGGGTGATTTGAGATGGAGAGTGACTTCTGAATCTGAAACGTGCAAGAACAACAGCGACACTGTTGCTATGGTCGGGAAGCGATTCCTGTATCACATACTTCTGTCACAGTGTAAGCCGAGGAAGATACTTTACTGGACTACTGAAAGCAGAACTCATGCAAGTGAAGAAAGGAATGTCCAGGTGATCAAGAGAGCACATCCAAAGAGAGAAGTCCAAATCTGAAGGGTCTGCATTAGGCATTGTGATGACTTGACCAAAGAGAATAAGAAAGCCCTGGAAACAGTGGTAGTATAAGTTAAGAGGCTGCATATAGCTTAGAACTAAACTTAGGACATAGGAATATTTATTACTTTTATTTTCTATAAAACCTGTTTTGTTTGCCCACAGCTGAGATGGTTTCCTCATCTTGGAACTGGTGCTTTTGAGGCCAGATAAAATGTGAGTGTTGAGCCTGTGGTGTTGAAAAGTGACCGAGCTACCGTATCAACAAATGCTTGGGAAAGTAATCTCCTGTGACCTTAACAACAGAAGAAACCAAACAGCAGTAGGCTGTCTCTCTTTCAGACTAAGGGGAGATGTGTTGCAAGGGTGACCTGAATGCTGGAATTATCTCTTCTGTTAAGAAGGATGGAGAGATGTGTGGAAGAGATCCAACTGCAAAGCCATCTAGGACCCAGTGCAGGCAGTTAGTTTCCCTAGCTTTTAATCCTGGGTAACTTCTTGCTGGTAGGCCACCATAAATATTTGTTGCCGTTCCATCTCTTGGATAGTCCTAAATTTTCAGCTGCCCTCTGTTTAAGCAGAAGAATGTGTTGCACAGCCTTAGCCACCACCAACATGGTGATTAGTTTCTCTGCAAGTTGATATTGGTAGCTGCTGTGACTGGCTCTGAGGAATGCTCTACGTACAGCTTTATCCCTTTGTTCATTTGGCAGTGGGTCCTGATAGGAGATCAAAAGCAAATCATCCTTAATTCCTCTTGCTAGTCTGTGTATTGCCATTAATTGTGTTGAGCAGTTTTGGATCTTTAATTGGAAAGCCATACATGATTCTATTGGAATGTGGTCAGAACTCATCAATGCTCGGTGCCTGCTTGTTCTCAAATTGCTGTTTGGTTCATTTGATCTCTGCAGAAAATTCACAGGAGGGGCTGAAATATTTCTTCTGAGCTATGTCATGACTAAATGACATGCTTCCCATCTGGCCTTGATCTGCATGGGATTTGCCCAGAATTCCTGCTAAATAAAACTGATTAATAATCTTCTGAATGAGATGATGCCAAGCTGGAGCAGAGGAGGTTCCATGTGAACATAAGGAAGAACTTTTTGATTGTGAGGGGTGACTGAGCCCTGGAGCAGGCTGCCCAGAGAGCTCGTGGAGTTTCCTTCACTGGGAACATTCAAAACCCACCTGGATGTGCTCCTGTCTGGCATGCTCCAGGTGGCCCTGCTCTAGCAGGGGGTTGAACTGGATGATCTTTTGAGGTCCCTTCCAACCCCTGTGATTCTGTGAAAAGGGGGAAAGGGTTGTCTTTAAAATTCCTGTTCATACCAAATGTCTTTCCAATTTGACTAAACCAGCAGATAACAGGGGGCAGAGATGGGTGCATCACTGAGATAAGTAAATAAACCCTAGTGTTCAAACTTCATGCAATGAGCCATTGTAACAGCAGACATTATCTTGGAGCCAAAGGTGTCCCAGTTTTATGCAGTTCCTTCTTTTCTGTTCTGTTCTTTTTTTTTTTCTCCTGGTCTGTGTGGTTTCTGTCAAAGAACAGCCCTGTTGTAATATTAATAATAAGTTCTAAGAAAAAAATAATCAAATCTCTCTCATTTTATACTGCTGGTTTCTCAGTGCTGCTTTGCAGAGCAAACAGAGCTGCCTTGCAGAGCTGCTGCTCCGGTGGCATTGTACCGTTAATAGCAGCAGATGAGAGGAATTGAAAAATTAAGAGAGAGGTAGAGGCAAGGGGGAAAGAGATGCTTTCAGACGAGACTTTCAAATAGATGAAGAATTGATGAGGCAGAGAAGAGCCCCCACACACGGGCGCACCAAGGTTGCTCCAGATGGCTGGGCAAACATGATGCAGCCAGAGACCCTGGCGCCATCTCTTGGTAGCCTCTGGTATGGCAAGATTGAGCGCAGGCTCTTTGGGGCGTCAAAAACCTGGGCAAAGAGCACTACAGAAAGCAAAATCCATTTTCAGCTGTAACTCGATGTGTCATGGGAAGGGAGGAACTGGTCTGTAAATGGATTCACTTAGTGAGGCTTATTTTCAAAGAGAGATTTGCTTTTTTGTCCCCCTTTCTTTTTAGGTTTAGCTTATGTTTCACATCCACTTCAGGTAGAAGTAAGAGTTTGGAAAAGAAGTGATGTTTTCAGCTGAAGGCCTTCCTTTGCTTGTGCATCACTTCTTCTCTCTAAGTGAGCTCGTGGGGTTATATTTGGAAGGATGGAATGAGGGCAAGCTGCTGCTGTTTTCAAGCTCTTGACTTTTTGCACCCAGTGGCTATGGCAGATGCGGTTCATGGCTGACCTCACATGATGGCTTTGGGTCTGTCTCTACTGCAGGCAACTCTGTGCTTGTTGGGTGGGAGATTGTCTCTGTCCTAGCTTTAATTTACCTCATTCTACTAACAACTGCTAAGGCTTGCAGCAGGGCCTCTGGTGAAGGCTACCCAAGCTTCTTAGGACATATTATCCAGCCTGGGAATATTATTCATGTTGCCATTTCTGTCTCACTGTTGGTCTTTGTGCTAACTAGATTCAAGCTACCACTTGGGTGCCTCATTCCATTGCAGTCACATTGCTGCTTAGAAGCTCTCTCTGGTGTGTATCTCTCATAGCTGGAGAAATCACTGTCACTCTCATCCAGATGGGAGGTGGGACTTGATTTCATACATCAGTTACATCTCAGACTGCTTCCAGAGCTGACTGAATTGTTAATGTTAACAATGCTTCCTTGTAGCTGAGTGCGATAGTCCTACAGCATAGGTCAAGGCTGGTGTGGACTGGTTCTGTTAAGCATTGTGTGAATGGCACAGAAGGAACAGAGTGGAATAAAATCAAGATTTTTGAAGGAAAAATGAAACAAACAAGCCCAAACAGAGCTGGGAGGATTGTGAAATATTTTGCAATCTAGGAAGAAATGAAGGGCTTGGGATGCCTTCTGGAAGTGGACAGGTGGTCTGAGAGATGTGGAGTAGGCAAGCTGCTCCTGGAGGAAGCAGTGGTGGAAGGGGAATAAAAGCAAAGAAGGCAAAAAAACCTAAGGATAGAAAATATCTCTCGTGTCTCAAGTGCTAATTTGAGGCTGTGTTGCTGTGGGCAAGCCACTTGATCAGACTTCTCATATGCTCAGCGTGTTCACTTACAACCATACTTTTCTAATGCCTTTGTAAAGGTAGTGAAGGGGACAGTCAGTTGTCTGAAGCATTCAGTGAGGACAGGGAGGGGAGACAAAACCTGCTTGAGCAGGATGCAATAGAAGTGGGCTGTGGAGTGACTGCAGAGCTGGCAGCATGAGGAGAGGGTTGCCCAGTGTGGTTTTGTGACCTTGTAAATATGTTTGAGGTGGACATGAAGGGCTAAGGCTGTCAGAAATTATTAGCCAGAAAGCACTGGGAGACTGGGACTGGAGGGAAGTGATCTCTAAGGAAAAAGTGAGTTTACTCCTAGAGGTGGTGAACAGGTGCCCACCCAACCCTGTTTGCTTCCATTTGCCCGTGTCAAGGATACAAATAATCCCTTCTGAGAAGTCAGTGATTTAGGTAATGACAAGAATCTGTGAGAGAGGCCAGAAAGTGAGGAGGTGAAGCTGAGGGCACTCACTTGTGTGGCAGCGCATATGAGAGCCCAGGAATTTCCTCTGCTTTGCCTTTCACTTGATTTATTGCCATGCCTCCTCCCACACCCAAGCCTCTTATCCTTATGAAGGGGGTAGAAAGTAGCTGTCAAATTCTCCCCACAAAAGCTTTCAGTCCAAAGGTAGGTAAGGAAACATGACGGCAAGCAAGCTTGGGTGCGGAGCTTCTACAGCAGCAGTTGTGGAAAATGCTGGCTCCAAGCAGGTGCTGTCCACGAGGAAAACAACCATAAGAGTTTCCTGGGGTTGCTGTGGCTTTTTTCCAGCTCCACCAGTGCTGGCAGGTGAAGTGTAAGCCAGTCTCTAGAACTATCAGTGGTTTTAAAGCACAGCAGAGATTAGACCTGCCCTGAGCAGAGTTATATCACACAGTGTCAAAGCCCTTAGCAACAGCCTTTCTACACCAGGATTCCCTGTTCTGATAGCCCTGCTGGAGCCGCACCAGCTGCAGCAGCAGCAGGGGAGCTTGGTTTAGCAATACAGAAGCAACACAGCTAACTCATTTCCAGTGGGCAGGAGGGAGAGAGAGAGAGATCCAAAATCTTCATGGCCTTTCAGGCTCTTTTGGATAGTTATCAAACACTGATTATAGAGAATAAAGGAGAAATCATAAATACCAGAGTATTTAGCAAGCACAGGTGGGATGACTTTGTTTTAGGGTGAGAAGGTTTTGTAATAGCAGTGCTACAGATGCAGTGCAGATCGCTGGCTTGCTACCACTGGCAGGGCTCTTCTTGGCCTCTTTATCTGCAGGACAACACTTGGAATGGCAGCAATGCCAATGAAATCTGTAAATAAACCTGGAGCTGAGCTGCTCTGGGATGTGTTCAGAGGCAGGGCTTGGAACACGGAGAGGAAAACCTGAAAACTTGAGGAAGTGGCTGGTGAGGAAGAACAGGGCTGCTGACTCCGAATATGGCTGCAGCTCTGGGGTTGGGAGTGGAAACTCTCCCTGAAGTGTAACCCTTGAGAAAGGTCATGGCTCAGAGACCAAGTTTTGACTGTCAGCCTGCTGCAGAACAGACAAGAGAAAAATCGTCTCTCATCTGTGGCACATCTAGTCCACGTGTTTCTTTCCTCTGCTGTTTTAACTGCATGTAACTGGGGCCTTTTGGGGACCAGAGGAGAGGCATTGCTGTGGCCCCACCGCTCGCACTCTCTGCCCAAAAGCTTCGTTTCCTACTTGTTTTCCATTGTCATTTGAAACCACACTTCAATATTTGTGTGTGTTTTATCCAGCTTGCACCATCTTCCAGATTTTTCTGCGCAGGGAAAAGAAAAAACAAACAGCAAGGGCACATGGCAGAACCATCCTGCTAATGATCATAAGTTTTTACTGTGCTCTTTAATTATTTATCCTCATCGCTTCAGTCTTATATTTACAGCTCAAGTTTTACCAGCCTTGGCTTTGATATGGTCTGTTTCCAAATGCCACAGTTTGGCTTGATTTTATCAGATGGAAATTTTCCAGTGAAAGGAGAGAGAGTGGGGGGAAAAATGTGCTAAGCTTTATTACTTGGGCTTCTGCTTCACAAAGCCCTTGCAGTTATGCCAGTGTGGCATTGCAGCTTTCAAACAGCAGATATCAGGAGAATTTGAGTGTTTGCTGCGTTTTGGCTTGTTACAGGCTATCCCTTCCTTCTAAATCCTCTAGCTAAATGTTGTGAAGGTCAGGCACCAGTGCTAGTGTGTGACCAGATCAGGCACTGGTGCTAGGATGTGACCAGATTATTGCTTAATAAGGAATTACAGATGAGTAACTGAAAGAGATCATTAGCTCATGGGTGGCTGGATCAGCTGCACCAGCCAGGTGCTGGCTTTCAACCAGTCTTGCAGGCTTGGTGGTGCAGTGACCTGTGTTGCACTGAGAATTCATATGTATGCTGCCTGCTCTCTCAAACCCCCTTGCTTGTGGATGCTGGGATGAAATGTGAGGCTGTGCTTCGGCTGCCCCTGGCTGTCCCGCTCATCCTCTCTCACTTTTAATGCATCCTGCTTGTTGAATCTCCATCACCAGCTGGGCCAAGTGCTGTGTGGAAGGCAGCATGGGTGGTCTACCAGAGAATACTTTCTCCAAGTATTGGGCCTAGTGCTAGGGTGCTTGGTTGCATGGTTTAGTTGATTAGGTGGGTTGGATAATAGGTTGGATGTGATGATCTTGAAGGTCTCTTCCAACCTGGTTTATTTTATTCTAAACAAAACATGCTTCTCTTTCTTTCTTAGGACCCCTACCTATGCCATCTTATGTAGCCTGTTGTTGTTCTTTGAAATGCTAAGTAATGTGGTACTGTGGTGGCAGAACCTCACTTCTGACCTGTAGGTTGTAGCCTGTAGGTTGCCTTCCCTGCTGCAAGACGTCCAACTTCTGTGCTGCCTGAGGTGCAGAGGTGAGGCACCGGGCAAGGACAAATTCACAGTAGGTGTTGGAGTGGTGGTGCATCTACTGCTGTTTGAGCCTGTGACCTTTGTGGTGGTGGCTCAACCTCCTTGCACAGCCACCTTCTGCAGAAGGTGTGTCCTCATTTGCAACATCTCTCCTATTTAGTTTGAACCTGACCACATGTCCTCAGGTGACTTCTGCCTTTCCTTGGAGATTTTCTGTGCAGAAAGTTGCTGCAGGGCAGTGTGAAATCTGTTCCCTTTCTACACCTTGGCTCTTTATCCTGCAAAGATGTATCTCTGAGTTCAATGCACAACACTGCACTATCCCCATTTCCCTCTCCCACCTCTCAAGTGAGACAAACCACCGAATGGCAGAGGGAGGTGAGCAGCAGGGTGGCCTTTGCTCTGCTGACCCTTTATTGAGAATCCCAGGCATGTTAATAAGCTTTCCTCCCTGCTCTGCAATTGCAACATCTATTTTCTCAGAAGCTTTGTGCTTGGTGTACTTGCCTGTTGCAAAACCAGACAGTATTTTGTTTCTGGCTTAATTCTACAGGTGTCTTTCAGCCCTCTGTTTCAACAGCACACAGTGGTTAAATCTGACGTTCCTTTTGCATGCACTCTGGAAAACTGCTTATGAACTGGATGTTGGTGTGGACAGAAGGGACTTAGGTCAGTGGCAACTGAGTTCTCTGAAATCATGTCCAGATTTTGAGCTATTCAGATGTGTGATGATGAAAAGGAGTGTAACCACAACAGCAAGACTCACAGCAGGTTAAAGGCTTCACTGCTGCAGTTAAAAGGTAATTCTGAACTTGGTCTATACAAAGCAGCTGCAAAAGAATTGAGTGCTAGCTGTGTGTTTAGACACCAAAGAATGCCTTTTAAATGCAGGTCAAGATATATAATGTGAAGCTGCAGGAGAATGTTATTTTGTTTCTCAAGAGTGTTTGTGCATTGTTCTCCATTTGAGCCTGATTTAATAGCACCAATTAAGCTCAGTGATGTATACACCGTGGCTTGCAAACAAACATTCCTGTATTTCCACTCTTGTTTGTGTTTGGCAGCATCAGTTAGGAGCACTGTACTGTAAAGTGTCCAATTCACGATAAATTCAGTGCTGAAGGCCAAATTATCTGTGTGAGGGAACAGAGTCATGGAAAGAGATAAAAAATGGGGGTGGCTGGAAAACAGGAGAAAATTGGTGACAGCTTCTGCATGTGTTCTCCTATAAATGTTGTTGGAATTCACAGGATGTTAGGGGTTGGAAGGGACCTCTGGAGATCATCAAATCCACCCCCCTGCCAGAGCAGGGCCATAGAATATAGTGCAGGTCGCACAGGAATGCATCCAGATGGGTCTTGGTAAAGTCTCCAGGGAAGGAGACAACCCCTCTGGGAGCCTGGTCCAGTGCCCCACGACCCTCAGAGTGAAGAAGTTCCTCATGTTGAGGTGGAACCTCCTGTGCTGTAGTTTATATCCATTGCCCCTTGTCCTATCATGGGATGCAAGTGAGCAGAGCCTGTCCCCTCCCTCCTGACACCCAGCCCCCAGGTGTTTATAAACACTTATTAAATCCCCTCTCAGTCTTCCCTTCTCCAGAATAAACAGCCCCAGGGCTCTCAACCTCTCCTCATAGGGCAGTGCTCTAGACCCTTCATCATCCTGGTAGCTCACTGTTGGATTCTCTTGAGCAGATCCCTGTCCCCCTTGAACCGGGGAGTCCAGAACTGGATGCAATATTCCAGGTGTGGCCTCAACAGGGCAGAATAGGGGGGGGGGAGAACCTCCCTTGATCTGCTGGACACAATCCTCTTAGTGCACCCCAGGATCCCATTGGTCTTCTTGACCACGAGGGCACATTGCTGTCCCATGGATAACTTGTTATCCACCGGGACTCCCAGGTCCTTCTCCACAGGGCTGCTCTCTAGCAGATCACCTCTTGTGTGTGAGCTTTTCAGGCAGCTCTAACTGACCACCCTCCTTTGGAAAACAGAAACCACCTAATCTGTGTCATAGCTAGGGGAGTGATGCTTTACCTACTTGGGGAGAGCAGGGGATTGATAAATGAGAAGTGTTACATGCAAGAAGATTATTTGGCATCATTACCTTTCTCCACTTTCTCCCTAATGCAAATGTGATGCTATGTGCTGTCTGCTGCAGCTGATGTGTGAACAGCGACCCTCATGTTCAAAGCATGGCCTCAGGCAGGCAGACTGCAACTGGACACTTGCAAAAGGCAGAACTTAGTAGGGCTATAGGGTTGTGTTAGGACATTATTGTCAGTTCAGAGCCACCTAGGCTCTTGTCATGGAGCACAGAGAGTGATTCCAGTAGCTGTGCTTGGGGAGAAACAGCTTCTTGCTCTGGCATAGTCAAAAAAAATCTGCAAGCCAGCAATCTTCCCTTGGGGTTTTAGGCTTTAAGTTTCCTTCAGCTGGACTTTATGGATGTGCTTCATCTGAATAGGGCCAGAGGGGAAAGTGAAGTGCCATATAAACTCACCCTGATGGATCTATTTCAAAAGCTCGGTGATATGGGAACGGTGCCATTAGATTAAAAAGAACAAACACCATCTTTCCTCTTGCATTCACTATCAGTCTTTCCTTCTTTCCTTTTGAAGCATCTCACTTGCTCCAAGAAGAGGCTGTCACACAAATCAGCCTTGCTTTTTGGTAGGGATCAAGGAAGGTGGCACTTCCTCAGTCCTTCAGCTTCACAGTTCATGTTAAGGCTCTTAAACTGTACACATCTTTAAAAATTAGTTTCCCTGAAAGACAACTTTTTGTTTTGTTTTAAAAAGGCCAAATAATCAAAGTCCCCAAGCAAATCAAACCTCAACCTGCTAAGCAGTGAAACTTCAGGAATGGCTGAAATGAGAACTCCAATTTCCCCTCCAGTGCAGCATCCCAGTTGCATGCTGTAAAGGTTTCATTTCAAACACTGCTGCTTTAAGCTCAAGAGCACCTTTCATTACAAAGTGCTTTTTAAAGATGATGTACCCTGAGATTACTGCTGCCTTAGAGATGGTTTGTGCTAACCAGTAGCCAGGGAGAACTACAGCTCTTACCTTGATTACTTTGAAACCAGCCTTCCTTTTGTGCTCTCAAATAGCTCTGGGCACAAGCAGTGACACGTTGGATACCTCAGTGCCTGGGCTATCAGCAGCACAAGCTGCCCTTGGGTATCTCAGTGCCAGAAATTGATAGTATCCATAAAATAAAAGTTTTGCAGTTGTTTGTAAGCAATATACTGTGAGTGCAGCCTCATTTTCTGGTGGCATGAAGTTCTGGATCCCCCCAAGCTCTACCTTCTCTTTTATAGTTCACCAATTGGGAGGTGATTGTCCCCTTATACTCAGCTTTGGTGAGGCCACATCTTGAGTATTGTGTCCAGTTTGGGGCACCTCAATAGAGGAGAGATGTGAAGGTGCTGGGGCCAGGGCAGAGGAGGGCAAGGAAATTGAAGAGTGACTGAAGGAGCTAGGGCTGGTTAGTATGAAAAGAGGAGGCTGAGGACAGACCTCATTGCTCTCTACAATTACCTGAAAGGGCATTTTAGAGAGCTTGGTGCTGGTCTTTTCTCACGGGTAATTAGTGATAGAACACGAGGGAATGGCCTCAAGCTGTGACTGGGTAGGTTTAGAGTGCAGTACAGGAAAAAGGTTTTCATGGCAAGAGCGGTCAGGCATTGGAATGTGCTGCCCAGGGAGGTGGTCGAGTCACCAACCCTGGATGTGTTTAAGGGTGCTTTGGCTGTGGTGCTTAGGGACATGGTTTAGGGGTCAACCTTGTAAATTAGGGTTCTGGGTTGGACTTGGTGATCCTGAGGGTCTCTTCCAAACTGAATGGTTCTGTGATTCTGTGAACTGGCACTCCCCAGTGGGAAAGCCCCTGCAGCTCCACTTCTCGTTGTGAGGACAGCAGTCATGTTTGCCCTGCTGAGATTTGAGCTTAGGGCTCTTGGGTATGTCACCAAGCAGTGCACTTTGCCTTCATCATGCTGCAGGCAGGGTTCCATCAGATATGTGGATTTTGTCCCTGTCCCTGCTTTATGAGCAGCATTCAGCAATGCTCGAGGCAGAACAACCCAGAAGCAAACAGAAGGGGGCTGAGTCTCCCCTGTGCGCTGAGTGCCTACCTTGCTACGAGCAGGATGTACCTGGCAGTCCCTGTGGTCTCCAGAGGAAAAGCTGCTGGGGGTGATGAACTTGATTGCTACAACTGAACTGACAGCTAAGGAGTAAGCCAACAGACCACTGCATTCTTTCTTTCTAGAAACTGAACTGGGATTGGAAGACAGCTGTCTGGGGAAAGGAGAAGGATTTAACCTCACTCATTGACATGCTTGAACTTTGTACAAGGTGTTTGGTAGGGCTGTGCTGGGGCTTGTTAGCAGATGTGGCCTCTGAGGATCCTCACCACTCATCTTAATTAATCAAGGATAGCATGAGGCTCCTTTCTCAGTCCTACTGTCTGTGTCCCTTGGGTGGGAGAGCTGGATTCTCACACTGTCAGTGTGAAGCTGCCTGGGTGATGAATCTGTTAAGAATCCTCTTCCAGCCCCTTCAGCTTGATGTGAATGACAAGCTGTCACAGCCTGCCTCGGCCATACTGGTGACATCTGACCCTGGAGAGGGAGCTGACAGGAATGGGAAGTCTTCTGAGGTATGGCTTCTGCCTGAGGAAGCAGTGCCAGCTCTCTACCATGCTGTAAGAAATGCCTGGGCATTTTTTTTTTGGTGAGGATTTAAGTGCATTTTGTGTATCTTGTGCCTCTTTGTTACTACTTTTGAGCTAATTTAATTTAGAGCTGCAAAGAATAGGTTGAATTTTTAGGACACAGCTGTCTCTCCTTCTGTACTTGTACACGAGAGAGCAGGATACTTGTAAGGATGCCTGGAGGATAACCCTGGAGTGACTTTTCTTTCTGGGAGGCAGAGATGAAAGAGGCTGGGAGGCTAAACCTTTGCATTGATTGTAACCTAACAGGCTCCAGGGCAAGCAGGGACGTTTGGAAGATGCTTACAGTGAAAGCTTTGAGTTGAACCTGGGAACTGAGATATGCTTATTATATCAGTCAGAAGAGCAAGAGAGGACCTCACACTGGGATTTCTGCATCACAGCTACAACTTCCCTACAAGTAGCAACATGTCCTCTGGAGAACATATTGACTTCAGCTCATCAAAATGGAAGACAGGGGAAAATTTTTTGCTCCTGGGTCTGTTTTAGAGTTAAACCCCAGGGAATCATTACTCATTTTGCTGGCATTGACCCCCCCGAACCCCCCACCTTTTTTAGAGCTAATAGTGACATAAATCTTTAAATATGGGAAATACTGCTCATTAATTCTAGTCAGTGAAATTAATGGAGTCACAGAGAATAGGTTCCATAGGTGATGCTGATTGTATTGAAGACTGGGGGGGGTTTCCATGGATGGGGGGGTGGGGGGGTGAAGTCAGACTGGTAACTGCAATTGAAGTAATGAGTGGAAAAGTGTGTGATTTGTATCTCTTAATTCCCTTTCTTTCATCAGTTATGTTGATAAAGATGTGCAGGGTAGTGTCAGGAGGATGGAGCCAGACTCTGCTTAGTGACGTCTAATGACAGGAACAGGACAAGGTGCGATGGGGGCAAGCTGGAGCAGAGGAGGGGCCACAGGAACAGAAGGGAAAACTTTGTCACTTGGAGTAGGCTGCCCAGGGAGGTTGTGGAGTCTTTTTCTCTGGAGACTTTCAAAACCCACCTGGATGTGTTCCTGTGTGGCCTGCCCTAGAGGATGCTGCTCTGGCAGGAGGGTTGGACTGGGTGATCTTTCAAGGTCCCTCCCAACCCCTAGCATTCTGTGATTCTGTGATGACATGGAAAGCACTTCTGTGCTCAACAGGTGGATCTCCAAACCACCTGTTGGCAGGGCATGGAATGTGGCAGACTGAGCAGACTCTGCCTTTAGCCTGAGTTTTAATGCCTAGCTAGCAGTCTGGAATTAAAGGGGACATGATGATGAGTGTTCTCATGTAACTCCTAGACCAGCAGTGCTATGAAAATGCCAGCAGCCTAAGCAGCTTTTACCCACCCATATTTCTAAGACCTGTGAAGCTTCTGGTTTTAAGCATTTAAAAGAAATTGCTGTGCAAGTGCCTGCATGTGTAAGATCTGTATTTCTGGGCCACGAGGGAAATGGCTATTCCAGGCATCTGTTTTGGATGAGCTCTGCCTTCTGGTAGGATTTCTAAAGCACCTATTGCTCTGGTGTATACATGCTGTCTCTAAATGTCTCTCAGTTGTCAGATGTGAAGTTGTCTGTTGAATGAGATGCTCTGTAAATGCTTAAACTGCAGTAGTTAAATACAGGTCCCAGGGGTCGGAGGCAAAATGCAGGCAGACAATATGTACATTCAAGGGCACTTAATTCCTCTCAGAGACAGGGGCTGTGGGAGCTTAGGAGCTTTAAGGCCATAAGCTCCAATAACGGGGACCCTGACTTGAGGGTTCAAGGTGTGCTAGATGCTGTCCAAATATATATTGCATGGTCCCTGCCCTGCACTGCCTGTGGTATAAATAAACATGACAGCAACAAGGCAGAGCACTGAGATGTGGCAGGGTGAAGGGCAAAAGGAGGCAGCATGGGCTGAAGCAATGGGGGTTGCCAGGCAGGGCCAGAACCTTTTCTTGCATGTCTATGAAAATAGTGCTTTACATCTTCATTATCCAGGTGTGATTGTCTCTTGGCATTAGATCAGCCATCAAGCTGAAGTATTTAATGAAGCACTAAGTTATTAGCTTTCAATCAATAGCTTGAGGAGGATGTTTTGTGTTTGTGCCTTTCACATGCTCAATCTCACAGGGGGAAGGAAAACTGGTTGAAATATTTGGGGAGGGCTGATTGTTTTTTTTAGATCACTTATTGGCTCAGCTGTTGGCTTCTCTGCCGTTCCCAGTCCCTGGTTCCAAGCTAGTCCCCAATGTCAATGTGACCGAGTCTTATCTTTCATGTAGTCCACCTTGCATCTCTGCTTTAGTCAGGTGCTTCAGAAGTTTGCTTGTGGTTTTTGTTTATTGGTGGTGGTTTGGTTTGCTTTTCTGAATTACTGGATTTGAACAGAAATAGAATAGAAGAAACCAGGTTGGAAGAGGCCTTCAAGATCATCGCACCCAGCCTATCATCCATCACCTTCTAATCAACTAAACCATGCAACCAAGCACCCTATCAAGTCCCCTCCTAAACACCTCCAATGATGGTGACTCCACCACCTCCCTGGGAAGTACATTCTAATGGGCAATCACTCTCTCTCTGTAGAATTTCTTCCTAACATCCAGCCTAAACCTCCCCTGGTGCAGCCTGAGACTGTGTCCTCTTGTTCTGGTGCTGGCTGCTTGGGAGAAGAGACCAACCTCCACCTGTCCACAACCTCCTTCACGTAGCTGTAGAGAGCTATAAGGTCTCCCCTGAGCCTCCTCTTCTCCAGGCTAAGCAACCCTAGCTCCCTCAGCCTCTCCTCTTAGGGCTTGTGTTCCAAGCCCCTCACCACATACATGATCTAATTTATTTATCAAATAAATTCTCTAGTCAAAGGACAGACAGAGAGGCACAGCATTGTCCATCACACTGCCCAGCACTAAAACCTGGGAGGTGAGATTAGAGTAGAGAAGAAAGCCTGAGAGATCCTGACACTTGGTCCCCTCTGTCTGTGATGGTTTCCTGCTAACACTGTCCAAGTAGCTTAGATGTCAATGTGTGGTCTAGGTCTAGGACTTCTTTGTCTATGATTTTTTAGCAGCCCAGTTTTGGTGGCTAATCCAATTGTGCTTTGGCTTGGGAAGCAGAGTTTTTCTTTGTTGCTGCTCCTGGTTCCTAAGCACAGGATCTGGAAGCTGCATTTGTCTGTCTGCTAGTTGTACTCCTGCCCTGTTATCCAAGCTGCTGACTTGGAAACACTTCAAAGATTTCCATCCTGCAGAGTGGCTCTCTCAACTGCTGCTATAGTACTACAGGGAGTGTTGAATGTGTTCTGATTACGGAGGAGCATTTAAGATAGGACAACTTATACATTAATTATTTAAAAACCCCAAACACAACATAAATGAGCCTCCTTTGAGATAAACCAGGACTGAAAAAAAACCCACCTAAGATTTTACTCATGGATTACCATGAGGAACAGAAAAAAAAATCAGAGGAAGGACAGACTTAGCAGGTTTTAAAATGGTATCTTCCCCTCTCCCCCTTTCCTTCTTGAGACAAGTGCAGAGTTCCACACTGGGCACCCTGTCAAATCCTCTGGTCTAACATATGGATCATCAAGTCATCCTTCTTGTGCTCTTCTATTCTTCTTCCTCTTCTCATCTTCCCCCACTCCCTTATCCATGCTCCCATGCACAATTTATTTCTTTTTGTCTCTCATCTTATCCCAGGTTTGCTCATCTTGTTGTATCTTCTAATGCCAAAACAGATGCTGTTGCTGTGTCATGTGGTGTTGAGTCGCTGATGCTATCGCAAACACCACTTCTTGGCTTGCTGTAAGCCTGCTGCTGCACCCATCAGCTTGCTTCTGTGTCCACTGCAGGTCCATCCTGCATTCTCTTCTGTGCCTACTGATTTGCTCCAGAGGGTGTTTTGTGCAACTGAATTTGTTCAACATCAAAGGGAGGGAATATTCTGGGGATGCTTTGGACAGCTGACTTGAAGTGTAAATTGCGGTGCTGATTTCAAGTCCAAAGTTAAAACAAGTGCAGGTAGACAACTACAAAGTGTAGGTGTGAACTCCATTCCCATGGACACTATGAGTTTGCATACATTCAGAAGTGCCCAGGAAGCATTTTTAGCTCAGAGCTGATTTTTGCTTCCTGAAGGCACCATTGCAAGCTTAGGAAATCTCTGGACTGCAGATTGCTGGAGTCTGTTCTGGAATCTCTAGCACCATGTACCTGCTGTGGTCTGACAGAGTTCTTTTGGCCACTGCTGGCCACAGGGTACTAGAGTAGCTGGATTTTTAAGCTTGTGAAGCTACTCTTTTCTGGCCTGGCTAACCGACTTTGCATTTAGAATACCTGCTTCTCATTTCCCTTTTTATCAGTGATTAAAATGTAGTGACATAGGACCACAGCCATTCCTACTTCACTTTTTCCCAGACCCTTTCCTCTTTGGCAACTGAGCTTAACAGCCCCATTTACAGGCAATTCAAGCTCCCTTTTCAAAGTGGTTAGGCTGTTCAACCCATTGCTGCCAAGAGGATGTTTCAGAGCTTTTTTTTTCCCCCCAGTGCTTAAAACCTCTCCTTTAATTTCCAATTTAAACTTATTCATGGCCATTTGACTGTTTGTTTGTCCTTGTGGCAACTTTTGTTCCTGTAGTCCAAGTAGCTTTCTGCCTTCCTCTGTGTTCAATTCTCCCCCAGCCAGTGTGTCTATAGGAAAAAAAAAACCCAAGGCACTTCTCAAGCATTTTGCCAAAGTGACAAGAATGATCTTTGAGACTTCTAATAAATTCCCTTTACCATGCATGGTTCCTTCTGAGTACTGCACAAGCCATTCAGGTGAAGCCTTGTATGAAAGCATTCATGCTTTCCCTTCTCTGCTGGTAGTGGCTTTTCTGAGGCCTGATCTGTGCTTTTCATGGTTGCCACCCTGTGGGTCATGCTTGTCCTCATCCTCTAATGGGCTTGTCTATCCAGAGTGTCCTTCTACTCATTTCCAAATGATGAGCCCCTGCTCAAAACAGCAATCCTTGTTAAACCCTTAATGTGTAACCTTGCACTTTGACTATTACATTTCATTGCACTTCTGTTGCTTTAGAACCCGAGAATATCCTCTTGCTCCTGAAAGATATTCTGAACTCCCTGCTGTTGGCAGCAGCTCCTGACTTCACATGGTCAGCACATTTTATTAGTATACTCTGACTTTTTGTGCCAAGGTCGTTAATGAAAAGATAAAACAAGATCAGTCTCCAAACATCCCTGAGGGCTTCCACACAATAGCTTCCCCCAGATGGATAATTCCTTTTTCAGCACAACTCCTGTCATTGCCTCTTTAACCACTTCCTTCCCCGGGTTGCAATTCTTGCATTAATCCTTGTGTTCTCCAGCTTGCCTAACAATTTCCAGTGTGGCACTGCACCAAATGCTGGAACTGCAGAGAAATTAGATCCACCACATTTCCCTTCTTAAAAAAACCAGAAAAATCAGTTGCCTGCTTGAGGGAAGTCATCAAGTTAGGCTGCCTTGATCTGCTTGTGCTAAGTCCACTTTAGACCTTAAACCTGTTCTATCTATTTTGCAGTTCATCCTCATGTCTTTGAGTTGAATTTATTAAAACACCACCACCCCCTTCAAAATTAGTCCTAAAGCAATGTACATCATCAGAATCAGACTGCTGGGTCTGCAGCTACTCATGACTAACTGTGGAGAACCTGATGGGGGCTGTGCAGAACACAGTATATTCATAGAATCATAAAATGGTCGGGGTTGGAAGGGACCACCAAAGGTCTAGTCCAACCCCTGCAGTAAGCAGGGACATCCTCCACTAGACCAGCTTGCTCAGAGCTTTGTTGAGCTTGATCTTGCATATCCCTGAGGATGGGGTCTCAGCTACCTCCCTGGGCAATGTGTTCCAGGGTTCCACTACCCTCATGGTAAATAACTTCCTCCTGATGTCCAACCTAAACCTTATTGCTGTCTACAACTGCCTGAAGGAGGTTGTAGCCAGGTGGGGGTTGGTCTCTTTTCCCAGGCAACCAGCACCAGAACAAGAGGACACAGTCTTAAGCTGTGCCAAGGGAAGTTTAGTCTGGAGGTGAGGAAGAAGTTTTTCCCAGAAAGATTGGCCATTGGAATGTGCTGCCCAGGGAGGTGGTGGAGTCACCACCACTGGAGGTGTTTAGGAAGAGCCTGGATGAGGCACTTGGTGCCATGGTTTAGTTGATGAGATGGTGTTGGGTGATAGGTTGGATTTGATCGTCTCGAAGGTCTTTTCCAACCTGGTTAATTCTATTCTACTCCAAGCCTGGAAAAGAGGAGTGACCAGGGGTGGTTAAAGATGTTGAAGGATCAGCTATGGCATGGTCCTCTAGGGCAAGTGTGATGAGGAATTGGAGGGAATGGGGACTCAAAGGTAGTAGGAACTGTGAGGACAAATGATGTTTCTGTGTGCAGTGGGGTATACAGAACCCCCCAGGGAAGTATTGGAGAATCCAGATCTGCTGACTGTTTGGAAAGTTTGCTATCAGTGTTGTTATGACAGTAGCATAGTTCTATTTCAACTCTTTGCAATGTTCATAAGCACCCCCAAAATAAATCAGCTGCCTGTAGAAAACCCTTAGGTCTCTTCTGCTCAGAGCCAGGAACACTCTGGTCCTTTTGCTCTGCTGTTCTGGTATGTGATTAAGACATCATATTAAGCCTGCAAGTGTAGGTATGAAATGCAATATCCTTTACAAGAGACATACTTGGGTGTGAGCTTTGGGAGATGCTCTGCATGGAATTTTTAACTTGCTTAGGGCTGTCTGCTTTGTTCCAAACTTTAAATTCAGGGAATGACTGAGTGATCAGTGCTTGTAGCAGATCCCTTCTCTGAGTATGCAGAGTAGCTGGCAGATGATGGTGTTCCTCCCACCAGCTGAATGATTGCTGTTGAGGTGGATTTAAAGCAGCAATGGCAGCAAGACTGTGCTTCCACTGCTGATATATTTTAGATGCTGATTCTCCTGCTGTCCCTGTGCTTGTGTGCATTTCTTTCACAGTTTGGTTGCAATGCTGTTGAACTCTGACATTAGAGATGTTGACCCAGTGTCAGCAAGAACCAGCTTTTGGGTCTTTCTTAGTCTAAGGCTCTGTTAAGACACACAATGAACAGCAGCTTAATGACCAAAAAAATGTTTATTTCTTTTTGCTGCAGGATGATAATTGCCTCAGTGTGGAAGTTAATAAGATTTTATTTGGGGATTGGTTTATAAAGAGATTACATTTTAAGGAATCCTCGAGCATGGAGGCTTTTGTAGCTGTATTCATTTAATCAGCTGTGGGAACTCGAAACTTCACAGCTGTAAGCCACATTAGAACATGGATCTTCTTGCTTCAGCACAACATGACTGGAAAAGCAAGTCTTCTGTGGAGCTAATGGGGTGGAGATTATGACACACAAGGAAGAATCTTGCCTTCAGATGGTGGAAAGCAAGGATGACTCAGTTCAGCCTTTCAAGCTGCAAATGCCACTGACCAGCTCCCGTTCAAACCAGTGCTCTGCTGACTTGGGCAGGTTGAGTTGCTGGCCTGCACATTGAAATGACACAGATGGCCAAACTAAATCTCTCTGCTTATCTCTCCCCTTTAGCTACTTAGTCACTAAGCTCCAATGGGCAAGAAACCTTACCAGAGAGCTTTAGCATCTTTCTTGCAAGTCCTGATCTGAATGGGGATGCTTACATGCCACTGCAATGCGAGACATTGCGATAATTGAATTGCATTTCTGTTGTTAGAGCTGGTGGGAGGGAGGACAGAGGTGAAGCTCATCTGGGGAGAATGGAGGAAAAGGTGGAATTCAGATGGAAATACTGATGTGGATGTCCCAGCTCAATGGAGGAGCTATCATCTACTGATGGAGACAGAAGCACCGGTGTCTGGAGTGGGCATGTGCCGAGTCTCTGATCCGAAGATATAGCTCTTGGGCAGCACTTTAAATACTTGCTTCATTACTTTGGTTATGTGGGTGTTGCTTTAAATTTAATGGTCACTACAAATCAGTGTAACACTAAAGCTAGAGGGCTAATGGTCCTTTAGAATAACTGAGTCAGCTGCAGAGACTGGATCCTCTGCTGGTATAAAACACTGCTGTTCTGTCGAAGTCCATCATAAGCTGTCAATTTAGACCAGCTGGGGAGCCTGACCCAGAAGACTGAAAATGAAGGTTACAAAAATTATCAGAGAAACTGACATTATTTCTCCATCTCTCTTCTTTCCCCAGGGCAGCCATTGAGGCTCTGGCAGCTTTGCTGAAATCAAGTAAGCTTTTTTCCCCTTCATATTCTTTTTGACTTTCTGTCTGTGCTGTGCTTGCTGGACAGAATGATCCCGTTGAACCTCATTCTCCCTTGCTATTACCTCTTCCCCCAGGACCAAAGAGCACTGCATAGAATACACAGTACCTTCCTCTATGTCCAGCCCCACAGCTCTACGGAGATGCTGTACTAAGTCCCAGGGAGCTATCTGTTGAGGGCAGCAGACCAGATCCTTGTTTTGAGTATTCAGGGAACAGTCATAGTCTCAAAGTTGGAAAAGACCTCAGAGATCATCCAGTCCAACCTATCACCCAACACCTCATGGCTACTAAACCATGGCTTCAAGTATCACATTCAATCCCCTCTTGCACGCCTCCAGGGATGGTGACTCCACCACCTCCCTGGGCAGCACATCCCAATGGCCAATTACTCTTTCTGTGAAGAACTTTCCCCTCACCTCAAGCCTAAACTTCCCCTGGAAGTCATTGTCCTGCAGCTTGGTGCTGTGGAAGAAATGAGGAACCTCTCCAGCCAGTAACAAATACTTATTGCTTTGTCCCAGCATCACTTGAGAGTGGGGCCAGGACCTGTCTGCCCTGAGGTGCTGCTGTTTTCTGAGCTTACCTGGTAACAGTGCTGCTGTTGGCTGAGGCTTGGAAAACTTCTGTAGTCCATAAGTGACCTTCTTCTCCCTTGCAAACTTGTCAGATCTGATAATGTGCAGACAGGGCTGAGACCTCATGATTGCCAGGATGCAGCCCTGCTATGGCAGACTGTGCTTAACACTTGCACCAGCTGGCTGGGGGTGTTAAAGACCTTAATGTGAGTTCTCAGTCACACACTGCTGGTGTGACTGTTCCTGAAATGAAAGTGCTCCCCTTTCTTTTTTGCCTTTATCCTATCCAAAACCACTTAGCTTTTTATTACCAGAATTTAATAAAGCTTTGATGAAGAAAGAGCACTCTAGTCCTGCAGACAATATACTCGATAATAAATCACAGTCGGGTATTGTCCTTCTCCTCACCCCTCCCCCTCTCTTTCTTCCCCTCCCCCTTCTCCTTTACTGACTATTAGGAATAAATGCATTTGTGAAAAATGGTAGCCCTGGAAGCAGTGCTTAAATGAATCTGCTGCAATGGGATTGTGCCTGAGATGCAGCAGCTCAAGTGATGAACCCTGAGATAATGCCTCAGTTTTAACCTTGCTACCTGTATTTAAAGGTCACATTACTGCAACAAGGAGAGCACTTCTGGTTTGGGCATTAAATTTTACAAAGGGGGCCGCTGGGCGAGGCAGAGCTGTTGGCAAAACAAAAGCCAAACTAGAGAGAAATCAACAGGTGGGAAAGTGAAGCATGAGATGAAAGTTCATCTGGCAGCCTGAGCTTTTCTCCTGAGCTTCTGTTTTATGGTAAATACCAGGAATGGAAAGTGAAATCCTGATGTCCCAAGATATTTACAGGGCAGGTTTTCTACTTGGAGGCTTGTTCTGGGTCTGAAAATGAGAGCAGTGTATAGAAGTGGAGGACTAATTACCAAGAGAAGCTGTGAAATGTAGTCTCCTGGGGAGCTGTAAACATGTGTTGTGAAATTTTGGGGAGGAAGCTGAGAGTGATCTAGGGAATCTAAAAAGATTGGATACAGCTCAAAATTCTCCCAGCCCTTTTCATGCTGGAGTGTGGTAAGGGTTTTTAAAGCCATTTAGACTCAGAAATGTACTGTGTGACTTCTCAGCCAGTCTAGGCAGCAAAGGCATCTTGGTTTGCTCTCCCTTTTATGCTTTAGGAAGTGCTTGGAAGGTGTCCAGTGTCAGAAGAGCACACCTATGATTCTGCTTGTTTGGTTCAGGTGCTTTCACTGAAGGCACAAACCATGAACTCCAATGCACATGCCTGTTGAGTAAAGCAGTCCATATCCTGTCACTCTCGTTGGTCACTGATGTGCAGATCCAGGTTCTCATGTTTGTTTGTACTGCTGACCATTGCATACCAAGGCATCACTGGGCAGAGGCACTTCTTTGTTTTGAGATACCCTTCCCAGTTTCCTGTTGTGTGCTTTCTCCTTTGCTTACAGTTGAACAACGTTGTTGCAACACCACCAGCTACTGCTTCCCTGGAAAAGGGATTTTTAGGGAAACAGATAGTCTGCTTCCAGCTGATGTTCTTCTAAAGCACTGGAACTGGGATTTGGGAAATGGTTCCATTACAGAACCATAGAATTGTTAGGGTTGGAAGGGACCTCAAGGAGCAGCCAGCTCCAACCCCCCTGCCATGGGCAGGCACACCTCAAACTACAGCAGGCTGCTCAGAGCCACATCTAGCCTGGCCTTAAAATCCTCCAGGGATGAGGCTTCCACCACCTCCCTGGGCAACCTGTGCCAGTCTCTCACCACCCTCATGCTGAAGAATTTCTTCCCAACATCCAATCTGAATCTACCCGTTCCTAGTTTTGTTCCATTCCCCCCAGTCCTCTCACTCCCTGACACCCTACAAAGTCCCTCCCCAGCTTTCTTGTAGCCCCTTTCGGATACTGGAAGGCCACAATTAGGTTTCCTCAGAGCCTTCTCTTCTCCAGGCTGAACAGCTCCAACTCGCTCAGTCTGGCCTCATAGGAGAGGAGCTCCAGCCCTCTGACCATCCTGGTGCCCCTTCTCTGGGCATGTCCCAGCAACCAAGCAGAGTGCCACAGCCTACTGGTCAGCCTCAGCTGTGCTTTAGATGCTTTCTGCAGTCTGATTCTGAGTGGTCCAGAATCTCTCTCTTACTTTTTCTCCTTGTCCAGTGGCTCAGGACACGAGAAGCTCCAGGCTTCTGGAGCTCGCTGCTCGGGTAGCTGCATACAAATGAGCAGGCTGTGTCTTTTGGGAGGGGTGGGCTAGGAGATGTGAAGCCAGCTCTATTTCTTCTAGAGATAAATTCTCTGTGGCTGGAAGACAGAGGAGTTGGGTGTTTTTTCTTTCATGATTGCATCAGGACAGCTTTCCCTGTCACAGTTTGTTTATGCCCATGACCTTAGTCCTTCGAATGATTCAGGGCTTCTTAGAAAGCTAAAACCAGAATCTGGTGAGTGCTACAGCACTTGGAAATTGCTTATGAAATCAAGGAGTAAAACTGTACATGGCAAAGCACCCAGAAGGCTGTAAGCATGTTTTGGATGGGATGCAAATGAAGTGGGAGGGAGGAATCCTGGAATGTGCTGCAATACTGAACTGGTGCACTGATTATTGAGATCTGTTTCTTTTTTAGGAGCCTTGCAGTCGCTCACTTGCTGGGAAACAATGGTGAAATTCAGTTTTGCTGGGAGAGAAGACTACAAAACACACAGGGCAAAAGCCCACCCATTCCTGAGGGTCTTCCTGCAGGGCTGTCTGCAGTCTGCACGTCCTTAAATGCTCCAGGCCAAAGGACTATTGTTGTCACTGAATGTTAGGGGCCGGAAGGGACCTCGAAAGGTCATCTAGTCCAACCCCGCTGAGGTCTGCTAGAGGGTGAATGTCCCTCCTGCTTTTGGCAGCAGCAGCTGCAGCAGCAGGGAAGCAGGCAGTAGTGTTACCGGGAGCAGGCAGATGGCAGTGTGTCCCCCTGATGGACTCCAAATCAGCCGGCTCCAACTCCTCAGGCGTCCAGCAGCTCTACTTGAGGCTGGCTGGCTAGGAGCTTTTTGGCTTCTGTCTTTTTTCCCCCTTAACAGAAGCTGATACTAAATGCCTTCCTAACAGGTGCATAACTTCTTTTCTGGCAGATCTTATTTCTTGAGGGCATCAGTGTGGGGAACAATTACTGCTCCTGGGAAATTGCTGCTATTGTTTCAGAGGGGGAAGTATAAGATGGTCCAAAGAAACAAGTGAATGGGCCACTACAAACCTGTGCATCACCCACAACAGAGAAGAAATACTTGGAAAGCCAGTGCAACACAAGAATGGCCTTGGTTGTTCTGTTCCCCTGTGCATAGTAGAAATCAGAGACAGTCAGAGGGATGATGAATAATGGAAGACGAGAAGTTTAGGTCCCTTCTAAAGGCAGTGCTTAATCTTTCTATCAGTGGAAGCTTGGATTACCAATAGAGAAGGTGTTTCTTGCCTGACCATCAGCCCCTCTCATCCCTCACTTATCCCTTTCCAAGTACTCTACCAATCCTTGCATGCTACTCTCATAATTGCTGTTTTCCACCTGCCATGTGCATACAGGAGCCTGTAGCAAGCCCTTCCTTCATTGCTTTGGTTGTCTTTGAGGTTTATTTTTGCATCTTGTCTCTCCACCATGCTGTTGACTCCCTCTGACTGAACTACATTATTATACAGGCTGAATGTGTTGCTTGGTGAATATCTACAGTGGTCCTGAAGTGCCATGAAAGCATCAGGAGTTGTTTAACAGCTAAAAGCAATCAAGCTTTCCCATGTTATATCTGTCCAGCCTTCCTCCTTCAGTTTCTAGATGCTTACTGCAGCCCAGGGTGGGGATGTCTTGGTACATACTGTTAGCTATGGATAAACTCGGGTGGGATGAGGAACATCATCCATCCCAGAGTCTCTTTCTCTCTGTCCCGTGGTATATCTGCTACTCATTTTCTCAGCCTTCATCTTGCTCTAGCGCTGTCTGAGGGTCCAGAAGACTCATCACTAAGTCTTTCATTGCTTGCAAGAAGCCCAAGAGTGGAAGACAACTGGACATGTGCTCTTGTAAGCACAGCTAGGTGCATCTCCTGGTGTCATGGAGCAGACTGACCAAGGCCACTCAGCCCCTCGAGCCATACGATGGCGATGCTGTCATAGGAGTCCCTGCTCCTGCTGGTGTTTAACCTAATATTTATTTCTGATGAGTAATTTGTTTATCAGCAGGTTATTTGAATCTAATTTTGGTTGTGTTTGTTATTCCTGGCTATCTGTGCTTCTCAGAATTAGCAGCTTGCATGCCTTTATGGGAGTTAGCCAGAGCTGGTCTCAGAGGCATTCGCTCAGTGGATGCTGGGGAAAGGGGCAGGGTCCTCCTTGCAATGCTTGCTTAGAAAAACTGTAATGAGCAATTTAAAGAGACAGGTTGTGGTGACCTCCTGATCATGCTTATTTCATCAAGACAATCCCATGTGCTACCAGCAGTTATTGCTGATGGCCTTTCCCCTCTTTTCTATATTTTTTCCCTTCTTCCTTTTGTCTTCCTTATCCTTTTGCCTTCCCTTTTCACCCCCAGCATTTCATCTCTTATTTCCTGCTCTTTCCTCATCATTTTCTGTCAACTAACCTTTATTTAACCTTTCACCCACTCTCATTTTTTCCCCAAAGCATAAGGATTATGCCTTGTGACTGGTGGGATAACATAATCAGTGTCATTCTCTTCCTTTAATGCTGGCATCAAGGAGGGGTAAGTAACTCTGTGAGAAACAGAAAGCAATGTTCTAGCACATAAGCAGATTATGGTTTCTGAAAGGCCTGCACCTTCTATGGCTGAATTCATTATACTCTGCACCACATCTTCCCATGTAGGTCTTTGATCTTGTGTCAAATTAGCCCCACGGCTAAACCATGTCAGTTCCTGCAGCCGATATCCTAACGTCTAACACCTGCCTAATATTTCATCAGCTACTCATTTCTCACAGACAGTTTAAGGCTTCATTAAACTGATTCAACTGCCCCTAGATTCAAACTCTACTACCACTCTGGCCCCAAATTGATGATAGCTTCGTTGGAAGGGACCTCAGAGATATCTACTGCAACCTCCCTGCTGTGGGCAGGGACGCCTCTCAACTAGACTCAGATGTTCAAGACCTCATCCAGCCTGGCCTTGAACATCCGCAGGCAGGAGGCAGCCACAAACTCCTTGGGCAGCCTATTCCAGAGTCTCACCAACCTTCTACTGAAGGACTTCTTCCTAAGATCCACTCTAACCCTACTCTCCCTCAGCTTCAAACCATTCCCACTTGTTCTGTCTCTAGATACCCTTATGAGAAGTCCCTCTCCAGCTGAATTTTGCAACCATCCAAACCAATTTCTTTTTTCTGTTCTTTCTTCGTGGACTTCAGCCTGCAAATAGTCTTGATTCTGTAGTTCAGTTCTCTCTGAGAAGAGCCAAATTCTGTGGAAAACCAAAACAAAACAAACCTTGCAGTGTCCTTTATACTTTCTTCCCCCAAACTGCTCTTTGTTCACAGACCTGTTCTAAACTTGAAGTAACTTGGTGCTGGAGAGAAAAGGGTTGCTTTCATCTCCTGGGGCATGGCAGTTTTCCACTGTCTTGCTCCTCAGGGTGGGTCTAACCAAACCAAAGTGTTGAGGAACTGCACTAATCCGTTGACAACTTCAGTAGGGATTGCTTGCTGCCTTCGTCTTGGCATGGGCAGTGTTTGTGCCTCCAGTGATGATGTGGCTGTATCTCTGAGGAAGTCTTCCAGTTCCAGTATCCTTACTGGAACTCTTTCAAACCACTTTGGTCAGAAAAATCAAGCTGGAAATGCTGTGCTGATGATTATTTTTTTTTAAGTGTGGGTATGTGGATTTCCAGCTTTCTGTGGGGTTACAACCAGGGGATGCTGTGAAGCTGAAAAATGAAGAAGAAAAAGGAAATGGTTTTGGAAATCAGTCTCCTCCTGGAGTTGTTTCAGAAGTCTTGGAACGGGGTTGAGTTGCTTGCTTTTAATAGTTGTGACAAGGGTGAATTAGAGAAGAACCATCTCATTATAATGCAGTCTGTGTGACAGCCACTGAATGGGCCAACACCTGGAACTAAAACGAATATTTTGGAGTAGAAAGGATAAGTTGTACTGAAAGTAATCTTGTGGGTGATTCCTAGTCAAGAAGCAAAACACAGCACTTGTAGTTGCTAGGAAATCCTGCCTGTGTTCTCTCTCTCTCTATCTCTCTCTTGTGCCAGCCTTATTCATCTACCTTAAATGATTCAATAAATGCCTGGGCTCTGAAGTTTACAGGGCACGATTACAAGAGTCTTCTGGCTTCCAACAAGAGTTGAGCTAATACCAGCTTCTTGTTGGAGCCCACTGGGTCTGAAGTAATTCCAGTGCTTGATGGGTGACTGGGTGTATCTATGGGGACAATTCATTCTGTTTCTACAGAGAAGCCTCATGCTTATTTCTAGCAGAAATAGCTTCCCAGTGACTGACTAAAATAACTGTTTTCTCTTTGCTTTAGGACATATCTTGCATCTTTTATTCCCAAGAGGCAATCGCCAGAGCTGAGTGGGGAAGTTGCAGATTTTCTCATTCCTTGTGCTGCCATAGGGTTAATTTAGCAGAGCATTCTTATCTCCAAACGGGAGCAATGGATGTTCTTGGCATAATGAATCAGCTGAATGGCATCAACAAAGAGATTCATGCAGATAGAAAGATAAATATCTCTTTGTTCTGTCTGCTAAGCAGTGCATTGCTCATCACATTTCAGGTTGACTGTAACTCAGTTTTGTGATTAAATATACTGCATGTTTTCCAGTGGTCCCTGTGCTCCTGGCAAACGCTTCCAAGGGGACTGGAGTGTGAGGATGGCCTCAGAAATGTCCACAGAAACACTGGCAGTCATCAGACTTTTATCTACTAGACTGAAACTTTGGCTTTAGAGTTTGTCCTTGTCCTTCAACACGGAATCAGAATTCTGTAAGAGCTGAGGCTGTCTCTGTAGTGTGACCACTTGCTAATTTAATGCATCTTTAGCCACTTGATGCTTCTGTGTATCCATGTCAAATGTTTCTGGTTAACTGCACACATTACTCAGGCCAGATACTCCATGGTACAGTGCTTAAACTTTCACTAGTTAGCAGCACTGCCCAAAGCAGAGGGTCAGCTCTAAAAGTGTGAGGCACAAAGGTGACATTGAGCATTTCCCTGTTGCCCATCCCAGGCTCAGCAGGCAGGAGAACTCATAGCTAAAAAAATAAACAGTGTGCCAACAACAGATTTGGGGAAGGGAGGGTGGAGGCAGTGGTTCCCTGTCAGTGATGCCAGAATAAAATTAGGAAGACAGACTATTGCAAGGAGAAAAGTCAGAGATGGCTCAGATCTGACCTAGTAGTTAGTTTACTGAGTTTTCAGTCAATAAATTAAGGCATGTAAAATACTTATGAAGTGCAGATGGATTGGTGGGCAATATTCTACTATGTACTGCTCTTAAAGTTAGTATGGGATACAAAGATTATTGTTGAAGCTTACTGTATGTATATTAAATGTCACATGCATGTAACAAAACGTTACCAGCCCACCAATGCCTGGTGTCAGGGATCTCTCCCCCCTGAGGGGTAATCATTGGAGGTGTCCCTGCCCACGGGGAGATCACTACCACACAGCCAGCAGCCACGGAGGGAGAGCTCAAGAGCTCCTGGTGCCTGCAGGCATTTATAGCATAAAGTGGTTGGTTTGTAGCTGTATTTTCAGCTGTTGATGTGGTTTTGGTCACTTATCAGCCCAGTCTCCAGCTCAGCTGTTGTTCTGGGGGTTTGGTGCTGTGTTCTCCCTGCTATGCTCACACACTAGGATTGACTTGGTTTTGGTTTACTTGGTGAGCATCTGCCTACACCAAAGTTCAATTGGTTCAAATGGAAGGGCTGTATCTGCCACACAGACCAAGCATGACTTGGAATAGGAAGGAAACACCATGCCTGGGCACTTCTGAAAGCTGTGTAAAAGAGGAACTTCCATTTCCCCTGGCCATTATGCTGGGAAAGGGAACTGAAGAAATGATACCAGGAAAAGGGTCAAAAGACTGAGGACATTGTACCTCTTGCTACCACATATCATGCATGCTCACTCCAGGAGGGGTGAGTTCTTGCTGCCTACAAATCTGTGCAGTGCTGCTTGTACCTGTATGATTCATTTCCACCATCTGTATTCATGCCAACATATAGATAGCTACCCATGCAGGTGCATCCCTAGATGGAGAGACCAACAGGCACAGGCGCGTGGGGAGGCCTCCTCTTTCTGTTCTGCCTTCTGGAAATGTTGGCATATTTCCTCCTTCATTTTATTCACTACTTTATTGACTATGCAACTGAAAAAAATGGAAGGGGAAAAAAAGAAATAAGAACCCCCCTGACAAGACAGTAGATCAGAGAGGAATCAATGAAAGCAGACAGAAGAAGGAAAATGAATGTTGGGGGTTTTTTTTGCCCCTTCAGCAAGTAATTCTCACAGCTTCAGATCAAAGTGGTGAGGGAACTATAGTCTTGCCTCTTCCATCTCTTCACGGAACAGCCTATTTTGGCCTCACTTCTCAGAGGAACAGTTTTGATATTAAAGGGGATAGGTAGCCCCAAAAATGAGGGGGAACCTACTGTGGTTCGTTCTTCAGCTTCCTCCATGCTTATCCGGTGATAAAACTGTGAAGTGGACCAGTTGTGTGCTCTGGTCCCTATGGAGCTGGGATCCCAATGTGGCAGTCTGCCCTGAAAGACCCGAGGAAAACATCACAGGCATTTTATGAAGATTCTTTTGTTAACTTTTTTCTCCCTCTCAACAGATTCCCCAAGAAGCTCTACCTGCAGAGCTCTCCAATATTTCCTTGTCTTATTCACACTGACACAGAGATCTTAGACTTCAAGCACTTGATGCTAGGGGCTATAAATCCCTAGATCTAGTCCAATTTCTTCTACTTCTGAACAGTTCAAGCAAGCTCTGAGTCACATCCAAATTGTCCCTACCTTGCATCCTCTGACTGTCTTGTCATGTTTTACATACTTATTGACTTTTACAGAGCTTCCTGAGTCATTCTTCAAGGAAGATTGATTTAAGGGGTTAGTCATCCTGCAGGTTGGTAAACATGACAGCTGGTTGAGGATTAACAGGAAATCATGAGTAAAATCATTGGAACTGATAAGGGATTCTCAAGCAATTGAAGTTTTCTTGCTGGAAGAATAATAGTAAAACAAAAACCCGCAGGTGTGAAGGTCAAAGGAGCAAGGTGACCTTCTGCATGTTGGCAGCCACTAAGACCAGGAATGCAAGGTGACAGAGTTGGCATCAAATGGTTAACTACAGGGGGATTAAGTGCTAGACAGAGCTGCAGCTCAAGATGTAGCAGACTAGGCAGAGCTGTGTAGGACTGGAAGAGCTGTGGGAACAGTCAGTGTGGACAAGTGTCAATGGTGTGAAGATGCAGAGCAGGATTAAAATGAGTTGGTGAACTGATCTGTTGCCTGCCTTGTGTTGCCTATAGCAGAAAACGCTGCAGAATTATCTTCTAATGCTTCTCCAGGGCAGAGTGTCCTAGTGTACTGCAGAGAGCAGGCTGAAGTCATCGGAAGTGACTTCCTTCCCTTTGCAGTACCTTCGCCTACATCATTGCTGGGATTGAGGCTTGGTGCCTGCTATCTGCTTCCTGCTTACACTTCTCACGGCTTCCCTTGTTTCTGCTATTCCTCATGCAGCACCTTTCTGTTCCCTTGTAACCTCTAGCTGCTTCTACTGTCCTGTAAATCCCTACTGATGACTTTAATGTTCCAGGTGTGAGGGGCTCTGGCGCTTTGTTTAATGAACTGGAAATGAATTGGAACCTACTAGCTCTGGAGAAGCCATACCAAGAGCCATCTGTTGTGAGCTGCAAGTGCTGATTGGTATTCAGGGAGCTGAGCTCCAGTCTTACATATGCTGCCTGGCCCTTTGGTTGGTTATGGGCTTCCTGACAGCTTTTACTGTGAATCACAGCAAGGAGTGTCAGGATCAGTCAGGAGGATGTTTAGGAAGGGGTGGTTTGAATGGAGGGAGCCTAAAGTCTGGTATGGCTTCATGTTTGCCCTATGGGGCAGGGTAAGAAGTGCAGCTGGGTGAAGGGATGTGTTGAGGAACATTCAGCAGAATTTGTATTTAATCACAAGTTTTATGATCTTCTCCTTTTAGTCTCATATCCAGGAGCTACATGATTAGGGGATGCCAAGGGTTAGGGCTGGGCTGACCCCTGTAAGAGTGAGAGATGCTCTCTATTAACCTCTCTCCCTTCCCAAAGGGGAACAGAAAAAGAATAAGGCAGAGACACTTAATGAACTGGGAAAGAAAACTGAAGTGCATTAAAACAATAATAAAATATATACAAATACATACAAGCCCAACACTGAACCCAGCCCCTGATGGCAATTAGTCACTGTCATCAGACTGGACTCAGCAGTAGGTGGGAACTGGATTCAGGGCATGGTTTCTGGAGCTCATAGCTTCAGGACCTTGCACATGAACAGAGGAATCCTCAGATGCTGGGCACTGAAGAAGAGCAGCTTGACCCTGGTGATCCTTCAGCTTTGTACTGAATGGGACATACATGGAATAAATCATTGGTCAGTTTAGGGTCGCCTGGCCTGATGCTCCTCCCTGCTGGCGTGGCCTCTTGCCCTGCACCCTCAGACAGCACACAAGGTGTAGCGGTGACCTTGGTCTGCCTAGCAGTCCTTGGCACTAACTGCACACCTGGAGCATTAGCACTGCTAGAAGCAGGCTGTGCGGAAGCAGGCTGTTAATTTCAGAGCGAGCAGTTACTTAAACTGAGCTACAAAGTAACATCGCTGAACAAAAGGAATTCTAACTCAAACCAGGGCAAGGCAACGTTGTAACTTTCCTTTTATGTTTCTATGACTCTTACTTTACAAAACAAACAAATACACTTTCTTGCCTCTGCACTGAAGTCTTTAAACATTACCTGAATGTGACCTTTAAACATCTCAGAGCTGGAAAACAACAGCAAAGCCCAAACTTCTGCTGCTCCTGCTGGTGTTTTGCTAATCTTTAAATACTATGGGTTTCCAGAATCACTTGATGCAGGACTTTGACCACATTGCTGTGCACAGGAGCACAGTTAGAGGTTAAACACAATTTCACTGGCTGTGACAGGATGGGACCGCTACAAGGCTTCTGGATATGTTGATCTCAGCAAGGTGTTCTCTCAGCACCCCAGTCTAGCACTATGTGGTGATTGCATGAGCTGCTGTTGACTGATCTTATGGGTCTTTTGCTTTTCTCACTCATCAGGGGCTGCTTTAGTTTCAGGAATGTTCAGCACCATAAGGCGCTGCAAAGGGAATTAAGCTTAGTAGCACTTGGAAGGAAAAGGAGGCTCTGCCTTTTTCACCACCCATGGTTTGGTTTATCTGGAGGGTTCTAGAGCAGTTGTTTCTACCTAGAAAGCAGAGAGATTGCTTCGTTAATTTTAGTTAGTTAGTTATTTTCATGTGCTGAGATCTTAGCTCATGTGTAGTAAACAACACTCTAAATTGTTGCTTTCTTGGTATCTTTCTTTTTTTTCTCCTTGCTCATTTGTTGGGTGTTGGTTTTTTCCCTTTAATACCAGTTTGTTATTTTTTTTTTTGTTTTAAATTGAGAATCACAGAAGGGCTTAGGTTGGGAGAGACCTCAGAGATCATCTACCCCAGCCTCCCTGCCATGAGCAGTGACACCTCTCAACTTGCTTAAGCACCTCTCAGCTGCTTAAGGCCTCATCCAACCTGGCCTTGAGCACCCCCAGGGAGGAGGCAGCCACAGCCTCCCTGGGCAGCCTATTCCAGAGTCTCACCACCCTTGTACTCAGGACCTTCTTCCTATGATCCAGTCTAAACTCCACCTTCCCACAGCTTCAAACCATTCCCCCTTGTCCTGTCTCCAGACACCCTCACGAAATGCCCCTCTGCAGCTTTCCTGTAGAATGCCTTCAGATACTGGAAGGCAGCTCTAAGGTCCCTTTGGAGTCTTCTCTTCTCTAGGCTGAACAACGGCAGGTCTCTCAGCCTATCCTCATAGCAGAGGTGTTCGAGCCCTTAGATGATCTTTGGCACTCCTCTGGACTCACTTCACCAGCTCTGTGTCCTTCTTGTGATGGGGGCACCACAACTGGATGCAGTATGGGACTATTAAAGAAGGTGGTGTTAAAGCAGGTGTTAAAGTCTGAGCACCGAGCAGCCACATGGCTATCTCACAGTGTGAGCAGTGGGAAGAGTTTAACTCAGCTTTTTCTCTTTGTTTCCAGAGTCTAACAGCCGCCGGGCAGTGAACAAAGGCTACCTGGATGAACTGCTGAGGCTCTATCAAGACTGGCATCGCAACGACCTCTCCAACAACTACATTTATATTCGGAGGGGTCTCCTGCTCTGCCTGAAGCACATCACCAACATCCAGCTGGGCAGAGAGACTTTCCTTGGATCCCGTGGAATGGAGATTCTCTTCACGAGCGTACAGGTAAATGGTGCCTTTGTGCTGCAGCGAGAGGGATTAGGAGTCGGTGTTGGCTTCTGCCTCACGCTGCAGGGAATTCCATGGTTTGGCCTGAATTTGTGACACATCAATGAAAAAAACCTGATCATGCTAAAGCAACTCCCCTGTGAGTCCCACTGTCTGCTTGGACTTCCTTTCACGAGAAACAATGCAGCGTCTCCAGAGAAGAGTTGCTTCATGAGATGTTTTCTGTTGGGCATCCAGATGGATAATTCCACCCAAGGATAATTCCACCCAATCAGTCTTTTACAGAAAAAAGGAAATGTTAATTTAGCCAGGCCTTTGCTAATGAGAAACCCCCAAGTATTTATCAGGAGGTCCCCTTTTAATCTTGTGAAGCACTGATGTGGGTTAATCAGGAAAGATAATATGGTCCAGAGGATGGGATCCCTGTAAGATATAGAAAGAAGCAGGTACAGAACAGTAATGGTTTCCTCAGAGTGTCTCACCACGATGCTTCCTTAGTCTTGAGAAGTCACTGATGGAGAAACCTTCAGTTCTTGACCCATGTGGTTCTACAAGCACTGTTTCCCAGTGTCATTTTTACTGCCTCGTGCATGATCTCATTCCAGCGCCACCACAGACAGAAAGGAAAACCCATCACCTTCTCTTCCAGAAAACCTATTGCCCTATGATCCAGCATGCTTGCATCTTCACCTTCCCCATTGCTGTCCTGAGCAATTCTCTTGCAATTGAAAGGTATTCTTCACTTCATTTCCCTTCTGAGGAGCTGCCCACTTTTTCAGGTGGGATGGGGTGGCCAGGACCAGCAGATCTTTCAAGGGAGTGTGGCCTTTGTTAATGAGAAGTCCCTGATCTGTAGAAACTTGAATAGGGTGGATGGCAACAGCTCCTTGAGGGAAGATGTCAGCTTGTTCCCTCTCAAGGGCCTTCTACAACCCATGCAGCTTTCTGAGATAACATCTCTTGATATCTCAGCCTGGAAGCAACCCCATGGAAAGTGCAAGCATGGGGTCACCTTGGGTGAGCAAACAGGAAATGACACAGTAAGGCTGCAGTGAGCACTGATAACGCTAATCCTTCCAAAGGCTGGCAGTGGAGCGGAAATGACAGCTTCAGGGGCCTCCAGTTTGCTTTTGTTTTTCTACTGTGTGCTACTGGGGAGATCTTGGAAGGGGAGTTACCAAGGTTAACAACATCAAGGCTAAACATTCCCTTACTGCTGCTTTGGGGTGTCGTCAGTCTTATAGTGCCCTTCCAAGACACAGTGTCAGGAGGTATCTGACAACCCTAGGAGGTTTCTCATGCTCTTTCCTACTCCATCCTGAGGGAGAGGCTGCTGCTGCTGCTACTAAATTCTTCACAGTCTTCATGGTAGACAAAAATAGGAAATCTATTCTCCATCCATCCTCCTGAGAGGAACTGCAGGCTGTAGTAGGAGAGAGACTGAGACAGAACAAGGCAAACAACTCCTGCTTGAGAGAGCAATCCCTCTGTGATTTAGTGCCTTTAGGAATTTGCTGGCTGGGATGATTAGCCTTGACCAGACTCTGAGCAGCTAATGGTATTTTAAAGGTGCTAACAGCTGGCTAGAAAAGCTCTGCTGAAACCTCTTTTTTCTTTTTTTTTTTTTTTTTTTTTCTTTTTTTTTCTTTACATCTTATTTTAGTCTTTTGAAATGGAAACAGTTTTGCCAAGATGGATTTGGTTTTAAGAGCAAACAGTGGAACTTGTTTTTCTGAGGCTGGTTTTCAGATGAAACCTCTTCAGATGCTTGTTGTAAGGGCCGACGGGCAGCTGAAATATCTGAACTTTTAACAGCCCTTAAGCCTATATCTTTGCCCAGAGAGGTGGTTGGGGTCCCATCCCTGGAGATATTCAAGGTGAGGCTTGAAAGAGCTTTGGGCAACCTGATCTAGTTGAGGATGCCCCTGCAGGATGACTGCAGAGGGGCTGGATTCGATGACCTTTGGAGGTCCCTTCCAGCCCAGGCCATTCTGTGATCCTTACAGCAAGAGCCAGCAGTTCAAATACTGTCTCCTTACATAGATTAGGAGTGACTGAGACTTGAGGGAGAATTTAGCAATGTTTTGGGTTTTGTTTCTACTTGGGGTGAAAAATAATTGCAGGTAATTATTTAATTTGTGGAAAGGGTGTGCTGTCAGCTCCCATGTCTTTTCCCTAGCTCCACTTAGACTTCCATGGCTGTCAGATGGTAGAGTCATGTTAGTAACTGGCCAGCTTTGTGTGCAGTGATGGAGAGCTGTGACTCAGAGACCAGCAAACAGGTTTGTATCCGCTTCAGGAGAGCCTGGTGCATAGAACATTATTTTGCTATTTCACTTATCTATCCAATGTCTTAAATCTCACCTGGTTTCAGCCTTCCTCTACTATGTTCTACTTTAGGATAATATTATCCTATACTCCACTCTCTGTTTCCCAGTAGTAGCATCCATTACCATCACTATTTTTTGCCTTATTGCTATAGTGAAACCTCCTTTCTTTGTATGCATCACATATATCATCATACCCAGACCGTTCCAGTTTCTGCCGAGAAAAGACTGAGTGTGGAGGCTAAAAAGCTGATCCCCTGAATTCAGGTTTGCTTTATAGGGGATTTCTGAGCTAAGGATTCACTTTCTTCCTTAATGTCACCATAAAAATAAATGGGACAGTTTACACACAGACAAAACAGGTCAGTGTCAGTAAAAAGGCTTTTCCAATGCAGCGACGGAACATTTTCCAGCCATCTGTAAATTGTGTTGTCTTGGAATCTGAGAGCACTTCATGAACAGTAATGAAAACAGTCCCACACATTCCCTGTGAGGGATCTCAAGGCTTGTTTGCACTTCTAATCTAATTTGCTCCAAGGAAAAGTGACTTTCAAACAGCATCATTGAAGAAGTTCACCTGTGGAAGTTCTTTGTCTGGATGAACCCGCCTCATTCTTGACTGTCTCAGTTCACTTGGCAGTGGATTCAGAGGCCTGTCCCAAGGTGGGCATTTATGCAGTCCTGTGTTCACTCTTCTAATAAAACCAGAACAGCTTTACTAGGCTGTTCAAGAACATTATTCTGTTCCCACTGTAGACAAACTTTCCTTATCTTTCCTTTAATAACAAGCAAACAAAAGTAACCACACACCATGTGAAAGAGAGAATAAATTGAAATCCTGAAAATAGAAACCAGTTCTCCTTGGTGTTTGCTCCAACCACAAGAAAACCTTCCTTGGAGATGCTTTCAAAATCATCTTTTCTCTCCTCCTTGTTCCTAACAGCCAGGGACCTAGGACTACACATAAAGATTCTTGTAGTGGGGCTTGTAAGTATGTCAGCTTTAGGTGATGTTTCTAGTCTCCCTACAGGCATCCTGGCTAATCCCACTGACTCTTATAATGCCATTCAATCACATGTGAGAAAACAGAATACCACCTTGTACAGCCAAAAAACTCCCAGTACAGCCTTCTGCCTGACTACAATCAAGGACTTTCTTAATGTTCTTTGGTCATCTTCCTGCTTCTGCTGAGCAGTTGTGTTGGTATTTCTTTGTGAGGGTGGTTGGTTGGTTGTGGGGTTTAGTTTGTTTTGGTGGGTTTTTTTTCCCCTTTCTTTCTTCTGTCCAGCCCAAATCCTAACTATGAGATGTGAGAAAATGGCACAAAGTTTCCATCCTGCTCTCTGGGCTGCTCCTCATCGTCTGTGCTGCAGGAATGCAGAAATCCTAGAATCACAGAATGGCCTAGGTGCCACCATGGGCAGGGACCTGTGCAGAAGCACAGCTTTTGGCCTATGGTGGCAGTCCAAAACTCTGCATTAGCCCTCTGCAGGACCTTTTAAATCCATGTTAAAGAACGTATCTTTGCAGTGCTACTGTTATCTGTGTTAGCTAGGATATTTTAGCCTATGCTGCTATCAACAAGTCCAAGTGCCAGGTGCTTCACTTTGGCCACAACAGCCCCATGCAGTGCTACAGGCTGGGGTCAGAGTGGCTGAGAGCAGCCAGGCAGAAAGGGACCTGGGGGTACTGGTTGACAGCAGCTGAACATGAGCCAGCAGTGTGCCCAGGTGGCCAAGAAGGCCAATGGCATCCTGGCCTGCATCAGGAATAGTGTGGCCAGCAGGAGCATTTTTGCCCTGTACTCAGCACTGGTTGGGCCACACCTTGAGTCCTGTGTCCAGTTCTGGGCCCCTCAACTTAAGAAGGACATTGAGACTCTTGAACATGTCCAGAGAAGGGCAATGAGGCTGGGGAGAGGTCTGGAGCACAGCCCTGTGAGGAGAGGCTGAGGGAGCTGGGGTTGTTTAGCCTGGAGAAGAGGAGGCTCAGGGGAGACCTTATTGTTCTCTACAACTCCCTGAAGGGAGGTTGTAGCCAGGAGGGGGATGGTCTCTTCTCCCAGGCACCCAGCACCAGAACAAGAGGACACAGTCTCAAGCTGTGGAAGTTTAGGCTTGAGGTGAGGAGAAAGTTCCTCACAGAGTTGTTAGCCTTTGGAATGTGCTGCCCAGGGAGGTGGTGGAGTTGCCATCCCTGGAGGTATTCAAGAGGGGATTGGATATGGCACTTGGTGCCATGGTTTAGTCATGAGGTGTTTGGTGACAGGCTGGACTTGATGATCCTTGAGGTCTTTTCCAAACGTATTGATTCTATCACGCTTTCCTTCTATGTACCCTGACCATAATGCCTTAGAGGAAAGCTGTGTCTTCTAAATGACATACATCAATGGAAGCCCTCTGAGGTTCATGCTAGGCTGTGTTTCTGGCAGAAAAAGACTGCAAGAACTTGAGTTCCTGCTGTTCCAGGAATCTGGGTTTTATTGGTTTGGGTTGTTTTGGGTTTTTTGTGCATGTGGTGTGGGGTTTTGTTTGTTTGGGGTTTCTGTTTCTTTTGTTTGTGGTTTTGTGTGTGTGTGTGTGTTTTGGGTTTTTTTAATGTTAAAAATGAACAGGAAAAAAACTGAGGGAGGAGCAGAAAAACATAAAAGCACCCCATAAACATGAAAGCCTCACATTCCATTCAGAAGAGCGTCTCTGCTCTGGGGGATTGCGCATGCTAGGCAGGACAACAGTCAAACACAATTCTTAACATTGTTCTTCTTGGGTTCCCAGGACTGTTTACCTTGCAAAAATCTGGATCCTATCATAACCACAGCGATCCAGATTCTGAGAAAATGCTACCCCAAGGAGTCTCTGCCTCTGAGAAGTGTCACGAGTTCCTATGGCTTCCCTCTTCCTGGAAACGCAAAAGCTGAACCTCCATATGAGGGATCTGAAAGTAAGTGGCTGAAGGGTGAGCTCAGTAGAAGGCAAAGGAGCATGACATGAGAATTGCATGGAAGTCTGGGGAAGGGAGGCTTGGCAGCCTCATCCTCAGGTTTCACAGTTAAGATTAATCTTGTGTTCTACAGTGTCCCTCAGTAGAGGACACAGTCTCAGTCTGCGCCAGGGGAGGTTTAGGCTGGATGTTAGGAAGAAGTTCTATGCAGAGAGAGTGATTGCCCATTGGAATGGGCTGCCCAGGGAGGTGGTGGAGTCACCATCATTGGAGGTGTTCAGGAGGAGACTTGATGGGGTGCTTGGTGCCATGGTTTAGTTGTTTAGGTGGGTTGGATTGGTTGATGGGTTGGACGTGATGATCTTGAAGGTCTCTTCCAACCTGGTCTATTATTTTATTATTATTATTATTATTATTATTATTATTATTATTATTATTGTATTATTATTAAAGAAAACTACTTCTAGGTGGCCTTGAAGTTTAGGCAATTCTGTTTGGAGAATAAATGAGAGAAGATTAAAATGAGCAAGAAGAAGATGTTTGTGGGGGTGGGAGGGAAGAATCCTTCTAATATCCAGAAAATAATGGAGGAGAATGGGTATGGCAGAGGCTGAACATGCCACTGCTACACAACAACAACAAAGAGATCATTGTGCCTGTGCATGACTGTTTGTGGGGGGAGCACTGCCCTGCAGCTTTTCCAGCTAAGAACTGTAGGAGATGTCATCCTTTTTGCTTTCTAAAAGAAAAGTGGATAGCAGTCACTGCAGTATGAGGGTGGTAAGACTCTGGAATAGGCTGCCCAGGGAGGTTGTGGCTGCCTCCTCACTGGGGCTGTTCAAGGCCGGGTTGGATGAGGCCTTGAGCAGCTGAGTCTAGTTGAGAGGTGTCCCTGCCCATGGTGGAGAGGTTGGAGCAGATGATGTCTGAGATCCCTTTCAACCTAAGCTATTAAATCATAGTATCACAGTATCGCTAAGGTTGGAAGAGACCTCGAAGATCATCGAGTCCAACCTGTCACCACATATCCCATGACTAGACCATGGCACCAAGTGCCATGTCCAATCCCCTCTTGAATTCTGTGATGACTCTGAGTGAGAGACAGGAGCACTTACTGAGAAGCAGAACTGGAGCACAGGTAGGATGGCAGACAGGAGGAATGTCAGGCTCCATGGTACATGCAAGTAATTTCTCTGTTGCTTTCCACTCCATATGGGAGATGCTCAAGTACTTTAATGATGATAGTGCAGTAAAACACCATAATCTGGATAATATAGATTAAGTGCATCCTCTAATATTATTGCAGCCAAGCAGAAAATCTCTGTATTGCTTTGTAATAGGAGCTGGATCTGTATTATGGTGACATTTGTCATGGTTTTGATAGGCAATGCTCGAGTCCAAGAGCACAGAGCTTTGAAAAGTGAGAGCTTTTCTGCCAATTCACTTAGATTAGATTAACAAATGGGATCTGCTGTAATCAGAGTTGCGGTGGGATGCAGTTTGAAGGTGTGTGGCATGCAAGGAAGAGGGCCTGAGGAAAGGCATTAGTTTGAACGTCTTTGCTTCTGCCTCCTTTTTCTTTTCTTCCTACTTTTTCAGGTGATGAAAGTGATGGAGAGGAAGAGGTTGAAAACTCCTTGGATAATGAAGATGTGGAGAATAAGTATGAAGTAGGTATATGAGCCATAGGCTCCTTAATCATCCACCTTCTCTGGAAAGTAAGCTTTTCTTTGTCCATTTTAAGTTCCTGATAAACTAAGCAGGGAATGTAGATAAGCCTGTGGTCCCACGTCAAAACACTACATGAATAATGGAAGGATACTTGGAAGCAGTAAATGAGAATGGTTTGTCTTTCATTGAAGAGACTTCCTTGCACTTTTTCTTGTTAACTGCCATATCTGTCACCCAGGATGGTGCAGGTTTGGTGGCTTTCCTGTTCTGCAGACTGACCAGTGACTGCCCAGCTGGGGATAAATGATGCTTTTCTGATTCCTCTACATGTAGAGCAGAAATGGCACTTAGTAGTTGAAAATTGATTTTTCACCTGGGGAAGACTAATTCTCCTTTTTTTTTCATTCTCCATATTGGAGCATATTTGGGTTGTGTGCCTGCCTTAGGAAAGAGGTTGGTTGTCAGCCCCAGCTGGGTCATTTGAAGCTGTATTCCTTCTTCATTTGCTGCTGCACATAAATAATGCAATGAATTATTCAGTACTCTTCCACCTTCTCCCTTTTGCACTCTACCTGTCACTACCTAACTGGCAAAGCCCCCTACCAGCTGAGGATGAATGCAGACCCTTTTGTTGTGGAAGGACATATAAGCCCATAAACAAATGTGAAGCACTGGCTGCTGCTGATTTAAGTTTTAGCCACATGAAGTAGTTTGGGAATGCAAATTCCAGGAATGAAGTTGCAAGTATAGCCTAATTAGATATGATGGAGACTTCTGTGGAAGAGTGCTCTCATCACTTGCCCTCTCTTTTTCTTCTCAAGCATTAAACTGAAGCTGCCCAGTGAAAAAATGAAGTTAAAAAGCCCCATGTGGGCTCAGTGTCCCAACTTGCCCCTGTCTGGCTCTTTTTATCTGAATATTACAGCTTGTCAAGATGCTTATTAGAAATAAAATTCATAGTGAATTTATCTTGTTCTTTAATTAGGTATTCACTTGGAAACAGATCCTGTATTCCTCTGAACTATTTCATTATTCATAAGGATTTACCAAGGAGATGTGAGCAAGGGGCTTTTTTTTGTTGGTTTTTTTTGCCCAAGAGCTTGCTCTGAATATGAGTTTTAACTATTGTTTGTCTGGTGTGTGCTGGTCACCTCTCTCACATGACAAATCTTTCTACAATGCAAAAGGTTTCCTGGTATTGATGTGATTTGCAAACATGGACTGGATGTTAGGAGCGAGTTCTGCACCATGAGGGTGATGGAACACTGGGACAAGTTGCCCAGGAAGGTAGTTGAGGCCTCATCCCTGGAGATCACAGAATCAATAAGGTTGGAAAAGACCTCAGAGATCATCAAGTCCAACCTGTCACCCAGCACCTCATGACAACTAGAATGACAACTAAACCATGGCTCCAAGTGCCACATCCAATCCCCTCTTGAACACCTCCAGGGATGGTGACTCCACCACCTCCCTGGGCAACCCATTCTAATGGCTAACAACTCTCTCTGTGAAGAACTTTCTCCTCAACTCCAGCCTAAACCTCCCCTGGCACAGCTTGGGGCTGTGTCCTCTTGTTCTGGTGCTGATTGCCTGGGAGAAGAGACCATCCCCCTCCTGGCTACAACCTCCCTTCAGGTAGTTGTAGACAGCAATAAGATAGCCAAGGTGAGGCTTAACAGAGCTCTGGGCAACCTGATGTAGTTGAGGATGCCCCTGCTGACTGCAGAGGGGTTGAGACTAGATAACCACTGGAGGTCCCTTCCAACCCAGACCACTCTATGATTGTCACATACAACACACAGCCATACCTATCAGTAATATCAGCTAAAATGAAAATTGGATCTTTGCTTCCCTCAGGAACTTTCCAGAGTCTATGAAAATCAAAATCCTCACATCAACTCTCTGTCCTTCTCAGCCTGAAACCTCAGCAAGTTTGAGGCTGCTTATGGATTGTGATGCTAGTAGTGGCAAATCCTTTTAAACTGTGCAGCTCTCCACAGTCTTCTCAAATAGGCCCTAGCAGCAGTTCAGGCTCTGCTTTTGCAGCACGAGTGTGCCTCAGGGTTTGAAGTGCCATGGGCCCTTTTGCAGTCAGGCAATTTCATCTTTCTTGTTTTGATAAGGACTCGGAAATTAGTCTGTTTATCAGATGCAAATCACTCCTTTGGTGTTTTCTTGAGCATAATTACTACTGACATGTTGAATTACTTAAATGATGCTATAGCATAATACCCAATCATCAATGCCACATCTTCAGCCTTCTCTCTTGCCCCATATTTTCCTGGTTCCTTATGCAATGAATGCTTGACACAGTTTGGCTTTGGTTCTCCTCTCTGATATGGAGGATGCTGCACATCAGTGCACAACTGCCTTCAATTGAATGTTTCAGATAGGGTTCTTATCCCTGATTCATTGATAGATGAGATCTGAAAACTGTTGGTTTGGGGGTTTTTTTAATATATATGTAAAAATAGGAAGGAATTTGGAGAGTGTAGAAGATGGATTGGGCAAAGTTTCACAGGTTTTTATAAGTAGCTTTGGGAGATAAAATACAAGCAATTGGTGCCTTACAAGTTCAGTGATACAGGCATGGGCCTTTCATGATTGGTAGCCCCTCAGAGACCATGTGCTTGCCTAAATCAAAGGCAGGAGTGTTAAGCTTTCTGGTATTGTGAGGACAATTTTGGCTTCAAAACACTTTGGGGACTTTCTTGACAAATATGCATTGGTTTGGTTATTGTGCCAGGGGAAGTTTAGCCTCGAGGTGAGGAGAAAGTTCTTCCCTGAGAGAGTTGTTAGCCATTGGAATGTGCTGCCCGGGGAGGTGGTGGAGTCACCATCCCTGGAGGTGTTCAAGAGGGGATTGGATGTGGCACTTGGTGCCATGGTCTAGTCATGAGGTCTGTGGTAACAGGTTGGACCTGATGATCTTTGAGGTCTCTTCCAACCTTGGTGATTCTGTGAATCTGGATGCAAACCAACTGCATCTGGAGGAGCTGTGCCTTCTGATTGACACAACACGAGCAAGGAGACGGATGATGTGCTCAGAAATAACTACTGGTTGTTGATGTCTCTTACTTTGAAACCTCCCAAGCTGAGGTGCTTATGAAAAGGTTCAAGTTTCAGTCTTGATGCTGTTCTTGGAAGCCATCTTTTCATGGTGTCTCTCCTTGCATACTCAAACACCTAAACATCAAGTTTTCCTCTTGTGCCTCTCTTTTTCCATTCCATAATATTAATTTCACAGCCTTCATGAGTGCTGTAAGAGCAGTTATATGGCTCATTAAAAATGTATGATGTCATTAGAAATCAAGACTATCATGCAGAATGTTTACTTTAACAGTCATCTTGTGGGGAATGTTTGCTCTGCATGCTTTCCTAATTCTGCTTTTGTAGGATTATGACTTGGAGACAGATGTGAGCAAATTGAGGTCACAACCAGGGCTTGACCGGCCGGAGGACGAGCTTGGACAATATGAAGCTATGTGTCCAGAACTTGCCCAGAATTTCCAGGTACTATCATAGTGTTGGTCTGCAAAACAGTCAGGAGTTGAAGTAGCACTTGAAAGGCAGCAACTAGTGTTTGGAAAAGCAAACCTAGATGTCTCATAGGACCAGAAAAAGCAAGACTAAGACTTTCTGCTGTAGTTTACTGGCATGAATCAAGAGTGATAAGGAAGGGAGTGATGTAGTTTGGTGCACATTTGGCTGGATAGGGATTAACTAAGTGCTGCTGAATCAATTGCTACATGAGAAGCCTGTCAGGCAATAATTTATATCTTTTCTGGCAATTTCAATGGCAATATCTAGATCAGAATGAGATGTGGAGAATAAATACTGTCAGTGAGCGGTTTGAAGCGGGGGAGAAGATTGCATTGCTGCTGAGTGAAATGCACAGCTCAAACCACTGCCCTATTGCAGGGTGAGGCATGAAATGGACTATTGTATTTCTTGCATGTCTTGGAACTTTGAAGAGCTGAAAATATGAATCTGGAAAGGACCACTGGCTTAGTACAGCTCCTGTGCACACAACGCTGTGGCATTTATTATGGCCATGAGTAGACAAATGGGGTTAAATTACACACTTGTATGAAGAGGGGGTGGAGTTTTGCATGGCAGGTTGGCCTCCTGTGCTGTAATATGTTTCCTTTTAACAAAATGCCTTGCAGATTATCCTCTCTAAGTTGTTCAAGCAGTCAGTTGTGGTTGGAGATGACTCACCCAGATGACTTGATCTGATCCTTGTGGTTTCTGAGGACAGCTTTGTGGATAGAAAAAATTCTGGCAGATGGTCCATGGGCTGATTTTACTCTGACAGTCTTGTTGGAGTAGTAGAGTTTGGGGAGACTTGTAAATATTTCTGTTCTTCCTTGAAAGGTTTCCTCTGGAAGGAGGCACGAACTGGTTTCAGTTTCCTTTTTAATTTCTTCTGCTTTTTGAAAATTTCAAGGTGCTTGAATTTGAGTCTGAGGAAGAGAAACGCTTGGAGAATAGGACTGAGAGCGTTCCTTCTATTCCCTCTAATTTCATTCCAAGTGCTGCTTCTGTCAAACAGTCAAATTGCAAATGGAGGAACCAAAGTGGCACAGAGGTGGGACCAGATCCAGGGAAAAAGAATTTCAAAGTCTCCCTTCAGCGCTGGATGAAGGAGGAGAAATGCAGATGGGGCCAGACTGATGAAAAGAGAGACAGTGAAGAAGCAGCCCAAGATGCAGACTCCTGTGAAGAGGAGCGCCCAGCCGGGAGCCACGCGCTTGCTTTGCGTCCTCTCCCACCAGATGCTGCTTGGTACAAAAAGACCTTTTACCCCGAGTGTGAGGCCTCAGTGAGCTCTAATCCTGGAGAGAGGCTGGAGAGCTCAGACTTGGTGACCAGGCTTCTAGAGAAACACCAAGGGGATGTCCCATTCCACAGCCCTCGTTTCTACATGGCTAGGGCCAGGAGTGTTAAGTCCATAGCGTCCTACAAAGACTTGGCCTTCCCTGATTTCTGGGGTCACCAGCCACCTCCTCACAGCAAGCCCGTGCTGGAGCGCAAGCATGGGGTGCAAAGGTGATTGTGCTTGAAAAGAATTGCCACCCTGAGAGCCCTTGGGCTCAAAACTGGTTTGTGTAGCTTCTGACTAAAGAATCTCTCTGTTTGGGGCAATTATAGAAGGAATTTTTGTTTATCAACTGATTTGGTCCAAGGCCACACAGCAGTCTGGGCTTTCCTCCTGAGGAAAGGAAAATGTTCTCTATTTGGATTATGAACAGCCTTAGGATTCTCTCTGACATGTACTTTCTCTGTGTCAGTGGAGAACTTGTGAAGCAAACATTGCTTGCTTTGTCTCATAGATCAAAGTGACAGCCACTTCCAGTGCTTGCAACACTAGGTCCCACCTGGCTTTTTGAGGGAGAATCCTTTCTGTCCTCTGTGTGTGAGGTTCTCAAGACTCTCCCTGCCTACCTTTCTGCTGTCTGCCTTGCTGTGCCTCTCACTCTTGGTCTGTTCCATGGGGTCCTCCAGAAGCTTCCTTCCTTAGCATGTGCATCTGCTTCAGGGATATCTGTTATGAGTTAGCAGCAGTGGGTCAGAGTAAGTCCTTGCTGCCTGGTGTACTTGGAAAGGACAGCATGTATGGCATGCAACATGCAGAAAGGAATAAAACCAAGACCCCACTCTGGCACACTGCTAGAGGCTGCTGTTTTTCTCATGTTATTCCAGGTGTTGAGATGAGAGGAAAGCTGTGTTTTGAAGCTGTGCTAGGAGTAGAAGCTGCTCTTGTAACTGCAGCTTTGTTCCATGGGTGGCTGTGTGCAATGACTATGTTTCTTCCGCGGTACAGCAGATACCAAAGAAGCTGGGTTAAAGCTGGTCCATGCTTATCAAATGGCATTCCTGAAGACCAACTAATTTCTGACCTCTAGAGAGACAATGGTTCTCTTTTTTTTTCAGCAAATATAAAAGCTAAAAATCTGATTTAGAGGCAAAACTCACTCTACCATCTTCTCTTGCACTGCTGCTCTGAAAGCTTTGCTTTTATGACTCTAATAACACGTGTAACCATACAGCTAAAATGGGAATAATCACATCATGCTTCAGGGCATAACATGATTGCTGCAAAGGTCAGGAAGAATATCTGATATTTCACATTTGATCATCTTTGGGGATCAGAGAACTTCAGTTTAATCATGAGGTGAAATTAGCTTGATTTAGGATCAAGATTCGCTATGAGAGACTAGTAGGTTGATAAGTTATGGCAGATATTTCCTCACAGGGAAAGGCTGGCCATTTGGGAGACTGACATTGACTGGGAAGAAGTGGGGATAAATCAAACTTGACAGAACACTGCAGAGAGAACAGAGATTTTACACAATCAATCGTTTAACCTAAAAGGCAACTTGTTGTAATGGGGATGGAGCAGAAGCTTTCTCGTGGCAAAATAAATATGTACACAAAGTAAGCTTGCCTGGAATTGGCACGTGGAAGTCCTCTTTCTTACCAGGCCTTCACAAGAATTTCTTGAGCTTGTTCATTTTGCTTCTACAACACCAACCTATACAAGACTTCTTAGTGTGACTACAACTTGCTTTATTTCTGTGTTGTTTTTTCTTCTCTCCTAGGGACAAGGTGCTGGATGACATTCGCCGCCTAATCCAGCCAGGTGATGTGATAGGCAGAACTGTTTTTGATTTAGATGAGCCCAGGTGAGTAACTTAACTTCAGTAATCAGGGGCAATGCCAGTGCTGGGTTAGGTAGAGAGATGTTTGCCTTTTTTAGCTCTGATACAGAGAATAAAGAACCTAGAATGTAAAGGTTCAACAGGAAAAGAAGTACAAGAGGAGTAGATAATTTGTATGTGGCTCTGGGGAAAGGGTTTACTGTGGAAGTCACTGGAGCAAGAAAGCCTCAAAACCTTTTAGACAAAAGAGAATCTATAGATCAGAGGCACTTTATTGTGTCCCTGGATACATCTGAATTGCACGTGGTGATTTGGAACACGTAGGTTGACTCTGGGATTTATAGCTCTGAATCCAGATGGAGCCTCTCTGCCCTGAAGCTGTGTTTCCCAGTGTACACCTCAGCGTCTCAGGCTGTACTTGTCCCCTGCAAGGTGTGCCACTTAGAAAAGCCTTCTGAAAACAAGCATCTGCCTTTGTGAGCAGTTTTAAGTCCTCAACTATGGCCAACAATTACAGGCTTTGAGAAGATGTAGTACACAGGAGTTGAGAGAGTCCTAAATGTGAAGAGATTGAATTTAGAGGAAGAATGAGTGACTCAGAGAACATTCTTTTTTTTTTTTTTTTGGGGGGGGGAGTGAAGGACAGTTTGAGGTAGGAGAAAGTTGTGAAGTTGTTTAAGGTGAATTTAAGGGTTTTTAAGTTTCAGGGAAAATAGCAATTGTATAAAGCTGCCTTGTGCAATGAATGATCTAGTGGGAAAAATTTAGTTGGGAAAGGTAAATATGAATCATAGAATGGCTTAGTGTGGAAAGGACCTTAGAAATAACTTACTCTGACCTCCCTGCCATGGCAGGGACACCTCTCAGCTAGACTCAGCTGCTCAGGGCCTCATCCAGCCTGACCTGTAACACCCCCAGGAATGAGGCAGCCACAACCTCCCTGGGCAACCTATTCCAGAGTCTCATCACTCTCATACTGAAGAATGTGTTCCTTGGATTCAGTCTGACCCTACTCCCCCCCCCCAACTTCAAACCATTCTCCCTTCTTTTGCTAGACACCCTTATGGAAAATTCCCTCTTCAGCTTTCCTATAGGCTTCCTTCAGGTACTGGAAGGCAGCTCTAAGGTCCCCCCCCAGGAAACTGGAACAGAAAGGAGTATTGGGGAAAAAGAGATGAGGTTTCAAATCATTAAGCAAGAGTACAGAAGAATGTTGCATTGGATAGGAACAAATTCTTTACCGTGGTTGTCCTGGAGCAGGTTTCCCAGTGAGGTAGTTGAGACCCCACCCCTGGAGATTTTCAAGATGAGGCTTGACAGGGCTCTGGGCAATCTGATCTGGTTAAGGATGTCCCTGCTGATTGCAGAGGGAGTTGGACTGGGTGACCTTTGGAGTTCCCTTCCAACCCAGATCATGCTCTGACCATGGATTTGCTCACCTCTTGATGCTTTTCTGGGCTTTTCTTACTTAAAGAAGTAATAAAAGTTGCAAAAGCTATTTGAATGTGCAGAAGGTGCTGGGGCAGGCTTGTCTTTGAAGCACCCTGCTATAGCTGTCCTTGCTTTGATCTCCTGCAGTCCCCCAAGCCCAGGTGTTCCAGGCTGCCTGACGTTCTTCTCCCAGTTTGAATCGGGAAACCTTCGCAAAGCCATCCAAGTGCGCGAGTAAGTACCCTTGGGGTGGCCGTGTCCCAGCCTGCCTTCCTGCTGTGACCACAGTGTCACATGGGGGCCTTCTCCTGGCTGTGGAAGGGTTCCTCCAGGGAAGCAGGTTATATGATGGAGACCTTGTCATGCTTTTCAACAGCCAGGGGCTGGCTGCTCGAAGGGACATCAAATAACTGATATGGATGGGAAGACTGAAAGGGGGTGGTTTGGGAAGACTGAAGGGGGTGGGGGGTGGGGTTGGGATGGGAAGCCTGAAAGGGCGGGATGAAAGGACAGAGTGTAGCCCTGGTAGACTTAGATAATGGTTGGACTTGGTGATCTTGGAGGTCTTTTCCAACCTAAATGATTCTGTGATTCTATGTCATGATAGTAAACAGGAGTGAGAAAACAGCTCCAAGTGTTTTGAGGTGGCTAACGCAGTGTGTTTGGTGAGTCTGGGCACTGCTGCTTTGGCCTTCTTTGGCATTCACAGGATATTAGAGAATTTGCTCATGGAGCTTGGTCCCCTCAGCAGGGTCAGTGGCAGACTATCAAGGTGTTCATGGCCATTGGTTATATTTTTGCTTTGGTTTTTCTTCTGGTCTTCCCTTATAGGTTTGAGTATGACTTAATTCTGAACGCAGATGTGAACAGCAACCAGCATCACCAGTGGTTCTACTTTGAAGTCCGTGGCATGAAACTAGCAGTTTCCTATCGCTTCAACATCATCAACTGTGAGAAGTTCAACAGCCAGTTTAATTATGGTATGAGTCTGTGGGGAATTGGGGTAGCCTTCAATTCACAAGAATGTCTCTTTAATGTCATGAAGGTCTTGAACTTTTCATATCTAGAAGTATAAGGGAGACTGCAAGTTTAATCTTATCTAGCCTAAAATCCACTGAAAGAGTTCCTTTAGGTTTGTCAGAGGACCTTTCTCTATCCTCAGGAGAGCTGAGGTGTAAGCTGAATATTAAGACCTTGGGGAGGATTTGAGGAGGAAAATAATAAATCATTTTTATGTGTTTAGAGAGCAGAACAGAGGGAGAATGGCATTGGGGTTGGGAGACAGGGGAAGGAAAAAAAAGATATTGGAATTGAATGAGCAGCATAGAATTGGAAAGTGCTGAGATTTAAATAAATGTAGATAATCCTCAAGCAAATATTCATGATTCTTTGGCTTTATCCAAAAAGATATCTCTGCCTTCAGACCTGCTGAGACTTCAGCAGATATTAATGATTAAAGAAATTTCTGTTGCTTGCTGCCTTTGAGCTCTTGTCATAGTCTGTGGTTCAGGAGGAAGGCAGCATTACTCAGAAATAGGCAGGGCAAATCCTAGCTTTCAATGCCCATTTTAGAAGACAAATTATCTCTTCTGTGTAGAGACTGGGGGTTGAATTCTTAGCTGGCATGGGCTGGGTTTTTTGTTTCCATGGAGCTGTGTTAATTTACACCAGCTTAAGACCTGACTCAGAATGTTTAATGAGCCCCTAATATCAGACTTTGCATTCTCCTCAAGCCCTGTGGATACAGCCTTCAACAGCAGCAGGAGAACACTCTCAGGATCAATGTACCTAAACAAATAGCACTAGGAGCTTGAATGGCTTGTCACTTGGATCTGTGAAACTGGCCACAAATGAGGGGCAGAATGAATTATACAGCATTTGCTCTTGAACTCTAAGGGCTAGAGTTCAAGTGTCTTATAGATGCCAAATGAAAACAACTCTTGTGTTGTACTGTTGGCTGGTTGTGGGGGGTTGTGGTTTTGTTCTTTGGTGGTTGATGTTTTGGGTTGTGTGTGGTGTTTTGGTTTTTTTTCTTTGGCTGTTTTTTTTTTTCCCCTCTTATTCTACTACCCTGAATTACCAAACAACTCAGTGTGCTCTGTCTGCTCAGAGCCTGAAAATGAAGTATGTCAGGCTCCTGCTGTAAACCCCAATACCACCTCTGATAACATCCACCAGTAGCTTCATGGCTAGCGATTGCAGCTGTTATTGGTGGAAAATTGCTTGTTATCTGCTGGTTTGGCTGTTGTTAGCATTCATAATCTCATTTTGTGCACCTGAAATTGCCCATGACTCATGTTCAAGCATGCAATGAAAAACATATTTGGAAGGCAAAAAGTCAGTGTGTCACCCAGTGTAAGGAGGGAGGCTGAGCCACGGTTTGCTTTGGCATGGTTTGTAGGTGGGATTGGCTGGTAAAGCAATTCTTCTGTGGGTTACTTCTGCTCTGTGAGGGCAGTGGAGCTGTGGCTAATGTAGCTTGGCTGAGTGAGGCTCATTACCCCTTCCAGCACATGCATAATGTTTACACAGGCTGTTGGTGAGAAATGCCGTGTGTTTGCTCCATCCCCTCTGTGCCTTCCTGGGCTAATGCCTGTGCTTACAATGCTAAAAGCTTCCAGTTGTGATGCAGTGCCAAAGTGCCATGGGTGACAACACTTTGCAGCTCCGGGTTACTGATCGGGTTTTGCTTTTTGCCCTTCCCTTTCACTCTTGGTTAGGTGGCACCCTGTAACTTTCAAATCAGCCAAAATGCTGTTCACTGCAAAAGCTGTGACTGGGAGCAGAGCAAGGCAGTAGGTGCAGCCTCTACCTCCCTCCTTTCCTCTTTCCGGAGGGCATCATTCAAAGAGCAGCTGAGGGAGCTGGCATTGTTTAGCCTGGAGTAGAGGTGGCTCAGGGAGACCTTATTGCTCTCTACAACTACCTGGAAGGAGGTTGTAGCCAAGTGGGGGTTGGTCTCTTCTCCCAGGCAACCAGCACCAGAACAAGAGGACACAATCTCAAGCTGCACCAGAGGAGGTTTAGGCTCAAGGTGAGGAGCAAGTTTTTCCCAAAAAGAGTAGTTGGCCATTGGAATGTGCTGCCCAGGGAGGTGGTGGAGTCACCCGCCCTGGAGGTGTTCAAAAAAGGCTTGGATGTGGCAGTTGAATCCATGGTTTAGGTAGTCATGAGGTGTTAGGTATTGGTAATAGGCTGGACTTGATCTCTGAGGTCTTTTCCAACCTGGTTGATTCTATGATTCCAACTTACTCTTCTATGAGAAATAAGGGGATTTCATCTGAAGCCTGGTTTGTTTGTTTTCTGAAACTGATTGTTTCCATGGGGGAGAGGTAGAAAGGAAAAGCTTCTTATATGTATTTATTTATAATTCAAGTGATGGCAAGCCAGCATCAACCGTTGCTCTCAGGTGGGTTGGGTGTGTGCCCCCTTTGGGCAGGTCTCTCAACTCAGTGTGGTCCATGAACTGGAACCAAAGAGAATTGCTGCTTGTATGTGGCTTCTGGTGCTGGTGCAGGAAACAGCAACATTGAGATTCCTTCTGGCTGTACTCTAGTTAGCAGTTACCCCACACCACAGCCACAGGGGAGCTGGAAATGCTTTTCTGCTGTGACACTTGCCAGCTCTTAAGCAGCTCTTTAGTTTCAAACTCTCCAGCGCATTATGGAAGTATTTCAGGAGTCTTAATGATTTTCAAGCATTCCTCCTTGCAGCACAGGAACAGCCAAGAGAAGGCTCAGGGGGCAAAACTAGTGTGCACAAACACTTGAAAGGGCATTTCCCCCTTTCTTAAATAGGGCTTTATAGACATTCTGCCTGCACCATTTGTGGGCTGAGCTGTGAGTGTGCTGTGTCGACTGCAGCTGTCTGGAACCACCTTGAATCAGAGGTCATTCCTGCAGCGCCCAGCTGCCAGCACCTTGCAAGGGACACCCTGAACGGAAAGCTTTGCTGGTGAGGACAGGATCCTTACCGGACCCGTGACAGAGCAGGCAGGTGCGGAGAGGAGAGGAATTTGGTACAAAAACTGCCTGCATTTGGACTGGCTTTGTGTAGCTGTGAGTAATGTATAGGCAGCTCCAATCAGAGAGAGCCTCATACCTCGAGGTGTAAAATGGTAATACTTTGGAGGCCAGGAAGGAGTCATCTTCTGATATAAAGCAGTACAAAGAAAGCTGCAGCATTTAGGACACACAGGTATTGGTTAGGTCTACTGACATACTTCAAACCCACCAGTTTGTCTTGCTGCTTTCTGAAGGCACGGGGCTGGATGCACTGCACATCTCTAACCCTGTGGTGGGATTAAAGTTTCAATAATGGTGCAGCGAAGCACGAAATGTTGGATTGAACAAATTGCTGACCTTTGCTTATACCTTGATTCTTCTTCTTTTGTTTACCTTTCCTCTACTTGTGAACGGGGCAGCCTTAAGTCCTCCTTTGCAGAGCTCATTTCTTCTTGGAGGTGCTTCTTGTGCAAATGTGGCTGCATCAGAGGCTTTGGGGAGCGTATGTACTTTGAATAAATTATCTGCAGGGAGAGCAGAGATGAAACAAGGATGCTTCTCCTTTAGCCTTTTCCTCCTCACCCCGGTCTTTTCCAGCCAGTCACTGGAAACTGTTTTGTGTCATGCAGGCATGCAGCCGGTCATGTACTCAGTGAAGGAAGCTCTGCAGGGCAGGCCCCGCTGGCTACGGGCAGGCCATGATATCTGCTACTACAAGTAAGTGCATTTTTGGGTGACTAATTTGTGGCCTCCCGGTCTCCTCCTGCTAACCACCTTGCTGTTGCTGACCCCTGATCGTCTGTTTCAAATGTTTCTAAATGGATGCTGGCTCAATGTGCTTCCACTTTCAGCAAACAGCTACAAGGGAGATCTTGGAGGAGACAAGTGTAGAGCTTGGGGTTTCAGCAGGTTGAATAGAATAGAATAGAATCATAGAATCAACAAGGTTGGAAAAGACCTCAAAGATCATCAAGTCCAACCTGTCACCCAAGACCTCATGACTACTAGACCATGGCACTAAGTGCCATGTCCAATCCCCTTCTTCTTAGACTTTTGGACAAAACTTGGTGTGATTCAGTGCCTACACTGACACCACTGAATGAACCCTGGGTTTGTGTTCTCAAGGCTTCCAAAATGTTATCCATGACTTTTATGAGTTGTTTTAAAGAGGAGGATTGGAGGAGTTTCTGAGGCCCAGGCTAATTGGAATGTGCTGGATTAGGAAAATCTGTGCAGAGCTGAGGTCTGAGGGATGGAATCATAGAATCAAGAAGGTTGGAAAAGACCTCAGAGATCATCAAGTCCAACCTATTACCTAACACCACCTGACAACTAAACCATGGCTTCAAGTGCTATGTCCAATCCCTTTTTGAACACCTGCAGTCACACTCCACCACCTCCCTGGGCAGCACATTCCAATGGCCAACAACTCTTTCCGTGAAGAACTTTCTCCTCACCTCCAGCCTAAACTTCCCCTGGCACAGCTTGAGACTATGTCCTCTAGTTCTGGTGTTGGTTGCCTGGGAGAAGAGACCAACCTCCACCTGGCTACACCCTTCTGGATGACAGGAGGTACCACCTTAACATGGGGAGACACTTCTGTATGGTGAGGGTGACAGAGTGCTGGAACAGGCTGCCCAGAGAGATTGTGGAGTCTCCTTCTCTGAAGACTTTCCAAACCCACCTGGATGCATTCCTGTATGATCATCCCTGGCTGATCCTGCTTTTTGGAAGGGGGTCGGACTGGATGGTCTCTAGAGGTCCATTCCAACCCGTAATATTCTGTGATTTTGAACAAAACCTCATCTAATTACTTTTATCAGGAGTTATTGATAAACGTGAAAAAGCACTCTCCCTAACTGCTTTTGCAGCAGGGCTTTTACTGAGAACAACCTCAGAGCTGAAGGAAAGTGCGAGGAAAGGAACATCCCTAAGGTGGCTGGGTGATGCACCTTGGCTGATCTTTGCTGCCATTCATCTTCACTGAGTATGGGACAGCTCACTCAGAGATGAGCACTGTGGCACAGTTGTGTCATCACCCACCTTTCCCACGTGTCTCAGGAGAGTTTTTATGTTGAGGAGGGATATTAGCAGTGCTCTTGTCAGAAGGAAGCTGAGTGACACTTGTGCTCTATTTTATCGCCTCTCTGTGAGGTGACAGGATGCCCCCATGATAAACAGAGCTGCAGTTACTAGAAGATCATCTAGTTCACTTGCCATCTTGGCAGCTTTCATGCACTGAATAATAGTCCCTTCCCCAGCAAATTATTTAAGGAACAATAGCAGCATGCTCAATTGGTGACAGTGTGCTTGTGCCTTTGGTTTCATGGCTTGTTCTAAGCGTATTACCTAACCTCCAGCTTTTGCAGACAATAGTCAGCTCACAGCTATTAATGAGGTACATGGAGTGTTTTGTTCTCACATCACCACTGAAGACTTTGCTGCTTGGTGATCATAGTGGTGTCAGAACAAGGTCTTGTCTATTCAGTGTCATTATAATCATACTGGATGAAATAATCACCACAGCACTAGCAGGCCACATTTCACTTGTAATGAAATCTACAAGAGGGCTGAGACACCAGTCTCACCCTAACAGTACCTGAACTTTACAGTACGCCTGAAGACCTTAATGGCAATATGGCTGTGGGACTATTCTGCTTAAGCTGCACCTTGTGATAGGACAAGGGGTAAAGGATATAAACTACAGCACAGGAGCGTCCACCTCAACAGGAGGAGGAACTTCCTCCTGTGAGAGTCACAGAGCATTGGAACAGGCTCCCCAGAGGGATTGTGGAGTCTCCTTCTCTGAAGACTTTCAAGACCCATCTGGCTGTGTTCCTGTGTGACCTATGCTAGTTTGTGTGGTCCTGCTCTGGCAGGGGGGTTGGACTCGACGATCTTCAGACATCCCTTCCAACCCCTAACATCCTGTGATCCTGTGAACTGGGAATCTGTCTGCAGTCCTGACAATAAAAATGTTTTTACATGGATTTGGTCTTTGAAAAGGAAGTTGTTGTGCATCTTCCAATTTCCAGTATGGAAGACCCCAAAATAACAGCAATGCCCCCATAAATTGTTACATACTTCTTGCTTTATTGTATGAAGCAGAGTGTTGCTAAGGTTTATTGCACATAGCTGCCGCACCTAGAGATCACAAAATCAGGGAAAACACCTGGTTGGAAGGGACCTCAAAGCTCATCCAGTCCAACCACTGACCCAGTTTAGGGTCAATCCTAAACCACGTCTCTAAGCACCAGGTCCACAACTGCTTAAACACCTCCAGGGATGGTGACTCCACCAGATGTAAGAAGGTCAAGACGTGTAAAACAAGGGCATCATACTCCAGGTAGTATGATCTTGGGCAAAGGGATTGCCTCAATAGATCAGGAGTAATAAATGGTTGACTTAATTTTTGAACTCTGTTTTGAAATGGGCTGGAAATCTTGGTCTTTGGTCATTTTAGTCCAAGCTGATTCAATACCAGATTCCATCACCTACCAATGTTTTGTGCTGCACTGTATGCTGCAGACAGGAGCTCTAGAGACAAGATGACCAAGAAATGTTGTTCTTGAATCACTTGGTGCTTTTGAATTCCTGAGCCACAATCCAGCTTTACTGACCTGCCTGTATCTTTGGCTAAATGGCTTCAGCTATCTGTCTCTCTGTTTCCTCACCTATAAAGGATGGAAAATTAGAGTCACTTATCTGCTGCCCAAAGAATGGGAATAGATAAATGAGGAGCAAATTTTAATTAGATAATGCTTGCAAAGGCATTTAAGCTCAAAAAATTACCGTGCAGTGTAAGTGATAAGTAGCATTATAATTATTATTAATTAACTTTCTATCACAGCTGTGCTGGAAATACACTACCTGCACATTAGTTCTGAAGGAGAACAGCAAGTCAAAGGATTTCACCATTACAAAGTGATTGAAAGGCACAGTAGGTTCAAGCCTGCACGCTGATTAAAAACCCCACACCTTGGTCTCTCGTTCTCTTTCCAATAATCAGTGTATTAGTTTCTAGAGAGCATGTGAGCCTTTGAACTTTTAAAGAGAGAGAACACAAATACGGTAGTGAGGACTAGATGTTTCTGGGCTCTTTTGGTCTTTCCCTCTTCTTTGCTTGTTAATTTATGCTTCATGCTGGTGTGGTAGAATGTTGGGATGAAAGAGGAGGGAGAGAGCTTGGTGCAGGAGCCGAGGAGGTGAAGAGCCATCTTGGGGTGACAGCAGTAGAAGGAAAGAGAGGCAAAGAGGAATAATGCTTTTAATATTATCATTTCTTTTTGAAAGATTCAGAGCTGCTGCATTGTGAGATGGCTTGTGAGAAGACTACGTGGCTTGTGCAGAAAGACTACATCACCTCCCAGACTCTGTTTTCTCTTACAAGTGTTTCTTTTTCATGCATGAGTAAAAACATTGAAGCCTCACATGAAAACTTCCAGTGACTACCAGATAGTTTGCTAAAGATTGAAGCGGGTGTCAAGAAGTGATTTGAAAGTCTAGGAAATGCCTGTTCTGGAAGGGTGGTTTGCTGGAGCAGCGGAGGTGCTCACAGCAGGAGCACTGTGATCATGCTCTTCAGCACTGTCATCATGAGATTTGAACACTGTCAGGAGTAAGAACCATTGACTGCCATCAAGGTCAGAGGTGTCTGGTGCTGTAAAAGCTCTGGGTTAAGTGGCCATTTTAGAGAGGAGAGATGTTTTTGACTGCAGAATTACAGACTGGAGAGAGAACCTTTTACTGGAGCATTAGGGGCAGGTGGGAATAATGTGCATGTAAGCTATTTAGGCAGTATCTACCTCCAAAGACCTCCCACGCCTTTAACTACGGATGTGAAGTCGGAGGGGAGGACTGAGATCTCAGCATTTTGTGACTGTTCTTTAGGAAGAAGCTCATCTAACCTTCTAAGTGACAGTGAATATAAAAGAGGCCATGGAGATGAGTGCTTTCCTTATGCCCCAGACAAGAAATGGTTCTTAATTATCTTTCACTGTCAGAATTGCCAGGAACTAGATCAAATGTCATTGCTATGACTCAAAGACTCAAATCCCGAATCCACTGAGATGCATAGAAGAGTTAAGTGGCTGCTTCTATATTTGAGGGTTCATTGCAGTTTTTTTTCCCTTTTTGTCTGTGTCTTTGTCCAATACTAAGGTGGTTTATTCACAAAATGAATGCTGGGGTGAAGGGTTCAGCTGAGAATAAAACTGCTAAGTTTTTCAGTTTGCCACTGTGACTCAGGGCTCCTGGACTATCTATTGATCCAGTTAGCATCAATCACCCTCCATGTTCCTGACTGTTACATTGAGGTGAAAACCCAGCAGTGCTGTATTCTGCCTGCCTTATGAAAAAGAGATGATGATTTTGGAGGATTTGACAAGAATAATTATCTTTTCTCTCCACTCCTCTGAATAAAAATGAACAGCAGCAAAATAAACCAGTACTGTAAATTTCAGGAGCTGAAATGGCATTTTTTGGTTGCCTCTTCTGTTTTGCATTTTAATGCAACATTGATGATAACATTTGTCAAAGAAACCTCACAGTCCTTCAGAATCAGAAGGTTCAGCAACAGCATGATTGGTGCACTGTGGGGGAAAATTTAGTTTGAGGCGTACTTATGGATTCAAGTTGCTGTGAGGCTTCTTCCTGCAGTGTCTCTTCATCTCCATGATGAAAAAACCCAAACTTTCTTGCTCAACCTGTAGTGATCACTTCAATAGAGAAAGTATCCTGCAAGAGATCTAGGTCTGGGACTAGGCTAAGATGCTTGCTTCAAGACTTTGTAGTTTTAATGTGGAGAGTGTCAAGGCTAGAAGGGCAATAGGAGACCTTGATGATTCTAACCAGCCTCACCCAGGGTCTCCACCCTTACTCGCTGTCCATTTTCTGTGCTTTGCTGTCCACTCTGGTGATTTGGACCCTGACCCATCAGCTGATCTGGCTTGGCACAGAGCTGCTTCATCACCACAAGCTTGTCTGGTGATCTGGTTGTGGTGTTGTCTGTCAGCCTGGGCATGGCCTTTTCCAGTACTATGGAAAGGAAACCTGGCTGGTGAAGCTTCTCTCCTGCTGGCTTCTATATTGAGCTTAGCCCTGTCATCTTTTAGGAGCATCTGGTCCTTGCTGCTCCCTGGCAGGAAGAGGCTGAAGTCTCCAAATAGAAGGAATCCAAAAAGGGATTTCATTTTGGTAGCTTACAAACCTGCAAATCTGTATGTGGTTGCTTTTCCTCTGTGTGCACTCTCTCCTCAAACCCACTCGTCTCCTCTTCCCTACTCTGCAAAAAGCCTTTCAAGATATTGGAACTATTTGTATGCATGTCCTATTTATTTACTTCTATTATTCTTGGAATTTCTCTTTTTTTGACTGGTTGATTTGGTAGAGTATTCATGTCTTCTAAATCTCCAGGCTTTCACAGAATATTTTCATGTGGCATTGTTCAGGGCTGCGAATAGGGACCTGCATCTCTGAGCAAGAGCATTTGGATGTTGGAAGCAATACAGCAGTGTCTGCTGAATCCATCAGTTTAACTATGTCTGGACCGTGCTATATGAGCTAGTATTAGCTGGATTCTTTCTTGTTGGCACCTTCACAAACTGAAACAAACTATTTTCTTATAAGAATGCTCCCATCCATCAGCACCGACTAGCTGCACCTAGCTGTCCCCTGTGCTGCCACACAATTCTTCCTCTCTGCTCCCTGCTGATCTTTGTATGCTGCACAGATCCCAAGGCCCCCTTGGATATGGTGTAGCACCTTGGTCAGCGGTACCTGCCATCATAGAATTGTGAGGGTTTGGAAGGGACTTCCAACCCCTGCCATGGGCAGGGACACCTCACACTACAGCAGGTTGCTCAGAGCCACACACATCCAGCCTGGCTGCAAAAACCTCCAGGGATGAGGCTTCCACCACCTCCCTGGGCAACCTGTGCCAGTCTCTCACCACCCTCATGGGGAAGAACTTCTTCCTAACATCCGATCATCATCTTATTCACATCCCTGTCAAGTGGAGCTGTGGTTTCCCTAACCTTCCTTTCATATAGCCCCAGGGTGTGCTGGATGTTGTTCAGCTCTGTGTTATGTTTTTGTACCTGTTCACTGCTGACATTGGATTGATTGTACTTGCACCAGGGCCTTCCCGCTCTTGGTACAATGGCTGCTTGAGCTTGGAGCCCATGAAAGCCCATTAAGGGTGGATGCATTTCTGAATGCTTAGCCTTCTCCTGGCTGCTCTAAATGTCCATCCAGAAGTGAAAACTACCTGTTCCCTTTTCTTCTCTTTCCAGAAACCACTACCGCTGCCGTGCAGCTACTGGAGGAGGCATGAGAGGGAAATTCTACTACACGCTTACCTTCAGCATCAAGTTCCCTCACAAAGATGACGTCTGCTACCTGGCCTACCATTACCCCTATACCTACTCTACAATGATGGTAATATTGATATGTCCACCTGGCTAAGCTATGGGGCTTGACAGGTTGGAGCTGCTTGGGTGTGTGTAGATACCGAGGTAGCTAGAGGAACGTTTTCACAGGCAGGTAATGATTGTGAGGCTGCTGTTGCCTTGTTTGCAACTTCAGTCCCTGCCAGCACTTAGGCCCAAAATGCTGTAAGAGAAAAGAAGTTCCTGTGTGCAGTAAGATGAGGTGCAAACCATTAGGGCTTATGCCAGTCATAACATGAACCAAAGATGTCTCCATTTGCTTAGAGATGTAGGAAACTCCTGAAGGGATGGGGAAGCAGGGAGCTAAAGCTAATGGCTACTCAGAAGTGCAAGCTGCTCTCTTTGCCCTCTGACAGGGTAACAGCTCAGCTTTCAGAGCTGAACCCAGCAATAGCACAGGGCTGGACCTCTATTTGAGTGCTTTGTCAGCTGTTTTCTCTGTGCCTGCTGGCATCTCAGGAGGCATTTGTGGCACCCCTGCCACTGTGTTCAGTACAGAAGCTTAAAAGAATAAAATCTAAAGTGTAGATTGTATTTTTGTTTGAGGGGGACCACACTTGATTCCTGGGGAAGGATTTGCTTCCTGCAGCCTTTTCTGGCCAGGGGTAGATGGTGAGGAAATTTTCTGGGAAATGTGCTTTCTCTGTGACTAATGTAGGAAACCTCAAGGTCTGAAAGGAAGGTTGGATAAAAGAAGGGAAATTAATAGTTCTGGGAATAGCTTTGCTTTGTTGTTAAAGATTATGAAGGTGTTACTGAAAGCAGAGACACACTTCCAGTACATCAGTTTCTCTTCCTTTTCCATGCAGTTTCCACTGCCAACCCTTTTTCTTCTGGGCAGTAGATGCTGGTGTGGGTTGGTGGAGTTTGGCCTATTTTTTCTTAATGGTACCAGGTTGCCATTAGCAGATCTGGAAGGCTATGCCTTCAAAGGAGACAGTGACCTCTTCCACTTGCTACCCATACTGCTCAGCATGACAACACGGGCTTAGATTAATTCACACTCAGACAACAGTCTCTTGTCAACTGCTTTGCATCCCGTTATAGATGTTCAAAGAAAGTGCTCCCAGTATCTGGGAGAAAGCCAGTCCAGCCTTCACAGTCCAGAATAAGCTCGCCAGTTCACTTGTCATTAGGTTTATGGTTACTATCTACTCCTCAAGATGAATGAGGAAAAGAGCACGCTCCAGTAGCGGGTCTGACCTCTAGCCTTGAAGGGATGTATATGCTAATGTCTGCAGGAGAAAAGACAAATGCAATACTGAAGTGTTGGGTGGACTTCTTCACTACCATACTTTATTACTGAAATGTAGTGCCTCATCATTCTTTTACTGTTATTGATTCCCATCTTCTGGCACAAAGCAAGACAGACTTGGAGAGTTTGTACGCTCTGGGAATTCCTGAATATCTCACCTACACCTGAATGAATAGAATAGAGATGAAAGAGATGTTATTCCTAATCTCCCAGGGCCAGGTCTTGAAGTATTTCACTGCCTTTTCAAATCAAATGCTTGTGGAAGTTAAAGGGAATTTGCCCAAGGAAAAGTTTCATAGAATCAGTCAGGGTTGGAAGGGACCACAAGGATCATCCAGTTCCAACCCCCTGCCATGGGCAGGGACACCCCACATTAGATCAGGCTGGACAGAGCCTCATCCAGCCTGGGCTTAAACACCTCCAGGGATGGGGCCTCAACCACTCAACCTCAGCCTCCCTGGATAACCCATTCCAGGGCTTCACCACTCTCATGGGGAAGAACTTCCTCCTCACATCCAGCCTGAATCTCCCCACCTCCAGCTTCATTCCATTTCTCCCTAGTCCTATCACTGCCTGAGATCCTGAGAAGTCCCTCCCCAGCCTTCCTGTAGGCTCCCTTCAGATACTGGAAGGCCACAGTAAGGTCACCTCAGAGCCTTCTCTTCTGCAGACTGAACAGCCCCAACTCTTTCAGTCTGTCCTCATAGGAGAGGTTTAAATGAACTCAGATTCAGTGAGGAGCATGATGTTTGGAAAATGGGAATTAGGGATGGAAAATATTGATATATTGTTGTGTCCAGCTCTTCAATCAAAGCAAAAAAAAAAATTATTGCAGGTAATAATTCTGAAGGGCTTCTTTGCTTGGAGTAATTTCAAATGCCCAGGGATGCAATTGGCACATTTCCAGGCTACTTTAATTTCCACAGTAAATAAACTAAATCAGGTTTGTGCACCGGTAGATTTCATTTTAAAAGCATTTGTCCACTGCTGAAGTAGGTTGGGTTTGCATATCAGTAATAAATTAAAAGTGATTAGAAACCCCAGGGCTCAATTAAAGACGTGGTGCTTTGGGGGAGAAGATCAACTTGGATATGGAGTTAGTAATTTGGAACTGTTTTTAAATATCATATATATTTAATAGTTACAGGGATGTTTATTGGAAATGCACATTGCAGCATCCTCTTTGAACTGGATGCACTCTGCAGTTCATTACTTTTTGTCCATTAGTAATTACAATCGTTTTATGAGCAGTAATTTATCTATTTTTACATCACGGTGCTAATTGTTTGGATATCTAGCTGAAATCTCTGTGGCAGCTCTTCACAATTAAGTTTTGCTGGGTACCCAGGAACATAAGTAAATGATGAGATTGAATTCTCTGCATTTATGAGAGATCATTAGATGTGGCTAATAATTGAATTTACTTTATGGAGCAGTATGTTAATTGTTTTATGACAGAGATGGCTGTAAATCTCAGTTCTGTGCTTGCATTCAAATGGATACTGGGAGAGCAGTCTGAGAGATGGTAAGCTCCAAGGTTTGAGGAGCAGGGTGTAGTGTGGGTTGAGAGTAGCTCTGAAGAAGGAGACTTGGGGGTATTGACGGCTGAGAAGCTCCCCGTGAGCCAGCAGTGCCCTCATGCAGCCCAGCAGGCAGCTGTGTGCTGGGCTGCAGCCAGAGGAGTGTGGCCAGCAGGGCAAGAGAGGGGATTCTACCCCTTGACTCTGCTCTGCGGAGACCCCACCTTGAATACTGTCTCCAGTTCTGGTGTCCCCAGCATGAGAAGGACACAGAGCTGTTGGAGTGAGTCCAGAGGAAGCCACAAAGATGATCCAAGGGCTGGAGCACCTCTGCTATGAGGATAGGCTGAGGGAGCTAGGGGTGTTCAGTCTAGAGAAGACTCTGGGGGAACCTTAGAGCTGCCTTCCAATACCTGAAGGGATCCTGCAGGAAGGCTGGAGAGGGACTTTTCATGAGGATGTCTAAAGATAGGACAAGGGGGAATGGCTTGAAGCTGAGGGAGAGTAGGGTTAGACTGGAGCTTAGGAAGAAGCTCTTCAGTACAAGGTGAGATGCTGAAGAAGGTTACCCAGGGAGGTGGTGGCTGCCTCCTCCCTGGGGGTGCTAAAGGCCAGGTTGGATGAGGGTTTGAGCAGCTGAGTCTAGTTGAGAGGAGTCCTCGCCAATGATAGGGGGATTGCAGTAGATGACCTCTGAGCTCCCTTCCAACCTGAGCCATTCTGTGAGTTTTGTTTGCAGTTTTGCCCTGACTTACAAAGACAAAGTTACCATGTAAAGGTTGTGCAGTGAATTGGTTTGTTTCACTTTTTGTGAGGACAAGTGTATCTGCTCCTCCATACCCATTTCTACTAACTGAGAGACAACTGGTGTTCCATGACACTTAGTAAAGCCTGTGCTGGGATTACTGACATAAATCTTGCCACTAGCAATGACAATGTAAATAGAGAGCTGCAAAGTGGTCTGGTGTGTGGGTGACAACTGGCTCTGTGTCTAATGAGGCGATTGGAATTTTTGGGTTTTCAGCTGCCAATTCCTCTTCTCAAACTCCTGAAGAAGCTGTTAGACTTGAGAATTGTTTAAAACTGCAGTAAACTTTGTCAGAGGAAGGAAGAAAAATCTTCTCTTAAAATAACTTCTTGGAAAGACACTCCTCAAATTTCCCACTCCTGATTGTACTAAATGTTTCCTGCCAATTTTTCGGGCGCCTCTAGGGTGGAGTGGTCCCTGAGTTTTGCTGGCATGTGCTTGACAGTGAACCAGTCAGCTCTATAAATGCTCCAAAATGATGTTTGCTCATGTTTCTACAGAGTCTCTGTGGAAAATATAAGGAGTAGGCAGGGGTTCCACTTCATGTATGCACAGAAATTCCTTCGTGCTAATAAGCAAAACACCTAGGGACTGCCCAGGTAAAATCATCGAATCAGAGTGGTTTGGGTTGGAAGGGATCTTTCAAGGTCCCTTGAAGAGGTATACAAACAGCAGGGACATCTTCAACTAGATCCTGATCTGAGTAAACAGTCCTGTGCAACTTCAGTGATCTGGGACCTTGTGCACATTTGTGGGATGAGGAAGGTGGTGTTGTTAACTTGCAGAGGAGAGAGGCTGGAAAACTAGCAAGAGGTGAAACTAGTGCAAATAATAACATGCAGCTAGTGGATAAAAATCAGATTTTGCAGCTCATGAGCTCATTTATAAGCCTGCTTCCTTCTTTTTCTCAGGCCCATCTCGATCTCCTGGGACAAAGCAGGAATCCCAAGAAGGTTTACTGGAGGCAGCAGACACTCTGTCAGACGCTAGGAGGAAATGGGTGCCCGGTGCTCACAATCACTGCCATGCCAGAATCTAAAACAGGAGAGAAGACTTGGAGCAGTTCTGTAAGTAGTCAAATGAAGCATTAAAAAAGACACTCTTGAGCTGTGCTCATGTCAGCAGTGGCAACTACAACCTGTTTTGTGAATATGTTGGTTTTTCTTGCCTTTCTCCTTTTGGATGCGTAGTTAAACCCACAGATTTGCACAGAAAGAGGAGAGAGCTGACACCATTTAGTACTTCAAGTTGTTTCTCTAATCAGCTAAAGCAATTACAAAGTCCTCTATCAAATATCTCCCAACAGCAAAAAGCTGTGTTCAAATAACCCACAAAAAATTGATTTGTCTTTATTTATTTATTTATTTGGGGGGGAGGGGTGGTGGTGGGGGTGTGCATATTAATGTTCCCTATGATTTAAGAAGGATATTGAGACACTTGAACATGCCCAGGTAAGGGCAACGAGGTTGGGGAGAGGTCTTGAGCACAGACCCTACAAGGAGAGGCTGAGGGAGCTGGAGTTGCTTAACTTGGAGAAGAGGAGGCTCAGGGAGACCTTCTTGCCCTCTATAGCTACCTGAAGGGAGGTTGTTGCCAGGTGGGGCTTGGTCTCTTCTCCCAGGCAACCAGCACCAGAACAAGAGGACACAGTCTCAAGCTGTGCCTAGGGGAGTTTAGGCTGGAAGTGAGGAGAAAGTTCTTCCCAGAAAGAGTAACTGGCCATTGGGATGTGCTGCCCAAGGGGGTGGTGGAGTCACCATCCCTGGTGGTGTTTAGGAGGATGTTAAGCAAATATATATCATTATCTCAGTGAGATTAGGCTAGAAGTATCCATAGGGATTTATAGAATCTTAGAATGGCTCGAGTTGGAAGTGACCCTAGAGATCATTTCTTTACAAAGGCCTGCAGTGATAGGACAAGGGACAATGGTTCAAACTAGAGAAGAGCAGATTTAGAGTGGATGTGAGGAACAAGTTCTGCACCACGAAGGTGGTAGAACACTGGAGCAGGTTGCCCAGGGAGGTAGTTGAGGCCACATCCCTGGACATATTCAAGGTGAAGCTTGACAGGGCTCTGAACAACCTGATCTAGTCGAGGATGTCCCTGCTGCCTGCAGAGGGGTTGGACTGGATGACCTTTGGAGGTCCCTTCCAACTCCAACCATTCTATGATTCTCTGATTACCTACTCCAACCTCTCTGCCACGGGCAGGGATGCCTCTCAACTAGACTTGGCTGCACCTTTGGCTTTAAAAGGACTTTCCAAACGATGTGTTTTGTCATAGGAAAGCAAAAAAGACAGCTTTAAACTCCCCATTGTAAACCAGCATTCTCGCTTTCTGAGCAACCCTACAACATGCTCAGGTCTGCTGTCATCAGTGATCAGGAATGAAAAGTCTGGAAGAAAATCACAGGCCTGCACCAGTGGAATTAAAGCAGGGGAGAGTTAAGAACGTGTTCATCTTTGGCACCAGAGACATCATTATTGTGCCAGGTATGGTACAGCATGAGAGAAATGATGGAGGACTTACATGCTGTATTGAAAGCGATTGGCAGGCACAGGGGTTGAAATGAGGATCCTGGGGAAAATTCAAGACAGTACTGGCCAGTGAAATAATAGGGAGTATCATGATAGAAATGTGACAATATTAGGAGGCATTGCCATTTTCTGGAACACTATATTCTCAGAGTGTAGCAGAATGCATCTTGGAGTGTTAAAAGAGAGTCTGACAGGCTTTCAAAGGTTGTTAGCCTGTCTGTGAAGTCAAAGCTTGGCTTCCTTATTCACCACAGAACTGCTGAAAGATTCATAAAGGATCTAGGAACAGTTTGGACAGATACTTGTTTTGAATGCTCCAGGCTGATGTAATATTCAGCATTTGGGTTCAGATTCTTTCTTCTTCTTCTTCTTCTTTTCTCACCAGAAATATTCCCTGGTTTGTGATATTACACGAATTCAGTGGGAGCTTGTAGTGCTGACCCAAATGTCATGAAATCATGTGCCACTAAGCAACTCTTCCTCTGAAGCTTAGCAATGCAGTAAGATTAAGGACTGCCTAGATCTATCCACAAGCCAGTTGAATTCAATCAAAACAGAACATGAAGAAAACTCAATTGTCTGAACTGAGATAGAAACCGTTTGGGGGAAAGGCGGTGTCAAGGCAAGGCAACACAGTTGCAGGCTTCCAAGACTGTAGAAGTAAACACCAATACTCTTAGGTGATGAAAATATTTGTTGTTCTATCAAGAAGAACAACAGCGAGACAGCACACCATGCTTTGTGCTGTGGGGATGCCTCTAGGCAGATTTGAATAATCACACGTGTGCTTATTTTGCTTAAGCAGCTTGGATAATTATGGCTTTTAGGGAGACAGCCTAATTGGTGCTGCTTTGTGAGGCTTTGATCAGCAGCTACTTCTCAGTTTCCTTGTGTTGTATGACATGCCATCCTCTCTGTGAAGTGGTTTGGCTGGTGGAAGGACCTATTTGTCAATGCACACCATGCTAAAAACATCACTTAAAAGCAAAATCTTAGACCTAAATATGGAGGGACCAGAAGGGGAGGTTTCCCCAGCAAGAACTCTCACTGGTTTGCACAGCCTCCAGTTTGAGAAGTGATGTGGAGCTCCAGCACTGGGGCCCTTGGCACGTGGGCAGTGAATTGATAGCCTTTTTTCTTTCCTTCTGGTTCTGGCCAATTCATAGTTTTGCTGAGCTAAAGTCATTTTACTTTCCTATCAAACGTATTATTTCTCCTTTGTGCATTTGTTAATCTGTACCTTGAGAGATTCTCTTCAGCAGCAGGTAAAGCACAAAGCTCACCAGGACCTGTAGCTGTTGCACATGATAGTACTTCAGTAGTCTGAATCCTTCCCTAGTACAGACACATGGGAAATAGGAAACATCATTGATAAAGAGGTGCTGGGTGAAATAGGAGCATGGGGAGGACAGCATGAACAGCTCAGGAGGAGTGCAGTGGGAAGGAATTCTTGTAGGACGGGAGGTGCTGATAGGGTGGGAGAGGCCCAGAGACAACGAGGGCAAGGCATCCTCTCTGTCAGCTGTGCTTTATTTTCCTTGCTCAACTCTTTCAGATCAGTCTTGTCAGGCTTTTGATTAATGGGGCCCTAGGATGGCTAAATTTGTCTGAGTTAAATTTATTAACGTGCCCCTTACTAATAGGAAGCACAAGGTGTGCATGCTCGCAGGCACTGCACAGTCACCAGGTACTGGAGGGAAGAAAAATGGGCTGCTGCTTTCCTTCATTACCCCTTGTTTATGTCAGGCTTCACTGCACCTTAGGCTCCTTTCTCCTTCCTCTTTCTGTCACCCCTTCATGTGCTGGTGGTGTACTGAATAATTCTTATTAAATGCTCAATTCTGAAATTGGTAAGAAGGGGGGGGGGGGAAGGAGCCAGGAACTCTTTGGTACCCTGTGCTTCACATCTTGGCCGTGCAACAGCTCAGCTGCAAACAGCACCGTTTCCATTCACGTTTGATTGATGTCTTTGGGTACCTGAAGACTGTAACACAGTCCAAGTCTGGTCAGCGGTCCTGCTGGACTTGTACAAATAGAAAGTGGGTGGGTCTCCACTGTTGTCTTATGTTAAACCTGCAATCATATGAAGACAGCATCCAGCAGGTAGAGATGTCTTAGCTACTCGTTCTAACTGCAGTACCCCCATAGGCTAGTGGTAAAATTAGTTTCCCATTCTCACTGTGTGGGATGCATCACTGCCTTTTTGTGTCCTTTTGGTCTTTACCGTGTTCCTCCTTATCCCTTACGGCAGAGTTAGGGGATTTAACCTTCCATATTATGCACAGTGCTTTTCCTCAAAACTGTAGTTCTTCTCAGAATTATTTAACTCCCCATCCCACCACTTCAAAATACCCCAACCTTTCTGCAAGCTTGTGTGTGATGTGCTTGCATGCTCCACCTGCCCTGGATACTGAATCAATGCGTCTGAGCCTTTGAAAAAAAGCCAGGGAGTGGAGAAGAAAGAATGGTTGGGCACACATTTACTCTTTGGTGGCTTTGTTCCTGTCTGTGTTAGATCTAATATTGGACACCACCAGAGGAGACCTGAAGGGACTTTTGAAGAGAGAGCATTTCCCAACATCTTCCAGAGCATTCTTGAATGCAGAAACAGTGAGCATGATAAAGCTTGTCATCCTGGGGCCAGCAATCTGCTCAGTGAAGCTAATAGGGGATTGCAGAGCTCTAATATTCTAGGGCTTGCCATGCACAACTCTGAAGGCAGTGTTAGCTGCACACACGTGTGCTTAGGAAGAGCTTGCAAAGCCTTAACTCGTAAGTGTTAGGCTGGCAAGTGTGCTGCCTGTGCCTGACAGACAGCTCACTAGACCTTGCAAAAGCTGTGGGATACTGCTTTAAGTGGCAGAACAAATGGACAGATTAACTCTTCAAAGGAGTGTGAGTAAAAGCTCCAAACACACGTACCCAGGTGATGATGAGATTGTCTTCTAGTTAAGAAAGCAGAGGATACTGATATCTTGCTAATGTCAACAGAGGGGTGGAGTTAAAACCAGCAAATGCAAAATGACTGCTCAGAAAAGGACAGTTTACACTGTGCTGTTTTGAGCTTGCCTTGTGAGCCTTCCTCAGGAGCTGTTTCCTGGCTGTGCACTGAGTTTGGGGTGGATTAGCTTCTGCTTTTTAGTCAGAGAAGGGAAAGAGGAGGATCTCGCTGAAGTGATGTTGAGTAGGTCCCAATCTGGTTAGTGTTAGCAGAGGAATTGCTGAACCAGTCCTGAGGGAATTCCTTACAGGAATGGAGAAATCAATGGGTCTAGGGTGATACAGCTGAGGAGCATCAGCCCTGCTACCTTCTCAGCTGAAAGACATGAGCACCTGCCATAGGGGTTAATCCAGCATCCCCTGAGAACAATGTCCCTGTGCAGAATGGGGTGGGATGCTTTCTGTTTATGGTATCACAAAGTAGTAATTATAAAGCTCTCTTCATGGCTGGCTGTTCTGTTGTAACTCCCATTTGTAATGCTGGTTGTGTTAGGAGTACTTCCTCCCATTCAACACACCTGATGAGTGCCTCTTTTTAAGCACTGTGTAGCATTGTGTGGCTGTATTGTGAGGTTTAAAGTTAAAGCTAAATGCCCCAGCTAATTAGCAGCAGAGATGAGGGAAATGAAACAAAATAAGGCACTAGCAAAGAGATCTACACCTGTAATAGCTGTCACTTTGAGTTGCTTTTTCTGTCATCACATCTCTTTATGCAAGGTTAGGGAATGCATTATGAATATTATTCTAAAGAGATAATGACATCTGCTGATCTTAAATGCAGATTGTTGGGGAGTTGAAAAGCAGTTTCTCTGTGAGTCTAAGCATGATTCTAAAGATGGAAAGAGCCATGGTTTTGGGGTAGGTATGGCAGGATGCTTGTGCCCTTTGAATCTGCAGATGCTCCCAGAATGAGGGATAAAGCAAAACCAATCATGTGTGTTTACTTGGACTCATCCTAAGCCTTTAGAATCAAAAGGAGACAGTTGCTGGGAGAAATATTCTAGCATCACTCAATTTGCTTGTGTAAGCTGTTTAGGTGGTTGTTCTGCAACTTTGATCTTGCTTCAGAAAGAAACCATCCCTTTACCTTTAAACATGATTTGGAGCAAAGAGCCATTCCTGAGTACAGGACAGGAGAGGATGTAAATTTCAGAGGCCACTTATGCAGGATACTGGGAAATAATGATCATGTGGAAAATGTACACAGTTTAATTAGGCACATTGATTAAATCAATATGAGTCAAACAGCTTAGTTCTCCAATCAGCTTAATCTCATTAAATGTAATTCAGGCCTCGATAATTGATTAATAATGCATTATAGTTTATGAATTATTGACTTCGAGTGATAATAACTGCCTGCTCCCTGCATGGTAACCAGTGTTGCATGTTAATTAGGAGAGGTTCAAGCTCTCTTCTCTTGAATAACTTTTCCAAAGCTGGAGATGACATGTCTCCTAGAGAAACTGGGACCAAATTAGGTCAACACCTTATTGCAGTAAGTCCACCCCAAAGGAAAATACAGGCTTTAAAGGAAGCTCTCATCTGATGGTGTTGAAACAGGAAGGTAGAATGCCCTGCTTTGATTGGTAATGGTCTCCCAAGCAGCCAGCAGAACTGCCTGTAGCAATCTAGCTGGAGTGCTAACCTGGCGTTGTGCTGTTTGCTGACAATAACTGCATCTGTTGTTGTTCTAGCACCACTGCTTCTATACCTCCTCCAGCACACATGCAGAGGGTATAGCCAATGCTGCTGAACTCTTAGGTCACATTTGTATGCCAGATGTGCCCCATATTTGTCTGGATCTTGAGTGGTTACGGTGGAAAGGACCAGTAGGTTTTTCTAATGGCATTTCTGTATTGCAAGAGGAAAGAACCATTGCTGCTATGGATGAAAGCCTGAAGAGAGAAGCCAAGAGCTGAAGAAAGCCTCTGCTTCTCAGGTGGTCCCCTGTTATACTTCCACTCAGTGTAAACACAGGATGATGTCCCAGATTGTTTGTGTGGGTTTTTTTCTGGCTGTCTAGGTACTTATGATCCAAATTGCAGAAAGTGCCCACCAGCATTATGTTTCCTTGAAATATTCCATTTAAAGAGCCTGTTCTGCTTTTTCCTTTCATCCTTTCTGCATTTCTACTCCTTATTTGCTGTTGTGGTTAAAAGTGAACAGATTTTAGTGTGTATTGACATCGAAGAGATGATGTTTGCAGCAAACTGTGGAGGAAAAACAGTTGTTGCTTTATTCTTACACCTGCAATAGTGAGTTTTCTGTCTGTGTGCTCCCTTGGATTGAAAATTTGCTCCTAATTTGTAGGGGTGCCAGGCAGGTGCTGGCTCCTCTCTTGCTTTGTACCAAACGCTTTGGGTTTAGTGATAGGAAAAATCAGGTGTTGTGGAAACCGTGATCCTCTTTTAATGCAGCAGTGAAGAAAGACTGAATGCAGTTGTCATCTGTTGTACAGTGCTAAATAATTACAGACCTGAGAATCCTTTTTACTCTTTTTTTTCCCTCCCCTGCTTCAATAGGCACCTTATTGAACCTCTGAAGCCAAATCAATGGTCTCCAGATATGCTACACCGATTGTGTGTGCTCTACATTTCTCAAGACGTTCTTTCCGTTTCAAACATCCCTTCTCGCTTTCTGATATCTCAATCACAACAATGTAGGGGAAAAGAAAAGAAAACAAAAACCCTAAAACCCAACCAACCAGAAAAACCCCACACCCAAACAAACAACAACTGAAAACCCCAGAGAAATCCCTTTAAAAATGTGTTCCCCTTGGAGTATGCAGTGTGCTGCCATAATCACGAAATCATCATGGAATGGCCTGGGCTGGAAGGGACCTCCAAAGGTCATTCAGTCCCAACGCTCCTGCAGTCAGCAGGGAGATCCTCCACTAGATCGGGTTGCTCAGAGCCTCGTCAAGCCTCACCTCGAATATCTCCAAGGATGGGGCCTCAATTACCTCCCTGGGCAACACATTCCAGTGTTCCAGCACTGTAATGGGGAAGAACTTGCTCCTCACATCCAATCTGAATCTCCTCTTCTCTAATTTCAAACCATTGTCCCTCATCCTATCACTGCAGGCCTTTGAAAATTGTCCCTCTGCAGCCTTCTTGTAGCCCCCTTCAGTTACTGGAAGGCTGATATTAATGCTCCCTGGAGACTTCTCTTCTCCAGACTGAGCAATCCCAGCTCCCTCAGCCTGTCCTTGTAGTGGAGGGCCTCCAGGCCCTGGGTCACTTTTGTGGTCTCCTCTGGACCCACTCCATCAGGTCCATGTCCTTTCTGTGTTGATGGCTCCTGAGCAGCACTCCAGGCGAGGTCTCACCAGAGCAAACCTCTCTGGATCTGCTGGCCGTGCCACTTTTGATGCAGCCCAGGCTGCCATTTGCCTTCTGGGCTGCAAATACACACTGTGTGCCCATGTCCACCTTCTTATCCAGCAGCACTCCCAAGTCCTTTTATTTTCAGGAATAATCTTCCTTCTGACATTTGGAAATTTGCTTTAAGCCCTCCTTTCCTTACGAGATAGAATCTCCTGCTGTTCCTTTCTTCTACTCTTGTTCTGTTGCCTTGCCTTCTTCAAATGATAACAGCCTTATCTCTGTCCCAAGAGACCTGCAACCTTTGCATGCTCTTCCCAGAGAAGAAATATTGTGATCAACAACAGCATTTTCTGAAGCATAAATTGGCCATGCCATCTTGCTTGGTATGGACCTGGGAGAGAACACAAGGAGTGCTTAGCATAGGCTAGCTGTCAGACTTCCACAGGCATCAGAGCCCGCTCTGATACTTTAATGAATTAAACATGCTGACATATCTAAACCAGCACCTCTCTTAGCCCATAATTATTTTCATTTGTGATGAATTTGTCAAGTGCCTCAGAAGTGTCTTCTCACAGGAGCGTGGTGCTACTTGTGTTTTTGTGATATGGCATGGAAAGTTATGAATGAAATAGAACACAGTTTGATTTAATGCATGTCTTGTACTGCTTTGGAAACCTATAGCCAGGTGCTTGAAACATGCCTCTCACAACACCCCAGTGCCCTAGCCTTGTTGCAGTGGAGCTACAAGCTTCTGTAGGAGTGATAGGTTGCCCAAATTCTTGCCCTAGCAGAAAGGGGAATAAAGAAATGAATCTTCTCTCCCTTAGATGGTGACAGTTCAGGGAAAACCTGCAGATGCTGTGCTTCCAGTGGCCAATCTGCCTATCTGGCAGAGGTATTGAAATACTGCCTGGTGGAGCCCCCAGGCAGCTTTTTCTCCCTCAAATGGTGACCAAGCTTTGAACTGCTACCAGGCTTCTGTTATCAACTTCAAATCAGGCCATGGAAAAAGCCCTTGTGTTGCAGTGAGCTGAACATTTCCCATGCCTGGCCATAAATTCCAGTCACACTTGGTCCTGTGGGGCATCTGCTAAAAGGTCAGCGTGGTACTGTATAAATTAGCTGCAGGAGCATCTGTATTGAATGAAATCTGCTCTCAGTACAACAGAGATGGGCTCTGTGAGGGAGGACATAAGTTTTAGGGTCAGATTGACTGTGGAAACTGAATATTGTTACGAGCAACGTGCTTGCTAAAGGATGAAGACTTAATGCTTGTGCCTCGAGACAGAAGCAGAGGTCAGGAAAGGGTTTCTTCCAGCTGGTCACATTATTGCCCAATTGCTCATGTGTCTCACTGCACAGGTTATTGTTTGTCACACGTTGTAAGGTCTGGAGCTTCTGTTCATGAAGGGTACAAAGTGGTTGGCCTGAAGATAGGTTTGCCCCTCAATGCTTGGGTTAGATCAGGTGCTTCTAGTTGGTAGAGCTGAAGTTCTGGGTGACCATGAGCCAGCAATGTGGCCTTGTGGCCAAGAAGGCTGATGGCAGCCTGGGGTGTATTAGAAGGGCTGTGATTTGTAGGTTAGAGAGAGGTTCTCCTCTCCTTCTATTCTGCCTTGGTGTGTCCAGTTCTGGGGCCGACAGTTCAAGGACAGGGAACTGGTTGAGAGTCTAGCACAGAACCACAAAGCTGCTGAAGGCAGTGGAACATCCCCCTGTGAGGACAGGCTGAGGGAGCTGGGGCTCCTTAGCTTGGAGCAGAGGAGCATGAGGGGTGACCTCATTCCTGTTGATAAAGATGTGCAGGGCAGTGTCAGGAGGATGGAGCCAGGCTCTGCTCAGGGATGTCCAGTGACAAGACAAGGGGCAATAGGGGCAAGCTGGAGCAGAGGAGGTGCCATCAGAACAGAAGGAAAAGCTTTGGGTAGCAAGGTTGGGAGAGCAATCAAAAAGTGGGCTCTGCCACCCTTCTAGTGCTCTCTTCATTGCTTTTAGTTTGGGAACTCTGCCTGGGTTCAGTTTGAGGGAAAAATGGTCAAGTCTTGCACAGATTGTGTTAAAGAGCTTCTAGGCTATGAGAGAAACCAGAATGCATCCTGCTAACAGAGAAGCTTGCCACTTCTAGGTGTGTTTTTTACTTCTTTTCAAGATCTTAGGAATCCTGCACTCCTAGAGCAGGCTTCTGCTATGCACAGGCAAAACCTTCCCCAATACCCAGAACTAACAGACTGGAAGCAGCGTGGGTGGCATTATAAGGCTCATGTTGTTTTCACCTTTATCCCTTTAAATGGGGAAGTTTCTTGGTGCTTCTAAATCTTGGCTGCCTGCTTTGGTGAGACTCTCTGTTGCAGCTCACTTTTAAAATAGAAAAGTCATTCACCTGATACCTCAAGGCTTTGAAAACTTTCTGGAAAACATTGATCCAATTTCTGAACTTAATGTTCCAAGCTACACATTCTTTTTTGTCTAATAAAGGCTGACCTAGCTAGCCATGCACTACAAATGAGCAGTTGTTTGGATTGTGTGGAACAGCTTTTCTGCAAGCAGAAAGTTTGTTCAGCTACTCTGCCCCGCTGAGACCACACCTGCAATACTGTGTCCAGTTTTGGGCTCCTCAGTTCAAGAGAGACAGGGATCTGCTGGAAAGAGTCCAGCAAAGACCTGTGAAGATGACTGGGGGACTGGAACATCTCTGCTGTGAAAAGAGACTGAGAGCCCTGGGGCTGTTTAGTGTGGAGAAGTGAAGGCTGAGAGGGAACCTGATCAATAAGGTCTATAAGTATCCGAGGGGTAGGTGTCAGGATGAAGATGCCCAGGCTCTTTTTGGTGGTGCCCAGTGACAGGATATAGAGTAACAGATACAAGCTGGAACACAGGGGGTTCCACCTCAACATGAGGAGACACTTCTGTGTGGTGAGGATGACAGAGCACTGGAACAGGCTGCTCAGACAGGCTGTGGAGTCTCCTTCCCTGGAGACTTTTCAAACCTGCTTGGATGCATTTCTATGTGACCTGCCCTTGGTGATCTTGCTTTGGCGGGAGGGTTGAGGCTGATGGTCTCTGGAGGTCCCTTCCAACCCCTAACATTCTGTGATGCTGCCCATATGCATGTGAGAGGGTCTGCACCGGTGTGAAATGTAGCCAAGGGTGTTTCTCAGTGCTGGTCTTCATATTAATCTGCCTGAGAGCATTAGTGAGGGAGGAGGCCTGCTTGTAATAGACTGTGCAGTGTGTTTTGTATCTGTAATTCTGAACACCTGCCTTTTCCAACTCCCACCTGCAAGGTCATTTTGCTGGGAGGGGCTGGGCAGATTTCTGCCTGGCCTGTTTGAGTGAGTTTAATTTGTCTAATTGGAGAACAGGATCCATTGCTGCATAACTCAGGCAGCCACTCTTACACCATTAAAACAAGTAGAGCAATACATTGAAACTAGTAGTTTGCAGATGCCGCAGGCTGACACTTCTTGTTGCTTGTAACTGGCAGATTCTAGAAACAAGCATTTTGTCATTAATGGCCTGCAATTACAGAGCAATGTTAAAACAGCACTAAATATACCTTGTAATGATTATTTTTTAAATGCTGTTGAGCTAGGAAGAAGATTTGTCCATCTCTACATCAAAGAGGAACTTGTTAGGCTCTGAGCTTGCCCACCTGTTTCTAAGGCAGAAATAGCAATTGCTAATAAACAAGTGGAGACAGCTGCTATGTTCTGACTGCAAATGTGCTGATAAGATCAACTAGTTGATGAGTGACACAGTGCAAAGTGCAGCCGAGCTAAACTTGGATGTCTGTATCATTTCAGGACATTTATTATGTGGCTGTTGGACGTGGGTTTCTAGCTGACAGAAAAATATGTGCATTGGCTGTCTCATTTTAGGTCATTTTGTGGTGGTTTTATCTTTTCTTTTTTTTTCCCCTGACTTTTCCCTGCTTTATTTTGATATATGATTTCACAGAACTAGGTAGCAGAAGGAATAGTACTAGTCAGAGGAACTCCTCTGCCTTCTGAACAGAAGGCTGGGAGGGAAAGCTGTATTTTGGAAGTCACCAGCTACCCATTATATCTGTAAACAGACCTTCTAATGAATTGCTTTGCTAGCTGTATCAGGAAAGGCTTTTTTTTACAAGGCATGTGGCATCCTAAAGAAGTTCCATGCCTTTTCTGCTTGCTCCATCTTAACTTTATGTTAATGAACTTTGCATAATCAAATCAGGCCCTGGAACCAACAGGCCTCGTTCCAGATCTTAACTCTGCTTCCTGAGGAAGGCATTTTTTTTTTCAGTAACATTCAGAAAATTCTATCTATCAAATAAATCACCAGTGCATTGAAAATTTAATTTGCTCTATCAGTTGCAATTGTCTTGCTACTTAGCTGTGGGGGGAAAAAAAAATGGCAATTTTCCTTGCCACTTTATAATTCTTTTTACAAGCTTTTTCTCTTCATTCTTCATCGAATTTAACGAACTGTTCTTCTGTCTGAGCCTGGCTGATGCTTCTGTGCCTTTGAAATAGGTGAGGCTAAATAAAATAGACAGAGATTCTTTATTAAAACATGAACAGGAGGCAGCAGTGTGCCCAGGTGGCCAAGAAGGCAAATGGATTCCTGGCCTGGAGCAAAACCAAACCAGCGTGCCCAGCAGGCGTAGCGCAGTGATGGTGCTCCCATGCTTGGCCCTGATGAGGCCACAGCTTGAGCACTGGGTTCAGTTCTGGGTGCCACAGGATAGGGAAGACATTGAGATGCTAGAGAGTGTCCACAACAGGGAGGCTGGTGAGGGGTTTGGAGGGCATCATACATGGAGCAGCTGAGGGAGCTGGGGTTGTTTAGTCTGAAGAAGAGAAGGCTGAGAGGAGATCTCATTGCTCTCTATAGCTACCTGAAAGGAGGTTGGAGTGAGGCTGATGCTGGTCTCTTCTCCAAAGTAATAGGTGATAGGGTGAAAGGAAATGGGTTTGAGTTGTGCCAGGGAAGGGTTAGGCTGGACATTAGGAAAAACTTCTTCAATGAGAGAGTGGTGAGGGGTTGGAACAGGCTGCCCAGGGAGGTAGTGGAGTCCCCATCCCTGGAGGTGTTCAAGAAGCTGTCGATGTGGTGGTTCAGGATATGGTTGAGTGGTTGTGGTAGTTGGACACAATGATTTTAAAGGTCTTTTCCAGCTTTAGTGATTCTATGGTAGGGACAGATGTGATACATACAAGCGGACAAGGAAGTCAAAATGGGTTGGAAGTCCGTATTAACCTGCAGATAAAGAAGGACCTTCGGATGCCATTTAAAGGCATTATGGAGTTTTCCTTTGGTCATTTCTCTTTTTCAAGAAAACCAGAGACCTACTGAAACACCCCTCTTCCTTTCATTCCTCCCTTACTGCTTGCATATCATCTTTCACTTTCCCTGTGAGTCTGGAAGCATGACATGAATTGATGGATGCAGGAATATCACAGCAGTCTGCAAATGTGTGTGTGCTAATTTTAAGAAGGATAGATGGGTTTTAGAATGAAAATGACAGCTGTGTCATAGCATCATGGTATGGGGCAGCTAACAGGGAGAGCACTCTACTGATGATGTTTAAGTGCAGGATTCAATTCCTTCTCATGGCTAATGAGAAGAGAAGGAAGTGCTTTGAGGTAATGGATTGTGCAAAAAATCACTTAGGTGAATGTGGATGGCACAGGACTTCATGGCTGGGGCTAGGGAACCAGATATTGAGCTGCCATCTCTGCGACTGATTTGTATTTTATCCTTGGGCAACTTCCCTGATTTTTTCCTGTAAATCCCTGCTTTCTTAATTTGGAACACACTTGGAACATATAATCTTCGGTCTGTGAAGCATTTCAGGTGAAGAGAAGTGAGGTGGAATTTATTATTGGTGGCATCAGACGGACATGGCTCCCAAAGGATGTTCAGGTCTCATGGTGAACAGCTAGTAGCTAGGGATTAAAGTGGAGATATAAAAGAGAGGTGGATGGCTAGGAGAGCAGGCAGTCCTTAAATTCTTTTTGGGTCAGGCTGTGCCAGCCAGAAATATAAATGAAGGGAGGATTTTATAGTAAACAAAAAAGGCTGCAATGGATAGCACAGGGCCATGAACATGATCCAAGGGCTGGAACACCCCTGCTATCAGGATAGGCTGAGGGAGCTGGGGTTGTTCAGCCTGGAGAAGGGAAGTCCCTCCAGGGGGACTTTAGAGCTGTCCTCCAATACCTGAAGGGATCCTCCAGGAAGGGTGCAGAGGGACTTTTCATGAGGGTGTCTAGAGACAGGACAAGGGGGAATGATTTGAAGCTGAAAGATAGAAGGGTTAGACTGGATCTGAGGAAGAAATTATTCAGTATGAGGGTGGTGAGACCCTGAAACAGGCTGCCCAGGGAGGGTGTGGATGCCTCCTCCCTGGGGGTTTTTGAGGCCGGGTTGGTTGAGTCTAGTTGAGAAATGTCACTGCCCGTGGTGAGGAGGTTGGAGTTGATGATCTCTGAAGTTCTTTCCAACATGAACCCTTCTATGAAAATAGTTATGACTTCATTTTTCCTTTGTGTCTGCTACACTGGAGGAATTTATGAGAAGTTGTGTTGTGCTCTCTACCTAGCCCTGTGTATCCTGCTGCGAAAGGCACAAGCAGAGCTGAGGTCATTCCTTCCTCTTCCTCTCCAGCAGTGGACAGGGTAGGCTCTAACAAGATTAGTGCCTCAGCTGCTTTGTCACTTCATAGTGCTGTGTAGGTCACCCTAACACAGCTTGGGAATTTGTATTGTGGCAGAGCAGCAAAGTGCATTTAGCGGAGCAGGCGTTGAAGGCCGTTGCTGCAATGCAGCCCTGTAAATCCTGGCCTCTGGCAGCCCAAGCTGTTTAGTTATGTTTTATGAATCAGGTCATATCGTGTCTGTCACAGCTTCCAGATGCCAAGCTCCTTCTGTGACAGTTTAGTTGAGCATTTTGAAAGGGCACAAAAACAACAGCTAGAGGGTCACCATGAGGCACAACTTAACACATGGGAATTGTTCTTCACAAAGAGCAAATGGCTAGAGGCAAAAGAGAAAGCAAGAGACAGATGAAGGACTCGGGGGTGTCAGTGGCTGTGGTGCTTCTTCTATCCCTGTTCTCCCTGTGTTTAGTTACTTGCTGTGAACAAGCAATAAAAATGTAGTCAGCATGGAGAAGAGAAGATTCCAGAGGGAACTTAGAGCTGCCTTCCAATACCTGAAGGGATCCTACAGGAAGGATGCAGAGGGACTTTTCATCAGGGTGTCAAGCAATAGGGCAAAGGCAAATGATTTGAAGCTGAGGGAGACGAGATTTAGACTGGATCTGAGGAAGCTTTTTGGTACTAGGGTGGTGAGAGTCTGGAATAGGTTGCCCAGGGAGGCTGTGGCTGCCTGCTGTCTGGGGTGTTCAAGTCCAGTCTGGATGAAGCCTTGAGCAGCTGAGTCTAGTTGACAGGTATCCCTGGCCATGGTGCTGGAGTAGGTGATCTCTGAGGTCCCTTCCAACCTAGGCCATTCTATGATGATTCAATGATTCTATGATTCTGACTTGCTTCTGATCTCTGTGCATAGGTTATGAGCCTGAAAGCTACATGGAATGTCTGTAGAGAGACTTGAAATAATACTTCTGCTCATAAGTCGTGATTTGCTGCTTGATTTCATACCCTCTATCATAACCTTTTAATCAGAACACTCCCAGGACCCACCTTCTAGCTTGTCAAAGGTCTTTCCCACTGGCTGGAATATCACTTGCAATGCAGATGCTGTGACCTTATTTGTCAGCCTATCATGGTTTAACTTGAAATTAGGCTCAGCCCAGATAAAACAATCTTTGTTTGCACAAAGGGCTGTGCTGGTGAAATGCTCCCTGTGAGGCCATCAAACCTGCCTCAAATAAAACTTAATAGACAGAAATCAAATCAAATCAAATTAAAGCATGCAGCTAATGCATGCAAACTGTAAAATGGATTTGGATTACAAAGAGGCAGTGAGAGTGAATAGTTGGCTTCTTCATCCATGACAGAAGCAGAGTAAATAATAGAGAGAGAAATCATTTAAGGAGATCTTTTGATTTTGAGAGTTGATGGGCATGCTAGGTGGCAGGTGAAGGTTATTTTTGATGTAAGGTGCTTCTCATTACTTGTATATTTTCACAGTTAGAAAACATCAGTTAGAAGTCTCTTCATATTTTAAAAACAAGGTATTAGCATAAGAGGCTTTGTTAGATAGAGCAGGAAGATAAATCATCTTTGCAGTGCTAGCCATTAGCCTGTCATGACCATGATTTACAGGGATTTTCTTTTATTTAAATAAGTGTTTATTTCTAAAGCATGCTGATAGTTTGCTGAATTGAAGATTAAGTGGTGGTGAATGCTCTGAAACACAATGGTTTTGATGTGAGCGTGTCTTGTGGCAGGTAAGAGAGAGCAGCTTGTGCCGTGGATTGCGCAGGCTGCAAAGGGTGGCCGAGCTGCAAGAAAAGGGTTTTGTGGCAGTGCTGATTGGAAAAGTTCTGCTGGGGAGAAATGTTGGGAGGGAAAATGCAGGAAGGCAGTGGCATCGAGGAAACATTGCACTGTCAGCTTCAGGAAGCTGGTCTGTGTACCACACATCGGGAATTCAAACTGACTGGCATCCATCGTTCGTGCTGTTAAATTATTTGCCTCCAAGAACCTTCTGGAGAAGTCAGTTGGTTTTAATAAACTGAATATCATTTAGGAAAGTGCAATGCAGAACAAAAACTTCTGGTGTGCAAACTGCTACTTGTGCAGTGATCCATGGAGAGATTAGGAAGGACATCACATGTTCCACATCTAATTTTGTTCTTTCTGGGGCTGCAAAGTTGGTTTTGTGGCCTGACTCCTGTACTCACAAATACCTTTTGCTGTGCTTTGTATAGCAACTTGAGGGGGAAAACAAAACCAGACCGTTTTTCCTTCCTATAGCCTCCCTACTCCCTTATTTCTATGAAGGAACCATTATCCACAGACTTGTAGACATCCTAGCTTGCTGTTCTGCTGCCTGTAGTGCTTGTGCTTGACATAAGAAGAATCCTAGAATGACTCAGGTTGGAAAGGACCTCAGGGATCATCTACTCTGACCTCTCCACCATGGGCAGGGACACCTGTCAACTAGACTCAGCTGCTCAAGGCTTCATCCAGCCTGGGCTTCAACACCCTCAGGGAGGAGCCAGCTACAGGCTTCCTGGGCAGCCTATTCCAGCATCTCACCACCCTCATACTGAAGAACTTCTTCCTCAGGTCCAGTCTAAACCCCCTCTTTCATCTCGAAACCATTCTCCATTGTCCTGGTGCTAGACACCCTTATGAAAAGTCCCTCTGCAGCCTCCCTGTAGGATCCCTTCAGGTACTGGAAAACAGTGCTGCATGTACCATGGTACAAGATCATTTTGCCAACACCACTTTTGTTGTCAGAATGATCTGATTGAAAGACTTTTATGTTGCTCCCTTATTGGCATTCTCTTGCTGAGTTGTTTGGGAAGTTCGTATAGGAATTGTCCAAGACAAAAATTCATTATTCAAAACAGGGAGACAGTTTTGCCTTATACAATACAATACAATACAATACAATACAATACAATACAATACAATACAATACACCAAGTTGGAAGAGACCTTCAAGATCATCGCGTCCAACCCATCAAACAATCCAACCCACCCAACAACTAGACCATACAGCCAAGCACCCCATCAAGTCTTCTCCTGAACACCTCCAGTGAAGGTGACTCCACCACCTCCACGGGTAGCCGATTCCAATGGCCAATCACTCTCTCCGTGTAGAACTTCTTCCTAACATCCAGCCTAAACCTGCCCTGGTGCAGCCTGAGACTGTGTCCTCTTGTTCTGGTGCTGGCTGCCTGGGAGAAGAGGCCAACCTCTGCCTGGCTACAACCTCCCTTCAGGTAGTTGTAGAGAGCAATAAGGTCACCCCTCAGTCTCCTCTTCTCCAGGCTTATCAATTTCCTGTCTGTAGAAAGTAAGAATTTCCTGTGAGAGCAGCTCTGGGAGGTGGTGGAGTCACCATCCCTGGATACGTTCAGGAGGGGATTGGATGTGGCACTCGCTGCTACTTCTCTAGTCACGAAGTCTGTGGTGACAGGTTGGACTTGATGATCTTTGAGGTCTCTTCCAACCTTGGTGATACTGTGATACTGTACTGGACAGATGGGCAGAGTCCAACATGATGGCATTCAACAAATCAATGCAGTCCTAAAATTTAGGATAGGCTTGGACAGCAATGACCTAAGGGTTGGTGTAGCGACACCACAAAGGAGGTGAACCTGCAGAAGGTCCTGCACCGTGAAGCTGCCGATGTAGTGAAATGCTAGAAGATGTCTTTTGTAAACTTTTCTCTCTCCTTTCCTTTTTGTCTGAGTTTTTAGCATGTAACAAAACACACAAGCCACAGTTTTCATAGCTTGCTTACTGCAGGAGAAATATAGGGCAATATTTTTAAGGAACATTCCCTGCCAGGATGTTTGTGGAGCGCTGGAGTGATAAATATCAAATCAAGTGAAGACCAAGAATTTATTTTTCCCTTTAGAGTCAATCTGTGCAGCCTTTATCTTAACAAAAATTGATATTTTATCCCTTTGATAATGAGAAGCTCTGATTGCACTTCCTTTTAATATATTTCATTTCTTACAAATCATTCCCTTAGGAAGACCTCAAGTTGGAGGCAGAGATGGATCTGTGCCTCTTAAAGGCACAACACGTGTTTAAGAATAACCATTGCTTTGTGCTGTAGGTAGCATTAGGTGGGGTTTAAATCTCTGTTCTTTATGGAGAGTTTATGGGGGAAAAGCTCTTTACTACAGAATTTGTCTTTTGCAGAGCAGAATAGCTTGAAGGACTACACAACAGCTAACTTATTTTCCAGTTAAATTTGGTTGTTATTTCCAGTGGTGAAAGGAACACTGTCAGGTGCTCCATTTTCCCATACCTATTTCAGGGTTAACAGACCCCAGCACAGGTCTTAGGTTGATCTTCTCCTGCCACAGTCAGAGAGACTAGACAAAATACTCAGATTTTCACACAGCTTTTTACCATTCCTGTCCTGTCTGGATTCCCAGAAGGGGATTTTTTCCCTTTTTTTCCCCAGAAAAATAAGGGCTTTGGAACAGGATCCATCAAAATTAGTAAAGAAAACAAATGCCTCTTGGGTTACTTCTGTCCCCAGCTACTGCAAGATTGTTGTGTACAGATTGGAGCCTTCTGCTCTGGGCAATGTGGTTTTAATGCTAACTCCTGCATCTCCACAGGGGGGACTCTTCAGTGCAACTCACTGATACTCAGCCTAAATGTTCCTTTGTGAAGTTTCAGCCCATTAACCCTGGCTTCACCCCAGTTTAGTACTCCCAGCAATTCCTCTTGCTCCTGTGCCTGCTCGCAAAATGATGGCAGGGAAGGTCATGGGGTGTTGTGGTGGGGTAAAGGCTGTGTCTCTCCTAAGCAGGAGATGTGGGTTGAGGCACTACTTGAAGTGTGAAAGCCATTTACTCCTGGAGTGTGCTCTGAGGGCAACCCTCCCGCAAGTGACTCCTGCTGCAGACAGTCCATCTGCCTCCCTTCACTTCTGCAGAGAAGGCATCAGTGCCATCCATGGAGCTGGGGGCAGCCTATGCCTCTGAGTTCACAGCTCACTGATGCTCTGCCCTCTAGGTGCAAAGGCAGCTTGATCCCTTCAGGGATCAGACACTCGGAGGCCTCTCTGGCTGGGGATGTAAGTAGAAAGTGCCGAGTTTTTGCTCTCACACTGTTGAAATGTGCCTTGCAAATGAGATATATGGGCTGGGAGTGAGTAGTAGATATATAGAATGAAATGTAAAAGTAAGGGGTGAAAATATTGCTGTTTTGCAGCTGAAGTCTTATTAAAGTTCTGTCTGTCTTATTTGGGCAAATTCTTCCCGAAGTATCATGTGTCACCAAAATCCCATTAAACTGTCACATAAATTATCAGAGTTTCTTTTTTCCATCACTGTGGATTACCCAGGGAGATATTTTTATGACAATTGAAGCTTTTTCAGACTGCTCCTCCTGCCCGATTTCATTTCAGATGAAATCCTTCTCTCGGAAAACAGCCCATGGATTTCATGGCTCTGTGGATCTCTGCACTCTGCCTGTACAGCAGTTATCCTGTAGGTCTCTGATGCATTTATCTCCTGCCTGCACCTTCTTTTGGGCATGGACAGTTTAGGGCAACGCTGCCACGTCTCCAGTCATACTGAAGGGGAAAACTGTCCAGTCCATTTTGATGGATCCCTGCTCCAGTGTCTTCTGAGCAGTCACCGCCTGGTTCTTCTCTCAGTCTGGTTTTATCCTCACACACACAAACCAAAACAGGAGGTGAGAGTCACACATACTTGAAAATCCTTCTTTTTCTACTTGCCAGGTCTTGGAGGTCTTGCATCTGTGTAAGAAAATCGGTTTTTCCCCATGCTGGCTGGAAAACATATGGATTGATGGTCAGGCTATGGCAGTACAAAACACTGGAGTATCTGAAATTGCCTGCTGCTGTGGAACACATTAAGGCTGTAATGTGTGTGTTATAGAAGCAGGGGATAACAGATCCTTGCCTGCCTTTGACAGATAATCTGGAGCTTCCCACATCAGATAGCTGACTAACCTGTTGGGAGGACTCTTGGGGATGATTGCAGAGTTTTTCTTGTCCCTTTCAAAGACTGCATACACAGAAGTTGAGAACCAGGAGACCTAAGGATAATAGAGAGGCTTTGGAAGATGACTACTAATGAGAGGAAACCCAGTAATGATATTACTCCAATCTTAAAGTGCTGAGACTGTCACTAACAGAGCAGGCAAGACAGTATTTCCCAGAAGTACTTCCAATGTGTATGTGGGGAAGAAGCCCAAATGAAGGCAAATTATCAAGATGATTAAATATTTCTGATTAGTTGCTAATTAGTGGCCCCCATCTGGATTTTTCCTCCTGTGACATCTGGCTGAAGGGAGCAGAGAGACCTGCTGAGATCTGGCAGCCCTCGTGAGAGCAGATGATGAGACCTGGGCCAGACTAGGAGCCATGGTGGTAAACCTCAGGGCTGTGTAGCTGGCACCATCCCTTAGTCATCACATTGAGTGGCTCCAGCACAATTTGTCACAGAGCCCTCCGGTGTGGTGCACAGGGAAATAGGAACCTCTGGGGAGCAGTTCATGGGCTGGCAGGAGTGGTGGTGGCCACTCAGCAGAAATCCCTTGCCTCTCTGAGATCTGCACCTGCCACAACTGACACAGCTGTCTTGCCAGAACTCTTGTGGGACCGTGCTGTCACCACAGTGCCAGGCTACAGGGTGGGGTCAGCTCTTAGGCCAGCACTGGCCAGCAGCATGAAGTACTGCTGTGGGAAGGTGAGTTCAGCTGGAGGCACTCCTCTGCTTATTGACACAGCTCCATGAGGGAGCTTGCTTGTCATCACTCTAAGTCAACTGCACTAGAAGGGCTTCAGTTTTGAAGCTCCCTGTTACTCTTGCAGCTCAGAGGGTGTGCAGAGTGAGGCAGGATGTGCAAGAGGATGTGGAGTTGGTATATTCAAAACTGGATCACAATACAGTGGTTGGAAATCCCAGCTAGACTGATTCAGATCCGCACGCTTAGGATGAGGATGTTACCAAGTGACACAATTGACAAAGGCTGGTTGTAGGCTTTCCAGGAGTACCAATTCTGAAAACAAGATTTGGGTGCTCCTCCATCTTTCTCAAGAGGTACACTTGAGGTTGGAAGAGGAATTAGTTCAGATGGGTTTCTTTTTGGCTTCAGTTGTACAGAAGGTCACAGTAATATGAGGACAACGAGGCTGGGGAGAGGCCTCGAGCACAGCCCTGTGAGGAGAGGCTGAGGGAGCTGGGGTTGCTTAGCCTGGAGAAGAGGAGGCTCAGGGGAGACCTCATTGCTCTCTACAACTACCTGAAGGGAGGTTGTAGCCAGGTGGGGTTTGGTCTCTTCTCCCAGGCAGCCAGCAACAGAACAAGAGGACACAGTCTCAGGGTGTGCCAGGGGAAGTTTGGGCTGGAGGTGAGGAGAAAGTTCTTCCCAGAAAGAGTAACTGGCCATTGGAATGTGCTGCCCAGGGAGGTGGGGGAGTCACCATCCCTGGAAGTGCTCAAAAAAGGATTGGATGTGGTGCTTGGAGCCATGGTTTAGTCAGTCATGAGGTGCTGGGTGATAGGTTGGACTTGATGCTCTCTGATGTCATTTCCAACCTTATTGATTCTCTGATTCTAAATCATGGCAGTGGTTCCTGCTACCTGGAGAGCTTGGGGCTTAGCGCTTTGTCGCCCAAACAGGCTCAACAACTCACTTCACCAATTTCCTGGAGTTAAGCAGTGAGAGTAGGCTGCCAGGGCTTGCCAAAGCTGAGTAGTCCATGCCCACATTCAGCTCTGTGATCATCTCTGCTTCAGAGGTGAATGAATTCATAAAACACACGCACACAAGGAGGTTGCCAGGCAACTTGGAGCCTGAAACTCCCCACCAAGCTATGAAAGTAGGGAACAGCCAGCTGAGGTGATTTGCAATGTTTACTTCTTTGCCATAGGTAAGAGTAATAACACATCTAATATAGACCTACTTAAGAAATGAATAGCTCATGGATAATCCTGGCAAACAACAGCTGGCCCTGCCAAACAGGGTGCTTTCCCTCTCTCTTAAGATGTGTCTGGTTTTTTGGAGCATTTAGCCAACAGCAGTGTCAGCAAGCAGACAGCATGTTGTGGGGAGAGGAGATAGGGAGGAAAGAAACATTCTATCTTAAGGCATCTGGAAGACTGACAACTACTGGAAAAGTTTTAGGAGGGGTATAAAGTGTCTGACACAGATTCTGCCTCAGATCAGTTTCACTTTTCTGTCATCTCAGTATTTGATGCTTTTTACCAACATACTTTAATGTGTTCGTTGTACACCACACCATATCCTGTCTTGTCTCCAGCTTTGGGTAGCTATGCAGCCTTGGGCTTATCAGATGGATCCAGGACAGGGTGCAGCTGTGACATGCATGGAAATGCTGTGTCATGGTGTTCCTGCGTACCCATCATTTGACTCAGGATACCCCACAGAGGCCACAGCTAATTAAGTTGGGAGAGTTTAGGTTTCTTGAGTTCTGTCTACTGTGCCTTGGGGTAAACTTGGCCCTTTGATTTGTGTAATGCTGGTGGAAAAGCCACGCTGTATTTAGGCACAAGGGGGAAAAAAAAAAAAAGATGTAATTCTTAATAGCCCCAGGCTTGGGGTAAAGACAAGAGAGGTATGCAAAAGCACAGGCAGAAAAACTACCGTAAAGACCTGGATCTAGGTTGAATTTCTCACATGCTGTGTAAATAATTCCCACTGCTTCCCTGTAAAACCCTAGCCCTGTGTTTCAGTGCCCTGTCCCTTTACAAATGGCATGACTCCAAACTCAGCATGAAATAATTTACAGCATCAGTCCAGGGCAGGGCATCTGGAACTGCAAATGCAGTTCTTTCTGTGCTCCTCTTGATGAGGGACACTGCTGTGTTAATGGGGTTCTGTTCCTTTCTTTCAGGCTGCTCTTTTCCCAACTGATGCCACAATTAGTGACATCAAAGTCACCTCCTGGTCAACTCTGGTGAAGACATGACTAGAGGAGGATCCTTAAAAGAGGCAGGAGATTTAGCAGCAAGTCAGCAGTACTGGAAGAACAAAGCTCTTGTTTTAATGAATATATACACACTCAAAATGAGTGAAGAGAAGGAGAGATGGGAAGTAAGAAATACGTTAGTAGAATTACTACTCAAAGGGGTTTACCCCAAGTTTTGCAGGAGGAATCAGTGATACTTTCCCATGTGGCCAAGAAGGCCAATGACATCCTGGCCTGCATCAGGAATAGTGTGGCCAGCAGGAGCAGGGAAGTCTTTCTGCCCTGTACTCAGCACTGGTTAGGCCACACCTTGAGTCCTGTGTCCAGCTCTGGGCCCCTCAGTTTAGGAAAGATGTTGAGATGCTGGAAGGTGTCCACAGAAGGGCAACAAAGCTGGGGAGGGGTCTGGAGCACAGCCCTGTGAGGAAAGGCTGAGGGAGCTGGGGTTGCTCAGCCTGGAGAAGAGGAGGCTCAGGGGTGACCTTCTTGCTCTCTACAACTCCCTGAAGGGAGGTTGTAGCCAGGTAGGGGTTGGTCTCTTCTCCCAGGCAGCCACCAACAGAACAAGAGGACACAGGTTTAGTCTAGATGTTAGGAAGAAGTTTTTCCCAACAAGAGAGATTGGCCATTGGAATGTGCTGCCCAGGGAGGTGGTGGAGTCACCATCACTGGAGGTGTTCAGGAAGAGCCTGGATGAGGCACTTGGTGCCATGGTTTAGTTGATTAGATGGTGCTGGGTGATAGGTTGGACTTGATGATCTCGAAGGTCTTTTCCAACCTGGTTAATTCTATTCTGTTCTCTCACCTAAGGTATTGATGGTGCCATGTTGTATTCTGGGCATATCAAGATTGAGCACCGAGTAATGAGATGTGATCTGTTGGGTTAAGGCTTCATATAGTATGAAAGGGTTCCACTGCTTTGTTTTTGTGTTATTTACATTCCCAGAGAAGCTTGTGTGCCACATGGGCTTTGCAAAGATTAATAGCTGACCTGAGCTTTCTGGCAGCTTCCCCAGAACTTGAGGAGGATGTGCTGAAGTGTTGGCCTGAGGATTTTGAAGATAAGCTCAGCTCTGGGCCTGGAAGGATATATATACAAAGAGGTCCTAAGCTAGGTTTAGTGGAGCAGAGGCAGTTGTACAAGGGGCTCATAAATAGCGCAGAGAGAAGAGCAGGTATGCATCAGTGTAAATCAGTAAACTGTGCTGGGTAGTCCTGGGGTGATCTGGTCAGGACTGCAGTCATGGGGTTGTTAGAAGTCAGGAATGAAGTCAAGCAGCTGAACTGAGTGCAGAAATCTTGACTGGTGCCTGCCAGTTGGAGTACTGAGTATGGCTGTCAGTGCTGCTGTCCACTGCTTCCACGAGCTTTACTGTCTGTCGTGGTTATCACAATATCAAAGCATGGAAATAACTGCATATGCTGTAAAACATAGGACTGAGTACCTCCTGCTAGCCACAGAGTTCAGTCTTTGTTTCCCAGATGTTTCAAGGGTAGAAAGTTTTATGGCCGTGTCATCAGCTCCTTGCTCTGTTTGCTGCTTCAGGAGTCTTCATGCTGGGTGCAGTCTGGGGGGGCACTGTTTGGATGTGGGATTTGGCTGTGATGGCCTCCATGGAAGGAGCAGGCAGCCAGCAAGCTCCGTGGTTTCTGTGCTGGCACATACCTTTGTTCCGACTCTCCTGTGGATGGGGTGTCAGAGCTGGGGATGTGCTTGTCAAGGAGGGAGCTTTGAAGGGAAACTTTATCTGGAATAGAGATTTCCTTGGCTGGACCTCCAGCGTGTGGGCCCCTCCATTGCTGCCCCCAGGGAAACAACGTAGATGATTTCTGTCTGGTCTCTTCCCCCGCTTCCCACCCCTGCAATTTCCTGGGGTTTGAGATCTGGAAACTCCAGAAGCTTTTCTGACACTGAATCTAAGTGAGGCAAGCTCGACTTTGATCATCCTTGAGAGGAAGAACAGAAGTCAGGTCTCTGCTGGTCCCATGCTATTTGTAATTAGCAGAATCATAGCAAAATTTCCTTGGCTTCTGAGATGAGAAAATCCTCGCTCAGCTTCTCTCTTTTCTTGTTTTGGCTGAGGAAATAAGCTCTCAATTCAGATGCTGTGCTCGCTCTCTCAATATACAGGGGAGATAAGAGTTGTTAAAGCTGTATTCATCAATTGCAAAAGAGAGCACGTTTTGTTTTGCTTCGTGCTATTTACAGCTGTTGTCCATTAGGAGTCCTCAAGAGCCTCATTCTCGGCTACAACAGCGCAGCCCTGCAAGTTCAGCTCAGCAACGAGCCTGCGAAACGGCACTAAATCATGGTGATGGGAGAGAGGAGAAAATGGTTGGAAATGGCAAAATGCAGCTGATGTCTTTGTGAAAGCTAGTTTGGGCTTGTGGCTATTTGAAAGCATTGCTAAGGTAGGCTATAATGCACAGCTAGCTGGAGCAGAATAGAAATGGTGTGCTCCGGCTTTTTTTTTTGGCTGGCTGGGAGTTCTGCAGGAGCCAAAGGAATCTTTTTGCAGACCATACGTGCCTTAGGCACTTGTGTTTATGCATTGATCAAAATATACTAAGCTCACAGTCAGGGAAGGTGCAAGAATGATGAAGGACAAATATATGGCTGTTAAGGAAAGTAAGGGTTCCAGTCGCTTTACTGGACCTGATGATGATTGCTCTGTATGAGCTCTTTGAGCTGAGAGCGCAGTTCACTCTTCTAGCGCCCACCAGCTGCTCAAGAGGAAAGCAGGGAAGTGTGGAGAATAGGAGGGGGTGTTTGTGTCCAGGTCTGAGTGCATCCCTGGAAGATGTAAATAAATTGTACTGTAATGTACCTAGTGAGCAGAAAAATGAGGGATTATTCTTTGTCTGAGTGTTTTTCAACATAGTGTTCTGCCTCCCGAGTCATGTTAATTGATTAATGAATTGCAAAGCGTTTGGAAACTAAATTAGGGAGCTGAGTGAAGGTATAGAATTTGCTCATTCAGCATTTGTTTACCAAGGCACTCATCTGATGCTTTTGCTTGTGTTTTCTGTCCTGTTGCCACTCCCACACCTGTCAGCTGGGGTCTCTCAATTCGCACAAGGGAGCAGAGCCTGAGCTCTGACGTTGCAGGACAAACCTATCCTGGCATCGCCCTGATGCGCTGACAGATAATGGTTTCCACTAAAGTAAATCTGTCAGGTTGACTTGTGACAATGGCCTGAGATTGTGACTGCTCACAAAAGGATCATTTTAAGACAGATAATTGCTTTGTCCTTTCCCTTTATGTTCTGTGCCTGGCAGGTGCCTCCCTCTGCCTTCTCCCATTTCCTGGGCCCATCCGTGGAGTACTCTCAGCACAGATGGGATTATCAAAGAATCTGCTGTCAGATTTGGTCATTTGCAAGCATATGTACACTGAGAGCTTCTGGAGACTTAACTAGACCAACTGCTGGTGCTTTTTCACAGGAATAGCAAATAACATACCTAAAGACAAGGAATCTTTTCCCCTTTAAGTTGCAAGTCTGCTTCAACCAATTTCAGTCAAGCTTATCAATGAAGTGCTTGGCAAGGCTTTGATTGCACTGATTTTTCTTTTTAAAGATATATTCTTTTTTTTTCTTTTTAAGAAGCAATCCCCTGAACCCTCTCCCCTACCTCAAATTCCCACATCATGTCTCACATGTCAATAGTATTGCTTGCAACAGCTGAACTCTTCTAGTTACAACTCCTGAAAATCAGTTTTGCAAGCCTGAATGTGTCTCTGCATTATGCAAAGAAGAAAACTCCACCAAAAGCAACAGTCTGTCTTAGCTATTTCATAGAATCATAGAATCAATAAGGTGGGAAAAGACCTCAGAGATCATCAAGTCCAAACTGTCACCCAACACCTCATGACAACTAAACCATGGCTCCAAGTGCCACGTCCAATCCCCTCTTGAACACCTCCAGGCATGGTGACTCCACCACCTCCCTGGGTAGCATGTTTCCATGGCCAATTACTCTCTCTGGGAAGAGCTTTCTCCTCACCTTGAGCCTAAACCTCCCCTGGCACAGCTTGAGACTGTGTCCTCTTGTTCTGGTGCTGGTTGCCTGGGAGAAGAGACCAACCCCCACCTGGCTACAACCTCCCTTCAGGTAGTTGCAGAGAGCAATAAGGCCTTCTTGCTTTGTTTCACAGGCGACCGTCCCTGTGTGTTCCTGATGGCTCGTGTTCACCCTGGGGAGAGCAATGCCAGCTGGGTGATGAAGGGCACCCTGGAGTTCCTGGTGAGCAGCGATCCCATTGCTGAGCTCCTGAGGAAATGTTTCATTTTCAAGATCATCCCCATGCTGAATCCTGATGGAGTCATCAATGGCAAGTGAGTTGTGACATGTACTTGTTCTGGGGCTTTGCTGGGTCTGTCTGCAGGTTTTTCTCCCTGTGCACCAGGCAGGTCTTGTGTTTGGTGGTTTGGGTGAGCAGAACTCCCTTTGTCTGGTGCTTTGTTCACCCTATTTTCGATCCTGTGTGGGAAATGTGAGCCTAAGGCCCAGCATGGTGTGCTGGCTTGCATTTGTCAGAGGCATGTGATTTCTGTGCTGCATGTGGCCGTAAGATCTCTCAGTTGCCTGGATGGAGTATTAGTGGTGCTAGAGAAACAGGATCTCTCTTGATAAATGGTCTTATCTATTCTGCTGCAGCAGCAGGGCAGGCTTCACCTGCAAGGCAGATATGCTTGGGAATAACTGGCTTTAATTAATGCTTTGTGTAGCCTAGTGGAGGGGAAGATGAGTAAGAATCTATTCAATTTTCACTTTTTCATGGAAATATTTCCAGATAGTAAAGCTCCCTCCTTCTCCCACCTCCTTTTCAATCTTCTCTCCCACGTTTCCTAAGAGATACTGAACCTGAGCTTGGAAAATACTGACTCTCTTTTTCTTCATTCTTTGCCTTTACATCATCCCTGCCCACCCACAATAACTTGCCTGCCTTCTCACTGTACATGAGTGGAGAAAATGCAACTCTGCTCCTAATATGTTAACATGAAATAAATATTACTGTGCAGCCAGAGAGAGAGGAGTTCCTTTTGAAGGCTTGAAGAGCGCACTATAAGGCAGGCTGGTACTGTGCTGGAAAATGTCTCTGGAGATGGTGGAGTTGTTTTCTCACTTTGTGTGTTTGTGGAGTGACTGTAGGTTCACAGGATCACAGGATGTCAGGGGCTGGAAGGGACCAAAAGAGATCATCAAGTCCAACCCCCCTGCCAGAGCAGGACCATACAATCTAGCTCAGGTCACAGAGGAATGCATCCAGATGAGTCTTGAGAGTCTCCAGAGAAGGAGACTCCACAACCCCTCTGGGGAGCCTGTTCCAGTGCTCTGTGACCCTTACAGTAAAGAAGTTCCCTCTTGTGTTGAGGTGGAACCTCCTGTGCTGCAGCTTACATCCATTGCTCCTTGTCCTATCACAGGGAGCAGGTGAGCAGAGCCTATCCCCTTCCTCCTGGCCCCCAGCCCTCAGATATTTATAAACATTTATTAAATCCCCTCTAAGTCTTCTCTTCTCCAGACTAGGTTAATAACTGGCAGTTAATAACTGTATCTGATGCAAGACATTATGGTCATATCCCACAGGCAGCTGCCAAGTTTTCTGTTCTGAGCAGAAGGGCTTGCAGGTTTGGGTAACACCTGCATCCCCTGGCTTGTTGCACCGTAACATACAACAGATCATGAAGCTGGGGTTAGACAAATGCTGAAACACATAGCAGAGAGTGGAGGAACAGTTTTCCTTAAGCCAGATTCTTTCATCTGCTTTTGTGTCAGGTTGTACAGATTGAATGCTGCAGAAGCAGAGGGACTATCCTGAGCAACAAGTGAGCTGAGCTGGAATCTGAACTAATTCATTCCAGTTTGGGGTGAGGTGCTCAGCAGAGAGCAGCTTGGGCTTCTCTGCCAGCCTCCAGTCTGGACCTAAGAGCAGTGATAGCTTTTGTGCTGCTGCGCTCCCCAGGGCTTAGGCATATCAACAGTCTGGGAGGACCATTCAGGGTAGCTGGCTGCTTCCCCAGGGTATATGAAGCCTCTGCTGAGGCTTCCCTAAATTCTTCCCTGATCTTTCCAGAGAGCAGAACTGAGAAGGATAGGTTGTGGCTTTCCCCCAATTTCTTGTTTCTTTTGGTTTTTTTTTCTATATTCTTTTTCCCTTTCACTGCACTTAATTAAAGTTTCCTGCAGATGGAGGACTGGAGGGAATGTCTGACCTTTTTTTCTCCAGCTGTCAGGAGCGAGTGCAGAAGAGGAGGAGCCCTCAGGAGGGGGGACAAGGCTCTTGGTGGCACCTGCATGAAGTGCACTGCCTGAGCTCATGTCACACGGGAAGGGGTTTTGCCTGGTGCAGATGAGCTTAAAATGCACCTAAATCCAGTGGGAGTTAGTGTGCCTGACAGATGGGACAGGAGCACAGGAGCAGGGACTTGGCCATGGTTCTGTTATGGATCATGAGACCTGGAGCAGGGAGAGAACCATTTCTTTATGCTTAAATCTAAATATATTTGTCCCATGAAGCCTCCTATGGCCCTCACATTCTTCATTTCTTCTCATGTGCTTTTTCAGTAGACTCGAATCCTTTTCCACTGCAAGAAATGCTTTTGTTCTGGGCTTCAGTTTTAGTGGTGGTCTGAAGACAACCATGCACATTGGAGGAGGAAAGTGTCTTTCAGGCCCTTAATGTCTATAAGTGCACATGCAGATTTATGTGGCTACTAGATGTTCCACCTTGTCCAGGTTTAGATGCTGTAGTAAACACTGTTGACTTTCAAGTTAATGTTGGGAGGGAATCTGTTTTCTGAGGGAACTGGTCTATAGCCCAATATCAACCACAGCACTTGTAAGAAGATACTTGCTAAGTATTTCTTACATCTGTAGAATCCATTTCACAACTCATTTCATGAAGCAATCTGTTTAGCCTGGGATTCACAATCCCTTTTGTGGAAGTCCCACCAGGCATCCCCGAGCAGACTGCTAGAGTGTCTGGTGTTCTCTCTGCCAGCAGCCCAACTGTTCTTTTCTCATTTTATACAAGTTGCTGTGCTCTCACACCTTCCCCCCCCATGAGGGCTGGACATACTGAATGCATCAAATCCACTAACCAAGCCAGCAAGTATCTTGGCTCTGTCGACTTGACACTGAGAACACCTGCATGTGGTAACCATCGATCTTATCTCTCACTGTGAAACAAAGATTCCTTCTCTTTCAGCACCTCTGCTTTTGTCTTGCTATCTCAGTATCTATCTTTATTTAAGAAAGGGGTGGATTCTTCTTTTGTTGTTGTTGGCAGTTCTTTGACTCTCCTTCCTCTCCCTGCTCCTCAGCCCTGTGTGCTGGTGTGTGCATAACACTTCCCTGCCTGTCAGACACAAATGCCAGTGCGTGGTTACGGAGCTCTTCTTCCAGCAGCCCAGCTGTGTCCCTTCCCCTGCTGCCTCCCTCCCTGCCTCAGGCACAACTCAGCAGAAGATGCTCATGCCAGCAGGGTACCAAACCATCACACTTTTGGAGCCTGCACACAGCAACAAACATGATCAGGGCCTTGGTGTTTGCTTTGGTTAATGTGATCTGAAAGTTGCATGTGGAGAGTGTTCCTCTGACACAGATAGGATCGCAGTAATGTGATTATGCTCCGGCTGCGTGTGGCTGAGCTGGGAAGCAGCTCTCCACCCCCTTACGCTTCTGTCACTGCTTGAGAATCTGTTCCTGTTTGTCAGGCAGCAATGGAGGGACTTGCAGCCCTGTCACTGGTGCAAAACAAAGGTAGTGGTGATGCCAGCGTGCATGTATGAGTGGGGTTGTCATCACGTAACAATCTAGATCACTGCTTTGGTGTTTGTATTGCAGCCAGTTGGACTTTTTCAGTCCAGAGGGACTTGGTGAATGTTTGGCTTGCTGTGTGTGGCTGAGTGTTTAGCTCCTTCCTGAACAGCTCTCAGCTGTAGGGTTTATCAAATAACATTCAGTTGATCTGATAATTGCTATGTATTTTAAATGAAATCATAGACACTGCTTTTCAGGAAGCTCATCTTCCGCTTTCTCTAGATGCTGGGGTTTGGCCACTACTGGTGACAGGATGCCAGACCTGTGGTCTGACCTGATATGGTTATGTGTAGATTTTAATTTTCTTGTTTTCCTATGTAAATGACAAGGGGGGAAAAATGGTATTAATCTCCAAGACTTGTAGTGTAAGTCAGTTTGAGGTGACAGCCATAAAATTATTAGGAAGTGCCCTTGCAGCCTGACTTTATTCTGCACAAGTTGTTCCGTGAGAATCCAAGGTAGTAACTGTTGCTTGGTCTTACGGCTCACTCCCTGCACCTACACTTCTAGCCCCTAAATCATAGTAAAATAGGAAATACTTAGAAGGAGAGGAGACCTCATTGCTCTCTCCAACTCCCTGAAGGGAAGTTGCGGCCAGGTGGGGGTTGGTCTCTTCTTTCTAGTATTTGGTGATAGAGTAAGAGGAAGCAGCCTGAATTTGTGCCAGGGAGCTCACATTTGGATAGCAGGAAAAATTTCTTTACTGCAAGAGTGATCAGGCACTGCAACAGGCTGCCCAGGGAGGTGGTGGAGTCACTGTCCCTGGAGGTGTTTGGGAAATGTGTGGACATGGCACTTTGGGATGTGATTTAATGGCCATAGTGGTCTTAGGTTGATGGTCGGACTCAGTCCTGGAGGTCTTGGATGTCCCTGGCTTGTATCAGAAACACTGTGGCCAGCAGGAACATGGAGGTGATCATTCATCTGTATTCAGTACTGCTGAGGCCATACCTCGAGTGTTGCGTTCAGTTCTGGACCACCACTACAGGAAGGACATCGATGTGCTGGAGTGTGTCCAGAGAAGGGCCTGAAGCACCTGGGCTATGAGGAGGGGCTGAGGGAGCTGGGGGTGTTCAGTCTGGAGAAGAGGAGGCTGAGGGGAGACCTCATTGCTCTATACAACTACCTGAAGGTGGGTTGGAGTGAGGAGGGGGCAGCCTCTTCTGCTTGGTGTCAAGCAGCAGGACAAGAAGAAATGGCTTCAAGCTGCACCAGGGGAGGTTCAGACTGGATGTTGGGAAATGTTTCTTCACTGAAAAGGTTCTCAAACGTTGACATGGTCTGCTCAGGGCAGTGCTGGAGTCACCATCCCCGGGGTGTTCAAGCAGCTGTTGACCTGGTGCTTAGGCACACGGTTTAGTGGTGACCCTGCAGTGCTGGGGTGAGGGTGGGACTCATGACCTCTGAAGTCTCTTCCAATCAGATAGATGCTGTGATTCTGTGGAACTTGTGGAAAAACCTAAGTATAAGAGCACAGCAAGAGGTTTTACGAAGCAGCAGGGCACTTTGCTGTCTGCACTGTTCCACACACAGCAGCAGCAGCTGGAGCACTGCACTGTGTGTGCTCACACGTGCCTGTGTAGCCGCATGTCAACTTGTGCTCATAGACTGTCTTCAGGTGTAGCTGCTGTGTACCCTCCTGTCAGCAGCCTGCTCAAGCAGCTGTTCCCCAGCATCTGCTCAGACCTGTAAACCATCCACACACACACACCTGGCCCTTCTGCTCACAGTTACAGCATGGTAGGCAGCACTTTGTGGTCTTGGCTGGACTTCTCCAGACGCTGCAGTTCTGGATAAATATTGCTATTTATTGCACCTAAATGTAGGGTTATTAATTCTATCAGTACAACCTAATTTATACCACCATAAACAGCAGTAATAAATGATGCCAAATGCTAACACTTGATGTTTGCCAACTGTGCCTGTTTGAGGAGGGTTCCCCCTCCCCAGTTCCCAGAAGTATTAGATTAAAAATGATTGGCCTTGCAAGACCATTGATCAAGCAAGAAGTGGAAGTTCCTGGGGAAGTGGTGTTTGTTTTAAAAAACACTTCATGTGCAGACTGCTCCTGGGATGTCTTTGTAATTTGTGCTCAGAAATTCTTTTCCCACTGACAAATTCCCTGCATGGCCAATACTGCAGCTCACAGAGTTCATGCCTCACTCCTGCATTGCCACCTTCTTTCTTTCCCTTCACTTCCACCCTCCTCTCCCTCCTTCAAAAAAGCTTTTCACTGAAAAAAAAACCTCCATGCATTTGATTGGGTCAGTTCTTTTGGAAGAGATTGAAAGTCTCCATCTCTGGAGACTTTCAAAACCTCCCTGGATATCATAGAATCATCAAGTCAACCAGGTTGGAAGAGACCTCCAAGATCATCCAGTCCAACCTATCACCCGGCACTGTCTATGGCACTAGATCATGGCACTAAGTGCCTCATCCAGGCTTTTCCTGAAGATCTCCAGGGATGGTGACCCCATCATCTCCCTGGGCAGCACATTCCAATGGCAAATCTCTCCCTGTGTGAAGAACTTTTTCCTAATGTCCAGCCTGAACCTCCCCTGGCACAACTTGAGACTGTCCCACTTCATTCTGTTTCTGGTTGCTGTTCCATTGTGGTCTGCCCTAGGTGAATCCTGCTTTGGCAGGGGGTTAGACTCCATCTCTGGAGGTCCCTTCCAACCCCAAATGTTTTGTGATTCTATGAGATGGGAGCTGGTGAGTCTCCTCTTGGTAAAGAAAGATGAGATGGTTTTGGAGGCTGTTCTTCAAAGCCATGGAGTAACCATAGTAGCAGTTATGAGGAGGAAATCCTGATTTGCATTTTGGATTGTAGCCATGGACTATTCTTTCTCTGTTCCCTCCTGCTCCTGCCCTCCCACAACATGGGCTGAGTAAGCTTTGCTGCTGCTCAAAAGTAAGGCAGGTGAGGTGATGGGTTTCTTGCCTCTCCATTGATATTCACTCCCACTTAATGTAGCCTGTTTATTTTATTCTGTTTTATTTCTGGTTCTTTCTTCACCACCTCCTCAGTCCAGTAATGAAAAGCTTTACTCTGACAGTTTCTGAAATGGAGAGAAAGAAATGTCCACTAACATCCCCTCTAAAACAGGTGCCCTCTGCATGCTCTTAACATATGCAAAGGCAAACCTGAGTATGCTCCCACTTATTCCTGGGAGCCTGGTCCTTTGTTTTATGAAGGAGGAGCAGGAGCACATTTGTCTCTTTATGCCAAGCACAGTATTTTTATACATGTGATTTTTTTTCCCCTCTTGATATTAATGCTTATTCTTTTTCATTGAGACATTGTGCTCTCCAGACAAGAAGAGGCAGAACTGATCAGGGACAGGAGAAAAGGCTAATGGCCAGTCTAAGGAATCAGTTTATGATCCAGAACTGCATCCTCAAGGATTAAATATTGAGGTGATGTCACACAAATCTGTACAACTGCAGACATCCCTCTCGTCTTGTCCTCCTCCTCTTTCTCTCTCTTTCTTCTTTGTGGTCAGAGGCTAGAGGAGGAGTTGAATTCTGAGATTCTAGCTTGCATAACTAAATTGTTGCCACACATTCTGCAAAAACACTCCAAAGGGTCTCTCTGGACCAGGTAATCTGTGATGTGTGTTTCCCTAAGGATGGTGCAGGGATGTGGGAAGCCTGGAAGAGGAGTTTATTTTTTTTTCCAAATAAATCATAGAGTTGTTTCTGTTGGAGGAGACCTTTTAAGACCATTGAGTCTGTCACCCAGCACTGCCAGGTCACCACTAAGCTGTGGCACTCAGCACCACATCTACACATTTTTTTAAATACCTCTAGAGATGGTGACTCCACCACTTCCCTGGGCAGCCTGTTCCAGTGCTTGGTAACCCTGTCAGTGAAGAAATCTTTCCTAATATTCAACCTCTAACTTCCCCTGACACAATGTGAGAACACTTTGTCTTTTCCTATCACTTGTTACTTAGCAGAACCCTGACCTGCACATCACTCCCATCTCCTTTCAGCCAGAGGATAGGAGAGAAGGTCTGGGAAGGAACAGCTGAGGGGACTGGGCTTGTTCAGCCTGGAGAAAAGGAGACTGAGGGGAGACCTCATTGCTCTCTACAACTTCTCCAAAGAGGTTGGAGCCAGGTGGGGGTCAGTCTCTTCTCCCTGGTAACAAGTGATAGGACAAAAAAAAATGGCCTGAAATTGTTCCATGGGACATTCTTCACTGAAATGGTTCTCAAAGACTGGAACAGGCTCCTCAGTTTGGTTGAATCCTCATCCCCAGAGGTGTTTAAAAGCATATGTGGCACATGTGAGACATCTGAGGGACATGGTTTAGTGCCAGCCCTGGTAGAGTTAAAGAATGGTTGGACACAATGATCTTAAAGGGCTTTTCCAGCCAAAACCATTTTATGATACTATAAAATGTGAGCTGCCATCCTCCTCACCTCTCAACTCTGCAAGCTGCTCCCTGTTGTAGCCAGAAGCGGGGTCTGGCCCTGCGCTGTGCTCTTCTCTGAGTACCTCAGTGATGTGGAAGGTGCCTCAGTTTCAACCAAGGCCCTGTGTGTTGATGTGACAGCCCATCCTTGGTTCTCCCTCTGTGATAAACATCCATCTGCAGGCAGCTGCACCCCAGGACTCTCCCTTCTGACGGAGCTTCCAATGCAGCATTGTTTATTCCTTCCTTTATCAGCCAGAGCTGCTGGGCCCCTTGAGTTATTAGCTTTACTCACTCATTGTCAGTGTTTCCTCCTTGGTAAATATACCCCTGTACATCTCTGCTCCTGAGGAATATTCGTTCTCTTCTATTTACTGCTTTTTCCCAGGCCCCCACCTCCTCATCTCTCTCTCCACCCAGTGGCCCAATAACAGCCAAGGAGATAAATAAGCTCCATAACTCTTCCCAGCCATTATTCTGCTGTTGTTGTTGCCCTGCATGGTAATATATATAATAACAAGGAAACAAATCTTATTACTAAAGTAATTACAATAAATAAAAAGCCGAGAGGGGAGCTGAAGGAAAGGTCTATCGGGGGAGTGATTGCAGCAGGGTTTTTTTCTAAATTTAATTTACTTGAGATGTTCTCTGCCACTTTGTTGCTACCCTGCTGAGGGGGGCTGTGACTAATTAGCAGCCAGCTGTTGTTTGAACACCCTCACCTAATTTATTGGGTGGCTGAGGCTCTAACCCAGGAGCTTGGCGTGATCGCGTTGTCTAGGGAGCTTCGGCGTCACGTCAGCGGTTGGCTTTATTGCTCGGTGCTTTTGTTTCCCAGCAGGTGATTAGCTGAAATTTTGGTGCTTTGCTGTCATTCCTTTTACCTTCCAGCATATCCCACGTGCTTCCAGGATTTGGGACTGGAGAGCACACTCAATCTATTGCATTGTAACTGCTTGTCGCGGTGTCCAGCTTAATAACGAACCAACTCAACTGCTAGCTTTTGACAAATTGCCCAGAGAACTGCACTGCTGTCTGTGTGCCTTGGTAGAGGACAAAAAAGAGCCAGCAGTAGAAAGCCTGCTATGGGCATGGTCCAGGCTTTATTTAACACTGAAGTCTGGGACCACATCCTCCTCTTTGCAGGTTTCTGCTGGAACTACCATATTGTTGGTGCTCTCCAGTAGAGTGGAGATTACTGTGCCGTCTGTCTTCTGAATGGCCACGAAGTCTAATTAGTTAATGGCTGTATTAGGGACTGGAAAGATCTAATGCGCTGTCCCCTGTTTCATCAGTCTTCCAGTTGCAAAAAGCCTGTGCTGCCTTTGTAAGGCTCTTAAACAGTAAAGGTACCCCATGAGTTGAGTGCATCTCCCTCAGCTCTTTCGGACCGAATTTGCGCCGGCGATGCAAGGTCACCTGGGAATTTCACTGCCAAACCCGCTCCATGTGGCCTCAGAGGTACCACTCTTTTGGACTACTAAACACTTCAGCTTTTAGCCTTGAAATTATTTCATTTCAGATAGGTAGTACATTTTCCAGTGAGCATGAGTGTTAGATATGAACAGGGTGTTCCATAGGCTGGGAAAGGAATCGTTTTGTTCTGCAGTCGTGTCTCTTCTCCTGACTGATGGTGGGTGTTCATAATCAGATGTGTGCTCTCCTTTGAAGAAGTTTTTAGGAGCCAGGAGACTGGGGTACAAAGCTGGCTTTTAGTAAAGTTAATGAGATGATTGAATTATACTATTATTCTTGTTAGCTTGATTGTGTATCATTATCCCTTTTGTTTGTTGTTATGCTTATTTGAATCCCCTTCATGCTGTATTATTCCCATAACAATTTGCCTGTGCTAGGCTCTGTGTAGACAGGCAAGGAGCAGCTGGTCCCTTGTTTGGAGCTGGTGCATTAGTGGTACAGCCTATGCATTAGGATTGGGGAGAATCAAAAGCATTCTGGGCTGCAGGCTCTCATTCAGTCTCATCCACCTTAGTCCTGGCCACACAAGGAGAGGAGGTCTTGTAGTTACAGCTCCTAATTATTATGTCCTGGGATAGGGAAAGGATCCTGTTGCAATGACTTCTACAATCACCTGATGAAGGTTTGTGAAGGATACCTCAGTAGCATCAATGCAGGAATCAAAGAACTGTATTAAAAATCCGGAGTGTCTTCCTTCTTGGAATTTGCAGGAGGTATCTGCAAACCTTGAGCCAGCTGGCCACAGAGATAAACCTCCACTGGGAGATGTTATCAATTACTCTTGAACTTGGATTTTACTTCTCACTTGGTTGTGGTAGGCATCCAATGCTGGCACCAGAGTTGACTATTTTGGAGATGAGCTAATGTCATGAGTGAAGAGGCTGTTTTGGTGGCCCATGCCAAGATCAAGCCTGCTATCCACGTTAATGACTATTGGAAGTTACAGATTCAGAGATGGAACTGTTATTCATAGGACTGGAAGAGAGAAGTCTACAAAATGAAATTGTAAAAACTTCACTTTTATAGATGCCATGAAGAATGTCCAATACTTTACTGCAATATCCACTCTACCTGGAAAGCTGAAATTGCCTGGGAATGAAGGTTATTGTCTCTTGTAATATACCTTCTGATATTACACAGTGTAATAAATCAGGCAGTATTTCTTTTGCCCTGAAAACTGGACATCCCTGAGTTCCAAGTGACATTTCATGTTTTATATGACCACTCAGACCCTTTTAAGTATTAAAACACATCATGTCTTGTGAAATATGCAGAGAAATTCTTTTTGAAAACCTATAAATAAAAACCTCCGGAGCTTAGTTATGCAAGGGTGAAATATCGTAGAGCAGCTCTGTGTTTTGGCTAATGCTGGGCTTTAACATTTCTATTTATATCTGTATTCCCTCTCACTTTTCCCTCCCCTCTCTTTGGAAGCTGTTCTCAAGTGTAACAACCATAGAATCCTAGAATGGCTCAGGTTGGAAGGGACTGCCGAGATCATCTCCTCCAACCTCCCCACCATGGGCAGGGACACCTCTCAGCTAGACTCAGCTGCTCAAGGCCTCATCCAACCTGGTCTTCGATACCCCCAGGGAGGAGGTATTCCCTGAGCAACTTATTCCAGAGTCTCACCACCCTCCTATTGAAGAACTTCTTCCTCACATCCAATCTAAACCTCCTCTCCCTCAGCTTCAAAACATTCCCCCTTGTCCTGTCTCTAAACACCCTTCTGAAAGGTTTCTCTGCAGCCTTCCTGTAGGATCCCTTCAGGTACTGGCAGGCTGCTTCAAGGTCCCCCTGGAGTTTTCTCTTCTCCAGGCTGATCACCCCCAGCTCCCTCAGCCTGTCTCATAGCAGAGGTGCTCCAGCCATTGGATCATCTTTGATGGCCTCCTCTGGACTCTCTCCAGCAGCTCTGTGTCCTTCTTTTGCTGGCAACACCAGAAATGGATGCAGTATTCCTACATATATATATATATATACACACCTGTATAAAAGCTGGTGAAGTACTGTGATAGGAGAGGTGATATATTGCGGCCTTGTGCTGGAGGAATGGGCTGGCAGTCGAAAATGGTGTTCATAGAAATGGAATGAAGAGACTTATCCCTAAAAATAAGCTTCATCTGAAGGCTTGTGTCTTCAAAATTGCTTGTGCAAAAATGTGCCCAGAGAGGACCAGCTGAAGTTGAATTGGTCACCTGTGCTCATGGCTCTCCTGATTGCACATGCAATTGGGGTAATTACATGGGCAAATTTTGCTCCAGTGATTTCAGTAAATTGCCATCCCTAATTTTTAAGCCCACCTAAACATCCTGCAGAAGCATCAAGAAAATGAAAACCAGAAAATTGAGTCAGTGTTGGAATGACAGAGAGTGATAAATCAAAACCTCTTCTGCAGCCTAAGAGGCAGCCCTGCCAGGAGTCAGGAAGGAAAAAGAGGAAAAAGTGCAGCACAGTTTTAGTGCTGCAAAGCAGCCCTGAGTCTTGAAGGGGTGGAGAAACTGAAGAGCTTTTGAAGTTGTGTAGCCTAGGAGGTGGGAGGGAAAGCCAAGAGTGAAACTGAGGGGAAAGGGCTGCAGTAACGGTGCACCTTGGGTGTCTGCTCACTCCAAAGTTCTACAGTTAGTATTTGAACACACCCTAGGTCAGTGACAGAAGAAGCCATGGGGACTCTCATGGAACTGTGAGGATGCTTTACTGCCTGGGGATGGTGATGGTTCACACTGTAAAATCTACAGAAATCCTGCTGGGGAGAGAACTGTGCAGAGCTCAGCAATTTTTCCTTGGCCTTTCAGAACGAACTGGCTTGTTGAATTGCACAAGTGGATTGGTCCTCCTATAAAATGCTTCCATGTCCCATCGTATCCCTTAGGGCTGCTCCATGTGTGGGGAAGCAAGATGCAGAAGTGGTAGTGAACAACGTAGGCTCAATCCTCATTCACCTTCTGGTTTGCTTTCATTTGTCTGTCACAAATGACAGGGACTTCAGGACTCGTATTTTTGAGAGTTGGAGAAGAGCTGCTATATTCCACTGTGAATGTATTAGAGCATGGAAACAGGGGTAAAGGATTTATTGCTGAATACGTAGACATGATCCAATCAGAGCAGTATCTTCATAGAAGGCTGCTTTAAATGACTTTTTTTTTTTTTTTTTTTAGGGCTTATTATATTTTAATCTCTTTTTCCCTCAGGTTGGTGAGGTGGCTTTTTTGTTGGGTTTTCTTTGAGGTGTTTCTCTGTGTGTGCTGTTGCTTCAGTTTGTTTTTAAAGTTACAAGGTAACATCACAGACTCACAGAAGGTTAGGGGATTGGAAGGGGATCTCCAGAGATCACCTAGAGCAGGTCACACAGGAATGCATCCAGGTGGGTTTGGAAAGTCTCCAAAGAAAGAGATTTCACCACCTCTCTGTTGTTCCAGTGCTCTGTCACCCTCACCTTTTAAGGGAGAGGGAAGTATCAGTTCTCCCAGGGACACCCTAAAGCCAAACTCCGTTTCCCAGGTCTAGTTCTGCTTCATGGTGTCTTCTACTTGCAGCACCAGTGGCAATGCTAATGGAAACTTATTTCTTGAGGACTGTTTCCTCTATTCATTGTCTGTTAGGTAACAGAAGATCATTAACATAAAAACAAAAGTCAAGGATTAAAAAAGTGATGATTTTTCTGTCTTCCCCCAACATTTATGACACATAAGAGGATGTAAAGTGCAGAGCAGCTGAACACTCATAAACTATTTTAATACCACTTAGAAATAAGAAGAAGCAGGGGAAGAGGCTTATGTAGCAATGTAGTTTATTGCACTAATCAGTCACTTCAGCAGAGCACTGTCATGGTTTTAAATCCTTGCTTCAGTGGTGTTAAAAAAATTGGTGGTCTCTTATCCAAGGCTGTAGTAGATCTTGGTCTGTATCTCAGAAATCTATAGTACTGTCTGAGCCAGCAACGAATTCAGTGTTTGGATATAGTGTCAGGCAAAGCAGGTCTGGCTTACACCTGTGATAGCAGAGCAGAACCACAAGAAAAAAGGAGCTGTGGTAGGTTAAGACTAAGCTGTGTTTTACTTGCCTATTTTTAGGGGAAAAGAAGAACATCTTTGGGGTTAGGCTGGAAAGGCAGCTGACCCTTTGTTGGTTGGATGATCTGCCTGGAATAGCAAAAACTTCTGTTGATGTCTCTGTCTAGTATCTATGAACACAGGTAAAGGTTGTATGTGAAAATCCCGAGAGTAAGGGCGGTGGGAGAATAGTTGTTCCTTGCCTCCAGAACATGCACATTATATAAGGAGTTACACAGACTCATAGAATGGTTTGGATTAGAAGGGACCTCCAAAGGTCATCTAGTCCAAACCCCTGCATTCATCAGAGACATCCTCCACTCAATTGCTCAGAGCCTTGTTGAGCCTGACCTTGAATATCTTCAGGGATGAGGCCTCAACCACCTTCCTGGATGACCTTTTGCAGTGTTCCACCACCCCCATGGTGCAGAACTTGTTCCTGACATCCTGTCTAATTTCCTTCTCTCATTTCAAACTATTGCCCCTAATCCTATCACTCCAGGCCTTTGTAAATAGTCTTTCTCCATTCCCCTGGAATAACTTTGTGTTTCACTGGAATAACTTCATGTTCCCCTGGAATAACTTCATACTTGAGGAGTAAGTTGTCTGGTCTTGTGCAGCAGATGCCAGTTTCCAAGAGAAGAGGTAGGTGCTTTAAGTCACAGTAATTTCTGTCTCTTTCCCTGACATGCAGGTGAGGGCACCCTTGAACTGTGCAACTTCTCTATCTCTCTTTAGACAGGTTTAAATGATCTATAATCCCATCCAGCGCACAGTCTGCTCAAAATCAAATAGTGGCCATTTCAATGGCTTTGAGCTTTCAGATTCATAACACTAATACAGCTGGGAATGTAAATAAAAAGGAGAATATGAAGAGAAAGCCTCAGTCGCTGTAAACAGCAGAAATAATCCAAGTCAAGTGTATCTTTCCATCACAGAGTTTCTCATCAAAACAAAAGCCCTGCTCAGGGCTGTTAGCTATAATGAACTTTGCTAGTGTTCAGACCTCTCCCTTCCTTAACTGGTGTCAGTTCTTGTTGTGTGTACTGAGGACAGCAGTTTGTCTGTTTTCTCCCAGAAGGTTTCAAAGTGCCATTACAAACCATTTACTTGACACTCAGGCACTGCTCACTGTACCTTCTTTGAGCTAGTACAAAGCAGTTTTTTCATAACCTCTGAACCTGCTGCCTCTGCATGCTGGGAGGTGCTGGTTTTAAGCCACTGGACAGAAGTTCAGGAGGGCTGCAGAGGGACTTTTCACGAGGGTGTCTAGCAACAGGACAAGGCGGGGATGGTTTGAAGCTGAGGGAGAGCAGGGTTTGGATCTGGGGAAGTTCTTCAGAAGGAGGGTGGTGAGTCTCTGGAATAGGCTGCCCAGGGAGGTTGTGGATACCTCCTCCCTGGGGGTGTTGAAAGCCAGGTTGGATGAGGACTTGAGCAGCTGAGTTTAGTTGAGTGGTGTCCCCGCCCATGGTGGGGAGGTGAGAGAAGATGATCTCTGAGGTCCCTTTTAACCTGAGCTGATCTGTGAAATGTGGTAATTTAGGATTGCAACAGATGTTTTAAATCACAGGGTGACTTGAAAGGAAATCAACCAAGCTATCAAAGCCCTTCTCTTTTGTGTTTTTCCTGAAGCATTTTAGTAGTCTTTGTAAAACAGAAGTGGCAGCTCTCAAACCGTTGTTTGCCTCTCACAGACTCAGATGGGACTACTGGTCCCTCAAGAACTTGCATCTACCGGGCACCAATTCTCCACAGGCTAGCTCTAAGTTGGACATGTTTGGTGATCATGGAGCTGCTTGGCAATGCTTGAGGGTGGTGCAGTGGGAGCTGGAGTTTTCAGACTTCCCTTTCCTCTTGTGCTGCAGTTTCCAGACGTGGGGTGCTTAGGTTGGAGCTTTTGCTGTGGCACACCAAGGTCAGCACTGTGACTGGAAATCCCAACAGTTCCAGTGTATAGGAGATGTAGGACAAGTGGGAGTGTTTTGAGGCTTGAGATGGGTTGGGAATTGGGCTGGATATTATAGGAAAGCTCCTTGCAGTGAGGGTGGTGGGACACTGATGCAGATTACCCAGCAAGATTGTAGGTTGACCCTTGCCTGGAGGTGTTCAGGGCTGGGTTGATGGGACCTTGGGTCACCTGGTTTTGTGTGGGTGTCCCTGCCTACGGCAGGGGGCTCAGAACTGGGTGATCTTTGGGGTCCCTTCCAGCCCAAGCTATTCTATGAATCTATGACTCTGTCATTGACAATTCTTGTTTAAACTAGATGTGAGCCTAAATAAGGAACTTGCTTTGAGGTTTGCCAAAAACTGTGTGGTCCAAATGGTCCAGCATTCTGTGTGTGTAAATGCAGATACAATCATGGTAATAGAAGCCAGATTTGATCCAGATTGTCAGGAGTGAAAGGATGCAGTTGTACTCAAAAAAGACATCTGCATTTGCATGGACAATTACTCGAGTTGGGGTTTAGACATTTAACTGGCCATTTGTGCTCTCATTTTGGATTATTGCACTCATCCTACAGGAATGGATTTGTGCAAATCAGCAGCATAAATATGCATATGTTTTGTTCTGTGCTATTCTGAAAACGTGCTGCCTTACATGGACATAAACTTGGATTGATTTATCTCTCTTCTTCTACCCCCACCCTTTGAAATTTGGATTCTAATCTGAGGAATGAGAGCTGTGGTGGTTGAACAGCATTTCTTCAGCAGCATGTTTTCCTTTTCCAAATGGTTAACCCTCATAATTGTTTCTGTAATGTAAGCTAGTATTTCTAGCTAACAGTTATTTAGGGTACTGTCATGGCAAGCTGTAATTCAACCCTGTTGCCTAGTGGTCCAAATAATGACCAAGGCTTGCCCCTAGCTGAATTATTGTTCTTTTGCTTCTTATTTCCCCCTCATACACATAAACAAGTCTGTCTTCATGCCAGACTGAAATACAAAGGAAAGCAGAAGTGATGTTGTTGATTCAGAGCTCCATCCTGGCAGCCTCAGGGAGAAAACTGCTTGCAGGGGAGTGAAGGCCTTTGAAAGGCTTCATAGTGACTTGCCCATAGGCTTCTTGGAGGCTCTTACTCTGTTGCATCTTTAATATGTCTCTACAGGACACAGTCTCAAACTGTACCAGGGGAAGTTTAGGCTTGGGGTGAGGAGAAAGTTCTTCACAGAAAGAGTTGTTGGCCATTGGAATGTGCTGCCCAGGGGGTGGTGGAGTCACGTTCCCTGGAGGTGTTCAAGAGGGGATTGGACGTGGCACTTGGAGCCATGGTTTAGTTGTCATGAGGTGTTGGGTGATAGTTTGGACTTGATGATCTCTGAGGTCTTTTCCCACCTTATTGATTCTGTGATTCTACGGCAAATACTGAACAGAGAGGATGAAGGGGTCCAATCTGATTTGGGACTAAAAGACTGCTTGGGCTGATGGTGAACTGCTGCTCAAAGGCCTTGGTTACACCAAAACTCGAAAGCTTTCAGTTGGCTGGATTATGAGAGGTTATGGAAATCACACCTGTGAGGATTGTGCTTAATTTATCTTCTGTGATTCTCCTTTAAGAAAGCAGACCTTAGGAAAGGACAGCAGTGATGTGACACCAGAAAAGGATGAAGTTTTGTCAGTACACCTTTGCTAAGGAAGAAATTAATTTTTATATTCCTTCATATTAATAATCTTACTAAGAGTTAGTATAGTAACTGTTGGTTGATTCATCTTCAAGCTCTCATTTGCCTGTGATTCTTTTGAAAGCAAATTATCTTTTTATGGAATGGAAATCATAAAATCATGGAAGTGTTGAGGTTGGAAGAGACCTTTGAGATTACTGAGTCTAACCGCTCCCCTCGAGCTCACAGTCCCACTACTGCTGCTAAAATACTGCTACTAAACCGTGTTCCTCCGCACCGCATCCACTCCTCTTTTCGATACCTCCAGGGATGGTGACTCCACCACCTCCCTGGGCAGCCTGATCTAGGGCTTAACAACCCTTTCTGTGAAGAAATTATTCCTCATGCCTGACCTAAACCTCTCTTGGCACAACTTGAGGCTGTTTCCTCTTGTCCTGTCACTTCTTCCTTTGGAGAAGAGACCAACCTGCACCTGGCTGAAGGTTGGACTGGATGATCTTGGAGGTCTCTTCCAACCTGCTCGATTCTATGTTTCTATGGCTTCAGCTTCCTTTTAGGAAGTTTTAGGGAGCCAGAAGGTCTTCTCTCAGCCTCCTTTTCTCTAGGCTAAACAACCTTAGTTCCCTTCAGCTGCTCCTCACCAGACTTGCTGAATGACAAAGGGCACCCGAAAAAGGCAGGAAAAACTTGCAATCAAAAATGCCAGGAGCAAATGTGGCTGAAATAACAGAAGCTGATCAAGTTATTGCAAAAGCCTTTGGAACCATCACTACAGCATATGAGATTTTTGATGAGAAAGCAAAAGAATCTGCATTGTAGGGGACAAAACCTTGTCCCTTACAGAATCACAGTGTGGTTTGGGTGAGAAGGGACCCTTAAAGCCCACTCAGTCCACAGGAGAGTGCTTGACAACCAACTGATGAAGTGGCAAACCATATGTTTTAAAATCACTCATGATCCAAACTGGGACCTTAATTAGAATCATAGAATCAACAAGGTTGGAAAGGACCTCAGAGATCTTCAAGTCCAACCTATCACCCAACACTTCATGACTAACCAAACCATGGCTTCAAGTGCCATGTCCAATCCTTTCTTGAACACCTGCAGGGACAGTGACTCCACCACCTCCCTGGGCAGCACATTCCAATGGCCAATCTCTCTTTCTGGGAAGAATTTTCTCCTCACCTTGAGCCTAAACCTCCCCTGGCACAGCTTGAGACTGTGTCCTCTTGTTCTGTTGCTGGTTGCCTGGGAGAAGAGACCAACCCCCACCTGGCTACAACCTCCCTTCAGGGAGTTGTAGAGAGCAAATTCTTGGAATGTAACACTGGTGATCTTTGAGGTCTTTTCCAACCTTGTTGATTCTATGATTCTGTGCCTCACACTGGGGAAGTCTGAAAGTCATTCCAAGTAATACAGAAGTTTCTCTAACCTGGGAGATGCTAGCAAGTGCAAAATGCGTCTCGGAAAAGGTTCATACAAGTGTGGGCCAGGAATGATGGTGGGAACCTTTGTAAATTGCCTAAAGAACACGAGAGGCAGGGTTATAACTTTCTAAATGGTGATTCATAGGCACATAAGGTGGCTGGTATGACAGTTTGTCTGGTTAGATGTGGGAGCTATGCTCAGCCATGGGTTCTTCAAGGCCATTGATCAAAATGAGTCTCCTCTCTGCTTCTCTGGAGAGTTATGGATGCCCAGGTGGTGCTGGGGTTGCTCTGCAGACACAGGACTCTGAGCAAGGCAGAATATTTGTAAGAGTAAGTGGTTGCATGAATGCTTTGGAGACTGGAAAAGCAGATGGAGAGCGATAGCCTTGGCTATTTCACACTGGAGGAGAGAAGGTAATTCAGGAAGCAAAGAAAGAGGCACGAGTGCTACCGGCTGCTTCTGTCTGTACTCAGCCTAAACACACTGAAGTAATAAATTAATCAGAGGCAGCACTGTGGTCAGGCTACATTCCTGCAGGCTAATGGCAAAAGACCCTGGATGGATAGTGGTTTGATTGCCATCTGTGTTAACACCTGGGAGACAGTACAGAGGCTTGTGGATTTATGGTAGTGTAAGCAGAGCAGAGCTGATGTCCAAGCAGTGGCTCCAGCCTCCTCTTGTTGGAGTTTTCAGGTGTCACCTGGGAACTGACTTGCTGAAATTTTGCACTAGGGAGTGATTTCTGATTACTTTAGGTGGTTCAAACCAGGGCCTGCTGGATAATCTCAAGAGGCTTGCCTTGAAGCCTTAGTTCCATTTTGTAACCTTGAGAGGGCTGAAGAGATGAGATATGTCTGCATTAGGCAGCCAAGTTCAGGAGCTTATCTGCATTGCTTTAAGCCTGTTAGCTTCACATCAGCCCATTAGAGAACCACTTCCCCAGACTGGGAAGGAGGGGAGACTCTTAATTCTCGAATACCTGGTGCTCATAGGCTGCCTTTTCTTTTTCCACTTCCAAATGCCACTTGGTTTTCCTGATGGAATTAGAGATTTTGATCTTCCTTCTCTCTGCTAGACCTCTGTCTTTTTTCTGGTTTCCTTCTACGCTGAAGACTTAATTTCTCACATGTGAGATGGTGAAAATTAAAGAAACAAGCTGGCAGATAGACAGAATGGTTCTTCATGTCTGGAAAGCTGCAATGAGCTGTGACTTAGGAATTACAGTGCTCCATATTCAAACTTTTCTTTTTGATGCATTGGGGTGGCACAGGAGCTGACAGTGACATATGGAGAAGGCCCTCTTAGCAGGATTGAGGCTGTTACGTGATAAATGACACAGTATGTCAAAGGACTTCTGTTATCCATCATGGTGGCTTCCTCTGAACACATTCTCACTAAAAGAGAAGGAGCTACACAAAGAGCTGGGAGATGCTGTAGGCAGGGTCAATGGTGTATTCAAAAGAGGAAATAAGGCAGCTGGAAAGTGCATGTTCTCATGGGAATTCATCACCTCTGAGTTCAGAATTTTAAAGACAGTTTTTGCTTAAACATCTGAGGTACCTCACTTCTATGTCTCTACCAGGAATGAACATTAGTTTCAACATTTGTCTCCAAAGCTGTTCAGTCATCCCAGGCAACCAGCAACAGAACGAGGGGACACAGTCTCAAGTTGTGCCAGGGGAGGTTCAGGCTGGATATTAGGAAGAAGTTCTTTATGGAGACAGAGATTTGCCATTGGAATGTGCTGCCCAGGGAGGTGATGGAGTCACCATCACTGGAGATCCTCAGGAAAAGCCTGGATGAGGCACTCAGCACCATGGTCTAGTTGATTGGATAGGGCTGGCTGATAGGTTGGACTGGATGATCTTGGAGGTCTTTTCCAGCCTGGCTGATTCTATGATAAGATTTCAAAACCCCAGGGTCTCAGTGCTGGGCAGCTAAGCTTTCCCTGAAGAAAGGCTGTTTAGGATCAAGTTTTGGACCGAAAGCATGATCCTGTGCCTGATACAAGCCCAGACTTTCCCTCTCCCTTCCTTTCACCTCTGTTTGGTAGTTTGAGTCTGAACTGCAGTGCAGTGAAAGTCATGATCTATACTCTCCTATACATGAGAGGCAAAGAGAGCAGCATAGTGGTACAGCTGCTGCTATAAATGTAAACATCAGAAAATATTTTGAGGGGAGGAGCAGACCTTTGACTCACAACACACCTGAAACAGGAATACTCTCTGTAAGGCACCTTCCACTACTGTTGACCATTCAAGTTAGGAAGTCATGATGCAGGCTGGGATGTGTGGCATGGCATAGACACCTCTCCATTGCAACCTTTTTCAGTCCATCTCTTTTCTTCATCAGTCTAATGGCTTCCCCCCCCCCCACTTGATTAATGGACCCTATCAATAACAATGTAGTCTATAAACCTAGACAAGACAAGTAGTCTGCTTCTTTTGATCCCTGAACTCCTAAAAGGCTGATTCTGAGTCTGCTTAAGTGGTGTTTGTGTGCCCACATGCAGAGTAGTAATTGGTGCAGAATATCAAATGTCACTACTTGACATTTCATTCCTAACAGTAGTATTTAAAGTGATGATTCACCAGTGGCCAGTGTCAAACCATCTGGGGTGGTCTGCATGTTACAAGTGTCAGTCAGCAAATGGATTAGTCTGAAGATAATTTAATCAGAGCCCATGAGGGAAGTGGCTCAAGAAAATCTCCTTGCTTCCAGATTGTTACTGCAGAATTATTACATGTGAGATGAGAGACGAGCATAGACCTGGTTGAAGAATGGCTGCAACTTCCCTAGCCCCTCTGACAAACCCATTCCTGGGAGGATGGAATTACAAGTCCCTCAGGTGCATCTGTTCTGTAGTTCAATACAGAACCTCAGGTTCCTTGGGTTTTGAGCTGGAAGTTCCTCTCCAGAATAAAATTTGCTAAATACAAGCCAAGCTAAATATATAGATAACTCAGCCCCCTCCAACTCCCGGCACTGCTGTGCTCTACTTTATTTGACAGTCCAGCTTTGCCTTCACAAACTCCTCATGTGATGAGACACTTATTTCAGCTGTTGACCCCTATCAATGACCCCTCACTGGGAGATCAGGTGTAGAGAACCAGGCTATTATCTGCCTTCCACTCACACATTTCTAATCAAAGCAGCCAATTTTGCCAACGCCTACAGCTGAAGTCACAGTGAGGGAGACCCGGCTGAGTACAGAGGAAAGAAGTGCTTGGAATGGCAGAGCCAGGGGTAAGAAATCTTAAGGGTAAGGCTAAAAAAAAAAGTCAAGCTGGGAGAAAAGATGAAGCAGAGCAGGGAGACATTCTGAATTCCAGTTTCATATTTCATATAGGGAGTCCTGGGAACCAGTCAGCGAGGAAAAACATCTCTGCATCCTCTGTGAATCTCTCTGTGGACCTTTAGCTTTCTCACAGTAATGAGTGCTGCTGGCAGGCTACAGTTGTACTCTGTTTTCAGGGTGCATGCTTAAGACAAAACAGGCTTGAAAAAAGATCAAATTCAACACCATCTAAAGCAACTTTGACAGGAAGATATCTCTTCAGATGTTAGAAAGGTTAATGTTTACTCCAGTTATAACACCTGTTGAGTCTTTCCTGGCTGTTGAATTCTTCTTACACTCAGAGATGAGTCAAAAATTTGAGGACTGCCATGTAGCATCTCCTGCTTTGGTCTTTAAAGCTACAGTTCAAGCTGCCAGCCATCATTGTTGTCTTTATCTATACCCAGAGAAACCTTGTGAAATAGGAAAATAGTCCTTGCTGAGGGGTCAAATAGAATCACAGAATCATTAAGGTTGGAAAAGACCTTTAAGATCATCAAGAGTCCAACCATAACCCAACTACCATGACCACTAAACTATTTCTTGAACACCGTCAGGGATGGGGACTTTACCACCTTCCTGGGCAGCCTGTTCCATTCCCTCTCCACTCTCCCACTGAAGAAGTTTTTCCCAATGTCCAACCTAAACCACTTCTGGCACAACTCAAACCCATTTCCTCTTGTCCTGTTGCTGGTTACTTGGGAGAAGAGACCAACATCAGCCTCATTCCAACCTGCTTTAAGGTAGCTGTAGAGAGCACCGAGATCTCCTCTCAGCCTTCTCTTCTCCAGACTAAACAACCCCAGCTCCCTCAGCTGCTTCTTGAATGATGCCCTCCAAAGCCCTCACCAGCCTCCTTGTTCTTCTCTGGACAGTCCTCAACGTCTTTCCTATCCTGTAGTGTCTAGAATTGGACCCAGTGCCCAAGCTGCGGCCTCACCAGGTGCTGTAGGTTGAGGGCTGAGTACAGGGACACCATCAGCTCCCTACTCCTGCTCGACACACTGATTTTGGTACAGGCCAGGATGCCATTGGCCTTCTTGGCCACCTGGGCACTCTGCTGGCTCCTGTTCAGCTGGTTGTGCTGTTGCCTCCCTTGGAGCACCAGTTTGATTTGCTAACCACGCTGCTTGCTCACTTTCCAATGTGCTGTAGAGGTATCACTTTATTGGATTTGAATGGTATAACTGCACAGGTGAACTGTACCAGTATCTTATAACTTGGTAGAGCAGGTTGTCAATAATTTACTATCACAGATGATGAGCTGGCATCTCAGACTGGATGACAAGGCTCTGCCTTTGTCTTTGATTTTCATGTTGTTTTTTTTTCTGGTTTAAAGGTCCTGCAGGCTGTAATTGCTCTTTGGGACTGCTAATGTTGTGTTGCTAGCCCAGGGTTTGAGAGCAGCTGTTGTGTTCAGTCCCTGCATGTTTCACTGTCTGCTTTATAATTATAGCCCATAAATTGTGTTAGGATTCTTGGTAACAAGGAGTGTACTGGAGATGAGATTCTTTTCAGTGTCTCTGTCACTTTACACAGACAAAAAAGGCAAAGAAATGTTGTGAAGTGATGAGAGAGTGCTGGCTTTCTCCTCTTTCTCAGGGTTTGGTGCAAGCGAGACTTTGGCTGGCATTTTTGCTAGGGTCTCAATCAAAATCATCTCCCAGTGCTACCTGGATTTGCAGCCTGAACTTTCAGCCAAAACCACCACACAGCAGAAGATTCATAGCCATAGGAGACTGTTAGCATCTCTTCCAGTGGGTGACTTGATTCCTCATTTGTAATTCTTGGCAGTTGAGCTAAGGGAAGATGCTCTAAGCAAAGTCCTGAGTCTCTCTGTGTAAACAAAACAGCATTGAGAAACCCCCTGAGGACCAAGATGAGCTTTTTTTTTTTTGTTGTGCTTCATACCTTTACAGTTATGTAAATAGAAATGTAAATATTGTGGTTGTTTTCCCTTGCTATCCCATCATACAGCGAGGGTGGCTTTTTTCCTTGCTGTACCCCCATAAGGATTTAGATCCCCCCTCCCCCCTTTTTTTTTTTTTCAGTTCAGAATCTATCTCTAACTTCTGCCCTTTCTTTCTCTGTGAATGTCTTTCTCCCCCCGTGCAGTTCCGCTTCTGCCTTTTGTCTGCCACTCTCCCACTTTTTTACTTGTTTTTGTTTTGATAATCCGCTGGGGTTATTTCAAGTTCCTGTGTGGCGGGGTGTGGACCAAGGATCACAGAAGCTCCAAAGCACCCTGTGTCATTCCTGGTGGCAACCAGTCACAGAAGCTTCTTTCCTGTTAGCAGAGAGACTGTTTGGAAACAGGTGATTTTTGTCAGAGAGGTTTAAGAGGAGGACATCACAAAATACTGTAATTCAGAGAGGTCACTTTCCACATACCATGTAGGAAAGTTTTAAAGTTTCTCTAGCTGCTCTCGGGTCTTTCAGATTATTATATAGATTTGGTATCCAAGATTCAAGGAATTATTTAAGGTATCATGAGGTTTAGGAGATGTAGTCTTGGTTGAAAAGGTGTGTTCTTGATGTCAGCTCTCTTCAGTGTACCATGTTCTCCTTTGCTAAATGTCTTGTTTCTCTTTCTGTCCTCCCTCTGGTGGTTTTTTGGTATCACATGGGATGTAAAATGATAATTCCCCAGGAAGAAAGCTTCACACAGAATCACTTCTCAGTACTTTATCCACAGCTGGTATAGGTTGCTCAGAGAGGTTGTGGATGCTGCCTCGCTGGAGGTGTTCAAGGCCAGGTTTGATGAGGCCTTAAGCAACCAAGTTTGGTTGAAAGTCTTTCCTGCCCATGGCAAGGAAGTTGGAGTAGATAATCTCTAGGTTGACAGAGAACTCACCTGGAATGCTGTGTCCAGTTCTGGAGCCCTCAACACAGGAAGGACATGGTCCTGATGGAGTGGGTCTACAGTAGGGCTGTGGAAATGATCAGGAAGGTGGAGCATCTCTGTAATGAGGACAGGCTGAGGGAGCTGGGATTGTTCAGCCTGGAGAAGAGAAGCCTCCAGGAGACCTAACAGCAGCCTGCCATTACTTGAAGGGGGCCACAAGAAGGCTTCAGATGGGCTGCTTGCAAAAGCCTGCAGTGATAGGATGAGGAGCAATGGTTTGAAACTAGGGAAGAGCAAATTTAGACAGGATGTTAGGAGCAAGTCCTGTATCACGAGGGTGCTGGAACAGGTTGCCCAGGGAGGTAGTTGAGGCCCCATCTCTGGTGATGTTCAAGGTTAAGCTTGATAAGGCTCTCAGCAACCTGATCTAGTTGAGGATGTCTCTTAGCACTGGGGGGGGAGGGTTGGACAAGTTGACCTTTGGAGATCCCTTCCATCCTAAATGATTTTATGATTCAATACTCTGCCAATATGCTTCAGTAGTGACCTGTGGACACGGCTGTGTCACTGTAGAATCTATTTGTGCTTTCACCTGAATAAACTCTTTCCTGGTAGTTCTCCTGCATTTGTGAAGCAATTCTTCCTTTCCTGTTCAAGCAAATGGGCTATATCACATTCCTTAAGTAGCTTTGCTCCCCGTTGGCCTGCACTATTACAGCATTTCCCCCTATTACTTATGTAGAACTGCTTTATATTAAATAACAGAGAGTGTTAAATGGTCTCATTATTAGCATTCAGAAATCTTTAGTGCAGCTGAAACTCTCTTCAGGTCTGGAGCGAGCTCAAATCCCATTAAAAAAATTCCTGGGTTTCTATCTTCCAAACCATAGCTTTTATTTCTATGGCAATTTCCCTTCATCACCAAGAAATAAGAAGCAATGCTTGTAAATTATCTGGCTAGTAATTCAGTGATTACAGCACTAATGACATATTGTGCAAAACAGGTGGGGTGGTGCTGGGGAAGGAGTAGAAGAGAAGAGCAGCTATCAGCCTTGAGAATGGCAAATTTCTCTGTTTCCCCTCCTTGAAATTAATGTGGCTAAGTGAAGTGGGATTGGGTTTGATCACTTGCTTAGGGGGAAAAAAAAATCATGTTAGCAGTAATCCATTAATCTGCAGGATACATGGAAGGGCCTCTGGATTCCATGACTTACTGTAAACATCTCTGGGGTTTCACTCTCAGTACCTGCGTTTGATGCCACTCATCCCAAATAGGTAAAATGTGTCTCAGCAGGGTAGGAGAAGAACTTGAAAAGATTTAAAAGCCACATTGTGGGGTTTTATTTAGGGGAAAAATTAACTAGTGTGTGCTTTCTGTATTCTTTATTTTGTTTTATTTTATTTTGTAGTTGTGTGATATGAATAAAACATTTACCTGTGTGGAGCTGATTGCAATGTAATGCTCCTGTTCCTTCCACAGTAGAGGTTTGTGAAGGGAGTTACTTTTACACACTGTCACACGTGGAGGTAAAAAAGATAGACGTCCAGTAGGGAGAAGAAGACTTCCCATATAAGTTCAGGGTCATTCTATGTCTTTAATATTCTGCCACAGTCTTTCTAGTGGATAAATTTGAGAGGAAGATCATCTTATTCACTTAGGGTGATCTTTGAGATATCTGCGGTGCATCTTGTTATACGAAGGTCATTGATGGATCAACCCACTAGAGACAGGACTTCTCTCTTCTCCCCCCCCCTCCCCCCTTACCTTTTCTTTTCCATTGTTGAGTGATGTTTTTCACAATTTCTGCCCTGCCACCACTGCAACTTTCAAATATAATTGCAGAATGGCTTAGGCTGGAGGGGACCTTAACGATCTTCTACTCCAACCTCCCTGCCACAAGCCCAGATGCCTCTCATCTAGACTCAGCTGCTCCAGGCCTCTTCCAACCTGGCTTTCAACACCCCCAGGGAGGAGGCAGCCACAACCTCCCTGGGCAACCTATTCCAGAGCCTCACCACCCTCTTACTGCAGAACTTCTTCCTCAGGTCCAGTCTAATCCTGCTCTGCCTCAGCTTCAAACAGTTTCCCCTTGTCCCGTCTCTAGACACCCTCATGAAAAATCCCTCTGCAGCCTTCCTGTAGGATCCCTTCAGGCACTGGAAGATACATGATGCTTCCTCACCGTTGTAACTCTTGCTAGGACCTGTTGAGTATATGCACACACACAGAGAGTCTCACAGGGGGTATACATTTACTGTGCAGGAAACCTGGATAGGGATTCATTAAAGTGATGCCTCACATAAATGCAAAACACACCTCCTGCAAATGTTGCAGAAACATTTCCTGTGTGGACATTCTGGGCTGAGTTTGAGGCATAGAGAAGCGATCAGGTTAATGGAGCAGTGAAGGCATATTTGCAGCTGCAAGCAGACAGCTAAAGAATAATCATAAATCAGTAAGTAAATAAATAAAAGTCAAGCAACTCCCTTCTCAGAATGCGATTAAGGGACTGTGTCCATTCAATCAGCCTTAGTCACTGTGCATTTGATGAAATCCTGGGAAGTGGATGTAAATAATATCTTGAGACTGGAGTTGACTCAGATGTCCCTTTGCAGAGATGGGAAACTTGTGTTGGAACGAACTCCACCTCAGCTCGCTGAATCAGGGCACCCAGGGAAGCCACTCTTTCCTTCAGGGCTCTTGAGTTCTTTTATACACATGGAAATAAAAACTATGTCCACCCATTTGTCTTAAGCTTCATTCTCGACACTATCTCTGCTTCAGGAGGATTTACTAACCTGTAAGAAATATGATTTGGCTGAATTGATTCCCCTTGTAGTGGCATCTCCCAAAGTGCTGCTGCAGCGAGATTCCTTTTGCTTCTTAAGGGAGAGTTCTTGTCTTTAAGTTTTATGTTCCTGGAGATTTTTGGTGAGATTCAAGTATAATTTATAGCAGAATTTGTGATGGATGCAAACTAATTTACCTTGGAATCTGTTCCAAAGCATTGTCATTGCTTCAAATAGCATCCCTGCTGAGATGGTAGATGTGAGTGGAAGTTGGCTCAGGGAAAAGCAAGAGGAGACCCCCTGAGGCTCTCAGTTGAAACAGTGATGTAACCTGTCACTGAGTTTATGCAAGAAACTGTTAGGCAACTTGCTATGGACTATGACAAATCATCCCTGGAGGACCCCCTGGGACAAGCAGAAGTAGCTGTGAAGGAATACCATGAAAACCCAAAGCTGTCACTGTCTGTGAGTCTGAGTTGGCTTTGTGCATGCATCTTACTGACCCTGTTAGATGAGTAAGACCTGGTAATTATTTGTCCTCTGGAGTAAGGCAATAGCACGAGGATTTATTAGAGTAAACAGGGATCTTGGAATAAATGGTGACAGCAAATCACTCATTGACTACTGACTCATCCTATTCCATTTGTAGTCCAATAACAAAAATCTTTAAATTAGGTTAATTCCTGCTTGTTCTCTTTCTCTTGCAAAGAGAAAATTTAAACTGTAAATCAGAGGATCACTCTAGCATGGCAAGAGGCACCTCTTCCCTTTCAGTGTCTGTATTGATTGTTCTTTGTGATAGACCGAAAGGCTGTCTGGGGACAGTGGGGCCAAGCTCTGGCGTCTTTCTGCCAGTTCAAGACAGCAAGCGTAGTGCCAGTAGCATAAGTTAGGACAGCTCTGTGGCATCCTTTCGTCTTCTCATTGCCAGGCCAAACATCCACTTTTGGCAGTGCTGGGCCTGAGTCTTCCCATTGCAGCAGGTTTTTGATGTCAGTGGTAAATAGTTTGCTCATAATGGTGGGGTTTGCCTTTCTTCTCCCAGCTGTTGCAGCAGTAGAAAATGAGTCTTGTACGGTGTCTGGCAACAGTCTATGACAACATGTGGGACTCTTCCTTGGTGCTTTACCAACAGACAGACCCATGAGAGGCAGGAAGGGAACCTACAGCTCCTCACATATTCTCTCTCATCTTGATCCAGGTCTCTTGACACAGTCAATGTCTTAAGCTACTTGGACAACAGCTTAGAGCAGAGCAGGCAATTCTAATGGTGCTTTACACTTGGAACAAACTAAAAGGAGGAAGCATATTTGGAGAGGATGATTGGTAGAGTTTTATTGTCTTGCCTTTGATTTGTGATGGATCTCAACTTCTTTATTATAATTTCCTTTTTTTAAGGCTTCTTAATTCCTGAGGTGATGCAAAGATGGTCTTCTCTACACCAGATTGAAATGTGAAATTCCTGAGCAGTGTTAGAAGCTCAAAAAGAAACACTGCAAGGGGGGGGATATATGCTGTGTTGGTTTGCTGTTGGCCATGAGATCCATTTTAACTCTCAATACCTTGTTCTTCCCTACAGCAGACTGTTTCTATGCTGCTTAAGCTATTATTTGCTTTTCTGTACAGTTGGACTTGTTGGTTAGGAGAGACTTTGCAGCTGATGGAAGTTAGCATGAGAGAGTGATACTCGTTGTGAGTTCATAGAACAGATCTATTACTGGTACAAATGTGTCTAAACACCAAATGGGCTTGACTCGGAGAACAAAGAAGGGTGAGATGAGACAGCCAGATGCCACTGGTTAAGCAAACCTCTCACATACATGATGACTCAAATGTATGTTAAGCCCCTTGAACTTTATCAGTGTCTTCTGATGGAGTTATCTTAGGCTTACACCAGTTTGAATGAGAGCTGTGCTTGTACCTCCAGAAGGTATATTCAGAAGCGTTCACCAACATGGAGCATCTGGAGTGCAACTTTAATATTGAGGAAAACATAAGTTTGTGGTTTGGGATGTAAACCACCATGATGTTAATTCATCCTGAGCATTTGTGAACCATTTGATGCAGTATTTCTTTTGGACAGCAACCAGTACTGTATGCTACAGGCGACATGACAATCTCCTCCCAGATAAATGTGAGGAACAGTCACCATCCTAAGCTTTAATCACTGCAGAGTGGCTCACAATCTGGAATGGTGAGGGGTTTGTACTTCCTCTAAAATGCTTCTACTTTGAAATTCAGGGGTTCTTTGGCTGTTTGAAGACGTAATGCTTAGGAGGTCACCTAATCACTTTTCCCTGCCTGCTGGTGTAAAAACATGTTCTGTGACTTCTTCCAAGCAAGTCACATTCCCTTAACTGAGCCGGGAAGTGCTAGACAGAAACCAGACTACGAATTTCCAACCCATTTCCTCACCCCCAAATTTATACTGTGCTAATGTTTACAGACAATTGCAGTTAGTGCCTCTCTGCCTGACAGCAGCTGGGGGCTGGTGGCAGGGCAGCTGCAGCCTGCCACAGCCACCGCTGGAGCGCCTGCACGTATCCGAGCGCGAAAACCTCCAGCCCTACAGTTACCTAATTGCAGCTGGGATTTTGCAGCTGTGGACTCGCACCATGAGAAACACATTCAGTGCTGCAATTCAGTCAGCCTGCTTTTTTCAGGCCAACAAATTTGCCTTGCGAGCTGAAGAGAAATGAGCTCTGCAGACCGAATTCTTCCCTTTTTTTTTTTTAGAGTTTCCCTTTCTTTTCCTGGTTGCAGTCCCCTTTTTCCTCTCTGTCACTGGTAATTTTCAGTTCTCAGGAGCAGAGATAAGCATCCATCATGGTATCAACCTTTGAGGGCCCCTAAGTAATTGCTTTCCTGGCTGTGAATAGGAAACAAAATATAATAAAACAATTATGAATGTTGTGTTCATTTTGAATCATCATTTTTCCACTTGCCCCTGGTGTTTACTATGCAATCCCAGACAAGTCATTAAAGTGCTTGTAGTTACTTTACCCATCTATGAAGTGATGGCAATAATACCTTGAAGCTCTCTGGGCTTAATTTAATGATAATAGAATTATTTGAAATGTTTGAGTGCTTGGAAAAAAAAAAAAAAAAAAAAAAGGTTGTGCTCTGGGAATGGAGATTTCACATTAGCCACACTCTGAGAGAGGGAAGGGAGAATTCAGTTGGGTTTATTTTGCTGTAAAGGTGGATCTTTACTTTGGACATTCCAAAATGCTAGCAAGTATGATTGATTTGCTACACTTCTATTTTTTTTTGCCTAGCACACTGGCAATTTTTGCTGCCAGCTGGCCAGGAAATCAGAACAAAAACTTTATTGGCTTAGTGGAAAATGCTGACTATTTTTCTCTGATGGAAAATATTGTTCTATCATAACAGAAACTACAACTGTTTAAGAAAAAAACACCCAGTTAATATGCAAACTATTAAACAAAATTATTGTACTGCACGATGCACCATTCTTAACTACACAATGTTATTGTAATGAGGCTGGTCAAAAAGGGTAGAAGACTGCCAGGCTGCAGTTTTAGTCCTCTCCTGTAAGCAGCAAGGGACTTCACCTGCTTAGAAATATTCCAGACAGTAGAATCATAGAATGGTTTGGGTTGGAAGGCACCTCCAAAGGTCGTGTAATCCACCTCCTTGCAGTCAGCAGGGACATCCTCCGCAAGATCAGGTCGCTCAGAGCCTTGCGGATCCTGACCTTGAATACCTCCAGGGATGGGGCCTCAAGCACCTCCAAGTCCTTTTCCACAGAGCTGCTCTCAATTTCATCATGCCACAGTCTGTACAGACCTCTAGGATTGCCTCAACCTAGGACCTTGCACTTCGCCTTATTGAACCTGATGGCATTGGCCACTACTCTTTGGATGAGATCATCCAACCACTTCCTTACCCACTGGACAGTCCATCCATGCAATCCAAAGGCTTTACTGTGTCAAAGGCTTTACAAAAGTCCAGAGAGATGACGTAGAATCATAGAATCGTTAGGGTTGGAAGGGACCACAAGGATCATCTAGTTCCAACCCCCTGCCATGGGCAGGGACCCCTCACACTAGATCAGGCTGCTCAGAGCCACATCCAGCCTGGCCTTAAAATCCTCCAGGGATAGAGCTTCTACCACCTCCCTAGGCAACCTGTTGCAGTGTTTTCCCTTGCCCACTGATGTAGTTACACCTGTTTGCCCATACTAAGGTCTTTCCTACACTATTCTTTTTCCCCACAGTGTTTTCAGCCCTGAAGAAAATAATTGGCAACATTGTGCAACCTTTATTGCAGCTGATCAGAATGGCTCTCTTGAATCTGCACATTGATTTTTGTAGGGGATATTTCTGTGAGCTTATCTATATTGACTAAATGCTACGCAGCTGAGTCTTCAATCTCTCTTGGGTCTGTGAGCAGTTGGAGAGCTCTAAGAACAAGGAGTCCAGAAGAAATTTAAAAAGGAGAACATTCTCTATCAGGTCTCATCAGAAATATTCTAGAGCCTTGTTAGCCCTCCTGCCTATTGTTAGGATTCTAAGCAAACACCAGGCTTGTTTCTCTTTCAAATCCATCTTGGAATAGGGGGAAAAATCCTTTCTTTGTGCTTCATTTCCATATCATTCTATTGAGACACACTAGAGGGACATCTCCACTGAAAACAATGGCTTGAAGTTTCTTCTAGGGTTGTTTCTCAGCAGTGGCAGAATATTGCTCTTCTCTTCAGAAACCAGAATGGAAAAGCTGTTGGCTCAAAGTTGGAGCTTAGCATAATTTCTCCTTAGAGGCAAATGTTGTGTTGCTCCCTGTGATGGGCTTTGCAGTGCATCAGTGCTGCCATTCAGCTTTTGAGTCTGAATGGGTAGTGGCAGATGAAATGCGTTCAGCAATTTTAGAGAGAGATGCAGAATCTTTCCCCATGAGGAGGTCCCAAAGGCTTTGCTACTTAGAGAAGAACTGCAGCCCTCAGTCACCGGTTCCTGTAAATATAGACACCGTGGTCCTGTGCTTTGGTTAGTCTCTGTGTGTGCTGAGTTAGATCAGCCAGAAGATATAAATTGCTTTCAATGGCACTGACTCAATTTTTAGCCCTGAGCCTTCGAAGTGGAAGAGCTATAGCTGTAAATTACCCTTCTATAATGTCTCACAGTAAGTGATGGAGAGGTTGTAGTAGAGCTCTCTTCTTCACTCCTTTTCTCCATGTCTAAATAAGGAATTCTGTCAGCCTTGTACTTTGTCATCTGCTTTCCTATGAAGTATTTCAGCTTTTGATCAGGACCCGATAATCTTAACTCCCCCCAAAAGGACACTGCCACTTGTCTGCCAGATTTTTAAGCATCCTGTTACCAAGATGGGATGCTGATCGTCCGTTTTATTCCTGGGTGTCTTCACTCTTACCCATCAGTCCCAAAATACTCACAATTTGTTCCCCTGGAAGGGAGAATTCCTCTACTATATTGCATTAAAAACAAATGTGGGGAAGGGGTGGCAGGGAAGAGCTTGGAGAGAAAAGCCCCAAACATTTGGGTAAAGCACTGCCTCCTCCATAATGGAGTGTTGCTGATCTCTCCTGGCACTCCAAGCGTCCTGAGTCAGTTTAAGAGCAGAGTTAAAAAAATGAACAGTAAGGGCCATAAATTAGTTGCCCCGATCCAGTTGTTGTTGTTGTTATGCTTTTTAGGAAGCTAGTTAAGAGTTTCCTGACTTTGGAAGATGCTGAGAGCTTGCAACTCCATTGAACTTCAAGAGGCAGCGATGAGTAGCTCCGTGTTTGGCAAAATGAGGTCATTTCTTTCAGTATTCAAGTAACTTCCCTTCTACAAATCTGTTTCAAGAGGGAATTTTTTTGATCGTAGCAGGCCTCAATTAAAAATTGTCAATTGCTATGCAAAAAGAGCTCAGATTCTTTCCTTTTTTTTTTTTGCTCACACAAGTATGTATGAACTACTTTCATATATTTGTTCCTATCGAGTGCCCTAGTTTTTCTTCACTGGAAACTTTCAGCAAGACATCTACAGTTACTTTGTGAGGCATGGTGTCTAATGTAATTCTCACAGCTTCCCTGAGGTTCTGATAGCACCTCCTAGGAAGCTGAAGTCTCTCTGTAGAATCATAGGATGGCTCTGGTTGGAAGGGACCTCAGAGCTCATCTGCTTCAATGTCCCTGTCATGGGAAGGGACACCTCTCAACTAGGCTCAGCTGCTCAAGGCCTCATCCAACCTGGCCGTGAACATCCAAAGGGTTGTAGACAGGCAGAGGTTGGTCTCTTCTCCCAGGCAGCCAGTACCAGAACAAGAGGACACAGTCTCAGGCTACACCAGGGCAGGTTTAGGCTGGATGTTAGGAAGAAGTTCTATACAGAGAGAGTGATTGCCCATTGGAATCGGCTACCCGTGGAGGTGGTGGAGTCACCTTCACTGGAGGTGTTCAGGAGGAGGCTTGATGGGGTGCTTGGTGCCATGGTTTAGTTGTTTGGGTGGGTTGGATTGGTTGATGGGTTGGACGCGATGATCTTGAAGGTCTCTTTCAACCTGGTGTATTGTATTGTATTATTATTGTATCCCTAGGGAGGAGGCAGATACAACCTTCCAGCATCTCACCACCTTCCTACTGAAAAACTTCTTCCTCAGATCCAGTCTAACCCTGCTCTCCCTCAGCTTCAAACCATTCTCCCTTGTCCTTCTGCTAGACAACCTTACGAGAAGCCCCTCTGCAGCCTTTCTGGAGGATCCCTTCAGGTGTTGGAAGCCAGCTCTAAGGTCTCCCTGGAGTCATCTTTTCTCCAGGCTGAACTACCCCAGCTCCCTCATCCTGTCCTCACAGCAGAGGTGCTCCAGCCCTTGGATCGTCTCTGTGGCCTCCTCCAAGAGCTCTGTTTCCTTCTTATGATGCAGCCTGATTTATTTTTTAGTGCCAGCTTTGTTTAGCACTTCAATTAATTCTCTTCAACCTTTGTCCAAGTCTTGCCAGGCTTTTTCGTACTCTCTGCAGAATTTGGTGCCTTTTTTTTTTTTTTGCTTTTGCAGTAATTTTGTCTGTCCCTGCCTGCTTTCTGGCTATATTTTAAATATTTTTTCCTCCCCCCTGCATGTTTTGCAGAGCTCTGCAAGCCCATCAGGTTTCTCTAGTGGATACTTTATTTTAATAAGTGTGTATTGAATGCTTCGTTTAACTTTACTGTTGTGAAGTGCCCAGAGACACTGTGCTTGGATGAGCAGTTATGTAAGTGTGATTTGTTTTAGGGTTGGTGTGGGTTGGTTTTTATTTTTTTTAGCATCAGAATTAACATTCAGCTGAGGTTTGGAGGCTCATAGTGCATGTGCAAGGAGGAAAGTCAACAAATAAAACAGAGCTTAGTGCATCTACAGACATAACCCCAAAGTGCTTTCCTTCTTCATGACTGCTTGCTCTCCTGACTGGCAGATCCTTCCCCCCAGTGCCCTTCTAGCAATGCTGGAGTGGCTGGTGCCCTGTCTCTGAGGATACACTGAAGGATTAGCATCATGCTAGCAGAGGACTGAATTTGTCTCACTGAGAACTGCAGGATGCAGAATTATTCTCTCTTTGACTTCCTTCTCCTTTATCATTATTAAATAGTTATTATTGATGAAGAGATATATTGTTGGTAAAACTTTGCTGCCTAAAGGCTGGATGTGGTTTTGAGTGCAGCTTTCTTTCCTATGTTTTAGTTACAGTTTAAGGAGATGTAATAGAATAGAAGAGCATTAACCAGGTTGGAAAAGACCTTTGAGATCATCGAGTCCAACCTATCAGCCAACACCATCTAATCAACTAAACCATGGCACCAAGTGCCTCAGCCAGTCTCTTCCTAAACACCTCCAGGGATGGTGACTCCACCACCTCCCTGGGCAGCACATTCCAATGGCCAATCTCTCTTTCTGGGAAGAATTTCTTCTTCACATCCAGCCTAAACCTCTCCTGGTGTAGCTTGAGACTGTGTCCTCTTGTTCTGGTGCTGGTTGCCTGGGAGAAGAGACCAACCTCTTCCTGGCTACAACCTCCCTTCAGGGAGTTGTAGACAGCAATAAGGTCTCCCTTGAGCCTCCTCTTCCCCAGGCTAAGCAACCCCAGCTCCCTCAGCCTCTCCTCATATGGCTTGCGCTCCAAACCCCTCCCCAGCATTGTTGCCCTTCTCTGGACATGTCCCAGCAACTCAGCTTTCCTAAACTGAGCTGCTGGGTTTCAGACAGGGGCAAGTCAAATTCATCAGTTGTTTGCCAGCATTAAGACCTAATTTCCCTGGCCTGTGCCCAGGAAGAATTCAATCTTTTTTTCACTTTACCTAAGAGTCATAGAATGGCTCAGGTTGGAAGGGACCTTAGAGATCATCTACTCCAACCTCCCCACCATGGGAAGGTGTCCACCTCTCAAGCAGACTCAGCTGCTCAAGACCACATCCAACCTGGCCTTGAACAACCCCAAGGAGGACACATCCACAATTACTCTGTAGAGGTTGAACATTTATGAGGAAGATGCTGTGTTCTGGCAAAGAAAGAACACAGGACTATGTGTCTGGTTAAATAGAAAATGGTCACAGCCCTTCACAGTTAGGTGGAGTGTATAATAAAATAAGAGAAGGTGGTTTTGTTGGGATTTTTTGCCCTTCTTTTCTTTTTTACTGGTGTTGGTGTGTTCTTGTGGGAGGTTCTTTGTTTCTGTTTTGCCTTGGAATTGTATTGCAGGCAGGTCTGATCCATAAATATTGTTCATCTCCACAGAGTGGACCATTTATTGCAAAGAAAACAAACAGTATTTTTACTGGGGCTCCTGCCTCCTCAGTGCAATTCACAGGCAGTTAGAAATCCCATGTCAGAAAGGAGAAATAGAAGCAGCCTGGATTCATAAGTGTCAGTGCTGGAGTAACCTGCAAGCAAATATCAAAAGATATTCTACTTGCCATGCAAGTGGCCTGTGAAGTTAGTAGTGCTCAAGTCTGGTAAGAGTACAGCTCACTAAAGTGGGAATTTCTAGTGATGTTGTAGATGTTGGCTCTTATATATTCATAACCATATTGGATTTACAAGGCTGTAGGAAAAAGAAAAAAAAAGGGAAAAGGTGGAAAGAAGGTGGGGGAAAAGAGGAAAGTAACACAGCAAGTAACACAGCCTAGTGTCACTTTCCTTAGCTAGGTTTCCCGGCTTGCAGAGGAAAGCAGCTGGCAAGCTGTGCACTTGGGCTTGTGCTGTTTTGTAAGCTACCACTCAGCATATTTCAGTGAATGCTGCTTTATCTGAACTATAATTTACCAATGCAGGAAGTGCAGTGTCTTTGTACATGACAGCCTGTGGCCAGTTCCATTGTAAATCACATCACAGCCTTGAGTTCAGTGAGGTCCCTTTTTGTGCCTCTCTGCTAAGCTGGGCAGCTTGGTGACAGAATGAAACTATCCTGTCCAGTTCTGTGTCAGAGAAGAAAAGCAGCATCTCATATAGGCTGGGCAGCAACTGGCTTGAGAGCAGCTCTGAAGAAAAGGACTTGGGGGTGCTGGTGGATGAGAAGCTCAACAGGAGCCAGCAGTGTGCACTTGCAGCCCAGGAAGCCAATCACATCCTGGGCTGCATCAAAAGCATAGCCAGCAGGGCAAGGGGTTGATTCTCCTCCTCTACTCTGCTCTGGTGAGATCCCACCTGGAGCACTGTGTCCAGTTCTGGAGCCTCTATTACATGAAGGATCTGAAGGTGCTAGAAGGTGTTCAGAGAAGGGCTATGAGGATGATCAGAGGGCTGGAGCTGCTCTGCTATGAGGACAGACTGAGGGAGTTGGAGTTGTTCAGTCTGGAGGAGAGAAGGCTCTGAGGAGCCCTAATTGTGGCCTTCTAGTATCTGAAGGGGCTGCAAGAAAGCTGGGGAGGGACTTTTTAAGGTGTCAGGGAGTGAGAGGACTGGGGGGAATAGAAAATAACTAGAAATGGGTAGATTCAGATTGGATGTTAGGAAGAAGTTCTTCCCCATGAGGATGGTGAGAGACTGGCACAGGTTGCCCAGGGAGGTGGTGGAAGCCTCATCCCTGGAGGTTTTAAGGCCAGGCTGGATGTGGCTGAGCAACCTGTTGTAGTGTGAAGTATCCCTGCCCATGGCAGGGGGATTGGAACGGAATGACCCTTGAGGTCCCTTCCAACCCTGACAATTCTATGATTCTATGATTTAAAGAATGGGAATTCAAGGATGAATGTGTGAGCCCACTTAGCAGTACAGGGGGAGCAACCAGCTCTGCCTCATTGAGAGCCACCATGTTTCAAATGTTTATTTGGGGGAAAACTTTCTTCACAGAATCAGCAAACAACAGAACAAGTTCGGCAAAACAACCTTCCAGCCTCCTACAGGGCCCAAAATATCTGTGCTTAAAACATCTTATTTTGGATCACCACCACCTCATTGCTGTGCAGGTGTAACTCACAGAGACTTCTGCTGCTAGTTTTTATCGAGGAAGATGGCTGAGGTGATGGAGAATGGGAACATGATGCATCTCAGCTTGGGAGGAGTGACTTCAGCCTTCCTCACCTTCACCTCTTTCTTCTTCTTGTCCTGTTTCTCTCTTCTCTCCTTTTTTCATGCCATTGTTACTAGGTGGCAGGTCACTGTTCCACTTTGCTGTGAGGTGTTAGCTTGCTGAAATAAGTCTGATTCCCACATAAAGCTTTGTAGACCCCAGACTGGAAAGAGACTCCAGGTTTCCAAGCAGAGTTTCTTCTAGGATAGGAGGAAAACACCCTGATCAGTGCCTGATCCATGAATCCTAAACAGGACAAAACTTTCTAGATGGTGTTGGAGAGGGTTAAGTCAGAATGATTAGTGATGGTACAGGATGGAGGTGTATCTTGCAGGCTGTTGCTTGCCTCATTGTCAAAAAGCCAGGTGCAGGGCTTATTTTCTATTGGATTTATCCAATTGTTCTGCAATTCACTAGCAAAATATCTGGAGGAAGCCAAACTTTCTGATTCACAGCAACTGCTTTGAGATTTTTATTCCTTCCATTCCAGCTACCTTTTCAGTTCCACAGGAGTAAAAGACACCAAAAAGCTTACCTCCTGGTCCAGAAGGCAAATATTATGCTGGGCTGCAGCCAGAGGAGTGTGGCCAGCAGGGCAAGAGAGGGGACTCTGCCCCTTGGCTCTGCTCTGCTGAGACCCCAGCTCCACACTTTCTCCAGTTCTGGTGCCCCCTGCATAAGAAGGACACAGAGCTCTTGGAGGGAGTCTGCCGGAGGCCACAAAGATGATGCAAGGGCTGGAACACCTCTGCTATGATGACAGCCTGAGGGCCCCTCAGTTTAAGAAGGACATCGAGACACTTGAACGTGTCCAGAGAAGGGCAACAAGGCTGGGGAGAGGCCTTGAGCACAGCCCTGTGAGGAGAGGCTGAGGGAGCTGGGGTTGTTTAGCCTGGAGAAGAGGAGGCTCAGGGGAGACCTCATTGACCTCTACAACTCCCTGAAGGGTGGTTGTAGCCAGGAAGGGGTTGGCCTCTTCTCTCTAGCAACCAGCACCAGAACAAGGGGACACAGTCTCAAGCTGCCCCAGGGGAAGTTTAGGCTCGAAGTGAGGAGAAAGTTCTTCCCAGAGAGAGTCATTCGCCATTGGAATGTGCTGCCCAGGGAGGTGGTGGAGTCACCATCCCTGGAGGTGTTCAAGAGGGGATTGGATGTGGCACTTGGTGCCATGGTCTAGTTGTGAGGTTTGTGGTGACAGGTTGGACTCGATGATCTTTGAGGTCTCTTCCAACCTTGTCGATACTGTGATACTTTGAACTGGGAGTGTTCAGCCTGGAGAAAAGAAGACTCCGGGGAGACCTTAGAGCTCTTTCCAACAGCTGAAGGCTGCAGAGGGACTTTTCATGAGGGTGTCTAGGGACAGGACAAAGGGAAATGGTTTGAAGCTGAGGGAGAGCAGGGTTAGACTGGACCTTAGGAAGAAGTTCTTCAGTACAGGGGAAGAGGGAATGGTTTGAAGCCTTGGTTTTTGGCTTTTGGTTTTGTTTTTACTGGGCCTCTGCAGGCCTCTTGTGCTTGTGATTCCCTCCGTTCATCTATGATGCCACACCTTGCCCTTCTGCATTTTATTTGGTTTGGTTCGAGTTTGAGAACAATCATGTGCAAATTGCAATTCTTAGCACTCATTTGTATGCAGAGATTGCACTGATTTAACTAACAGATTTTAAATCAACTCAGTTAATTCGATGCAACCCATATGTGAGCAATTAGCTTAAGTCAGGAATCCTTCAGCTCTGTGGATATAAGCCACGTTTAAAATAAGAAAGTCAGAATACAGGCATTGGAAACAGGCTGAAGTACATTAATTTAAAAGTAAAGTTTTAGTTAATTTGATATGCTTTCATTGGATCTCAGGTTCTATTTCTGGTTTTGCACTGATCTACTGCTTTCTTGCATGAATGCCTTCTCAATACCCCTGTCTGCAAAATTAGGATGTGCTGACGCTGCTTATAGGAGGATATAAGTAGGGCTGTTTGTGCAAATGTGCTTTTCCCCCTGTGGAAAGCTTAAGCTTTTCTGTGGATGTTGGGTAGGCAGAAGTGGAGCCCAATCTTCACATTTAAAAATAGGCTTTTCATTAGAAAGTGTCATCCTGGTGCCATTTGGGAGTTGTTTGGCTGTCCTGATGCCTTGGCTCCCCTAGCAGAGCTGCAGCTCCCGTGCTGCATCATAATTCTACCTCTTACTGAACTGCTGTCGTGGTATTTTGATATTGCATTAAGGAGATGTGGCCCTGCCTAAGAGAGCTTCTGCCAGAGAGGAGTGGGTGCCTGAGAAACCTCATTACATCTTGAGGCATCTCTCTTAAACAGAGAAGTACTCTTTGTTCTGATGTTTTGGATGGCAGAGTTTGGAGTTTTGACTGAAAAGTCAAAGTTTTGAGAGGAACAGGGTGTTTGAGTGGTGAGGAAAAGTCAATGCGTCTTGCAGAAAGCAGAGACTTGTTACAAGGGACTTCATGAGTTGAAAATTGACTTTTCCATCCAAACTCGGTACTAAAAATGCTGGTTTAAGGATTTTTATTTTTATTTTATAATCAATAACATATAAATTATTGTAAGACTCTGAGAAGAGGCTCTGGAGGTTGGCCAACATCAAGAAACTTAAACCCCGGGTTGTATTTGCTCCTCAAGTCCTTATTTGCTTCTTCATAGAACAGTACAAAGCACGATTAGTTGAATTTCTCTCTTAAAGGATGGTGCAAAGCTTGGGCAACTGCAGGTGAGTGAATTATCTGGTCTTTAATAGTTCCTGTTGCTACAGCTAGAGGAAATAAAAATCTGATGGGCATCCTCTGATGTGGAAGTGGGAGGGAGTTCAGCCCTCTGTGCCGATGCTGTTAACTCACCTTTGCAGCAGCCCGTATGAATGCCTTGTCTTGTTTGATTATGACATGGGCAGCATTAGCTGGGGTGATGCAGATGTCATTCTGCATCTCTAACTGGTTTGTGACCAAGTGTGACTTCATGAAATGTGTCCACAGAGGGAAAATGAACCCTTGGAATAGAGGGAGCAAAGACAGAGACACAGTTAGGTGCGCTAGACAGGAAGAGCACATCATTTATCTTGGGAAGCAAGGGTTGGCCATTATGACAAAATCAGTCAGATGCAGCAAATGGAATGCTGAAGGCTCATTATGCTAATTAGTATCAGTGCTCAGCTCTAGGGAGGCAAGAGGAAGCTGGCAGAATGATACTTCAGGATAGCACTTGTCCGAAAAGAAACATCTTGCATCATGGCTTCATTAGTCAGGGCGGGGAGGGAAGAGTCATACAGGAGCCACAAAGTGCAATGGATCCTTTCAGTGGCATCCTTCAACTGGTTAGCATCCAGATAGCACAGGTGTCACTCAGGAGGTAAGTTTGGCATTGTGTGAATGGTGCAATAAAAAAAAAGAGTAACAACAACCCCCAAATTTCCTCTTAAAGACTTAGAAATCAAATAAACTGGGTAGTAAGGGACCACAATGCCTCTCTCAGAAAACCTCTCTCAGAAGGAGCTGACTTTCTGCCCTTGGTTTCCATCATCCAGTGCTCTAATGCTAACTGTGGCTTTTACTCAGGAAGAAAGCAGATATGGTAGCAAGATGTGATGCAGATGAGACTTGATGGCAATTAGCATGGCAGCAGTAGGGCCTAAAAGGGGAAGGGAGTGTAAATATAATTTAGGAATGCAATGCACACTTGAACAAGGTATGGAGTAGGGATTGTGGCTTCTGAAGTCCCAGCTACTTGCTTGTGTTGGGAAAACAAAACTGCTGGTGTGCCTGGTTCTGCACAGGCATTTTAGCCTTTATGATGCTTGCATCAGAAGGAAAGAGTGAATAATCACAAGTGAGTTGCTAGCTGCAGTAGGGCTGATGGGAACTGTTTCATTCATCAGTGTCTTTGTGAATGCCTTCTAGCTACTCACCTGCACCTCACTGGAAGCAAGGGCTTCTCACAGAAGCCACCCCTGTAGTCCCTGTGCTACCAAACCCTTGCCATGCCAACTCAGTCACATAAGCAGGCTGTTTCATTGCATTGCCCTCAGTGTAAAGCCTTCAATATCTGCATTGGTTTTGGTGATACTCTCTTTCTGGGAAGGTTATTGGCACCCCAGGGCAACACCAGGATGCAGTGCCTGACTGCTATGGGATGAGCATCTCTGTGTAATGGACACAGGATGGAGACAGTCATCAGGGTTTCAGCACATGGGCTTGAACAAAGCCAAAGCCAAGGACAGAAAATAATGGTGATATTTCTGACTCTTGCCTTTAAATTATGAGGGAGAGCTTTGCTGGTGCTGCTGCTTACTCACATCACTGACTTTTGCTTGCTGCAAAGATTTGAAATCAAGGGAAGTTAAGGATTTCCCTGCCTCCTTTCTATTTATTCTTCTTTTTTCCTCCAGATTGCTCGGAGCTTTTTTGAATGTCAGGACCAAACCACCTTAATGCAAATATTCCTGCTTCTATCCTAGGCAATAGGTATTGACAAAGTTCAGCGTGCTGGGACTGCATCCTGATGCTTAGTCGTGCCTGTGACTTTTTGTATGAGTATTATCCCACATTAGTACTGCTGTCTGCTTTTAAGATGCACAGTGAATGATGCTGCTGCTCTCTACATATCAAACACAATATGTCCCTTTAGATTTCATAGTTCTGTGAGCCCCAGGTGCTGTTATTATCAGTCCTGACATCATCCATTCAATATGATGGGCCCTGTCTTTCCATGTAGAAGTAATGGACAGGAGATTTTGAGTCGTTTTATCTTCCAAGCACAGCAGCAGCCTTTCTTTGAAAAGTGTCTTTTCTCCCTCTCCATTTCATGTTTTTTCACTTGTCTAATATCTTGTGCATTATATTTATCATCCCAATCTCTTTGCTCTTCACCCCGGTCCCCTTCTGCTTTGTTTATCCCGTGTATCTGCATTTTCCTCTCTATTTTCCCCACGTTCTTCCCATTTTGTACCTCTGCAGGGCACTGAGTCAGACTTGTTGCAATGAACTAAAAGGTTCTATTGACCTTATCAAGCTTTTGGTAGCATCTCTCCATCCATAGAAGTGGCTCATGCAGAATTTACTGCAGTTTAGTGCAGGATCTGAGGTTATCTTGCCCTCCATGCCAGCAAGCTTAAGGGGAAGACAGCAAGCAAGCACATCTTTGTAAAATGTATTGTCAAGCTTTGAGGTACAAGATTAAAAGCAAGGTCTTAAAAGTGCAAACAGATTTAAAATACAATTTCATCTTAAACAGAGCAAATCTGTTCCTTAGCTACTTAACCACTTTCTCATTAACTCCCTGTGAGGTGTCCTTGCCTTCAGAGCAAGAGTCTAATGCTTCAGTTAAAGCTGTTACCGCCTATGGGATCAGAACCTGATCTTTCTGGTTGTGGTGTATGAACTTCAGATGCCAGGGATCCAGTTTTGACAAATGGTTTCCTTACATCCCTGCCTCCATTTATAGATCTTTAGACCTGAGGATTACATAGAGATAGGAATATTTTTGCTGGCATATGATGATGGGATTTGAAGCTAGAGCTCAGCAACAAATTCACCTAAGGATGAAGTTACTCTGCTTGGAACCAGTCACATGAGCTACCTTTGGCTAGGGACTGGATGGCTTGAATGCTTTGGGTTTATTCCTCTTATTGGCCTATGTGCCCCTGAAGGACATATTGCCCCAGTGTTTCTTTCCCTGGGCAATAGTAAGAACTGAATACCTTGCCCTGAGTGATTGTGACAGTCAGTGTTTTCTGGCCAAGTTTAGTTAGTAAGGATTGGGGAATTTCTTCTTCCACCAGCTCCAGACCTTCCCTTGAGTCATTCTACAGATATCTACAGAAACACTACTCATTTATTTGTGCTCCACTTAGTAGCCATGCACTGCTCTGAGACCCCCACCAGCTACCTCATCAAGGAATATCCTGGCTGTATAAAGCTAAAAGGGGAGGCAGGGCTACAACACAAGCATCAGGCTTGTGAACAAGAGAAATGCACTTTAATTGTTGTCAGTACAGCTGGGTAATACATCTAGGCTGAAGGTACAGAACAAATAGAATTCCAGGTAATCTGGATAGAGACACAGAGGTGGGGCTGTCTTTACTGATTGGAATTGTTCTTGGCAAATGTTGTCACAATTTTCTTTGAGCTGCTAGCAGTCCCTTCCGAGGTGGCAGGCAGTCTTGCTAGCGCTGCAAAGGAGAAGAGACACATAAGACACTTAAAGCTTGGAACTGTGTTGCAAGAAATGCTTTTGATTTGAGCAGTGAATTTCATTAAATCCTACCAAACATGCAAAGCCATTCTCAGCTTCCCAGGCCCTTTATTTGCTATCAGCACTTGAAATCAGCTTAATATTTTACCTTCACCCTTGGCTGCAGAGCATAACGGACAGAACCATTAGCTGTGAATGGCAATGGTGTTAGGCAAGAGAGAGAAGAAAGGATAAGGGGGGTGGGGCAGGGCTGGCAGGGCTGGCAGGGTGCTGGTGTCTACAAAAGCAAACAGACATTAACAGTATGATGGGAGGAGGGGGTGGGATGGGAAGAATCAGCCTCTTGTAATTTAATTAAAGTTCTGCGTCTCCTTAAGAGCTGTGGATACAATCTGCCAGGCTGAGGGATAATATTTAAAGGTTAATTGTTGGAAGGATAAAGCTGAACTTTGTCTCCCAGTTCTTGCCTGTATGCAAAAATGTTGCCTACTTCCTTTTCCTGCAGAAAATAAGAGCTTTCAAATCGTTGTTTTGGAGCTGGATTGCACTTACTAGGCAAATACTAAGCAAGCAGCAGCAGCTGTGAACTGCATGGGATGGGATTGGCTTCTCATAGGGTCACCTCTAAGAACTCACCATTTGTATCAGAGCAGCAGAGTTGGTCACCTGCATTATGGAGAGTGAAACCTGGTTAAGAGTGAGGGTGCTGTGCACCACAGAGGTGTTGGCAGGCTGTGTGGCAGCTGGGCTCATGTATGAATGCCCTGCAGCCCGTGGGCCGGAGGGGAACCAGAGGCTGCAGCAGGGAGCGCTGGTGCCTTGGCACATTGTCTCCGCTGCCTTCGTGTGTGTGTGTGAATAACTTCATTAGGAGTTTTCCCTTTCAAGCTTTTCTAGCAGATCATGGGATTTCCCTGCATGTCCTGAAGGAAGAAGGAAATGTATTCTTTTGTTGTTGTTGTTTTCAGAAGCTTTTCGTTTACTCTAGGAAGTAATGAAATCAAAATTGGCCTGGGGTTGGCTTGATGCTCACTTCTGTATTCACTGACTCCTTTCAGGAGTAATTTCCAGTGGGGACGCTCCTGCTCCTCTGCATGCTTAGCTTTGTGTGCTGCACTCTTCCCCAGTGTGCACCAAGGTGTTTTAGCAGAGGGTCATGGGCAGACGGTTTGAGTAGACATTGGGGTCAATCCCAATCCCAGGGAAGGTGGGGAGGGTAGGGTTTTTTCTGTGAGCAAGGATAATGTTGGAAAAGCATTTCTGTAGGTCTGAAACAGCAAGACTTTTTAACATTACTTCTTTCCTTCTTCATGTAAATTGAAGAACAAAAATGAAAGGCCAGCTATCGTTCTTTCCCTCAGCATAGAAGTTCTGTTGTTCTTTACAACTGATTGGGCTCCACCATGTAACTGTGGTGCAGAGAGCTGTCACACACTCATGTCAGGGAAGTGTTTGGGTCTTGGTTTTTCACCAGTCATAGAATCATAGAACCATTTTGGTTGGAAAAGACCTTTAAGATCATCAAGTCCAACCATTACCTAACCCTACCAAGTCTGCTGCTAAGCTGTGTCCCTCAGCATCCCAGAGCAACTCTCCTTGTCCCTGGCTTCCATCCCCTCCCCAGCACAGTAATGGAGCATTGCTCTTCCCCTTGCCACTCCCAAACACCCCCAAGTTCCCAAGGACCTCAGGGTGATGGTTGCACCACTGCCTCCTCTCCCCTCTCCACACTGACCTGCTCCATCTCACCCCATTTCACTAACCCCACAAACAAGTAATTTCAACCAACACTCTGGAGTCCCTGGGCCTTGTTCTGACAGCAGCACCACCTAACCCTCCCCCCTCCCCCACAACTGAGGGAAAGAGTTTCTGAATGCAACTCAATGACCCTTTATGTGGAATTGTCCCTATTGGAAGGAAAACGTGGGAGCTGACAAGTTCTGGGTACAAATACAGGTGCTAACCTTAGCTGAGCAGCTGCGGTCCTGAAGATCAGGAGAGGTGAGCCTAAGCATAACTTTCAGCTGAAGAGCCTTTAAGAAACATAACAGCTGCTGTGGTTTTGTTGGCAGAAGCATCACAGCAGCATTTGCTGACTTCTCATGTGTTAGCTATTGCTAAGGCTTTCTGATTTGCTGCAGGAGTAATATGGGAACTATGGATTATGAGGAAAGGAGGAATTCAGATAACAGGGAAACTAGAACAGTCTTGGAATGGATCTTGTGATGTTGCCAGAAACCCCAAGATGGCATTAGAGACCTGTTTTTTTTCCTCCATTAAATATGTATTAAATATTCTTAGTGACTCTTATTATTTATCTTCTGTTCCTAACTGGCTCTCAGATGTTTATACTTTTGATTTTAAAGCATTCCTGCTTTATGACCTTTTTTCCTTCAAGCATCAGTTGTAAGGGTGTTGAGAATGTCACAGATGCTACACACAGCACACTCTAGCCTCGGTGCAAGGCTCTACCACTACATCAGACCATGTCCCCATGAATGCATTTGCGTTTTGTCCTAGGAGACTGGACCAGCAAACCTGCATGCACCTCCATAGCTGGAAATGCAGCCAGCACTTAGGATTTCATTCCACTTAATTTTTTTAAAGCACAAGCCAGCCCAAGTTAGCAGTGCCACCAGGAGCATTCATTGCAGTGCTGAACTGGATAGCAGTGTGCTCCTGCAGCCCATCAGGCAAACCGTCTCCTAGGCTGCACCAGGAGGAGTGTGGCCAGCAGGGCAAGCAGAGGGGATTCTGCTGCTTGACTCTGCTCTCCTAGGACCCCACCTCCAATCCCGTGTCCAGTTCTGGTGTCCCCACCATAAGAAGGACACAGAGCTGTTGGAGCAAGTCCAGAGGAGGGCCACAAAAATAATCCAAGGCCTGGAACATCTCTGCTATAAGTAAGGGTAGGCTGGGGTTGTTCAGCCTGGAATCGAGAAGACTCTGGGGGGCCTTAGAGCTGCCTTCCAATAGCTGAAGGGAACCTACAGGAAGGCTGCAGAGGGACTTTTCCTGAGGGTGTCTAGAGACAGGCGAAGAGGGAATGGTTTGAAGCTGAGGGAGAGCAGGGTTGGAATGGAGCTGAGGAAGAAGCTCTTCAGTGTGAGTGTGGTGAGACTCTGTTGCGCAGGAAAGGTTGTGGATGCCTCCTCCTGTGGATGTTTAAGGCCAGGTTGGATGAGACCTTGAGTAGCCAACTTTAGTTGAGAGGCATCCCTTCCCATGGTGGGGAGATTGGAGTAGATGATCTCTAAAGTCCCTTCCAACCTGAGCCATTCTATGGTAAGGACCTGCCACAACCTCTCATCTGCTGCAGGGTTGCTTTCTGAACTTTATCAGCACACGGGGATATGAAAATCGTGAACCAAACTGCAGCAAATCCTTCAAGGAGCGTGAAGAGGCTGAGATCTCCACACTGAGTAAGGAGGGAGATGGATTTTGCAGAGCTGTACAAGTGATGTGCTGCTCCATACGGTCAAGTATCCTGCACACCCTTCCGCTGATCACTGAGTCAATAACAGAATATGTTCAAACCAACGCAGGGAAACGTTTCCGTGGTGCAAATCTGGGATCCTTATTTAGCTTTTTATTCAGGCTTTGCAGTGAAGCTGGGTAATTGTTCTACATAATGATGTAGCATGCATCAAGATCTTCTTGATGTGCTTTAGATAGCTGCATTTCTTGTGAGTGGAGCAGCTTAAATGAGATATCCAGCTCATCTCATTTAAGTGCATTCATATTTCAGGCTAGTCGAAGAGATTCAAGTGCCTGTCTTCAATTAGAATGAGTAGGAGTTGGATGCACTTGTTTGCTGGGGAGGCTTTGAGAAGCCTGTGCTCTGTGTAAGCTGGGTGAATTTCATAGCTAGCACAGAATTTAGAACATTCTGAAGGCTTTTGGTTTGTAAGTAGCTTTTTGATTTCTACTCACTTAGGCAAAGGAAAGCTGCATTTATTTTTCAGGGCTGTATCTGTGGGAACCTTGAAGGAAAGGAAATGATAACATTTCTATATCAAAGTTTTGATATTGATTGCTGAGGAGCTCACCATGAGCTGGGGGCACTCATGCAGCCCAGAAGGAAAATTGTGTCCTTGGCTAGAGTGTGGAGATCCATTTCTCAGACTCGCTGTATTACCTAGATCCTGTAGTATTGAGATTCCATCAACTACCTGGATGTGTGCAGCACAGAAGGCAAATTGTATCCTGGGTTGCATCAGGAGGAGTAGGGCAAGAGAGGGGATTCTGTCCCTTTACTCTGCTCTGCTGAGACCCTACCTCCAATACGGTGTCCAGTTCTGGTGTCCCCAGCATAAGAAGGACACAGAGCTGGTGGAGTGAGTCCAGAGGAGGCCACAAAGATGATCCAAGGGCTGGAGCACCTCTGCTATGAGGACAGGCTGAGGGAGCCATACTGTGATTCTATGACAAGCACCTTTGCAAATATCACAGGGACTGTTGGTTCATTCCAGCTCAAAGTTCAAAGCCTTTATCTTTGTGTTCTAATTAACACTCTCTGTCCTTGTGCCAGGCTTTCTGGAGTCAGGAACGTTTTGCAGTCAGCTGTGGTGTTGCTAGTTTGTGATGTGTTGCTTTCTGATTTCAGCCAGCGTTGTTCACTGAGTGGGGATGATCTGAACAGACAGTGGCTGACACCTAATTCCCAGCTCCATCCAACTATTTACCATGCCAAAGGTCTTCTCTATTACCTGCGCAGCATTGGCCGGGCTCCTCTGGTGAGTCTCTTTCGGGGTCTTTTGTGAGTTACTGTGTATGGATTGCTTGCTGCTGTTGTATCAACAGTCTCATTTTAGAGCTGAAGTAATGTGGAAAGCATCATGTGCTGTTATGCTTTCCTCTTACAGAGCTGGTTTGAAAGTCTTAGGTGACATTTGTTATTTCCTAAATGGAATAGCATTAACCAGGTTGGAAAAGACCTTTGAGATCATTAAACCCAACCTATCACCCAGCACCATCTAATCAACTACACCATGGCACCAAGTGCCTCATCCAGGCTCTTCCTAAACACCTCCAGTGATGGTGACTCCACCACCTCCCTGGGCAGCACATTCCAAGGGCCAATCTCTCTTTCTGTGAAGAATTTCTTCCTCACATCCAGCCTAAACCTCCCCTGGTGCAGCTTGAGACTGTGTCCTCTTGTTCTGGTGCTGGTTGCCTGGGAGAAGAGACCAACCCCCACCTGTCTACAACCTCCCTTCAGGTAGCTGTAGAGAGCAATAAGGTCTGCCCTGAGCCTCTTCTTCTCCAGGCTAAGCAACCCCAGCTCCCTCATCCTCTCCTCACAGGGCTGTGCTCCAAACCCCTCCCCAGCTTTGTTGCCCTTCTCTGGACACCTTCCAGCATCTCAACATCTTTCCTAAACTGAGTGGCCCATGTTCTGACCAACAACTCCAAATTTCCAAATCTCCTCATACCTGCAATATAAACATGAAAGTGAACTCCTCAGAGCTCTTTCATATCCTTGAAGTACTCCAACTAATTGAAATATTATGAGTAGGTTATTGTTATCTTCACGAACGGACTGTGCAGAAACCCACGCTGGAACAACCCAAAAATACGAAACACAAATACAAAGCAACACAAAAATACAGGAAGCAGCCCTCAAAACATCTGACCTACCTCACTGCTTTGGTGATGGGAAGGAAATGGGTGGCTTTGGTGGGTACCAGGACTTCATGAGATAGGTCTCATCTAAAGTTACAACTGGGATAGGGCTGGGATCCATCCCATCTCTTCAGTCATGTTGCTTCACAGAATGAAAAGATCTGAGACCTCAGGAGGAAAACCACGAGGAGGTTCAAATGTTAATGAACAGATGTGGGTGTACAGCCCAGCAGGTTGGCTGATGATAGCTGCAGTCAGGCAGGAAATGTCCACAACCATCAAATTCCTTCTGGGTTTCAGGAGAAAAGCCCCAGGCAAGATGAAAATGTCTGTAAACTTTTCAAAGTGAATTCTTGTGGGAGTGTGGGGTTTGGCTAAGACAACAGCCCTGAAATTCAACTCTTCAAGCCGAGCAAAAGTGTGGATAACTCAACTCACAGTTGGGAGTTTACTCACCAACCTTTCCCTTTGGTTCAGAGCAGTCTTATTTCCACCCTGCTCTTTGCTCTCTGGCTTTTTTTCAGTGCACAGCCCTCCTTGTCATATCCAGGTGCATGAAGTTGAACGCTCAGTGCAAGTTTTCATCCTTGCTGAGTGAAGGCAGACTATCGATCGTATCGCCTCCCTCACTCAAAGGCTGCATGTCAGACCTGGTAAACTGATTTTTCTGTGCCTTTGAAGAGTACATTGATTTTAGTTTATACATGCTCAAAAATGCCTTTTCCTTCCTTGAAAAGAAAGCTGGGATTCTTCTTTTCATTTTTTTTTCCCTTCCTTTTTTTTTTTTTCTCCCCTCCATTAATTTTTTTTACCTCCAAGACTCCATGGAGCCAAGTTCACTGATAGCCAAATGATTTCTGTGAAGTGATTTAGTTTCATTTATCCTGGGGATGTGCAAGCAGTTTCTTCAAAGCAGAGAAGGAGAAAAGGAAAAGAACTTTAAAGCTAACAGCCTTTCAAACCAAAGCCATTTTAATTGGTAAGTTCTAGAGACAACAGCCCACTAAGTCCTTTTTTTTTTTGGTCACAAAGGACTGGATGCACTGTGGTATTGCAATCCTCTGTGATAGGGCATCTCCTTTCAATTAACAGAAAGTAGAAAGGCTGGAGGCCTTTTGTCTGGGAGGTCTGATGGGTAGAGGAAAGTTGCTCTCTACTTGAGCATTTGTGATGAGAGGCTGGTCTAGAAGTTACAGTTGACAGCACCGTTGCAGCATGCAGCAGGGAACCTGCAGCTTGCACAGAGTCTGAGCTGCAGTGAATACAGGATGCTTTGGGAGAGGACAGACAACTTCATAGGGAGCAGGAGGCGCTGAGCAGTTTGCTGCCATTCAAAGGCATTATATCATGCTTGGAAACAAGCGTCTGCCTGCAAGGATGTAGCTCATTGTGAGGGAGAAACCCGAGGCGTAGCTGCTTCAGAAGTCTGAGATTCAAAGTCCTGTCATAATGTTATTAAAGGGGGGAAAAAAATGAGACTTTATACACACACAGGAAAAACACATTTCAAAATGTTCTGTTTTCCAACAGATCTTCTTGCTTTCCATTTTGCTTTGCTTTTCTTTTCTTTCAAAAGGTGCTTGGTTCTGTGACTCATGAGGGGGTTGTTTTTGAGTTACAAAGCAGCCCTTACCTTTAGGATAATCAGTGCTGGCAAAAAAAAAACCCTTTTAAATAGATGCAAATTTGCATGTGGTCTTGAGTCATATCCCAGGGAGTGCAAACCTTGGGTTTTTGACTGGTTTGAGTGTATTAATGTCCCAGTCATGGGGAAGGACAGGCTGGAGACAAAACACTGGTAGGTCTCAGGTTTGCTTAGTGTTTACTCAGTTATAGTCGACAAAGATTTCTGTGTTGGATGCTCAAACTACAAAGTATTGCTTAGCCTTGGCTGAATGGTGAGCCATCAGCTCTTCTCCAGTGTGACACTGAGGCAGAAGAATACAGGATAAAAAATAATTGGGAGTAAATACTGGGAGTGACTGCAGTGTCCACAAACTCAGCTGAAACATAGCTCTGTGCAGCTTGCAAATAGGAGTGTTTCCAGAATCAGTGAAAGATCCCATGGCCTGAAACAGCAACCGTGCTACAGAACCTGGCTGTGAGAATCCTTTGCCAATAAAGAAGCCTCATTCTAGACCTGTCACTGAGGCCTCATCCACAGAGTTCTGGAGGTGAAGGATTACAGACCTGCTACTGAGCAGGCAGCCCTGCTAGCTGACTCTCTGAGCATCCCTGCCTGGTTTCTGATACATAAAATCATATTTTAGGCAGATAATATATTGTGGGGTCTGTGTGTCAGTAATTCTGAAAATTGGTAGGTAATTGATACCCAGTTGAGCTGAGTTCTCTGCCTTGAAACAAGGCAAAATCCATAAAATCCTCTTTGGTATTCATAAGAATAAATTTTAGGTGATACCTGTGGTTAAGCTAAGCTATGGCAGTGTATTGCTGATGCCTTAGATGAAACACTAGCTGGAAAAATCTCTGTCATTAAGAGAGCCAATAAATGCAGCTCTTTGGAGACAGTACAGGATAGTTGCACGTGGTTCAGACAGAGTAACTTCAAGTACAGGGGGTACAGAAGCCCTGCAAAACACAAACACAGCTTGGCAGGGCTGAATCTCTGTGGTCTGTGCCATTGGAAGAGATGCTGGTTGTAGGCTTGCACCAAAGAGCAGCTTTCAAACTTCCCTGTTTGCCTTCCCCGTTCTGCCTTTGCTTGGTGGCAAGGGAATCAGGAAAGCAGGAAAGGAGGAGAAATTGTTTCAGGGTAGGTCACTGCTCACAGGCTTCAGGTGTGGAAAGTGTGTGCTGCAGGGCTGGAGATGTGCAGATCCAAAGTCCTGCAAAGAGAGCTGGAGGTGAGTGGTTGTGCAGGAAGGAAAGCTGGTGGGTCAGAAGCCAAAGAAAGGAGCAGCTGTGAGCTATGAGATATACTTAAGTGTCCACCTAACTGGGATCAGTGATACGACTTTTCATGCATGTGTCTTAGCTTCTCCAGTATGTCAGCTTACTGTCTGTGAGAGAAGCTGAAAGAATGCACATGCACAGCTCCTAGATAATTAAACTCCCTGACTTGCTGCAGCTAAACTTAGTTACAGTAGAGCTGGTAAACAAACATGCTAGGGTAGATCTTGCCCTAACAGTTGGAGGAAGAAGCTCATCTACTCCATCTGTTTCTCCCCTCTTGCATAAGTATTTATGTAAGAATATCTATATTCCTTTGCCCCATAGTTCTTTCCCAGGAGAGAGGTTCTCCTCCCCTCTACTCTGCCCTGGTGAAGCTGCATCTGGAATATTGTGTCCAGTTCTGGGCCCCTCAGCTCAAGAAAGACCTCAGGGAGCTGCTTAAAAGAGTCCAGTGCAGAGCCACAAGAATGATTAAAGGAGTGGAACATCCTGATTATGAGGAGAGACTGAGGGAGCTGAGGGCTCTGTAGCTTGGAGAGGAGGAACTGACCTCATTCATGTTTATAAAGATGCGCAGAGTGCCCGCCCAGAGGATGGAGCCAGGCTCTACTCAGTGATGCCCAGTGACAGGACAAGGGGCACTGGTGGAAGCTGAGGCATAGGAAGTTCCATGGAAACAGGAGGGAATTTTTTTTTGCTGTGAGGGTGATGGAACAGTGGAGTAGGCTGCCCAGGGGGTTGTGGAGTCTCCCTCTCTGGAGATATTTAAAACCTGCCTGGATGCATTCCTGGGTGATCCTGCTCCAGGTGATCCTGCTCTGGCAGGGGGATTGGACAGGATGATCTTTCGAGGTCCCTTCCAAACCCCAGCATTCTGTGATTCTCTCTTTATACTGACCTATAATTCTTCCCTAGCTTCCTACATCTATTCCGTTCTCTCCAGTGTAAGCCCTGGAAAACCCTTTCAAAGCGATCTCAAAGCTCCTCTCTGCTTGTTGGTGAATACTGCTTTAAAAGGAACCAATTCCTCCTCTTTAGAAATTTTTGTCTCTTCATTGACAGATTTCTGATTATTCTTAATAAAGACATGGAGAATATATGTAACATCAGTGTGCATATTGACTTCATCTCTCAGAGGGCACCGAGATCGATTATTCTTTAAGGCTTGGTTCAATATTTACCTCTTGGGTCATTAAATTGTGATTTTCATTTCTATAGGAGTCGATACCTGCCTATAGAGGCAATCAAAACTTCCTCTGGAGCTGGGAATGGGCCTTGTGCCTGGTTTATGTGACAGCTGACATAGGAGAGGTGGATTAGATTGACAGATTGGTGTGGAGTTAGGTTATTTACCATGAAGAAAGGTCACGTTCTGCACTTGGCTCCCAGGAATCCATGTAAAGCTCTGCCAGCATCGTGCCATACAATTGCACAACTGCATTTCCCTGAAAATTATGTGGCAGAGGTTTGGAATGTAAAGGTGACAAAGGGGTGATGAATTGCTCGGGAAGGCACAAGCTTCAAAGGTCAGGAGGCTAAAGCGGGAGTTTAGGAGGTTCAAAGTAGAGAGAGTGTGACGAGTCGCTGCGGAGGTGCATCACAAGCTGTGTGCCACGGACCCTTGGGTTTTGGAGTTGCCATGGATTCTTGCACAGGTGTCATATTTATTTCTGCTGCAGCCAGAAGCGTGCCAGGCCTGACTCTGGATCCCTGAGACCGTGTCACATCAAATAAATAAAGCAAGGTACAACTGGCTAACAGAGATTGACGCAGGCTATAGGCACAGCCCTGAGTCCAAGCTACTCTGAAAGACCTGAAAAAAAGAAGAAGAAATACCCCCCCACAAACACACACACTTTTATAGTGGTTACTATGAAAACCCAGGAAACTTTATTCTTCAGTGTTCAAGACTTTGTCTTTTTGTTTTCTCCCCAGGTGTTCTGTGATTACCATGGACACTCCCAGAAAAAGAATGTGTTTCTTTATGGCTGCAGCATCAAGGAGACCTTGTGGCAAGCAGGCTGCATGGTTGACACAGCAGTTATCTCAGAAGATGTTGGCTACAGGGTAGGTCCAACTTTGCTCCTTTCTGCAGTTACTGTGTTCATGTGCATCTCTGCCACCAGTTAAGATAAGGCCAGATCACAAATCTTGGAGATAGGCACAAGTTTTTCTTACTCCAGAGGAACAATGGTTTAGAGATAACATAACATCTACCTTATGAGGAAAGGCTGAGGGAGCTGAGTCTCTTTAGCCTAGAGAAGAGTCGAGTCAGGGGAACCTTAGAGCTGCCTTGCAATAGCTGAAGGGATCCTACAGGAAGGCTGCAGAGGGACTTTTCATGAGGGTGCCTAGAGACAGGACAAGGGGGAATGGTTTGAAGCTGAGGGAGAGTAGGGCTAGACTGGATCTGAGGAAGAGGTTCTTCAGTTTGAGAGTGGTAAGACTGGAATAGGCTGCCCAGGGGGTTGTGGCAGCCTCCTCCCTGGGGGTGTTCAAGGCCAGGTCATATGAGGCCTTGAGTAGCTGCATCTAGTTGAGAGGTGTCCCTGCCCATGGTGGGGAAGTTGGAGCAGATGAACTCTGAGGTCTCTTCCAACCTGAGCCATTCCATGATTTTGTCTTCCTGTAAGGATGCCACATCTTCCCTGTCCGCGTGGTGTTGCACACAGTACATTGAAAAGTCACTGAAGACAGTGCTCCAGCACGTGGAGAAGGGTCTCTGTGGCAAACTCTGCTTCACAAAGCAAGCAGTCAGGACCTCTTTTGCTGTGTTTGAATTCCGAGGGCTTGAAGAGGCTGAGGAGGGTTCACTGTTACCCAAAGAAAATTCAAATGCTGCTGGCAGCATCTGGAGTCTGTCTTGAATCTGCAACGAAGAGAGGCTCTGAAACTGCCCAACAGTATTCTGCATTGGTCTGTAAGAAAGACCAAGTGGTTCAAGTCCTCAGTTTGGAGCAAAATGGGAGATGGGTGATTGCTGCAGTTCCTACCAATAGATCACCCTCTTACTTCTTAGACTGGGGAACCCGGATATACAGGAGAACACAACTGCACTCGCAAACTGCAGCAGAACATCAGCCCTGCCTCAGACTTGCTTCCTTGCACTGCTTACATTGCTTGCACGGCTTTTCTCTCTTGCATTCTGTAGCTAGCTGGGGATTCACCCAGTCTCCATGACTTATTTTTCTCCCCAAGAGCAGGCATCAAATACCTCAAAATAATGCTGGTCATAGATTCAGCTGTAGCCCCTGGCACAATATACAGGACTGAGAATCCTCATTATCTTCTAATATTTGGTGGCCTTGGGTAGCTTGTGCAGCACTGGCATCACAAAGCCCAGCTCGAAGATTTGTTCTTTTGATAGCCATTGCAGGCTCCTTTTACAGCAATCTGTGCCAGGACATCAGTTAAGAAGTATAATTCCATTCTCTCCAAATGGGATTGGAAGTTTATGGACGGGGTCCTGTGTGAGATGAGCAGCTTCCTTTGTTGTTGTAGTACTTGTTAAATCCAGCTGTGCACGAGAAAGGGAACAGCCAAACTGCTGCATTATCATAAAAGGATCCCTTAAAAGACTGTGTTTTCACTTTGCCAAGGTATACTATTGAAAGATAATTAATGAGAAGAATAAGTAGAGAAGAAAGAACCATTAGTGTGAGATCCAGTGATGGCTGCTGAAATGAAAAGAATATTAAATTCAGATTTGTTAATGCTCCTAAATGAGTTCTGCACACGAAGACATTCCTGTTACCTGGCAGAGTTTTTATTTAATTAAATGCAAAAGATTGATTATGAATCTAATGTCAATTGTTTTAAAAAGCAGAAGTGGATTAGGGATTGGGGTTTTTGGTTTTGCTGGTGTGTGTTTACAGAAAAACCTGCGTGTTGGTGCAGAGCTACAGGCTGGGGTCAGAGTGGCTGGAGAGCAGCCAGGCAGAGAGGGACCTGGGGGTACTGGTTGACAGTAGGCTGAACATGAGCCTGCAGTGTGCCCAGGTGGCCAAGAAGGCTAGTGGCATCCTGGCCTGTATCAGGAACAGTGGCCAGCAGGAGCAGGGAGGTCATTCTGCCCCTGCACACTGCACTGGTCAGGCCACACCTTGAGTCCTGTGTCCAGTTCTGGGCCCCTCAATTTAAGAAGGACATTGAGATGCTGGAATATGTCCAGAGAAGTGCAACAAGGTAGGTGAGGGATTTGGAGCACAGCCCTGTGAGGAGAGGCTGAGGGAGCTGGGGTTGCATAGCCTGGAGAAGAGGAGGCTCAGGGCAGACCTTGCTCTCTACAACTACCTGAAGGGAGGTTGTAGCCAGGCAGGGGCTGGTCTTTTCTTGCAGGCAACCAGCACCAGAACAAGAGGACACAGTCTCAAGCTGTGCCAGGGGAGGTTTAGACTGCATGTTAGGAAGAAATTCTTCATAGAGAGAGTGATTGGCCATTGGAATGTGCTCCCTGGGGAGGTGGTGAAGTCATCATCACTGGAGGTGTTTAGGAGGAGACTTGATGGGGTGCTTGGTGCCATGGTTTAGTTGATTAGATGGTGTTGGGTGGTAGGTTGGACCCGATGATCTTGAAGGTCTCTTCCAACCTGGTCTGGTCTGGTCTGGTCTGGTCTATTCTATTCTATTCTATTCTATTCTATTCTATTCTATTCTATTCTATCAGAATGAAAACTGTCTGACCCTTCACACACAGACTAACTGCACCTCAGGATTGTTCTGAGGCTTGTAAGCATCTGGGGGATATGTTTAATTCCTGTTCAACCCATGGCCAGGAAAACCTGGAAGCGCTACGTAAAAGCATACTTCCATAGCTGAATCCCTTGTCAAACTGTGGCTGCATAATGGGAGGAGATGTAGTATAGCTGGAGAAGAGAACATGGGAATATCAGTGTCTGATCCACGACTGCAGCCCTCTGGGCAGTGCAACAGGAAGCTGTAGGTTAACATTTCAAAACAAAACTCTTGTCAGTGACTACAGCTGTCCCCAGCTCTTGGGTGTGCAAGTAATTGATGGTGAGTGAGATACAGCAAGTTTGCTGGATCTTTGACATTTTACTCTTTGGGCTGTGAAGCAAAGATTGGAATCTGAGGGTTTCACACAAGCTGGACACGATGCACTGGCTGGAGCTTTCAGTATCTGCAGATAGATCTGATTATAGCCACATTAAAACCCACAAGTCTCTCTCTCTCAGTGTGTGTATAATATAAACACATGCACATCTGGTCATTTTCTCATCATTGCTGCTATTTTCTCATAGACTCTCCCTAAAATTCTGGATAAAGTGGCCCCAGCATTTGTCATGAACAGCTGCAGCTTCCTGGTGGAGAAGTCCCGGGAGTCGACGGCCCGGGTGGTGGCGTGGAAGGAAATGGGTGTGTTGAGGAGCTACACCATGGAGAGCACATACTGCAGCTGCAGCCATGGACTCTACAAAGTAAGTACAGCTTTCAAAGAAACCTGTGCCATCCTCCTCTTAATGTGTATCTCATGGGCTTGGAAGGGTGAAGTGAAGGAGATAGATATTGCTTTGATGTTTGGCATTTTCTGGTTGTCTGCTTTCTCCAGACCCATGTAGCCATGCTTCTGAGTATCTCCTCACTGAAATCTATCCATAGAATCACAGAATTAACCAGGTTGAAAAGACCTTCAAGATCATCAAGTCCAACCTATCACCCAACACCATCTAATCAACTAAACCATGGCACCAAGTGCCTCACCCAGGCTTTTCTTAAACACTTCCAGAGACGGTGACTCCACCACCTCCCTGGGCAGCCCATTCCAATGGCCAATCTCTCTTTCTGGGAAGAATTTCTTCCTGACATCCAGCCTAAACCTCCCCTGGTGCAGCTTGAGACTGTGTTCTCTCATTCCTCAACTCCCTCAGCCTCTCCTCACGGGGCTGTGCTCCAGACCAGCTTTGTTGCCCTTCTCTGTACATGTTCCAGCATCTCAACATCTTTCTTGAATTGAGGGGTCCAGAACTGGCCACTGTTCAAGGTATGGCCTAACCAGTGCTGTGTACAGGGCAGAATGACTTCCCTGCTCCTGCTGGACACACTATTCCTGATACTGGCCAGGATGCCTTTGGCCTTCTTGGCCACCATGATCCATTAATCTTTTACTTTCCACACCACGAAAGTGAGTACTTGCCCTGAGGTTTCACTCAACAGTGAACTAAAAAGAAACTGCAATCTGGATCTGAAAGCATTTCCCTGAAGGGAGGAATGCTGTTGATATGATACAGGGCACTTAGCCTGATAAAGGCTATCACAAGATTGTGAAAAATGTGGTGGCAGATCACATGGACATCTTTGAGCCTAGTTCTGAGGTAATTAACTTGACTACTGATGCACCAAGCCCTTTGGTAGAGGCTAGCAATGTGAGCATTTGCCTGGCTAAATTTAAGAGCCTGTACTGAGAATCCTGCATTTGAAGTTGCCTGTTTCTGACAGCCGAAGGTAGATAATCTAAAGCTGTTCTTGACAGCTGTCCACGAGCTCAGAGATATGGCCGTGACTGATCTAGGCAGACCTGAATTCCTTATCAAGTGAGATTCCAGTCTCGATAGGAAGGGCTAGGCTTGTACCAAATGCATCACAGACATCACTCTATGAGATCTCCTGGCAGTTTTTAAGTATATAGAATGAACCCTGGTAATTGCATTTGAGTGATCATGATTCTCCATTCACTCAAGTGGTGAATTCTGCCTCTTGTTTATTCCCCAAACCTGTTGCTTTCAGTGCAAAGCTTCCACATTCCACCTCGTTTCCCCCACTAGGGAGCAATCCTTATCTCTACAGCATTAATAAGCAGTTAAGGATCCTGAAAGACCCTAAAGGAAAGAGTCATTATTACAAATAACAATTAATTAATAAGACATTCAAATTATTATCTTTTGAAGCTCTATACTAATCCTTTTACCTCTCTGTAAATTGCAGCCAGGAAGTACTCGGCTGCTGTTCTAACCATGCTCTGCTCTACACACATCAATTCCAGGGCAGGAAAGGCAGGGGAGAAAAACGGCAGACAGTTTAAAGAAAGAGGATATAATTGCCCTGGGCATTACATCTAACGCTCCCTACTCCTGAGAAGTGCTAATGGGTTTTTAATAGGCACCAGAGGTCAAGACGGTGGTTTTGAATCTTTTTTTAGACAGTGGGAGGGAAAAATCTGCCTCGACTGAAGTCCATGACAAAACTCCTGGTGATTTGCATAGAGGAGGATTGCACTGATTGCCTAGATAACCACAGCGAGACCTAAAACCAGGGGACACATCAGGTTGTATCAATATCTAATGATTCATTCTCTTTCAGCATCTGTGGGGTATTTAACCCAAATTTGCTTAATTTGTGCCATTAGAAGCTTGAAATAATAGGAAGAGGACTTTAAATGCCACGTTCAGATGCTGCATTTAAGCACTGTGCTGTCCACAGGGGCTCTGTATTATATAGCTGAGCTACCAAACATAAGCAGAAAGACCTAACAGAGCTGGTTCAGGATCCTTTTGTTTGTTTTAAAGAAACCCTTTACAGTTTTGGAGATGATTTCTACATTCTCCTCTTTTTTTTTATCACCGATCAGGACCACAGGCAAACCACTCAGGACAAAAGCAGCTTGAAATGTGAGGGCTTGTGACTGGTGGCAGAATCCAATTTTCTCCTGGTCCAGAAGGATGTCTGCAAGCTGTAAAGTAGCTCAGAAATTTCCATTCTGAGCACCCTGAAAAACTGAGTCCCTGTTGGGTCATTGAGCTGTTTGTCTGAGGACATAGATCCTCTTTACATTTCTTTTTTTATGGGTTCAGGGTTATCATTCATCTCAAGGAAGGAGGACAGGAAAATTTTCCCAGGAGGGGATATTTCTTCATCATAAGGATAATTCAAACACCTTTTTTGTGGTTCCTCTGATTCAGGCAGCTTTCAAATCTTTTTTTTCCAAGTGCCCAACATAATGGACCAGAATTTCTTATGTTGACATTTATATTGGGGCTGCACCTAAATACCTAAACTGTCTCTTTTGGGTAATTGATATTAATAGGCTATTTCCTCTTCCTCTCTGTGGTATTTAGAGCTGGGTCTTCCTTGCTTCTTCCTACAAGCGGATTATTTATGGTGTGGACTTAATAGGATGACTGAAGCTTCCATCTGTAAAGCCAAGACTACTTCACTAATATCTGGAAGCCCTCAAATTATTCCTGTAAACTGTAAACTAATCACTTAAGAGGTCACTTCTTTCTAGAGACTTCAGTGTGAGTTCTTCCCTCTTGGACCTTCAAATTGATATGTGTGTGTGTGTGTGTGTAAACAGTGAACTGAGACTAATGCTCAGGCAGGAGATGTCAGCATCCTAGATTTAGAGCTTTGTGACGTTTGGATTAGTAGATTTGTGTTTAACTGTGAACAGAATCAGTCTGTTAATTGCACAGGATCGATCTCCCTGTAGGTATCTATCCAGGAAGTCCTCTGGACAAGCATGCCCTTACGTTTTGGATACTATTGTACCTTGAAAGACAGCACAAACAGCAGCTAAGATTTAAAACCTCTCATTATATGCAGCAGAGGGACCCAAGTCCAGCATTATTCAGTGAATCAGTAGTCAAACTTCTAGTAGAGTGCAGTAGATCTGGATCCTGCTCTTTAGCTTTCTTCCTGCTTCTCAGTGATGAAAGTAAATCATTCAAGTATGTGCTCTGCTGCCTATGAGCACAGATACAGTGCTTGGAGATGCACAAAGACACCTAATAGGGTTTGGGCAAAGGATTTAGGAAGAGCCAGAAAGCCTTATGGAGCCAGCAAGAGATCAAAATATTAACTGACTAAGCCTGGTAAATGTGTTCCTTGTCACTGTATGTAGAGGAAGGGCTGAGGTAAACCAGAACCATTTTCCCCTCTCTTTCTTCTGATAGGTATTTCCAAAGAGTGTCCTCTCTGGGGTTTGAAATGTAGTCCTTTAAATGTAGTCATTTAAAGATAGTTTAGTGACTGGAAGAAAAGGCAGGAGTCTGGTACTATTGATATGTAAATGAGGAAGAATAGTGACACCCCCCCCCCGCCTCATTTAAAAGCAATTTGATTTCAAATGGAGAAGAGGGCAGAAAAGAAAGGAGGAAAGAGATGGTTTGTCTGTGTTGGATCTCCCTGTCTGTGTGATCAATGGAAAAGCAAGAAGCCAACTACCCTTAATGAAGTGAAACATAAAACTGAAGAAACTATTGATCTTATCTAAGGTGTTGTTCAGTCTAAGAAAGAAGAAAAGAAATGTCCAAACTATTTTTCCTTTTGCCTGGCTTGCCCGATTCAGGCCTCTAGGAGAAATGTCTCCATTTGAAAGTTGCTAAAAACAAAGCAGTTGTTTTCCACAGAGAATTCTCTCTCCTGCTTCTGCCAGTCTACAATTGTAGGGTCACAGAATGGTCTAGGTTGGAAGGGACCTTCAAAGGTCATCCAGTCCAACCCCTTTGCAGTCAGCAGGAACACCCTCAACTAGATCAGGTTGCCCAGAGCCCTGTCAAGCCTCACCTTGAAAATCTCCGGGGGTGGGGTCTCAAGCACCTCCCTGTTTCAGTGTTCCACCACCTTCATGGTAAAGAACTTGCTCATAACATCCAATCTAAATTTGCTCTTCTCCAGTTTGAAGCCATTGCCCCATTCTTTTTGATTCCTCATTACATAGCTTACTAATTATGACCCTTCTGTAGCATACTGCCCTGTGCTGTTCCATTCATTGCTGCATCTATCACCCTGCAATCTTTTGTGTGTACAGCTGAGTTCCAAACCATATAATCTCAGAACCATAGAATGGCTCAGGTTGGAAGGAACCTTAGAGATCTTCTATTCCAACCTCCTTACCATGGGAAGGGACATCTCTCAACTAGACTCAGCTGATCAAGGCCTCATCCAACCTTGAATAACCCTGGGAGGGAGGCCACCACAACCTCCCTGGACAGCCTATTCTGTAGTTTCACGACCCTTGTACTGAAGAACTTCTTCCTCAGCTCCAGTCTAACCCTGCTCTCCCTCAGCTTCGAACCATTCCTCCTTCTCCTGTCTCTAGACACCCTCATGAAAAGTCCCTCTGCTGCATTTCTGCAGGATCCCTTCAGCTATTGGAAGGCAGCTCTGAGGTCCCCTGGAGTCTTCTCTTCTCCAGACTGAACACCCCCAGCTTCCTCAGCCTGTCCTCATAGCAGAGGTGCTCCAGCCCTTGGATCATCTTTGTGGCCTCCTCTGCACTCATTTCAACAGCTCTGTGTCCTTCGTATGCTGGGGACACCAGAACTGGAGATAATATCGGAGGTGGGGTCTCAGCAGAGCAGAGTAAAGGGGCAGAATGCCCTCTCTCTGACCCCACTCCCCTTGCTGCAGCCCAGCACATGACTTGTTGTCTGTGCTTCACGTGTGCAGGTAACAGGTGGCATCTCAGTACCACTGCATCTAGGTAATACACCAAGCCTGAGTGCATGGGGGTGCTGCAAAGGCCTTTCTTTCCTCAGCACATTGTGCCTGGCACTGACAGAAATAGATTTTAGCTTCTTGCTTGGAAGGGATTATAAGCAACAAGGAGTAACAAATGAGTTTGAAAATTATTGCAGATATCTTGACAATGCCCTTTGAAGGAGATTTTGCTGAAGATATGGATCCCTTATTGAAGAAAGCCCTTGGGAGAGCAGAGGAAAAAAAAAAGATTTATTTTTTTTCTGTCCACTTTAATGCTTCTAAGCCAGAGGAATTGAACAGTCCAAATTTTCTCATTGCACTTGATTAGAGAGAAAAGCCATCCCACTGCAGGGACACTAGATGCAGCATGGCCATGCAGTTCATAAGACTTCCCTGGTAGTTGTTCAAAATGTCTTTGTGGGACAAAAGTGGTGAGAGTCAGTCTAATTGGAAGATCTGATATTATTGATCCCCTTTAACCTGGCTGACTTATTTACTATGAGTGATGGAGCAGTGATTTAGCATGGAAGTGTGGCTGAACTAAAGCAGTATGTCAAGGTCACAGAATCACTGAATGTTAAGGGTTGGAAGGGACCTCAAAAGACCACCAAATCCAACCCCCCTGTCAGAGCAGGGTCATCCAGGGCAGGTCACACAGGAACACATCCAGGTGGGCTTGGAAAGTCTCCAGAGAAGGAGACTCCACAGCCTCTCTGGGCAGTCTGCTCCAGTCTCACCCTAAAGAAGTGTCTCCTCATGACGAGGTGGTACCTCCTGTGTTCCAGCTTCTACCCCTTGTTCCTTGTCCTGTCACTGGGCACCACCACCAAGAGCCTGGAACCTTCATCCTGACACCCAACCCTCAGATATTTACAGACACTGATCAGGTCCCCTCTCAGCCTTCTCCTCTCCAGACTAAACAAACAGTCCCAGGGCTCTCAATCCTCCTTCATAGCAGAGACGTTCATCCTCATAGCTCTCTGTTGGAGTCTCTCCGGTAGATGTCTTTCTCTCTCTCTTGAACTGGACAGGGTATTGCAGAGGAGAGGGGCAGGAAAACCTCTCTACATGTGCTGGACTCTTCTTAATGCACTCCAGGATGATGTTGGCTCTCTTGGCCACAAGGGCACATTAGTGTCTCATGGAGAACTTGCTGTCCACTAGGACTCCAAGGTCTTTCTGCATAGAGCTGCTTTCCAGCAGGATGCCCCCTAACCTGTACTGGTGGTGCCTGGTGTTATTCCTCCTCAGATGCAGGGCTCTACACTTGTCCTCACTGCCTGAAAGCCTTATATCTTTCTGCTCCTTCCAAGATGGACTGCTGCCCTAGCAGCCAGACTGTTACCAACATATGATTTGTCCATTAGACTGCAGCACTATTTCTCTATAGGTATCTGTAGGCAATGAAATATCTTCTTCATCTTCTTTACTATTGAAGATTACTTCCCAAATGTCTGTGAGGAATTTTTCTGTCTGCTTTGTTCATAAGCAGATTATTGCACTTAACAGGCAGAAATTGAGTAGTTTTGATGGAGTTTCCAGGCCACATGGTACTGCTGGTGCTCTCCAGTAAGATGTATATTGTTCTTGCAATTGGAAGTCTGTTGTACAAAGATCATTTCATTTTGGCCTCTTGCCACTATTCAGCTACCAACAAATGTGGTTTTGTCAATATTCTTGCCATAAAGCATATTGGCTAAGCACTTGAAGAAAGAAAAGGTGAAGAAACAGGAGTTATTCTGTGCTTTCTGGAGCCTGTTTCTGCAAAATGTTTGCATCATCTTTGCAGGTCTGCCTTTTCCTCATTTCTCTTGTTCTCCACACCTTGCACTTCACACAATCATAACATGGTTTAGGTTGGAAGGGACCTCACAGATCATCTACTCTGACATCCCTGCCATGAGCAGGGACACCTCTCAACTAGACTCAGCTGCTCAAGGCCTCATCCAACCTGGCCTTCAACACCCCCAGGCAGGAGGCAGGCACAGCCTCCCTGGGCAGCCTATTCCAGAGTCTCACCAACTTTGTACTGAAGAACTTCTTCCTCAGCTCCAGTCTAACCCTGCTTTCCCTCAGCTTCAAGCCATTCCCCCTTGTCCTATCTCTAGAAAAATCCCTCTGCAGCCTTCCTGTAGGATGCCTTCAGCTATTGGAAGGCACGAGGACTTTTCATAAGTGTGGGTAGATCTCAAAAGCATTCAAAAGCTTCTTTTTAGAAAGAAAATGACATTGGAAAGAAGTGTCTTTAGCTGACCCTCAGTGCTCTGGGGATCTGATTCAAAAGCAGATGCTGAGAATAAGAAAGAGTGCTTTTCTTTCTGATAGTTTCTGCTTCCAGTTGTGGTCCAAAGTATCTCAAATTGGAAGCAGCTGTAACAGCAAGAGTGGTTTAGGAAAAAAAAAACCCAACCAGTTATCTCAGAGTCATCTAAGGCTTGAAGGTTCACATTAAGGTTTTTGTTTGGTCTGTTTCCTTCAGTTGGAGCCCAAGGGAAAAGTTTGCATCCTATTGGCTTTATTTTCCTGCTTCTATTATTTCTGCCAACCCCTTGTAATTGATTAATTTTGTAAGAGATTTTAATTGTACCTTTAGGTACCTTTTAGGCTTTTGAACCTCATTTCATTCAACAGCCTGAGAATAAATGGCATTTAGAAGGTGGGGGAAGAGGAAAGAAAGGCTTTCAGAGCCTAGTTTCCTTCTCCTTCAACATCTCCACTACATATCTGCAGAATCAGGAGTGTTAAAGACAACATTAGCATAAAAACATCAACAAAAGGAATAAAGAAAAGGCTGTTGATAGGAGGACATGGAATCTTAGCTCTCATTTTAGGAGTTAAGTCATGCAAATAACATTTCTCTCTCTCTCTCCTGCTTAGTCATTCAGGATAAGAAATAGGATGCAAATCATGGCTTGGCAGAAAATATTGTTGCTACGTATCCAAACCTGGATTGTGTTGGTAAAAACATGGAATCATAGAATGGTTTGGGTTGGACGGGACCTTTAAAGGTCATTTAGTCCAGCCCCCATGCAGTAGTCAGGGACATCAGCTAGATCAGGTTGTGCAGTGTCCCATCAAGCCTGACCTTCAACGTCTCTGGGGACAGAGCCTCCACCGCCTCCCTGAGCAACCTGTTCCAGTGTTTCTCAACATGGGAAGATGCTTCTTTATGGTGAGGGTGATGGAGCGCTAGACCAGGCTGCCCAGAGAAGTTGTGTAGTCTTCTTCTCTGGAGACTTTCCAAACCCACCTGGAGGTGTTTCTATGTGACCTGCCTTGGGTGATCTTACTTTGGCAGGAGAGTTGCACTTGATCTCTGAAGGTCCCTTCCAATTCCTAACATTCTGTGTGTGTGTGAAACTGAAAACTACAGAAGGGAAGCAAATTAGAAGCTTAAAGATGAATTTTAATTTCCTGTTCTAAATGTTCTAGTGGTGTGACAAATCAGCCATTGCAGTCACACACACGTGTGTGTGATTCCTCTGGATGAAATGGGACTGCTTTCTTTGAAGCCAACTAAGCAATCTTGGATGGCATGACCTTGAATACCCATGGGATCTCAGCCTGCTGAAGAAAAAGCTCTTGGGAAGGATAAGGAATAGAAAAGCCACATTCCTAATGAAAACTAACTGCAGCATTTCAATGGTGCCCCTTTTAAAGTCCAAATATCACTGCAGATCACCCTTTCAAGTGTTCTGTGGAATTACAGCAGCTAGCTTTTTGATTTCTGATGTCTCTCTTGCTTGTTAATCCTGCCCCGTGTGGATTTATTGTACAAATCTATTTGGCAGCTGAAAATTGCCCTTTGATGAAGCTCCTAGTCTAATCATGAACTCCTCAGGCATGGAAAATAAGAATGGGGAGGTGGCAAAAGCACAGGCTGAAAGAGTCATGTTTGTCTTTCTCTCTGCATGGATTTTAGAAGCATCTAAATTTCAAAGCCTTTCACACACAGGATTTTCTGCAAAGATTGAGTTTGCTCCTCTTAGGATCATAACATTTGCCATGCTGGATCAGACCATTGGTCCATATAATCAGGCATCCTGCCTCGTACAGAGGCTGGCTCCTCACGGCTCAGAGGAAAACAAAAGCATCCTCTAATGCAACTGATTCAATTACCCTAAGACATGGAAAGGAAATAATCCTGCCAGCCTGACCTGCCTCTCCTCCACGCTGCAGCTTGAGGCCTGATTATCATTATCAAAACCCTGAAATAATGAACTCCATTCCCTGTGAATAATTATGGCACTTTTTCATCCCTCTTCATAATCTTTTCTCAGCCAGGGCTTCCCACAGCACTGAATCTCACTAGTTGATGCCTGTGGTATGTAGGTGTTGGCTATCATCAAATGTAAACTCTGTTCTGAAATGTGATCTCCTTCTTTCTGCCTTCTGTCACTTTGCTGGTTTCTGTAGCCCCGTAAGATGCACTTCTCACAGCTGCAGCAGCTCCCAGTCTGTCTTAGTCAGCTTTCTATCCATGTTCTCTGCCATTATTGCCTCTGTTATCTATCCCTAGGTCCTCTATTATCATCTCCTCTAAAGCCAAATTAGATTCATTCTCTCTAGTCTCAGAATGTGTAGATCCACCCAGCTTTTGGCTCTTTGGCCAATTTCTTTGCTTTGTTTCTAATCCAGTTTTATCTTTTCCATGTTGTGCTAAACTCTTGTACTAATTATGTTAGCTTTTCTCTCTCTCTCTTTTTTTTTTTTTTCCCCTACCACAAAATTTGCTTCAAATTACCTAATATACCAGGACTGACTGCTATTGCTCTGCACTGAAAGCATTCAATTCCCTCTTCGCTGACAGAGTCCTGATATTTCTTTTTACTATGTGCCCTTGCCTGGCACTCTGAACACCATGACTAACACGTGCCTGGCTGCAGACTGTGCCATGCGGTGGGTCTGGCCTTGAGTAGAGTCGGGTCTTCCAGCTGCAGAAGCTCAGTATTACAATCTCCACACCTGGAGACTCTTCTGCCACAGCTCAGGGAGTGCAATAACAGTGCCCTTCCTGTGCAGCACAGCTCCAGAGCCTCTCTGGCTTTTTGTGACTTTAGGCACTGGAAGAAGGTAGTAGGGAAAGCCAAATCAACAACAGCAGAGAGGCCAGCCTGTTATGCTGCACGCGTATGAGGTACATATGGTGGCATACAAAGAAAGCCTTGGAAGAAGAAGTCTCAGGATAGAATGAGGGAGCTGGGGCTGTTCAGCTTAAAGAAGAGAAGACCTCAGGGGGACCTTAGAGCTGCCTTCCAGTACCTGAAGGGATCCTACAGGAAGGCTGCAGAGGGACTTTTCATGAGGGTGTCTAGAGACAGGATAAAGGGAAAGGGTTTGAAGCTGAGGGAGAGTAGGTTTAGACTGGAGCTGAGGAAGAAGTTCTTCAGTAGGAGGGTGGTGAGACTCTGGAATAGGATGCCCAGGGAGGTTTTGGATGCCTCCTCCTTGTGGGTGTTGAAGGCCAGGTTGGATGAGGCCTTGAGCAGCTGAGTCTAGTTGAGAGTCATTCCTCCCCATAGCAGAGAGGTTGGAGAAGATGATCTATGAGATCCTTTCCAACCTAAGCCATTCTGTGATTCTATTCCACTGTCACAGTAAAGGCAAGAAGGGTCAGTTCTGTGGTCTGTGATATCCTGAGGCAGCCTGCGTTGTAGCAGAGACTGCTGCAGTTGCTGGGAAAGGTATGAAGCACTGGAAACAGAATCTTGGAGGTGAGAAGGGACCGTTAGCTCTTCTGGTTTCACCTGTTAGACACCATAGGTCTATAGACAGATTTCTACTAAGCCTGATAACTTTTATTTGTGTAAATAGGTTTTGTAGAAAAACATTCAGACTGGATATGAGAACATCAGATGATTGGAAATCCATCTGGGCCTTTGGTATGTTGTTCCAGGGGTCAGTAACTGTTAAACTTTATTGCCTTACTCTAATCTGAATTCAGCTGCCTGCTGTTCTCAGCTGCATTCTGTGTTGGTGTGGGTTTCTTCTTCTCCTCTGCTTGTTTAGAAAGACTCTTAGTAACTTGCAGATGGTTCTCTTAAAGGTACTTGCACAATGCAACCAAGTCACCTTTCAGTGTTTTTTTGATAATTAATTGAACAGGGTGAGCTCTTTAATAACTTTTCTCTGTCAGAACATGCAGGAAAGTGGCTCTGAATTAGCTGGAGGTGCAAGTGGAAAGTCCTGTGCTAAACCACATTAAGCTACATGTCAACACTCTGAGGCAGAATTAAGGTGGCCTTAATTAAATTTGGCTTAACTCATTTCTAAAGTAAATTAAGCCAAACTGAATTGCAAACACTTTAATTCTGAATAGCAGAGGAGAAGGATGGGCTTCTGCAGGTGAGCAACTTGTAAAGCAAGTGTATGTGTGTGCTGGCTGAAGTCTGAGCCAAAACCTGACATGTCCAGCTGAAGAGTTTTGGATGGAATTTGGGGTTTTATGGTTTCTTTTTAGGTAAGACCCTAGACTGCATACTGCATAGTGATGATGAACCGAACAAACCCCACAAAACCCTGCTGTGATCTGCCTTGGATGTGCAATTTTCTAATTATTCTCTAAGGAATGGAAAGAGAGATTGGCCTTTGGAATGTGCTGTCCAGGGAGGTGGTGGAATCACCGTCCCCAGAGGTGTTCAAAAAAGGCTTGGATGTGGCACTTGGAGCCGTGGTTTAGCTGTCAGGAGGTGTTAGGTATTAGGTAATAGGTTGGACTTGATGATCTCTGAGGTCTTTTCCAACCTGGCTGATTCTATGATTTATTGATGCATACATTGCCAGATGGTGGGAGATCTACGAGTGACAACATGTGGTCTAGAAAGAGACATTTGAGCACAGCACAAACCCTGTGGAAATGTAGCTATCAGGGACAATGCAGAGATCATTTGCATGTTTGTCATGAGTGGGGAAGGATCAGGCAAGAGAAAGACAGAGAATTTGGAGAAGTTCAGTGCTGATATTGTGTGATAGTCTTCTCTCAGATACTGATGAAAACAGCTGCTGGCACATAGACAACTAGAAAGATGTGTTTGGATGCTTTTTGGTGTTAAAACAAAAAAACCCCATTGGTTAGGGTTGGTCTTTTCTCCCTAGTACCAGGTGACAGAATGAGAGGAAATGGCCTGAAATTGCGTCAGGGGAGGGTTAGATTGGAGATTAGGAAAATTTCTTTGCTGCAAGAGTGGTCAGGCATTGGAGCAGGCTGCCCAGGGAGGTGATGGAGTCACCATCCCTGGAGGGGTTCAAGAAGTGTGTGGATGTGGCGCTTCAGGATGTGGTTTAGTGCCCAAAGTGGTGTTAGGTTGACAGTTGGACTCCATGATCTTAGAGATGTTTTCCAACAGATACAGTTCTGTGATTCTATTTTCAATCAAATAGTTGTCATAAGTGAGCCCCAATCAGGAAAAGTGAACAGAGGAGTTGTCTTGGGTTTAACTCAGCAGGCAGCTGAGTTCCAGCCGTCCACTCGCAACAGAGTGGTTTTCTCCTTCCCCTGACCCCCACCCCTGTCTGGGTGGGCAAGGAGGAAAAGAGATGGGAAAGCCGAAATGTCACTTGAGACAAGGACAATTTAGTACTCAGTTGCAGGGAATTCAGATTACAGAAAGGGAAACCAGAAAAACCGGGAGAAAGGGTGCCAGTGACCACAGCAGAGGAAACCACAGAAGCTGCTGCTGCTGTGCATGAACCAAAACCAGAACAAAAGGGATGAACCCCAGCCCAGAAACTGGGAAAGAAACATAAAAGGCCCTGGAACAGGAAGCTTTACAAGCTATAGAATATATTACAAATCCCATAAACCCTGGCCAACCCCTTTCCTGTCACGTATGACGTGAGCATGGTGTAGAATATCCAGCTTGCTCTGTGTCTCTTGGGGGTAGCCCTGTCCCCCAAGTCTCCTATCCCTCCATCCTTTCTAGGGGGAATATTCAGCTTAAACCAATACAGAAGTAAACAAAAGTATAATGTGGCACTTCATTGTCTGGCTAGAGCAACAGAATAAGATGCCAAGGCAGGTTTGGATGGTGCCAGTTGGGAACACATGGCAGAGAGCTGTGTGGAGTGGTGTACCATAGGGTTCTTCAAGGCTCTTAGTGAAAAGGGAAGACAAAAGTCTTGGCCATTTTGTTAGAGGGGGTTTTAAAGCTGTAAATAACAGAGGAAAGGAGAAATAGAAAGATAACCTTTGGTTGCAAAACTGATGTGAAGCAGAAGGCCTATTATTTAGGCCAAGTGATCAAAGGGATCACGTGGATGAGGGATCCTTGTGCTTCAGAGGAAGAGAACTAGCCTTTCATGAAACAAAAGCAAATAATGCTAATGTAGAGGGGGAAAATGGAAGAAAGAAAGCAGGCTTTATGAAAACAAATGTAGTTCAAACTCAAATAGCTTGTCAGGAAGAAATTGAACCAGTGTGGGAAAAACTGCAGAAGGAATATGCTGCTCAGTTTTCTCTCTACTACTGCTACCCATCTGAGTAATTCACAAGAGCAGCTCAAAGATCTTGCTGATAAAGTGTAATGTAAATGGTTGTACTGCAGCCTGCTAGGAAAAGTCTGCAGTTTCATGTTTTGACTTTTGGAATCCCTAGATGATGGTCTGTACTCTCCTTGGGAAGGGCAGAAAGGGTAGCAAGCATGCCTGGCTGGGATGGAGGGCAGTGGCAGTGTGTTGCATCTTCATTTACTGATAATTCAGGTCTATGCATTGCAGGGATGTTGACAGAGTCTAGGAGAGGAACCTGCTTGGCACGCTGAATCAGACTAGAAAACAGGATAAGCTGCCTCTTAAGTACTTGTATTCCATGCACTAAAAGTAAATGTGTAAGTGTGGATCTCAGTTTGGGTGAGATATACCTGAGATTTCACACAGCAGCAGTAAACGGTATTAAAGCCTCCAAACATCACAGATTACTATTTTCTACCAGAAAAGATTTAGTGTCCAGTGTAATTCTGTTCTGGTCTCCATTATAAATAAAAAGGATAAATTGATCTTTGGTGTGGGAGGTTGTGGTTACCTAGACACCGTGATTATGACCCAGTTGTATCTAATACAGGTAAAGGACAATGTTCCTAGTAACCTGTATGTTTATTTTTTTTCCTTATTAAGGGCTGTTTTTTTCTCATCTAGAGTTGGCTGCTCAAGGCCTCACCCAAGCAGACCTTGAGCACCCCCAGGGAAGAGGCAGCCACAACCTCCCTGGGCTGTTTTTTCCAGAGTCTCACCACCCTCCTACTGAAGAACTTCTTCCTAAGATCCAGTCCAAACTTACTCTGCCTCAGCTTCAAACCATTCCCCCTTGTCCTGTCTCTAGACACCCTCATGAAAAGTCTCTCTGCAGCCTTCCTGTAGGATCCCTTCAGCTACTGGAAGGCAGATCTAAGGTCCCACTCCCCCAAGTCTTCTCTTCTCTTCTCTAGCTTGAACAGCCCCAGCTCCCTCTGCCTATCTTCATACCAGAGGTGTTGTAGCCTTTGGGTCATCGTTGTGGCTTCCTCTGGTCTCACTCCAACTGTGTCCTTCTTATTCTGGGGACACCAGACCTGGACTCAGTATTCAAGGTGGGGTCTCAGCAGAGCAAAGGGGCAGAGTGCCCCCTCTTGCCCTGCTGGCCACACTTCTCTTGAAGCAGCCCAGGCTATTATGAATAAAATTTCACTCCTCTTCTTATTTTTATTTCTTTTTAATAATAAATATCCAGAAAGGCAGAATTCTGAAGACATACTTGGTTAAACCCAATCCTGATTAAGCAGCAAGGGAAGGCAATAATTGGACAGTGAAACATAACATTGATGACAAATCTACATGAGAGATTGATTATAATAAGGGAGATTTCTGTTGGTTTGGTCTGAGTTTCTTGATTGTTAGCACTAATTGTTTACTACCCATTTCTGAATGTAATGAGTAAACAACAGTAGAGGTCATTTTCCTTCATGTGGCTGATGAAAATAATCTTGGGAAGGATAATAGCATAGATTTATTGCTGCTGAAGAAAGAAAACAGGGAAAAGAGATACCAGACAATGTAATGAGGGAAATGGGTATAAGAAGCTAGAAAGAAAAAAAAATCATGGCAAGTAAAAATTCAGTCCTAAGAACAGTAAGAAAGCTTTTGACACCTGGAGCAGAGAACAAGCTCTGGAACACTGTTACAGGAATTATTGCAGCAGCACATTTATTTTGTTAGAGGTTTCTTTTTCCACTCGTGCTGTTGTTTGTCTTTCCAAAGCTGCTGTAGTCTGGGGGTTCTCAGTAACGGTGATGCTAACACTGATCATCATCCACAGAATCCTAGAATGGCTCAGGTTGGAAAAGACCTTAGAGATCATCTTCTCCAACCTCCCCACCATGGGCAGGGATACCTCTCAACTAGACTCAAATGCTCAAGGCCTCATCCAGCCTGGCCTTGAACACCCCTCCCAGGGAGGTGGCATCTAAAACCTCCCTGGACAGCCTATTCCTGAGTCTTACCACCCTCATACTGAAGAACTTCTTCCTCAGACCCAGTCTGACCCTGCTCTCCCTCAGCTTCAAAACGTTCCCCTTTGTCCTGTCTCTAGAAATCCTGATGAAAAGTCCCTCTGCAGCCTTCCTGTAGGATCCCTTCAGGTACTGGAAGGCAGCTCTCAGGTTCCCCTGGAATTTTTTCTTCTGCAGGCTGAACGACCCCAGCTCCCTCAGCCTGTCATAGCAGAGGAGTTCCAGCCCTTGGATCTTCTTTGTGGCCTTACTCTGGACTCCTTCCAACAGCTCAGTGTCCTTTTTATGTGGGGGACACCTGAACTGGAGGCAGTATTTGAGGTGAGGTCCAAGCAGAGCAAAGAGGCAGAATTCCCTCTCTTGCCCTGCTGGTCACACTCCTCTGGATGCAGCCGAGTACACTGCTGCCTGCTGGGCTGCATGAGGGCACTGCCGGCTCCTGAGGAGCTTCTCAGCAATGAAAACCCCCAAGCCCCTTTCTGTAGAGCTACTCTCTCCCCACTCTACACTCAGCCTGGATTTGTGCCTGGGATTTGCCCTCATCACTTCTTCCTCTAGCATTTAGTAGGTCACTGGGCTAGGTGCAGAGGGAACATGTTGTTCCTTTTCAGGATCCTTTGTATCTGCCATGGGTTGGCTCCTGTAAGACAAATCTGTTCAGTTTTTTTTTTCTCTCTGCCCCAGAAATAAGAAATCTTCCCCTCTGATTGCACACTTAGTTCTAGCAATATTTTTGCTTTAGGGATCAGATTTAAAGAGACCAATGGCTTACCAAGCTTACACTAGGACTTACACACACCTCCCAAGATGGTTTACCTCATTTTCTGTTGTCATCATCACCACTATAGTCAACACCTCCTTAGCACCTTTCACCTCAGGAGAGGAAAAACACCAATATATATTTCTGGAAAGCAGGTGTTGTCTTTGGAACCTTCTGATGCTTCAAGCTATAATGTCCCCCTTTTTCACTAGGATGAAAACACAGCCTTTGAAAATAACTTGTGAAAACTGAAAACAGGGTGGGTTGTTGTGGGTTTTTTTTTGGGGGGGGAGGCTAGGCTAAAGAATGCTCAGATTTTAGTCAGCCTGATTTAAAGCAAGGACTTAGATCACCAGGAGGTTCTTTGCGGAACTGGTCCCTGCTTTTCCTGTGAGTTGTTCTATTTTGTGTGAGAAATGGGATATTCCTTGAGCCAGAAAGAGATTAATTGTTTAACTCGGTAGCAGTGGTAGCCGAAATGGAACAGCCTCAGTTTAAACCAGCATTCCAATTAATATTTAACTGTTCATGGGGTAAAAAGGAGCTCATCTGGAAAGGGTTTCTTTCCTGTGAGGTCTGATGGAAAAAGTCTCCCAGGAGCTGAGCAGCTTGTCCTAAGAAAAGTCTCTAACCTGTTGTGCTCTCACAAAGAAGTTTTGGCTTAGATACAGAAGCAAACAGCTTTCTGAAAACATTTCTGACCACATCTCTTACCATGTCCCATCTCCTCCTAGCTTTTGGAATAAAGAAGCGAGTTTCTATTGGGGGTTGCTGGAAATTATGGCTGAACCCCACAGTAAAACTCCACAGAGTTTCATACCAGGCAACAGCAATGATAAAGATAATTTTTAATGAGTTTGAGGAAGGTGCTACAAATGAGTTTGAAAGAGATGTACAGCTGTGTGCAACCAGGCCTAAAATGCCCCCAGATTTCATCCATTTTACAGTAGCTTATTCCTTATCAGCTGTATTTTTTTAAAATGGAGTTTAAAATAGATATGTGGATTTGCTTTTGCCACAGGATCAGAAGGGCAGTTTGCATTTTGTGGCAGGCACGGGGTTCTTTTAGCTGTTCCTTTCAAAGCTGTTGGGTCAGCAGATCTCAATTGCAGAAGCTTGTTGCTCTGATTTGAAGGGGAAGCTGGTGGTTTAGAGAATGATTTTATCTTGCAAGATAATAGAAAGCTGAGTGAGAAGAAATTTGGCTTGAAATGCTGGCTCTACGTGAAAACAGTGGAGGAAGAATCTAACGCTTCTGAAGGTATTTACTTTGCCAGTCAATTTTTACCTTATATTAGGACCTTCAATGCCAATTTTATTGCTTCCCTCATAGCCTTGAGAAGGAAGAGGCTTGGATCTGGCTCTAGTCTGAGTTAGGGAGAAGGGCTGCATAATCATGCCATGATGGCCCAGAGCATGCAGGCCTCACTGGCTGGCAGTAATGGGGGCAAAGAGACACGACTCTGTAACAGTGTGTTACCCAGCATGGGTGACTTGGCACCTTGCTCACACCCACCAGTTGTCCTCTACCCAGCTGATCAGGCACCTGAAGTCAGCACTGTAGCCTATGATTGAGAAGGAATCTTCCCACCAAAAAGGCTGGATGTTAGGAAGTAATTCTTCCCAGAAAGAGAGATTGGCCATTGGAGTGTGCTGCCCAAGGAGGTGGTGGAGTCACCATCACTGGAGGTGTTTAAGAAGAACCTGGATGAGGCACTTGGTGCCATGGTTTAGTTGATTAGATGGTGTTGGGCGATAGGTTGGACTTGATGACCTCAAAGATCTTTTCCTGGTTAATTCTCTATTCTGAAAGCAATCAGTGTGCTGTGATGGGCTTTATGATCCCTACAATCTGAAGGCCCATATGGATTTGCAGAAGGCAGCTGGACACCAATTTGGAAATGACCTTTTAAGAGCAGCCCTTTTGTCTTTTGCAGGGAGGGAGAAAGAAAGAAAAGGGATCTAAAAGCAGAGCTCAGGTTGGCTCTTTGAGAGCACCAGATAGGTCACTTTGCTGATCAAGTCAGTGTGTTTAGTGATTGGAAGAGCTTGCAGGGATCAAAGTATTGAAGCTTTTTCTAGGTCAAGCACAACCCCACTAACCCCTACCTACACCAAAACTACTTGAATGTGTGCCTAGTGATAGGACAAGGGGGAATGGTTTGAAGCTGAGGGAGAGCAGGGTCAGACTGGATCTGAGGAAGAAGTTCTTCAGTAGGAGGGTGGTGAGACTCTAGAACAGGCTGCCCAGGGAGGTTTTGGATACCACCTCCCTGGGAGGGGTGTTCAAGGCCAGGCTGGATGAGGCCTTGAACATTTCAGTCTAGTTGAGAGGTGTCCCTGCCCATGGTGGGGAGGTTGGAGAAGATGATCTCTAAGGTCCCTTCCAGCCTGAGCCATTCTGTGATTCTATTAATTTCTTACCTGACTGATCAGCTTTAGGCAATTATGTTGCATAGTCTGGATACCTGCAGTAAGCCACCAAATCTGCTTCTATGGCTTTGCACATTCAGTTCTCACAGACTCTCACCAAATCCTTTGATTTGTGCACACTGCAGAGTGATTTGTACCAGAGCCTGGTATGTAATGTCAACTCTGAAAATGGGCCTTGTCACAACCATTGCAGAATGCAGTCCTGTGGTTAATTTAGCGACATAGATTGGCAGACGTCAGACATTAATTGCACAGCAATCATTGCATTGATATTAATGCTGGTTTCTGCCCAGGAGAGATTCAGGCCTGGCATAATGGGATTTATTCATGATGCAGAAGTGAGATCTCTGATTATAGATATAGTGAGAAACTCAGGAGTGTGAGAATGAGGCCAAGTTCTAAGCTGAGACTGAGGAGCTTTGAGATGTTCAGCTGCTGGTTGTGCAGATGAGGCTGTGGGCTGTGACAAAGGACCATGGGGGACCATGGGGGACCATGTGGCTAAGTTGGTAGCACGTAAGACTCTTACTGGGAAGGTCGTGAGTTCAAGCCTGCAGTGGGCAGGAGAGTTCTCTCTGGGCAGCAATGTCCTCCCTCCTCAAGAGGGGACTGGACTTGGTGCTATGGTCTAGTCATGGGGTCTGTGGTGACAGGTTGGACTGGATGATCTTTGAGGTCTCTTCCAACCTTGGTGATACTGTGATACTGTGAAAGGTACATGATTAGAGCTCGTGTCAGACTTTGGGAGTACTGACAGCTTTTTGGTTATTCTGGATGCTGCAAACTTGGTTGAAATTCATTGGCACAGGCATTGGTCATTCTCAGGTGCACTGCATTTGCATGCTCATTCACTTTAAAAGGTCAGCAAAGCACCCTGACAATTTTAAAGGCAGCCTGCTGTGCTTGAAGTATATTTAATTTAATGCTGTCTACACTGCAGGATAAGGTATCAAGTTATGATACTGATCAAGTAGAATATCTTTATGTTGCCAAGATTATTGCTTAGGCTTTGGAAACAGACAAGAATTTGTTTCTTTATGAATTTTCCTATGTACAGTGATATTATTTCAGGAAAAATTTCCATTGTTATCGCTCTTTGTCTGTTCTGTTTGGTTGCACTGATGGCCTGGGGTTAAAGCAGAAGGTTTCTGGGCCAGTGGCAGTTCTGCTCAGTTGGTTGCAAGAGGCAAGAGCAGTCTCTTCTGGATTCAGCAGCATCTGCCTACTCATGCTGACAGTGCCCACCTTTCCTCCTCTGCATACTGATGGGCCATAGCTTTAGTTTGCCTGTCTGTCACCATCAACAGGGGAGAGCAAGGTTGACAGTGTTGGATTGAAGGGCTGTAAGTGGTTATTGATTCCCAGACTTCTTGCATTGCCAGAGGTGGGGGTCAGGAAGGGGTGTGTTTGAACACAGGCATGGGCATGCAAGTCTACAATGGTGTGCTAGCACCACTGAGCAAGAGGATGTACCTGGTTGTGCTTTCCAAGGGGATTTCTGTGTGCTGTAGGTAGCTGTGGGCTCGTACCCACAGGACGGGATGCACGAGGGTGTGTGTAGGTGTGAGTGTGCATTTAAAATGATGATGGACTGTGCGGCATTCCACTGTTGTGTGATGCTGTCACAGTTTCTACTGCTGGTAGGATGGAGAGGAGACAGAAAGGCATAACCCTCAGCCTCCCTGCTAAATCCTTTTTGCACATGAGGGAGTTGGCAGTAGCTTGTGAAGCGGAAAGGGAGCTCGTTTCTAAATGAAAACTGAAAAGAAAATGCACACAGCAATGATGGAATTCAGATTTCATTAGCTTCTGATATCTCTGTTCTTGGGGGGGAATCACACTTCCTTGATGACCTTTTAGTAAATGCAAAGCTAGAAGGGAATTCTGTCTTCCAGCTCCTTTATGTTTGTAACTAGTTGGAGTGGAGGTGTGGAGGGCGGTGTACAGGATTGCAAAGGACAGCGCACTCATAACACTGACATCAGTGCAGATGTTGCTTGCACATGTCAGCCCACAGGACAGCAGAGGAGATGAATGCTTTCTGAAGTGCTGTCCCATCCCTTCTTCCAGCTGAGATTGGGTCAGAGCGGCAGGGCAGCTTCCTCGCAGCGTGCAGTCCAGTTCAGTGACACCTTAGTGACATGAGAGGTGCCAGGGCTGTGGAAAGCAAACCAGAGCAGGCAATACCTGCCAGCACTGCTTCTTTAAGCTGAGGTTACTGCTGCATTGTAAAGCAAGGGAAACTGCTTCTCCCTTGTAATGTTTTCTCCCCACTGTTCATCCAGTGTTTATCAAAAAGTTGAAAGTAACAGAGCTTAGCTTCCTTAACTCTCCTCAGCTTGCTTTAGGATCTTCTACAACAACTCAGAAATGTCCTTCTGAGCATAAATGTTTGGGGAATTAAAACATCATGGGTGAATTTTTGTGGCTGAGGAGAACAGGACAAAGTAGGGCCATTTTGACTGCAAATGTGCAGTCAGACCCCGTTTAAGTACCCTCAACCTGTTGATTGAGAGCTAGTACCCCATAGATGTGTAAATGATAACTTGATAGTCATGCCTTTGATACCAATTACAAGGGCAGCTAGCATCTTAGTGTCTGCTGTTGACTGATGTAACTTGAATGCTATCTTCTGTGAGTGCATTGCTAGAAAGGAGGGCAAATTTTATCAGCATTTTCTATGTTTCTTTGGAATAATCTTTTGAGAGAAAAGGCTCAGGTAGATGTATGAATTCACATGAAAAGGTTCTTGAAAGAGGGACAGCCTGAAGAGAGATCAAATTCATTGTGGTACAGGTTTGGCTTATTATCTGCTCATACATGCCAAGAATGAGAAGCATGTGGCTCCTCTGGGCCTGTCCAGAATACATAAGTGCAGTCTAGATGGCATTTAAGGTCAGTCTGGCATTGCTGGAGATCCTGACTCACTGAAATAAGGGACAGTAAAATTCTGAACAGAAGATTATCTCATGAACATTGAATAACACACATTTCAATCCCCAAGGTGCTTCATTAAGTATCCTACCCTTTCCAGTCAGTTCCAGTGATTTCATTTTGAGAGTGTACAGCTGTGATAAACTGAATTAAATGTGGAATCTTTTAACTCCTCATCCAGAATCTAAACTTTAAAGCACTCTCTGAGACAGTCAGAATGCTCCCAAGAAAACTAGAGGTAGTTTACCCATAATATTCGTGTCAGTACTACAGAGGATTGGCATAACCCTGAAGAGCATCTCATTTATGCTTGAATTTAAAGGGGGGAAGGAAAGAAAAGAATCTTTAAGTTCTTTTTTTCATCCATGCACATGGCACTTCTGTGCACAACAGCACAAAATGACTTGTTACATAGGCAGAACTCAGCATAGAAGATGTAAAAATTTGCTTTTCCTTTGGAAGGACAATCAACAGTGGTGTAGATGGAGAGGATAATTCCATGTGCAACTCTCTTGTCCTGCCTCTAAGAGCTTACTATCTGCCTATGAGTGAGTGTTTGGCCCCTGTGCATCGATGTGCTTACAGGTGTTACAGAGGGAATCATAGGATTATTGAGGCTGGAAATGACCTCTGAGATCATCAGGCCCAGCCTATGACTTAACACCTTGACATCAGCTAAACCATGCCAGCAAGTGCCACATCCAATCTTTTCTTAAAGACCTCCAGTGGTGGTGACTCCACCACCTCCCTGGGCAGTCCATCCCAGTGCTTAATCAGCCTTTCTGTGAGGAAGTGCTTCCTAACATCCAACCTAAACCTCTCCTGGCACAGCTTCATACCATGCCCTCTTGTCCTGTCACTGGTTGCCTGGGAGAAGAGCCTGACCCCCACCTGACTACAGCTTCCTTTTAGGTAGTTGTAGAGAGGGATAAGGCCCCCTCTAAATCTTCTCGTCTCCAAACCTTGTAAGAGAACCTGTAGGGATTGAATGAGGACTTTTTCTATACTGACAGCACTTCATCCTTTTTGGGTTTTGGATGCAGAAGAGAGCCTGCAGAGGTGGACAGAACAGAAGGAGAGGACATGTTCAATTATGGGTAGATTTGAGTGGTTTCAGTAGCTGAATATTTGTTTTTTTTCCATTCTGACACCAGACTAATTGGCTTTAGGGGAACTGCAGGGGGAGATTCTAACTGGTGGAGCTGGGCCTGCTGAAAGTGGGATATGTTGCATTTTGCAGTCTGAAAGTGGAATGGCAGAGACTGTAAGGTGGAGGAGCATGAACAGGACAGGATTAGTAGTATGGGGTCACAGAAAGGACAGGTTGGTGCTCATCAGGACTATAGGCTGCATAATCCACACTGCATAATTGCAGTGTACCCAGGCGGCCAGGAGGGCCAATGGCATCCTGGCCAGCAGGAGCAGGGAGGTCATTCTGCCCCTGCACACTGCACTGGTTAGGCTGCACCTCGAGTACTGTGTCCAGTTCTGGGCCCCTCAGTTTAGGAAGGATGTTGACTTGCTGGAGTGTGTCCAGAGAAGGGCAACGAAGTTGGTGAGGGGCTTGGAACACAAGGCCTATGAGGAGAGGCTGAGGGAGCTGGGGTTGCTTAGCCTGGAGAAGAGGAGGCTCAGGGATGACCTTTTTGCTCTCTACAACTACCTGAAGGGAGGTTGTAGACAGGCAGAGGTTGGTCTCTTTTCCCAGGCAAGCAGCACCAGAACAAGAGGACACAGTCTCAAGCTGCGCCAGGGGAGGTTTAGGCTGGAGGTTAGAAGGAAGTTCTACAGAGAGAGAGTGATTGCCCATTGGAGTGGGCTGCCGGAGGAGGTGGTGGAGTCACCATCACTGGAGGCGTTCAGGAGGAGACTTGACGGGGTGCTTGGTTGCATGGTTTAGTTGATTAGGTGGTGGCGGATGATAGGTTGGACACGATGATCTCGAAGGTCTCTTCCAACCTGGTCTGGTCTGGTCTGGTCTATTCTATTCTATTCTATTCTATTCTATTCTATTCTATTCTATTCTATTCTATTCTATTCTATCCTATCCTATCCTATCCTATCTATCCTATCCTATCCTATCTATCCATTGCCTGCCAACAAGTGCACTCTGCTCGTGTACAAAGAAGTGGAAAAGTTCAGGGTGCATTTTTTCCAAATCACTTGCCAATCACTTTTGATTTTCATAAGTGGGTAATAGTACAGCTCTGCTTGGCCCTCTGTAAAGGGAGTTAATTTTTATGTTCCCATCATTTTTATTGTGTTGTTTCTTAGCTCTCTGATGAGCAAATCCTGGCCACACTCAGCAAAAGCCTGGGAAGCAGAGCAACAATTCTGAACTATCCCTTTTGTATGTATTGGGGGTGACAAGTAGTGCAGGGTGTAATTAATTCATTTATAAAAGGGAGAGAGCTGCATTCTTGTGTTTTCCTATTCTAACACTAATTACTAGAAATTATTAGTGTGGTGCAAACAAATGCATGAGGACTCTGTGCACAATTTACAAGAGAAGGAGATATGAATCTCTGTGCGTGTTCAGTTAGCTACCTGCCCTGAATCACACATTAGCTGAGGGGCTGTGCTGGTGGTGAGTTTCTCTGCAGTGAATATCTGGGAGTGTAAACTGGGAAGTGTGTTGGTAGAATCACAGAATCATAGAAAGGCTTAGATTGAAAAGGATCATAGAATCATAGAATGGTTCGGGTTGGAAGGCACCTCAGAGATCATCTACTGCAACCTCCCCACCATGGGCAGGGACACCTCTCAACTAGACTCAGCTGCTCAAGGCCTCATCCAACCTGGCCTTGAACATCCACAAGGAGGAAGCATCCACAACCTCCCTGGGTGACTTAGTCCAGGGTCTTACCACCCTCATACTGAAGAACTTCTTCCTAAGATCCAATCTAGCCCTACTCTCCTTCTGCTTCAAACCATTCCCCCTTGGCCTGTTGTTAGACAGCCTTATGAAAAGTCCCTCTCCAGCTTTCCTCAAGGATCCCTTCAGGTACTGGAAGTCAGGTCTAAGGCCCTCCTCCCCCAAGTCTTCTCCAGGCTGAACAACCCCAGCTCCCTCAGTCTATCTTCATAGCAGAGGTGCTCCAGCCCTTGGATCTTCTTTGTGGCTGTCCTCTGGACTTGCTCCAACAGCTCTGTGTGTGAATTAGTCCTGAACATGTTGTCAGACCTTGAAGTGTGCAGATGTGCACTGGTGTCCCTGATGAACACATCATCTTAATTGTGTCATTATTGGGTGTTCTGGTACCTGTGTCTTAGAAATGTGTCCTTGTGCATCCTAGAGCCTCAGGCTTGTTTCGGTTGGGTAAGACCTCTAAGGTCATCAAATATGTGTCTGCTAAGTGCACATCAGCCCAAGCAGAAGATAGTATAACGAACACAAATTTAGACACTAATGTCTGTCATGTTTAGCAATCATTTTGCACTAAGTAGGGGACTTTCCTCTGCAAAAGAAGAGGCACAAATGAAATCAGAGGGTATCTGTGACAGTGGCCGTGCAGCTGATTCGCAGTCTGAGGCAGAGAAATTCCCATACATGACTTTCCCTCTCAATTATCCCCACAGATGCAACCTCTACCAGTAGAACTGAATAAAGTCTTTGGGTTTTTTTGTTGGTTTTGTTTTCAGAGAAACATGCACAAGAGGTTGGCAGAACCTGGCATTACTTGAAAGTCATGCCTCATGGTTTTTTCCACTGTCAGCTAGTTCCTTCCTTTAGTCTCTGAACACAACACTTGCCAATAGAAGTCCAGAAATAGCTTCTCTCACTAGAACTAATGCTTGCCAACAATAGCTGGGGAAGGGGGAAAGCAGTCTATTTTTGTAGCTGGATTCTAGCGTGCAGTAACCCTGTTGGCTTTGACAGAAATTAATTTGGCACCTGGAGTTAAAAGGTTTCTTTGTGCTGAAAAGCTTTTCAGCCACATTCAAATGTGATGGCTGAGAGGTGTTACCTACTTACGGACAGGAAGGTGTCAGACAAGTGAGTTGCTGCTCTGCATAAGAAGTCTAAGGGAAAGGATCCCTCTGATGAGGGAGAGAAAGTCTGTCTTAAAGCTCTAGCTAACTTAGTGAAGCCACCAATGGATGATGAGGATGCAGAACAGGGTATGAGTCCTAGTAGTTCGGGAACCCAGGGAGGTTCTTCTGAACTGAACTTAACATAGACATCAGTGTAGTGCAGTGAAGCTGGACTTGATCTACCTGTAGTTTAGGATTTTGTAAGTTCTATACTGAGTGTGGGAGCAAGATGGGTGTGCACCAGCCCAACATCAAGGCTGAATGTCAAGGAGTGTGCAGAATACAGAATTAACTAAGTTGGAAAAGACTGTAGAGCTGAAGGCGAAGGAGCAGGCGGATTCATCTCAGCTAGTGTTAGACAGCCTGAGGAAAGAGTTTCTCTTGTCCAAGCTACAACCTCTGCACTATTGCTTATCTAGGGCTGAGATGGACAGTTTGGAGTGCCTGCACTGAGAACATAATTAAGGCCAGTAATAGCAGTGGGAGAAATGGAGTTAGCATCAGACCTCTCCCCTTGCCAGCCAAGGCCCCATCCCATCGCTGCTGAGCAAGGTGAGCAGAGCAAGTTCATGAAGGACAGTCCCTCAGCAGCTCTCTGTCACTTTATCTGAGTCAGTCTCATGCATTGCTGTTTTATTACAAAACCAGACCAAGTTCTTTTTATTCTTTTTGAACAAACTCTCTTTGGTCTTTAGGGGTAAGGCTTTTTTGAAACTTAATCTCTGTTCCTTGTTAGTCTTAGATTTATTTACTTTTTAAGTGTGGCAAAATAGCTACACTTACAGCCAAATAGCTTGAAACTCTTTAGTTCCTAGCAGTGAAAGCTGCACGAGAGGTGAAGAGAATTGCAGGCTCTCCTCATGGCTCTGTCAATGCCCTTGGTGAGGTGCCTTTGGCTAGGTTACTCCTCCTCTGATTCAGCATCTCAGCTTGCAGCTTGCAGTTCTGCTTTCCTATCTCCCAGAGGGCATCCTGCAATTAATTGAAGGATGTATCTAAATGGCTTTAGCATGCAAACTGAAAGTCACCAGGGACAAAGCTGTTACTAGGGCAGGAATAAAGGTCAGGCCCCTGATGACATTGTTGTCTTGATTAATTAACACACTAATCTCTATAACTCCACTTCAGCAAATATAATCTGGCCTCATCCGTTGTTTTGCTCATTTTTCTGTGACTTAGCTTCGAGAGAATTAATGGAGAGACCTAAATGGAAAATGCTGCTTCTTGCTGTCTCCTGTCCCCTCAGTCAGCCCTGTCTTGCTCCCTCCTTGGCATCCTTTGCCCTTGCCTGTCTGAGGGCTTTGCTGCAAAATCCCCAGGTCAGTTAACGACTCTTCACTGGATACCAGAACAGACTTACCCCTCTGTCTGGGATTTGATGGGCGTCACCTGATTGATTGAATTATTAACAGCATGTGGAATTGACCAAAGGGGAGAGTTAGATTTGCTGTTATTTCTATGGATAGTTCCACTGGGAAAGTGCAAGACCAATGCTGGAAAATGTTAAGAAGTCTGTGTCCCCTTGGTGAAGTCTGCTGAAGGGTTGGGTCACCGTCCTTGACAGCAGGAAGGAGATGCCAGTAACTGATATAGACCTGGGGCTCAGTGTTTTGGGATGGCCACTTTCAAATGCTGAGACAATCCAGGGTCTATAAGGGATTGCTTCCAACAGCAGAAGCAGCAGCAGAGCTTGGAGAGGATCAAGTTGCTCATGGAGATGGTTGAGGCCCCTTCCTCGGAGATATTCAAGGTGAGGGTGGACAAAGCTCTGAGCAACCTGATCTAGTGGAGGATGTCCCTGCTGACTGCAGAGGGGGTTGGACTGGATGATCTTTGGAGGTTTCTTCCAACTCAAACCATTCTGACTCTATGAATGAATGTGTGTGGCGAAGCTCTGTAAAGCTCAGTGAAGCTAACCATTCTTGGATGAGCAAGAGGGAATATTCCCTCCAGGTTGTTACCCAGCGGGAAATCAAAGAAATGAAGAAAATATCTCCTCATCTTCTATTCAGCTCTTAGTTCAGGGTTGTTGTACTTTCCATTCCTTTGCGATTACATCCGTTTCTCAGTCAGGTATTGTTTTCTGCTTGACTTGGGAACATTTCCTGAAGCTGTTCTGAGTTCACAACGCTCTCATTTTCTTTCCCAGGCCAATTTTAGACTGAATTTTGACAGATTACACAAGTGCAGAATTTTTCCTGTCCTATCTTACATCATCATTTCCCTGTATCACTTATTTTCCCTTTGACAGATTTTTAACGCTGTCAGTCTAATATGCATCACAGGTTGAAGTGTATTACCATAAGGCAGTGCATTGTGGGTAGTCCCATGCAAATTGTTCTGGGGAGAGTCATGCTAAATGATGTTCTTGCTATAAAAAAGCCAAGGCAGGAAAACAAAGGCTTGCTTTAGTTATTTATTTATTTAAATTTTTACTGTTTGTTCTTTGGCTTCACAGCAGCTGCCGGGGGCAGAGGTTTAAGCCAGTTGTTTGACACTTGGTGATACTCCTTCTGACAGGACATTGCTGAAAGGGTGAAGGCCAATGGCATCTTGGGCTGCATCCAAAGATGTGTGGCCAGCAGATTGAGTGAGGTGATTCTGCCCCTCTGCTCTGGTGAGACCTCACCTGGAATGCTGTGTCCAGCTCTAGAGGCCTCAAAACAGGAAGGACATGGACCTGATGGAGCAGGTCCAGAGGAGGGCCACAAAAATGATCAGGGGATTGGAGCAGCTCTGCTATGAGGACAGGCTGAGGGAGCTGGGGTTGTTACAATACAATACAATACAATACAATACAATACAATACAATACAATACAATACACCAGGTTGGAAGAGACCTTCAAGATCATAGAATCATAGAATCACAGAATCAGTCAGGGTTGGAAGGGACCACAAGGATCATCTAGTTCCAACCCCTGCCATGGGCAGGGACACCCTACACTAGATCAGGCTGGCCAGAGCCTCGTCCAGCCTGGTCTTAAACACCTCCAGGGACTGGGCCTCAACCACCTCCCTGGACAACCCATTCCAGGGCTTCACCACTCTCATGGTAAAGAACTTCTTCCTCACATCTAGCCTGAAGTTCTTTCATCGTGTCCAACCTGTCAACCTGTTCAGCCTGGAGAAGAGAAGTCTCCAGGGAGACCTGATCGCAGCCTTCCACTACCTGAAGGAGGCTACAAGAAGGATAGGGAGAGACTGTTTGCAAAGGCCTGCAGTGACAGGATGAGAGGCAATGGCTTCAAACTAGAGAAGAGCAGATTTAGATTGGGTGTTAGGAACAAGCTCTTTATCATGAGGGTAGTGGAATACTGGAACATGTTGCCCAGGGAGGTAACTGGGGTCCTGTCCCTGGAGATATTCAAGGTGAGGCTGGAGAGGGCTCTGGGCAATCTGATCCAGTTAAGGATGTCCCTGCTGAGTGCAGAGGGGTTTCAACTAGATGCCCTTTAGAGGTCCTTTCCAATCCAGACCATTCTGTGCACTGCAGTGGGTTTTCTCTGCATGTCTCTGATGCTGGCTTTTAAAACGTTGCCAAAGGAAAAAGCTGAGCGAATGTTGGAGCGGCACAGGAAAGAGAATTCCAACTCCATTGTATAAGCACCTTTAGGAAACATCAGGTTTATGAACTTAAAGGGCATCAGATGCCTCTTGGAAGTAGCAGATCTGATGATAGGTAGTTTTGGTTTTCTATCTCTGTCTTCTTTTGTTCTCTGTTACCAAGGTTATTTGCTTGGAAACTTGCAGCTTTGTTCCTCTGAAAGTCCCTCCATGTACTTCCCCAAACCCAGGCAGTAATCCTCCTTTCGGGCAGAACACTTGATTGTAGTAGAAATGATTGCAATGTCACAAACAGAGGATTAACATTTTCAGTGGAAATCATAAAAGCAGGTTGAAAAGGGACTCCTCAGAAAAGGGCAGCTTGCTTTTATGCAAATTTTCTCAGGTGGTATGGCTGCGAGATGAGAAATGCTGAAAGCCTATAATCTGGAGTCAGCATCTTCTCTGCTTTGTTGTGAACGGTCAGTAGGTTTTCAAAGACTTGGGGACTTGTTTGTTTTTGCAAGGCCTGTGTTCTTCTCACCTGATGCCTTAGGAGGCGAAGCGTTTGTCAGCTGCTGTGTGTTTGCTTCCTGCTGGTCCCCCTCTGAAATAAACACCATGGAATAGCCACTGCAGAACAAGGGGAAACACAAACTGCTTTTGTGTGAGTCACATCAGTTATCCCACTTGCTAGAGAGAACTGCTTGCCTCCCCCTCACCCCACCTCTGTCTCTCTGATCATGTCTCCCTTTCTTCAGTCTGTTCCTTTCAGTCTTCAAAGGCCAGGATTCTTTTTCTCTCCAAAAGCACAGTAAGTGGAGGTGTTAAGCTGAGCCTGTACTGGTGAGATTGTCTGGAGGAAGAGGCTTATAGGCGGCTTGCAAAAGTCTACAGCCAACTGCCAGGCCTAACTGATATACCTCCTTGGCAAGCAAGCCCAGTTATCTAAAACGTCTTGCATGCTGCTGATGAGCTCCTCATAGACAAGCACCACAGGTTCATCTCTCCTGTAATAAAATAGAAACTTCAGTTCTGATCTCTGTTTTTCTTTTAGTATAATTTTTTTCACCCAAAATGTAGGTAGAAGCATCCCTCAGCCATCCTCGTGCTGGTCACTTTGTGCCCCTTCGGCAAGCGGGCTGGTGATTAAATGTGTTTCTGCACTCTGCCAAACTGTAAGCTCTGGTGAGCAGATCATGGCAGCTGTTCCACCTCAGAAACTCCTCCTGATGTTTAATTTTCAGCTGTGGAGTCCATGATCCTGGGATTCATTATGGGATGTCCTTCCTAACCCAGCTTCTTAATGAAGTGATCAATAACTTACCCTTGGGCTGTCTGGTAAAATCTCCCTCTGACTCAGCTTTCTCATCTGTTCTTTACCTCTTAATGCTGTATTATTGCATGACTTGGTTTTTTACATGAACCTAGATTAAAACAGAGCAGACATCAAAGAGGGTCCAGCAGTGCTGCTGCCTGAGTTGCCCTCAGTGTTATCAGCTCTCCTCTAGGTGGTTAGTGCAAAGCATTCAAAAGAAAGAGAGAAAAAGGAACAGCCACATTTGTGCTGCTGTTGTCCATTTTGCTGTTCAGTGTGACAAGCAGCAAGAAGGGTCCTGTGTCTCAATGGTTATGCTGACACCTCTGAGAAAACAGCCAACAAGCTCTTTGGTTGTACTCCCATCCTTCAGCTTCAGAGTGACCAGGCTGGGGGAAGCCTTCTCCTAGGCAGTGTCTCTTACCTCTCTGATGTGAGCTGGGCATGGATGATTTCTGTGCTTTTGGCTAGGAAAATCAAGGCCTCCTTTGTTGTTCCAGAAGTGCTAATACAACAAATTGTTTAATCAGAGAGTGATGTCAGTGATGCTGAGGTTGTAGGGAGTGATAGGTGGGGAGGGCAGCTTTGATGGGGTTTGACCAAAGAGAATTTGTCATATGACAAAAAAAATGTAAATGAGCCTGGGGGGAGTAATTTAGAATTTAGGGGGAGAAAAACCCCAAACAATCTCAGGTAGCTCTTGAGTATTATTGGTCTGGTCTGGTCTGGTCTGGTCTGGTCTGGTCTGGTCTGGTCTGGTCTATTCTATTCTATTCTATTCTATTCTATTCTATTCTATTCTATTCTATTCTATTCTATTCTATTCTATTCTATTCTATTCCTGTCCTGTCCTGTCCTGTCCAGAGGATGGACCTACAGTGCATGAAAGGTTAGAATACTGAAAATTGCAATGAGAGAGGAAGGTGCAATAGATGGCCTTGTGTCCTTGCCTCTCACCTGTGGATCACTGTGTCAGGACCCATTGAAGTTTTCAAGGGGAGCAACACACAGTATCAGGATAATACCTTCTGAACATGTGCACATAATTATTCCATCATGGAAGCTGCCATGTGGTCTGGGCAGGAAAACTACCACCAGGTGGAAGCTCCAAGGCCACTGGCAGAAGATTTTGGAGGAAATGAGTGGAGAGCAGGGTTAGACATGGGAAGAAGAAAAAAAAGCAGCATGCTTCAAGGCATGATCAAAAAACTCTGGAAGAAAATATGGGACTCTCAGGACTGGAACAATAAGAAATTGTGTAGGCTGAGATTTGGATTCATTCTGGAGCTGTTTGTGCTGCCTTGGAGCCATAGGAACGCTGGCAGAGCTGGTAGACAGCCAGGATGGGAACAGAGCAGGATGCTGTGGGACCATGCTGGCTAGTTTACACATGGAGATGATGCTTGCCTGCTGCCTGCTGTGTTATTTTATGTCTGGCTAAGGTTATAACTCACAGAATCAGATGCAGCCCAGGTTGTGGTCCTATAGGAGTTGTGAGGAAACTAAGGAACAGAGGATTTGAACTGCTAAAAAGAAATCATTAAAAATGACCTACTGACTAGATAGCAGAGTGTCTAACATGTTTAACAAGCTGCTAATTATGAATCCTCAAGTTTAAAAACTTACTCCATGGGATAAGAGAACCACAAGCACTGGGATACAGGCATGAATAATCACAACAACTGAGAGTGTTAACATCCTACAGGAAGGCTGCAGAGGGACTTTTTAGAAGGGTGCCTAGAGACAGGACAAGGGGAATGGTTTGAAGCAGAGGAAGAGTAGGTTTAGACTGGATCTTAGGAAGAAGTTCTTCAGTAAGAGGGTGGTGAGACTCTGGAAAAGACTGCCCAGGGAGGTTGTGGCTGCCTCTTCCCTGGGGGTGGTCAAGGTCAGGTTGGATGAGGCCTTGAGCAACTGTGTCTAGTTGAGAGATGTCCCTGCCCATGGTGGGAAGGTTGGAGTAGATGATCTCTGAGGTTCTTTCCAACCTAAGCCATTCTATGATAGTTTTGCCCATGGCTTTCAAGTCTGAATCAAGTCTACAAGATTGATTTTCACGCCGATGTTGGTTTGCTGGCCATCCTGGATGAGTCAGAACTGATAAAAAGAAATTCTGGGAGTTATGGAGTGAGAAGCAGAAGGACTGTTTGTGCAGTCAAAACCTAGTTAGAAGGCTGGCAAAAACAAGTAGGGCACATAAAGCATTTTTAGGGTGGAAAGAAATTGATAGCAACTTGACAGCAGGTACCACTCTGTGAATTGGAGCTGGCCAATATTAATAATTACAATGACTGAAAGGAAAGGCAAACAGTAAGATATTAAGATTTACTGTTTGCAGCTGATACAAATTACACAGGAGGAAGAAGGGTTGCAAGACTGTGGCTACTGGAATGGAAGATGAAACATAGGCAGTGGCAGGGTAAAGCATCTTTGAAAGAGTAGTTTAAAGCATTCAGACACATGGTTGGCCTCTGAATTAGTTCTAGCCTTTCAAGAAAACATAAGTAGCTATTATAAAGACAGCTTGATAAAGATGTCTGTGCCATGTGTAGCAGCAGCAATAAAGAACAAAGTGAATAAGGTGCCTGCATGTGGGAAGAAAGAAGCAGACTTGGAAGATGTTCTAATATCCTTACAGACAGGAATGACAATGCCTCCTGTGGAGCAGCGTTTGTCATGGGTCATTTCTTTTGCAAGAGAGAAAGCAGTGATAAAGACGGGCTAGAAGGAGCACACCAAAGTGTTTAGTGGCCTGGAAGGCAGCTTCAGTGTGGGGAAAACATAAGGGGTGCTAGGGCTGTTGAGTTATAAAGGGAAGGAATAAAGCCTTGGAGTGCAGAGAGCGCAGCAGTGTGCAGAAGTAACGTTGAGCGCTGTGGTGGGGAGAGGCTTTATGGGGGTTTGGTGGCAACGTGGCAGGATACAGGCTCTCCCCTCTGTTGGTTCTCATCTCCATACCATTGCTGTAAGGCCAAGATACAGTTCCATTAGTCTGCCAGTCTCCACAAGGCAGAATACAGAATTAACCAGGTTGGAAAAGACCTTTGAGATCATCGAGTCCAACCTATCACCCAACACCATCTAATCAACTAAACCATGGCACCAAGTGCCTCATCCAGGCTCTTTCTGAGCACCTCCAGTGATGGTGACTCCACCACCTCCCTGTGTAGCCCGTTCCAATGGCCAATCACTCTTGCTGTGAAGAACTTCTTCCTAACATACAGCCTTTGGTGGAAAGATTCCTTCTCAATCACAGGCTACAGTGCTGACTTCCTCCCTGGGCAGCACGTTCCAATGGCCAATCTCTCTGCAATAGTGTGGGAATAGAGTGCCAGAGAGAGTGTGAGGCAATGCGCTATCAGGCTGGAGGAACCAGGACAACCCCTGAGTTGTTTTCCCCTGAATCTACTCTAGTGTCTCAGACCCTGTGTTGGTGAAGGGTGAGAGGTGCCCTGATCCTGGGGTCTCATTTTGGCTGGGGTATAACATGTCGTGTTCTTTCAGCGGATACATACTCTCATCACCTCTGTGATGGGAAGTACAGCACCTGTTTTGCTGGAGAGGGAAAGGCTGTAAGGCTTTCCTCCCTTGCAGTTTACAGTTTGGTGAAATTTAAGGCACAAACGACTGTGGAAGTCCCCAGTTGTGTTACTTGAAATACCTGAAAGGCAGACAGAAAAACAGCAAGGTGTGTAATATGATAGAAGGATATGTGGCCATTTATGTGGCCATTGCATGGAATGAAGGTGCAACAATTGATTCTTTATGTAACTCATAATTAACCTGAGGATCCCCACCATGGATGGCAGTGTGAAGACAAATACCTTACTAAGGCTACTGTGTTAGACGTCTTATGAATAGCTCCTGCATTTAGATTAGGCAGAACAAAATTAGAAGCATCCTAAATCCTTGCTGTTTCAAGACATGTTGTGATCACCAGCCAGGATTAGAAACTTGGTTTTCACACCCTTGGTGAAATGTGGGCCAAGAGAAGTAAATTTGTAGCTGGAAATAAGGCTTGGGTGGGCCAAGAGTCATTTCTCTGTACACTAAAGTTCTTTATCCAGGCCAGCTTCTAAGTGGAAGCAAGAGAGGGAGGAAAAGTGATCCAGGGATTAGGCTGCCAATTTAGGACTTGCAAAATTTCAGCTTCTTGCTTTCCCAGACTGCTTTTAAGAGCTAATTCATTTGACACAGATTCTGAGACACACTTAAAACCCCACCTCAGACTTAATCTGCAGACACCTCAGGCTATAACCCGCCTGTGACTTATTACAGGTTTCACAGTGTTCACCTAGTAGGAAAAAGTCTGAATGTGAGAGAAAGTCAAGGGTAGAGTGCTGATGAATTTTCCAGGCACTGTGAGATGGGGTTAAACCAGTTAACCTGTTGAAAATACAAGGAGCATGAGGAGGAAAGGTAGAACAAAGCACTTGATTGTCACCAGTGGAAGGTAATTGCTTGTTTTCCTCCTACTGCCCCAGAATCTCTATGTGTCTTGAACAATTCCCTAATTTTGCTCCCTGTCTGCCAAATAGGACAATTAAATGTCCCAGAGCAGTGTTTGCTTTCCTTTAGGAATTTGAACTTATGTTTTATTTAATATTTCTTGTTTATTTTAATTGTGAAAAAAACACATAGCATTGCCCATGACTCTTGTTTGTGATATCAGAAGCTTGCCCTCTGTCATTGTCATTTTCATTCGTAGAATGGCTCAGGTTGGAAGGGATCTCAGAGATCATCTACTCCAACCTCCCCACCATGGGCAGGGACACCTCTCAACTAGTCTCAGCTGCTCAAGGCCTCATCCAACCTGGCCTTCAACATCCCCAGGCAGGAGGCAGCCACAGCCTCCCTGGGCAGCCTGTTCTAGAGTCTCACCACCCTCCTACTGAAGAACCTCTTTCTAAGATCAAGTCTAAACCTCCTCTCCCTCAGCTTCAATCCATTCCCCCTTGTCCTGTCTCTGGATGCCCTCATGAAAAGTCCCTCTGCAGCCTTCCTGGAGGATCCCTTCAGGTACTGGAAGGCAGCTCTGAGGTCCCCTTGGAGTCTTCTCATCCCTAGGCTCTTCATCACATAGTGCAGGCAATTTCCTTTCCAGAAGGGTCCACAGTCCTTAGGTTGGAACTTAAGATACTCTTGACACCATCACCGTGAATCAATGCAGATTCCTCCAAAGTGGCCTGTCTTTCACCCAGCATCTTCAGCTCTGTTTGAAAAGATACTGTGGGACAAGAAGAAGGATTGCTTAATGTCTACAGAGAGAGGGACAGTCATGTTGATAGTGCTCCATCCAGAACAAAAAATAAGTCTCTGGCAGGTGACATGGTGTTGAGTGAGACAGAAAACTTGTGTGCCACTCAACTGTATTTGAAGCAAGAACTCTGCAAAGAGCAGCATCTTCTTACATGGTGTGCTTGCATAGGGAGGCAATTCCCTCATTTCTCTTTCTCTTTGTTCAGCATCATGACTACCCTTCACAATTGTGGCCTACATTAAAAACAGAGAAGTATAGTCTGTGCTATGCATGCAGCTGTCTGGCAAAGCTGGGCTTCCTGGTACCCTGTACCACCTTCAGACTTGTACAGTAGTATAGAACAGGGGTAACAGCAGCCAGTGGACATGGAAGCATTCCCTTTTGAACTAGTACTCTGTCTGAATGTGTGCAGTCTTTGAGAAAGTGGGAAGTTAAAGCCACCCCTGTCCCCATCCTGGATAGTTTGCAACCTCTTAACATAAAACATGAGGTAGTAGTGTGTGGGAGAGAGTTGCCAAGCAAAGCAGCCAGCTGAGGTTGACAAATGCAACTCTCATTGCTTCAGCTCTTCCAGCACATGATGAGCTTGCCATATAATGAGAATGGAGTCACTCCTGGGAGCTGATTAAGAAAGGAAGGACAGCAAGGGAGGACCAGAGGAGAAACTGGGGAGGGAGAGAAGGGTGGAAAGGTGTGGAGGTAGAAATGTCAGACAAATAGCTAGTCAGCCCAGGAGAAGGCATGCCAACAGCAAACCTGAAGAATTTATTGTTTTGATGGAGAATTTGCCACCACTTCTGTTTGTTAAATCCCCAGTTCTCCTATGAGCAGGTGGTTCAGGACTTCAGGACTCCTCCTTCATCAGATTGAAGGGAGAAGGTATTTAATAGGAATAGTATTGCCTGTAACAAACAGATCTCTAACCATGGACAGAGTTCATTTGAATGACGATAAAACCCAAGAACACCCCTTTGCTTTTGAACCCAAGAAGTTTGCTTGGCCAAAACACCATCTGAGCTCAGCAAAAGGTTTGTGAAGGATTCCAAGCAAGCTGGGCCTGCTTTCCTCACCACATGGCCAAAGCACCAGATGTAATGAGGATGGGCATGCAGAGCCAGACACACCTCTCCAAGGGTGAGGATGGGGTAGAGGTTTCCATTAACTTTCTTCTTGTTATCATTCCCCTGTATCAGCATCCACTGACCTCAACAACCTCTCCTTCTTTCTCATCCTTTTATCTCTCCCATCCTTTTATCTTTTGTCTCTAACTCCAACCCCTCTCATCTTTCTTTCTAGAAATTCCTGTAGCCTACCTTTTTCTTGCATCTTCAGCCTTTTCTGCTTGTTTAATCCTCTTGAAATCTTTTGGCCCAAATTCCCAGCCCCATCCTTTCCACTTCATCTGTTTTGCATGCCGTACCTGCTGCTAAGGGATCTCTGGGCCATGAGAAAACCTGGCTTATTCCCTACTGTCCTACTTGTCCAAATAGGCAGCTCCCCAGCATGTGCCTGCATATTTTCATTCCCAGGGGTTGAAAGGACAGTACCCTTCAAGGCAGGCCCAAGCTAAAATTAAGGCTGCAGACACCAGGCGCAAATGTTTCGTTCAGCTCCCTGGTTTATCCTCTAGAGCCTCCAAATGATTTCTATTAGTATTCCGAGGGAGAGCTCACTGATGGAATTAGTGAGAAACCAGGCTGTCAATTTATTTATACCCAGCCTTAGGGCATAACCATTGTGCATGTGTAAAGCTATTGAGATGCAGAGAATATTCTGTAAGTGTGTATGTATTGTATTGACTGCAAGTGTGTTTGCAGGGAAAAGCTATTGCCCCAAGGCTTAGGCAGTGACCAAAAGTGGGAGAGGCTGCTGAAGCGCTTGTGCTGTGTGCCAAAGACCCCTTTTAGGAGGCAACAAATCACTCTGAAATCCTCTGTCTCCCTGTGTTTATTAGTATCACCTAACTCCAATTTTCCTGTATCTCTAGTTACCCTTGTGGAGAAATTTCTAATTATACTTCTGGAGCCCTTCCATCATGTTCTGCAATATCTGTGATATGAAACTATTGCTGCCTTTGGCTACAGGAGTATTTAAAACAATGAATACCAAAGTTTTTCCATCTCATTGTCATTTAGCCTGGGAAGTATTTTGAGGGCAAGTCAAGAGATATTGGAAACGTTTAGTTGTGGGTATTTATTTGATGCATCACTAGTCAGTATGAACGAGCTGGTTTTCCACTATGATTGGAACAATTTTGTTTAGAAAAAATTGTGTTGGCCATGTCCTAGACAGTTGATAAGGCAAGGAATGGCTTTTTGAGCTTCCAGTGGCAGTGACACTGCACAGTAATTGACAAGGTCAATTAGGAGATGCAGATGAGCATCAAGGGAGGTGATTCTCCCCCTCTACTCAGCTCTGGTGAGACCCCACCTGGAGTACTGCCTCCAGTTCTGGAGCCCCTATTACAAGAGGGATGTGGACGTGCTGGAAGGTGTCCAGAGAAGGGCCACGAGGATGATCAGAGGGCTGGAGCACCTCTCCTGTGAGGACAGACTGAAGGAGTTGGGGCTGTTCAGTCTGGAGAAGAGAAGGCTCCCAGGTGACCTCATTGTGGCCTTCCAGTATCTGAAGGGGGCTACAGGAAGGCTGGGGAGGGACTTCTCAGGATCTCGGGTAGTGATAGGACTAGGGGGAATGGAATGAAGCTGGAGGTGGGGAGATTCAGGCTGGATGTGAGGAAGAAGTTCTTCCCCATGAGAGTGGTGAAGCCCTGGAATGGGTTGTCCGGGGGAGGTGGTTGAGGCCCCATCCCTGGAGGTGTTTAAGCCCAGGCTGAATGAGGCTCTGGCCAGCCTGATCTAGTGTGGGGTGTCCCTGCCCATGGCAGGGGGGTTGGAACCAGATGATCCTTGTGGTCCCTTCCAACCCTGACTGATACTATGACACTATGATCCTACCTTCCCAGCAAAAGTTTTGGCAGAAAAGGCAAGAAATGAATTGGTGTAACCAGACCAAGAGCTGTTAGACTGAAGTGTCTGTTTCATTCACCTGACTGGCCCTGTCACCTGCCTCTGGGATTTGTTTCTCCCCATGAGAAATAAGTGTATCCAGAATCTGGGCTGCTATTAGGCAGCACCTCCCATGCTGTCAGTTGCATTATGAAAATGTGGACAGGGATTAGATCAAAGTTGTTTAGCTCCATTATTTTCTGTAATAGCCAGGAAACAATTAACCTGTTAGCCCTTAACATGATGCCTGCAGAAGACAACGAGTCAGGGCCCATGGGACCAATTTGTGTTATGCAGTGGAGCATGATGCATCAAGATGATGCCTGTTCCACACTGGTTCTTTTGTGCAACTGAGAGCAGAAGCTGTGGGGAGATGTGAGCAGATAGACAAAGCAGGGTAGTTTTGTTAGCAAGTTTCTGAGGCTGCACTAACCAGGTCTGATGAGCTTGTCTGCAGCTTTCCAGTGCAGTGATAACTGTTTCCTGCTTCAGAATTTGTTTAGATTCTCCTGGCTCAGAAGTTTGTGCCTCATGCTTCACTGCTCATATAGTCATGTCCAAAGCAGGACAGAGCTGTAAAGCATTGTGCTAAAGATGGAGTCACTGAGAATCCAGACTGGCAGGACACTGCAGGGGAGGTGCCATCAGGCAGAGCAGCTTCCTCCTGTACAGCTGTGGCTAACAGACCTTGTGCTGTCACTACATGTGTAAGCAAGGCAGCTTCACTGACATGAAGGTGTGCCTCCTACCAGCATCTTACCCTGACCAAGTTGTGCCTCCTCCAACCTCTTAGCCAGACCAAGGTGTGCCTCCTACCAGCTTCTTAGCCAGACCAAGGTGTGCCTCCTACCAGCCTCTTAGCCTGACCAAGGTGTGCCTCCTACCAGCCTCTTAGCCAGACCAAGGTGTGCCTCCTACCAGCTTCTTAGCCAGACCAAGGTGTGCCTCCTACCAGCTTCTTAGCCTGACCAAGGTGTGCCTCCTACCAGCCTCTTAGCCAGACCAAGGTGTGCCTCCTACCAGCCTCTTAGCCTGACCAAGGTGTGCCTCCTACCAGCCTCTTAGCCAGACCAAGGTGTGCCTCCTACCAGCTTCTTAGCCTGACCAAGGTGTGCCTCCTACCAGCTTCTTAGCCTGACCAAGTGGCACCACTTCCAGTATTGTTTTCTTTCTCGAGTTTCTTGTATAATATTTTCACAACTCTGATTTGTAAGCACAATCTAAACATTTTTTACAACTGTGTGTGCTGCAGAGCTGGAAGGGAAATGCCTGGAGACCAGGCTTCCCTTTCAGCAATGCAAGTGGGACCAATTATTATCCACTACACCAGCTCCTGGCATTGCTGACAGATGTCATCAATAACATTAGCCTGCTATGTCGGTTCTGTCAACAGCTTCAGTTCAGTGGCAGTCATGCTACGCACCTCCAGCTCCTCCCTCTGCTGAGAGCTGAGGAAGGAGAGGGAGAGAATTATCTGAGCTAAAAAAATGGAAGTGTGTCTGTGCTTGAAGAGAATAAAGTATGTTAGCAAGTAATCCTCTGGCTGAGGTTTCCAGCTGTTACTCCCAGGCTGTCTGGTAGCTCAGCAATATGGGTCCATCGTACAGCAGCTAACTTCAGAGCATGAGCAATTACTGTCTGAAGCTTCTGAGCTATATTGTAGTTTTATTATTATTATTTCTCTGCTCATAGTTTCTTAAGGCCTTTTCATATCCTGAATAAAGCTCCAGGGAATCATAAAGCCACAGGGCTGAGTTTTAGAACAGTCACTATTCGCATCTCCCGGATTGATAGGTATTTAGTATGTTGCCTTGATCTTGGAAGCAAGACCCTGAGGTGCACCCCAGGGAAAGCCATGAGATGTTCTTTGTATTTTTTTGCCCCTGAGAAAATAACTCTTTTGCTGTGGAAATGACATATTTTAGCTCAGAAATGTCACCCCCTCTGCCTGCCGATCGTAACTCTGCCGCACCGAAATACCTTCAGTCTTTTCGAGCAAAGTAATAAACCATTTAGGAATGTATGCAGAGCTGCTAAGCACCCTCATTGCTCTGCACTAATGACCCTTGGTGCCCATAAGCATCTCCCTCTGTTTTCTTACTGTTATTAATTATTGCTATAGTTTGTTCTACCCAGATCTTGCTGGGCAAAGTTTGCACTGGAGGTGAGTGGGATAGAGAGAAGAAGTAGCCTTCCAGTATCTGAAGGGGCCTACAAGAAGGCTGTGGAGGGACTTCTCAGGATCTCAGGTAGTGATAGGACTAGAGGGAATGGAATGAAGCTGGAGGTGGGGAGATTCAGGCTGGAGGTGAGGAAGAAGTTCTTCCCCATGAGAGTGGTGAAGCCCTGGAATGGGTTGTCCAGGGAGGTGGTTGGGGCCCCGTCCCTGGAGGTGTTTAAGCCCAGGCTGGATGAGGCTCTGTCCAGCCTGATCTAGTATGTGGTGTCCCTGCCCATGGCAGGAGGGTTGGAACTAGATGATCCTTGTGGTCCCTTCCAACCCTGACTGATTTTATGATACTATGAAATGTTGTCAGAGGTTTGCCACTGTGATAAAAATACACAATACTCAAGAGGGGACTGGACATGGCACTTGGTGCCATGGTCTAGTCATGAGGTCTGTAGTGACAGGTTGGACTCGATGATCTTCAAGGTCTCTTCCAACCTTGGTGATACTGTGATACTGTGATACTTAGGAGACCATCCTGAGGGCAGAGTTTTGTTCCTCAAAGACCCTACACCTTGCCTAGCACGGAGGTTATGTTTTTGTCAGACTGTCTGTGTGCTGTTGTGGGCAGGTCCTGTGCTCGTCTAGTTGTCTGCACATCTAGTTGTCAGCACATGTCTGAGCTCTGTAGTAGTTTGTGGTGTTCATCATCATAACTACAGATTTCATGCTTTGCTCTCACAGTCTCAGAAAGGAAGCTGAATTGCAAATCTTTACTGTGGGAAAATGTATTTGTTATCAGAGAGGGTATTTGCAATGCCAGATAGTACTTACACATGCTGGAGCCCTGAAAGATGAAGTGGTGGGTTTCCTCCTGTCCAAGTATTTTGTGTCCTCTATCAAAAATGCACAGAAGAAGCTTTACAGGAAAGCTGCAAAGGTTGATTTGAGAAATCTCTTCTTCCTTCCCTCCCCCTGCATGTTTTTGACACAGAAAAGAAATAATCTTTTGACTCTACAGAGCTGCTCAGGCCCAAGGAACACTTTGCAAACACAACTTTATGCAGGGGGAAAAAAAGAGGAAAAATCAACCTGAGACCAGACTCAGCCTCCTGTCACAGACTACCAGAACATGCAGAGCTTCATTACCCATAATGAAGTAGCTGGTAGAGAGTCAAGTGCAGGCCATACTGGCATGGGACTCACACCATGCATAAAGCTAATGCCATGGCTGTGAGAATAGGCTCCTGAGAGTTGCTAAGGAAACAGTCTTGGAAATGGAGCTGGAGGTGTCATCAGAAGGTTGTCTGCAGAGATGCTTTGTGCTGCAAAGGCACACAGGGCTGATATTGGCAGACACCAGCAATGGCTCAGCAATTGATTCCACCCCTGATGTGTTAGCATTAAGGAGAACATGTGACATGGTCTCTAAATGCCAGAGATGAGAGATTTTGCAGTTTCTTAGCTTCTTTTCAGTATAGGTGAGCTTTGTTTGTCTCCTGCCCTCTCACCACTTGCATGAAACTGCCATTGATTGCATTGACTTACTCCTATGCAGGCCCTTGGTGTGCTCTTTCTTAGCTGGATATTAATTTCATTTTGTTAATTAGCAAAAAAAACAAGCACAGACCATCCACAATCAGAGGTTTTTTCCAGGTGAGGATCCACAGCTTGGAGGAGTCCTCCCTTGAAAGACGATGCTGATAATCCAAACCCTGCTTCCCTGCCTCTGCTTGTCTCTGCTAGAAAGACATCAGCTTTTAATAGGCTGAGAAATTCCTTAGAGGTGTTTGTTATTTTGCAATTACTTTGCAATTGATTTCCTTAAAAAACGATTCATAAGTTGCTAAAGATCCCTTCCCCACTTCATTTTGCCCCCAGCTTCCTTTTTTATCTTTGCCACTGCCCAGTGTTTACAATCATGGGAATGATTTTTTTCCCCCCCATTACGTAGGGAGATGACTTCTCTGCAGAGAGAGAAGAAAATGTGAATCCTAATGCTTTGTAAAAGGGGATTCAGAGGCAGCTCCTCCTGGGCTCTGAGTCTAATGCTTACAGTGGCAACTTCTGCAACTGTAGCTGAGGCAGTTACACTATTTGCTTCCTTTTTACAGAATACAGAATTAACCAGGTTGGAAAATACCTTCGAGATCATTGATCCAACCTATCAGCCAACACCATCTAATCAACTAAATCATGGCACCAAGCACCTCATCCAGTCTCTTCCTAAACACCCCCAGTGATGGGGTGGGAAGGGTTTGGAGCACAGCCCTGTGAGGAGAGGCTGAGGGAGCTGGGGTTGCTTAGCCTGGAGAAGAGGAGGCTCAGGGGAGACCTTCTTGCTGTCTACAACTACCTGAAGGGAGGTTGTAGCTAGGTGGGGGTTGATCTCTTCTCCCAGGCAACCAGCACCAGAACAAGTGGACACAGTCTCAAGCTGTGCCAGGGGAGGTTTAGGCTGGATGTTAGGAAGAAATTCTTCCCAGAAAGAGAGATTGGCCATTGGAATGTGCTGCCCAGGGAGGTGGTGGAGTCACCATCCCTGGAGGTGTTCAAAAGGGGATTGGACATGACACTTGGAGCCATGGTTTAGTTGTCATGAGGTGTTGGGTGAAAGGTTGGGCTTGATGATCTCTGAGGTCTTTCCCAACTTTATTGATTCTGATATTGTGTGATTCTGTGTACCTGTGAAATGCACACTCAGCACTGAAACTTTCTGCTTTTCTCCATCAGGGTGTGCAGCTGGGAACTCAAGAGCTGGAGGAGATGGGAAATAAGTTTTGCCTCGCTTTGCTCATCCTGCACCTCAAATCCCTGCCCTGCAGCCAGAAGGTGATGGCTCAGGCAGCACTGCTGCTAGATCTGGAGGAGGAGATAACAGACCGGGCACAAAGGTCAGTGACTGCGGTATTCGGAGTGCTCCTGGGGGGATATGTTTTGGGTTTAAATCTGTTGAAATGAGCTCTCCTTCTGGCTGAGATTTGCATCATGGCAACTGGAGTGTGTTGTAAGTAATTGGAAATGAAGACACAATTGACACTTAAAGAAGCTTCTTGTAACAGTGGTTCTGTGCCCTGCAGCCATCTGTGGATAAAAACAGAGGTGACAGAAATGAATGTGATTTCTATTTTCCAGTGGATTTCCATTTTCCTATCAAAACTGATTACTGGAGGATAAGGATGGTATTTCCCCAGAAAAATGCATCAGCAGGAAACCTTTTTCTACTTATTGGAGTGTCAGGCAGGGTTTTGTCCTCTTTAGATCCCTCGTGGAGAGGATCTCAACAGGGAAGACATTCTCTAAGAGCTGCAGGGCAGGGAACAAATATTGCAGATTAGAAGAGGACTTTGATTTAGACAATGTGTGCCTGATTCTGCAAGGATACTTCCAAAAATTCCTCTTTTCCTCACTGAATTGAGTACTGCAGACATTTGGAGCATAGATTTGTGACTTATTGATGCACAGGATGAAGTAATGGTCACATTTATTATTTAGGAGGTGTTTTTCCCAAAGTGAAAACGCAATTTATTTGCTTCCTACATTCCATGGGATGTGTTTTAGTGAGGCTGTCCCATTATAAATATATGAGCAGCTTGACCTGGGAAATGTCAGAACAGCTGAGGGACCTGGGGTTGTTTAGTCTGGAGAAGAGGAGGCTGAGGGGAGATCTGCAACCTGTTTTGGGCCTAGTCATGCCCAACCAGGACACTGGCTTCCAGGCTTCTCCCTGCAGGAATACTTAACTGACATCACCACCACCTGTTCCTCATGCCAAAAACCATCCTTACAAGCTTGATCACAGTTCTTAATGTTTATCAGGAATGATGAAGAAAAAAAAAAAAAAAAAAGAGGGCTAAAAACCACAGAGACATTGCTTTGGATTAGCCGTGCTCACTGGCATGTGTAAATGTACAAATGAAGCAATTAAAGGGTGTGCTAAACACCATGCATGCTGTGGACGGCCACAGACAGGTGATTGGTGTGTCGTTAGAGAGAGCTGCTGAAGCCTGGCTGGGTGGATGGCTTTGGGATACAAATCAAGCTCTCCCTTTTGAACTGGAGCTAGAAGGGCCTTTGCATGAAAACAACAGGTCAAGAGAGGATGAAACGTTTGCAGTTTAAAACTCAGGCAGCTAACTCCAAAATGCACGACATCCTTGAATGCTCTCTGTAATCTGTGCTTCTGAAAGTGTGAGTAGATGCGAATGAAAATACCTTGCCAAAGCAGAGTCAGGCTTGGAGACCCTTCAGGCACAGCACAGGAAATCCTGGCAATTAACCTTGTGCTGTTTTTACCTTCTGTTCTTTACATCATGAGCAGTGGTGGCTTCAGACAGCTCGCAGCCCATCCCTGTTCTAGGAGTCTGCACTGTCCTGCTCCAGGAAAGGATCTCCATGGCAGATATCTAAGTGGGGAGCAATGGCTCTGACTAGCTAGTGTTTTCTGGCAAAGCAAAGCGTGTCCCCAAAGGCATGTCCAGAAAAGGTGCAAGTATTGTGTGGCTCTTTTCTGAGTGATATCCACTGATACCAAAAGGAAAGCATAAATGTTGTGCAACCTCGATGAAAACACCACCTTTGTTTGGTTGTTGGTGTTTTCTTTTGCAGAAAGCAAGCTGCAATTAAGCTGTGAGCAGTGAGATGCATTGCACAGTGCTTGTGTTGTAGACATCCATCTCCATCAGACCTGTTGCCTAAATATGCATTTCTGAGTGCCCATCTCTGTAGTACTCTGGCTGACAGGTCAAGCCATGGACGAGAAGTTAATCCGGCACCGCATATAGCTGTCTCCCAGATGAAATGCCTCGTTTCAAAGGTACACAGATCAAAAGCTGTGGTGCCAGAGGTCTTTTCTGCTGTGAAGTCCCTGCAGTTCATGTCCTACATTTGTCTCTCTTTGCCCTGGTGTCTGGTGTGCGTGGCATTGACTTGGCAGCTCAGCATCTTCCTCCGACAGCAAACGTTTTCACCTGTCAAGGTTTATAGCTGCATGTGTCTTTTAATTGTCCTTTTCAGGCTCTCTCTTTTCTGGCTATTTTGCAGCCTTATTCTTTCACCGCTGCTGTGAAAGGGATGAGGAAGCAAGCTGGACACAGCCTGCTTCACTGGGATAAACTATTTGCTGTACACTTTATATAGCTCAGTCAGAACCAGTGGTTAGCAAATTGGAGCAAGGTAATAGCTGTCAGGGAAGTGACTGGTCTAATGGAGGCATCCTGTGTGGATGGGGGATTTCTCACACCAGTTCAGGTCCATTGAGTTCAGTGTCTTGTCTCAAATGAGTCAAAGAAAGGTGGAAGAAGCCTTTAGCAGATTTAACTAAATAGGGTTTGGTACACAGGCAGGAATTTCTTCCTGGGGCTGGTCTGCACTCTGCCTTTCCCCTGAAGTGTGAGCTGGAAACAGAGTCCTTTACAAGCATGAGAGTATAACTCTTGGATAAGCTGGCATCAGAGGCAGAACAGCAAAAAGCTGCATCTGGGAACATTTCCCCTAAAGCCAGGAAATCCCTGAGCATCATGAAGTTGGCCCAACAGCTCTGTGCCACTGGTCCTCAATGCGTCTAACGGAAGCTGTCCCATGAATGTGCCAAAAGGTAGAGAAAATCTAAGAGGCACACAGAGTACTTTAGAGCCACAGTGTGTGATGGTGAGAAGGATGGATCCAATTGCTCCAGATGTCAGCTGATGTCTGAATTAGCAACCTGTGCTCCTGGGACACTCGGTGCTCGCTCTCACATTAACACCCTCCTGTTGCACAAGACTTACTGAGGCCTTCATTGTTTGTGGCTTTCCTTTTCGCAAGTGATATTTAGGTGTTTGTTCTGCACCAAATAGCCCAGCACTGAGCAGGGTTGGTCTTATGGACCACTTTGCCAAGGTCAAAGGCCAAACATGTGGAGAATTTTCTGGGGCTTTGCAGCCACCTTCAAAGAACAGAACAATATGTCAGGTGCTCGTACACTTTATTCTGCCCTCACTCAAACTTGACCTCAGCACCTCAGAAGCATGCTATTGCCATGCCCCAGGAAGAATCACTCATTTTGTCTTTCCAGCATCCTGCTGTGCCTTGCAGTCACTTCTGGCATTCAGGAGCTCTCTGCTAGGAAAATGAAGTGCCAGCTTGTGCTCTGGACACCATGGGTTTTGATAATAGGTTTCATGCCTCATTTGGTGCAAAAGCAATTAGGTTTTAAGTCAACACTGTCCAGGTAGCTTCACATTTGTCATGACCACAAAGAGGGTGGGAAGCAACTGTATGTTCACCTAAATCAGGTTTGAGAGACAGGTAGAGCAAGAGCAGCCCCCCACTATGGGTAACCTCTCCTTCTTCCTTGTTGAACTGCTGGCACATTCCTTAGTTTTCTTTTTCTCTGCCCACCAGCTTGTGTTAGGCAAGGTTTTGCATAGGCAGCAGCAGCTGTGGCCATTTGTTCCTGAGATCCCTCTTAGGTGTTGTGAGACAGGCTTTTGAGAACTCGCTCTGCGTGTTCTGCTGACTCAGCGGTTACTAACCTCATGTGTTTCTTTGTAATTCCTTACCTTGCTTGAGCAGAGCCAAATCTCTCTCCATCCCAGATGCTAAATGTGTCTAGCACTGCCATTAATCAAAAGCAGAAGGCTTAATCTCTACTCTGGTCCTTTGTCCAGATGTAGTCTTTTCATCTTCTGTACACTGGGCAGAGTTGGATTGGTCAGTGCAGGCGTCACAAATCCAGCAACTGGCAAGAAGGATCTGCAGACCTTTTGGAACCATGCTTGCTCTTCACATCGATGCACCACGGTGGTCAGTACTGAACTCCTGGATTTCCCAGCTTCTCACTGTGATGCACCCTCCCCTGAGGCTGAGGGAGCTGTAGTTGCTTAGCCTGGAGAAGAGGAGGCTCAGGGCAGACCTTCTTGCTCTCTACAGCCACCTGAAGGGAGGTTGTAGCCAGGTGGGGGTTGGTCTCTTCTCCCAGGCAAGCAGCACCAGAACAAGAGGACACAGTCTCAAGCTGTGCCAGGGGAGGTTTAGGCTGGATGTTAGGAAGAAATTCTTCCCAGAAAGAGAGATTGGCCATTGGAATGTGCTGCCCAGGGAGGTGGTGGAGTCACCATCACTGGAGGTGTTTAGGAGGAAACTTGATGGGGTGCTTGATGCTATGGTTTAGTTGATTAGATGGTGTTGGATAATAGGTTGGACTTGGTCTTTTTCAACCTGGTTAATTCTATTCTGTTCTGATTATGGCTGTGCGAGCAGTTCCACTCATCATTTTAAGCTAGGTGGCCAAAACCTGATGCAGAGCAAACTAAAGGGAATGTGGGCAGAAGCAGCAGACAAGTGAGAGGGAAGTTCCAGCAACAAAACAATGCAGACAGAGCAAAGTATGCTTCCTGCATCTGAGGCATTTTGAGGGCATCTTTGAACAGCAGAAATGCAACACTGTCTTTATGTGCAGTGATGGGAACTGGTTCCCTTGCCTGGTAGTTTGGTTCTTCCCATACTTGCAGGTGAATGTGGGTGTCATTCCTTCATGCTAGACTTGTTGTGATTATGCAAATTGGAACAGCTTCCAGCTAAAGCATTTGAGCACAACAGAGTGCTTCACTCTGCCAACTACCCCATCACCTCATAGTTAGGGTCTGCCAGCAGTGGCATCCTGGAGGCAGGCTGCACAGCTGGACTCTGGAGAGTCCTCCAACACACTGATGGGCTGAAGTCAATAGGATGAAATTTAGCAAGACCAAGTGCTGGGTCATGCACTTTGGTCACAACAACCCCAGGCAACCCTACAAGCTTAGGGCTGAGTGTCTGGTAAGCAGCCTGGTGGAAAAGGATCTGGGGGTGCTGGTGGAAAGCTGAACATGAGCCAGCAGTGTGCCCAGCTGGCCAAGAAGGCCAAGGGCATCCTGGCCTGGATCAAAACCAGTGTGGCCAGCAGGAGTAGGGCAGTGATGGTGCCCTTGTACTTGGCACTGGTGAGGCCACAGCTTGAGCACTGGGCTCAGTTCTGGGCACTAAAGGATAGGAAAGACATTGAGGGGCTGGAGGGTGGCCAGAGAAGAGCAATGAGGCTGGAGAGGGGTTTGGAGGACATCATTCAATGAGCAGCTGAGGTAGCTGGGCTTGTTTAGTCTGGAGCAGAGAAGGCTGAGGGGAGATCTCGTTGCTCTCTACAGCTACCTGAAAGGAGGTTGGAGTGAGGCTGGTCTTGGTCTTTTCTCCCAAATAACCAGTAGCAGGATGAGAGGAAAAGGGTTTGAGTTGTGCCAGGGGAGGGTTAGGTTGGACATCAGGAAAGACTTCTTTAGTGAGAGAGCGGTGAAGGGCTGGAATAGGCTGCCCAAGGAGGTGGTGGAGTCCCCATCCCTGAATGTGGTGCTTCAGGACATGGTTTGGTGGCCATGGTAGTTGGCTCATGGTTGGGTTCAATGATCTTCAAGACCTTGTCCAGCCTTAGTGATTCTCTGATTCTATACAGGTGAAGATGAAAGTGCTCTTTCATCACTTAGTGAATGTAACCTCATGGGGAAATATTCAGCAGGAGTTATGAGACCATTTTGATTCAGATTTCTATTTGATTGCAGATTCATTTTTCTGTGAGTAAAGATTTGGTGCACTTTTAACCTTGATCATCTGTAGACATTAAATACCTTGTGGCAGCTTTCAGATGAGGAAGTTGTTTATTGATTCTGCTTTTTAGCTTAGTCACAGGTTTTACTGCTGGTAAATGAATCTGAAATTTCCACTGCTTTCTGTGCCTCTCTGGATGTGGTATTTCTGTGTTTGGATGCTGGAGAGAAAAGTGCTGTGGGGAATTAATTTACCTAAGTATGCCAAACTATCACATTGCTTTGGTGGTGCAGAGCATGGGGACAAAACCAGTTCCTAATGTATTTCATGTAACACTTGTGAGAGCACAGCCTAGCATTAATGCAATGTGACAGGTGTGAGAGCAGCAGAAGCTGGGCTTTGACTTTGGAGTGGTCTCATGTTGCTGTAGCCATTTAGGATCAGTTCAGCAAACGCCTTAACTCCAGCGATCTTTCACACTGGAGTTGCAAGAGAATGATATCTCCCTGCCCCTCTGGGTCTGACTTAAGGAATTGCTGCCTCTGCTGTTGAGAGGAGAAGACAAAAAAACCCCAAGCAACCAAATCTCAGATTTTGAGTTTGATCTATTACAGGCTTTAGATTTTATTGTCATTATATGCCTGGATAATCATGTTTTCTAAATAAGAAGGTAAACCTCCTTCCATCCACCCCTTCATCCTTCTTATCCTGCGCTCTTCAGCGCCTCTCCTTTGTTACTGCTTAGAAAACAAGCCCAGTGAATTCTTTGGAGCTTCAGCCAAGCAACACAGCAGCCTATAATGGATATATTTGGTATTCAGCAGGCTTTCACGTAGCTTTTCACAGGTGAGCCACTGTAATTCAGCAACTTTGCATTAACGCTTTCTGGAGCTGTCCTTATTTTCCTCCTATTGATTTCTATTATTATTATTATGAAATACCTTAGGAGCAGCAGAGCTTCTGTTGGTTGTTAGCAAATTCCAGCCCCAGCTATGCCAGGCTGGGTACAATTATTCATGCTTATTTCAGAGGTAATTAATTTATCACTTAATAGCTAATAATAGCAATTTAAAAGGCAGCAGAAAGGAAGGAGAGGAAAAGAGCAAACAGAAAAGAGCAAATGGAAGAGAAAGAGATTGTAGAAGGAGCTTGGAGCGTGCACAGAAGCACTGCTTGCTATCATATCTGAGGTTATTCAAATTGCTACACACATACAGATCTGACTGGACTACAGATAATGAACTTGTATACATCCAGCAGAACAAATGGGCTCTGCACTGCCCTTTCTGTGAGGCACATTGCCACGGTGCTGTCTGGGATTGGACATTTTCCTATTGATTAGGAGCATCTGTATTTTGCTGGTGCAGTCCTTTCCCTTGCAGATCTGTCCTGAAATATGAAAGCCACTAAGGCTCTTCACATGCTGGGGTAGCAAAAACAAAGCTGATTGCTATCAAGAGCTCAGAAATTATTCCCATTTAGGAAGTGTCCCCTGAAGGAATGCATTCTGAGGGACACACTCGTTCTTCTGAGGTGGCCTGTATAGAGACCAGGACAGTGCTGAGGTTGGAGCAACTGAATGCACCCAGGCAACCAGTGGCAGAACAAGAGGACACAGCCTCAAGCTGTGCCAGGGGAAGTTTAGGCTGGAGGTGAGGAGAAAGTTCTTCCCAGAAAGAGTAATTTGCCATTGGAATGTGCTGCCCAGGGAGGTGGTGGAGTCCCTGTCCCTGGAGGTGTTCAAAAAAGGATTGGATGTGGCACTTGGAGCCATGGTTTAGCTGTCAGGAGGTGTTAGGTATTAGGTAATAGGTTGGACTTGAAGATCTCTGAGGTCTTTTCCAACCTGGTTGATTCTATAATTCTATGATTGTTTTATTCTAAAGGAATATAAAGGGTGATGGGATCCTCTGAGGTGGCCTTTATATAGCCCAGGACAGTGCTGGTGTTGAAGCAACTGGGTGTTCTTTTGTTCTAAAGGAATATAAAGGGTGATGGGAGGATCAGTCTGTGTAGACTATCTTGAATGCTGGCACAGCCTAAACCGGTCACAGGCAGGATTTCAGACTGAACATATCACAGGTCTAGTGCTTAAAAAGCAGGTTCAGAGGACCATATATAGCCTTATATAGACTGGATGTATATGGCAGCAATAACTGAAACACCAGTTGCTTTAGATTTGGGGCTCTGGCAAGACAGCAGGAGGAGACAACTTTGTCAGTGCAACTCCACTCATGATCTCTGTCCTTTGCTTCTTGGCATTCTTAAGAGGGGATATAGGAACAAGGCCTAACTGTGGTGGGAGATCTTGTGTCTTCAGGCTGGTGGGAGCCATGGCTAAGTGATAAGGCTATGTCAAGGTTCTTGGTGATTTAGTGTTTCCTTGCAGAGCTTTTCCCAAAAGATTTTGAGGCTTGTGAGAAACAGAGAGCAGACTGATCTCTCACACTGATGTGTGCTGCCTGCTTCCTTCAGGCAGGAGAAGCAGTGGAATGAGCAAGTAAGATGGCAGCTAGGTGAAATGCACTTCCAACCCTTTGGAAGGAAGCACATTTTTGTTGTGCAAGGGGTGTATTTTGCTTCTGATGAGTTGTTCTTTTTATTGCAATTGTCCTGTGCAGTGACCTGTCATTAATCTGCCCACCACTCCCAGCAGAGCCTCTTCAGTAACATGCTCAAGTAGGCGAAAACAAGACTGGTTGAGGGTCAAAACAGGCTGTACTCTCCTGTGTGTTGGAGTTAATCATGGGGTGTAGATTGCAGGAGCAAGAGGCTTTTTGATCTGGATTACCTGGATCAAATGCCTCACCATATGGAATTCTCACCACTCCAAGATCCAACACAGGGGCCCAGATGTCCGAGCATGACAGCCAAAATGAATGCCAGTGGTCTGTGAGACTGCATAAAGCAGAATGTCTCCCTACCCATCAACAGGCTCAGAGCCTCACAGTCCTGCTCAGCAGTGGTGGTGACAGCAGTGCATACATTGCCAGTGTCTAAAGCACATTTCCTGCCACGGGCTGGAAGGAGCTGAATCCCCTGTAACACCACCAGTGAGACCCGGTTTTCACCAGATGTTTGTACCTGTGGAAGTTATTCAGACGAAAAGACTTAAGGAGACCCAAATGACTTTGATACAGCAGTGCTCTGAGGCACATTGTGTCCCCATTGCTGAGTCCTTCCTCTGCAAAGGCAGCACAAGAGCTGCAGTTTCTGCTTTCGAGGCAAACAGCGTATGCAAGCCCTTTTGGTCTGGTGCCCAGCCTGCAAATGAGTCTGAGCAAGCCTCTTGTACTGTGGTGACAGTGTACAGCTGCTATCTAGGAGCATATCAAAAAACTTAGCAAGACAAATGAGAGACTAAATAGTTAAAGGGATAGAGAAGGCAGAGAAATTCATAATTAAAGCCGTCGAGTTGCAGTACAAGGAGCACATAGCCTGGAAGAGAAGCAGGGGGCAAGCAAAGTGTCACATTTGGAGGTGAAAGCTGGCACTTGAGCAACAGTTTGAAGTACTCCAAAGCCACCTCCACTGACATCGCAGCTGTATTGTATATTCTGTCAGAGGCTCTGGCTGCTCAGTGTATTGTGGCTGTGAGTCACACACAGACCTGCCTCTTGCTGCCGTGCTAGGTGCTGTAAAAAGAGACACAGGTTTGTGAGTGACAGGAGGAAAATGTGTGCAGGTTGTGGTGTCAGAGCCCAGCACACCACACATGTACCCATGTGGATGAGTGTTTGTGGACAGAGGTACAAGCCAGTCCCTGCGGCCTCTGACAGTTCATTGTATTCTCTCAGAAACCATCTGGATGGTTATTAGGGTGTGTAGCTTAAATGTGGTGTTGGCAAAAACAACTTGTGAGAATTAGGCTGGAACTGAGACTAGAAGGATGTGAGGGGGTAGATCCACATGAAATTCGGACTCAGCCTTTTACTTTTTGTCTGCAGAGCAGAGATAGCAAGTTTAAAACCCCAGATCCAACTCCCATGAATAGGGGAAAGTTCACTCGCAAGTGCAAGATGAAGCCCCATCCCTTTCTGGCCCTGACCAGTCTGTAGCAGCCCAGCTAAGGGGTCCTCTCTAGGAGAAGTCCAGGACAGAGCACTGCCACTTTCTCATGACTGTCACAGTACAATGTGAGTGGTGTGAGATTGATTCTGGCCTGGAACAGTGCAGAAGAACCTGCGCTGTGCTGGAAGAGGGTGGGGGATGTTTGTAAAGAAGTGGAAAAGGGATGCTGAGATGCATTGGCAGAACTCTGTGGAAAACTGTAACTCTGAAATAAGTGGATTTGGCATACAATGGCCTAACCAAACAAAAACCCATCCCTGTTCTTGCAAACTTTCCTTTCCCAAGGAATGGCCGTGGCTTCCTTCTGTCCTTGTGTCTGCTGAGAGTTCAGGCAGCTGGTGTCTGGACCACGAATGCTGAGCAAAGCCAATGTGCCAGGGCAAGCTCTGCTGCCAGAGCAGGAGGGAGAGCCAGACTCAGTACATTGCAAGAGGGCAAAAAGATAAAGCTCTTCCTTTGCATGTGTTTGGGGATGTTCTCTCTAGCTTCTCCCTCTTCCACCTCCTGTTATTATTTCCAGTTGTTCCTGTTAAAACTTGTGGGTTTGAAACGAAGGAAAAGCTAATTTCTGGATGGTTTCATTTCATTTTTAAGGCAGCAGCAGCATGCTGTACGGCTACACTTCCAAACATAGCTTTAACCATTTAAAAAGAGATAATCAGCAGCTTTATCTGTGGCACATTATTCACCATTGAAGCTGGAATGGCTTCCTTTGAAGCGTTAACAGTTCCTTACGACCTTAAATCCCTATTTCGACATAAATTGGAGGATTTGGACTTGGAAGATGGAATAAGCAATAGAAGCAACTGAGTGCTGGAAAAAATTCTGCTGTCAGGCCAGGATCAGAAATTAAGAATGAGGGGAAGAGCAGAAAGCATCTGTTCTCCATCTATTTCTCTGTCTAATCTCTTTGTCCTGTCTAGTCTACCAAACAAATTTTTACATCGTGTTCCCTACTTCAGAATTGTTTCTGAAGATGCCATTCTCTAGCATCCTCCAAAGGGCACCAGCATCTCATTAAAAGATAAAAGTCCAATGCATTCAAAGAGAAAAGCAAACACCCCTCCCAAAGAATAAAGCAGAGTTTCATCTTCCATTGAGCTGCAGGGGGCAGCCAAGAATTTGGGCAAAGTTTTGCTCCCTGGATTTATCTTGGCAGGCTTTGCCTGCTGCTAAGACTTGTTGTTGTTGTTTTCTTGGAGCACACAGCCTGTGTTTTCATTTGTGAATATGTGAATCATAAGAAGAGAGGATCCACTGTAGTACATTAATACTGTCAAGTGTCCTTTCTGACAGTGCTCAGCGTTGGGGATTGCAAATAAGGATGCAAGAAATGGCCATGGTGGAAAATGAGAATATTCCTGTCCTTGGGGGCTGCCTTTCCAGCTTCAGACAGTGATGTATGTGCAGCAGGATCCACGAGAATTTGTAGTGTTCTGAGTAATTCTAATAGCAACAATTGTGTCTAATGAATGTTCCACTGCTCTCATTCTCTGCTTTTAAAGCACCTAATGCTTTTTGCATCTTACATTGCTCCTGGCTGCATCCTGCTATCTCATGACTCTTACAGATCAGGTGTGTGGTGTGCAGAAAGAGAAACTCTTTCCTTTCACCTTTGCAAGTGTACCTTTGTCCTTTGCTGCAAGAGGGAATAATTGGGAGTGCCTAAACTGCCAGTTATTTTGTCAAGAGCTATCACCTCCCTTCTCCTGTATCACCTCCCTCTTCTGCTCATGAAAGATGCTCCATTTTTTTCAATCTTCTTATGCCTCTAACTACTTTTATCACCTGCTTTGGAACCCTGCTTATTTATGTGGTGTCATTTAAGATCTGGGAAGATAAGAATTCAAGAGGGCTTTGCTAGAGAGGGTGTAGCATTTGTTAAAGTAACAGTTTGCTAATATGTTGAGTATTGTCCACATGCCTTGTTCACACAATCCTAGAAGGGCTCAGGTTGGAAGGGACCTCAGAGATCATCTACTGCAACCTCCCCACCATGGGCAAGGACACCTCTCAACCATTCAGCTGCTCAGGGTCTCATCCAAACTGGCCTTCAACACTCCCAGGGAGGAGGCAACCACAACCTCCCTGGGCAACTTCTTCGAGAGTCTCACCACCCTTGTACTGAAGAACTTCTTCCTCAACTCCAGTCTAACCCTATTCTCTCTCAGCTTCAAACCATTCCCTCTTGTCCTGTCTCCAGATACCCTCATGAAAAGTCCCTCTGCAGCCTTCCTGCAGGGTTCCTTCAGCTATTGGAAGGCAGATCTAAGGTCCCCCCAGAGTCTTCTTTTCTCTGTGCTGAACACCTCCAGCTCCCTCAGCCTGTCCTCATAGCAGAGGTGCTCCAGCCCATGGATCATCTAGTTTGAAGAAGGATGGTATGTTCCTAGATTAATCAAGCCTGTCCTCACCTGATTTGATGAAGTGAAACTGTTTTCTCTTTAAGCAATTATCTTAGAAGTCTGTCTGGGCCACAAAGGAGGCAAGTGAAGGAACCAGAGTGTCTTGTCTGAAAGGGCATGGTCATAAAAAATCATCTCTTTGAAAAGGTCTAAAAGGTTTTAAACAAAAAGAAATAAAAATCAGAGTACATCTCTGGCCTGCAGACGGTGCTTATTGTGACTGAAATAGCCCAACACAGCCCAAAATGGATCAAGCAGAAAAAAAGACAAATGAATTTGAGAGGATGTGATGCTGGCAGTTTGTGCAAAGGAGCAAAAGACAAAGGAAGGGTCCCTGTGGGAGATGGATACAGAAGGGGATGGGCAGGGCAAGACTTAAACCCTCTCCCTTGCAGCTCATGGAAGTGATTCTCAATGCCACAAGAACCTGATGCCTTAATTTCAGGAGCTCAGGATTGGGGGAAAAAGATCTATCTAAAACTGTGTGGAAATATAAATAATGGATTAGGCTGAAAAATTGGTTTAGCCATTTTTGACAATGTCTCTGAGCTGTCTTTGCCCCTTTCAAGGAGGAGCAGATTGAAGACATGAGATGCAGAAACACAGCTTTTGTTCGCTTCTTCTCTCTTGCTTTTAAAATCATACCCAAACTCTTATTGTGCAAATGTACTGCTCAGGATCAAAGACTCAGCTCCAAGAAAAGAAAGTCCCTGGAGAGCATGGCCTGAAGGCTAAGCCCACAACACTGCTGCTGCTGGCTGCACACCAGTCTATTTAGGAAATTACTTGACCCAGCACCCGGTGATATAGCAAGTCAGGAGCAGTGCACTTCATGTCCTTGCATCACTTTTAATCTGTCTTATCTTTGCCAGCTCAGGTTCCTCTGGTGGCAAGGCCCATCAGGAATTTATCCTCAGCAGTGCCAGATGTCTGTAAGGTTCTTCTGTAATGCAGCATCCTTAAGTCCGTGAATTTGTCAGAAGTGGAATAGCCTGGAGTTTATCTGGGAAGGGGAATGGGATAGGAGCACTTGAGGTCTCTGCCCTATACAGAGCACTTTTCCTCATTTAGACTGGAGCTTAGGAAGAAGTTCTTCAGTAGGAGGGTGGTGAGACTCTGGAGTAGGCTGCCTAGGGAGATTGTGGCTGCCTCCTGCCTGGGGGTGTTGAGTGAGGCCTTGAGCAGTCTAATTAAGAGGTGTCCCTGCCCGTGGTGGGGAGGTTGGAGTAGATGAGCTCTGAGTTCTCTTCCAACCTAAGTCATTCTAGGATTCTATGTCTCATTTCTGGCAATCCCACCCCCTCACAGAGTGATTGGAGGCAATCGGCTATTGGAAAAGCAGTAAAGAGATGTTTAGTGAAGCTTCAGAGACGATTTCCCCTGCAGGTGTGACAGGAACAGCCATGAAAACAGCAAACCTGTGTGCATTGAGATCTCTCCTGCCTCCTGGTGCTTTCCTGCCTTCACTTGCATCCCTTGTGGGATGCTGAATTGGTGTGCTAGGAAAGCTGCTGTGAACACAGCTTAAACACAGGACCTCACAAACAGCGGTGCCCTTGACTCATCATTAAAAATGTCCTTGACACACTGTGGCATCTGAAGGAAGTTTTGTGATGTTAATTGCTGGCAGCACCGTTCTGCCATGCATTTTATGCAGGAAGCCCCAGGACATTTTGGGTTAATTTTTGGGAGGGGGATGGTTTGGGTTTGCTTCTTTTTTATCTTTCCTTCATTGTTGTTCTGTGGGGTTTAAAAATGTTTCCCTGAAAGATAAATGAGAGCTGTGGGGGTTGGTTTGTGATCCTGGGAAGGTAACGTTTCCCATCCTTGCAGTTTCATCTCTGGGCAGTCTGTTCCAGTGCTCTGTCACCCTCAAGGTAATGAGGTTGTCCCTCCCTGCCCATGGCAGGAGGGTTGAAACTAGATGATCCTTGAGGTCCCTTCCAACTAACAATTCCATGTTTTGGTGGAACTTCCTGTGTGTTAGTTTGTGCCCACTGCTCATTGCCCTGTGACTGGGCACCACTGAAAACAGTTTGGCCTCATGCTCTTGGCACCTGGACTTTAAATATTTATCAGCACTGATAAGATTCCCTCTCAGTCTTCTCTTTTCCCCATCAGGCTGGGCTGCATCTTGGACCCAGGGTTAATCTAGGATCTGTGCAGTCCTCTTCTTGTTAAAGCAAGATCTACAGTACCTGGCTTGTTCACTGCACTTTACCACAAGCTTGCTTGCTGTGCAAGTGAACTCTCTCCCTTCACGCTGCCAAGCACTGATATGCTTGTGAAGGAAACAGGAGGAAAGAGAAGAAATCATTTTCCAGCTCCCTGTTGCTCTGTGCCACAAAAGGGCCCTGCCATCAACCCTCCAGGCTCTGCAGAACCTTTGGAGTGAGACCTGCTGCTGCCCAGACAGATGCCAGCCGAGTCGTGTGTTGTAACACATGGCATGCAGCTGCACAGCAGAGCTGGTGATCAGTGCTTTGAGTCTGGGGTTTGTAGCATGTTTTTAATGAACTAACAACCCAGAGCTAAAGCAGTGCTTCAAATGAGAGTGAATCCACGTGAGGAAGGTCCCCTGCTTTATGACCTACCCTTTCTCATCTCCTGGTTTTGCTGCTTCTCAGCAGGAATGCAATCAAGCTGTACTTGGGAACGTCTGAGCTGCCTATTTGCCACTTAGGACTTTCTGGGCAGTGAAGTTTCCGCATTGTTTATTTAGAGTTAAGTGTTCTGCTGGGTCTCTTACCACTTTCTGTAAATAACAACTGTCCTCCAAATTCTTCAGGCTGATTACTGAGTCTGACAATCTGTGTGGCTTGAGTTGCTGAGCCGTATTAATCCCTAATATACTCTGGTCTGTGGATGGAAAAGCTAATGCATTGAGGATGTCACCAGAGGTAAAAGCCAAAGCACTGACTCTGGTGGGGTTTTTTTTGGACACATAAAGTGCTTTGGTTGTGACAGGAATAAATCTCCCAGCAGCAGCAGTGCATATTTCTGCTGTGCATCAAGTGTTAGAGGAGTCTGCCTTTGACTCAAACAGGATGGAGATTTTATAGTGCCAGAGGTAATTCATTTGTAGAAAGGACAAGGCACACTCTATTTTTACTTACCTGTAGCTTGTCATGGTAAAGTTTATTTCACTTGTTGCTGGAGTCAATGCTGGGGGGAGCCCACATCTGCACAAATTAAAACTACACCAGAGTCCTTCAGCCCCACCAAATGGCATTCATTGACTTTGTTAACCATCTAAAAGTTCAGAATCTGGCCACATCAGTTATCAGAAGCTTTTTTTGCAGTCACTGAGAGCAGTGCTATATCTCTCTTACACATCTTTCATAGCTTCCACTTGAATTTAGCAGCAGAATTACTAAAAAGGGAAAGCTATTTCACCAGAGGATAGGAGAAATGAAAGATAATGGCACAAGAGGAGGCAGAGTCTATGGCTGTAATCTGCTGTCCTTTCTCTTTTGGAGTCTCTTCCTCTCAGAGCATGGAAGCTGGAAATGCATCTCCTCAGACCTCATTGAAAGACACCCACTAGCAGCCCTTGATAAAATGCAGATGGGGAAATGCAAGGAGGTGTCAGGTCCGTAGACTATATAAAATCCCATGCAGAGTTTATGCTGTGATAATTCAGTCCTGTATAATCCACACCAGACTGATGAAATACATCATCTTGTAGAGAGGATGTGACTCAAGGCAACGGGAGACTTTGCTGTGCTTTGGATCAAGACAGTCGAGGGTGCAGAGTACACATTCGGGGAGCAAAACATTTCTTCCTTCTGCTTTTAATGCGGCAAAATGCTTTGCCACTTCTTTTGTTTCCTCCCTTCAGTCACAACAAAGGGATGTTGCCAGTGGCTCCAGAGAAACAAAGCCTAGAACAGAAAAGGGATTTAGAGGGAAGAGATTAGATGAAATTGGTAAGAAAAAGAATTCCCAGTACTGCATTCCCAGCTCAGCCTTCTGAAGGGAAGCTCTTTGCTCCTGATCTGTTATGATTCACTTGGCAGCTCTGCCCAGAGCAGCCTCTCTCCTTCATCTCTCCTGCTATAAACTAATACTCAGTGATAGCAGTCCTGCCAAGCCTGGTCAGTGCTGATGCATTGTACCCAGCTTTCATTAATCCATTTATGCCTAACAGCTCATCAGAGGAAGCCCATTCTAATTCCCTCCCTTCTGATCTCCTATGGACTGTTTTTGAGGAGAGATGAGTTTGCAAGGAAAATGTGACCGGCAATGCTCCTTAGGTTTAGCTGTGGCACAGGCAAGTTGTATTCAAGCTTGCACAGTTTAATTAGTGCACACTGATATAGACTTGCACCTCCTCATCTTCTTGATTTTGACCTTGCAGTGATTTCCTTTTAAATGCAGCTGTCTCTGGTAGCAATTGATTTTCCTGGTTTGGGTGCCACCTGCAATCTTACCAGCACATCCCATTTCTGATAAGCAGCTGCTCCTGCTATGGTTGGTGGAACAGGATGAAAACCATCCCTCACCCTTCTAGCAGATCTGACCTCTTAAAGTCCTGCTGCTCCTTTAGCTCTGCTCTGCCTGTTAGTATGGAAATTATCCTTCCTGTTTTAACGCTGTGGGAATTAACTTTTTAGCTTTATTTGTGTTGACACAATATCAGAGATGTTCAAGTCCGGCACAGATCTCCACAGGTATCTCTTTCCCCAGTGAGGATCAGCTTTACCTCTATCATTCCTGCTATGCTAGTCTCATCTTGTCTTAAAGAGCTCTAACAATGCAATTATCAGTCTCTCACCAAATAATATCTCTCAGCTCCTCCTCCTCTCGTTTTCCAGGTAGCTTGCTTGAGCCCTGTCTTGCCACAGGAAGTCCTTCACAGTTCTTTTTTCACTCTGTCCAGTCCAGACGCAGAGAACTGATTATTTACTTTCCACTGTGTCCTCTGTCCCCTCCTCACCTATGCCTCACCTATGCTTAGACTGGAGAAGAGGAGACTCAGGGGTGACCTTACTGCTCTCTACAACTACCTGAAGGGAGGTTGTAGACAGGCAGAGGTTGGTCTCTTCTCCCAGGCAGCCAGCACCAGAACAAGAGGACACAGTCTCAGGCTGTGCCAGGGGAGGTTTAGGCTGGATGTTAGGAAGAAGTTCTATGCAGAGAGAGTGATTGCCCATTGGAATGGGCTGCCCAGGGAGGTGGTGGAGTCACCATCATTGGAGGTGTTCAGGAGGAGACTTGATGGGGTGCTTGGTGCCATGGTTTAGTTGTTGGGTGGGTTGGATTGGTTGATGGGTTGGACGCGATGATTTTGAAGGTCTCTTCCAACCTATTCTATTCTATTCTATTCTATTCTATTCTATTCTATTCTATTCTATTCTATTCTATTCTATTCTGTTCTGTTCTGTTCTGTTCTGTTCTGTTCTGTTCTGTTCTGTTCTATTCTATTCTGTTCAAACCCTCCTGTGCTGGATCAGGAGAGGACAGATTAATTTATGTCTCACCAGCTTGCATTCTTTAAGCCCAGAGCCAGGGTTGGATTTGCATTTTGGTCACAGAGCAGACTGGGTGACTCACGTTCAGGTTGCAGTCTTCAATAATGCCAATTATTTTTTCTTCCAGCAGAAATGCTGCCTTGTCATTGCTCCTCGTTTGTGTGTTTGTGCCATTGATTATGCCTGGCTAATAGTAGCAACTGCTGCTTGACCCTATTGAATTGCAACCCTTCTCTGCAGGCTACAGCTCCAGTTTGTCAGGATTGTTTTGAATTTTAATGCAATCTTTGTCTTCCTTTGGTTTCATCTACAAATCGAATTAGCATGCTTGGTATTTCATCTGAATCTACAAGGAAAATATTGAGATGTACCAAACCCATGACTGAATCATGTCAGAGCTTTTGAAGCAATCCCAGAAGAGGGCCACAAAGATGATCCAAGGGTTGGAGCACCTCTGCTATGAGGACAGGCTGAGGGAGCTGGGGGTGTTCAGCCTGGAGAAGAGAAGACTCCAGGGGGACCTTAGAGCTGCTTTGCAGTACCTGAAGGGATCCTAAAGGGAGGCTGCAGAGGGACTTTTCATCAAGGTGTCTAGAGACAGGACAAGGGAGAATGGTTTGAAGCTGAGGGAGAGCAGGCTTAGACTGGATCTGAGGAAGAAGTTCTTCAGTAGGAGTGGGGTGAGACTCTGGAATAGGCTGCCCAGGGAGACTGTAGCCGCCTCCTCTCTGGGGGGTTGTAGACCAGGTTGGATGGGGCCTTGGGTAGCCGAGTCTAGTTGAGAGGTGTCCCTGCCCACAGTGGGGAGGTTGCAGTAAATGATCTCTAAGGTGCCTGCCAACCTGATCCATTCTCTGAGTCTATGAATCCTGCAGAAGCTCATTCAGCACACATCTACCCATTTTGACAGGAAAACATTAAGAGCTGCTTTCTGAGTACAGTTCATGAACTTGCTGTAATTCAGCTAGACCATGCTGCTTATTTGCTCTGAGAATTTGAAACAGCTTCAAAAAACTTTACTATATGACATCTTGTCCTCTGGGGATTCCTCTGGTACCTTCTCACTGAAGTAAATTAGAGTGGGTCATCATAAGTTGTTCCTGACAAAGCTGTGTTGACTTCTATCTACTTCTTTACTCTTAGTTACTTCCAAATGTTTCCTTTGTTCTGAGGCCCTGGAGTTAAGGTGACAGGTCTATTGTTTGTTGCCTTCTCCTTTTTCTTTCTGCCTTCAAAAGATAGTTCCCACGTTGTGTCAGTTATCTAGTTCATTGCCAGTCCTTCCTAAGTTCCACAAAGACAATCATTAACAGGTTGGAGATTGATTGAGCCCATTTCTCAGAGCTGCAGAAGGGATGTGGCAGACTCAGCTCATTTGGTTAGATCTAAGCTCTGCAGCTTCTCTAACCCACTCCTTTTGTATTCTAGGCCTTTCCTCCTTTGTTAGTCCATAACAATGTTAATTCATCACAGTTGACCTTCTTATGAAAATTGATGCCAAAAAGAAATCACTCTTCTCAGCCTCATTGTCAATAGATTTTCCTTCTCTGGAAAGTGAGCTACCAATTTCTGCTGCCTTTTACTACTAACAAACACGAAGAGCGATACCCTTTCCTGCGTGGTGTTTTTGCCTGCCTCAACACACTTTGCCCTTTCCTTTTTCTGAGCTTTATTTCTAGCTGATTCTTCAGTACTTTTGCACTCATCAGCATTGACCAATTAATTTTAATCCTTTTCTCAACTTACTTTGTACTTGTGCCATAGATTTGAAGTCAATTAAGACTTTGCGATGAGACCAAGTTTGTCTCTTAACTATCCTTCTTTGTGATAGCCTAGTTTGTGTTTTATGCCATTTTTCACTCAGGAATCACAGAATGTTAGGGGTTGGAAGGGACCTCAAGAGATTGAGTCCAACCCCCTGTCAGAGCAGGTCACACAGGAATGCATCCAGGTGGGTTTTGAAAGTCTCCAGGGAAGAAGACTCTCTGGGCAGCCTGCTCCAGTGCTCTGTCACCTTAACCCTAAAGAAGTGTCTCCTTGTGTTGAGGTGGAACCTCCTGTGTTCTAGGAGTGTATAGTTCTTAAGTGTCTTATAGAAAGACAGTATTACAGTATTACCAAGGTTGGAAGAGACCTCGAAGATCATCAAGTCCAACCTGTCACCACAGACCTCACGACTAGACCATGGCACCAAGTGCCACATCCAGTCCCCTCTTGAATGCCTCCAGGGACGGCGACTCAACCACCTCCCCGGGCAGCACATTCCAATGATGAATCACTCTCTCGGTGAAGAACTTTCTCCTCACCTTCAGCCTAAACTTCCCCTGTTGCAGCTTGAGACTGTGTCCCCTTGTTCTGGTGCTGGTTGCTAGGGAGAAGAGGCCAACCCCTTCCTGGCTACAACCACCTTTCAGGTAGTTGTAGAGAGCAATGAGGTAGACACCAATCATAGAATGGTTTGGGTTTGAAGGGACCTCCAAAGGTCATCTAGTCCAACCTCCTGCAGTCAGCAGGGACGTCCTACATTAGATCAGGTTGCTTAGAGCCTTGTCAAGCCTGACTTTCAATATCTCCAGGGAAAGGGCTTCAACTACCTCCTTGGGCAACCTGTTCCAATGTTCCACCACCCTCATGGTAAAGAACTTGTTCCTACAAGTAAAGTTCTTGTTCCTACATCTATTCTTCTCTAATTTCAAACAATCCCAGTTCCCTCAGCCTGTCTTCATACGAGAGGTGATCCAGCCCCACGATCATGGCCAATCCACTCATTCACCTATCTCCACTGAGTTCTTGATCTCTCTTTCACTAAACTTCAGTGGACCTCTTCCATGGTAGCGCCTTGTATGGCCCTGGAATTTGTCTTGCCTTTGTCTTCTGACACCCCTTTCAAGAGGAATGTGAATTTGTTCTTCAATGCTTGTCTTGTGCTGGGTTGACAAGGTCTTTGACAGTGAGAAAATCTGCTAGGAATCAAGGTTCATTGCCTTTGAAGGGGATGGAATTCCTGTTCAGAGTCAGCTTTGCCTGGAAATCATACTCACAGTCAGACAAATTCACGAGATGAATGAACCCTCATTGTTCTGTTGCAGCGCAGCTCAAGCACAGATCGCAGATTTCATCACAGGCTTGTTACAAAACGACAAGCAAAACCTCTGCTGGTTTTATGTAAAGACCTTGGCTTTATCTCTCCTTTTGCAAGTTCCCTTTCCCAAAGTCTTTTCATTCTTTGAAGGTATTGACAGGTGGTTTTGGTCGATTGAAAGTATTTAAAAGCAGATTGGAGGTAGGCTCTGGGATATTGACACTCCTTTATTCCTCCTGATGCTCTGTAATAATCCAGACCAGCCTACTGAATCATCTGATTGCACCAGCTGGATGCCTGATGGCTGTAAACCCAGGAAGATTTGCTTTCAGATCTCTTGCTTGGTACCCTTGGTTTACCTTTTAGAATCTGGGGGAATCCAGTAAGTTCAGCAGCCTGGATACCAGTCAGTGTCAGCAAATTCTTTTCTTCTGACTGAAGTGGAGGTGATTCTTTGTTTCATCTGTTACTGCCTCTTCCTTACCTGGTGCTGGAGTGAGGGTTGTCATCTACCCCGCTCAGCTTTTTCATTATTGTATCCTATTAGTTCTGGGCTGTAAACATTTAAAGCTTTCCTCATATGATTTTATTGGTGTTCTGCCCTGCTCAGAGCCTAAGGATGACATACTCAAATGCAATCAGCTTTATTGGCAGGTCCTCACGATGGATCTCACCGGTGATACAGGGTACCGCTATTGTCACAGCGCTCATTTGCTCACTGTCCTTGATCATCATGCCAGCGCTGTCAGCAAAGCTTTTTCCCACTCTAATCAGTGTTTCAGAGGAAGTGGATGAACACCTCAACATTCCAGCCTCTAATTCCCTTGCCTGCCCATTCTTAAATATCTGCACCTTCCTATTCATATGCTACACATTAATTTTCCTCTTGCTTGCCTCTAAAGACTATTAGACAGCTAATTTCCTGTCCAATCATTGGTTTGTCCTCAGCACGCTTCTCTGTCCTAGGAACTGTGCATAAATGTTATGCTGAAAACACAATCACTGATTCTTCTTCTGGTGGAGGTTGCCCAGGGATATGGTTGAGGCCAAATCCCTGGAGACATTCAGACTAGATGTGGCCCTGGGCAGCTTGATCTAGTTGGAGGTGTCCCTGCTCACTGCAGTGGGGATTGGACAAGATGACCTTTGAGGGTCCCTTCCAGCCTGAAGCAATCTGTGAAAATGTTTGGTCACATTGAACACTTGGAGAATGGCTGTAGAAAGAAGACTTTTGAACTGTGATGAGTCAGGGAGTATCCCAAGTCCACAAAGCCTGTTTGGTCACAGAATCACAGAATGTTAGGGGTTGGAAGGGAACTTGAAAGCTCACCAAGTCTGAACCCCCTGCCAGAGCAGGATCACCTAGAGAAGGTCACACAGGAAAGCATCCAGCAGGGTTTTGAGTATCTGCAGAGAAGGAGACTCCACAACCTCTCTGGCCAGGCTGGTTTAGGACTCTGTCACCCTCATGGTGAAAAAGTTTTCCCTTCTGTTCCTGTGGCACCTCCTCTGTTCCAACTTGCCCCCAGTGCCCCTTATCCTGTCACTGGACATCCCTGAGCAGAGCCTGGCTCTGTCCTCCTGACACTGCCCTGCACATCTTTATCAACAGGAATGAGGTCACCCCTCATGCTCCTCTGCTCCAAGCTAAAGAGCCCCAGCTCCCTCAGCCTGTCCTCACAGGGAGATGTTCCACTGCCTTCAGCAGCTTTGTGCCTCTGCGCTGGACTCTTTCAAGCTGTTCCTTGTTCTTGAAATGATCTCTCCAGTGAAGGCTTCTTAGACTCCTTGCAAGAATTCTTTGGTTCAGCACACCCTTTAATCAAGAAATTTGAGCTTTTAAAGTTTCTTTTGTGAAGACTATAGGCTTAGTGGGATGGAGCAGACAGGATCTCTGTGTGTGCATATGGAGGTGGGTGTCTTTAGGTGTAGGAGTGTGCATGCCTCAGTGTTTTGGAGCCTATTATCAATTTTCCCTTGTATTTGTTATCTGAAGATTGAAATCTGAAGATTGAAATCTGTAGCTGCACTCTGTTGGGCCCTGTGTCTGCTTTAATTACAGCAGCTCCTAGCTCATATTGATTTATAGCTTGCTGAAAGCGAGTATCCCATAGGGTAGAAAGCAGTATAGAGAAGAGGAGGCTGAGAGATCTTATTGCTAACTACAGCTACTTGAAAGGAGGTTGGAGTGAGGTTGGTGGTGGCCTCTTCTCCAAAGTAACCATAGATAGGAAGAGAGGAAATGGGTTTGCATTGTGCCAGGGGAGGTTATGGTTGGACATTAGGAAAAACTTCTTTAGTGAGAGAGTGGTGAGGGGATGGAACAGGCTGCCCAGGGAGGTGGTGGAGTCCCCATCCCTGGAGGTGTTCAAGAAGCTGTAGGTGTGGTGCTTTGGGACATAGTTTAGTGGTCATGGTAGTTGGGTTATGACTGGACTCAATGATCTTAAAGATGTTTACCAGCCTTAGTGATTCTATGATTCTATGAGCTTAAGCATGAGTATGTGTCATGTTAAATAAGTGCAGCTTTATATGAGGCTCAGTTTGGCTTACATCAGTTGACATCTTTTGCTCAAATGCAGCTCATTTCTGACATAAACCCCAAAGCTTTTGGCTGTTTCACTCCCAGAAAAATTGGAGGCCAAGTGCATTGAATTCATGCCATGAAGAACTACTTAATTTAGGTGGAATTCTGTGAGCCAGGGGCTTGTCCTTTCCAGTCTTGTTTAGTGCTTGACCAGCAGGATTGCGACTCAGCTCAAGAAGGCGGCCTCGAGCAGCTGAATCTAGTTGAGAGGCATCTCTGCCCTAGGCAGGGAGGTTGGAATAAATGATGTCTGAAGTCCCTTCTAACCTAAGCCATTCTATGGTTCTAAGAACAGGAGCTGCCACCTTTTCTAAATGCTATTGTTTACATGAGATGAGGAGATGAAAACTGCTCTGTGAATACAGACTTAGACTGAGGTGGACAGGAGGTGAAAGCTGCTAATGCAGAGCCCACTGGAGATGAGCCTGTTGAAGTCAGTGAGCTTTGGCTCTGCCACCATGTGCCCAATGTGTGAGAGAATGCAGGCTTCAGCAAGACAATGTCACTGCTTGCTTTCTTCTTCTTTTTCATCACATTTTTCTCTAATCATGCTTGGTATCTTTCGTGGAGCAAAGGCACTCCGATGGCCTGCCTGCAATCGGGAGAATAATTATTATTTCTGAGATGCAGCCTTTCAGCTGCATGTTAAGAGGGAGACAATGATAATGGGGAGGGGGGAAGACAATTTTCTTGGGATCTAATTCTTTAGACCTTCAGAGGAGTAGTAGGCATACTTGTAGGTTGAGTGTTTCAAAGCAAAGACAGAAGAGAAGGACACAAAGAAAAACAAACAAACAACCACCCAAGGGGAAAAAAAGAACAAAGGAAAAGGAAAGGACAAGATTTTTTGTATGGATTTCTGATTTCTTTCTCCTGTTCCTACTCTTCTGCTCACAAGAAGGGCTGGTTGCTCAATAAGGGCTAAGGTTAGCTAGGGAGTATGATACCAAGTTAGAAGTACTCTTCTTAAATTGCAAGCTCCATCAGATAGCCTGGGAAGAGAGTTTGCTTCTTTTCACAATGGATGGGTGAGATCCTCCAAGACTGTTTTGAGGCTGAGCTTTCATGTGACTCACAGAGAGCTGCAGTGGGGCTTGGGATTGAGTGCAGGGATAAGAAAGTGCTGGAGATGGAACGTTAGGCAGGACTGAAAAACCAGGAGATGATAAAGTTGAAGCCTGAGTGCATTAGCAGAGTCATTGGACAGCCTGAGTCTAGAATCACAGTGTGTGCTCCAGGTTCCTCTTGTCACACATTGATTATATTTAGGCATCTCCTTGCCCCTGAAAGCATAAACAGGGACTGTGATTCATTCAGAACCCTGTGCCACTGTAAGGGCTGAGTTCCTAGTGAGGGAACAAAGAATGCATCCAATAGTGATGAGAAACGAGGCCTTGGCTGCTGGTCTGAATTCCGTGTCTGTGGGAACCTGCCTTCTCTGCCCAGCACTTGTGTTCTTGGAGGATCTGTATGAAAACTAAGATAAACTCTGACCATAAGTGTTTGGAAAACCCTGGAGAAAGTGGCTTAGAAGTTCCTGGAGAGTTTGTTTTCTTTATTTCCACGTCAACAGCTTTCTATTTCCAGTGGCTTCTTCTCCTCGTATGGCTTTGGCCTCTTCTTTTCCTCTCTTCTGGCCACATCATATGAAGCCAAGGTTTTCTAATCTGCATTTGTAATACATACCAAAGAGGAGATTAGTTTTAAAATGGGAATAGAAAACAGTACCTGGTTCTTTCAGATAAGCCTGAGACAAAGGCAGAACAAGGCTGATCTCCGTGGAGTCATGGTTACTGCTTTGGCTTCTCCTTGCCTTTTACCCCCTGCATTAAAATGTAGCTATAGTTCAGAGCAGCAGGGGCAAAGGTTACCTGGTGGGACATCCTAAGCAGCCTCTGTCAGTGACACCCAAATCCAGTTTGCCCGCTTCGCAAATCAGAGAGTGATTTTTCTTTCCCTCATGTGGGTACCTCTGGCACCAAGAGGACTACTTTAGATCTTTCAGGTCAAACTGGCTACTTTCTTAGCTGCTATACCAACAGAGAGAGTGGAAACAAAACCTCTAAGCAGAATTTCCTGTTCTTACAGAGCAATTGGTTTCTGTATGTGAGAGATCATGGCGGCAGCAACAAAATTCAGTGACTTCAGTTAGCTCTTTTCATCTTATGTGCAATGTGATGCCCAGGAAATTGTATTTGCCTTTGAGTTTTTGGTGTGAAGGGCAACAACCAAAGAATACATTTCCACTGTTTTGATTCTATCAGTATCGTAATGCCTAGTATTAGCACCTTACCAGTCCAAGTGCCAGGTGCTGCACTTTGGCCACAACAACCCCAGGCAGTGCTACAAGCAGGGGTCAGAGTGGCTGGAGAGCAACCAGGCAGAAAGGGACCTGAGGGTACTGGTTGGCAGCAGCTGAACATGAGCCAGCAGTGTGCCCAGGTGGCCAGGAAGGCTAAGGGCATCCTGGCCTGCATCAGGAACAGTGTGGCCAACAGCAGCAGGGAGGTCATTTTGCCCAGTACTCAGCACTGGTTAGGCCACACCTTGAGGACTGTGTCCAGTTCTGGGCTCCACAGTTTAGGAAAGATGTTGAGTTGCTGTAAGGTGTCCAGAGAAGGGCAACGAAGCTGGGGAGGGGTCTGGAGCACAGCCCTGTGAGGAGAGGCTGAGGGAGCTGGGGTTGCTTAGCCTGGAGAAGAGGAGGCTCAGGGGAGACCTTCTTGCTCTCTCCAACTCCCTGAAGGGAGGTTGTAGCCAGCTGGGGGTTGGTCTCTTTTCCCAGGTAACCAGCACCAGAACAAGAGGACACAGTCTCATGCTGTGCCAGGGCAAGTTTAGGCTGGAGGTGAGGAGAAAGTTCTTCACAGAAAGAGTAATTGGCTGTTCCCCCCTGGAGAGGGGACTGGATGTGGCACTTGAAGCCATGGTTTAGTTGTCATGAAGTGTTAGGTATTGGTAACAGGTTGGACTTGATGATCTCTGAGGTCTTGCCCAACCTTATTGATTCTATGATTCTGCGATTCTATTTTTCTGCCAGTGTGAGGGCTTTGAGTCATGGCTGTGGAGAGAAGGTAGCTAAATGCTGCAAAACCTTCCCAAGAAATGCTAGGTTTAATTTGTTGTGTTTGGTTTGGTCACATTTGAGTTTTTTCCTGTCTTGCTTTCTGCCAGCATCCTGACTAAGGGTGATGTGGCACACAGGGAGGTGGAAGAGCAGGTTGTCGAACAGTCACAGGAAGGAGATGTAGAGCATTGTTGATTTTGAAAGCTGAGCTTCTCCAGCAGTGACTCAGAAACACCCTGCGTGACTGAAGTGCACGTGGCAAAACACTGAAGAAAAATCATCCTCTGGCATCCAGATTCCCACAAGCAGAACAGAGGTGAAGGTTGCAGAACAAACTATTACTCACGGTAATTTTTCTGGCTCTAGCAAGAGTCATTAGAGAAAGAATGGTTTAAATGTGGAACGGTGATGGTGAGTGATGTGATAACAGCCTATGTCCAGTATCCTGACAAGTGCTCTGGTGAGGTATTGTCCCCATGCCTGAGTAACAAATGAAGCTATGAAATTCTTCCTTTCCTGGGGTTCTGAGGATTAGAAGGTGCTGTTTAGTGACCTAAAGTAATTTCTTCTATCATAACCACTCAGCTTTACAGAAGTATATCCCTGCCCTACCTCTGACAGAAGCTAAAGAAATAAAAAGCCTGGATTCTAGCCTGTTTGGGAGTATGGGCACAGGGCAGATTCTTGACTATCAGTGAGCTAAATTACATTAGCTGATATTGAACATCTCCCAGTTTAGCTTTTAGTCCAGTAGATTGCCTGCATGTATGACTGCACTTAGGGCCACCTTAGAGCTGCCTTCCAGTACCTGAAGGGATCCTACAGGAAGGCTGCAGAGGGACTTTTCATCAGGGTGTCTAGAGACAGGACAAGGGGGAATGGTTTGAAGCTGAGGGAGAGCAGGGTTAGACTGGAGCTGAGGAAGAAGTTCTGCAGTAGGAGGGTGGTGAGACTCTGGGATAGGCTGCCCAGGGAGGCTGTGGCTGCCTCCTGCCTGGGGGTGTTGAAGGCCAGGTTGGATGAGGTTTTGAGCAGCTGAGTTGGAAGGTGTCCCTGCCCATGGCAAGGAGGTTGGAGTAGATGATCTCTGTGGTCCCTTCTGACCTGAGCCATTCTATGAAAGTAGCTCAGCAGAACTTAGGCAACAGAATCAGTTACGTGTTCGTAACTGAACTCAACATCTCCCTTGGTGAATGCCAGGGAGGGACATCCTCTCATATGCAGAGGGTATGTAGAACAGGTTGCGTAGATCAGGAATGTTTCCAGCTTGATCTTCAAAGGTGAAAGTTTCATGCAATTAGAGAGAGCAGACTAATGAGAAGGGATCTTTCCCTACATCCATCTGTTACCATCTTTGTTAATGTCATTTCTTTCAGCAAAGTCTTAGCTCAAGAACCGGCAAGAATGTGTCCTTTTCTAGGAAAAGAGTTTGTGCAGGGAAGCAAATTGCTAAGGATACTCTGAACACTTCTCTAAAATGACAAGCAGTTGACATCTTCTCTTAGAGTCATCCATCGTAGAGCATTCTTGTTCCCACAACATGGGATTTCACTGAAGGACAATCAAAGTAAAGCACAAAGCCTTTTTGATTCTTGCTACTACTCTTTTCCACTCGAGGTGCAGGGCGGAGCGATTGAGAGCCCTGAGATAACAACACTGAAAACAGAAGCAAAGGCATAGAAGCTGCCTGCCTTCATCCTGCTCAGCATCACCCTGTGCTGATGGAGTGCTTCTCTGGCTTTGCATTTTGCTCACACTGAGCATACCGATGCTGAGCTTTCTGTGAAAGGAGGCTATAGTATCTTGGCTTCTAATTAGATTAAACCTGCAACGGGAAACACTTTATTTGGAGTCCTCTTAAGAGAAGCAAAAATGAACAAAAGGGGAAAGTATCGCAGTAGTGGAGGGAAGACAGAAACAGGGAGTCAGAGAAGGAATGCCTGCAGGAAAGTAGGGATGAAGTCCTGTCCCTCCAGGAATATGTTCTGCTTCCTGCGGCGTGTCCTGATTCTTCTAGGCTGCCAAGTGAGAAAGGACAAGTATCAGTTTTCAGGGACAGATCAAAATCTGATGAATCCTGTATTTTATCACCTTTGAGGGCAATCTTCCAGTCATGCTGCTGCTATATTTACTCACAAGGGCTGAAGCCAGAGAGCAGAAAAACGTTGCAACACCCATCCACAATTTGAGCCAAGCCTAGGGACCCTATTTTATGGAGGCAGTGGAAATTTATTGTTTCAGTGTCAAAGGTAATGATTTGATCTGCCAATTTCTTTGTGAAATTAGAATTTGTTCCTGTTTGTTTCCCATGCTGTATGGATACATTTTAATTACAGGACTCTGGCAATGTACCACTTGTGGGTTTGCTTGTATCACCCCTCTTTTGTTTCTGTAAACCCATGAGGAAAGGATAGAATGAAGCCTTGTCCCTGAAGAGCGGCTGATCTGGGAGGCTGATGAACCGCAGGCAATGCACCTGCCGTGCAGTCTCCTGACAACTCCCATTGTTTAGAGCCAAGGGAGAGTTTCAGTAAGCTAAAATGATTCTCAGTTTTGCTTTGGGGATAGCTGCTTTAATCCTGCACAGCGAAGACATGAATGAGTGTGCAAAGTCATCCTTCCTAGTGCCAGGGCATTGTTTGTCATTTGATATGTAAAAATGAATCATTTGCCTAACATGAATCTGACTTGTACAAGATTTAGGGAAAGTGACAATTAACAATAATAAAAGGGGGGAGGGGAGGGAGAGGGGGAGGGAAAGGGTGAATATTTTGTTCTTGAAAGTATCCTGGCTGTAAACTCTGTTTTTCATTCTTGAAAGCGTCCTGGCTGTAAACTCTGCTTCTTTGGCCCTTCCACAACAAGGAAGAAGCCCAGCCAGCCCCAGGGCAAAGTTGAGACGTTCCTTTTTGCAGTAACAGAGCTCCTGACTGGGGCTGTGAAAGTTCTCACTGGTTTAACACTACAGGTGTTAACCCTGGGATCTTGTGCACAAGAAAGAGTGATGGAAAAATTCCACTTGTCAGAGAAAGAAGTCGACACACTTGCGACTTTTACTGCAGTTGCACTGGAGTGAGAGTAGGGATGGTGGAAATAGCCTTGACAAAGAAGGAGTACCAGGCAAAGTGCAGGTGACAGTGCAATTTATCACATGGCTGTGAAATGCATTAGCTGCCTATCACCCTCAGTTATGTAAAACAAAGAGAGAGAGAATTGATTAAACTATGACCTCTTCCATCTACCTGCTGTCATTTTCCTTGTCGTGACAGAGGCTAGTGTCTAGTCATTAAACACACAGACTGCTCAGTTTCAGATTTCAGCACTAGATTAATAGTTCATGTTGTGTGATTCCTTTTCCTTCAGCTGGGCGGAAGCTCTCTTCTGGGCTTAGCTGATCAGCCGTCACACAGTCATGGTGGATCCCTCGCTCCCATTTCTCTTTTGGCTGTGTATTCTTGTAGGTGGCTCAGAATCTCTGTCTGCCCCTGGTTTCTCCTGAACAGCTTGATATCAAATCCCACCAGGAGGGCAGACATGGTCCCTTCTAAGTTCCCACTCCTAGGGGAAGATAGGAAACTATCTTCAAAAGTTTAATTATACAAAGAATTATGGTTGAGCCTAGGACAAAAGAACTTGAAGTGGCAAATAATTCAGCCCCACACTTAAGAGCAAGTTTTACAGGTTTCTGTTATAGTCTCTGTTTCCATCTGGTTAGTCCAGATAAGGCTTTAAAAGAAGCTCTTTCCCATGGAAGCTTAATACTTCCACCTCCTATTTGCTATTTGGGGAGATGGATAGCTGTAAAGGTACAACAAACCTTAAAAACCTAGCCTCTAATTATGAACATTAATTAGTGAAGTTGCACAGGCTCTTTCATCAATATAGATAACTACCTGACCTGAGTTAGTAACTGAGCTGCAGGCAGGATCATTGGAGTAAGAACTGCAGTGTTGGTGTATTGCTTCTCTGGCAAGGATTTGTAAGAGATCTTAGAAACCTTTACAGTGCAAGCATCCACCAGACCTTTGAGCAGCATTCCAGCATTTCAGTAGCCCAGAGTATTCCATCCCAGGGTTTCCATTTAGGTGTCTATGCGTATCTTTATTCATGCCTGTGTCGTCAAGGGCTGGAGCACCTCTGCTATGAGGGCAGGCTGAAGGAGCTGGGGGTGTTCAGCATAAAGAGAAGACTCTGGGAGAACCTTAGAGCTGCCTTCCAGTACCTGAAGGAATCTTACAGGAAGGCTGCAGAGGGAGTTTTCACCAGGGTGGCTGGGGACAGGACAAGAGGGAATGGTTTGAAGCTGAGAGAGAGCAGGGTTAGACTGGAGCTTAGGAAGAAGCTCTTCAGTAGGAGGGTGGTGAGACTCTGCAATAGGTTGCCCAGGGAGGTTGTGGATGGCTGCTCCCTGAGGGTGTTGAAGGCCAGGTTGGATGAGGCCTTGAGCAGCTGAGTCTAGTTAAGAGTCATTCCTGCCCTTGGCAGGGAGCTTGGAGCAGATGATCTCTAAGTTCCCTTCCAACCTGAGCCATTCTATGATCTTATGTGAGCATCTAACGTGAAAGGGCAAGTCATCCTTGGATTAATAATGTGGATTTGTGTGCAACCTCTGGATTATCAAAAGGTGCTTGAGTGAAGACCCAAACAGACAGACTCAGTCAGCAAGGCTTAGTGTTTGGGGGTAGGAATGCATCAGGTAGCAGAAGGTTTATTTTCCTTAAAGGTTGGTCTTGTGATTCTCTGGTAAGTAACCTGATCTGGTAGTATCCCTCCTCAGCAGCTGCTTTTGGTGTCCTTTCTCCTTGGGTCAGAATAGATTTCTTGTCTGAAAATGTCATATTACCCTGCTGTAGTATTCAGCTGAATTCTGCAAATCTTCATACAGTCAGAGGAACACTTCTGGGCTAGGCATGAAATAGGTGGGAAAGGATGACTACCCAGGGTATGGCAGAAGGCAGTGTTGATTCTCCATTTATCTGAGCCCAGTAGGAAACAAAGAAACAAACAAACACCTCGTTGCTCTGCTTTGGGAACATTTCTTCTGTTAACTTTGCTGAGACAAGGTGTGAGAAGTGGTGTGAACATGATACCTCCCTGCCCACACTCTCAACTCCTCTCCTGAAGAATTAAGCAGCAGAAGCAGGTTGGATGGCTTTTTGGATGGTCTGAAAGACTGCAGCCTCTACAGCTAGATCTGAGCTATCTGTGGTTACATTTTCTACTGCCTTGCATTTGAGAACTGGAGCAAGGGAGAGGAGTGAGGAGCAAGGCTCTGGTGAGACTTCACCTGAAGTACTGTGTACAGGTCTCAATATAGGAAGGACATGGACCTAATGGAGCAGATCCAGAGGAGGGCCACGAGAAAGTTCAGGGGGATGGAGCACCTCTGCTACAAGGACAGGCTGAGGGAGCTGGGGTTGTTCAGCCTGGAGAAGAGGAGGCTCTGGGGAAACCTAATAGCAGCTTTCCAATACCTTAAGGGGGCTTTCATGAAGGCTGGAGAGAGACTGTATACAAAAGCCTGAAGTGACAGGATGAGGGGCAATGGCTTCAAACTAGAGAAGAGCAGATTTAGATTGGATGTTAGGAACAAATTCTTCACTATGAGGGTCACCACCCTGCAACAGGTTGCCCAGGGAGGTGGTTGAGGCCCCTTCCCTGGAGATATTCAAGGTGAGGCTTGACGACAGCCTGATCTAGTTGGGGATGTCCCTGCTGACTGCAGGGAGGTTGGAATGAATGACCTTTGGAGCTCCCTTTGGTCCCAGACTCTGCTATTATTCTATGATTCTATGAAATATAAATAAAACACCAGTAGAGTGAAGAACAGATCCAGCAGCTCTGCAGTGCAATGAAAAGCATTGTCAAGCTGCTCATATTTGTGCCAGCTATCAGTAGCCATGTAGGACCTTTCTGGTAGCTAAGCAACAGAGTCCAAAAGAGACATCGTGGCTGCATAAGCTAAGTCTTCAGGCTTTTTTCCTTATGGGAAAGCTGTAAGAGCATGCAGCCAGGTATTAAGAGAAGCCAGGGAAGCCAGCAGTGATTTTCTTAGGGCAACGAGGCTGGGGAGAGGTCTGGAGCACAGCCCTGTGAGGAGAGGCTGAGGGAGCTGGGGTTGCTTAGCCTGGAGGGAGGAGGAGGTTCAGGGGAGACCTTCTTGCTCCCTACAACTACCTGAAGGGAGGTTGTAGCCAGCTGGGGGTTGGTCTCTCCTCCCAGGCACAGTCGCAAGCTGCACCAGGGGAAGTTTAGGCTGGAGGTGAGGAGAAAGCTCTTCACAGAAAGAGTAATTGGCCATTGGAATGTGCTGCCCAGGGAGGTGGTGGAGTGACCGTCCCTGGAGGTGTTCAAAAAAGGATTGGATGTGGCACTTGGAGCCATGGTTTAGTTAGTCATGAGGTGTGAGGTGATAGGTTGGACTTGATGATCTCTGAGGTCTTTTCCAACCTTATTGATTCTATTCTATGAGTCTTCCTGTATTTCCAAGGAAGAAAGCCAAAGCAAGGAAGAAAGCCAAAGCAAGGAGTAAGCTCTAGCCGGGTGAACGTGAGGTACCGAAGAAGAAAAGTTCTGTGAATTCAGATGAGCCTTGGGAACCTTGCAAAAGCCCAGCAGGCAATCTGGAAATGTCATAGAACCTTTGTGTCCCTGGGAGTCCTCAGCTGCTACCTAATAAATACAAGCCTCCTTACGTGGATTCTCGAGTTCTGCCTGCTCTAGTTGTCTGGGTCGATTAGTCACCAAATTAAATTTTGTATAAGTAATAGTGAAGCACTTTCAGGTAGTTTTGTTCAGGAAATAATGAAGAGCAGCCTGAAAATCAACTTACTTATCCATTTGTTCTCTGGATAAATGCTGGAGAAAGTCATAATAGCAATAACTGAGATTTATTTAGCTCCTCTCATTCGAAAGAATCCCAGAGGGCTTTCCTCACAGCATACAAAGAGATTGCTCACTCCCTGCTGAAATGCAACACTTCTGGGGTGGAACACAGCAACTGCTCTACTCCTTTCAGAACTACATCAAACTTATTAACAGGTGGAGAGAGAAATAGCAGCGGTATTTTATGGAGACAGAGTAGGATCTTCGTAACTGGAATTTGCCAGGATCTCGGATTTGAAGAGTTTCGTGCTTTGCCAGACAGGACAGGCTTATAAAGCCCTTGATTTTATGACTTATCCAAAAGCCAGCTACACACTGGGCAATGGTTCAGCACAGACTAACAAGCAAGACCATCCTGTATGAATTACTAATTCTCTACAGCATGTGGGTTTTCCTTAGAGAGCATTCCATCACCCAGGTTCAAACTTGCCTGGTTTATACAAAATCATGAGATCATTCTTTTAAGGAGGTGCAAGTCCTGGTTTACTACTCGTAATCAAAACTGGATTTTCTTTGCCTGTGTTCACTTGCCAAAAACTAAATTAGATATGTGGTGCTCAGAAGACCTCTTGGGGAGCTTGATAAGAGATGCTGCATTTTATTATTTGATGGGAAGACAGCACAGCTGATTACAACACATCACAGGATGCTAGGGGTCAGAAGGGACCTCTGAAGATCATCAAGTCCAACCCCCTGCCAGAGCAGGACTATTGAATCTAGCACAGGTCAGACAGGAACACATCCAGATGGGTCTTGAAAGACTCCACAGCCTCTCTGGGGAGCCTGTTCCAGTGCTCTGTGACCTTCACAGTGAAGAAGTTCCTCCTCCTGTTGAGGTGGAACCTCCTGTGCTGTACGTATCCTTTACCCCACGTCATGTCACATCCACTGCTCCGTGATGACTGCTCCATGATGACCACGTTGTGTTGGTGAGGTGAGATCACATGAAATGACCTGCTGCTTGGTGAAGGAAGGAGAAAGTACCTTGTGTGTGCCAACAAGTGTTAACCATGCACACCCAGGCAGAACACTGATCATGAGGCAAAGGTCTCCATGTCTTAACATTATCTACCTTAGTGGTTTCCATTGCTTTCTTAGGCTTCACAGCTCTACTGCAAAATAAAATGAGGAATAAAATACCATTCTGTATCTGTCTCTACCTAGTAATTATCAGAGACAAGTAACTGAAGGCTAGGCTGACTTTCTAGTGCTAGGAGGACTCAGAGTTGATATACAGTGGAAGCTGGCAGAAGAAAAGCTCCTTTCTAAGTGACCTTCCTAATTAATGAGCAGCTGAGGGTCACAACCACAGAACAGATAAATCAGGGAGCAGTCTGAGAAAAACTAAGCAGTAAATTATGGCAGAGCACAAGAACATCAATCACTCTCCTTTGGCTTTAATATCACAACCTGTAGATAGAGACAACACCCAAGTGCCAAATCCAAAAGCAGTGAGACCAACCCTTGGGCTGGCTGTGTGATGGGAAGTAGAGAGGTATAAGCATCAGGCTGTCCTCCTCATTCTACTGCCCTCCAGTTTTTCTTGATGCATTCTTCTTTCCCTGCTGTATTTTAGCAGGCATATTCTAGCTAGGTAAATGAAGCAGCAGTCTGGAGTTCTGTATGTTTCTCTAAATTGAGGAAAATGTTGATGAATCTCTTATTAGCTGAAACTGTTGTTAATGGTTGATCAAATGGTAATGAAAGTGAAGATGCCACAAGGTATCTCATGCATCACCTGCTGCATAAAAGAGCTAAATCAGGGAGGCAGCACCTTCTTCTTCAGATATGATTCCTATTATCCAGCTTCAGACATCAGAATACAACTGGTGCTTTCTTGTACACTGGCTCCTCACCTTATCTAACCAACAGGGCTGCTGGTGAATGTCAGTAGTATTACTGATCTCTTGGTTTGATTAAAAAACCCTTAGTCACAATGCTGTTTGTCTTCCTTGACATTCGAATGCGTTATCCAGTTGCAACTGAATGTGGAAGAGAGGGTAAAAAAAAAAAAAAAAGAACCTAAACCTGTATTGCTATCCAGGTGTTAAAATAGGGCAGAGAGGCCCCTGAACAGACCCCACTGGTGAGGGCAGGCAGAACTTGGCTGGGACATATCCTTCTTGCCAGTTGGCATACGGGTATTAGTCAGCCTACAGATTGCTGTGGACTTGCTCCTGGCCTTTGGTGATTGTGGAGGACTTCACTGGGGAGCTGGGGCTGCTGCAGGGTAGGGAAATGCCTTAGATGAACCCACAGGAGCTTGGGCTTTGCTAGGCCTCCTTCTTTGGAAACTTGTTTGAAATCTCATCCATCTAGAAACTGCTGCTAAGCCTCCTTGACAACCACCATTCATGGAACTCATGGGCTGTTCTAGGCTGAGCTTTCCCCCATGCCCAGTGGCTGGGAGCCAGCAGCTTGGGCATTTTTCATAAAGTGACTAAAGAAATGGCTCTTAACATCTTTGTACTTTGGTTTTGCTCTCTGTAGGGGTGCTAACAATAAATCCTGGCCTACACATCCTGGGCTGCATCAAAAGTATAGCCAGTAGGTCGAGGGAGGTGATTTTGCCCCTCTACTCCACTCTGGTGAGACCCCACTTGGAGTACTGTGACAAGTTCTGGAGCCTCTAGCACAGGAAAGATCTGGAGGTGCTGGAAGGTGTCCAGAGAAGGGCCACAAGGATCAGCAGAGGGCTGGAGCTGCTCTGCTATGAGGACAGACTGAGAGAGTTGGGAATGTTCAGTCTGGAGAAGAGAAAGTTCAGAGGAGACCAAATTGTGGCCTTCCAGTATCTGAAGGGGCTACAAGAAAGCTGGGGAGGGACTTTTGAGGGTGTCAGGGAGTGATAGAACTAGAGGGAATGGAACAAAACTAGAAATGGGTAGATTCAGATTGGATGTGAGGAAGAGGTTCTTCCCCATGAAGGTGGTGAGACACTGGCACAGGTTGCCCAGGGAGGTGGTGGAAGCCTCATCCCTGGAGGTTTTGAAAGCCAGGCTGGATGTGGCTGTGAGCAACTGGCTGTGAGCAACCTGCTGTGGTGTGAGGTGTCCCTGCCCATGGCAGGGGGTTGGAACCGGATGATCTTTGAGTTCCCTTTCAACCCTAACAATTCTATGATACTCTCCAAAGAGATAACAGCAAAGTGCTCAGTTTGTATATGCTCAGCTCCAGCCACACCTGAGTTTCCTTCATGCTCTACCAGTTGGCTCTGAAACCTTTCCAGGAGCTAAATGATTAAGGAATGCTGAGATGAAGGAGGAGAAAGGGGAGAAGAAAGATCTGTTCCACAGGTAATGCTTGCAAGAGAAATAGGAACACATGCAGTGTTTCTGCTGGAGAGCCTGACTCAGCTGTCAGTGCAACTCAAACCAGGCCAGCAGAAACCTGCTGACTGCAACAGAGACCTTTAATACCCTTGCAAGGCACATGCACACGGAAGGGCAGCACTCACTTCTCAACATGGTGTTTTCTGAAACCTCAGGAAGTAATTAGCATTAGCATTGTGTTTCTTGCAAGTTTTACTCAAGGAAGAATCTGGAATCTGGATGTTTTGCAGACTTTTCTCTGTGTAACTCAGGCTTGCAAGGACACCTGGTACAGGATCTCGGAGGACAAGGGAAGGCAACACTGCATCTCCTTTAAATTGGCAGAGCTTTGTGAAAGCAATAGCATGTTTCTTTTTAAACCATGTGAAGGATATATGATGATAAAATACTTTCCAAGGACCTCTGCTATGAGGACAGGCTGAGGGAGCTGGGGTTGTTCAGCCTGGAGAAGAGAAGGCTCCAGGGGGCCCTTGCAATACCTGAAGGGATAGAATAGAATAGAATAGAATAGAATAGAATAGAATAGAATAGAATAGAATAGAATAGAATAGAATAGAATAGAATAGAATGGAAATGGGACGGAATGGGATGGGATGGGATGGAATAGAATAGAATAGAATAGAATAGAATAGAATAGAATAGAATAGAATAGAATAGAATAGAATAGAATAGAATAGAATAGACCAGACCAGACCAGACCAGACCTGGAAGAGACCTTCAAGATCATCAACCAATCCAACCCACCTAAACAACTAAATACTACAGGATACTACAGGAAGGCTGCAGAGGGACTTTTCATGAGGGGATCTAGACACATGACAAGGAAAAATTGTTTGAAACTGAGGGAAAATAGGGTTAGACTGGATCTTAGGAAGAAGTTCAGTAGGAGGGTGGTGAGACCCCTGGGAGAGGCTTCCCAGGGAGGTTGTGGCTGCCTCCTCCCTGGGAGTGTTGAAGGTGAGGCTGGATGAGGCACGGAACAACCAAGTCTAGTTGAGAGGTGTCCCTGCCCATGGTGGAGAGGTTAGAGTGGATGATCACTGAGGTCCCTTCCAACCTAAGCCATTCTACGATTCTGTGTGGGAAATCTAGGCCAGGATTTATCTAGGCTGGCTTAGTTGGATTGGCTTTTGATACAATGGATATTTGTCATCTCCGTCACAGGAGATGTTTTGATGTACAGATTAGCCCTGTGATCCGAATGGCTATTGACAACCCTGTGCAGCATGCAGATCTGAGGAAGCAAAGCAGCCAGGTGGTTGAAAAACATCCTCAAAAGATGCTAGGTGCAAGCACAGACTACCTCAGGTCTGTCATTTGTCAGCTGTCTGGGCCCCGTTGCGCCGTATCGAAAGAACGGAGTCAAAATATTTCTCCCCATCGTGGAGCAGCTATAAATGATGCCATAAATATCTAAGCAAAGATGGGAATCAACTAGCACTCAGCTGTAGCTTGCATATGGGATATGACATATTGGTGCTCAGGAAAATTTAATTGAAACCATTTTCCATGAGAAAACACAGCTTTAGTAAAATGGATCTTTTACAGGAAATCAAAGACTTTCCAACAGTCTGCCTAGGACTGATGGTTTCCTTGACAAGAGTCCTTTGCAAAAATCCTTTTATTTAGGAAGAATGTTCAACTAGTTTGGGTTTTATTTGTATTTTCTCTGTCTTTTTTTTTTTTTTTTTGGTTATCCTCTTCTTTCTCAGTATTAGTCATGCACGACATGGAACTTGTTATGAAATAGCTGTTTCAGGAGAGAAAATCGTAGCAGCTGTTTGTTTTCATTTGGGGAAATTCTGAGCATGGGAAGTTTTGACTACCTCTCTTCAACCTGCACACAGTTTACATGACAAAGTAGGCTTCCAGTACCTGAAGGGGTCCTACAGGAAGGCTGCAGAGGGACTTTTCATCAGGGTGTCTGGGGGCAGGAGAAGGGGGAATGGTTTGAAGCTGAGGCAGAGCAGGGTTAGACTGGAGCTGAGGAAGAAGTTCTTCAGTAGGAGGGTGGCGAGACTGTGGAACAGGCTGCCCAGGGAGGTTGTGGCCTCCTCCTGCGTGAGGGTGTTGAAGGCCAGGCTGGATGAGGCCTTGAGCAACTGAGTCACAGTATCACAGTATTACTAAGGTTGGAAGAGACCTCGAAGATCATCTAGTCCAACCTGTAACCACAGACCTCACGACTAGACCATGGCACCAAGTGCCACATCCAGTCCCCTCTTGAACGCCTCCAGGGACGGTGACTCAACCACCTCCCCGGGCAGCACATTCCAATGGCAAATCACTCTCTCGGTGAAGAACTTTCTCCTCACCTCCAGCCTAAACTTCCCCTGGTGCAGCTTGAGTCTATGTCCCCTTGTTCTGGTGCTGGTTGCTAGGCCTAGTTGAGAGGTGTCCCTGCCTGTGGTGGGGAGGTTCCAGTAGATGATCTCTGAGGTCCCTTCTGACCTGAGCTGTTCTAGGGTTCTATGATTTCCTACCTTATTAGCCCATGCAATTTTACTGGTGCAAAGTGGTTTTGGCCCCTGTCGTTTGATCTGTCCCTTGTAAATAAACTGAACTGTGGCTTGTGCCACTCTGTGTCACAGCTGGTTCACCTGTCTTGCACAGACTGCACATCCAAGAATTGCATTTTCTGGGCACCAGGGTAAAAGGCATAGAAGACAACAGGAAGCTTTTATTTATGGCATTGCCCAAAGACTGGACTGTCAACAGGGAAATAATACTTCTTTCTTCTAAACACTGTTATGCTGTAAGTGAAGTCAAAAAGAGTTCTGCTGCTGGCCTCAGTGGGAGCAATACTGGATCCAGAAAAGTATATCATGCATTCCTTCCTTTTTACCTTTGCACACACAGCCTGTTGATACAGAGCCGAGAGGGCTTTTGATTGTCTTACACTAATGTTCCTTATGTGAACTGACTGAAATAGCTGCTGCTATTGTTGTTGTTGTTGTTGTTTTGGGGCCTGAAGACCCCAGTTATGATCTGGGGACAGTACAGTTTGACCCTGTATAACTGTAAATAGAAATGTGGCTCTGAATTCATGATTCCCTAAAGCTGTGAGCACACTGTGCACAAAGAAAGAGCCTTTTGTTGCAGAATAGTTTTGCATCTTTTATTTCCTTCATGCAAAGCAATTTCTTTGTTGCCCTTCCTCCTGGAACTTTTCCGTTTCCCTTCAAGGCCAAGATGACTTTTTTGGTCAACGTGAGTGTTTGAACTGCAGGGAAACCTGCCTGTGCCCTTTCTGTTGTTTAAATCATTCTCTCTTCTCCACACAAACACATTCTTTCCTCTCTTGTATTTGATTCTGCTCTAGCATATCCTCATTGCACAAGTCAGGCAGAATGAGAGGGACAAACACCTTGGCAATCTGAGGTTTATCGAAAGCTTTTCATTCCCGACTGATGGCAGGGGAAATTGCATCGTCTGGATATCTGTCTGGGGAAGTGAAAGCAGACTGGGAAATACTTCTGCAGAATGATGGACTCTGGTATCAGTCCCTATTCCAAGGGAAGAAAAAGTGTATGTGGAGAGCTAGAAGAATTGACTAATATTTGTGGGTATAGGTGACTACTTTTTTGGCATCCATAATTGAGGCAATAGCTTGGCCAACTTTGTTCCTCTTCCTTTTGAGAGTTCAAATGCATAGATTCAATTGATCTCCAGAGGAGAATCAGGAGAAAAGTCTACCTCTCTTCCCCTTGAATTGGTCTTCAATTACAGCTCAATATTGGTCTTAGGATATTATTAGTCTCATGTCTGGTTTAAACAGATGCAGCTCCATGGGTTTTTCATGGAATTCCCTGATTTCTCTCTGTTGAGGGTCTGGCTCATTGTTGTAGCCATAGCAGCTAAAGGCCTGGCCAAGATGAAGTCATTGTACTGGTTGTAATCCAGATACAAAGACATTCTCCAGGAAACTGCATGGCTTAGAATGAAAGTCCCCAATTAGCACAATTGGGAAGGAGCTCAAATAATTCCTGGGTTTAATGCTTTTTTTTTCCCCAGTGCATATGCAAACTGCCATTAATGGAGTTAAAGGGAAGAAATTGAACAGGGTTGATCAAAGAATCTTTTACTAAAGGAGATACCTAGGATATGTGTCAGTTTGAGACACTTTATAACTCATGCCTAGATGGTTCCCACTCTGCTGCGCATCTCTGCTTCTCCTCCTTCACTGGCTCTGGTTTTTGTCTCATTCTCACAACCACTTTGGTGTGTCAGGCCAGCAGAAAATCCAACCAAACAAAAGATAGTGAAGAGTTATCTGTGCCTGCTGAGTGCTTGGAACTGTCTGAGCTCTTGATCCACTGAGATCAGCAGGAAGACCCAGTCTGAGATGGGATCAATCTCTCTGTTTGCAACAGAGGATGCCTAACTGACCACCTCAGATTAAGCATCTTGTTTTAAGGTGACAAATGGTTGGCTGAGCAAACAGCACCTGAACTACCTGAACTACTCTAAGTTCCTTGACAATGCACAGTTTCTACCTTCCTGGAAGGTAGAAACCTGTGGCAGCTCCTTTTCTGTTGAGTCTCACTATGAAAACCTCTTCCTCAAGCCTGGGATCCCAGGGGAGCTTTAGATTGAATATTAGGGGAAAATTCTTTATTACAAGAGTGATCAGGTATTGGAACAGGCTGCCCAGGGAGTGGAGTCACCATCACTGGAGTTGCTCAAAGAATGTGCAGACATGGCACTTTGGCCATAGTTCAGTGGGCATGGTGGTGTTGGGTGTATGGGTGGACTTGATCTTGGAGGTCTTTTCCAACCTTAATGATGCTGTGATTATGGTGGTGCTTATCCCCAATGCCTCATGGTCTCCTGCAGTTATAGGATGTGGTGCAAATGCCAGGTGGGGGTTGGCAACCAGCAGCAAAAAAAAAGACACAGTCTCAGGCTGCCTAGCAGGGAAGTTTAGGCTTGATCTTAGAAAGACGTTCTTCACAGAAAGAGAGATTGCCCATTGGAATGTGCTGCCCAGGGAGGTGGTGGAGTCAGCATCCCTGGAGGTGTTTAAGAAAAGCCTGGATGAGGCACTTAGTGCCACGGTCTAGTTGATTAGGGCTGGATGATCAGCTGGTCTTGATGATCTTGGCGGTCTCTTCCAACCTGGTTGATTCTGTGATTCTGTGACTCTCCTCCTCCAGGGAACACAACTACCTGTTGCAGGGCTTTCTGTAGGTGTACTGCCTTTGTGTGTCTCTTTCTAGAACTTGGACTAATATTGAGAAAGATCAGCTTAAAAAAATCATCCAAAGCAGTAAGTTCTCCTCTATCCTCTCTGCTTGTTTTGTCAAGAAATGTCACGAATCTTTCCCTGGAAAGGGCCTAGCAGCAGGCATTGCAGTATTAGGGAAAATGAGGTGTAGAGCTATTTTTAAACCCACTGAAATAGCACCAGACAGATTCCATTTATAGGAACTTGTACTTGTCTTCTGCGCCTTGAAAAGGATAATGATTTCTGTGAAGTAATGATCCTCTCATCATAAACAGGAGCCCAAGTGCTGAACCTGGTGCCCTCCTTGGTATTTCTATTAGGGTTTTTTGGACTAGCTTCCCTCGCTTCCTTTCCCCATAGCCTTTAAGTAAAGACACTGCAATGATTATTTTTTTTTTTTAGCTCATCCTCTTTTCTTTTTCTTTTTTTCCTTCATTATAAGAAAATTAGAAGCTGGAAAAAACCCTCTTGTGGTGCTAAATTGTTACCTGCTAATAAAACCGCGGGAGCCATACATGGTGAGGGTTTGGAGGGTTTTTTTTTTTTTTCCCATAAATCAGCAGTGGAGGGAATTAGGTGGCAAGAGATGGAAGGGCAATGTTTAATCAGCTCGTGTAGGAAATCATTAGCTGCACACCCTCATTCCTTCCCTGGCTCGTTCTTCATTCCCAATGGCTGCTTTGCCACCAGACCATTAACATTTTTCAATGACTTTCTAAATGCAGTGAAAAACCAGAGAAGTGGTGAGCTAACAGTGGATATTATGGAAACAAAAGGCTGAACGATGTGTCTGTCTTTCCTTTGTTTTCTTTTTTGTTGTTGTTGGGTTTTTTTTTCCCCTCTTCCTTTCTTTACCTCTTTGATTGGAAATGTACCAAGTTAAAAGACAAGTGACCTCTAGCCTGGGAGTCTATCTCCTCCACCAAATAAAAAGAGACAGAAGATTTAGTGGCAACATGGACAAGAATAAGGTTTTTTATTAGATTTACAGTATGTTCTCATTTATGGTTTTGTCGATTTCATGGCCTTTTGCACAATCTACCACTGTGATTCAATTCCTGCAAAACCGATCAGAGATTAAGTTTTTCACTTAAGTGGCACCAAGGAGAAAAAAAAAAAAAACCACCAAACCACCACCACCACCACATTTTATTTGTTAAAAAATCAGGTCAGACCAAACTAGTGCCACCCAGCCAGCATCTCAGAGCTCATAAAGGTCCCAGAACTCAACTGTGCGTCTTGCTTGCAAGGGCTAACCCAGAACTTCATCCTCCACTGCCAGTTCTTTATCTGAGCTGAAAGAAACCAGCTTGCAGACTCAACTGAGATCCAAACCTCACCCTCAGGAGTTACTGTGATTTTTCTTGGGACTGCAGTGGAGCTAAGATCAAGAGCTGGACTGGATAATCTTCAAGGTCTCTTCCAAGCAGACAGGTTCTGTGATTCCTGCTCTGGGTTGTTAATCTGCTGTCTTCTACTAGCCACCTTTTGCACTAACTGATATATTTGGTGTGGTAGTTTCCTAGACACACATATAGCCATGTAGAGTGTCCACACCTAAGGATCTGTGTTATTCACGTGATAAATTGCAGACTCTCTGTGATGAACCTCTCTGCATTTCTCTCTTCATCACTTGCCCCTTGCCCAGCACTCCACCACAGCAGCTCTTTGTAATCCCAGCCTCTGCACAGGTTCCCACAGTTGCCATGGCTTGAAAGGCAAGAGACAGCTTTAAAAACGAGTCCCAGTGCATTTCCCAGAACTGTATTTAAAGCTTCTTGAGGTTTTTGTTTTATTGTTTTCCTTCCATGCCTTCTGGCTGTAGAAGGTGTTAAGGTTCAGTAGAGTAGTTTTGGTATTTCTTATCTATCCACATGAGATTATCTGCTCACATACATATTTGCAGCTTGTAAGAAATGTTCCTTTGCCAGACTCCTGTTGCTTTCTAGACACAGCATCTGTCACTTTCTGCCTGTAGAGTTAATCACATTAACTGGTGGTCAGCATGACTGCCTCTGGCATGGAATTTCCTGCAGCAACCTACGGCAGAGGCAAATGTCAGCAAAGGTGTGAGCTGGCTCCTGATGGAGCTAGAAGTGGTGAGTTCTCTACAATCACAGAGTCTTAGCTGCAGATAAAATCTTAAGATCTTGGAAGACATCAGAGCTACAGCATTGTGTTTTACTGGAAATGTGTCCTCGACCAGTCTGTCCCCATGCAGAGGGAACACTTTAATCCCTGGTCTGCTTTTCCTAAGCTGGTAACTTCATGAATACAAGCTGCTGGTTAAGTGGTCAGCTCAAATTTGACAGGAAGAGGGTGTCCAGCTCCCTAGCATGCGTCCCTGGGAGTTTTCTTTGCCACACTCCCATCGCAGTCTGGACATATCAGCAGGGGATGGTTTAAGGGTACCTCTGAATGAAGAAGGCAGGACACCGTAAGCTGCGTGTGAATTTGCATTACATGATCTGGTGCTCCTCTGGGAGATTATGGACTGTGTCTTTCTACCTCCCATGAAGCTCACATGAAACCCATGACAGAGCTATGTAAGAAAACACATTTCTTCCTCAGCAGGGAGTCCAGTCAGTGGTGGGAAGAAAGGGACTTCTAGTGAACAATTTGGATCTCAGGTAGGATTAATTGAATTCAGAGAGAATGCTGATATGAAAGCATTATAGTGTGAGTAGTTCCAGAAATAGACTTCTAAAACAAGGAGTGAGAGATAAATTCAAGTCCTACTTTGCAATTACTTCAAGGAATTTTGGTATGTTTTGAAAATGCAGTAACAGAAGGTGCTCCTTTTAGGGAAGATAAGTGGAGAGCTGATTCAAAGTACCAAAGGATAGACATTTCCCTTGCTTCCTGATAGGTGACCTCATGCCTGGAGAGAAAAGCTAAAGTAGTAACCCCTTCCTCTTGTGAGCAGCACAGATTGAAGCTTCTTTTAAATGGATTGTAGCTGCTTCCCAGAAGGAAGTATGCCACTTTGAGGATAAAGTTTGACTATCTCTGTCCAAGACTTTCTTTGCTTTCTCCACTTTGTCATTGAATTCAGAGACTCTTTTATTCAAGCATTAGCTGGCACTCCATCATCCTCTGACTCCTTAAAGTGTAGTGTCTGCAAAACCCAATGTGAAACAAGAAACCAGACTGATAAGTAGAGAACATACTTGAAGTAACATCTTGTTTGTCAGACAGTGAAAGAAATGTAGACCAGAATGATCAAAATGTGTCTGTGCCTGAGCTCTGATGCTAGTTTGCTTCAGTGAACTGAAAGGGCTCTTTGAGCAAGAGAAAGTAATGACAGCCTACACCTGACTTTTATCAGGTGTTGCAAGAAGAGTGCTTCTGTCCTCAGGAACCTCTTGCCTAATTCCCTTTATCTTGGACCTGTGCTAGAAGTGTGAGATTCTGGAGTAAAAGTGGCCATAAATCAATGTTGCACTTCTTGTTCTTCAACAGATGCAGACTAGCTTTAGATTTGCCCTGACTCTTGTTTTTCACCTCTCTTGAGCTGTGGGAAGCAAAACACAGCTCTTGTGGGTCTTGTCTTAGCCTTCTCCCTCTATTTCAGACCACCTTTCTCAGGTGTGCAAAGGCCACACAACAGAGGCCATGCAAGGAGAAGCAAAAACTCTTCTTGAAAGGTTCAGAATTTCTGGGGACAGCCTGACACCCCAAGGATCATCTGGTTCAAACCCCACTGCCACAGGCCGGGACACCTCACACTGCATCAGGTTGCTCACAGCCACATCCAGCCTGGCTGCAAAAACCTCCAGGCATGAGGCTTCCACCACCTCCCTGGGCAACCTGTGCCAGTGTTTCACCACCCTCATGGGGAAGAATTTCTTCCTAACATCCAATCTAAATTTATCCATTTCTATTTTTGCTCCATTTCCCCTAGTCCTATCACTCCCTGACACCCTAAAGAGTCTCTCACCAAATCACAAACAACAAACAGACAAACCCAAAACTGAGCAAAATACAAAGCAAGGAAACACTGGTGTGTCATGAATTAAAAAGCTGATGGCAATAAAGGCTCAGAGAGCTCCAGTGGGAGCTCCAATGGGAGAGTGAAAAGTCATTCTAAAACAAGAAGAAAGGTGGAAGTGGTTTTGTAAGGAGAAATGGCTTTGCTAACTCTTCTTGGGAGAAGTGGAGATGCATCTGGAAAGGTCCAAATTCAGAGGTGTTAAGTAAGACAGTGCATTAAATACTCCATAATTTTACTTATCAACAGCAGTGCAGACAGTCAGCTTGTTTGGGGGAGGGGGGGGTCAGAAGAAAGTTAAAGCAGCAACAATCTTATTAACTGGTGAAAACTAAGTGAGTGGCTTTGTGTGCATTTGGAAGTTCAACTGCAGACGTCAGGTTTCTGCTGCCACAGTGAGAGTCCCAGTGCTGTGCATGGAAATATGGTTGGATAAAAACAGAGAGTCTGAAGCACTTCATTCTGAAGGCAGATTGGCACATGTGCTATAATGATTTCCTCTTTCAGGCCATTGGTTTAAATTCAGCCCCTGTCATCTGTGACTAGAATGTGTCAGCCTGCAGTGGCTCTTTGACCTACTTGAGGTTAATTGGTGGTTTAATTCCATCCCCTCTTACATGCCTCTTCATATCTGACTGCCCTATTTCTAGCTGGTCCCAGAGAATCTCTTTGTTTCTAACCTGGCTTTTTGCAGCGCCCTTATTTTGCAGAGACATAACAGTTGCCAGCTGGCATCAAACCGGTGGCACATCTGGTCTTTGACTGGTGAAGAGCAGCCAGGATCTGCTGCCATGGGGCAATGGGCAGGGAAAAGAGATATCTCTTCCCTGCAGGTGAGAGATGACTCTTGCCCTTAGGTTTCCTGTAAAATCAGATTTGGACGGCCGTGCCAGCTACGTACTGTCACTCAGTCCGGATGCAAGCGAGCAGGAGCACAAATGGGTTGTGTTGGCTGTGGTTAGTAGCTCTATCTACAGCATCAGAACTGTGAACTGGGACCCTGCTGTGTTAGGCAATGTGCAAACCTGTGACAGAAGGGCTGTTTCTTCCCCAAGGAGCTCACAGCTTATGGATAAGGCACGAGAGCACAGATGGGTGGGTCCAAGGAGAGGAGAGAGGAAATGATTTGCCAATGCTAATCAACAAAATAGTCAGAAATTACAGCCTGTCATTTCCATATTTTTACAGGCAACACAGCAAATGAGAATGCTAATGAGGGATTTGAAGGATGTCTGTAATATCCTTGTAAGTGTGAGGTGAGTCTCAGAGATGCTTGCTCGAAAATGCAGCAAGCCTGTGATGAGGCTGATGTGGTGTGGTGCTTGGAGAAAATAACCTCTTACTTCTGTGAGAAGAGTCTGATAGCATAAAGGCAGAAGACAGAGTGCCCTGTTATAAATAGAAAGGACTGGAAGCCAGGAAGAGATGTTGCTTTTGCCACCTAAAGCACAGTTACTCAGTCTCACAAGGGTGTTGGATCCTTGGCATGTGAAGCTATAGCAGCCCACTGAGAGATTGCAGCTAGGTTATTGTTAGATGGCTGTTCTGATGAGTTATTATCTGGCTTGGGGCCATCAACATGTGGTCAAAGAGTATAATCAGTATTGGTGCAGAAGGTATTGCTCTTCAAGACAGCCTCTATCATCTATGCTCTGAGACCCTGGAGTTCATCTCAAAGGTGACTTCTCACCTGAAGTCTTATCTGAAATGTCCTACTTGAGAAGAGAGAGAGGCACTCTTTTTGCACTTTGTTACCTGAGCTGTATTCAGTGGAGGCACTTGGGCTTCTGTGAAAAGCCTTCTCTGCAAAGAGTCCTTGGCAGGGGAATGAATTCCCATCCCTGGTCACAGATTGTTAGGGGCTGGAAGGGACCTCAAAAGATCATCTAGTCCAACTCCTCTGCCAGCCCAGGATTACCTAGAGTAGGTCGTGCAGGAACACATCCAGGCAGGTTTTGAATGTCCCCATAGAAGGGCACTCCACAAACTCTCTGGGCAGCTTGCTCCAGTCTTCTGTCACCTTCTTCCTTATGTTTACATGGAGTCTTCTATGCTCCAGCTCGCACCCCCGTGTCTTATCGCCGTAGGGCTTCAGCATCCAAAGTACATTCCCTTGAGATTGCTTCTCACTATCTTTTGGGTAGGTGACCACCAAAAAGAAAGATGCATTCACAGGCCTCAAATGTTAAATATAGTGCAAGACAATTTAATAGTGACAGCAGTTATAGCCACATTTAGTGGTCTTAAACCACACAGCTGAATTTAGGTGCAGAGAAGCTGTCAGAAGGCAAGGCACAAAGCACATCTGCCTGGGAGGGCAGGAGGGGGTTGCTCATGAAATGACATTTATGTTTTGCTTGGGAGGACCTGTACCCCTTTGGCTCTTGGGATATGCTGCTGCTCTATTTTTGTTTTGATAGCTGGAGTGAGGGGCAACCAGGTTTGTTGTTGTTTGGGTTTGTTTTTTATGGGAGAAATCCGAAGAGAACTCACTAAATGAGCACCGGCTGCGGGCTGCATTCGAGAAGGTCTGAAGAAGGGCACGAGGCCATAGAGAGGATGGAGATGGTTTCTGTGAACTCTGTACATTACCTGAGGCCATGGATCAGGACACTTGAGATTTGTAAAGGAGAAATCTGATATTCAGCCACTCGAAATTGCTGTAACAGAAAAGATTTTTCACCTTTGTTTCAGTGAGCCAAAAGTCTTTTTTTTCTAACCTAGATTTGCCTGAGCTGGCCTTGCCTTGGAGGTCATTGCAGCTTTTAAGAGCCAAATACTCCTACTGCCCTACAAAAAAAAATCCCCAACATATTAAAAGACTTAGACTCACAAAATCCCATTTGTTCAGGCTGATGGAGTGATGACCATGGAGCAGATTGTAATAAGTGCTGAGATCTGTTGAAACTGCACTCAACAGCACTAAAGGAAATGTTCTCCTCCCACTGGAGGTCAGCAGTGAAATGTTTTATCAGCTGAAGGCAGTGAGGACATCTCTGCTGAATGTGACAAGCAGCATGACTTAACCATTTTTTTTTCTGCCAGCTTCTGATTAAAGTGAAATTAGTTCAAAGCTGGATTAAGAAGACCATTTTGTCTTCCTGCTCTTTATCTTTGCAATTTTAAATGTTGGGGGTTATTTTAGTCATTATATCTCTTTACCAACATGTCTAATTAATTAGGAGTCTCAGGAAAGCAACAAACTCCTGAGGGACATGCCGAGCAACTGCCTGGTGTTGCCTCTGTGGCTTCCAGACTTTGTGGCTGGTTATTTTTTTTTTTTTTGAAGAAGAAGAAAAAGAATATTACCTCACATGAAGTTATTTCTATTGCATTTTTCCTCCCTCCCCTTTGTGCAGTCTCTTTGGATGCATGCTCCACTTGTGCAGTCTCTTTGGATGCATGCTCCACTTGCATGATTCCAGAACGTTTTGAGAGATACATTTTTTTAATGGCACTCTTCAGATACCTGCTTGCTCCTCCTTTCCCTCATCTCATTATTCAGCCACCTCCAGCAGCCAGGAAGTCAAGAGTTTAAAAAGGAAATAAAGGAAATCCACCTGTCCATGAAAACAAAACAAAACTCAAAACTGAGCCCTTACTCTAAATCCTGTAGCTCTTCTTGCCCCCTTTGGCAACTGCTAGGGGATATCCTGCTGCTGAAAGGCAGACCCTTGCTAGGTAAGGGAATGGAAGGGCTTTGTGCATTCTCAAGCTTGCCATTATAGACTAGACTAGACTAGACTAGAATAGAATAGAATTAACCAGATTGGAAAAGACCTTTGAGATCATCAAGTCCAACCTATCACCCAGCACCATCTAATCAACCAAACCATGGCACCAAGTGCCTCATCCAGGCTCTTCCTAAACACCTCCAGCGATGGTGACTCCACCACCTCCCTGGGCAGCACATTCCAATGGCCAATCTCTCTTGCTGGGAAGAATTTCTTCCTAACATCCAGCCTAAACCTCCCCTGGCACGGCTCGTGACTGTGTCCTCTTGTTCTGGTGCTGCTTGCCTGGGAGAAGAGACCAACCCCCACCTGGCTACAACCTCCCTTCAGGGAGTTGGAGAGAGCAAGAAGGTCTCCCCTGAGCCTCCTCTTCTCCAGGCTAAGCAACCCCAGCTCCCTCAGCCTCTCCTCACAGGGCTGTGCTCCCAACCCCTCCCCAGCTTTTTTGCCCTTCTCTGGACATGTTCCAGCAACTTTGCAGTGTGGACAACAGGCAGGGCTAGCACATCTGCTGTGGTCCAGGCTACTGCAAGCTCCTGATTGTTTCTGAGAACACTTGCCACTGCAAGCTATAAAATGAATTACCTGCCCTAGCAGTCGAGGTGTCACTTTCCTGGCTGTGAACCTGCCTTTCTCTCTGGAGAGAAGGAAATGAATCTCACTCTGCACTGTGCTGGTGGAAAATAATTCAAGGTTCTTGGGCTGGGTTTTGAATCAGAGAAAGACAAAGTGAGCTGGAGCAAGATACAAAGAGCTCTCTTGGTGTCCTGTGGATACTCATCAACCCCAACTGGATTTCAAGTGCTCACTGAATTTACAAATGATCACCAAGTTTGGGCCTTTTTCTGCTTTGCTCATGCAAAGAGATTTTCTGTAGGAAATGGATGATAATTGTCTCTGCATGTGAAATCCATTGACCCAGGGTTTAATTGATGGCTATGGGAGTCAACCTACTCCTTATGAGTGAGGATAGTTTTCTTTCACTCAGTGCAGTAGCTTTCCTGGTGGCCAGGCCGTAGATCTGTTTAAAGCTTGAAGTCTTTTTAGGTGGTCTGCAGCTTCCTGCTCAAGGCATCTGACAGCAGTGAATGAAAAAAGGGAGTGGAGATTAAAAAGACAAGAACACAAACAGCAACATGGCAGAGGCTAGCAGGTAGATCCTGGGTGTTTTGGGCACTGAGACATGGAAACTAGTCAGAATAAAAGTTGTCTCCCTCTTTAGCAGGAGCTTCGCCAGCAAAACTAAAGCAAACACCTCAAACCCACTCATCACAACACAGTGGGGAATAGCATTTTCAAGGCAAACTCCACTTCTCCCACTGCCTTGTGATATGTTGGTTGGTCTCTTCTCCCAGGCAACCAGCACCAGAACAAGAGGACACAGTCTCAAGCTGTCCCAGGGGAGGTTTAGGCTGAATGTTAGGAAGAAGTTCTTCCCAGAAAGAGAGATTGGCCATTGGGATGTGCTGCCCTGGGAGGTGGTGGAGTCACCGTCACTGGAGGTGCTTAGGAAGAGCCTGGATGAGGCACTTGGTGCCATGGTTGAGTTGATGAGATGGTGTTGGGTGATAGGTTGGACTTGATTATCTCTGAGGTCTTTTCCTGCCTGGTTAATCCTATCCTATCCTATCCTATCCTATCCTATCCTATCCTATCCTATCCTATCCTATCCTATCCTATCCTATCCTATCCTATCCTATCCTATCCTATCCTATCCTATCCTATCCTATCCTATCCTATCCTATCGGTACTGCTGACCCCCACACGTGAAAGCTCAGCAAGTCTGAATCAGCTGCTCAGCTCCCTGTCTGGGTCAGAACTGATCTGGCATCTAAGCTGATAGGACAAACATGGTCTGCCAGTCCTAGCTGCTGTGTCTGAATGAGTTTGCTCCTAAGTAACAGAGCAGAGCCAGAAACAAGGGTCATTATGGAAATAAGAACCGCTTCTCTCCAGCCTCTATCTTGCAGCGGCAGAAGGTGACATTCATTTTCCTAATCCAGTTCTGGTTTACAGAGATCTTGTATTGCAAGACATGTGTGCACTAGAGGTAGCTTTGCAGGGCAGAAAACAGGGAAACACAGAGGAAAATAGCCGATTCTCTTCAGGAAAGTGAGAGCGACAAAATGCAGGGGAGCTGCAAAAGGCAAATAGCAGGGAATGTTCCATCAATCCCAGCTCTAGTTTTTCCAATTGCTGGCTGATCACTCTGAAGCAATTCAGCCTGAGCCAAGCATTTTCATTACTTAGTATTTCATGAGGTTTTGGTGGGCTATTCCTTAGCAGAACACAAACAGGTGATTTCGGAAGGAGCAGGCTCCAGCAGTTTTTTCCCTTCTCGCACAGCGCTGGCTAGGAAGCGAGCAATGAGCCTTTAAATTACACTTCTTCAGAGGTGCCCTTATGCTATGCAAAACTGTAATCAGACTTCAGCCAGTCTTAATGGCTCCAGTGCCTATGCTGGCAGTCTCCCATAATCCATCACCCTCACAGGTCCCCCTCAAAAGAAGAAAAAGGAGGGGGGAAATGTGTGTTTTAGGCACTCTCCAGATAACTTAACCACCTCTGCCTAAGAGAAGGAGGCGCTGGTGTGACAAGATAATCACTGCTCAGAGATGAGCAGCTGCTCTTATGCAAAAGCACCGGATCCTGCAGGGTCTCTGGTGAGCCTGTTGCTGTCATTGCTTGCAGCCCTGTGTCTGTGCAGATGGGTGAAGGGCTTGGAATGAAGGAACCAGTCATTCTCAAACTCAAAGGGTGTACTTTGGCCCTTTCAAGCTAAGGTTCTGACCTGCTAGTCCGTGTCCTTTGAGCAAAGATCATCTTGCTGTTCTCAGCAATGGACTATGACACACAGCACCTCTTGATGCTAATGGCTCAGACCTAGTCTATGCCAGTGAGAGCACTCAAACCTGCATTTTGTCATTAGAAGTAATTTCAGATTTCAGTGTGTGCCAATCCCAGATAAAGAGATTTTATTGTTTCCAGAAGCCTGGTAGGTAGTGTAACTGTGGGGGGAAAAAGCAAGGGCTATGTGGTTTGTCAATGCCACCAACTATGTAGACAGAGAACAAGTGCTTTTCAGATCTATTACTGTTATTTTGAGCAGGTTTCTTCTCATTTTGTATTTTGTCCTTTACCCAGAGCGCATTCACGGTGCTCCAAAGTTCTCTTCCCTGCTCTCAGTGTCTGACTCTGCTGAAAGGGGTAAGACAGCCAGTGCTTCCTCATGGCTGAACAGTTAATTTGCTAGTCTACAAGATGAATTATGGGAGCTTTCATGGTTTGGAGCATTAAAGATGAAACCAGGATCTTTGCACTTGGAGACAATTGTCTCAGCTGCATCCCAGGCCCACATTAATACAAAGTCCTTGCTGTCTTGTAGCTCCTGGATGGGCTGTAGGAAATGATCTGTCAGTTTCTGCTTGCTTCAAGCAGCCCACTGTCTGCATTCACTATTAACTGACATTTGTGGCTTTAGAGAGTTAGGAAGGGTGAGCTGTGTTGGGACCTAAGGCTTGATTTTCAGCTGTGCTAAACCTCTCTACTGGTAGCACTAGATCCTGGGGTTAGCTACAGTCTGGCCAGAGCTCCTTTCAGTGAGCTGAAGTGTGCCCTGAAGGGACATTCAAACAGGCCAGCATGTCTGGAGCACACTTTCACAGCCTCTGCTCCTGCCTGTGAGCAGATCTTTACTGCAACCCTGCCTCTTGGAAAGTATCAGATGTACTCTTTGACTCCAGGGAGAAGCTGTTTGTGTGGAGGATGGATGCTCAGAGTAGGCAAAAGCGACAACTCTAAATGCCCTCTTCCAGTCCAGGAGAAATTTCAAGAGCTTTTTGCAAACAGGATTGGAAAAGGAAACTGCAGAATCAATGAAATATTTTGAACATTTGGTCCTGTGGGCTTTGAAAAAGAGGTGAGATCCTTGATTCCATCAGAAAACTGGGGGGGGGGGGGAACCAACAAAACAAAACCCCCACCAAACCCAACCATCTTGTTAATTCCTTAAAGCTTTAGCTGTTTGCTCTCTAAACACACAGGAAAGGGTTTCTGATTAGTGTTCCACCTGTAGCAGAGCAAGGATGAAAGGAAGCTGCTGAAAGGTGTAGAGAATTTGGCACTCCAAAGAATTTTAATTGATTTCTGTTGCTTCCTCGGGCCAAGGGTGCTTAGCACAAGGTTGATGCAAGGGCACATCTATTGGCAGCTGGAGCATTTGTGTCTCTTCTTATGGTAGCCAGAATCCAGCACTGTCAGTTCAGTTCATATTAGACTTGCTGGGTCTGTAGATCCTTGTGTCACATTGTCAATGGTCATTGACTTGCAATGTCCAGTTGTTGGGTATAAATAAGGGAGGCAGAGGTGGAGGCTTAGTTGGGATTGACTTGAAATATCCTATTGCAATTGCCTCAAGTCACTACACAATAGACTCTCTATCAGCTGTGGAAGTAGAGCTGAAATTACCCCCAAGAACTCAGAGGTTATGTATTTGCTCTAATGACAGCATCCTAAATGATTCCTTCTGGCCAGTTATTGGGACTGAGAAGGCTTCTTGCTGAGCTTGGCTGAACTTGGGTTAATTCAGTCAGGGCACAGTGAAGCCAAGCTTCTCCAGCTGGGTGAAGTAGCAGAGAGGCGGGGAGGTACAGCTGGGGTATAGGATGTGCCTACTGCTTCCTTTCATGGCTGAGCTCTTACAGCTATATGTGAAGTGCAGAGCAGAAGTAAAAAACCCTTCAGGCTAAGTTGGATCAGCAGTAGCAGCAGGGAGGTGTTCCTGTGAGCGAGAAGAGTAACTGCCAGTGTAAAAATAATAGCACTATCTGGCTCTTTTAGAAATTCACCTTGCCTCTCTCCTGTAGGATGGTTCCTAAAGCTGAGCCGAACACTAATGCATTCCAAACCTGGGAGCAATCATGCCTCAAGAAAAAGCTAATATCAAGAGAGCTCAAACAAAGGGAATAGGGTGTACAGCTAGAAGAGTATTTAAACACACTGCTCTTGCTCTCAGCTGTTTTGTTTCACTGGTGAAATGTTGGCTGTTTTCCCTCTTGTTTATGAAGGTGAAGGAAAGCTGTGATATCGATGGTCAGAGGCCACAGCAGTTTTCTAACTCCTGGATCTCAATGGCAGCTTCTCCTAGTCCCAGGCCACCACAGAGCTACCCTCAGCTTTTTCTCCTCAGTATCAATTTAGAGATTTCCAACGATTCTCATCACAACTTTTTCCTGTAGCTTTGCTAATGCACCCAAATCTGTGATTTATATCTTTGTGGTGAGCCCAGAGGAGGCCACAAAGATGATCCAAGGGCTGGAACACCTCTGCTATGAGCACAGGCTGAGGGAGCTGGGGTTGTTCAGCCTGGAGAAGAGAAGACTCCAGGAGGACTTTAGAACTGCCTTCCAATACCTGAAGGGATCCTACTGGAAGGCTGCAGAGGGACTTTTCACAAGGGTGTCTACAGGCAGGACAAGAGGGAATGGTTTGAAGCTGAGGGAGAGAAGGGTTAGACTGGATCTTAGGAAGTTCTTCAGTGGAAGGGTGGTGAGACTCTGGAGTAGGCTGCCCAGGGAGGCTGTGGTTGCCTTCTCCCTGGGGATGTTGAAGGCCAGGCTGGATGAAACCTTGAGCAGCTGAATCTAGTTGAGAGGCATTCCTGGGCATGGCAGGGATGTTGAAGGAGATGATCTCTGAGGTCCCTTCCAACCTGAGCAATTCTATGACTCATTGCAATGAGGAATGCATGAGCAGCTGGACAGCACTGTTTGTAGTGGTCATGGAAGTGTTGGGTCGAAGGTTGGACTTGATTCATCTTTTCCACCCTTAATGATTCTATAATTCTGTGTTTCAGTCCAGCTCATGGATGGTTTTACCTAGGTGGAACTGCCATTGGTATCTCCAGGATTGCTGTTCCTCCTCTGTACACAAGCAAACTTCCACCAAAACAGCATTCCCTTTCCAGAAGCCTTAAAATGCAGTACCCAATCTCCTCCATGCACTAAAGCACTCCCCCAGGAGGATGGCTTGGAAGCTGGAGAACATAATACCACTTCAAAGCTTAGAGGCCAGCTTCTTTTTCCTAGCTACCACAGCTGTGATTAGATGAAAGTATCACTGTAATCAGAGCGGCCAAATGGACAGATCAATAGAGAGCTATCAGCAATTAGCACCCTTGTGACTGCCTGCCACATTTGTTGTTTATTGAAGCAGCTGAGTCAGGATGCCTGGGGCGGGGGTAAGAAGCTCCTGGCAAATAAAGACATAAGGAAGAAGGGAGAAAAGGGAGAGCATTGTGCACATTTGAGACTCCTCCCTTGCCTTCCCGTTCCTGCTCTCCCAGCTTCGAGGCATGTGCAGAAACATCTGATCCACAGCAGAGGCCGGGTTTGATATAATGCAGCTATCTTTGGAGTCAGAGGTGGAGGGAGTTTGCCAATCTCACAGCATTCCCATGTGGGTCTTTATTTGCCTCAGACCTGCATGTTCAATTTCTTGACCAAAAGTTTTCATGACAGTGTCACCAGCCAGGGTTTAGTAGAAATGAGATTTGCTGGAGGGGTGGAACTGGGGAGAGCAGATCATAGAATCATAGAATGTCCAGTCTCTAGACACCCTCATAAAAAGTCCCTCCCCAGCCTTCCTGTAGGAGCCCTTCAGGAGTTGGAAGGCAGCTGAGTCTTCGCTAGGCTGAACACCCCCAGCTCCCTCAGCCTGTCCTCATAGCAAAGGTGCTCCAGCCCTTGGATCATCTTTGTGGCCTCCTCTGGACTCACTCCACCAGATCCGTGTCCTTTTTATGCTGAGGACAGCAGAACTGGCTGCAGTATTCGAGGTGGGGGCTCAGCAGAGCAGAGGGGCAGAATCCCCTCTCTTGCCCTGCTGGCTACACTGATTTGCTGGAGATCAGCTTCCTGAAGACCTAGAATTCCTTAGAGGCCTCTACAAACAGCATGTTGCAGCTCCTGCAAGGTCATATAGTGGAGAAGCTTCTTAGCTTACTCCAGATGAAGCTGTCGTAGCAGGTGGCATGGAAGGAGGCATTCAGAAACATTTTGAAGGTGTTATGAGTTATGGAGATTAAAAGCAATTCTTTGGCTCAGGTGCACCTGACCTTTGGGCACTCTCTGACATTCAAAGCATGCCCTGCTGTTCTCTTCCTGCTGCATTTCTCCACAGCACTGATGGGTCCCTCGGTTGCTGTCGGCCTAAGGTCCGAGCAGAGACGTTCTCATTGCAGACACAGACAGATTAGGTTTAGCCCTAGAGGCCTGCAATACATAACTAGGAGCTGGTTGACATTAGGTGGGTGGGAAAACTTGTGTTGGAAAACGGCCTCTGCAGAAAAATGAATAGTTTTGTTAAACTGGAAAAGGTTACCTGCTTTTATTTCCTTTGATTAGTTTTTTTTTCTTCCCCAAAATGTCGTTTGAGGGCTTGGGGTTTTTAATGTGGGTTTTAAACAATTCACCTACCCCATTTCTTGCCTTTGATTTTTGTTTGCTTTCTACATGTTGCCTTGGAAATCCATCTGTGACTGGGGTTATTCTTCCTTGTCCATGTGATCTATCATTGGACACTTTCCTTTTCTCCCCCTCCTGTGTGTTTAAGACCGTGTTGTCATTGTGCTCCTTCTTTTGCTTTTGCCCTTTCTTTTGCCTGCTCTGAAAATTCTCCCTTTTTTAACCCCCTCCCCCTTTCTTGGTTATTCAGCATTTCAGCCTTTTCATATTGGCTTGGTAGACAGCTGCTGCATTTTTTCCCCCTTCCTCCTTTGTGTTGAGCCATTGTACTTCACTGGGCTTTGTGTCACACCTTTAGCCACTTGCCACACCTTTCTACTTTGGCTGCTTTGAGTCCTTTCTGAATGAGTGGTCACCATTCTTTTCTTCTTTTCTTATTCGGATATTAAACTCCTCAAAGCACTACCTTTATTTCAAAATCTGTGATGAAAAAGGCAATTAAGATACTGGGGGGGGGGGGGGGGGATAAGAGAGAGAGAGAGAAAAGAATGAAAGAAACAAACCCCAGACATCTCAGCCTTTGCTCCAAATGACAGTTATGGCAATTCTGAGTTAGGTTTTAAATGCTTATGGCTGCTAAATGGAGACTGCCCTGGGAGACAGAATCCCAAAGGTGGCTGATAAAAATGAAAGGTGAAGATGGAGAGAACAGAATTGCTCAAAGTCTCTGCAGAAAATGGGGGAAACCCCCACCAATATTGAAAATAACTCTTTTTTGCCTCCTTTTTTGATCAAGAGAGGGTTTTCATGTGCTTAAACTCTCTTTGACTTAATGAGACACCTTCAGAAGCGAGTTCAACTGGATTTAATGAGTTTGAGTCTGTCAATTTCTCTGGCTTCCTCAAAATATTAGTGTAGTGTATTCTAGGCTCAGATTCTCTCCCACTTGCAACCTGGGAGCTCACAACTACTTAGTTGGTTACCATAAGGCTTTACCTGGAGGAAAGTCTAACTTACTGCTGACAAAGCAGTTCCTGTAAGCTGAAAAACAGCTGAGGGCAGAAACCCTTCCACTGGCACAACTGGTCCCAGGAAGGGATCTCTATTTTAAGCTTCTGCTTTAGATTTGCTTTCCAATTTAGGACCAGATATTTGCCTGTACAAGTTCCTAGAGGTGCGAGGAAGGGCACAAAAATGATCAGAGGGCTGGAATACCTCCTACAAAGGCTGAGAGTTAGGGTTGTCCATCCTGGAGAAGGCTTTGGGATGACCTTATAGCAGCCTTCCAGACCTACAAGAAAGCTGTGGAAGGACTGTTTAGAAGGGCTTGTAGCACTTGGACAAGGGTCAGTGGTTTTAAACTAGAGAAGGGTAGACTTAAACTGGACATTAGGGAGTTCTTTACTGTGAGGGTGATGGAATAGGTTTCCCAGGAAGGCATTGGAGACCCCATCCCTGGAGACATTCATGGCCAGGCTTGCTTGGCTCTGAGCAACTTGATTTAGTTGGGGATGTCCCTGCTGAATGCAGGGAAGTTGGACTGGATGACCTGCAAAGGTCCCTCCCAACCCAGTGCATTCTATGATTTTACAACTCTAGAGATGTGAGTTAGGGAGGTATTCAAATTACTGACATTCCTAACTTACAGTGGCCAGGAAAAGGGGAACAGGGAAGAAGGAGAAGGGCGAAAAGTGCTGAGAAACAAAGTGAGAGAGCGGCAGGAGTTCCGTTTCTACTAGCCTGTAAATTATTCACACGTGCCAGCTGGTAATTACTTCTAATAAACGTCTCTAAATCACTTTGATATGCTCAGATGAGCAGTGCTGTGGGAAGTGTGTCTGCTGTTTAGATCTAAGGGATAAGCCACCAGGAGAAAGGCAAGAACTACCCATACAATTATCCTCTTATGAGATGTTGGCTCACTGGTGCTGTACCTAAATGTGTTATTAGAGAACCAGATTACTTTTTGAGAATATAAACTTCAGAGGTAATAATCTAATGATGATTCCTGCTAAGGAGTAATGTGGAACACTGACAGTTTCTGGCAGTGGTGCTGAACATGGAATTCAAGTCCTTGCTTTCCCAAAGGAGTGATGTCATAATTATCCTTGAATCCATCCGTCCAGCTGCACAGCTCAGCTGCACATCTCTCGTGCCCATCAAGCCAATGATCAAGCAATCTGTTCCTTGCCTTTTCCTGTGGAATGTGCTTAATTAGATTTTTCTTTTGTTTCTTTTTGATCTCTTGATTTGTAACAAGATCCCTTAATGAAGAAATTTTTCCAGTGATTTTGTGCCTGCAGCATCCTGAGCTGGAGCTTTGCTTGTTTGATGCTTCCTTTATGTGACGTGTGTACTACTCCTCTGTGTTACTGGCCTCTGGAATGGGGCCTCATGGAAATTTACTGTGCAGTGAAGTTACATGATGTTTAATGTTTTATCAGTGATATAGACAGCAGGATTGAGGGCACCACCAGCAAGTTTGCAGGTGACACCAAGCTGATTTCATACACTAGAGGGGTAGGATGTCATCCAGGGGGACCTGGGACAGGCTGGAGAGGTGGGCTGAGGAGAATCTCATGAGGTTCAATAAGACCAAATGCAGTCTTGCACATGGGCTGGAACCATCCTCATTATCAGTCCAGGCTGGGGGATGACGTGATAGAAAGCAGCCCTGCAGAAAAGGACTTGGGAGTGCTGGTGAATGAAAAGCTGGAGATGAGCCAGCAGTAGGCACATGCAGCCCAGAAGGCAAATGGCAGCCTGGGCTGCATCAAGAGCAGCGTGGCCAGCAGATTAAGAGAGGTGATTCTGCCACTTTGCTCTGGTGACACCTCACCTGGAGTGCTGTGTCTAGCTCTGGAGCCCTCAATACAGGAAGGATGTGGACCTGATGGAGAGGGTCCAGAGAAAGCCACAAAAGTTATCGAGGGGTTGAAACACCTCTGCTATGAGGACAAGCTGAGGGAGCTGGGGCTGTTCAGCCTGGAGAAGAGAAGGCTCCAGGGAGACCTAATAGCAGCCTTCTAGTACCTGAAGGGGACTATGAGAAAGGACTGTTTGCAAAGGCCTGCAGTGATAGGACAAGGGGCAATGGTTTGAAATGAGAGAAGAGCAGATTTAGACTTGATATGAGGAACAGTTCTTTACCATGAGGGTGGTGAAACACTGGAACAGGCTGCCCTGTTCCAGGAGGTATTTGATACCCCATTCTTGGAGATATTCAAGGTGAGGCTGGACAGGGCTCTGGGCAACCTGATCTAGTTGGGGATGTCCCTGCTGACTGCAGTGGGGTTGGACTGGATGACCTTTGGAGGTTACTTCCAACCCAAACCATTCTGTGGTTCTATATGCCTGGCCAGGGCACATGCAGTCTAAGTGACAAGGGGTTTGTGTTTGTGGTAACATTTCAGTGTAGAACTTCAGGTGGCACTGGAACTGGTGACCTCAAAACTGTTCATTGTTAGTCTTTGTGAGCAGCTGCTTTCCCCTGCATCTCCCATGTCTTTGTACTTCTATAGAAGCACCTCCCTCACCTGTGCAGAGTGATGCTGGCATCTGTTCTGGATCCACTGTTCAGTTCAGAAAAGTTGGCTGCGGTCCTGATAGAGTAGAAGAACCTTCTTACAAGCTAAATTTGATTAAAATTGTGTGCTGCATCAGATGAAGGGAAAAATGTGTTACTTTAAAGGGGTCTTAGCCAAATTAAAGAGGGAGGGAGGAAGGGAAAGAAAAACACTTGATTAAAGTAGAGCTCTTCCTTTTACAGATATGCAAGTTAGGTCTTTCTGCAGTACCAGTGGAAAGCTGGTGACATTTGAGAGTTCAAGATAAGTGAAACACCAGCTGGAGATTAGTATCAAGGAACATTTTTTTTTTAAACAAGAGTTTTGCAAGAGGCCAAAGGTAGCAAAGAAAACCAAAAAAGAAGTCAAAAAACTTACAATCTTTCCTTCATCCATGCTTATCACTTGAGAAGGAAATGGTGTGTCTGTCTATTTTATTCTCAGCATGACCTGTGTATTCATAGCACCACAGCTTCAAAGGGGACTCTCTTATTCAGCAGAGATCACGGTGGAGCTTTTTAAGTTTCCATCTCAGGGCAAAACTGCTCTGAGGAAAGGAAAGAACTGAAAGAAAAGGAGAGAAATAAGAATGTTGTGCAAGGGATGCTGCAGTTTTCTTGTCGTCAGAGGTTGACTGATAAATCCCTTTCTTAGTTAAATATATATTAAAAGTAAATATAAAAGGCGACACAGAGGTATGGTGCAGGGAAAAGGAGAGGTGTGATAGATCTCCTGGTGGAAAATCAGAGGTTTCTGCACATGTCTCATTTGAAAACACTGCCAGATTGTGAAGCCCATGGGAGTAACTCTGTTGGACTCACTGGGACTGCTTAAGGGGAAAAAAAGGCAGGCAGCAGCTGCATGGCCTGACCCTAAGTGGTCTGCATGCACTAAAAGCTGTAGAGGTAAGTCACAGCAGGAGGAAACATCGCATGTGAAGAGACATTATGCCATCCAGCACTGCCAGCTGGAATGCATCCCAAAGGACAAACCAGCTGCCGGGGTAGTGCTGGGTGTCAGCAAGGTCAGAGAAACCTGCTGGAATGTACTACCTGAGGACTGGGTCCCTTGGGTTGGACTTGATGATCTCGAAGGTCTTTTCCAAACTGGTTTATTCTATTCTGTTCTGACAGTGGTTGCTGTTTGGCTGAGGCAAATGACTCTGCCTGTCCTGCTAGGGTTCTGTGTAATTAAAATACCAGTATGCTTAGTGCTGGGACATCGGTGTCTGAAAGGGACTTGGGAATGGATCTACTGTCTCCTTTTCCAGCTAGCTCTTTGATCTGGGATGCAGTTAAGCTTCAGTGTTCAGGATGGATGCATAGAGAAGGTGTTCTGTGCCATGCAGTGCTCTGCTCCCTTCGCCTGCGTGACCCCCAGCACATCCCCAAGTCTCTTTGTTCGCAGCCTGTACAATAGGGAGAAAAGCTCTTCTGTACCTTCTCAGGCTATTGTGATGATGAATATGTTACTGATTGTAATGAACTCACATACTGAAACTGTGGGAGCCATACAAGCACCTGAGATAAGTAACAAGGAGCACGTAGGAAAGGGCAGTGCACTAAAGCTTTCATTGGCAGAACTGCATCTTTCACATCCTGCTGAGCTTCACCTGCTGCTGATCACAATGAACAACTTAGGCCCTGAAGCAGTGAGGATTGATATGCTTTGTATTTTATTTTTATCCATGCTGGTGCAACCCTAAAAATGCTGTCTTACCTCTTCTAAGTAGTGTCTAATCCTTCCTGGGCTCTGTCTGAGCTCTTTGTCCACGGAATACCGTGTGGGAGTGAGTTCCACAGGTTAATTACATGCTAAACAGTGTTTCATTTTCGTCTGTTTTCAATAGGTGGCCCTTAATTGCAAATTGCCCTCCAGGTCTTGTGTTATGGGAAAGAGTAGAGAGAATGGGAGCAAGTAATTGCCCTTCTAGACATTATCCGCAGTGCTTCCTCATATGTCTACTCTCCCTCTTTTACTTTCTACCCCTCATCATCCCAAAGCTTTGCATTTTCCTTCTAATGGATTTACTTTCTTCCCCCTGTATCTGTGCAATCTGCTTTTGCTGCCCTCCACTGTTTCTCTTTCTGCTTGGCCTTTTCTGTGACTAAACTTGAGCACATTATGCCAGCAGAGGATGAAACCTCCTTTGACACAGAAGGGCAGAATATTATCTGGATTGCTGACATGTATCTTTCTCATAATCTTCTTTTTGGGGTCTTTGGTGTTGCAATCCTCAGGAGCTCCTGAAAGATGGGAGTGATTTCTAGGCAAGGAGAGAGGTGCAGTGCCAGGAAAGTGGTGCCTGGATCACCAGATGTCATGAGTCTTCTGGAGACAGTCTCGGCAAACTTTCAGGTGACTACAAAGACTCTGGAGCTCATTGCTGATCTTTGTGGCAGGATGAAATAAATGCCTGCAAAGCAGAGTCTGAAGCTGGTCAGCTTATGCAGAAGATGCAGAATGGCAAAAAGATGTGGATAGTTTATGGATGTTATTAAATAGAGGAAAGAATTAGAATTTATCTTCTTTTGAGATTAAACAGCTCTCTAGCCACTAGAAATAAATCCTGAAAAACATTTTTATTGATTGGAAGGGTTTGGAGTCTGCTGTTTCCTTTTAAGAAAAGCAAATGCATCTAAGAAGAGCTACACTAGGTAAAGCCCATTGGGAACTGGTGATGCACACCAGCTCTATCATAGAATCAACCAGGTTGGAAAAGACCTCAGAGATCATCAAGTCCAACCTATTACCTAATACCTAACACCTCCTGACAACTAAACCGTGGCTCCAAGTGCCACATCCAAGCCTTTCTTGAACACCTCCAGGGACAGGGACTCCACCATCTCCCTGGGCAGCACATTCCAATGGCCAATTACTCTTTCTATGAAGAACTTTCTCCTCACCTCCAGCCTAAACTTCCCCTGGCACAGCTTGAGACTGTGTCCACTTCTTCTGGTGCTGGGTGCCTGGGAGAAGAGACCAACCCCCATCTGGCTACAACCTCCCTTCAGGTAGTGGTGGAGAGCAATAAGGTGTCCCCTGAGCCTCCTCTTCTCCAGGCTACACAACCCCAGCTCCCTCAGCCTCTCCTCATAGGAGACCTCAAAACCTCTTCCCAGCTTTGTTGTCCTTCTCTGGAAACATTCAAGTGTCTCAATGTCCTTCTTGAATTGAAGAGCCCAGAACTGGGTACAGTACTCAAAGTGTGGCCTAACCAGTGCTGAGATAGAGGTACCCATAAGACGTAATGTGGTGGTGTTTGGGGAGTGGTGTCTGCTGGACAATTCTACTGACAAACTTGAACCCAGATGAATAAAATGAGGTTCCTACTTCTATTTAAATGCTAAACATAAAGGTGAGATGACTTTCATGCTTAATGTGTTTTAAAATTGACAGCTTAGTCAAGAGTACCAATACCAGTTTCTGAGGCTATCTGTAGGAACACTTTCTCTGAAAGCTTGGCTCCAGCAAAATTCTATCAGTAGCCAATAGGCAGCTGGAGAGCTGAGAAATGGCAAGATTATTTGTTTGCTAAAGGCAAAAGTTGATTTCTTCCTGTTGTCTGCAGGCACAAAGTTCTGTTTCCCTAGTGTTAATTCTGCAGAGCTTCTTCCACCAACCCATAATTTTCCAAAGCATATTTGTTTGATTACATTGAGCAGAAGGTTTGTAATTATAGCCATAGGAAAGCTTGTTGGAGAGGTCGATGTGTTGACCTTTAAAACACAAAGAACTTTGACATCATCTCAGCCTCCCCTCATCATGACAATCAGTCTGTGCTCATTTTTGAACTGCTTTTGATGTGTCATAAGCAGAACTCTTGGCCAAAGGATCCATCAGGAGCAGTTCACAGAGTGATGCTTTACAGGAGCCAGGCAGACATCAGAGCATGACCTAGAAAGAGTAACACTCCAGTCTGGGGAGACGTGGGGTCACCTTCAGCAGAAATGCAGTGCTCTGAAACAAAGCATAAATCAATAAACATGGCCAAGGTCTTGAAAACAAAAGTGAAAGGCAGTGTAAAATTATCCCAGAACAATCTCTGAGGGACCCAAAGGAGTGTTAGAGATTTAGGAAAGACTCATGAGGTCACCTGGAAAGCAGCGGCGGAGTTTACATACTCCACAAATGCATCCTTGGCACTTTGATTTTCCAGGATCCTGAAACAGATAGCCCAGGGTGTTTAAATGGTCTGGGAGTCCCAGAGGTCTGTCTCTGTGCTATAGTTTTATCTTTCAGTGCTCAGTATATACTGCTCAGCTATTTTAGATTCCTCCTGGTGCCTATCCAACCTCACAGGACCCTTTCTTGCACCCCTTACAATTTGACTGTGTGAATGAGATTCTACCAAGCAAACAGGACAGTGGATTTTGAACACGTGTGTGTCAAGGTACTTCCTGTGTACTTCCTCTTACCCTTAATGAACATAAGGTATTTTCTTCCTGTTTACTCCTGTGAAGTCAGGAAAAAAGGCTTCAAGAAGTTTCTGTACTTCTTGTACTTCTGAAGGTGGTAGCAGATGAATTTTATGGGTTAGGAGGCTGTTGGGAGCTTGCTTTGAGAATTGTGTTGATATTATTCAGCATAACAGGGCTAAGAATTCAGAGAGCACCTTGAAATTGTCACACCTGAAGGCAGCCTGTAGGCAGAAAGCTTTCCATTCAGTGCTAGGGAGGCTGTTTCCAGATGGAAATGACTAAAGCCACTTAGTTTTGGCCTCACATCTGGTCTTGCAGGAAGCACTGCTGAGTCCACAGTATGGATTGGTTGATGCAGCTCTTCATTCCTCATGGCAAAGGAATAGTTCACCCTCACTTCTTGCTAAAAAAAACTCATTCCTCTAAACTGTCCCTGGAGCTAGCATCCCTCTTCTAAACACATAGCTCCAGCAATCTAGAGGTAGCAGCCTTTAAATCAAGTTGGGCTGTTTTTTTCCCTCCCTCGACACGGGTTGGTTGACAGGCAAGCCTTTACTGAGATCACTAGTGGCAAAATAAGTTAATAATAAATAATAGATTTATACATATTAAGGCCAAGCTTTAGAAGATGCAGAGGGACAAAGCCAGTCCATTAAAGCATCACATTAGTTCAAGTCTGTAGTCCCCCTTCAAGCAGGGTAGTTGGCAGAGTTGCTCGGTGTGTCTCCACTGAGTCGCAAAGCGTGTCAGTTGTGCAAACAGCTCAGATCTCGCTTGTGTGCAATAAGCTGCTTGTGGTGGGTTGAAGTTGCCCCCCCCCCAGCATTAACTTTGCCAGACCAACTCAGTTAGAAGCAAATGAAGCTGTATTTACAAGCAAAAACTACACTCTGCAACGGAATGCAATGAATACATACAGAATATACAGGATTTACAATATCATACAGATATTTCCAGTTAGCAAACAACAGGAAACCCCCTGGTCAGAGACTTAACTAAGCAATTTCAGCCAAGGCCAGACAACAAGCAGGTTAACCTCTCCTGAGCGAAGCAAACCAGCAGAGATCAGGAAAGAAGAGAGAGAATTGTTACGGTACAGCCCGTCTTATTCTAGATATTTATCCACAGAATTTGTTTAGAATGATCTTTTGTTTTCCTTTTTACCTCCAATAGTGATTTATTTATCTTTCTCTACTTTTCTGCTCGAAATCTGTAACTAAATGTATGGTCTAGTTGTTGGGTGGGTTGGATTGTTTGATGGGTTGGACGCGATGATCTTGAAGGTCTCTTCCAACCTGGTGTATTGTATTGTATTATTATAAATCTCAAAGGCACAGCCTAAAGCCAGCACACTGCATTTCTGCTGGCTTCAGGAATTTCTGAGACAGACAGCAAGTCTACTCTCCACAGCTCACTTCAGAGTGAACAGTCTTCTTGACTGGAAACACATCTTTGGAGGCAAGAATGAAGCTGGAGGTCATTGTGCCCCTGTACTCTGCTTTGGTTAGGCCGCACCTTGAGTCCTGTGTCCAGTTCTGGGCCCCTCAGTTTAAGAAGGACATCGAGACACTTGAACGTGTCCAGAGAAGGGCAACAAGGCTGGTGAGAGGCCTTGAGCACAAGCCCTATGAGGAGAGGCTGAGGGAGCTGGGGTTGTTGAGCCTGGAGAAGAGGAGGCTCAGGGGTGACCTCATTGCTCTCTACAACTACCTGAAGGGTGGTTGTAGCCAGGAAGGGGTTGGCCTCTTCTCCCTAGCAACCAGCACCAGAACAAGGGGACACAGTCTCAAGCTGCGCCAGGGGAAGTTTAGGCTGGAGGTGAGGAGAAAGTTCTTCACCGAGAGAGTCATTCATCATTGGAATGTGCTGCCCGGGGAGGTGGTGGAGTCACTGTCCCTGGAGGCGTTCAAGAGGGGACTGGATGTGGCACTTGGTGCCATGGTCTAGTCGTGAGGTTTGTGGTTACAGGTTGGACTCGATGATCTTCAAGGTCTCTTCCAACCTTGAATACTGTGATACTGTGATAATGTGATACTGTGGATGGACACAAAGAGGTGAAGATGCACTCTCCTTGTTCCTCCTTCCACCTTCTTCTTTTCTTATATTTTCTACTTGATGCCTTAAGCAAAGAGCCTGTACTTGAGAAGGGTCTTGCCGCTTCATCAGATCCGAAATTGTGCTTTTTTCCTTCCCAAAGTTGTCAGAGCTCTTTTGCTGTTCCATACGCAACTGCTTCAGTGAAATAGTATTTCCAGAAACCTCATCACTAGAGACACCAAGCAGTGTCCTGAGTAGCTCAGTGGGAATTGGGCTGCAGTCTGAAGGATGGAGCTCAGGACTTAATGGGCTCTTTTTTTTTTTTCCTGCAGAGCTTCAATGGTGCTACAATTAATTAAGCTTTTCTTCTTCAGAGCTCTCCAGGGGAAGAGTCTGGTAGACTAAGAGAAGCTTTCACTCATTCTCACCCTATTTCTTCACATTCCTTCTTCCCAGCAGGACAGTTTTTATGTCCTTGGTTTGAACCTTCCTTGTTTGTAAAAGAAGAACTTGGTGGTACCATTGTCAGTTACAACACCCGCAGGCTTCACAGGAGTTTGAGGTTAAACAGCATTCAACCACCAGAAAGTTTTGTATGCTGGCTAATCAGTTCTGAAAACCAAGCCAAGGCCAGGATTTCCCTCTTCTGCTAACTCCCATTCTGGTTGAATGAAGCAGTCCCTTCCCATCATGCTTTTCATTTAATTTCCTGATCAGTTTTATAGGCTACGCATAGTTGGTGCAATATTGGCTTTTAGACTTCTTCTCAGCATCTCTGTCACCATGCTATTTCTCTTTATCATCCTGAATGCTCTCATTCCAGCCTGGCCTGACACCTTCAGCAGCTTAGTCTAGCCCTTCCCTTTAGAGGTAGAAAATAGAGGTGTCAGATAAGAGAAAACCCAGCCTGACAAAAGAAAGGGTGACTGACTTCCCTGGCCTCTTGAGCTCAGTCATGATGGCTTAATCTTGGAGGAGTAGCTGAAAAGAAAGGAGTTGAGTGAAGGTTTGGAAGATCAAGAGCTGTGGCATGATGACCTAGCCGAGCTCTGGAGCTATCTTCAAGAACTTAGATTAAAATATTACCTTTTGGTTGAGCAGAAGTGAAGCTCCTTTTTCTGGTGCTCTTTGCAGTGCAGCATGTGCCATGAAAGCATCTGCAGCAGCTGAGAAATCAGCAGAGGGCACAGATGCTGGTGGTGTCTAAACATTTCTGGAGGAGCTGCCAGTTGGCAAAGCAGCTACACCTTTCTTTCAGGTACTAACTGCTTTGAGAACATCAAAAGCAGTTTGTCACCATTATGAAGATGACACTGAGAGCACCTGCAGCTGAGGGGTAGGCAAGAGAAAACAACAAGAGGAGAAAATATTAGAAAGACAAGAAATCAAAGGTGGAAGAAAAGAGTTGGGTTTGAATGTGTTCCAAAGCATCACTGACACTCAGGCTGTGAGTGTTTCTGATGTGTGGTGTTAACCACTGGAAGATGAGGAATTGAGAATAATTAGGGAGAAAAAAAAAACACCCAAATAAACATGTATTATTTATTGGAGCTCTTTTCTTGCCTGGAGAAGGTTCTTCTTTTCCTTAGGTCAGCCATGGAGCCATGTGAGTTTCTCTCCAAGATGCTCCATTCCCAGCCTGTGTTAGCCATTTAATCCTACAGCCTCTTTTGCTGGCAACTTATCCGAGCAGAGCCTGGAAATGAGAGAATGTTGCCATCTCCATGATTAATGATTTCCTCCATTGAATTGCAATTACAGGTTTTAATCAGTTCATTATTCCACCTAGGGTTTTTTTTGGGTCTTGACAGTTTTGCTGTGGAAACTAATTGAATTGGCTTCACCTCAAGGCTTTCCCGCAAAAAGATTTTGTCTTGCCTTTGGGGATTGTGGGAGCTAATTGGCCAACTCAGCTTTAATTTTCTCTTTTGCCTATGTGAAAAAAAGAAAAAGAAGAAGAAAAGCTAAAGATTCCTGTTTTCTGTTTCCTTTTCCAAACTCTGTTTCCTTTAAAGAGCTAAGTGGGTCCATGCTGAAAAGCTCAACTTCAGATAACAGTTGGAAACTCTTTGCTTTAGTCAAAATTGTTAGCAGGCTTTCCTCTTCCTCAGAGGGTGGTTGCACAAAGAGACTGCAACACCTCCCTGCTGAGGACAGGCTGAGGGAGCTGGGGCTTAGAGATGAGGAGCCTGAGGGGCGATCTCAGTCATGGTGATAAAGATCATGTGAAGGGCAGTGTCGGGAGGCTGCAGCCAGGCTCTGCCTGGTGATGTCCAGCAATAGGACAAGGGGCAAAGGTGGAAGCTAGAGCAGAGGAGGTGTCATGGAAACATGAAGGAAAACTTTTTCACTGTGAGGATTCCAGAGTCCTGGAGCAGGCTGCCCAGAGAGTTTGTGGAGTCTCCTTCTCTGGAGACATTCAAAACCCACCTGGGTCTGTTCCTGTGACCTAATCTAGTTAGTCCTTCTCTAGCAGGGAGGTTGGAGTGGATGATCTTTTGAGGTGCCTTCCACCCCCTAACATTCTATGATCTGTGAACTCTTTCACCCTGGCTACTTTTTCCCCTCCAGCTGGTCTAATGGATCCTGTTTGTAAGGAGAGGTCCTGTGACCAGCAAAATTATTGCTTGCAGCTTCTGTCATAAGTCAGCCTTCAATTTCTTTTCCTTGTGCCACATTAGATGAATTCAGAGATGAGCAAGCAGCAAATTCCCCTGAGATGTACACTGTCAGAAAAGAATGCAAATTAGTGGATACTTAGTACTCTGTACAGCTGCCCAAACGCTCGTGATTGCACCCCATCATCCAACACAGATGTGATCCAAAAGGAATTTCAGCATCAACTGCAGGCAGGCTGAGTTGTTAACACAGTGTGAGATGTGTAGTCAGTAGCTGCAATAGCCCTCCCAGGCAGAGCAACCTGCTAAGCTTCCACTCTGATGGAAATGCTGCCTTTCATTTTTCTATCCCCTTCCTTATCTGACAGTGGTTGTTTAGGTCACACGAGACAGATTTCCAGAAGCAGCCTCTGAATGTCTCTTCCTTTCCCTGGATCTGACTGAGTCTGCCTTCTTAGAATCTGCCTTACTCACATTGTGAACTTTAACTGAGAAGTGGGTTACAGAACAGCCAGGGTGGAAGCCAAAAAAGGTAAAAGAGAAAAGACCAGCTTCTAATGATGACAGCCACCTAAAAAGTGGGATTTTCAGAGCCCTGAATCTTGTGCATTTGGACTCAAGATGAGTTTCTTTGCCATTAATCCATGGATTTACTTACAGGGCGTGTTTTAAAGGTCAGCATCCAAGCTGGAAGTTGGAGCCAGTAATTTCTCTTCCCTATATGCAGCGCTGGATTCCTCTCTGCCAGGGCTTTCAGATTTTGTTTGAGGGAGAATAATCCAGTTCCTGGCTGGGATGCTTTGGAAAAGGGGTAAATCCAGATCATAGGAAGCTGAACATATTTGACTCCCAGTTAGGTTTGGAGACAGAGAAGGAAATATGTTAGGGAACCAAAGTGTTATTTTATGGCTCTTCTTTTTTCAAGTTAATTTTTTTCTTTAATGAATTAAAGTGCTTCTGAACCTGCTTTTTCATCACAGTAGGGGTCTGCAGACAATCCAAGTATCAGAGGAGAGGGCACAGAGCCATCCCAAGTTCCATCTTCCATTGGTGCTTTGCTGTAATTAGGAGACTTATTTTTTTTGCCTTGATGGGAAAGCCATAGGCTGCGAGGCACACACAGGAAGGAGGCAGAACCGCACCATTCCCCTCAGAGTTGGGGTTGCTTTCATTAAATGATAAAACCCATAACTTTCCATTTCACAGCAAGAGTTTAAGGCTTCAGTGAGGAGTGAAAAGGTGCACCATGCTGGAAAGCTGTTAAAAAATACATGCTGCATATTAACAGAGAACAGATGGAATCAGGTTTTTTTTTCTTCTTCTCCGTCCTAATTCTTTCAGGTTATTAAGGTGCTCCAAAGGTAGATGGGGTTTGAAATCATGAAAGCACATCCTGTCCTTTCAGGCAAGGTGATTAGTGCTGTGGGTATCAATAATATCAATTAGTATCAGATCCTTTTGGTGGTGTTAACAGGGAATAACATTCATCTGGCAACTCACAATGCAGTATCCAGGAGGGAGCTTATTAAAACATGACTCTCTTCCTTTCCCTCACAACCCTTTGGTTTAATTACCTCACCAAAACCAAGGCAGGATCCAAAAAGTAACTTCCTCCCTGGTGCTTCCAAGACACGTTGTGGAATTAGAGAGCAGCAAGACAGAGGGAGACTGTGGAATTAGACAGCAGCAAGACAGAGAGATATTTATGTGCTCTGACCTCACATGGGAAGAGGAGAGGTAAACCTGGGGAGCCCCAGGAACGCAGGAGAGGCTGGGAAGCGCAGCGCGGCTTGCGACTGCAACCGCATCTGAACGCGCTTTGCAAGCAGAAAGAGAGCTTGTGAGCCCGAGAGGAACAAACAATAACAGCTCCTCTAACGTGCAAAAGTAAAGATCTGTTGTTTAAAGAGCACACAGCTGTATCTACCACCTCCTGATGCTTCTGACAGGAATCACAGAGCGAGCAGATTGGATCAGCAAAACTTCCCTCAGCCCTGACAGTTTGATTGCACTGCCGTGGAGGCTATGACAGATGTTGGAACAGCACGAGCAGCTTCCACAGAATGCAGCAGGCGCAAAGCTGGGGCTCGGCCTTGCCTCCCCTCCACGGGATTTGCAGTCTCCCAGGGGTCAGGATGCGGGGTGACGGTTTTGCACGTACAGAGGGGAAAGATGGGGGTAAAGGGAAGATTGGGACAGGTAGGGGGAAACAAAAATTGCCTCCAAATGATGAAGTGCCCAGCAACATCAGACGAATGTGTGGAACTGGAAGCATGCTGGCTGCCTTTCCTGAACTTATTCAGAGATGAATCATAGCCGTGGCACAGCGGAGGCTTTGGAGCCTCGCTGGGCAAGGGGAGAAGAGATGAGCAGGCTTTACATGTAGAAAAATAGGAAGCATGTGGGGCTGGGGTTTGGCAGCTCGCTCCTCCTTTAGGTATTTACCTGTCTCTGATATTGTTTGCAAATTTGCTGAGCACTCCTTGTGCTTGCTGATTTTCCATCCCGTGCTCAGGGGTGCTGAGAAGCCAGACAAATGGAAGGAGAGGATTCAAGTCACGTAGCAGAGGATCTGATACAGGCAGCAGGCATGTGCAGTGCTCACGCTTAGGTGACAGCATTTCAGAGCCAGTGCCTAGCATGCCACTGCCAGATGATGAATTTAGCCCATACATTCAAGGAGTTCCTGCAAGCCATACCAGACTGCTTTCCACATCGTAAGCGAGTTAGTGATTTACCTCCTGTGCTTCATGGAAAACTCTTCTGCTCCCTATTCTGGGTACATAGGAGGTCCAGTCCTGGAGCCTCTATTACAAGAAAGATATAGATGTGCTAGCATGTGTCCAGAGAAGGGCCATGAGGGTGATCAGAGGGCTGGAGCACCTCTCCTGTGGGGACAGGCTGAGAGACTTGGGGTTGTTCAGTCTGGAGAAGAGACAGCTCCAAGGAGACTTTGTTGTGGCCTTCCAGTATCTGAAGGGGGCTACAAGAAAGCTGGGGAGGGACTTTTTAGGGTGTCAGGGAGTGATAGAACTAGGGGAAATGGAACCAAGCTAGAGGAGGGGAAATTTAGATCAGACATTAGGGAAGAAGTTCTTCCCCATGAGGGTGGTGAGACACTGGAACAGGTGGCCCAGGGAGGTGGTGGATGCCCTCTCCCTTGAGGTGTTCAAGGCCAAGTTGGATGAGGCTTTGAGCAACCTGATCTAGTACAAGGTGTCCCTGCCCATAGCAGGTACATGGGGAGGGTTGGAACTAGATGATTTTTAAGGTCTCTCTTCCAACCTAAACCATTCCATGAATCTAAGCAAAACACAATTTTGGAAAGAAATTTTGTCTGCTTATCTTTTCTATGCCCTAAACCTTCCCTAGTTCAATGCCATACATGCAACATTCAGGGCACAGGATATGCAGACAGCCCTGGTGGTGAACTTTACAGGATTATGTGGATTTAATAGTTTAGGTTCATCCTTTTCTACACTGACCCTTTTAATAGCCTTCATCTATCTCTGCTCAGGCATCTCATTGGGGTGTCCCTTCTCAGCAGCGTGGTGCTTTGCAAAATGTGTTTAAAATCTGTGTCTAAACAGAGCTGGTTATGTACCCTCTTCTCTAGTTCATGCTAAAAAGTGATTTGGTGGCTAAAATACATCTAGCATGTCCCTCCATCAATTTGAAAGGTAGCCACAGAGTTTAGTTCAGACTAAAAGCCTAATTCTAAGTGGTTAAACTACCTGAAGGTAATTCTGCTCTTTCTTACCATGGTTTAGTACTCATTTTGTACAGGTCTCTTGGGATGGCAAGCCACAGCAGTTAGCAAATTGAAGGCCAAGAACTGGAAATAGCAATGGGGGGGGGGGGGGGGAACCACAGAGAGCTCATCTAAAATTTTCCTAACCTTAATTCTCAGGGGAGGAACTAATTTGGATTGAAAACTGGAGTCTGGGGAGGGGACAGGTGTTTGGGGTTTCTTTCTCTTTTTTTGTACCTCCAAAAGATTTTCTGATCTCCAGAAATCTTATGTAAATAAGCAGTATTGCCAGTTCTCTGCTGTGCCTGCTGCCTTGGCTGGATATGAGTGGAGTAACCAGCAGCATAACAAGTACATGATGACATAAGGAAAACAGCCCTGCACAAATAGACTCTGTGCAAGAGAATCCAAATCACATTCAGTGCCTCAGCTAGGTGTGGCAAGCAGAATAAGGATTTAGAAAAATAAGGTCATGCCTTTCAATGCTTTTCAGCTGAATTTAGGCTAAAAGAAAGCTGAGGATCAGAGCAATGAGACATGCAAGGCTAAAGTCTCTGAAATCCCTGCAGGCCTTATTATGTGTACAAGGCAGACAGCACCTATCTCAGGGTTGGGGAAGCTATTGCACTTGATTTAAGGGTAATTAAAGCATGTGAGTGACAGCAGAGATGACATGTGGTGAATCAGACACCTTTTCTCCATTTCACTTCCTGCTTGGCAAGCTCATCTGTGTGCTGAATGAAGGATAATGTCTCAGGGCCTTCTGCCTCTACCCTCATAGGCTTTCTGTTCTGCTCACCCCGTTCCCTCTCATAGCTTCTCTCTGCTCTGGGATTTCAGAGAGAATATCTGGGGCTTGCTAGGATCCAGATCCTTATCTTTTCCATGGCTAAGTCAACAACAAAACATATATCAATAACTCTTGGTCATGTTCTAAGGTGTACAAATTATCAGCCTAGTGAACCATTGGGAAGAAAATAATCCCTGCACCACAACATTTTTGTTAGCTGCTGTCCACTACTCCAGTGTCAATGAATGCAGGAGGGAAAGGATGCTGTGCTCACTGGTATTTGTAATCTGCCCTATGGCCCATTTTGGTTCCAGGAAATCAATAGGAGTGAGGATTCATTGTGAATATCCAGCTCAGGAAGTGAGTGAGCCAGCAGTTGTGCAGACAGTAGTCGTAGTGCACAGCCTGGGGCTGATGGCTGTGTGACAAACAGGCACAGGATGGTCTTCTCTTGCACTAGCACAAGCAAGTCCATCCGTGCTGCTGGATGCTGGATCCCAATTGTTCAGGAGGCTGCTGTCTAATCTTCATTTCTAGAACTGGCTTGGGTACCTTGTAAGGGGCTTGAAGGACATCCATGATTGCAAGTAGATGTATTTACATTAAAATAGAGAGAGAAGGCATACAGAGCTGGTAATTGTTCACATTATTCCATCTGCCTAATCACAGAACAAAATTACTGGCAGAATGGAATTCACTGCAAGTGAAACCAAAAAGCCTGAGGCACTCACAGAGCCATTACAGGGAAGGGAAGGTTTGGGCTTTGACCTGTGACAGTCATTTGCATCCTTTGACTGCACCTCTAAGTCGAGCTGAATCAAACTGAAAGCAATCATGGGCTCAATGGTATCTCTCTGCAGGCAGAAGGTTGCCAAGGGGAGAGAGGGCAGCAGTTCACATCCCTTATAAAGGTGACATTTCTTTCACTGGTTCCTGATTAAAAAGGGTTTGAGGGACAGAGTTATGTGAGGCAACTTTGGGTGATGACAATCTTGGGAGGTTTCACCCTAAAAGGGATGACAGCCTTTGGGTGGGTTTCATCTCTTCGATCTAGCAAGTGAGGATTCAGGTTGTGGAAAGGATACAGATCAGATTGTTGATGAGTGAATGGTTGCTGAACAGTGTTTCTGGGGTAAGAGTCTACAGGGAAAGAAGTGTCCAGTCCTTCCTCTGGTAGACATTACTGCAGTGGTATTGCTGTTTCTGGAAGTAGAACTGAAGTTTGTAGGTTAAAGAAAGGTTTGGAAAGACGTTGAGAGTCGCAGAGCTGAGATCTGTATTCTTTGACATGACAGATCACACCAGATCAGTCTGACTACTGTCACATCACAAAATCAAGCATAACATTCCTTTTCTGTTCCTTTTTTTTCACTGGTGCCTGGCATAAAGGCTTTCCTGAGACTGGGTGTGCAGGGAGAAAATAGAAATGTCTGAAGGAGGATAGGGAAGGATGGAGAGAATATGAAGATAGGAAGGCACTTCAGAGAGATCTGGACAGGTTAATTTGCTGGGCTGAGGTCAACAGAATGAGGTTTAACAAGACCAAGTACTGGGTCCTGCACTTTGGTCACAACAACCCCAAGCAATGCTCCAGGCAGAGTGGCTGGAAAGCAGCCTGGAGGAAAAGGATCTAGGGGTGCTGGTGGACAGCAGAACATGATCCAGCTGTGTGCCAAAAGGCCAGGGGCAGCCTGGTTGGATCACACCCAGTGTGGCCAGCAGGAACAGGGCAGCGATGGTGCTCCTGTACTTGGCCCTGGTGAGGATGCCGCTTGAGTACTGGGTTCAGTTCTGTGCACTAAAGGATAGGAAAGACATTGGGGTGCTGGAGGGTGTCCAGAGAAGAGTAATGTGGCTGGGGAGAGGTTTGGAGGGCATCCTTCAAGGAGCAGCTGAGGGAGCTGGGGTTGTTTAGCCTGGAGAAGAGAAGGCTGAGAGGAGATCTCATTGCTCTCTACAGCTACCTGAAGGAAGGTTGGAGTGAGGTTGGTGCTGATCTCTTCTCCCAGGTAACCAGAGACAGGACCAGAGGAAATGGGTTTGAGTTGTGCCAGGGGAGAGTTAGGTTGGACATTAGGAAAAACTTCTTTAGTGAGAGAGTGGTGAGGGGTAGGAACAGGCTGCCCAGGGAGGTGGTGGAGTCCCCATCCCTGGAGACGTTCAAGAAGCTGTAGATGTGGTTCTTCAGGACATGGTTTAGTGGCCATAGTAGTTGGGTTATGACTGGGCTTGATGACCTTAAAGGTCTTTTCCAACCTTAATGATCCTATGACTCCATAATACAGCTTGTAACACGTCAGTCAGCATGAAACTGCTGTAACCCAATAGATTTGATTAACTACTTTTGGGCGACAAGGACGATTTGAATCATTATATTACTTTGTGCCCATATGCACCTCCAGGCACCCCATGTGCCCGTATGGATTCTCTCCTTTGCTGAGCACCTTTTGAAGCCGCATGTCTAGCATGTTGCTGGCATGTCTAGGATTCAGAGCCCTTATTCCCCCAGCTGTGATTTCCCATGATAAGGACTTCACAGCTCACCTCCCTCGAGTAACAGAAATGTAACAAGGGTCCTGCCTGAGGTGTTTAAGTGCGGGCTCAATACTTGTGGCGGGAGGAGGGGTGCTCATACCAAGCTGTAACGACTAGCTGTCAGGGAGATGCATGGTGTCCTTTCAGCAGCTGAACACAAACAGATGAGGGTGACGGTGGTATTTCTCCAGTCCCTTAATTAGAGCTGTGTGATAGCAGAGGCACAAATAGAGATGTTTTCCATCATCTCTGGTAAGCAGGGAGGTAGGGCAGAGAAGCTGGTTTGTTTTTGTTAGCCCCAGGCACCCGCTGCACAGTGATGTGTGTTCACCTCCTCATTTTTATCACTCTCCCTCTGACTGTTTATTTCTCCTTTTGTTTCTGCCTGCATTTCTCTCCCTTCCTTACCTCCTTCAGACTCCTAACAGGAACTGGTTTCCATTTTGAATAGCTGGAGCCTTCTGTTTCTCCATACCAGACCTGCCTAACCCAATTGTGCAGAACTGCAGTAAACTTTAAAGACCACCTGTAGGGCTGTAACTATAGAGAGCTCAGTGCTGCAAATAAAAGAAACTGAGACACAGAGTTAGCAAATACTCCTCAAAGGCTGAAAACAGAGCTCAGGAACTGCATTCTCAGCTCTGAACCCTCACCCGTGCTTACTGTGTAGCTAAGTGAGGTCTTTTGCTCCATGTCATGCATAGCAAAGCGCAAGCACAAATATGATGCAGCAAAAGGAGATCTGGGGCCTCAGAAAACATGCTTGTGCCAAAGGTGCTCCAGGGAAAGGGAGGTTAGCTTGACTTCTAGCTCAAATGTGAAGAAATTCCCCCCAAAAGGAGAAATATTTACCTTTTCAAGTCCCTGTGAGAGGAAAAGAGACACCCAGCTCCCTTCACTCCTATCTCTGCCCCTCAGAGCTAGTTTATCACTGCATCAGCTGCTCCTCTCTTCACCCACACAGACTGGGAGCAGAAGCTCCTTTGAGCTGACTGCACAAGGGGAGCATGGGGAGAATCTCAGACCTTGTTCCCCCCAGGCTTCTCCTCCAGGAAGTCCAAGGAAATGTAAAGTCTCTGGTGCTAAATTCAGAGGTTTTGGCAGGTAGACAGCAACAACAGGAGGCGGAAACAGACAGCTGTGCAGGGGAGGAAATGGTGATATAAATACAAGTTTAATTGCAGTTTAATTACGATTACTTACCAGGCAAAGTTTATTTAAATGCAGTGTAATTAGAGTGAGACCTTGATTTAATCACAGTCTTATCAGACATGGTTACTACTATTTTCCTCTGCTTCCTTCTCTTTCGCCTCCTCGCACATTCCCTCCCCTGGACTTGCCCAAGGAATAAAAGCCAGGACTTGAAGTAAGCAGAAGGTGTCCATCTTGGAAAGTTTTCAGTTTCCTGAAAATTCAGTTGCCAGGTGGCTACCAGCCCAGAATTTTCTCCCTGGAAATTGTGAATCCCCCATTCTGTCCTGGCAAGCCGTTCTTCTTCCTCAGCAGCTAATGATAATGGATCCTCATTAGCTGGGAATGACTTATCATGAATATAATTCATCACTGATGGCAGACCTCATAACCCATCTGCTCACAACGAGTAAATTATATAGCCCAGTCAGATGAGATGGATTGTTCTTTCTGATCTACCTTTGGAGTGTCTCCACATCCTGCTCCGATCAGTACATACTTTGTCTTCTCTCCATGTTCTAGGTGAACATGAAGAGAGACATTTGGGCAAAACCTCTTGAGCAGCTGACTCCCAGTCTCATCATTCACCATTTTCCTTCTTCCACTGCTGCTTTCTCTGCTCCTTGCCATGAGTCTGGGCATGGCAGTAGCTTGCTTCTATAAGAGACAATCACTAACATCAGAAATCTCCTGTGGACCTTTTATATGTTCATGGCTTGCTCCTGCAGGAAAATTTCCCCACTGTAATTATCGTAGCACTCAGCTCTTTCAGGGATGTTGTGTGGTTAAAATACTGTTAAGCAGTTCCAACCAGAATAGAATGGGGAAATTATAGGTTCTTCTCTGCCTTCTCATCTGGGGGCTGCATTGCCTTCTGTCACCTTCCTCCCTCAGGGTTAGTCATCGTGTGGCTGATTGCTGCTCCCAAGAGCACAGTTGCTCCTATCCCTCACCATGAAGCTGAGAGACAGACTGGCAGTCATAGCTGGCAGTCTGCATAGATGGGGTAGACTGTGATGGGAAGGGAAACAAGCAGAGCAGTTTGCCAAAACCCGTGATAAACTGGTGGCCAGGCTGAGCTAGGAGTCTCTACACCAGCAAGGATTCAAATACTTCTATTCTGCTCTGCTGCTTCTTCAGCCTCTCTTCCTATTGCCTGGGAATTTAAACAAATTTGGGTATTTCCACTTGCTTCTCTGAAATGCAAATCACATATCTACATATTGCCATTATCCCAGACATTTGCTAAAGAAATCCTTCAACTGTCTACAAAGACAGAGAGGAGAAAGTCTGCGGCGTACCAGGCAGAGGAGTGGTGCCAATACAGTGCCAGCCCATGGAAGACAATCCAAATTCCTACCGCTGCCTCAGCTGGCAGCTACAACTGGGGCCCAAATGGTTTTGCTTCCATTTAGGAATCTCTTGTTCCCTACTCTTGGAGAATTCTTGAGAAAGTCTCCAGAGATTCTTTCCTGTCTGAGTAAAATCTGGTTCCCCTCTGAAGTCCATCAGCAAGTTTGCTGACTTCAGCGACAACATCATTTGCTCCTTCCACAGCACTACCAGCTCATTCCTGTTGCCTTAGTTTGCAAACCTCAGTCTTTTTTCATAGAATCAACCAGGTTAGAAAAGACCTCAGAGATCATCAGGTCCAACCTATTACCTAATACCTAACACCTCCTGACAGCTAAACCATGGCTCCAAGTGCAATGTCCAAGCCTTTTTTCAACACCTTCAGGGACGGTGACTGCACCACCACCCTGGGCAGCACATTCCAATGGTCAGTTACTCTTTCTGGGAAGAACTTTCTCCTCATCTCCAGCCTAAACTTCCCCTGGTGCTGCTTGAGACTGTGTCCTCTTGTTCTGGTGCTGGTTGCCTGGGAGAAGAGACCAACCCCTGCCTGGCTACAACCTCCCTTCAGGGAGTTGTAGAGAGCAAGAAGGTCTCCTCTGAGCCTCCTCTTCTCCAGGCTAAGCAACCCTAGCTCCCTCAGCCTCTCCTCACAGGGCTGTGCTCCAGACTCCTCCCCAGCCTCATTGTCCTTCTTTGGACACATTCAAGTGTCTCAATGTCCTTCTTAAATTGAGGACAGCAGCTCTAGAGAAAGCAGAGAGTTATAATCCCATCCATGAAATGGTGAATCTGTTCATTAATTACTGCATATTTTATTCTGCCACTGAACCACACTGGCCTTGCCTGAAGGAAAATTATGAGCTGCTGGGGTCCTTAGCTGTGGTTTGTGGGCGGGGGAGAATTGAACTTTCTCACTATCACACTAGGGGAACCAAAACCAGAGACACAAAAACATTTCCTTCCTTCCTTTTCTGTCATAGTGTGCTCTGCTTGCATGCCTTTTCTTTCTTTTCTTTTTCTTCCCTCTCTTCCCTCTCTTCCCTTTCTGTCTTTCTTTCCCCCTCTTTCTTTCCCCTCTCCTTTCTTTCAGATGCTCCTGGCATTTTAACAGACTCTTTGATCACTTCTAGGTGACTTGACCATCTTTTGTACTGTTCTTGTCATGATTCATCTGGATAAGGGGAAAAAAAATAGGACAAAAAAAGCGCAAGAAAACGGTTTAGCTTTTACCATCCTTCCTTTCCTGGCCTCGAGAGCATGTCTCTCTCCATCTCATTCCAACTGATGCTCCTGGTGGGGAGGAAATCTCTTCTTATCTTAGGCTTTCTAAGAGCTGGGGGTCATTGAGTCCTTCATACCCCTGTGAAGTGGGTAAATAGGCTGTGAAACCCATTTAACCTGTTGTGCTGGGCTTCGCCTTGCAGATCACAGTAAATCACACAGAGCCAAATGGATTTTTCCCTCTGCTTTAATATTTATTTGGCAGTGAATTTTTAATAGGGAGGGACCTTCACTTGTCATCCTGAGAATGCCAAGTGGGGAAAAGAAAGGAAGGGACAGACTTAGAGAAAGGAATAGAATACAATAGAATAGAATACAATAGAATAAACCAGGTTGGAAGAGACCTTCAAGATCACCAACCCATCAACCAATCCAACCCACCCAAACAACTAAGTGCAAAGTGTTGGAGGAGGGAAAAGAGGAAAGATGGGAGGAGAAAAAGGGAATGGGAAAGGGAGGGGAGAACAAGGAGGCAGCAGTCACTGCAGCTGCTTTATTTGAAGATGAGTTTCTCAGATAGCAGCAGCTTAATGCAGCTCCCTGCCCTCCAAGCAGTGAACAGTTGATGCACAGCAGGGAAGCAAATAAGCTTGGGAAAGAATCTTTGACCCAAAGGTACTTGTAGCCTTCTGGAGTTCATTTCTCACATCTAGCCTTTGCATCAAAACAAATAAATTAATCAGTGATCTGTTTGCACAAATTGGCAGGGAAAAAAAAAACCCAAACAGGAAACTATGGTTGTGGTCCAATCTCTGTGATTACATTCTGGTGCTGTGTGTGACTGAGTTAAAGGGATAGAGAGTCATTAGAGAGAGACAGATATCACTGACTAGATAAAGAGATGGTGTGGAGAAATACAGCAAGTGCTTCAGATAGATGATGAGCATTAGGTGGAATGGACTTAAAGTTAAAATTAAAGAGATGGATGCTGTGAGTGTAAGTGGGAAGGTACCTTGTGCAGACACACTGTGAATAGATGTTACAGCAAGAGGGATATTGTGAGATAGGCAGAGAGTCTCTGGGAAAAATAGGGAAGGCAACGAGCAAAGCTGCTGCTGCTTGGCACAGGAAGATTGAGTCTGTTGATAAATAAAGCCTATAAATAAATCCCACAGAAAGATATTTCAGCATCTTGCCATCTATGAATATTTGACACACATATCTAAGGAACTGCTGAGCACCTCATCCAAAATAAACATAACCAAGCAGCTACTAGATGTGTGTGTGATCATCCTCTTCAAACATTTAAGAGATGTTAGCAGCTGCAGCAAAAACAGCAATTTGTCACTTGATTCAAAGCTCGTTTCACCCTGATGGACACATCATTGGTGGCCTGGCAACAGCATGGCAGAAAAAGCCAGGCCAGGAGGTAGACAATTATGTGCTGATGCAACACTGGGGAAGTAAGTGAGGAAACACAGCACTGGAGAGCATCCTGGTCTCTTGTAATAGTCTTTGGGCAGGAGTTGTCATCTACATGGATGCCTGCTTCTGCTGAGGCTGTCAGGCTTGCTTCTAAATCTGGTAGATGCTGACCAAGGAGCAGAGGGAGGCAGATCCTGTTGTTCCTGTGAAAAACATGGAGTACAAGATACCTGAGGAGTAGATACACTTTCATACTTTACACCTTTCCACTCTGTGTCTGTCCTATCTCACCACCCCCACCCTTCCCCGTGCCCTCCACACACACCCCGTGCCTTACAGGGATGCTCATTTGGGGGCTATTAGTCGCTACTTAGCACATGTTAGCACGCTGCCCTTGAAGCAGACAAGTGTCTTCTCGAGGTGCCGATTCCCATCTTCCAGGCTGCTCCTAATGCTGCTTGTCCAGCACTCTGAACCCTCTGAGTGTTCTGGTACATGCCAGAGCTGCTTTGCTTGGTTTCCTTCCTCTGCGACTTGACTGTGCAAGCCCACAGCAATGGAAAGAGATGCACAACAACCTGTGTTCTGCTCCTGCAGCACCTCCTCCTCGCTACAGTTAATGCTTTAAAACAGCCTTCTCCACGAGCTGGCTGAAATTCTTGCTCTCACAGACATGATATTGAGTATATGCTTTATAAATCACTTGATCAAATGCACACTCATGAAGCCTCACAGAAAGAACTGCACCAACTGTCTTTTAGCTTGCTATGGATGCTGCCTTCAGGGCCAAATACTAGTTCATGGGGAGAAGAGGAGATTATATATATATTTAATGGCTTCAAACACCAAATTAAATTTTAAATTAGCATTGAACTCTATCATCCATTTCCAGTAATGATGCTTAATATTATCATGAGAGAATCAAGTGCTTTACGTGGTAGGTGTCATTTGAATCTTGTTCAGGAAGTTATCCAAGGGCTTTTGGGTATGACATGCTGGGAAAGTGATTGAAACCCTGTCAGGTGAAGTGAGAATGGTGGGTTTGGTTTTCCCCTCTCCCCTTCATTTCAGTTTTTCCTAGCAGTCAGCTTCCATCTCCAAGGATATATCTCGTAATAATAATTGCTCATTATCAGTGGATATTTTCCAGCACAGCAAAGATGCCTAAATCCAGCCTCCAACAGAGGAAATTGATAGGTCTGAGTTTAAGAAGTGTTAGGTTAATCCATCTCAGAGGAGACCCTCTCTAAGAAGTGAAATGTTAGGCATTTCCTGGCTAGAGGGAGTAGTGTGGGAGAAGGGGATGCCAGGCTTCTGAGGGGGCAGACCTAGAAAGCAACAAGGCAATAGACAGGGCAGGAAATTTTCTTCTTTCCTCATTGTCTCCCAACAGACTACTTTTTAACTGTAAATTTCTAGAAGAGCACAAGCAGGTGGAAGGAAGCATCTCTCCGAAGCTAGAGCTATGAGTTTGTGATGTCTGGTTTGTTCCTGCGGCATCACAGATCTTCGGACACACAGTTTGCTCATTTTGCTTAATGAATTCAGCCTTAGCAGTTCAGGATAATATGACCTTAACTGAGTGTGTGTGTTTGATTCTGGGTTCTTTTCTCCTCAACTCGTAGGAGGCAGTTAAAGAAAGCACATGTGTGTCAGAGAAAGGCAACCAGCAGGATCTGTGCTTTCACTGACACCTGTTGCGAGGAGCATGGCTGAAATAGGCTGCCTAAGGAATGCTCTGGATCAGCATACACAGCCTCTCTGACCTTGCTGTGCCACTTCCCAAGCCCCATGCTTCCCAGAACTATATAAGCAGGCATCACTCTTCCAGGAGTTCCTCCACTTGGCACTGTGCCTTGCCAGAGTCCTCTTCTGTGAAGTGTGTAAGCCTGGTGTGGAAAGTGCCACGGGGGCTCACTGCTGTTGCAATTATCATCACGTAATTGTCACTGCACAGCAATCCTGCCTCGCTAGCAAACAGCAAATACTCTAAGCATTAAGAATTAGGAATGCAGGCCATGCACCTCTGTCAAATTTCAGCACAGGGCATATTTCTTTCTATTCCTTAAAATGTTTGCATTGGCTCTTCACTGAATTTGTAGAATCACAGAATTGCTAAGGCTGGAAAAGATCTTGAAGATCAAGCCCAGCCCTAACCCAGATGCCATGACCCCTAAACCATGTCCTGAAGCATGGTTTAGTGGTACTACAGGTTCTTGAAGACCTCCAGGGATGGGGACTCTACCACCTCCCTGGGCAGCCTGTTCCAACCCCTCACCACTCTCTCACTGAAGAAGTTTTTCCTAATGTCCGACCCAGACCTCCCCTGGCACAACTCGAACCCATTTCCTCTCATCCTGTCACTGCTTACTTGGGAGAAGAGACCAGCACCAGCCTCACTCCAACCTCCTTTCAGGTAGTTGTAGAGAGCAATAACATCTCATCTCAGCCTTCTCTTTTCCAGACTAAACAACTCCAGCCCCCTCAGCTGCTCCTTGAAGGATGCCCTCCAAACCCCTCACCAGCCTCATTGCTCTTCCCTGGACACCCTCCAGCCCCTCAATGTCTTCCCTATTCTGTGGCACCCAGAACTGAACCCAGAGCTCAAGCTGTGGCCTCACCAGGGCTGGATAGAGGAACACAATTCAGAATTTTTTGCTTTCTGTTCTGAAAAAGGACAAGAGTTAAAGCAGTGTTGTTCTCTGCCTCAGAAATGGCTGCAAAATTAGTGATGAATGATGCTGCTGAGGAGTTCAGCGGCTCAGCTGGGACATGCCGGAGCAGCTCCCTGCGCATCAGCAGCCCTTTTTCCTGATCAATCACCCTTTTCAGACAGCAGTATGGGGTGTCTCAGGCTGCAAAGCTTGTATGTAAAGTAAATTCATTGTTATTTAAAAGTGATTCATATTGTTGGGGAGCCCAGAGAGGTGAAGCTGATTGGTGGGTAAGCAATGGAGTATAATAGCCCTGAGAAAACTGCTGTGTAATAACAGCTTTGATTCCTTGCAGGATAAAACTGTATAATGTTGCCATCCTTCCCATGCCTTTCATGTGCACAGCACTTCACAGGCACTCAGTGTATTACTTTGTCATCTGGACTGATAGCTGTGCTGATCCTCCTGGGCTTTGCTAGCCTGCATATGAGAGAGAGAGGTATGAAGTTTGCAAAGTTTTAGGCTTAAGCTAACATCTAAATTACAGCTTTCTGAAATCGCCTTGGCAGCGCTTCTTGATAGGCTGCTTTTTGAGCTCATCTGATCACCCATCTAGCCTCAGAGATGCCTTGGGTTTATTTTTTGTCCTCCTTGATACTGAATTGCCTGTATCATGCACCATTAAATCTGACACAGTTTATGTGCAGGTTGGCTGTGCAGAAAAGGAGAAAGTCCTGGCCTGCATCAGGAATAATGTGGCCAGCAGGAGCAGGGAAGTCATTCTGCCCTGTACTCACCACTGGTCAGGCCACACCTTGAGTCCTGTGTCCAGTTTTGGGCTCCTCAATTTAAGAAGGACATTGAGACACTTGAATGTGTCCAGAGAAGGGCAATGAATCTGGGGAGAGGCTTCGAGCACAGCCCTGTGAGGAGAGGCTGAGGGAGCTGGGGTTGCTTAGCCTGGAGAAGAGGAGGCTCAGGGGAAACCTTCTTGCTGTCTACAGCTACCTGAAGGAAGGTTGTAGCCAGGAGGGGGTTGGTCTCTTCTCCCTAGCAACCAGCACCAGAACAAGAGGACACAGTCTCAAGCTGTGCCAGGAGAGGTTTAGGCTGGAGGTGAGGAGGAAGTTCTTTCCAGAGAGAGTTGTTAGTCATTGGAATGTGCTGCCCAGGGAGGTGGTGGAGTCACCATCCCTGGAGATGTTCAAGAGAGGATTGGACGTGGCACTTGGAGCCATGGTTTAATAGTCATGAGGTGTTGGGTGACAGGCTGGACTTGATAATCTCTGAGGTCTCTTCCAACCTTATTGATTCTATGAAAGTCCAATGTTAGCCTGGCAAACTCAGTGGCAATCTGACTTGGCTACACCTGCTCTACCATCTTCTGATCTCCACCATTCCAAGAGCCTGAGCTCTTTGGCAACATGCAGTGGGTCGTTTTTAAGGGGGTGTGTGTTACTGACACTGGAAAGGTTATTGCACAGGGACCTCAGTAAAGTAGTGCAGGGGGGAAACAAGTGTATAGAAAAAAAATGTTAGGAAGAAGTTCTTCCCCATGAGGGTGGTGAGACACTGGCACAGGTTGCCCAGGGAAGTGGCCAGGCTGGATGTGGCTCTGGGCAGCCTTCTCTAGTGTGAGGTGTTCCTGCCCATGGCAGGGTGGTTAGGATGATCCTTGAGGTCCTTCCAACCCTGACAATTCTGTGATCCCACCATGGTTTTAAGAGAAGAAGGAACAAGAAAAGAGATTCTGTCACAGCACACAGCAGTCAGGAATGCTGCATGCATTCATGCATATAACCTCCCTGAATGCATCCCCTCTCCATAGTGTCTATGTATATCCTAGCAGTTGGATTTCTGCTGTTTGTGCTGGCAAATAGAACTTTTGTGGGCTTTTTCAGTGCCTTAGGGGACAATTCATGAGCCAGAACAACTCACTGTCTAGTCTTTTCCTAGTGTTTCAGTTCCTGGAAGACAGAATCCAGCATGAGAAGAGCAGATGTCACTTTATTTTGGTGCAATAAGCAGCTTCCTGAAGCAAAGAGCCAAAATGAGAAGCTGGGAAAACGTAAATACAAAGGGAGATGCCAGGAAATAGAAGATTTCCTGACTAATGAGGTTTTCAGGTCCAGTGGAACCAGCGTGCAAGAGTCCTCAGTCTTTGTTTCCTTGTGCTGGCTGGCTGGCTTTCTCTGCTAGACTGGCTAGCTGGACAGCTTCAAATTAGAGGCCAGGCTAGGTAAAGAAATCCTGGCAGCTTGCAGCAGTTGCTTTCCCATCTGAATAATCTCCTCTTTGCTTTTGTGACTTTGGCTGTTTTCAGTACCGCAAGAATTAGAGTGTTGCTCTTTGAAATACAACCTGGCACCTAGTCCCTGGTATTAGTGAGCACCCTTCTCTCCTCCTGATCTCAGCAGGAGTCCTGCAGCCACATCATTCCTCCAGCTAAACTCTTCATTCTTGCCTGGCAGAATCATGAACTGTCACTTCTTTCCTTAATAGGTCTGGAAACTTGTGATTTGCTTTACTGAAGCCTTGGCTTGCTCAGAGGTTTTAGACCAGCCCCACCAAGATTAGGAAGCACATGTTTTCACATGGCTTGCAGCACAGAGAAAGGCACTTCCACAGAAGGGGCAGTTAAATGGCTTTGCACCTTCATTCAGGCTAGGCAGGTGATGGATGATCTTTGAGGTCTCTTCCAACCTTGGCGATACTGTGATACTGTGATGAGCTTGCCAACCAGGTAGAGTGATGGAGCCTTCCGTGTCCACGTTGTTGGGGAGCCAGGGCAAAGAGAAAAAGGCAGTGACCATGAGCTCACTGAGTGTAGAGCCCATGTCTTTCAAGCCTCAGTGTTCTAATATCAGGATTCAAATTTCCCTTGATGCAGAGTCTAATACAGGTAGTCTGATACAGGGCACAGGCTCATACAGTGAGTGCTGATAGGGCCACGAGGATGATCAAAGGGCTGGAGCTCCTCTTCTATGAGGACAGTCTGAGAGAGTTGGGGTCGTTCAGTCTGGAGAGGAGAAGGCTCCAAGGAGATTTATTGTGGCTTTCCAGTATCTTCCAGAAACTGAAACAGGTTGCCCAAAGAGGTGGTGGAAGCCTCATCCCTGGAGGTTTTTAAGGCCAGGCTGGATGTGGCTCTAAGCAACCTGCTCTAGTGTGAGGTGACCCTGCCTGTGGCAGGGGAATTGGAACTAGATGATCCTTGAGTTCCCTTCCAACCCTAACAATTCTGTGATTCTATGACACAGGACACAGTCTGATATGATGAATCTGATAGAGGGCACAATGTGATACAGAGAGTACTGGAGGGACCTGCAAGTGAGAGCTGCCTTTGCCCAGGGCTGACCCAGTGCCTGCTTCCCTAAAGCCATGCTGTGCTACTTGGGGCCTCTTCTTTTCCTTCTGCTCATGACCCTATGCCAACAAGGGTTTCGGTGACATGTTTATTTCTTGGTCACTTCATGAACCTCTTCTAATTTCTAACAGGCTGCCCGGGGCAGTGCTGGAGTCACCATCCCTGGGGGTGCTCAAGCAGCCTGGGGACTTGGCGCTTAGGGATATGGCTTAGCATTGATGCTGCAGTGCTGGGTAAAAGGTTGGACTGGACGATCTCGGAGGTCTCTTCCAGCCAGGTCTGTTCTGTTATTGGAGGTCACTTGCAACCCCTAACACTCTGTGATTCATCTCTTCAGTCACTTGCTCTGCACACAAGAAGTTCCCTTTCCATCGCTCGGGGTTGTAAATCAGTGAGTGACGTTAAACGCTTAGGGTGGTTCTCCACACAGTGATTACTTCCCTGCTCTGCAAGCTGTGCTGTAATTTGCCCCATCCATCCAAATCCGAGTCATATTTTGATTAAATGAGTCCTTTTTTTGTCAGTTTATGTTGCTTCAGCTTTCACTCAGAGTACCCTCGCTCCTGTGACGCCTTAGTGTGCTTTTAAGGACTTTTAGTGGGAATTTATCTATGCACGGATAAATATATACACACAGAGAGTCACTCACAGCTCAAGGAAGAAAATGTAATTGCAACTTTCAGAGCAAGCACACAGAACATTTTGACAGGCATTTGAAAATGGATTCATTTTATTTGTGTGGTGGTGGTGGGTTGGTTGGTGGTTTTTTTTCCTCCCCTCCCATAAAATATTCAGGAAATGGTCATGTTAACAGCCATGTAAAAAAATTGTCCCCTGCTGGGAACTGAGAGATGCTACAAGCACCAAATGGATTCATCTGAAAACAGCATCTCCCGGTGCCACAGGTGAAGTGTTATGAAATGGCTGCAACAGGAACACAGGAAGGTATTAGGGGATCTGTTGTACACCAAGCAGCGATGGCAGCTTTGCTGCGTGCTGGATTATGGTTGGGTGGTGGGGTTTTTTTTGGCAAGGTGATGCCATCTGCTTAGAGCACAGCAGGTGCTGGTTGTTTTTTTCCTTAGAGCACAGCAAATGATTCTTGTTTTCCCTCTTTCTTCTGTTTACCCAGAATGGATGAGTCATAGAATGGCTTAGGTGGGAAGGGACCTCAGAAATCATCTACTTTGATCTCCCCACCATGGGCAGGTGTGGTAGCTTTAGGCTATGCCTTTAAAAAATTAGCTGCATAGCCTAAAACTACTATGGGCAGGGGAGTCCCAGCTAGACTCAGCTGCTCAAGGCCTTATCCAGCCTGGTCTTGACCACCCCAATGTAGGAGGCATCCACAATCTCCCTGGGCAGCCTATTCCAGAGTCTCACCACCCTCCTACTGAAGAACTTCTTCCTCAGACCTAGTTTAACCCTGCTCCCCTCAGCTTCAAACCATTCCCCCTTGTCCTGTCTCTAGATACCCTCATGAGAAGTCCCTCTGCAGCCTTCCTGTAAGATCCCTTCAGCTATTGGGAGGCAGCTCTAAGGTGCCCCTGGAGTCTTCCCTTCTCCAGGCTGAACACCCCCAGCTCCCTCAGCCTGTCCTCATAGCAGAGGTGTTCCAGCCTTGGGTCATCTTTGAAGCCTGCTCTGGACTGACTCCCCCAGCTCTGTGTCCTTCTCATGCTGGGGACATCAGAACTGGAGGCAGTATTTGAGGTGGGGGTCTCAGCAGAGCAGAGTCAAGGGGCAGAATCCCCTCTCTTGACCTATTCCAGTGCTCCTAGGTGCTTTCAACCTCTGCTTGAGTTCTGAAGTAGGATGAAGGTGGTGTTCATGTTTGTGTCAGCCCTCCATGCTGATTGTTTTTCATCTGGTAAACTACTAGAATCCATCCTTGCTCTTCCTGACAGACAAATTTTAGGAGGCAGGGAGAGCATAATGAAATATTTGCTGTTCTGCATGAACATCTGGCAGGGCTTTGGCAAGATCAAAGAATTAGCAAGAGTTGCCACTGCTATGCTGTAGCTGACATTTTTCTGTGTCCTTAATGGAGTCCAAAGCATATGCAAATCAGCTGCATAATGAGTGAGGTTAAGCAAGGCTTTGGATTTAGTTCCATATGGTGTTAAAAACATAATTGATCAGACTGTTTTGATATCTATCGAACACAAGCATTCAGCTTTGTTTCATCTGAGTCTCATTATGCCTGAGAGAAAAGATTTGGGGTGAGGGCAGAGCCTGAAGCTTGAACCCAGATCTATTGTCAGTTACCTGTGATCACACATACTCCATCAGGTGTTTCTGCTGTAAACCAGCCTCAATTTGCTTTAAAGGCAAGAGAGATTTCTTTGACCTTGCCTTATCTGCCTTTTATTCCTCTGGGTACACACACACAAAGTCTCTCTCTCTCTTGATTGTGGCATCAACCAAACAGCCTTGTTCTCTGCAGGAAAGGATGAGAGAACCAAAGTCACACGCTAGCCTCAGAACTTCTCATGCTACAGGAAGTTTCTTGGATCAGTTGTGGTGAACACCCCTAGGAGGAGATGTGTAGATACCTGTCAGAGGATTCATGCCAAGAGCTCTGTGATGATATTACTATTATATGATTCTAGGGTCCTGTTCTGACAGTGGGTTGCACCTGAAGATCTCCAGAGGTCCCTTCCAACCCTTAACATCACTGTGGTCCTGTGAGCACAAGACTTTGAAAGGATTAAGTTACTTTGACAGGTGGCCATGGTGACTGGTGGCCATCAGCTGGAACTTCTTAGGCTTCAGTGCTTTACCATCATGTTTGTCTTAAGTTAATGTGCTTCACTATGTTCCAGAAGCTGTTTTCACTGATCTTTAAACTGAGATTTGCCTGAAGGCTTTTCTTAAAGGTAGAATTTGGTGGCAAAGCAGCAGCTGTTGCCCTCCCACGTGGGTCCCACACACTCTTCCACCTCTGGACGTTCAAGAGCCAGAATAATTCTTTTTACCAGAGCTCAATACTCATAACCATGATCATTGTTTATCCACTTGAAGGCACTTGATTGTGGAAGCAAAAACAGCTGTGCAGAAACCAGTCATTCCTTAGTTCGAAGGCACAAGTGTGAGTCAAGTTCATGTGGAATAAGAATATGTCCAAATTTTCTTACTGAGAATCAAAGGTCTTTACTTTTGACACACTCCTGCTTTTAGCTTCTTGTTGAAGTTCTCAAATAGCTGAGAATCACAGAGTCAGAGAATCATGGAATGGCTTAGGCTGGAAGTGACCCCAGGGATCATCTACTCCAATCCTCTGGCCATGGGCCTGGGCATCTCTCAGCTAGACTCAGCTGCTCGAGGCCTCATCCAACCTGGTCTGCAACAGCCCCAGGCAGGAAGGAGGCAGCCACAGCCTCCCTGGGCAGCCTATTCCAGAGTCTCACCACCTTCCTACTGCAGAGCTTCTTCCAAGATCCAGTCTGACCCTGCTCTCCCTCAGCTTCAAACTCTTCCCCCTTGCCCTATTGCTAGACACCTTTATGAAAAGTCTCTCTCCAGCCTTCGTGTAGGATTCTTGGTTGACCATCCTAATATATCTCAAGTCAGACGGTCTAAGCTTCCCTTCAGGTGACCTGCTGCTTTGCCAGCTCTCACCTCAAGACTAGAGTCAAAGGCCTGCCCAGGTCAGTAGGCAGCTCTTACCCTGAGATTGGTTCCACTTGAATGCAGCAGCATCAAGGTTCAGTGATCATCTATTGTTATCTTTCAGCTAGCTGTAGGAGTGTCTCCTGAGACCTTCTGTGCCTTGTAATGAAAGTTGTGCTCTGAATACAGAGCAAACCATGTAATTGTGTGCTGTGTGGGTGTCTGAGTGCATGCTTATACACCAATATGTGTATCTGTTATTTAGCTACCTGTGAGGGAAGATAAATAAGGGATGGTGATCTGCTTTGTGTGCTTGTATAGAGATATTTCTGTATTACCATACACACATCTATCACAGATAGGTTCTTAGAAACATCAGCCTGGTTATCAGCTAAAAATAGATTTTCACAAAGAAAAGCCAGCAACCAAGAGGATTCTTTCTCCTCCAAGGGTGGCTGGAATTTAATCATGTAGAGCAGTTATTAGTTGAAGCAGGTAGATGTCTGTCTGTCATCTGCCATGCAAACCAATATTGGCATGCATAGATATCTGCCCTTGTGACAAGCCCACCATGAATCCTGCCTCCAGTGCTGGTGTCCCCACCATAAGAAGGACACAGAGCTGGGGGAGTGAGTCCAGAGGAGGCCACAAAGATGATCCAAGGGCTCGAGAACCTCTGCTATGAGGACAGGCTGAGGGAGCTGGGGGTGTTCAGCCTGGAGAAGAGAAGACTCCAGGGGACCTTAGGGCTGCCTTCCAGTACCTGAAGGGATCCTCCAGGAAGGCTGCAGAGGGACTTCTCATGAGGTTGTCTAGAGACAGGACAAGAGGGAATGGTTTGAAGCTGAGGCAGAGCAGGGTTAGACTGGATCTGAGGAAGAAGTTCTTCAGTAGGAGGGTGGTGAGACTCTGGAACAGGCTGCCCAGGGAGGTTGTGGCTTCCTCCTGCCTGGGGATGTTGAATGCCAGGCTAGCTGAGGCTTTGAGCAGCTGAGTCTAGTTGAGAGGTGTCCCTGCCTAGGGTGGGGAGGTTAGAGTAGATGATCTCTGAGGCCCCTTCCAACCTGAGCCATTCCATGAGTTACCTGAGCCCAGCAATACTTTGTAAACGAAACTGCAATGCACCTGAAACACAGACCAGACATTTCTTGGCCATCTTAAAACTCACTGCTTTCCAAATCCCAAATCCTGAAGGATGCTCAGAGAGAGGTAAGGGATATGTACATATGGAATTTGGACTCTTGAAATTAAATATATAGAACCAATTACAAGCCTTGTATGAAGTCAGTGGAATTATGTGAAGGAGCACCAAGGGAAAGAGGAGCCCAGGAGAACCTGCATTCCTTTACATTATTCATCCTCAGAAGTACAAATTCTGAGCATCTAAGCCAAAATCTTTCCCCATTTCTTTTCCCCCTGCAGTGCCAATGTCTCAATTACTGGAAACACCCAAAGCAATTACAGGGATTCCAATAATCACCCTGTGTTACTGTGGCTGGACTGCTAAGTATCATCAATAACATGATTACCATTTCCAGAAGAAATTGCTAGGGACACTGTGAGAAAAGCTCCCAAACCCTTTCAAAATCACATTTTTCAGCAGCTCTTACATTATTCAGTGTCCTGATGAGCTCCAGCAGTCTCAGTGAATACCTTCCCATGCAGGAGGGCTTGGCTGTTCCTATTTCCACAGGAAGCTTAAGCTCTGGAAAGCTGATGTCCCATAGGGTCAGGGGTGGAATGTCACGGTAGGGCCAAACGGCCCCAGCACAAACCCAGACAGCCACTGAGGTGTCCAGACATGGTCCCCCTTCTGCCCCCTTCTTCCAGCAGAAGATTTAGTTGTCAGGAGGTGCTAGGTATTGGGTAGTAGGTTGGACTTCATGATCTCTGAGGTCTTTTCCAGCCTGGTTGATTCTGTGATTCTCTGTCTGTTTTGGAGGCATTTCTCTTGGTCCTTAGACTAAACCCAAGGCACTGGTGGTGCCGCCTGCTGGTGGGTTTCATCCCAGCCATTTTCTGTCACTCATCTTTTTGTTTCTTGTGTTTGTCTTCCACTTGTACTGGCTGCAATGTGATCACAATGGACCAGACTTTAAACCATTTACTCTTAGTTGCTTCATTGGACCTGGCAAGGAATTTCTGTTCAGCAAGCCCAAGGTAGCAAAACATCCCAATGAGATGTCTCACAGGGAGTTGGGGCTGTTGAGTCTGGAGAAGAGAAAGCTCTGAGGAGACCTAATTGTGGCCTTCCAGTATCTGAAGGGGGCTACAAGAAAGCTGGGGAGGGACTTTTGAGGGTGTCAGGGAGGGATAGGACTGGGGGGAATGGAACAAAACTAGAAATGGGTAGATTCAGGTTAGATGTTAGGAAGAAGTTCTTCCCCATGAGGGTGGTGAGACACTGGCACAGGTTGCCCAGGGGGTGGTGGAAGCCTCATGCCTGGAGGTTGTTCAGGCCAGGCTGGATGTGGCTGTGAGCAACCTGCGGTAGTGTGAGGTGTCCCTGCCCCTGGCAGGGGGTTGAAACTAGATGATCCTTGGGGTCCCTTCCAACCCTAACAATTCCACGATTCTATGATTCCCCTGGGTAGGAACCTTCTCCTTGATTTCAAGAGCAAACATGGGTTGTGCTGCCTGAGTGCTGGCCCTGAGCTGATCTGTGTGAGATGGTTCCCTAAAATAATAATAGTAAGGATCTAAAAGGCAAGAGCAGACCCTCTGACAGGCCCAGCCTCACAAGAGTGCCTGAATATGTCATGATTCTTCTTACACAGGTCTTCAACTTGCTTAAAAGTTGTGGTCCAGGGTTTGTGCTCTGGTGTCCAGGAATGGGATGGGATGGGATGGGATGGGGTGGAATGGAATGGAATGGAATGGAATGGAATGGAATGGAATGGAATGGAATGGAATGGAATGGAATGGAATGGAATGGAATGGAATGGAATGGAATGGAATGGAATAGACCAGGTGGGTGGCTCCCATCTCAAGAAGATAGTGCTGAGGCACCCAGGTCTCAAGTTTTCTTCAGGGATGTCTCATTGCCAAGGAGCTCACACAGAAGACTGTGCTGGATGCCAGTTTTAGGTGACTGACTCTTCAAGCTAGTGCCCTTCCAATGGGAGAGCAATGCCTACTTGTCCTCCATGCAACCCACCTTGCCCAAAGAGGTCCAGGCTCTACCAGGGATGGTGTAATTCAACTCAGTGCAGTCCTTCATAGTCATACAAGGCTTCCCCATTTCCCAGCCACGTGCAGTGGGAGCTGTGTGCTCAACATCTCCTCTGCTCTCACAGCAGTCATCAGCCACCTTCTCACCAGCAGCAAGAATGGAAACAGCCCTTCCTGCAAAGACTCCTGAAGAGAGTTTCTCCTAAATGCAAGGAAAATGCTGTCCAGGGCTGAATTGTTGCAAGCCTGTATGAACATTAGGGGACAGTGTTGGCCAGGAGTCAGCCTCTTTCTTGCTCTTCATGCTCTGCCTTTATCTGCAGGTTGTCTTCCATCCCCTCTAAACGATGAAGCCTGTCTTGCTCTTTACTTATCTAACAGGTGCACCGGACATCCATTTTTAATCTGGCCAAATCAATTATAAATATTACTGCCTCCAGGTACCCTGGGAACTCCTGAAAATCTAATTAGTATGAGTCAAGCAATGAATTACACCTCTGTCTTGGCTGTTTGCAGCAGGAATAAAACCAACAACACACAAGAACCTGCCCTCAAAATGAGACCAAGCATCTCTCAGGCACAGCAAAGAGAATTCTTCAAAGCAGTGTTTAATCTTCTTCCTTTTGTTCATGAAAGGATGGGGCACGGTGGCCTGAAAGCCAGGCCAACTGACATTCTCAGGAGATCATAGCATGGTTTGGGTTGGAAGAGACCTCCAAAGCTCATCCAGCCCAACTCCCCTGCGGTCAGCAGGGACATCCTCCACTAGATCAGATTGCCCAGAGCCTTATTGAGCCTGACCTTGAATATCTCCGGGGACTGGGTCTCAACCACCTCCCTGGGCAACCTGTTCCAGTGTTCCACCAACTCCATGGTGCAAAACTTATTGTTCACTTCCAGTCTAAATCTTCTCTTCTGTAATTTCAAACCATTAGCCCTCTTCCTATCACTTCAGGCCTCCAGGAATAGAATAGAATAGAATAGAATAGAATAGAATAGAATAGAATAGAATAGAATAGAATAGAATAGAATAGAATAGAATAGACCAGGTTGGAAGAGACCTTCAAGATCATCGTGTCCAACCTATCAACCATCACCACCTAATCAACTAAACCATGCAACCAAGCACCCTATCAAGTCTCCTCCTGAACACCTCCACTGATGGTGACTCCACCACCTCCCTGGGCAGCCCATTCCAATGGGCAATTACTCTCTCTGTAGAACTTCCTCCTAACCTCCAGCCAAAACCTCCCCTGGTGCAGCCTGAGACTGTGTCTTCTGGTGCTGGATGCCTGGGAGAAGAGACCAACCAATAGTCCCTCTGCAGCTTCTTCTAGGCCCCCTTCAGGTACTGGAAGGATTCAAAAGTCCTTGGCAAAGAGTCTTTGGAGGGGGTATCCTCATGGGAGCCTGCAAAGTTCCTGTCATCACTGTTTACTGCCTAGCAGCAAGGGAGGTGAATGCAAGAGTTCTTTAAGCTGGAGCCCTCTTGCATCAGCACATAACTGATCCCATCCTTAGGCAAGGTCAGGGACTAAACAGAGCCTTATCTGGCTTTCCTCAGGCAGCAGAGGAAGCCAGGCAGCTGCCTGGGGAGCACCTGAATTGCAGAAATGAAATTATAAAGTCATCACAAGGCACACACCACACCTTGTAACAAGGAAATCACGACACAAAGGGCAGACTAAAGGCTCTTTTTGTTGGCATCCTGTTGCTGTAGCATATTTCTTCCAGGTCTAAGTAGCTGCAAGCATCATAGCTGTTCCATTTATGTCCTAAAATACTACTTTATGCAGCTATTAAAGGCAGAATTGTACCCTGGGATAAGTGCAAATGTGGCTACTTGAGATGCATTTCAGATTCATTACGAGGCTTCAGAAGCAGAGCTCCTCTAAAATACTCTTATTAAAACATATGGATTCCTCAAAAGCAAAACTGCACCAGGCCACACAACCCCTTTGGATTTGGTGATGTAGGTGGAATTTTAATGTCACCAAAGTGAAAAAAAGAAGGCAGTGCAATCCCAATTCGCTGCAGAGAGGGCAGCAGCTCTTTCAGTGCTGCAGGACACTTCACTTCTCAGCAGGTCTGTAACTGCTGGTGAAACTTTGCTGCAAAGGAATGAGACATTTCCCCCTCCCTGCAGGTGGTAACTGTGGCCAGGGGGCTTGCTGGGGTGTCCAATCCCTACATGAGTGGAAAACAAGCATCCTCCTCTCTCAGGAGAATGCTGTAAGTGCTGAGAGCTTGGCCTGTTTAGGTTGGGCATAGAAGAACTTTTTGTTTTCTCTGCTGGGAAAAAGGACCTGGGTGGACAACAGCATGAGCCAGCAATGTGCCCTTGTGGCCAAGGAGGCAAACGGTGTCCTGGAGTGGATTGGAAAGGCAGTGGTTAGTAGGTGCAATGAGGTCTACTCTGTCCTGGTGAGGATGCATCTGGAATATTGTGTCCAGTTCTGGGACCCTCAGTTCAAGAAGGACCTCAGGGAACTGCTTGAGAGTCCAGCACAGAGCCATCAAGCTGCTGAAGGCAGTGGAACATCTCCCTGTGAGGACGGGCTGAGGGAGCTGGGGCTCTAGCTTGGAGTGGGTGAGTCTGAGGGGTGACTTCATTCATGTGCAGGGCAGGGTTGTGAGGACAGAGCCAGACTCTGCTCAGGGACGTCCAGTGACAGGACAAGGGGCACTGGGGGCAAGCTGGAGAAGAAGAGGTACCACAGGAACAGAAGGTAAAACTTTGTCACTGTGAGGGTGGCAGACCCTGGAACAGGCTGCCCAGAGAGGTTGTGGAGTCTCCCTCTCTGGAGACATTCAAAATCATCCTGGATGCCTTCCTGTATGACCTGCTCTGGGTGATCCTGCTCTGACAGGGGGATTGGGCTGGCTGATCTTTCAAGGTCCTGTCCAACCCCTGATGTTCTGTGATTCTGTGACTGTGATTCTCACAGTGAAATGCCTGAAACCTCAACAATTTCAAGAAAGCAATTTCCTGCCTTCTGTAGTCTAAGAAGTACATCAGAGACACACTTGGCTCACTGTACACAGCTGCATCCCTGCCTTGGGCATCTTGCAAAGGACTGGGACATATCATGATGAAGAGAAGGTTTAAGGAAAAGAGAAAATAGGGTTTCAGACAGGGTGCTTATGCAGCTATTGGGATGTTATTTATCACTGCAGAGAGATGAAGACATGTGTACCAGCTTGTTGACACATTCTTCACCAGGGAGTCATCAGCATGTCTGTGACCAGCAGTGGTCCCTAGGCTTAACTGGTTTTCCTCCTTTTATTGTTGGTGTGAAGCATTTAACCACTCAATCCCAGGTTTCACTCTGGCAAGTCTGCAGCAAAAAGGGTAAATGCTCCATTTCCTTCTCTGATGCACTGCAACTGTGAGGCCTGTCAAGTGAAGGTCAAGCAGCAGCCCAGAACAATGGTCACAGATCCCCTAAGAGGGACAGTTGTCAGTGCCTGTTCTTTGCAGCAGAAAGGAAAAAAAGCAGGGGGAAAAGCACATTCTATTTTGAGCCAGCCAGTAGAACAGGGAGTGAGTGACCTGCCACACAAGCAAAATGTGAGTGAAAAATAGCAAGGAATCGTTTAAGAAATCTCTGCTTTTTCTCTGTGCCCTGGAAGGCTGAGCACAAGGGAAGGAGAATTATGGATGGAAAACACCAATCGTCCTCATGTACAGTGTGCAGCTAGAGATCATCAGCCATAACCCAAGCCTGGCATAGAGTCAGAGAATTGTTTGGGTTGGAAAAGAGCTCTTAATATCATGGAGTCCAACCACTGACCTACCACCACCTTGTCCTTTCTTATGTGCTGTTCATGGTACAGCTGCCTTCCAATAGCTGAAGGGATCCTACAGGAAGGCTGCAGAGGGACTTTTCATGAGGGTGTCTAGAGACAGGACAAGGGGGAATGGTTTGAAGCTGATGCAGAGCAGGGTTGGACTGGAGCTGAGGAAGAAGTTCTTCAGTAGGAGGGTGGTGAGACTCTGAAATAGGCTGCCCAGGAGGCTGTGGCTGCCTCCTGCCTGGGGGTGTTGAAGGCCGGGTTGGATGAGGCCTTGAGCAGCTGAGTCTAGTTGAGAAGGTATCCCTGCCCATGTCTGGGAGGTTGGAGGAGATGATCTCTGAGGTCCCTTCCAACCTGAGCCATTCTAGGATTCTGTGATTGGTAGCTTTTGGTAGTGCAATGAAAAGCCTTTGAGATTTTATGTCACTAGAGTGATTGCTGCCTGTGCTGGCAGCTAAAGGAAACTGTTTCCCTCTCTTTGCTGTTTGGTAGCTCATTGTGTAATTTGTGGTGGTGGCATTGATCCAGTGGCTATCAGTGCAAATGGGAGAAACTCCTACTAAGGTCACTGCTGATTGACTTGCTTGTTCACTGGCACAGCAAATGAGCAAAGGGCAGAACCAGCTAGAGAGAAAGTCTTCTTTCCTGACCTCTAGACATTCTCTAGGCACAGCCTCACTTGTGAGGACCTCTCCCTGCAGTATATCTGCCCAAGTGTTCAGTTGTCATGGTCTTGGTATTTTGATGTGTGTAGGCAACAAAGGAAAGCTTCTGAAGTCCATTACAGAGGTTTTATGCACAAACTCTGTTTCCTAGAGAGCATCCCTTCAGTGGTCAGTGTAAGGAAATGCAGTCAAGTGGTTTTCATTCTCTGCTTGTTTTGTCTTCTAGATTTCCCTGCTTTAATAAAATGCTTTTGTGCTAGTTTCACCACCACCACCACCTTGGTTTTGGGTCAGATATCCAATCTTAAGTTCACCCGTGTTACCAAAAAAATAACGAAAATCAGGAAGTCTGCTACTGAGTTTCCCAGCTTTGAGCAATAACAGAGGCTTCACCTTCTTAGATTGTTGTCCTGTTAATCACAGAATCAATCAGGTTGGAAAAGACCTGAGAGATCATCAAGGCCAACCTATTGCCTCATACCTAACACCTCCTGACAACTAAACCATGGCAACAAGTGCCACATCCAGTCCCCTCTTGAACACCTCCAGGGATGGCGACTCCACCACTTCCCTGGGCAGCACATTCCAATGGCCGATTACTCTTTCTGGGAAGAACTTTCTCCTCACCTCCAGCCTAAACAACTCCTGGCACAGCTTGAGACTGTGTCCTCTTGTTCTGGTGCTGGTTGCCTGGGAGAAGAGACCATCCCCCAGCTGGCTACAACCTCCCTTCAGGGAGTTGTAGAGAGCAATAAGGTCTCCCCTGAGCCTCCTCTTCTCCAGGCTACACAACCCCAGCTCCCTCAGCCATGCAAATGTTTGACCTTCAGTCTCTTGGTTGCAAACAGAATTGTTCCATCTGTGAAGTATCAGCGAGCAGGGTGGCAGCTGTGCCCTGTCCCAGTGCCCTTGGCAGCCCCTCCCAAACACACAAGTGCAATATTTAAAGGAGGAACGCTTTGGTCCTTTTTTGTGTGCGTGTGATTGCAAAGCCTCAAGAGCAGAGCATATAAAAGAGAAAAAATAGCTAGTTCCCTTGAGTTTAGTCAGCTTTGATCATCATCACAGGGCCTTGATATCATGGTAATTCATGGGCCTGTGTAGAAGGAAAACTAGAACTCAAACCCACTGGTCAGGCTCAGCAGAGACCACTGCTGCCTGTTGCTGCTGTTGTTTGTGCTGGGAGGATTGTCCTGCTCGGTTCGTTTTGTTTCATGTCCCACACTCAATTTCAGTACGAGCTCTTCTTGACCCAGATTTCTGAGCAGACTGAAGCACAGCAGCCAGGAACTGTAAAAGTGCATAATTATTCTTTTATTTATTTTTTTAAGCTGTACAGCTCTATTAAGCTCTCAGAGAATCTTTTATACCCAAGCTTTGAAGTACACTGAGCCAGAGATCAGCCAGAGAAGGAGCAGTGAGTTGACGCCACTTGTTTCTGCTCGCAGCAGTCTGTACGCAGTTCAGATCTGCAGTCTCCAAGCTGGGAAAATCTTACTCCTTTTTTTTTTTTTTTTTTTTTTTTGGAGTGCAGAAGAGAAAAGGGATCAATACATCCAAAAGCAATACTTTACACCTTTGGTATGTGCTGAAACCTCAGCTGCTGGCAGTGCTGTGAAACAGCTGAGAGCTGGAAGATTATTCCGGTTACTGACATGTAAATGAGCAGACCACACATTAAAGCTGTGTATGCTCCATCTGCCAAGCCATTCCTTCCTCCCAACTTGGGACAAATTAGAAGCTCTGGCCCAGAGGTGGAAGATTATTATTCCTTTCCCAGTTCCCCAAAGCAATACATTTGAGTCTGATTGAAAACATTGACCTGGAGGTAGAAAACAGTGTCATCCATCCTCTGGCCCAGGCAGCGCTGAAACCACAGGCTTCTTTCTGGTCTCAGAACATTACCCAGCTGCCCTGCTGGGCTAGAGGCCAAACAAGACCTAGGCAGCTAGGTAGGAGAAAGACCCTGTCCCCTAGGGCCAGCTAGCCTCGTGGTTACAATGCTGCTGTAAATACTGCATTAGGCTGACCTAACACAGTGGGTATTGAAAGTGGGCACGCCATGAAAGCCTAAAACCGTTCCTGGCAGGAAATGGCAGGAGGCCAAGGTGGCATAACCCAGATTTTTGAGTTCCAGGGAGTGCAACTGTAGAGCATCTCCTCAGCCATTCAGCCTTGCCTCTGAATTTGGCCCCTCCTTGAGAAGTCAGCTTTATCCAAGCCTTTCCATGTTCCTTCCCAGACCAACCAGTCCTTGCATTTCTGCTGTCCTTGGTGACAGCCTGCTTGAAGACTCGAGAGCCTCCACTTTTTGTTTGTGCTGCCTCGTGTTAGCAGTGCTCTGAGCTTGCACAGAACAAGAGGACAAGATGCCAAAGCACTTCAACCACCTGGATTAAGTAGGTCTTACACTAAATGTGGAACTGCAGTGAGGTGGATGATGGTTAAACCAGCAGCCTTCTGGAAACTGAATACCTCCTTCTCTACTATATTTCAGCATCTCTAAGCTTGTAAGTGCCTCAGGGTGGTGTCTGCATCTGAAGCACTCTGTTTCTGTGTAAGCAGCAGCAGCAATGCCAGTGCTAACAATCAAACCAGGTTTCTCCTGTCAAGTGGATGAGTATCACTCTGTGTTTTACAGCTGGCAAAACAGACACAAAGCAGACAGGATCTCGCTTAGTGCCATCTTGTGCCTTATTAGCAAAGGCAGGATTGATCCCAGGAAACACATTTCCCCGTTGCTTCTCCTACCCCTAGAGAGCACAACCTCCTTTGATGACATCCAGTGTCTCTTGTGATTTCTCTGCAGACGCTGCAGCAGCAGCAGCCTGGAGACCGACGATGAACCTCCTTGCGTGGAAGAAATCGATTATAATGCTGACAGTTGCTCTGATGGTGAAGAGGACTTCTCAGAGCTAGACCAAGAGATCCAGGAGTGTCTTTCATGGGTGGAAGAAGAGAGAGAAGATGAGGGTGCAACCATGGGACAGACATGCAGCTCCAAGGCTCTCAGGGGGATCTACATTTCCAGCCAACCAGCATCCAGCAGCACAGCTCTGCCTCTGCATTCGACAGCACTTGGGGTGTACAGTGGGTTTGAGAGCAGCCCTGTCTGAATGAGCCTTTAAACAAATGGGTTGCTGCTCATGTTTGCCTGTTTGCCAGCTTCAGCATCCTTCCCAGATGTGTTGCTCTGGTTCTGAGCAGAACACTGACCATATGTTTGTGTGATTTGCATACATGCAGGCATTGAGAATGGCTCCTTATGCTTTGTACACAAGGCAGGGCCAGGGGCCACTGGCCCAGATGGTGCTTGGTGAGAACATCGTCCACTCTTAGACATAATTCCATCTCCCTGCTGCCTCTGGTACGTGGATCCATACAAACTGACCCAAGGAATGGTATTCTGAGATCCAGGAACCGGAGATAATTCTCCTTATCCTAGTCTAGGTTCTTATTTTGGGAAGCAGCCTCTGCCTGGAGGAGTGACAGTTACTGATGCCTTTGGCCAGAGATCTCCTTTGGCACTTATTTCTCTCGAGCTGCAGAGCACCTGTCTGATTTCTGTTGCCCTGGATTCAACAGGTTGAGTCAGGCTGTGCTTGCTTCAGAGCTGGTCAGATCTCAGCATCGCTGTGGGAAAACCAGTGTGCCATAGGAAGGAAAGTGTCAGTGAGAATAGAGAGTGGTCCTCTGGCAACCTGGTCTAGTTCTTCCCCTTGCTGCGCTGGAATGAAGCAGTCCAGCATAATCTCAGTTATGTCACTTCATGCTTCAGCTGATGAGCTCAAGTGTAAATGTTTTCTTTGTCAGACATCCTTCCAACCAGGAGGCTACAAATAAAACCATTCATCCTGGGGAACTAGAGCTACTGCTTAAAGGGATTGGGGTCTTTTTAAAGAGCAAAAGCATGTTCTTTTGAGGTAGTCAAGGGTCCTCCAGTATGTTGCCAATAGATTAGTGATGGTGGCAATACCCAAGAGTGAATTTAGTCTAAGGATCAGTCTGGTGACTGCTTAATCTTTCTTAGTTTTACTCTGATGCCACTGATGAAACCTAGCTCATGGGACAGGGCCCCATTGTGCCAGACAGTAATACAGTAGCAGACCTTACTGATAGGTTATGTATGGGACATGTTCTACCAGTGACCCCCATAAGGCAGTCAGGACAGCTTCTCCTTTGATCTTCCAACTAAAAAATTGATTAGATTTCTTCTAAAACTGCCTGCAGACCCAGACACCTGAGAATCCAACACAGGCTGAGAGCCCAAGTGTGTGCCTGGCATCCCTGAAGCCCACATCACCACATCTCACATCTCGTAGGGGCTGAATTCTGCTGCTGCAAATGGAGAACTGCCTTGAACCCAAATGAAATTAATTGCAGGAGAAAAGAGGCTCCCAACCCTGGCACTCCTCTAGGAGCCTCAAGGAGAGCCATGAATGTATAGTGTGTCTGTAAGGCCTCCATTACCAGTGAGGTAATTAATTATGATTACTCTTGATGTGTGACTAAAAGCACCATGTCATCTTCTCAGCTTTGTGCTGTTTGTGGAGAGAATTCCTGATGCAGAATGAGTTTTTCTCTGACGCAATTCTGAGCACCTTTCTCCAGACTACCAGGCTGTATTTGCCAGCAGGAGCTTGCTCTTTGGAGATCGCTTCTCTCTGTCCTGCTGGGTTTTCAGTGCCCAGGTGTTTTCAAGTCCTCACCAGCATAGCAGAGTTCTCTGTGTCCCTAGCTCTAGCTTTATGCTACTGCTCAAAAGACAGGCACCTTGCTCCCTAGAAGCTGAGCTTCTTAGACCAAACTAATTCATTAGGTCTCTGTACAGGTGTTGTGTTCTTCTTGCTGTGGTGTGCAGCTCATTGCACACAAGGCTGGATTTTCATAAGAGGCTGGCTCCCAGGAATGGACACCAAAGAGGCAAAGCAGATGTTCCCATTGTGATGGTTTGCATACCATGGCTTCAAAGCTTATTAGTAAAGCAGGACTTACGTGCAGAGCTAACTTCAAACTCCAGCATTTGCATACATAACACAAAGCTCACACTGTGCTAGGTCCAAGTCTGCAGCTTGCTGTGATCTTCAGCATTCAGCTCCGGGCCCAGGGTAGGAAATGCTGTTGTACATATATAGGTGTGTAGGGGTGCATGTGAGACCCCACCTCAAATACTGCCTCCAGTTCTGGTGTCCCCAGCATAAGAAGGACACAGAGATGTTGGAGTGGGTCCAGAGGAGGTCACAAAGTTGATCCAAGGGCTGGGGCACCTCTGCTATGAGGATAGGCTGAGAGAGCTGGGGGTGTTCAACCTGGAGAAGACTCTGGGGAACCTTAGAGCTGCCTTCCAATAGCTGAAGGGATCCTACAGGAAGGCTGGAGAGAGACTTTCCATAAGGGTGCCAGGCATTTGGACAAGGGGGAATGGTTTGAAGCTGAGAGAGGGAAGGGTTAGACTGGATCTGAGGAAGAATTTCTTCGGTAGGAGGCTGGTGAGACTCTGGAATAGGCTGCCCAAGGAGGTTGTGGATGCCTTCTCCCCAAGGTTGTTTAGGCCAGGTTGGATAAGGACTTGAGCAGCTGAGTCTAGTTGAGAGATGTCCCTGACCATGGTGGGGGAGGTTGGAGTGGGTGATCTCTGAGGTCCCTTCTGACCTAAGCCGTTCTATGGTTGTATGATCCAGAGCTGCTCTTCTCCCCCATGCTGTGCTCTGTACCAATCCTCTGTCACAACAGTAACTGAGCAATGCTTACCAAGGCTTGATACTGATACAGCTCATTGAAAGGGGATTACAAAAAAATCTTCAATCAGCACTTTCCTTAATGAGACACCAGCGTTTTACTATAAATACTACAGGCCACTCTCAGCCTTCTAGCTGTTTCATTCTGAATTTCTTACCCCAGGGACAATTCAGGTCAGTGGGAAAACCTCTGTCCTGGTTGTGATTCATTGAATTAATAAACTGTGGGAGAGTTGTCCTGATGGAATAAAAGCAGAGATGTGGCTTCCGTGCTTGCTTAGAGATGAATATATATGAGCAGTACCACTGCTTCCTAGATCCCTGAGCTAGGAGGTGCAGGAGATGGCAAAGGGAGCGTGTGGGATTCGAGTGTCCATGCACATCAGCTGCACCTGCAAATACTCTGCTGTGCAACACGCAAAAGCCTGACCAAGTTCTCTTCCCTTTGGCACCTCCGCTGTTGACAGACCTCTAGAGGTCAGGAGAGGGCCTCCACTGCGCGCTGCTCGCTCCATGCCATTAAAATTCTCCCTGAGTCATGGTAATTAAGCAGAGCTAGGCTCTGCACAGAGGAACGGAAGTGCATTGACTTTAATAAAACGGAGTGTAAAACAACTTTAGATTAACTCCAGCCTTGTTTATTCTTGCACACTTGTAATGCTGGCTCGGTATTCCCCCGGTGAATGGAGCCCTTGTCCCCCGAGCTGAGGAGCGTCACCTCACTTCAGCCTGCTAAAGCGTGCCGAGGAGTGAGGCCGGTGCCTTTTCTTGCTGTCGCTGGCTAATCCCAAAGAATTTGGAAACAGCCGATGGAGAAGGAGAGGGAGGAGTGGGAAGTCACCCTGGTCCCCATCGGTGCCGTTCTTCTAGAGTCAGCAAGACTGTCAGACTGAGACGTGTGCCAAATATATTCCATCACGGCCAAAAGGGACTGTGTCCTAGAGCCACTTGCTTAGTCCCCACTGCTAAAGCAGTTTTGGGCTCTTGCCTGGCACATTAACTTTTTTACTGGTGCCTTTTGTCTCCCTGACTCTCTTAGTGGCTGTGAATAGCTGGGCTCTCCTTCCCCCTCCACGGTTTATAAGTCAGGGTAGAAGATGCAGCGCTGAGCAGCGCTCACACTGCGCCCTCTGTTCAGCCTCCCGCCAGCTCTCAAGCCTGCCTGGCTACAGTAGTCCTTTCCTACCAGAGACGATCCAAAGGATGCCTTGGCAGTGCCTAGTGAAATACAAGAGTGTGTGTAAACCTCTGGGCTAAAAATAAATAATGAAAAAAAAAATTAAAATAATAGTAATAATAATAATAAAATTAGAAAAGAGTCAAGTCAGCAGACTGAACGAAGAGCAGAATCTAATTAGCTTTATCTGCTGTGTGTTGTGAGGCTGTCAGAGTGCTCTATCCCCTGGTTTTACGGCACTCTGGAAAATAACAGCGATAATAATAATAAACAACCGTGCACTGGGCGGCTTTGGAAGCAAGCAGGAAGCAGATTAGGGAGAGGAAAAGCCGGCAGCCCCTCTCCTCTGCTGCTTTGCTCCTCCTGCCAGAGAGCTGAGATGCAGCCGAGAGCACTATCTCCTGTTGTATCTGTCCTTGGACGTGATCCACTGCCCCTCTCCATCACTTAGCGACACAGGGAATGAGTGGGAGACTGTTTGGCAGCCAATCCGGGACACTCGGGTTGCATTTCTTGCTCTGCCACAGATCTTTTGTGTGCTCTTGACCGACTTGTTCATTTTCAGCTCCCAGCTGAGGGGAGGCATAAACAAGGCTCAAGACAAACACAGTAAGGTGTGCGCGAAGGAGGGGGGGGTGTGTTCTAGGGGAAGATAAGGAGACTTATCCGTACTGATTTCAGCTGGGGCCAGCTGAGAGGGCACCTGGGATGACTCTGCGCAGGAGTAAGGTGGGAGCTGCCGTCGCTACTTTCCATTTCAATGAGGTGCGGTGATGGTTCATTAGGCTGTACCTCTTCAGTCTGCGCTGGACGGCATCAGAAGTCTCTCCTTGCAGGTTGTTATCAGCCCATCCTGTCCCACGGCCTGCCCCTCACAGCGTGGAAGTGTTTACACCTGCTTTAGGAGGAGCAGGATTTAACCTTGTGCTTGAAAACTCTCGTGTGGTTTTCCAGGCAGAGGACTGGACACGAGGTTCCAGCTGGAGATAACCTGCAAAACACTGGAGAACTGTACAACTAATCACATCAGGAATAGATGAAGGAGAAGGTTAAAGAAAGAAGAAATATTTGAGAGGAGAGGAAGGAGGGGACTCAGTGCAGGGAGACAGACAGGAATAGGAGTAGGGGGCACTTGGAGGAGAGGCAGGCAGAGAAATGGGAGGATTGTTCCTATTTGTGCATCCTCTTCCGTCCCCAGATAATGTGTCAGTATCAGCGCTAGCAAGAAGCAACCCCCTCTGCTGTAGAATAAATCTGCCACTGTATTCCCCACTCCACAAGCAGCAGCCAAGTCTGTATCCTCAGCGCTGCATTGTGTGCTCAGTGCTGGGCTTTGAGCGTGCTTTTCATGGTGGCTAAGCCTGTACCATTTCTGGCCTTGGGCTTCCTCACCAGGAGCTCACATCCTCAGAGAGGTTCTGAAAGGTCTATGGGCTTCAAACTAGAGAAGAGCAGATTCAGAGGAGAGTTAGACTGGATGTTAGGAACAGATTCTTTACCACGAGGGTGATGGAATGCTGGAACAGGTTGCCTGGGGAGGTCATTGGGGCCCCATCCCTGGAGGTATTCAAGGTGAGGCTCAACAGGGCTCTGGGCAACCTGATCTAGTTGAGGATGTCGCTGCTGACTGCAGAGGGGGTTGGACTGGATGACCTTTGGAGGTCCACCCAGACCATTGTGTAATTCTGTGATGTCATTGACAATGCAGCAGTTTGTGGCTACTTTCCTCATCTTTCTTTTTCTTGCTTTTTTTCTTTTTCCCCCTCTGCTACTTTTATTTCACTTTTCAAAAGTGCAAGGGAGAGCAGTGATGGAGGTGAACAGGAGGGAGTGAGAGAGGAAAGCAGAGAGTGCCTTACTATCAGCCCAGTAATATCTCTGCAAGGCGGTGAGGCAACTGCTTTGGCACCAAGGGCTTTTTTTAGCCTTTGATTAAGCTGCCAGTAGCTCATGCAGGAACCACCAAGAGAAGAAGACAAATCTACCACTAAAACAAATCACCCATCAGATGCCCTGGCAATAACTCCAGTCCCAGTAAACTGCCATAGCCTTTGGCTAACTGAGCTCTGGGCACCGAGGGCTGGCTCCTCACCAGCTGGTATAATTGCAATCACAACCCTGTTTCTTGCCCCCTGGCTTCTAAATGCCTGACTGAAAGCTCTTCCTGAATGTTTTCCAGGGTGTGCTCTGGCAGCTCCTGCACAAATCGGCAAGGGTTCCCTGCCTTTGCCTCAGCACTTCCATGAAAAGGACATTTAGCTTTCCTCTGCTTGTTTCCCCATCGATGAAGTGGGGCTATTGGGGCTATTTTGGGGTGAAAAGAGTCAAAATGAGGCTTGGATGAGCAGTGTTAGCAACACAGTTTGATATCCTTAGAGAAGGCAATGCATAGGACATCAAACAGGATGAGAGGAAATAGCCTCCAATTGTGCCAGGGGAGGTTTAGCTTGGATGCAAGGCACCATTTCTTTATGGAAAGAGTGGTCAGGCATTGGAACAGGCTGCCCAGGGAGGTGGTGGAGTCACCATCCCTGGAGGTGATAAAAAACCATATAGATGCAGCACTTTGGAATGTGGCTTAATGGCCATGGTGGTGCCGGGTTGGTGGTGGGACTTGATGATCTTTTCCAGCTGCAACGATTCTATGATCTGCCAGCAATGGAATAAAAACACTGCCCATGGCTCTGACCATAGCTAGCTCCTTTCCAAGGGCAGCTGTGCTTCCTTTGCTCTCCATGGAAGGTGGCGCAGGCAGTCCAGGCAGATCGAAGAATCAAGAATCAACCAGATTGGAAAAGACCTCAGAGCTCACCAAGTCCAGCCTATTACCTAGTACCTAACGCCTCCTGACAACTAAACCATGGCTCCAAGTGCCACATCCAAGCCTTTTTTCAACACCTTCAGGGATGGTGACTCCACCACCTCCCTGGGCAGCACATTCCAGTGGCCAGTTACTCCTTCTATGAAGAACTTTCTCCTCACCTCGAACCTAAATCTCCCCTGGTGCTGCTTGAGACTGTGTCCTCTTGTTCTGGTGCTGGTTGCCTGGGAGAAGAGACCAACCCCCACCTGCCTGCAACCTCCCTTCAGGTAATTGTAGAGAGCAATAAGGTCTCCGCTGAGCCTCCTCTTCTCCAGGCTAAGCAACCCCAGCTCCCTCAGCCTCTCCTCACAGGGCTGTGCTCCAGACCTCTCCCCAGCCTCATAGCCCTTCTCTGGACAAGTTCAAGGGTCTCAATGTCCTTAAACTAAGAAGCCCAGAACTGGTCACAGGACTCAAGGTGTGGCCTGACCAGTGCTGAGTACAGGGTGAGAATCTGAGTCCAGGATGAGATACCTTGAGATCCTCAAGGTAAAAGCTTCAACAACATTGGAAAAAGGCTTTGGATTTTTTGACAGCACACTGGTCTTCCAAGATCCAGGCAGTGTGCTGGTTAGTGAGTTGGGAAAGTAGGAAATTTAACAGAGGTGAAAATGAGACACTTGGGAGAACAATGGAGCAGTCTGGTAAACATCTGAAATGTCTCTGCCCAAGGGTCAGGAGTATCAGGGCTAAGCAGGAAGAATATAAAGCCTTAGTAGGTATACCAAGCTATGAGTTAATCAGCTTCCCAGACACATGGAAAAGAGAAAGCAGGAACAGCAGAAGAAGGATTAATTGGCTGTGAAACATGAGGGAATTGGTAGGTTGGGTCAAGGGAAGAGGAATACAAGGCCAGCAAGCACTGACTTTGAGATTAGAGCAGAGGTGCTATGGCAAGATCTTAAAAGGCAAGGAGAAGAATAGAAGTGAAACGCTCAAGGTGTGTGAGGACCTCATTAAGGCCTTGAAATGAGAAATTAATTGTTAAAAAAAAAAGAAAGTGGGAGCAGCAGCAGATGCCTGGGAGTGAGAAGAGGACTCTATCAAAGCCTTCATGGAGGAAATCAGAAAGGTCCCTGCGCAGAGTGAGCTAGAAGGGGCTAGGAACACACACGGGAAGAAAAAGAAATGCTGTAAATACACTGGAAGGAAGGGAGCGTGCACTGTGTACCACAGAGGGAGAGCACATGCAGGGGGTTGGAATCATCATTGCCTTCTAAGTCTCATCACCAAACCAGCTGCTATTAGATATATGTTAAACAAGTCCTCCTGATTAGGGGATGGCAACAGACCAAAGGAAATTGAAAAGCCCTTACACCGAGTAGGTGACTTCAGACTGATGGACCTGAGGGAATTCCCCTGCAGGTTGTTCAAGGAGAGCTGTCTGGGAACAGTTAGGAGAGGACTTGCAATCCCAAGCACTGATACAGGCTGGGCAGTGACTGGCTTGAGAGCAGCCCTGAAGAAAAGGACCTGCGGGTGCTCCTGGATGAAAAGCTCAACAAGAGACACCAGTGAGCACTTGAAGCCCAGGAAGTCAACCACACCCTGGGCTGCATCAAGAGAAGCAGAGCCAGCAGGTCGAGGGAGGTGATTCTCCCCTCTACTCTGCTCTGGTGAGCACCTGGAGTAGTGTCCAGTTCTGGAGCCTCTATTACAGGAAGGATCTGGAGGTGCTGGAAGATGTCCAGAGAAGGGCCACAAGGATGAGCAGAGGGCTGGAGCTGCTCTCCTACAAGGACAGACTGAGGGAGTTGGGGCTGTTCAGTCTGGAGAGGAGAAGACACCGAGGAGCCCTTCCTGTAGCCTTCCAGTATCTGAAGGGAGCTCCAAGAAAGTTGGGGAGGGCCTTTTGAGGCTGTCAGGGAGTGATAGGACTGGGGAGGACAGTCAACATGGATTTGTCAAGCTGATCTGATTCCCTTCTTTTATTGGCTAATTGGCTTAGAGGATAAGGCAGGAGTAACATATGTCTTTGCTTCAGGAAAGCTCTCAGTACTTTCTGATATTACATTTTCATAAGGAAACCACAGAAATGCAGTTTCTATGAAATCCTTGTAAGGTAGGTGCACAGCAGCTGAGAAATTATTCATGAAGGACAAGTTTCATCTCCACCAATATTAGCCTTCTAGAAATTAGGCATCTAGTCTAACTGATTCTGTACAGAGCAAATGTAGAGAGACAGGCACCTCCAGAGGGCAGAAACCTCTACATCCTCTCACAAGATATGTGAAAAGGATCCTTTGCTGTGATGTTTCCTTGCCTCATTAACTTCTGAGGGAAGCAAACCAACCTAGCTTTAAACCCACCCCCAGAAGACAGACCCTGATCATCCCTGCAGGTGTAATTTTGCTTAAATAAGAAGGACAACAGCATGGAAAATCCATTTATTACTTTTTCTTATTAGAAAATCCCAAATCCTTTTGCTGAAACTCAGGTGCCTGCTAGCACACCTCTATTTCCATCCACACAGCAAGGGCGGTGGTCAGGGATTGGAATGGGCTGCCCAGGGAGGTGGTTGAGTCACCAAGCCTGGATGTGTTTAAAGGTGGTTTGGATGTGGTGCTTGGGACTACGGTTTAGGGGTGAACCTTGTAGAGTCAGGCTGTGGGTTGGGTTTGGTGATCCTGAGGGTCTTTTCCAACCTGAATATTTCTGTGCCTCTGTGACTCTGTAACACACCTGCCAGCCTCCCCTCCAGCCTCCCCTGCACAGGCCTCTACTTCTCCATGGACTTAAATCCATCACACAAATTTTTTGTGGAACAGGAATAGAGGAAACTTACAGATGAACTGTTTGGTTAGTTCCAGGGTTTAGTTGATTAGATGGTGTTGGGTGACAGGTTGGACTTGATGATCTCAAAAGTCTTTTCCAGCCTGGTTAATTCTATTCTATCCTATTCTGAGCTTCCCCCATCCAGCTCTGGAGCCTCACCCTTTGCTCTGCCATCCTCCCACTAAACACTGTTGACCCTGGGAGGGGGGACAGGGGGCTGCATCCCAGATGGAAGCAGGGGCAGGGCACACGCTTTGATTGGCAGCTGGCAGCCAGGTAGATGCCAAGAGCCCTGGAGCAGGGAGTGCCCAGTGAAGCCACGCTGCCAGATGGCCTGGCTGCTCTCGGTTGCGAGGGCTGCTTTGTACTTTTTAGCTTTACTGATGCGGAGAGAACGTTTTGAACTGTCTGAGCCTTCTACCCTTGTATCATTGGCACATGAACAGCAGCGGCACGCTGTTGAACGTAATGACAAGAGGGAAGGGGCTGTGGAATTAAAGGAGAATTTGAATCTTAGGGTTTGCAGCTCAGAGCAAGAAGCTTTAGCTGTGTTATTTCCAGGAACTGGTTGAGTCATGTTTGAGAATAAAGGAGGAGATTAATTCCTTCGTGACTATGGCTGAAGACAGTTTTTGCCAATAATTTTATCTATGATTTGGCCAGTCTCCAGCTGCTTGCTCTAATGTGGGAGCATTAGCTGCATTCTGTGTGTGTGTGCTGGGCACGGAGCTCCAGTCCTTGGCATCTAGCAGTGAATTTATTCCCCAAAGACAATTTCTTCAGTGAGATTTACCCCGGAGCAACCGAACGCAGGATTTGATTTGTCATATCCAGAATGATTCATTTTTCACCTCATCAAGTTAGGAAGAGAGGAGGTAGAAAAAAAGAGAGGGAGAAAGTCTTCACAACCAGGCCCTGTCTTCAACGTCTGAGCTGGCACAGGCTGGCAAGCGACAGCCCCACCGAGGGACACGACAAATGTTGCTTGGCAACTCCATGCCATGGAGGGGAAGGGCTCAGCAGGCTCAGCATTGCAGAGGGGCTGAAAGTGAGATGATGGCACATCAGGCTGCTAGCTCCTGTCTGGCCCTGTTAGAAATGATGCTGCTCATCAGAGAATCATGGAATGGCTCAAGTTGGAAGGGACCTCAGAGATCATCTACTCCAACCTCCCCACCATGGGCAGGGACACCTCTCAACTAGATGCAGCTGTTCAAGGCTTCATCCAATCTGGCCTAAACAATCCCAGGGAGGAGGCAGCTACAGCCTCCCTGGGCAGCCTATTCCAGGGTCTCACCTCTCTCATACTGAAGAACTTATTCCTAAGATCCAGCCTAACCCTGCTGTCTCTCAGCTTCACACCAGTCTCTCTTCTCCTGTCTCCAGACACCCTCAGGAAAAGTGCCTCTGCAGCCTTCCTGTAGGATCCCTTCAGCTATTGGAAGGCAGCTCTAAGATCTCCCTGGAGTCTTCTCTTCTGCAGGCTGAACACCCCCAGCTCCCTCAGCCTGTCCTCATAGCTGATGTGCTTCAGCCCTGGGATCATCTTTGTGGCCCCCTCTGGACTCACTCCACCAGCTCTGTGTCCTTCTTATGCTGGGGCCACCAGAACTGGATGCATTATTTGAGGTGGGGTCTCAGCAGAGCAGCGTCACGGGGCAGAATCCTCTCTTTTGCCCTGCTGGCCACACTCCTCTGGCTGCTGTTTTCTGGGCTGCAAGAGCACCCTGCTGGCTGCTGCTGAAATCCCCCTGCTGTTCTGCTGTAGAGTTTTTGAGTGGCACCTGCATGGGTTTAAGTGAAATAGGCAATGAGTTTCTAATGTCTATTAAAAGCCAGATTTGATCTTTTCCAAGCTGTTTTCTACATCTTTCCACCTGCAGGAATGTACCTTTTTATTTTTACTTAGTTTTAGGAAGGGCTGCTTGAATATTTTGTTCTCCAGGTGGCAGCTGCCCTGCCCAAATGTAATGCCTCCTCTTTCCCTCACTGCCTAAACCCAGGCCTTGGTAGAGTGAGAGGTCTAACCCAGGTGCAGCTGCTTCTGGCCTTGGTGGGCTTTGTGCCATTATGGGCACGTTTGCAGAACCACACAGGCTGTGGCTGCCTGTGGCATGGCTCTGGAATAGTCATGAGAAATTTCAGCTTCTGACTGCAGCTACAGCCACCATTTTTGTCTCTGCTTTATGTGGAGTGCTTCATAAATTGCTCTTCTGTCTTTGTCTGTTGTTGGAGGCTTAGCCTTTGTAAACCCTTCTCCTTTTTTCCACTGTCTCTTCTCTTACACTAATTGAAACAATTACATCTTGTTTCCTGACAACAGCTCCTTCATCCTGTAGCTTGGACAGCCTTGTTCCCATCTTCCACTCGGGTTTTGTGCTGCTCAGATTCCTCTCTTTTTCCATTTGTCCCCTTCCTTTAAAAATGCACCCTGGGAAACAACACCCCAGCAGAGACCCCCAACACTCGTAATCCCAGTTAAAAGCTTGCTTTGGCCTCCACCCAACCTTCTTGTGAAGACCACTTGCCCCACTAGCTGCCAACAGGCATTTGGTCTGGCCCCAGCAGTGGAGACAAAGATTTCTTCACTGTGTGGAGGGCAAGAATTAGAGAGTTATGTTTTTGAGGAGGTCATGCTTACCATCTCTAGCCTTTCTGTCACATACACATGGAGAGAGAGAGAGAGAGAGAGAGATGACAGAGATGGAGATGACAGAGATAGAGATGGAGATGAGGGAGAGAGATAAAGAGACAGAGATATATATAGAGAGAAAGTGAGAGATAAAGAGGGAGATAGAGAGATAAGGAAACAGGGAGGTAGGGAGACAGAGACAGGGAGACAGACACAGTCCCAACATCAACACTTGGATCTACCCAGGTAGGTGTTACTCTCTGCCCCAGTGCCCCGTGGTTGCCAGCCTGCTGCCTTCTGGTGCTGCTTCAGCTGGCTTTTGATTTCAAGTTGACATCCTACAGGCAGTATTCACAGAGAGGCCAGCCAGAGGAAGCTGGAATTAAGATTTCAGTCATGTTTCCTGTTTCTTTGGTTTCCTGTAGCTTTCAGTCTTCTCCCCCAGAGGCATTACTCCTGGAGCACTCGCTCACTCTTGCTTTCCTTTCACTGACGCTCACAAGCAGTGAAGAAAGAAGGTGGCTAAGGAGACCTTTGTTTCTGCTTGCCAGCCAGCCATGCCAGCACCTCTGGGGGTAGGGGACCATAATCAAGTCTGCTTCTGCATGGCAGAGTTACAATACTTCAAAACCAACCCAAAACAAAACAAAAATTGCCTTTGATTAAAATGTAAAGGTTCCATCTTCTTTTTGTTGTTGTCATTAATGTGGGCTGCAGGCTATGGACCTTTGAAGTGTTTCTTTTTGCTCATCTCCCTGTTCTTTCTTTCTCTCCCCCCCCTCCAAATTCCCCCCCCCCCCCCCTTTTTTTTTTTTAATTAGAAAAAAATCAAATCAAATCACATTTAGTCCTCTCAGTTATCTGCCCTTTCCAGCTCAGAGTGAGACTTGCTAATTTTCACAGGCTTGCAAAATCCTGGCTGGCACACTCCAGCTACCTGGCAGCCTCTGAATGGGCAGCCAGTCACAGGAGCAAGCAAAGAGGCAGCACATCTCTCTCATTAGCTGCCCTGACCTCTGCTTGGATGCTCCAGAGGGGAAGAGGAGGGAATGGAACAGTTACTCACCTCGCCAGAATGCCTCATCCCCTCTGCAGAAACACCACTCAGCAAGGCATGAATGAATATACTGCTGTGCTTTAATTAAGGCTATCCAGAGCTATTTTATGTGTCATCTCCAGCCCTTATAGGCTGGTGGACTCCTTTACATCACCTAGCCTTGAAGGTAGTATTTTGTTTCCCAGCCTGTGAGTGGAATAACAGGACAGCCGGCTGAACCTTAATGGCCCCTCAGATGCTGCCATCACTGCTAGTGGCTAGCTTGGGTTAGTTCAGAAAACAAATAGGAAATGTTGAAAGTGATTTCTCTTTCCTCTGCTCAGAGCTGTGACTGGGGTGTTCATCTCTTGGGTGCAGAGGGCTTGAACAAAGATATAATACGGCTCAGTGATGCTACAAGTCGATTTGAGACCCAGGGGAAAACTTGGCTACCCTCAGACAATGAGCAGGGTATATTGGAGCATACTCAGCACTTGCCTGCAGGCTGTCCTTCATAAATGTCACATAGAGGTCAGACAGTTCATTGTATCCAAGGAACCACCTTGACCTTTGTCACCTTTAACCCCTAGTTTCTTCCCCATGAAAACACATCAGCAGCTTCTCTCCTGAAAGCCAGCCAGCCAGCCAGCCAGCCTGCCTGCCTACCTGCCTGCCTGAGGTTTCTGCCTGCTCTTTAAAAAGAAAGAGGTTCCTCCAAATATGGGCAGCCTCTTGCTCCAGTTACAGGTGTAAATCCAAACCCTGCACTGCTGGGCCAGCTAAACTGCTCAGGGAGGGAAAACCAAACCAAATGAAAACCAAACTGACAAACAAAACGAAAGGATTAGTAGCAAGTTCATGAAGGTTTGGGATTTGGGAGTTCTTGGAATGCCTCCTGCCCCTAAGTGCCAAGAGCTCTTTCCCACTGAGCTGCATTGATTTATGAAACTAGATCCTGTAAATATTGTCCCTTGCTGGAGACAGCCTTGAGCGTGGGGATGTGAAGACAGTGGAGTGTTAAAATCACTCATTCCTGTCTTATTTGGGGATTCCATAGCACTGCCATTCTCTTCCATACTTCCCTTTTTCCTCTCAAGCACAGGCACGATCTTCCTTTGTAGGCAGATGCTTTTTTAAGGTCTCTTCTTTTTGTTCTTCAGGCTGGAAGTTCCTCTTACTTTTTTTTTATTCTTTTTTTTTTTTTTTATCATTTTTTTTTCCCCATAGCAGAAAACTACTAATTGGGGGAACTGATTGTAAAGTGATTGAAATGAATCCTCCAGCCTTAGATCTTCTCATGCCTCAAGCAAGAACACATCAGAGAGCTCCAAAAGTGTCCAGTGATGCATCTCTAGACTCCCTTTTGTAGCATGTTTGTCTTAGAACTGAAAGGTGAGCTCCCTCATGTACAAATCTGCATTGCAATGCTTTAGTTGTTGCTGTGTAGTCCCAGCAGACAACCTTATACAGATTCCTGCTAATGGAAATGTCAGAGCCCAGCTGGGCCTGCTTTCTGGGACACAGACAGAGGCAGAGCAGTGTGGGACAATGAGGTGGCGGCAGTTCATTGAGTCCAGGACGGGGCTTGATGCACAAAAGGGTCTCTGCTGCTTTGGGCAGAGCAACTCCAACTTCAGCTATATTATGCAATTGTTGTGGTTCAATAGGTCACCATGTGCCACTGAGCAAAGATATGTGAGAGCAGCCACTCTTGGTCAAGCCAAAGATGAGACAGGAGGGGTGAAACAAACCTCTTCTGCTAACATAGACTCATAAAACAGGTTGGGTTGGAAGTGACCTTAAATATCACCTAGTTCCACCAGGCCAGGTTGCTCCAAGTGCCATCCAGTCTGGTCTTGAACGCCTCCAGGGAGGAGGCATCCCGGTGGCAGAAGCCTCAGCCCTGGAGGTTTTTAAGGCCAGACTGGATGTGGCTCTGAGCAACCTGCTCTAGCGTGAGGCGTCCCTGCCCATGGCAGAGGGGGTTGGAACTAGATGATCCTTGAGGTCCCTTCCAACCCTGACAATTCCATACGAGTTCCAGTGTCTCACCACCCTCACTGTAAAGAATTTCTTCCTAATTTCCAGTCTAAATCTCCCTCCTCAAGCTCCAATAACTACAAGCCCTTGCCAAAAGTCCCTTCCTGGCTGTCTTGTGGGCCTCCTTCAGGTACTGGAAGGTCTCCTCAGATTCTCTTTTCCAGGCTGAGCAGCCCCAACTCTCTCAGCCTGTCCCGTAGAGGCTCCAGCTACATCTGGTAACTTCTCTAGCTGTGGTAATTTGATCATGTGTCCCTATCTTCAAAGTGACACAGAGCAGATGAGACATGGACTGTATGAATCTGCCTGGATGCATTCTAATCCCAGCCAGCCTCCTGCTCCAACCCAAGTGTTTGAACACCAAGATGGGTGCTGAGCTCCCCAGCGGTCCCTGGCGGGAACAGTGCGAGCAAAGATGTTAAAAAGCTGCCCAGCCTCGCCAAAGCCCTTTGGGACTTCTGGGTTTTACATCATCAGACCTCTATCTTTTTCTCCCAGAAATGAGAGGATGATGAACGTGACACTTTGGTTGCCACGGGAACACAGCATGAGGTTTGTGGTAGCTGCGCTCCTTCGCTGCTGGCGCTGGAGCTGGCTGCGAGCAGCACTCATGGCACCCCTCCAGGCCTTGCCTGCGCTCCCTCTCAGGGGGTCTGGGACTGGGAGTGGGGAATCAGCCCTGTTTATGTTACAAGAGGAAGGTCTGAAGGGAGCAGTCACTGTAAGTCACTTCTGTGGCAAAATCTCACTGCAGATCACAAGAAGGGGGCCCACAAGCACCCCCCAACAGACTGCCTCTCCCGTGGGGAATAGATGAAAAGCTTTAGGGGGGGGGGCAGAAAATGGAGCACTGGGGTAGCTGTGGCTGCTGTAGCATCACAGGGAGAGTGGGAGGGACCTCAGCATTTCTATCACTCCTCTTCTTCCTGCAGGTGTTTAGGTATTCCACACCTTCACATCCCTTTAGACATGTGCTGTTCAGTTGCTGACATCCATGCTCTCCCCTCTCCCAGCCACCCTTAGGGCATTCCTGAGCCTCAGCTTCAACATAATCAAGCAGCATTTTCATGCTGTTACAGAGCCATTTGGAGCTTTCAGAAAGACAGTTTGGGGGAGACTCCTCCTTGTCTCTGCTGTTTTTCTCCTTTCACAGTTCCTCCTTTAAATTCTCACCTAATACCATTTTATCAGGGGAAGACATATATTTGTAAAGATCCTACAGAAGTCGGTTTTACTGAAGCAAAGGGAGGGGGTGAGGCTGCAATCCTGTTTAGGAGACAGGTGGAAGCCATTGTCTGTCTGTCACATTAGTGTGATGAGTTGAATGAGTATCAGAAAGGCTGGGAGCTCCCCAGGTGATAAAAGGAGACCCAGTTAAGGGCAGTTGAGATGATGATGGGGGGGGGGGGGAAGGTAGGAGGGAGGGGGAAGAAGGGAGTGGTGAAGATTGGAGGCTATGGTGCAGTCAATGTAGATACTCACAGGGGCTACAAGAAAGTGAAAAATACCACCTGGGGAATCTATCCAGGTGGTTATAAACCATGATAAAAGAGGATTTAGGAGAACAGCTTGCCACATGGTAAGTGTTAGTCTCTAAGACCTGTCAGAACTTTAGTAGAGGGTAGCAAAGAACAGCAGAAATAGATTAGGAATGTGAAGCTTGTTGCTAGAAAAGAAAATGTCTTTTCTGTCTGTCATAAATCTTTGCCTCCTCACCACTTTAGCCACTTCCTGCATTCCCTAAGCAGGCTTAGTGATCATGCATGGCCAGAGAGTTTCAATTTGAGCTGCAAATAATAATGATAAATTCCACCAAGTGATTCCAGGTGGAGACTGGAGATAATGGGGGCTCGTGTTCACACAGTAGGATCCATGAGGCTTTGGGGCAGGCAGTTTCCCACCTGCTGCTTGTTCTGGGGTGATGTGCTGCACCTGCTCCAGTAACTGCCCCAGGAGTGTGGTGAGGGAAGAACTTCTGTGGCTGAGGCTGTAGAGTGAGGGCTAGGCAGAGAAAGAAAATGCAGTTGTCCACACTGGATTTTAGCCAGGATGTTGAAGTTAAACATCTGGCTAATTAATGAAACAAGCTCCAACAGCACTCTGCTCCTTATGGCCATGCTGAGGTGCTGGAGCCTGTGGTGTTTTGTGAAGACAAACCTGGCTCCTCCATCATGGCTGCATTGCCAGGAGTCCGAGGACTTTGCCTGGAAGGGGCTCAGCTGAGGATTGAACAGTAGCTGCTGCTTTTCCTGAGGAGTCAAAACCCAGCCTGCCTCTACAGCAGACGCCAGACCTGTTTCACCCTGTGCTACACCCAGACCAAGGTATGTCCTCATGTTTTATCCAGTGTAAGGCAAACAAAGAGTTGCTTAATGGCTCCACTGAGACTTCTCATTCTTCTGCTAGCAGGAGGATCATGTGTTCAGGCAGAGAGGAATGTATCTGTTGTCCTCTTTCTCTGTGTTTGACTTGGGATGTCTCATGCTTGTTTCCACATGTAAAGGTCATCACAGCTGCTCTGTCCTCAGCCTGACTTGTAAACAAGGAGCGTTGGGACTCGGTTCTTGTGGATGATAAGGATCTCTCTGTTGGGCAGCCAACTTTGTTGGGGTGGGAGGACCTTATGATGGCTCTCCAGTGTAATTTCGGGGGGGAATTATGTTATTAAGAGCATCTTAGAGGTTTTAGCTTACTGGAAACCATGGCTGGCTTTGGGTTTGCAAACCTCCTTTTGCCCTTACTGTGTCAGTCCCTCAAAGAGGAAGTTCTCCCTTACTGTCTGTGCTTTACCCAGCTCCAGTGAGGGGAGGCCTCTAGTGCTGCTGTTCCAAGTGTGAAGGACCATGTTTAGCCATGTGTTGGTTTTCTGCAGGGACAGAGGGAAACGTGTCTTTTTCCTTACACTACCATTGTTTGCTTGGACTGATCCACCACACAAACTGCCTTGGCCTCTGGCTGCCCCATTTGCACCCCTGTTTCAGTGGGTTGTTACAAATATACAGCCATGACCTCAAAGCCTCAAATATCTTCTCTCTTTTTGCTTCCTCCTACAAAAGCACAATGGTAGTAGAATTAACTTTGCTTGCCAAACAGATGAGCATCACTTGGTTTACTGAGTTCCATGTCACAGGCATGGGACTTTATCCTTCTAGTCCTCTGATAGGAACACAGAGTACTCTGCAAACACAAGCTGAGGCTGTGGTTTCCTCATCAAACTTTGAATCAAAGCCACTTTAAAGAGAAAGGCCTTGATAGTTTCCTGTATCCAGGCCTCTGGGAATTCCTTTTGCCCGGTTTACACAAGATTGCACAAGGGAGAGATTTAATGCTGGAGATGTATCTTCTAAGGAAGGACTCAAAGCATTTTATTGCACTATCTTGGACCCGTGCCACTTTTTCAGGCAAAACAGCTGAGTGCCCATAGGCAGGGGCCTGGGCAAGGGAGTGCCACGAAGACAAAAGCAGAGGTCTGCCCCTTGTGGATTGGCAGGAGGAGACACCATTCATTTGTGCCTCTAAAGCAATTGAGCTCCATGTCCTGGCTGAAACCCAGCTAAAATAGGTCTAGAATATAACCCTCAATTACATGCCCTCTGAGGTGCTCTCTTGATTGTCTTTCTACTTGTCCACAGATGAGTGTTCTGCCATGGAACAGGAGAGGGCTTGAAATAATCCACTGGGGGGATGTCTGTGCTGGTGGCGTGGTTGCTCCATGACTGAAAGTGGACAGAAAGCAGGGGTTTTGCTGCCCTTAAGCAGGGGCTGGCTCTGTATGGCTTTTCAAGGTGCCAAAGGGAGCAACGGTGTGCTTTGTAGAAACAAAGCTGGGGGATGAACCACATTCTCCCCTGACTCCTTTCACCCTTGTTAAACTTGGGGGGTAGTTAAGCTGGAGGGATAGGATGCTTTTGTCTTCCCTCTTGATCTTTCATGCTTTCCACAATCATCTTTTTGAATGCTTGACAGACCCAAAGCTTTCTGCTTCCTAGGAGCCATCTGGCTGGAGTGTTTCTGGTTAGATAAAGCTTTGTAGCTCAACCAAGTTCAGGGTCATTAAATTGTTCCAAACAAACCTTTCTCTTGTGATTTCAAGGGGATACAACAACTACCTTTGCTTCCTGTCTAAAGCTGTCTAATTGACAGAGTTGGTGGGACACCTGTTGTCCACTGAGGCTCCTGTTGCTCTGCCAGCATCAAGGCACAGCTCTTTCCCTTAGTTCTGCAAGCATCAAAGCCCTCGCACAGCCCTTCCATATGTCTCATACACTGAGCTTTCTACCTCTGAGAAAACCTCCACATCCCCGGTGTGGAGAACTTTTGTTCCTGTAGCCTTCAGTTGAATTTTTGCTATGTGAAGTTGTTTTGGTTTGATTATTTTTTTAGGGTGGTTTTTTTTTTTTCCCCTTTTTTTGATTCCATCCCTTTGCTCCTAATCCCACCACCTGGGATGGCTCACACTGCAGAACCTCTCTGCCTCCTTGGTGTATACACCCTTCAGATATTTGCTGACATTAATTACTTCTCCCCCCCCCCCCCCCCCACCTCACCCCTCCACCCCATGCTTAGTCATCTCTCTTCCAAGCTGGACGTATTTAGTTCCTCTAATCTTTCCTTGGGAGTGAGTCCCTCCAGCACTCACAATCCATTTCCCTCCAGCACTCACAATCCATTTCCCTCCAGCACTCACAATCCACTTCTCTTTGCTCTTCTTTGAATGCTTTCCAGTTTGCCAGCACTTAAAAAATGTCCTGTTTGGGGTTTTTCAGTGTGAGCAGACACCAAAAAAAAAGATGAGGTTATGGAAAAGAGAAAGTTAATTTGGTTTTGGTTGCATTTTTTTTGGCTTTAAGCCACTGGGATTGGAGCAGGAATTCCCAGACCTACCCATTCTTATCTAAGTTCTAGGTGAGTGTCTGGGACACAAAAAGAGTTGTCCCCTCTTCTCTTTTTGAGAGTTGCTCTATCCCTCACCCCTGAAATGTGCAACAAAAGGTATCTGCTAATGCATTTTTCAGGTTTGTCCCTTCAGTTCTTCTCTTAAAGCAGGCTCCAAAGTGTCACCGGCTCAGCTTCCCATTCCTTGTCTCTCTCTCGGGGTGAAGGCTTTGCCCGTGAGCGATTTTTCTAGCGTGCTGTGGGGTGCAAGTGCCTCAGAGAGAGTGGCTACATCATGTCAGTGCTGAATCTTTGTTTCTCAGCTTTGTTCTTCTCAAATACTGGTAGGCATGGTGCCAAAGGATCAGCGGAGAGCAGCCAGCTCCTTTTTATCTTAGGAAGAATTTTCCCTTCTGGACATTTGTTTCTGCTGTGTCCAAGCTATATAAGAAGGAATATAATTTTAAATAGGTCCTGTTTCTAGGAGCCCAGATGGACTTCTCTCTTTTTCCTTTCAAATAACCAACTCAACACATTCTTTAGACAGAACCTTGTTAATTAAAGCTATGTCCCAGAGGGACAGCCTAGAGACGCTGTTCAGTCTCCACCTCTCGTACTGAACTCTGTGATGGCTTTTGAGGCATTCCTGGTATCTCACATTGATGGCAATTTGTGCTGTCTGAGATTACATGATGTGAGTAGAATTGAAAGGAATGGTGGGGAGCAGCAAATGCTCCTCCATTCATTAACTACAGCAAGGTCTGCAGCTTCACTGCCTGCATCAAGGGCTCTTTAAATATTCCCCATCACCCTCTAGTGACCTGCAAGGGAGCAGCAGTTTGTCTAGCCAAAGACACTGTCACATTTACTGGACTGAGAGGGGTGTCACTATCAAAATGCTTCCAAAACCAGAACAAAGCCAGTATACAAACTAGCACTGTCTAGCATAGCTTTAAGATGTGGTATAATAATAAGATGAGGAGACTTGATAGGGTGCTCGGTTGCATGGTTTAGTTGATTAGATGGGTTGGATAATAGGTCGGATGTGATGATCTTGGAGGTCTCTTCCAACCTGGTCTGGTCTACTCTAATCTATTATCTAGATTGCAACTGCAAATGTGAGAACAACGTGTTTTTCACCTAGGAAAACAGAATCTTTTCACTCTTCCTTCCTTGTATATCACAACCTTCCACTCCTGCCCCTCAGGCTGATACTTGACAAATATCTATCTTCTGGTTTGATTTTTGTCCCAAGCACACTGAGCTCTGCTGATTGGACAGGAAGTGTTTCTCTGCTGTGGTGTGATGTCTGTTTGGATCTATGAAGCCAAGCTACAGAATGGAAGGGAAATCAAGGGCAAACAAAAACATCATCGGTTGGAGAGAAGAAACTACTTCATTTTAGGCATCTCTGCCCTTGTCAGGGAGGTTGGAGCAGATGATCTCTAAGGTTCCTTTCAACCTAAGCCATTCTGTGGGGGTTTTTTTTGTGCATCCAGCTCATGACAAGCTGTGCCACCAGCTAATCATAGAATCATAAAATTGTTAGGGTTGGAAGGGACCTCAAGGATCATCTAGTTCTACCCCCTGCCATGGGCAGGGACCCTCTCCCTAGGTGAGGTTGCTCAGAGTCACATCCAGCCTGGCCTTGAAAACCTCCAGGGATGGGGCTTCCACCATCTCTTTGGGCAACCTGTTCCAGTGTCTCAGCAATGCCGCTATACCATCACAAAATGTAGAGACAAGGAACCCAAACCATGTTGAGTGAAGAGCAAAAGCTGCTGCTGTTTTGACAGTAGATGATTGACTTTTCCAGCTGTCAGTTGAAGCTGCCTTGGAGAATCATGCTGAATGGTACATTACAGAGACACACACTAGATATTAAAAAGAGAGAGAATGCATTTACCATCACTTGCAGGTTGCCTTTCACTCTTCTAGTTGTCATAGCATTCGGAAGCACTGAACAACGGGTCTTTGTCTACAGAAAGTGAAATACTGCCTGTGTCGGAGGCTGCGGCAGGAGCCACGCAGTCACTCTGCAAGATGGCTAGAAAGGGAAGCAGCAGGATCCTGGGTCAGCCTGTCCTACTACTCATTATGGGGCCTGATTCCTGAAACAGCTCCATGTCATCTGCTTTAGCCCTTCCGAGCTGTCCATTAGCAGCATCACTCCCGCAACAGGCTGGGCTGGCCGTCTGCAGTCTTTGATGCTGTTGCAAACAGGTGTCTCTCCCAGGGGAGTCAGCAGTCTAGCTCTGGGCTGTGGGCTGTCACGTTTGCCTACTGCCATCCACATTCTGCAAGTGTGTGTGTGTGGTGGAGGGGAGGTGTTTGTGGTGTTTTTTTTTTTTTTGCTTTAAGAACATGCAGTTGCTTAAGACCCATTTGGTTGACAAAGTGTTTTACAAACAAACTGTGCATGGGAATCTCTTTTTTCCCCTCCCGCTGCTGAAATGCAAAACAATAATTTTTAGTGCAGAGTCTCAGGAGACAGAGGAGATATGGTTCAGCACAGCGTGACTTGAAGGATTTGGTTGAGTAGAGGTGGGATTAGTACCATATTTAAAGCAAAGCATCCATTCAAACGCTCTGAAGGGAGGTTTATCCTGTGTAAATATTTGACAAATGGCCTCTCATTTGAGCACAAATAAAAGTATTGAAGCTTGTGCCATTGCTAGCTATTGGCACCAGAAAATTGTTTCTAAACAAGTATCCATGAAGTTTAATGGTTCTTTCTCCCTGTCTTGTGTCCCTTGATAGCTTGCCTGCTCCATTGACAGTTAGGGAAAAAATTCCCCCAGACTTCTTTTTTTCACTTTACCCAGTCCCCCTTTGAATGTTTTCTGAGCTTCTGATCCTCAGTGTTTATGAGGGGCTTTTTTATGTCTTGCTGTTTGAAATCAGCCCTGTATCAGTTCAAGTTCTCTGAACTTCAATAACTAGTACAAGGGCAGGTCAGGCTTTTTCCTTCTCCTGCTCCCAAGGTGTTCCTGAGAGGAGATGTTCAACCCTGGCCTCATTTCCATTCATTGTAATGGAGTGATAACAAAACGCATGGTCGACTTCTCTAATTAGTCTCCTGTTCCTCAAGGTCTTTTGCTGTTGCCTGCTACTCTCTCTTGTAGTTTAGCTACTTGGGCTTTGTTGGGCTTTTCCCTAAACACTCTTAATAGTTCTCCCCTCTTCCTGTGATCTCTTTGGGCATGAACTGAGATGTGGCAAACACGGAGCAATGCAATATTCATTGTTAATTGGTCGTGATCTTCCCTAGCTTTGTTGTTGCTGTCGGGGGGTTATTTTAATTCACTCTCAGTTTAGGGGAAAAGGTTTAACTTCATTTAACACCCTAACTTTTCCATTTTTACTACATGAAAATGCACACACACATTTAGTGTAGCTTCCCTGAGTTTGTTTTGTTGTAGATTTGTTTGTCTCCCTTTAATTAAAATGGGGCAAGCATGGAAAGGAATAGAATAGAATAGAATAAACCAGGTTGGAAGAGACCTTCAAGATCATCGCATCCAACCCATCATCCAACACCATCTAATCAACTAAACTATGGCACCAAGCACCCCATCAAGTCTCCTCCTAAACACCCCCAATGATGGCGACTTCACCACCTCTCTGGTCTAAATCTCCCCTGGTGCAGTTTGAGACTGTGTCCTCTTCTTCTGGTGCTGGTTGCCTGGGAGAAGAGACCAACCCTCACCTGGCTACAACCTCCCTTCAGGGAGTTGTAGAGAGCAATAAGGTCTCCGCTGAGCCTCCTCTTCTCCAGGCTAAGCAACCCCAGCCCCCTCAGCCTCCCCTCATAGGGCTTGTGCTCCAATAATACAATACACCAGGTTGGAAGAGACCTTCAAGATCATCGCGTCCAACCCATCAGCCAATCAAACCCACCCAAAATCCAAACCCCTCACCAACTTTGTTGCCCTTGGAAATGAGATCAGGAGTCCACAGGATTACAACACTATTGAGGCTGGAATAGACCTCTGAGATCATGAAGTCCAGTTGGTTGTCCCACAGTTCCTAATATCAGAAAACATAGGGGACAGATGTTTTCCCCCCTCTTTAAAGGCAATATATGGTTCCTCTGCTTTCCAATAAGCATTAATGACAGGTGAAGAAGAAAAAGGACCAGTGCCTGTAGATGATGGAAAGCTGAAGCTCTTCTCCTCGCCATGAATCAGCCTCCTAGGAGATACTGTCTCAGACCAGATTTGTTCAAGGGAAGGCTTATAATGTAGAATTGTGTCAAATGGTGAGGAGTGGTACAAAGAGATAATCAGAGTCCTCTAGCACTAATTACCTGTGCTCTATAGAAATCCCTAGCTCCATTCAGATCCTTTTTAAAGGAAAATCTCAGAGGAAACAAATGAAGTCTAGTTCTGCAAGTGCCAATTGAGATGGTAGAGAACAGGGAAGTCATGGATTAAAGCAATCACTTTGCTGAGGCCTACCAGACAATCTGACTGGATTCTTCCCGCCCTCTCTTCTTCTCTTTTGCATTCAGGCATTGAAACTCAACAAGAAATCTCTGCATTTCTCATTCCTCCTTTATTCTGAGATCTCTAGGCTCTTTGCAAATATGAACTGGTAAAATTCACAGCTACCTATCCATCCAGCTAATCTCAAAGCATTTAAGATTCCCCATCACAATTCAGAGGACAGCGATGAAGGGAGTTATTGTATCAAAATAGTTTTCAGCTAAAGGGAATCGTTCCATCTGTTAGCAAATGATTGAAGGTCTTGTGCCTTACCACTGATAGCCATTCAAGGCAGCAGCTGCCAGGACAAAAAAAAAGGGGGCATTGCTGTTTGTCCAATGATAAGATGGTTGTTAGTAGCTTGCAATTCAGGTTTGCAAATCACTGGGTTTGCAATTTGTTCTTGCAGCTGTGGAGAAAGAGAGCGGGGAAGTCGTGGGGGCACAGCAGTGAGATCCTGAAAGAGAACATTCTGGAATAGTGAAACCTGAAGAACACTTTCCTACCCAGCAGGAGGGAAGGATAAAAGCAATTTGAATCAGCATTAACCTTTACATCAGAAGTATCACTCGGTGCATGTTTGTGCTTGAGGATTCTCTATCACTGGTGCTGAATGCCCTATCCAGCTACATTAGAGGTACACACACCAAGTACTCCATTTGAGTGAGCGCAGATAAGAGGCAGGGTTTGCCACTTTGATTCATGCCACCAATAATTTCAAGCAGAGTACTCCAAGAGTACTGTACTGCTCCTTGCAGTTAGGGTGGGACAGCCCATTCCTGCGTTTATGGAGAAGCCTTACTGCTCTGTAGAACATCTTTCAGTCATTAGAGATTCCTGCATGGATCTGTCAGTGGCTTTGCTTCTGTGCAGCAGTATAAAAAGCAGCATGGGAGGTTAGCAGCCAAGTTTCTTATACTCAGTGTTGTCCCTTGGTGTAGACTGAATCAAAAGGCTTTACTCGTGGAAGGAACTAGAGAGACAGCAGTTATCTGTTCCAAGCCTTGACTATCTCCATTTTCAGTTCACTGTCATGGGGTCTTAAGCACTGTTTTCCACACAACCTGTGTTAGTGCAGGTTCACCATGCTCCATGTCTTTCATGACATTGCCAGCAAGGAGACTGATCTGATCCGCAGATGTTAGCACATTACTCTGCTTCTCAGTCTGTGATTTCTGTCTTGCCTAACCCTGGACGTTTCATTCAAGCCTATGTCTCTCTCAAGAAGCCTGCTAGAAACAGTGTTAAAACCACAGAATCCTCCTGCTCGGCAAAGCCTCCCTGAGATCAAGTCCGACCATTGACCCAACTCTACAAAGTTCACCCCTAAGCCATATCCCTGAGCGCCACATCTAAACAACCTTTAAACACACCCAGGGTTGGTGACTCAACCACCTCCCTGGGCAGCACATTCCCATCCCTGACCACTCCTGCTGTGGGAAAAAATTTTCCTATTGTCCAGTCTAAACCTGCCTTGCTGCAGCTTGAGGCTGCTCCCTCTTGTCCTTTCACTAATTAGCTGTGAGAAGAGACCAGCACCAACCTCAGATCCAGCTGTTCACAACCATACTGATGCAGCCTGACGCAGCAGCACCTCTGACTGCTGAACTTTGCTTCTCTGCTTTTTTTGTCCTTAAACCCCCTGCTACCCTAACATGCACTGCCTCCAACACCTGCCAGCCAAAATCCTTATCACCAAAGCAAATGCAACCATCTGCCAAGGGTCATGAGGTAAATGAGGAATCATCCCAACAGGACTAAGGCAAAGCATTAAAAATGATCAAGAGCTCGTTGAGTAAATCTGCACAATAATCTACGTTTCCCATCTCAGGGAAGCAGCTGTGTAATTTCTGCCTGTAGATTCACCACTGTGATGTTCATTATCTGATTATCACTATCTACAACCTTCCTAGTGCTAATGCACATTGTCTTCCTGGCTCTTGAATTAGTGAGATGTGTCTGACACCGAATTTGCAAGTAATTGCTATGGCTCCCTTCAATGAAACATCTCTCAGGACAGTTGTGGAAATTAAATGTTCCTTCTGAAGCTATTATTTGCTTACTCCATCCCTATCTTATTTAATAATTATCAAGTAAAAATGTGTAATTTGAAATGTGCTTGTCATGTCTAGGAAATTGAAGAGCCAGAGATGACAGAATTCTCAGCAGATTAATGCTAGCAGAATATTGCCCTCTCTTCTCTCCTCTCATCATCAGGACCATCTCCTGGCTGCTGCCAGGACCTAACCAGAATCAGCTAAGTACCTTTGCAGATGATCCCATTCAATGCTACTTGGAGATTTGTCTTGAGTCCAATTCAAGGGGTTAAGTGATCACAGGATGCTAGGGGTTGGAAGGGACCTCTGAAGATCATTGAGTCCAACCCCACTGCCAGAGCATCACCATAGAATCTAGTGCTGGTCATACAGGAATCCAGCCAGATGGGTCTTGAAAGTCTCCAGAGAAGGAGACTCCACAGACTCTCTGGGGAGCCTGCTCCAGTGCTCTGTGACCCTCACAGTAAAGAAGCTCCTCCTCATGTTGAAGTGAAACACCCTGTTCTGTGGTTTACATTCATTGCCCCTTGTCCTGTCACAGGGTGCAAGTGAGTAGAGGCTGTCCCTTCCTTCCTGACACCCAGCCCTCAGATATTTATTGACATGTATTAGATCTTCTTTCAGTCTTCTCTCCAGACTAAACAGCCCCAGGTATTTCAGCCTTTCCTCATCAGGCAGTGCTCCAGCCTTGTAGCCCTCTGTTGGATTCTCTCAAGCACATCCCTTCCCCTCTTGAACTGGGATGCCCAGAACTTGATCACAGAATCATGAAGGTTGGAAGAGACCTCAAAGATCATCAAGTCCAACCTGTCACGACAGACCTCATGACTAAACCATGGCTCCAAGTGCCACGTCCAATCCCCTCTTGAACACCTCCAGGGATGGGGACTCCACCACCTCCCTGGGCAGCACATTCCAAGGGCCAATCTCTCTTTCTGCAAAGAACTTTCTCCTCACCCTGAGCCCAAACTTCCTCTGGTGCAGCTTGAGACTGTGTCCTCTTGTTCTGGTGCTGGTTGCCTGAGAGAAGAGACCAACCCCCACCTGGCTACAACCTCCCTTCAGGTAGTTGTAGAGAGCAATAAGGTCTCCCCTGAGCCTCCTCTTCTCCAGGATGCAGTATTCTAGGTGGAGCATCACTCAAAGTGATGCCCTTTGAGCCTTGACTGAGGGAATTGGAGTTGTACCACACCAGCAGGTGTTGTTCAGGGGCAGATTTCAACGGTTGCAAGCCCAAACCCTACCTTTCCAATGTTTAAAGTATCTCTATGAAGCTTGATCCCACTCCAATTCTCAGTGTTTACAATGAACTATAAATATGCATAGCAGCGTGAGTGTAGTGGAGTTACTTGAGATTTACACAGCCATAAACCAGTCCATTGTCCCTTCACTGAAGGGTTTTATAGGGTAAGGATCAAACCTAAAAAAAATAATCTTTATTGGCTGGTAACTAAACCAGACAAATTAGCAATTCCTCTGCTGCAGCCAGATTTTTGGCCCAAGGTTGGTGTGCAATATATTAATTTTCTGCTTAAAAAAGAAGCCCTTGTTTTTGTGCTTCGTTATGAGCAGTTTGCTTGAGCTCAGCTCGTTCTCCTTCCTCCACTCAACGGTGCTTTGATGGCTCAGCCTTCATTTTCATGGCTTGAAGAAATGGAGTATGACTGAAGAAGAAACAGAGGTCTCTGTTTCTCCTGTAATCTCTGCCTGGGAACAGCTATGCCTGATGTTAAACATGTGCCTTCTAAAGGAGGACTCTTTTTTTCCCACTCTCTGGCAAATCTAATTTCTCCTTCAGAAACAAAAACTTCTTTGCAGGAGCCAAAACAAATCCTCTGTTTCAGTATCTTATCTGTGTTTGTGAACGCTGGAAAACAGCTTTCCAGCTGTCACTCCTGTGTTTGTTTGGTTTTCCTTCAACCAAGGGAAACCTCCCTCGGTTGGTTTTGTTGCTCCTGGAAGTGTTTGTTTCTAGTGTAGGAGTTGTTTTGTCTGCTTGCATTCTGATATGTGCAAAGGTAAAGCTTGTTGCCATCTGCAGAAGCAGCTGTGGAATGGCAACCCATCCCCGTGGTGGCATGGCATGCCTCCATGAGAGATGCTCAGTTACATTCAACCACAGAGCATCTCACCTTCCGTGTTCTGAGCCTCTTGTTCCTTGGAAAGTGGGGGGGGAGGAAGGCAAGCCATGGAAAGTGTGAATGGGAAACTTGATCTTTATTCCAACTGGCATCATTTCTTACAAGAGCAAGAAAAAAGCCTCTTTCATTTTTTCCTTACTTCACTGCTAGCTGTTCCCCTTTCATGTGTTTTTCTTCTCTTTGGCTTTTGTGTTTTTCACACTTACTCATGTTGTGAGAGTTGTTCCTCTGTGGCTGTCCTGTTGTAGCACTCAGAGCAACATTTCTATTCCTGTCTTGCAGCTGATAGTTTCACGTGGTGGAAAAGGTTGGAAAGCAGATGTTTGAACCAAATTGGTTTGGAATTTTTATCTTCATAGCTGGGCATCTGTTATTTACACCAGCAAACTAAGGGCCCTTTTGGTCATCAGGGTGTGTTGGCAACAAACACAAAGGGTGGGTTCATTACCCACAGAGCCAGCTCAGACACAATGGCACTAGCAAAGCAAATCCAAGATGGCAGTGAATACCAGAATGGCTCAGGTTGGAAGAGACCTTAGAGATCATATACTCCAATCTCCCCCACCATGGGCAGGGACATCTCTCAACTAGACTCAGCTGCTCAAAGCCTCATCCAACCTGGCTGTGAACACCCGTGTGGGGAGGAGGCAGCCACAACCTCCTTAGGCAGCCTATTCTGGTCTCTCACCACCCTCACACTGAGGAGCCTCTTCCTAAGATCCAATCTAACCCTGCTCTCCCTCAGCTTCAAACCATTCCCTCTTGGCCTGTCTCTAGACACCCTCAGGAAAAGTCCCTCTGCAGCCTTCCTGCAGGATCCCTTCAGCTATTGGAAGGCAGCTCTAAGGTCCCCCTGAAGTCTTCTCTTCCCCAGGCTGAACACCTCCAGCTCCCTCAGCCTGTCCTCATAGCAGAGGTGCTTCAGCCCTTGGATCATCTTTGTGGCTGTCCTCTGGGCTCCTTGGCTCATAGGAGGAGAGATGCACATCACTGTGTGGTGAATGTTGGAGAGTTTTCTTTTTGGCTGAAGCTTTTCTGTTGTTTATCTACAAAGGAAGCCATTGCATGAGCAAGTTACTGAAGAGAATTATGAATCTGGTCATATTTCATTCTTCTCTCTGGCTGTTTTGCAAGTAAAAACTGAGATTTACTTCTCTTCTAGGGGTGTGTGTGTGTGTGTGTGTGTATATTTATATATACATACAAGTGCCTGTGTTTAGTTATATATAGCCATGAGTGTGTGTCTGTATGTGGAGGGGGAGAAAAATACAGAAATCAAAGCAGAGAAACATTTACCTTCTAAATAAAGCTGTCACTTCCTTCAGGGGATGTGAAGTATATTCATTTAGTGGAACCCACGGCGACAAATAGTCCTGATCAGTGTGAGGGGGAAGAGAATCCCCAACAGAAAGAATGAAGACTCAACCTCTGGAGTTGTAGTGCCAGAGCTGGGAATGACATCAGGCATCCCATTTCCACCCAGGTGACCTGTCCACTGCAGGACCTGATCTCTCCATGGTCTGTTGTACAGCAGTAAATAAGGAAGCATTTGAGTTAGTAAAGGACAGGAGGAAAATGTGTTTGCTCTTGTACACCACGGAGTGATCTATTGTTTGTAAGCAGATTGTAACTGAAGAGGTGTAGAACAGCCTTTCTGGCTTTGTGCTCCACTTAATCATGGAACAGAGCAGACCCTGAGGCCCTGTGTGAATTTTAGGACCTATGCAAGCTAAACAATAAGCCAACATAAATTAACAGGTCCTAAAAATCCAGGCTCATTATTTTCTTTTCCACTCTGCTAAGAGGGCCAGTTTCAAGCAAGAATTATAGTTAAAAAAAAATTAGAGCTCTATCTGAGGCAATTTGCTACCAGTTGGAATACCTGATGGGCCTCCAAGTGTTAGGGAGCATCACCCAGTCTTGAGCACAATAAACTTCACGGATCACAGCAGGAATCTATTGCCCTTGGGTCTTTTGCTAAGAGCATTAATCTGGCTGGTGTATGCCAGAAGGAAGGGGGAGCACAGAAAGGGAGGAGGGGAAGGTTTCCTCCATGCCTGATAGACTGTACACTTCAGGAAAATGGATTGAACATCTGGGCACAATCTATGTGGCAATATATAAAACCCTTTGGTTTCAGACATCTCAAAAGTGGCCCTTTTCCACGTGGCTCTGTCTAGCATGTGCTTGTATGTATGGCACAACCTTCTGAACATGTCCTCCTATATTCAAAGCACAATGAGCAAGCTCCATCAGAAGGAAAGCAATGTTGCCCAGGTGGCCAAGAAGGCAAATTGCATCCTGGTCTGCATCAGGAAGCCTGTGGCCAGCAGGAGCAGGGAAGTCTTTCTGCCCTGCACTCAGCACTGGTCAGGCCACACCTTGAGTACTGTGCCCAGTTCTGGGCCCCTCAATTTAAGGAGGACATTGAGACACTTGAATGTGTCCAGAGAAGGGCAATGAGGCTGGGGAGAGCCCTGTGAGGAGAGGCTGAGGGAGCTGGGGTTGCTCAGCCTGGAGAAGAGGAGGCTCAGGGGAGACCTTATTGCTCTCTACAACTCCCTGAAGGGAGGTTGTAGCCAGCTGGGGGTTGGTCTCTTCTCCTAGGCAACCAGCACCAGAACAAGAGGACACAGTCTCAAGCTGTGCCAGGGGAAGTTTAGGCTGGAGGTGACGAGAAAGTTCTTGCCAGAAAGAGTAATTGGCCATTGGAATGTGCTGCCCAGGGAGGTGGTGGAGTCATCATCCCTGGAGGTGTTCAAAAAAGATTGGATGTGGCACTTGTTGCCATGGTTTAGTTGTCCTGAGGTGTTGGGTGACAGGTTGGACTTGATGATCTCTGAGGTGTTTTCCAACCTTACTGCTTCTATGGTTTTCCATGTCAGCAATTCTAAGGAATAAAAGGTATGGCATTGCTATGCTGTTTGCTGTTACTGTTTGGGGTTTGGCCTTTTTGCAGTTTAACTGGCAAGCAGAATTATTTCTTCCTGGATTTTGTGTTTGCAGATGAGGTTTCTGGCTTACCTAATAGCTGTTTGGAGACCAGCCTTGAAAGAGGTGGAATATTGTTCTGACTCACAACGGGCAGGTGTCTGTGCTAACAGCTCTGCAATCAGCTTGACTGGTTTGTGCAGTGTCATCACTGGAGTTAGCTGCAGGTCACGGGTGCGAGGCAGTGGATTGCTCTGCATTAGCAGGTGGTATGAACCACAGAACAAAACAATTGTTGCTGAGGATTTTGTGTCCGTGCTGCACACATTTCAAAGGGTTTCCCTGAGGTGGCTCTGCTCTGGCCCGACAGGCTGAATACTCATTAATGCTCAAAGCATTTAAATGCTGTTGGAACACATCTTCAAGTTCAGTGTCACTCAAAAGGAAACTGTGGAACTCCTCCAACAGAAATTCGGCTAAGATGACTCCACAGTGGGAGTCAAAACATAGTAAGTGGGAACTTCAGATGCAGACTAAGGGCGCAGTCCCGATGCAAAATAGAATATGAATGCAGGTGGATCAGGTGTCAAAAAGAACTGCTTCACCAGCTACTGAAAAAGTAAGCAATAACTCTCACTACCTAAAAATGAGTCAGCTGCATTGTTAGAGCACAGCCACAAAGATGCTGAAGGCAGTGGAACACCTCCCTGTTGAGGAAACGCTGAGGGATTTGGGGGTCTTTAGCTTGGAGAAGAGGAGCCTGAGGGCTGACCTCATTCATGGTGATAAACATGTGAAGGATGGAGCCAGGCTCTGCTCAATGATGTCTGAGGATAGGATAAGGGGCAAGCTGGAGCAGAGGAGGTGCCACAGGAACAGAAGGACAAACTTTTTCACAGTGAGGGTGCTGGAGCCCTGGAGCAGGCTGCCCAGAAAGGTGGCGGAATCTCCTTTTCTGGAGACATTCCAAACTCACCTGGACCTGTTCCTGTAGATCCTGCTCTAGACGATCCTGCTCTGGCAGGGGGTTGGACTGGATGATCTTTTGAGGTCCCTTCCAACCCCTAACATTCTGTGACTCTACGACTGCGTGACGCTAGTGGAGCATGCTGCCTGCGCACCTATTGCGCGTCTGCTTCAATGCTTCAGTTTTTCTTGGCTTTTCCTCTTCCTTTTTTCTTTGTGTAGACAAAGGTGTTTTCCCAAAAGGAGGATTAGTCGCTTAAATATCTCCCAGTTAGGGTCAATGCAAACAGATTCTTTTCTTTTGTTCAAGGATTGCCAGCTCAAACCCAATATTGCAAGCACTGTTTTCAACTGGGTAGCCACAGCAGGGGGTAAACGGTTCTTTGAGCCGATTGTCCTAATGACAGACGATGAGTTTTCAGGGCAGTGGAATTTGGTGTGGGCATTGGGGTCTCTGCCAGCACATTCTATTACAGGATCAGGACCCTTGACAATAAATGGCTCACATTCTTGGAACTAACGTCTGTAATGGGAATAGCAGAAGTAGAGGTAATATATTACCTTGACCACAGAAGTGTATTGAAGGATTGATTGAATAATGGACCAAATTCATCTCTGCTGTAACTGTGCTGATCTGACCAGCAAGGTTCTGCCTTCATGTTAATGAAACACATTAGAATAAAAAAAAAATCATCTCAGGATTCTCAGTTTGCTGCTATTATTAATAATGGTCTTACAAAACTAGAATGCAGCTTGGAAGTCTGGTTTGCTTCAGATAAGTCTGATGGCTTGGCTGGAAGCTTTCCCCAAGCTTTTGCCTAAAATGCTGATTAGCAACCTCAGGGGAATGAACTTCCTTGCAAGATTTCAATGCTGCTGCCTCGTTTGGGGCAAGGCAGAAACAGTGGAAGACGATGACCTCTCTAAGGATCCTCTCTGTATCTGGTTTCAGCAAAGAGGTAACACAGAAAACTAAAGAAAAGAGTATTTTCTACAGCAATCATGTGAATGTCTTCCAAGCAACATCTTTGGAGCACAGCCCTGTGAGGAGAGGCTGAGGGAGCTGGGGTTGCTTAGCCTGGAGAAGGGGAGGCTCAGGGGAGACCTTCTTGCTCTCTACAACTCCCTGAAGGGAGGCTGTAGCCAGGTGGGGGTTGGTCTCTTCTCCCAGGCAACCAGCACCAGAACAAGAGACCACAGTCTCAAGCAGCTCCAGGGGAGGTTTAGGCTGGAGGTGAGGAAGAAGTTTTTCATAGAAAGAGAGATTAGCCATTGGAATGTGCTGCCCAGGGAGGTGGTAGAGTCACCATCCCTGGAGGTGTTTAGGAAGAGTCTGGATGAGGCACTTGGTGCCATGGTTGAGTTGATTAGATGGCATTGGGTGATGGGTTGGACTCCATCTCAAAGGTCTTTTCCAACCTGGTCTGGTCTATTCTATTCACTTTTACTGAATTATGCCCAAATCCCTAATTTCTCATTCCATTTTGATTACCCACAGAATATTTCTTATATAAATGCACACACACACTCCCCCTAACACTAAAAGAAACTGGTTTTAGGAGTAACCTAGCCAAGTCATGGTGGATTTGCCACCTCTCTACCACATGCTTACCTCAGGAATAACCAGCTGACATCTGATGACTCTTCCAGGGCTGTGGAAACAAGCAAATGTTGACCTTTTGAATCCATGAAGTTGCATTTTGGAGCTGGAGAGCACTTGAAGTATGCTAGCTTTTTTTTTTTTTTTGGGGGGGGGTGTGGTGAGGGGGGGAGAATGCATCTCACTGCTATTCTGTGAACTGCTGCTTTTCAGTTGAGGTTGTCATCATCTGAGCCCTGCTGACACGTTTTTAAGTGCACAGGCTGGAGGTGTTAACGCACAGCAATCTGTCCATTGGCAAAAGGAGGAGAATGAAAATGCAGGCAGAAATTGCAGGGTCTTGTTGTAGGGGATGGATGAGGATTGCTGAGGGCCCCAGAAAGTTTCACTTGGACGGTTTTTGGAGCAGAGGCTGATAAGGACTGGAAAAGTGAATATTGCTGGCACTGTCTCCCCGTGGTTTCATGTAACACTTAGAGGAGAAAGTGCTGAGAATTATTTTTATCATCTGTTGCCTAAACATCTTCTGAAACCTTATTTTCTCCAGAGCTCCAGTGTCTGTCACTGACTTTGGCTTTAATTGGATAGGCAAAAAAAGCCTGGCCAGCATGCTGTGAGTGAGGCTGGAGAGTCAGGGAAGCAGCCACACAAGGCCTGACAGAGAGGACAGACATGCTCTGGAGGTGACAAAGTGGTTTTAATCCAATTTATCCAGAAACCATCTGCTAAACCCAAGCTGACAAGGTCACATCTGTTTGCATTGTCTCCATCTATTCCTTGACCTAGAGCTGACCACCAGGTTTATAGGAGAAATGAGAGGAGGAGCTGGGACAGGGGATAGGAGAGGAGCAATATGATCAGAAACAGCAAACACCAGCAAAGGGAAGGTAAAGTTCTTTCTCCAGCTGTGTCAAATCATTAGACATCTTAATGGAAACTTTGACATCTGTCAGTTCAGAACTGCAGTTAAATAGTCTTGAAATCTCCATGGGATGTTGAAGAGAAACAAACAGCAGCAACCAACACTTTGCTTTAATCTTTCCCTGTCACGAGGCAAGGGGTGGGAAGAGACAGCTAAATTTTTATGCTCACTGCCCAACACAGGTCACTAAGAAATAGTCTGGAAATGGCAGCTGCACACTGGGAGCACTGTCTTGGATGCAGACTCCTCCTGCAAAGTCAGGGCTTGCACAGGCCTGCACATCTTGGTAACAGCCACACTTTACATCTTGTATTTTAATGCAGAGGAATGGCTAATCCAGGCATTGTTAGCAAAGCCTGTCTAAAGAGAGTTGGACTGAAACTTGGCATGCAAATATCTGCTTTAGAGCAGTGTTTTCTGGGTGCTTTTTACAAATTCCCTGGTCACTGAGGATCTCCAGTGGCTTTTTTTGCACCCTTCCTTCCCCAAACCACAGCATTCTGGGCTGATGGTGCTGCTATGTGGGCAAGAGTCTTTAGCAGTCAGGAACTTGGAAGAAACTGCTATGTTATTTAAGAGAAAAAGATTGCTCTGGGATAGCTACAGGAAGGGGAGGGGGCACCTCAACATGAATAAGTTACAAGCTGACAAAGCAGGGGGTCTCTGGAACATCCAGTTTTAGCTTTGAGGGCATTGTTGAAACCTCTGTCTATGAGCCTTGGTTAAATTGCCTCAGTTGAAGCCATTTCCATGAGTTCTGCTCCAAGTAGCAAAGCTAGAGCTGGTACATAGGAGAGTAAATGTGCTGCTTCTCTTGCTCTTTTGTTGTCCAGACTGAATCTTCAGGCCATGGTGGGACCTGCTGTTGATTTGAGTGACTTGCTAGTGGAGCAAGAGCCCCTGTTTGGTGTCCTGAGTAGGAATGCTTGAAATGCAAATTCAGCAACATATTTTGCCCAGTCCTGCATAGCTTTGTATTCTCCTCATGATCTCTGTGATTCCCTCTAAACCCCAGCTCCATGAGCTCTGCCGTCTGCTAGCTCTTCAAGACACAGAAAGATTGCTTCATGAGGCAACTGTCTCCCAGCAGCTCCCTCACCCTGATAACCCAGGGGTTCCTGAGTTTTGCTGGTCACTCCACGAGGTGGTGGTGCCTAGAGAAAGGAGACTGCTCTCAGATTTACTAGAGCCTCAGGAATTTCAAACCAGACCTTCATCGAGAATGGTCTCAGACAGATGCAAACCCTGACCCACCGATGTAATAATTTGCCCACTTGTTACCACACAGCCTGAAAGGCACAGGGGCTCGATGTGTGTAAACCCTGAGCCTGCCACAGTAATTGACTCTGTGTCCTTCCCTGCCCCTGGCACGAGCAGACTGGCTGTGCCTGTGTCTCCCACATGTGAGAGTGCTCTGCAGGATGCTTCAATTGGAGCAAGCAGAAGTGATACGCGTGTATCAACACCACATGAAAATGATTCAAGCCGTTATGCGTGATCCGTGAGCCCCTGGGCACGGTGTCCTCGTTTCCAACTCCTGCTTACCTTTGACAAGGACTTCCCTAGGACATGAGCTCCCTAGGTCTCATTTTGTCAGTTTGCAGAGTGCCTATTTGCAGACCCCACAGCATTAACAGTTGCTCTAAACATTTTTGCTGCTCCTTTTGGTGCCTAAGGTCAGGCTTCCAAGAAACTTCCTCTGTGCCTGCTGCATGTACATATAAGCATTTAACAAGCTGACTCAGTTCCTAGCTATTTCAGGCTCAGCAGGTCAAGAAGCTGCCCTGGAAGACCGAATTCCTCTAACTTAATCAGACCTATGTAGCTTGCTTGCTGTGCTTGGCTCAACAGCTGTTGCTCATGGGGTTAGCTCAAGGCTGAAGGCAGGGTGGACTGCAGAGGGTCATTGCCCTGGACAGAAATGAGGTGAAACCCAGTGTCTGCTGCTTGCTCACAGGGGTGCAACGACAGCAGGGTCTTGTGTGATAGTTGTCCAGTCTCAGGGAGAAGACAGAAGATATGTCCATGGCAGGACATAGCATGTGACTGCTTCCAGTTCTGGTGTCCCCAGCGTAAGAACTGTTAGAGTGAGTCCAGAGGAGGCCACAAAGATGATCCAAGGGCTAGAGAACCTCTGCTATGAGCTGGGGGTGTTCAGCCTGGAGAAGAGAATGCTTCAGGAGGACCTCAGAGCTGCCTTCCAATAGCTGAAGGGATCCTACAGTAAGGCTGCAAAGGGACTTTTCATGAGGGTGTCTAGAGACAGGCCAAGAGGGAATGGTTTGAAGCTGAGGGAGAGCAGGGTTAGACTGGATCTTAGGAAGAAGCTCTTCAGTAGGAGGCTGGTGAGACTCTGGAATAGGCTGCCCAGGGAGGCTGTGGCTGCCTCCTCCCTGGGGGTTTTGAAGGCCGGGTTGGATGAGGACTTGAGCAGCTGAATCTAGTTGAGAGATCTCCCTGCCCATGTTGGGGAGGTTGCAGTAGATGACCTCTAAGGCCCTTTCCAACCTGAGCCATTTTATGATTCTATGATGTTGTTCCCATGGTGCATAGAACAGGCATGGTGGGGAAAAAATCCTGTGTTGTTCCAGGTGAAAGGTGAAGCTCATGTGTCTGTTTCTCCCTTCTGGAAGGGGAGAACATCCCCAGCACAGAGTAGCAGAAATTATTCTCTTCCATTATTCCTTGGGCTTTCTAGCAAATCCTAACCAGCATTGTGCTCTCTATGGCTGAACATTCCATCCCCATCTTATTTTCCCTTTCATTCTCCTGCCAATATAAACAGAGGGTAAATTAGAAGTGCAGTGTTTATTTGCCATAGAAGCTGTGACCTTGTTCCTGTGTATGCCCCACACGTCTACAGTGACCTCTGTCAAATCACTGAGTTTCTCTAGATTCTATATTTAGGCTGCTAAGTTTTATCAAGTTACCAAGTCTCTGGTTAATGTGAACATGCCTGGGTCTTAAAATTAAGAGAAGCTCATCTCAAAGAGGGCCTTCAGGCACAACTGCAGCCTACATCAATAATAGATATGTATTTTTACAAGCAATCTGGCCATTAAAGGTTTATTACATGCCAACAACGTATCAATGACTGTAACTAACTGTTTATAGGGCAGTGAAAAGCCCCAGGATAGTTCAGATTTGGCTTTGAGCCTTTCTTTGCCTCCTACCAAAAAACAAAAGGCTTGTAAATATCTTCTGAGGAGGATGAACCAATTCTGTTTTATCCACTGGCTGAGCAGCAGAAGGTGGTGGTGGTGGTGGTGTTCCAGAAGAGCTGCTGCTACCTCTATGCTAGCAATAGTTTATGGTATAGAGTGGTGTTATTAATTCCTTGTTGCATTCATGAGGGTTTAACAGCACAGCAGTGCCAGTGCAGGGTACTATAAAAGATCTCCAGGGCCCTGTGAAAGAACAGGGGTAGGCAGCAGCGTTAGTATTGCTAGGAAGGATAAAACAATTGCTCTTCCTTGGGTGTCCCAAGGGGACTCCAGCAGGGACACAGGCAGCCAGTAACAAATTTTAAACAGGGTTCTTTAAACTCTCGGTCTCATCCTAAGTCCACACACACTAACACAGTTAGGAAGTCTCATATGATCAATGCAATGCATGTGCAGATGGTGACAGTAAAAGTACAGGAGAGCTGGGGGGGGGGAAGGAGGGGAAAAGGCATTTATTTAATCTTTTTTTGTTGTTACCAATGTGATTCCAGTGGTAATAATGGGAAATGAGACCCCAAAAAAATATTATCATAAAGAAACTGTGACATGAAATCATTTGGGGAGGGGAGCGATTACAGTGGAAACAGCACTAATTTAGAGAACTAATTAGCAAATAGGCTTCACACCATCCAAAAAACAACCTGGAAGCCATTAGCTACACACCCCCTGTGGTTTTGCTCCGGCAAGGGGATTAATGGTGCTAGCTTCAGTGGTAATGAATCTCCAGTCCTTATCTGGTAATGATCTCTGTGGCAGAGAGCTCAGAGCAGCGTTGCCATCCCTTCTATGACCATCTTGTTCTTCAGCTCTGAAATTGCCTTGGAGGGAAGAATTGAGGTCTCCTTTGCAGCTCCATATGTAGCTTTTCCCTGCCTGTAGCCAAACGAGGAAATGTTTTATGGCTGGGTAGTCATGATGGATCCAAGACCTTTTGTCATGGGAATGAGGTAATGCTGCCTTGCAGTTCTGCGGGAAGCGATGTTTTGGAGCACAGAGCAATCTCTCCCTGACACAGCCTGGGCACAAATGCTCTCCCTGCTGCAGAGCATTGCATAGATTCTAAGTTTCTTCTTCATCTCGCAGCACTGTAGGAGGCACTATGCTAACCTAGTTTTAGCTTGCAAGGCACTGGTTGATCTCCAAGGTGAGTGGGGAGATGCCCATAAGAGGGTCTGCCTCTCTGAGGCTGGCCACAGTGAAGAGTGGGTGCTGCTCTGGCCTGACTGTCCCTCCCCATGGGATGAAATGAACCTTCTGAGCTGTTTGCCTCACACTTCCATCAGCACTAAATTCACTTTAAAGAAAACTTTGCTAAATATACCATGTGTGGGTGCCATTCATGCTAAACAGTCACTCTGACTGCATCTGCTTTGGATTACACTCACTTATGATTACCTGAACAGGCTTTGTTTATGCTGGCTTTCTCAGCCTGTTGTTGGCAGGCATCTCAGAGTGGAAGAGTTTCCTTTCCAGTTTAATCTGTGTTTAAGTTTCAGAAATACACTTCTCAGAGATCTGGTTATTTACTGTTCTTGTTGCTGCTATCAAAGTGTGCTGCTCTTCCCCTTTAATGTACTCCTACCCCCTTCGGTCATCTACTCTGCAGTTTTCAAACCAAGCTGACTCGTGTGGTTGTGTGGCTCGTGGGAACAAAAGAGACTCAGTGAATAGTTTAATCCACAGTGAACCCGCCTGTCACCTTTTCTTTTTTACTGAGGGGTGATTAAGAGGGAAAATGTTTTGGTTGGGGAGAAAGCAGACTGTTGTTTGTAGTTGTGATAGTCTAAGGATCTAGATAAGGCATTTATCAGCCAAACTGATACAGCTGAAGAACAGAGACACAAGTGTCAGGCTGGAGAACTAAGTATAATTTAAGAAATCATCAGAGTTTTGTTGGATGAGTAATACAATCTCTGTGGGAAAATGCAGTTGGCAGAGTAAAGAGTGTTAGCAGAGGAAGAGAAAGGTGAAGAGGTAATTATCTCCTAGGAGAATGCCACAGACACTCGGCTCAGGCAAGCCGGGGAAGGGAGAGGGAATATCATGCACTGTAAAACCAACATGACAACTGGTATTTCGGAGCTTCTGGAAGGCATAAAGAACTGCTGTCTCTAAGGAAAGCCTCACCAAAAAAAGGGAAAGCTACAACCCATGCTTAAAAAAAAAAAAATACAAAGAGCAAAGGTGCTAACCAGGGCTTTTACCTAAAGAGGATGCTCCCTACGGAAGGAAATTGCTTCCTTCAAGAGAAACCTAAACCCTGTGACAAGGAGGGCTTGGACTGATGAAGCAAACCTCCTGTAGCTGTCATGTACTTTGCTGCTCTGCAACCTGCGTGGAAATGCATCAAGCAATTGCAAGCTGCAGTGGAAAGAGATCTTGTCTTGGTCTTAAAAAAGCCATTCCTCTTGATCCCAGAATTAAATCAGTCAGGGAAAGGCCAGCAAGCTCTTATACAGCCCCAGACTGTCCTCAGCTCAGCGGTGCTACTTAATGACATTTTAAGCACTTCGAGGTCCATTACTCTACGTGGAAGAACAGTTCAGTGCCTCAAATCTCAGTTTAGGACATGAGAACTGGATTTAAGTCTTTCTCTTCCCAGGCTTCCTGTCTGGCTTTTAGATGGGGTTCGTTCTGCTCTCATTTTAGCTGTCAAATCTAAGCTCTGAGGTGGATGGGATGAATCTCTCTCCCGAGAGCCCGATCTCGGGCTGTTGACAGCAGGAGGAGCTTGCAGCAAGAAGCAGCAGCCCGGGTTTTGGAGCTTTTATTTGGCCAGATAGATGAGAGCAATCCCAGCCTTCATCGATTGTCTGAATTTATTTGTCTTAATTCCTCCTTGCTCCTCAGAAAGGAAGTGCAATACAGAACTTCCTCATGGTAAAGAAATAAATGCATTGAAGCTTACAGTGTAGCAAGATCCTAGCCTAAGCTGTGCACCATATGTGAGTTAGGAAGAGGGATTTTTATCCTCTTTATGTTGTGGTACGAGTGTTTCAGTTTCAGACTGATTTCCCTTTTCAAAGCAATATTCTGAATCCCTTTCCCTTTTTTTTTTTTTTTTTTTGCTGCCCTTGCTGCTAGTCACAAAAAGCACAAAATCTTACACTGAAAATGATGTAGAAATCATCCCTCCCTTCTCCCCCTCTTCCCCCCCCCCCCCCAATTGTTACGTTCACACTTTAGATGAAGTGTCTGAGTGGAGGGTTTAATTTAGATTTAATAGGATAATTATTGCATGACAAATTAATGCCAAACAATTATTAAGTGCATCTCTACCGAGGCTTCTGGAGTTTGTAATAGGATAGCTATCAGCTACCTGGTGGTTCAACTTCAAGAAGTCTGCTCCCAATAATCACAGCATTTATTTAACATGCAATTTAAATACTAATTTAGGTATAGTATTGTCAGAAAACTACTTAATTTCCCTGGCATCTAAAAGCCAGCAGTGGCAAAATTTTTAGCAGGGAGCTCAGGTGTGGCCCTAAGGGAGAGAGAGGTAAGCACTGCTGGGGCATTATCACTGCTGCCTGCACTACAGCTTTGGAAACAATGATTAAAACCCCAGGCCTTCAATCCTGCATGCCAGATCATCTGCAGTCAGCAGCATTACCCCAGGGGAAAGCTGATTGCACAGGTCCTGCTTTGCTAATGTTGGTCTTCATTTGAGGAGACATGCAATTAATTTGGGGTGCTGCAAGGTATTTTTAAAAGCAAACCACTTGGAGCTCTGAGAAATTAACTTAATGCTAAGGGTCGGTTTCCATCTGTTTGTGTATTGAAACTACTCCTTCCCAGCTTCCCAGTAGAGGCAGAACTTGGCAAGATGTCTGTGGGTGTCTTGGGTGTTGGAGTCCTGGTGCCCTGCTGCCCTGCTCTGGCAAGTTGTCTCTTGCAATTACTGCAACCAGGGAAGAGTAGTGGCCTCTTCCTTCTGCAGAGGGTGAGAAGACAAAGGTCGCTGTCCTTCTCATGGGCACAGGCCATCTAGAAGAGAACCCTCTTCACATGGAGTGAACCAAATGAATCATCCTGGGCCAGTCATGGCTGCTTTGATGTTCCTAATGCAGATGTTTATAGAATTACCAAGGTTGGAAGAGACCTTGAAGATCATCGAGTCCAACCTGTAACCACAACCTCACAACTAGACCATGGCACCAAGTGCCACATCCAGTCCCCTCTTGAACGCCTCCAGGGACGGGGACTCAACCACCTCCCCGGGCAGCCCATTCCAATTATGGTAGGTCCAGCGCTGGTTACTGATGGCAATATAAAACCAGGAGCTGGTAGAGCCTGCAGAAATAACAGCTATTTCCTGCTGATCTCATGCTAAAACTTCATTCCATGCTTGAGCTAAACTGTGCCATAACTTTTTGACCTTCAAAGCTCTTATTTTAGGAACTGGGGGCTTTGTTTGTTTATTTACTTTATTTTGTACTGCCCTTCCCCAAAGGATTAGGACAGGGTGAATTTCAGGAGGATAGGTGTGTTGCTCCTTTTTGTGGCTGGAAAGTTTAGCTGGTTGTCAGCAGTCTGGATGGTGAAGCTGGCTGCCAGCCTGTCATTACAGTTTGTTTTTTTAACGATGACTCCGAAAGAAAAGGAAACAAAACAAAACAAAACAACCAAAACCCCCAACAAAACCAAACCAAACAAGTGCCCAGAGCTGCTATTTATTTATTTACAACAGGCTTCCATTTGTGAAGGAATAAATAACATAAACCTCCCCACGAGCTGGGGAAGGGAGCTTAATGCAAGGCACCCAGGGTGAATGCAAGTGCAAGAGATCAGACCAAAAGTGCCTCTCCCTTCCACAAAGTAAAATGAACCTAGTGCTGTGTGCATCTCTCTTTGCATGTGTGTGTGTGGAAGAGATTTGCAAGGAACTGAAACAAAAGGTTGCCTTGAGGACTTGCCCCTTTGCCTGCCTGCTGCCACCAGCTGTTACCGCAGCTTCCTTTAAAAGCAGCAAGACAGCGTCTCCTCTCCCTGTCGCGCAGCGTGGCTTGCCCCACCTTGGAAGGCAGCCAGCCTCTGATGTCGGGCTCGGTGCTGATCAGATATTTAGCACAAACTCCCTGTAGAGGCTTGAACTCTTCCTTTTGGGGTGGGGAGAGAATTTGCCTCTTTCAGGGCTGCCAGTAAGATGTGAACTAGATTTGAACTCAGTTCTTTGCAGATTAATCTGTTCCTATAAAGATTCCTGTTCAGATCCCATTATTTATGAGAGAAGATTGTTTCTCCCCTCCTCCTTCCTCCCTACCCCTCTCCCAGGCTTCAAATCTCATGGCTGTGCTATCTAGTTTAATTTAACCCACAGCAATTAATGTCCTTGACTGGCAGTGTTTAAACAGCAAACAATTTCATCCTGTAAATGGTAGTTTGCTGCCTGGAATACGATCAGCTCTTTAACAATTACATCAGCCTATATTTCCTCATGGCAGTTGTAAATAAAACACTTGCTGTATTCTGCTGCTACACGGAGCAAAAGCTACCTGTGACATGCACATAATTAATGCAATCATCTAAGGAATTGCCAAAATTGAGTTCTCCTGTGCCTGATGCTTGGCTTGATGTTCCTGTGCCTGGTTTTGCTTCTTCAGCACAGTGTAGTGCAGTGATGGAGTTTAACTACTCCTTCTCATTGCCAAGGGTCATGTCAAGGCAAAACTGAGCTGCTGAGAGGGACATATATATGGAAAGGACTGCAGGATCTCCCTACTTGGAGCATCCACAGCACATGGAAACTGTCCACAGACTGGCTTGCTACTTTAGTCCCTACCCTGAGGGGTTAGAAGAGGAGAAAGGTTAGTGTTAGCTCTCAGTTAGTGGTTTCCCAGAACAGGTCCCTAGTCCAGGGGCTAAGAGCATTGCTGTTGCTGCTCAGGGGTTTGGTTTTGGGTACCTACCTGAGGCTGTGCTGGTTTGTGCTCACTGGCACAAACACAGCAGTGATCATGCTGTAACAACCTGCAGATGTAATCAACTGCAAAATGGTTTGAGCTAGCATTTCCACTTCTCTTACTGCACCAGTAGCTCCCAAGCCTTTTTCCTTCAAGATCTTCTAGGAATTAATCTGTAAAGCCTTTCAGAACCTTGTTTTTACTGCTCATCTTCCAGCTAAGGTAAAGATGAGGAAGAAGTTCCAGCTGCTTCAGGTGTCTGAAGGGTCTGAGAGGCTTTTACAGGGGTGCTGGTTTGAGGAATACTGACAGAAGATCCAGCAGTGTTTCCTAATGTCTTGCAAAAAGCACAGAATCTGAGTCCCAAGATGCTAAATGCAGTTCAGGAATACTAATTATCAGCCCCAAGTGAAGCTGAGCCTATTTTAGTACGGGGCTCTGAGAAAGCCCTTGAGTAATGGCAGTGCCTTCAGAACCTTGACTTGAGGGGAAAAAGCCAAGGCTGAAGCTATCAGAGAGAGGTTGCTTCAAGCTCACAGGTAGGAGATTTTCAGGGTTTGGAAGCTCCATTCTGCAGATTAATGGTTAACATTTTCTGACCTCAGATTAAAAAATATAGGTTCATTTATTATTTATTCTCTTGCTCGTCTGATATTTCACCTGCTGCCATGTCTGATAAGTGCAGCAGAGCTTCCCATGGGGGTTTTCCTCACAGGAGCAGATGATACCCATATTACTGTGGAGGGATAGGAAGTCAGAAGAATAATCTTTCATAGTCTGTCTTTCGGGATGGTGAAGTTATGGTTGAAATCTCAGGATAGCCTCCTCGAGAGTAAAAGGTGCATTTTTCTATCCTTTGATAGCACTTTTTAACTCCTCCTTGAGACATAGCAGACATCAAAAGAAAAGGTTTTAACCAATCATGAAATCTTTAGCATATTTTTGAACTAACATGCGGCCCAGAAGGCGAATCATGTCTTGGGCTGCATCAACAGGAGTGTGGGCAGCAGGGCAAGAGAGGGGATTCTGCCCCTTGACTCTGCTCTGCTGAGACTCCACACCCAATCCTGCCTCCAGTTCTGGTGTCCCCAGCATAAGAAGGACACAGAGCTGTTGGAGTGAGTCCAGAGGAGGCCACAAAGATGCTCCAAGGGCTCGAGCACATCAGCTATGAGGACAGGCTGAGGGAGCTGGGGTTTTTTCAGACTGGAGAAAAGAAGACTCTGGGAGCATTAGTGCTGCCTTCCAGTACCTGAAAGGATCCTACAGGAAGGCTGCAGAGGGACTTTTCCTGAGGGTGTCTAGCAATAGGACAAAGGGGAATGGTTTGAAGCTGAGGGGAGCAGGGTTAAACTAGGTCTGAGGAAGAAGTTCATCAGTAGGAGGGTGGTGAGACTCTGGAATAGGCTGCCCAGGGAGATTGTGGATGCCTCCTACATTGGGGTGTTCAAGACCAGGCTGGATAAGGCCTTGAGCAGCTGAGTCTAGCTGAGAGGTGTCCCTGCCCATGGTGGGGAGGTTGGAGCGGATGATCTCTGAGGTCCCTTCCAACCTGAGCCGTTCCATGAGCTTTGGAAAGCTGGGTTACTTTTTGTTTTGCTTTTTTCCCCAGAAACACATAGCTGAAGTAACAGTGCTGTTTGGAGTCCTACCATGTGTTTGCAGCATGTTAAAGGCTCTTGTGCACTGCCATTTATTTCTTGACAAACTGACAAATGGCCATTTTGAAATTGATTAAGTTTGGGGTTGGTGTGTTTGGGTTTTTGTTTGTTTGCTTTGGGGTGTGTTTTTTCTGTTGTTGTTTGTGAGGGTTTTTTTTTGGTTGGCTGGTAGTTTTGGTTTGGTTTTAATCTTGATATGAGCCAAACACACTGCATTAGATATTTAGTTGGTTTTAGGAATTGGTTTTGAAATGTGTATGTGAAGCATTCAGATTTGGGTTACAGGGAATTATAGGAGCAATCCAGGGAGCTCCTATTGCTGCTGATTATTTCCTCATTCAAATGCTAGAGGGACCAAGCCTGGCTCACTGCTTTAGAATAGAATTAACCAGGTTGGAAGAGACCTTTGAGATCATTGAGTCCAAGCTATCATCCAACACCATCTGATCAACTAAACCATGGCACCAAGCACCCCAACCAGTCTCTTCCTAAACACCTCCAGGGACGGTGACTCCACCACCACCCTGGGCAGCACATCCCAATGGCCAATCTCTCTTTCTGTGAAGAACTTCTTCCTAACATCCAGCCTAAACCTCCCCTGGTGCAGCTTGAGACTGTGTCCTCTTGTTCTGGTGCTGGTTGCCTGGGAGAAGAGACCAACCCCAGCCTGGCTACAGCCTCCCTTCAGGTAGTTGTAGACAGTTTACTTGACTTAGCCCTCCCCAGGGGAGGAGGATTGGTGGTAAAACTCTCAAAGACAAAAGTTGCTATTAAGGGGATATAAAAAGAGCATGCATGGAACTAAAGATGGGACTTTGGCAAGTGAATCTTCAGTGCTTAGCCTAATTTTCATGTGGTTGCAGATAATTAGCACTGCAGAAAAGTGACAATACTGCCAAAGCCAGGCAACAGAATGGTGGTGGTTGTTTTTTTTCATAAGGTTGTGTGGCTTGAAAAATATACAGGGGAAAAATAGAAGGCATCATTAAGGCAATGTTTTGGGTTCTGATGAATAGGTTGGTGAGGAAAGGGGTGTTTGTTTTTCCAGCACCTCTGCCTAAACTGGGTTGTACACTCCAGTTCCAGTGAAACCATGATAGATCTGCATGTTTAACAGTGAAGCATCTTGCATTAGGGTTTTCTGAGTGGAGGCAGGGTTAGGGCCATGTGTGTTTCCCTGGGTAGGGCTGGAGAACCTGTGGAAGCTGCTGAGCCAGGAGGAACGCTACAGCCCCGGTGTCTCCTGCTTCCTGTGCGTGCAGCAGGAGATCAAGCCTTACCTGAGGAAGATGTTGGCTTCCTGGGGGGACTGAGTGCTGACGCTCTGCTGCTCCAACTGCTGCAGTTCTTGCAGAGCCTGCTGCTTGTTTTTTTTTCACAGCACAGCCTGGCTCTGCAGAAATGTTCCTCCTCTGCCATGCCACAGCAGGAAGTCACAGTTTTGGCCACCCTGAAAGCTGCCGAACTTTGAAACCTGGCAGCGTGTACCTGGTCACGGTGCCAGAAGCTCAACAGCTTAATGTCTCTCCACACCACTGAACACCATCATTCCTCTCCTAATTATGACCTGGTCATTGTAGAGCACAGTCAGACACAGTTCAATTGTAATCCTTTAACTGCTGCTCAGATGAGCTGTCCTTGCAGTGTGTGGTGTTGCCAGATTATGGTGGGCAGGCAAAACCTGGAGAAAATGATCGATCTCTGTGTCCTACAGAAAGCTGCTGTGTGCTTAAATGCCCCCGTGGGGTAACTCAGCTCACTCAAAATGGATCAGGCACATCGTTTTTTGAAAGTGGGCAGGCCAGTCTTTTGATGTGCTGCTCTCTTGCTAGAACTCACAGGTTTATAAGCTCCAGCACTTGGCATGGGATGGCACAGGGTGGGCAGCTGCTGCTTGTGCTGCCTTGGAGCATGCTAGCACAGGAAGGATGCAGTACAGTAGCACAGCTCTCAGGGAAAGGCTGCTGGATATTGGTGCATCAGCACCTGAGACTTGGGTATAATCACCAGGAGGCAATTTAAATGGTGACCTCCATAGCAGTGCTGATGCTACAGGCTTTTACAGTCTCCTCAAGTGAGCCAGAAGTAAAGCCTTGCTTAGAAAAGTGGAGCACAGCATGATTTTTATACCCAAGAATATCTCATCTTACGCTTTCTTTGCCACCATGAACATTGCTGAAGTGCTTTCTCTCTCCCAAGCAGCCTCAGCTCACATGACAGTTGACAAAATGGGTTAAAGAGCCTGAATTTCCCTGACAGTTAAAATACAAGAACCTGAATAATTTATGTATCTCTACCCCATGTTAAGAGACAATCATCAGCCAGTGTGCAGCAGCCAGTGAGCTCCTTGAAACACTCCCTCAGCTTTGGGTGTGAGGGTTATTTGATTCGAGGAGCATGGGAAGAGAGGAAGAAGGATGAGCCAGCAAAGCTGAAATCTCTTCTAATCGAAGCTGACATGAGCTGAAATAATCATGAATTCCAGCACCTGTGCGGATGCATTAGTCCTGTGTATGCCTAAGGTGTTCTGCACAGACACCAAACTCCTGCTAAAGCACTTTCAGTCCATGTTTCTTTACCAGAAGAATTAAACCCTCTGTTGTACCTTGCAAATTACTCCCCAGTGTGATCTTAAATATTAATCTGCTTCAGGTTATTAATCATCCGGAAGGCAAGAAATCTATTTAGGCCAGGCAGCAGAATGGGGACTCTCTTTTTGTCATCTGTGACAGAGGTGGGATAACAGATCTTGGAGCGGTGGCAGAGGGCCTAAGGCGGTTGTCTTGCACCATGTCTCCTTTGCACCGCTCTGCCTGCAGCTAGAGCGCTTCTGAAGGCGCTGAGCACGCTGCCTGAGATGGAATAGCCAGGGGCAGAACCAGGGCCAGAGTCAGCAGGTAAGGGCACACTGCAGATTTTGCTTCTAGGGTACAGGGGAAAGCCCCTCAGGCCTGCAGCAAGGTGAGGCTCGGGAAGCCTCCTGTGAGCCTGCTTTCCCCTGCCTGCTGCTGCAGAGCTCTACAAGCCGCACTCGTGCCAGACATGCAATAGGCTCACATCGCATTCTGCATCCCTGCAACTCTTGGAGATTAAAAATGTAGCAAACCATAAATATTTGAAACCCCCTGGAGCTGGCATGTGTACTGTCTTTAAGCAGACCTTTTTGATCTGGTATCTGTTTTTTCTGTAACAGCAACATGCCTCTCACAAGGTCCTCTTTTCCCCTCCTTCCTCCCCCCCCACCTCTCCCCGCCATGCCTCTTCCCATTTCTCTTTTTTAGCAGCAGAAACTTTCACATTGCTCTGGCACAGACAGATGGAAGGTGAGATAACAGCCCTTCCCAACCCTCTCACCTCCTCTTTCTCCTTTCCTACCTGTCTAGATTCTGCTCAAATGTGCGGTGATCTGATGGCACAAAGGACTGTGAAGTAGTGGGGTCATGCTCTGCATCTGACCAGGAGCAGGTCTAAGATGGGGAGACTTCTTTTGTTAAGCACTGGGGAGATGTAGGCCAGCTTGCATTATCTGCAGGGCAAGACAAGGACCAGATTCTGTCACGCTGATCTGCTCTGAACTAGAAACTACATCTGCTGGGCTACTCTACCTAGTCGGCTCTAGTGTCCTAATGAAGGATGTAGGAAACTCTGGCCTTGGACAGTGTTTAATCTGAGGGATTCTGGTGAGTTTGGGGTGGAAGAGGCAGTGCCTAAATCTGCCATTCATGAGACTGATGGAGACTGGCATTACTCGGTGCAAGTGGTACCCAAGAACAACTGAAGCTCAAGCAGTGCTTTGAACAGCCTGGGAAGACTGGCAAAGGCTTCACTGCAGGGTGGACAGACATTTAGTTGAGCTTTCTCTGACTAACACTGGGAATGTGATCAGGCTTCTCTTATGCTCTGTGCATCTGTTCTAATAAGCACTCTCTCGTCTGTCGACGAGAAGAGCCAGGAACAGCACCAAAAAGAAATTCCTACTTGCATCCAAATGAGTGATGCTGGGGGGGGAAGGAAGAACATATTCCTTCCCTTGACTTGTAACAAGAGGGAAGAAACAAATCAGTTTTGCAGTGAAGCAATGCAACTTCTATCAGCAGAGGATTCCTCCAGTCCCCCTGTGTGACTACATCCAGCGTGGCCCCAGGGCATCCCAGCGTTGCCCCCACGCCCTGTGCTGGTTCTCCCTTGAGTTCTGCGCACTTTGCGCTGCAAGATGTCTCTCTGGAGCTGGAGATTGATTGGCAGCTGTATAATCCTCATTAGCAAGCTCATTAGCCTCTGATATGGATCACTCTGTAGGGGGAGACAGTGGTTCTCCCTGGTAAAACATCCTACGTGATCAGAGACAGGGAGTGGCTGACCCTCTTCTTACAGTGAAGATGAAATGCAATTATGTCCTTCCTGAGGCCAGGGAAGAGCTAGATAATAGCAAGCACTCACTTTCCCCTGATGAACTTCCTTTCTGAGCAGTTTTTCAGAAGGATTTCCCCACCCACCTTTGCTTCAGTGATGCTGCAGACAGACCTCTTCAGGGCATAATTCAGGGCAGCTCATAGTCTGGTGCTTTCTCAGTCTATTGCTATTTTTAGTCTGGTTTCCCAAGAAGCTAAGAATTACTAATCATCTTCTCTGTCACCTTTGGTCTGTCAGTCCCTCAGTCTTCCTCTAATGGTTTTTGAATTATCTGACCAATTTCAGCCATTCTGGACAGAAGAAATTCTGTTCCTTGGGGTAAAATAAGTGAAGGAGTGAGGTTTACATGGTGTCTGCTAAACAATATCATTGCCTGTCCTGCATCTATCTGGCTGGCTGTCTGCACATACACAGGACTGACCCAGGCTTTTCCTTGCCTCATACAAATGACATGGAAAAGAAATGCAGAACAAAGACATCAGGGCTGAGCTAGGATTGCATGTGGGGGGCAAGCCTGATTGGCCTTCTCAAGGCCAGCAGAGACGTAGGATTCTGAGCCACTGGAGTACTATTTCCAAGCTCAACTGCACTGCTGATGGTAGGCAGTAAAAAGATTTCTGCTGTTAGAGATGTCTTAAGGACTTTGTTCAATGCCACTTTGGGCACCCAAAACACCAGAGATACTCCCCTTTTAACTCTCCCTTGGAAGAACTCAGCAAGAAAAGAAGACTTCTCACCACCAGCTCAGTTCCCTCCAAGGCTTATCTAAATTCCATCTCCTATAATTCCCAAACTTTCCTTGCAGACACTTACTGAGATGATCTTCAAATGCCTCCTATTTAGCCGTGTGCAGCCCTGCACTTCACTTGCATTGCTAACAGAGACAGCTCTCACTTGCAGACCACAAAATTGTCTTCACCCACTCTTCCCACCAATGAGAAATGAATTCCCTTTCTTGTCTCCTTAGAAAGCTGGAGCTGTACCTTCAACTACAGCTTCTGTTCAACTTGCACTCTTTTTAATGTTCTAATAGTTTTGTAATCAAGACTCAGTTTGGGCTCAGAGCTTGTTTGAAGTTGCAAACAAAGTTGTGGTAGTTGAAGGAGACAAGCGCTGCTGTTTCTTTGGCCTTTTTGAAGTACTTCTATCAGGAGGGCTATCTGACTCCATCAGAGGGAGTTAATTGGAAATCTGGCTGGCTGCACTTGGCCATTATGACAGGCTGAATAGCATGCCAGCCAGCCCTAGCATCCTGAACCTCCCTCTGATGCTTCTTACCCCCTACCACTTTGGATTTCTAACATAGCGATGGAGGGAAGATAAAAATTTCATGTCTCTGGGCACCAAATGTAATATTCATTTTGCTCAGATTTATTATGTGTCTGGCAAACACGTTGCTCCTATGCTCACTGTGTAACAGGACTGGCCAGTATTGATGGGAGGCACTGGTGACAGTCTCTGGGAGCAGAACTGTCAGGTTTACTGGCAGAAAAGCAGCTGCTCTCTCTAAGTAGCTAAATGGTCTGACTTGCACGCTGCACTGCAGTGTGGTGATGTTGTTGAGTAACCACAAGATGTTCCATTGCAACAGCATCAGCAGCTGCTGCCTCCCAGGTGACCAGAAGGTGCTTAAGTCAGGGCATTGAAATTCTATATTGTGGTTCATAACAATGAACTGTATTGATCCTGTCTACACTGAGGTCCTGATCTGGTGAAGCATCTGAGCATTACATTGCTGTGAAGCAGAAGTGTGTGCTTTCTCTGCTGTGCTATGAGGGCAGGCTGAGGGATTGGGGGGTGTTCAGCCTGGAGAACACTCCAGGGGTACCTTCCACTGTCTTCCACTGAAGGGATCCTACAGGAAAGCTGGAGAGGGACTTTTCATGAGAGTGTCTAGCAACAGGACAAGGGGGAATGGTTTGAAGCTGAGGGAGAGCAGGTTTAGACTGGAACACAGAGAGAAGTTTTTCAGTAGAAGGGTGGTGAGACTCTGGAATAGGCTGCCCAGGGAGGCTGTGGATGCCTTCTCCCTAGGGATGTTGAAGGCCAGGCTGGATGAATCCTTGAGCAGCTGGGTCTAGTTGAGAGGCATTCCTGGGCGTGGCAGGGAAGTTGGAGGAGATGATCTCTGAGGTCCCTTCCAAGCTGAGCCATTCTCTGGTTCTCTTTGCCTTGCTCCAACCTGAAATGAGAAGTCTGTTCTCAGTACAAACCTCAGGGAGTTGCATTCCGCTCCCCTGCCAGCTGCAGCACTGTGCTGTCGTGTGATACAGCATCGATGCATCCCAAGGGTAGGGGCTCGAAGCGGGCAGGCTGACTCTGCCCTGCAAGCGCTGAGGAGTGGCTGCACAATCTGCTGCAACATTTCAGTCAGAGGGAGGTGGGGGTGTGGAAGAAGCCAGCTTCAGCTAGTGGCGATCACTTCTGATCTACAGGGTTGTGCTGATTGTGCTGGAAGCAGCTCCCCGCCTGTCCTGGTTCAGCTAGGCTCTTACTTGCAGCCCACAAGCGTCATTTTTTGCCACGCTGATACAGTTGAAAATGGGATTGGCAGCATCCTGAACCTTTTCCCCCACCTCCCTGTGCAGCAGTGTGGGTAATCAGAGCCCTCCATTAATTTATTCTAATTTACAGCCCTTTAGGGGGTAGTTGTAGATCATTTTGGAGCACATGACAAGCCAGCAACGTTGCCTGCAAGTGTGAGAAAGTACTCAATTTACAGCTGCATGGGATATCTACAAGGCTGCGTGTAGCTTTTGAATGTTACTTCAGTGGACATTTTAATTAGGCTAAATCCATCTGGGAACCTTGTGCTGAGACACTCCTGTCACTGCAGGTTAGACTCTCTGTCATTAACCACAGCTGGGATAGGAAGAAATAACACAGTGAAGAAAAGCAGTTCACTTTAGAAGAGTATGTGACAGTACCTGAGAGATGAGGAGGTGAGCAGACACAGCTAAACCTCCCTGTGTTTCTAGCAGCAGAATCCAACCTAATATACTACTGGGCAAGCAACTGTGTTCTGGCATTAGCTACAGGAGGGGGCTGTGTTTTGGTGATCTCTAATCCCAAGTGTCACGGGACACAGCACCTCTGCATCGCTGACAAGTTCATTTTGTTGTGCGTTTTGCTCTGGCTTTCCCCCAGGCTGCATTTGGAATTGCAGTGCAGGTTGGGGACTGGCCTGTTGCAGAGCAGGGAAGGGGAAAGGGACCTGGGGGTCCTAGTGGATGGAAGGATGGCCATGAGCCAGCAATGTGCTCTTGAGGCCAAGGTGGTCTATGGCATCCTGGGGTGTATGAGAAAGGCTGTGACTAGTAGACCAAAAGAGGTTCTCCTTTCCCTCTACTCTGCCCTGGTGAGGCTGCATCTGGAATATTGTGTCCAGTTCTGGGACCCTCAGTTTAAGAAGGGCAGGGAACTGCTTGAAAAAGTCCAGCTGAGAGCTACAAAAATGATAAGGGAGTGGAACATGTTCCTCATAGGGAGGGACTGAGGGATCTGGGGCTTTAGTTCAGAGAAGAGACTAAAGTGTGACCTCACAGTCTCAAACTGCACCAGGGGAAGTTGAGGCTGGAGGTGAGAAGAAAGCTCTTCACTGAGAGAGTTGTTAGCCATTGGAGTGTGCTGCCCAGGGAGGTGGTGGAGTCCCCATCCCTGGAGGTGTTCAAGAGGGGATTGGACATGGCACTTGGTGCCATGGTTTAGTCATGAGGTCTGAGGTGACAGGTGGGACTTGATGAGGTCTTTGAGGTCTCTCCCAGCCTTGGTGATTCTGTGAAACATGTAAAGGGTGAGTGCCAAGGGGATGGAGCCAGCGATGCCCAATGAGAGGACAAGGGGCAATGGGTGGAAGTCGAGGCATAAGAAGTTCCATGGAAAGAGGTGGAAATTTTTTCCCCTTGAGGGTGATAGAACAGTGGAACAGGCTGCCCAGGGGTTGTGGAGCGTCCTCCTCTGGGGGTATTCAAAACCTGCCTGGATGCATTCCTGTGAGACATGCTCTAGGTGATCCTGCTCTGTGATTTATGGGGATCCATGTGTTGCACTGTGCCCTCTCCACATGTAGCCTTCCCAGCTCTGAAGCTATTGCTTTCCCTGGCCCTATTCCACTCTTTGTCACCCCCGCTTTGATGTATGAAGCCATCACTTGTTGTGTGCGTGCTTTTTGAGCCTTTAAATTCTTTTGATTGCTGGGTGTTGAAAGACAAAAGGAATAAATAACTGGAACAAAGACTGAAATGTGTGCTTGGAGTGAATTTTTCTCCTCCTCTAGTCTAGGCTGGTTTTGCTTTTACTCACACAATTATTCCTGTTCACTTAGTCTTTTATTTTGTTAATGGGAGATGCACAAAAGGTGGGATTGTGTTAAGTGAGGTCTAGCAGCTGAGGTGGTTAAACTCTTCCTTGCTTTAAACTTCTTAATCTACTTGGTAATTAAAAAAGTCTAAAAGCACTCCTCCCCAAAAGCAAATCAGATTTTTGCCTTTATATTGAGGGCAAAGCTCTTTTCCATTTGTTGAAGGAAACCAATCTGGGTAGCTATTTCTTTGAATACTGACTAGAGACTCTGTCTCATCCAAGTGTTAGACACGTTCAAGAGCCAGCATTATTTTAATCAGCCACCTCCACCTCCTCTCCCCTCTCAATCACATCCCCAGCAGGTCCCTGTGATCCCTTGCTGCCTTACTTTCCTTGAATCTGTTTCCCTCAGCTCCTTCTGCTTCTGAATCCTTCCTTGCCTTCCTCAGCAGGTCACAGAATCACCTCTCTCAGACCCGTGCCACTGATCCATTCATATCATCCTGCATCTTTTCCAAGTCAGACACACTAGTCCCTGTGGGGCAGCATACAGCAGAAGCCTGTGAAACACCTGAAACAAGACCATGAAGAAACTTGAGATGTTCATGCTGAGGTCTTTGGGCTCATTGTGCTCCCAGTCCTTGGTGCAAGGCTGTCACTGATTTCCCCGGGTCCTTTTTGATAGCTGACCAGCCAGGAAAGCAAAAGAGCCTCCAGCTTCATGTCCTTCCCACTGCCTTCCTTACCTCTTTGCTCTGACGGTACTGAGGGGCTCTGGCTGGAAAGTGACTTGCACTCAGACATTTCCAGAGACCTTCTGACTAGCCCAAGCTGCAAGAATGTGGTGTAATTGAAGTGAATTTGTGATGTTCCACACAGACTGAGGGGTATGGGAGCAGAACAGGCCCAAACCTCAGAAAGAAGAGTCGCTTTCTGGTTCTAGAGCTCCAGCTGCTCAGCCAGATTTACTGACTGCTGTTAATCCAAAATCAATGATTGTCAGATTAACAACATGCTGCTAATGAGATACTCATTGCCCAAGTGTGGCTTGGGCTTGTTTTGCCCTTTCCCCCCATCCACAAAGCCCCAGGTAGCCTCAGCAGGCGCTGCACGCTGCCACAGCTTCCCTGCATGTCTGAAACTGGGAAGGGTTTGGGGTTGCTTTTGGGTGTGCTTTCAAACGTGTGAACCTTTCTACCTTTCTTGCCTGCTCCTGGGGCTTTGGCATTGTTAACATTTTGGAAATGAAGCTATGCCTTTAAAAAAAAAAAAAAAAAAAAAAAAAAAAAAAAAGGGAAAAAAGAAAAGCTTTTCACAAAGGGGGTGATAGGATAAGAAGCAGTGGTTTGAAATTAGAGAAGAGGAGATTTAGATTGGATGTTAGGATCAAGTTCTTTACTGTGCAACAGGTTGCCCAGACAGGTAGCTGAGGCTTCATGCTTGGAGATATTCAAGATCTGGCTCAACAAGGCTCTGAGCAACCTGATCTTATTGGAGAATGTTCCTGCTCTCCACAGAGAAGCTGGACTAGATAACCTTTGAGGTCACTTCCAACCCACTCTATGATTCTTTGATTCTGTGATTCATGTTGGGCCATGAATCAGCAGCTCCTGCCACAGGGCATTTATGAGCAACTGAAATACCAACCCCAAACATCTCCAGGGCAAACACTGGACTGGCTCCTGCACAGGTACCAAACTGTGTCCCTCATGTCTTCTTTTTCTTTGGTTAAAAGTATCAAGGGGGTGTCAGAGGACTGTGCAGACATGCATTAGAAACTCCTATCATTTTACTCAGCCTTTGAAACTAGCTTCTAACAAGACACCCGAGGGCAGATGCAGCCTGGATGTGGAGCACTGTTTGGTGTGGTGCTGCCAGATAAAGAGGGCCTTACACCTCAGCTGAAGCTGTTTTCAATCCTATCTTGTAACTGTGCTATGCACAAATGGTGGCACTCATGACCTATCCTAACCTACAGAGAAATAGGACATCAGGTCTTTCATTCAAAAACCATGTGGGGTCCTGCTAGAAGAAGGAAGGAATTTCTTAACTGTGGGCAGACAGAAACCATTAGTGGAATGTTGGATTAAGAGCAGTAAACACACACTCATAAACCAGTAGTTCCCTTAATAAAAGATAATTTATTTCTCAGCATTTGAGTCAGGAATGCTAAACATCTCCTGTGAGGGGAAGAGATGGCTCTTTTCTTTGGCAGGCAGGGCTTTGGGTTGGGTGGTTTGGGTTTTTATGCAGTGCTGGGCCATGGAACAAGGAAGGACATCAAGAGTGATGTCTCTCTCATCTCTCTGACAGAGCAGTGTTCTGCCTCTGTTTGCACGTAAGAACTCCTGCAGCCTTTGGCCTAAATGTCACCAGGGGAGAAAGGATTGTGCTTCGTGTGAGGCAAATGAGAAATTTCCATTTGCTACTGTAAATGTGACAAATATTTTTCTGAAGAGCAATTCATTAGGAGTAAAGGTCATAATTGTTGGCTCTATCCCCGAAGTAATTTCCATCAATGCCAGACACATCCTGTTACTCCATCTTGTCACAGCACTGCCATGTGGCTTTGCATAGCAAATATTAGGATTGTGTACAGGAGGCGAAAACCAAAGCCCTTTCAGGTGAGAAGACAGGCTGAAAGAGTCGGGGTTGTTCAGTCTGGAGAAGAGAGGGCTCCAAGAAGACCTTATTGTGGCTTCCCAGTATCTGAGGGGCCCTGCAAGAAAGCTGGGGAGGGACTTTTTAGGGTGTCAGGCAGTGATAGAACTAGGGGGAATGGATCTAAGCTAGAGGAGGGGAGATTTAGATTAGACACTAGGAAGAAGTTCTTCCCCATGAGGGTGGTGAGACACTGGCACAGGTTGCCCAGGGAGGTGGTGGAAGCCTCATCCCTGGAAGTTTTTGAGGGCAGCCTGGATGTGGCTCTGGGCAACCTGAGGTAGTGTGAAGTGTCCCTGTCCATGGTAGGGAAATTGGAACTAGATGAGTTCCCTTCCAAGCCTGGCAATTCTGTGACTCTGAGATTGCAGTACAACAGAATACAATACAATAGAATAGAATGCAGTAGAATAAACCAGGTTGGAAGAGACCTTCAAGATCATCGCGTCCAACCCATCAACCAATCCAACCCACCTGAACAACTAGACCATGGCACCAAGCACCCCATCAAGTCGCCTCCTGAACACCTCCAATGATGGTGACTCCACCACCTCCCCAGGCAGCCCATTCCAATGGGCAATCACTCTCTGTATAGAACTTCTTCCTAACATCCAGCCTAAACTGGCCCTGGCACAGCCTGAGACTGTGTCCTCTTGTTCTGGTGCTGGCTGCCTGGGAGAAGAGACCAACCTCTGCCTGTCTACAACCTCCCTTCAGGTAGTTGTAGAGAGCAATAAGTCTAGCCTCCCAGCTGGTCTCACAGTTGTCTTGTTCAGAAATATCCTGACCGTGCCTCCAATCCAGCCTGGTGGAAGCAATGAGAATCAATATCAGGTCTCGAAGTCCCCAAGCACAAGCTGGAAAACTGCTTTTGCAGTTTGTTTTTACCTTGAAGCAGGATCTTTCTCAGGTGCATGCAGAAGGCAGAATACTTTCTAGACAAGCTCATCTCCCTGATTCCTGTGGTGTTTTCTCTTCTCGTGCTGGCATTTTGTTTCCAGCCACAAGGTGCAATGAATGCAGGCTATCAGCTTTGTTCCTTCAAGGGAATCAGTAGCCTGAATGACAGGCATGGAAACCTGATCTTAGTCTAGTTCTATAGGCTAAGGCTTGGTTGTAGGGGTAAATATTTAATGTCTTGGTTGGTTTAGTGATAATTCATTAGGTAAACGACAACATCAAAGGAATAATCTCATCTTTGATATCAGAAAGAATTAGTGCAGTCTGCCTAGTAAAGGCATAAACATTTTTAATTAATAAAGTGTTCTTCAAAAATGCATTATTTACTCATTTGAATAGTCATGAGAAAACAATTTATCTTCTTTAATGAACCATTTGAAGCCCTTTTTGGCAGAGAGCAGCAGCCTCTTCCTTTGGCATGATTTTCTCCTCTTCTTGCTACTCAAATTGCACACAAACCCAAGCACATTGACCTCATTCACGCTGATGAGGACGTGCAGGGTAGTCTCAGGAGGATGGAGCCAGGTTAGGCTGATAGGACAAGGGGCACCAGGTGCAAGTTGGAGCATAGAAGGTTCCGTGCGAACAGAAAGAACAACTTTTTCACTGTGAGGGTGACCAAGCCTCGAACAGAATTCCCAGAGAGGTCATGGAGTCTCCACTGGAGACATTTCAAACCCACCTCTGTGTTTCTGTGTGACCTGCTCCAGGTGATCCTGCTCTGGCAGGGGCCCTGGGCTGGGTGATCTTTTGAGGTCCCTTCCAACCCCTAACACTCTGTGAAAAACAATAGTGTGATGAAAGTGTGAGACTAAAGGCTCTAGAGCTCTTTCCAGACTTTGAGCCATGAAGTCAGATCGAGTCCATCTCAGTATCAGTTGCTGTTACTAGCTCTGGGTGTATCTGGGGGATGCATTAGAACATCCAAGACCAGGCTGTGTCTAAGCGCATTCCTGAAGAAACAAGTGCAGTTGCCATTGTCGAAGTGTCACCTCTTGGTAACCTTGGTTTATTCAGGGAACAAAATGATCTCTAAGTACAAATCTGGCCTGATAGTCTCTGGGGAAATCCTTCCATGAGATTATTTAAAGGTTATCTGAAATCTGGCTGCAGAATAGAGTCCAAGCTGTTAATGCGAGTCTGTCATTGTGCAATCCCAGAAAGTTCAGTGTGTTTTTCAGTTGTCAAGCAGAGAGGTTTTGGCCTGCTTAGAGCTGTGGCAAATACTCCTGAGGATTCATGCCAGAATTGAGAAATGTATTGATCAAAAGAGTAAGAGGAAAAGAATCAAAAACACAACATGAAGCCTCCTGGAACTGAATCACAAAGATCAAGCACACAAAAAATACAATCGCAGCTTATCAAAGACCTTTTCTGACACCAAGAATATATTAATTAGTGCACATTAATTCTAGCAAGTGTTCCCTCACACTGAAGAGGAAGAGGTTAGGCTGTTGCAGAATTTGGACTTATTGTTGGACTTTCATGTCTTGTTTTTGATGAAGCATGTGTCTATAAAGTGGAGCAAAGCTGAGCCTGTAAACTGGGGAAAATGTGAGTTTCCTCAATGCTTGCTAAATAGTCAGCAGTCAGTTGGTCCTCAGTGAGTGTTCAGAGGGATGCAGGGCAGCCATGGGGACTGTTTCCCTTGTCTGGACACAGTCAGCAGTCAGTCAGTCCTCAGTGAGTGTTCAGAGGGATGCAGGGGAGCCATGGGGACTGTTTCCCTTGTCTGGACACCTGTGTTGAGGTTTGGTTCAGATCTGCCTCATGTATCTTTCCTTCTCGTCCTCTGTGAGATGGGCTTGTTCAGCCTGGTTGTACTGGGATGCGTGAGAAGGCAAAGATAAAGGGAGGAGCTGGGCAGAAGATGTGAACAGAATGAGGTGTGGGAGGAAGGGAGAACAGAGCAGACCCCCATGTGTGAGGCTGGGAGGTTCTTGCTTCTTCAGGGTGACCACTGAGTGCCTGGACCTTAGGAAGTACGATTATAGAAAAGACAGAGCAAAACTCTTCTCGGAGGTGTACAAAAAGTGGACAAGAGCCAGTAGGTGCAGCAAAAGAATTTCTGACTGTATACAAGGAGGGGAATGGTGAGGTTTTCTGAAGTAGTGAAAGATGGGCCCGGAGAGGTGTGGCTCTCCATCCTTGGGGCTTTGGAGATTTGACTGCAAACCACCTTCAGCAGCCTGACCTTGCTTTGAAGTGAGCTCTGCAGGCAGCTGTACTGGGTGACCTCCAGAGGTCCCTTCCAACCTAAATGATTCCATAATTCCATGCAAATGAAGCTTCTGTTGTATGAATAGCACACTGTATGGCACAGCAAACAAATATAACACAGAGAAGAAAAAAAGAAAACCAAACAACACAAAAGTTAATATTTTTTTTTGTATCTTTTAAATTAAGTATTTCATTTCCCTTGCCAAGATCTGAGTTCCTTAGCAACAAAAGGATGTGTGTTTTAGCAGGGAAGGGGTGCTGCTGAAGTACTGTTCCAGCACAGTGTAGGTGCTGGGACCATCAACAGGTGCAGTGTGAAAAAAACAAAGAAGGGGAAAAAAAGATCTCTGAACCCTAAGTTTGGCAGGTTTATGTTTAGAAACAGCAAAGGAAGCCATCTGTAGCCCAAGCTCTGCTGAAGCAGCAGTTGGAGTTAAGCAATGAAAGAAGATTATCTTTGCAATAGTCACCTGAGTTTCTCCTTTTCACTTGCACGCTGCCAGGGATTAAGAATAATGTTATGCACTTAGAATCATAGAATCAGTCAGGGTTGGAAGGGACCACAAGGATCATCTGGTTCCAACCCCCCTGCCATGGGCAGGGACACCCCACACTAGATCAGGCTGGCCAGAGCCTCATCCAGCCTGGGCTTAAACACCTCCAGGGATGGGGCCTCAACCACCTCCCTGGACAACCCATTCCGGGGCTTCACCACTCTCATGGGGAAGAACTTCCTCCTCATGTCCAGCCTGAATCTCCCCACCTCCAACTTCATTCCATTCCCCCTAGTCCTATCACTACCTGAGATCCTGAGAAGTCCCTCCCCAGCCTTCTTGCAGCCCCCTTCAGATACTGGAAGGCCTCAATGAGGTCACCTCTGAGCCTTCTCTTCTCCAGACAGAGCAGCCCCAACTCTTTCAGTCTGTCCTTACAGGAGAGGTGCTCCAGCCCTCTGCTCATCCTCGTGGCCCTTCCCTGGACACCTTCCAGCATGTCCATTTCACTTGTGAAAATGGAGAAAATAGCTGTGGCTGACCACTGCAAAACCCCTGGCCAGCATTTCCAATGCCCCTTCTTCCCCTTCCTCCTTTGGTCAGCAGGCTCTAGGAAACGAGAACCAATCCCTTTCACGTCGGTTTCCCCAGTGGGCATCCTTGCCCGTAAGCAATTTGTCATTTAGCGCAGTTAAATGAGAGATCATGTTGTTGGTTGCTTGCTTTTTTTCCCCCCTCTGCTACCCAAGCTGTGAGCCTGCTGCTGCTGTCAATGCTCTTCCCTCCCCTTCCTCTCTGTACCTGCCAAACACACACAGAGGGACAGGAGATCTGTCTGGCTATGTGGGGGTGTGGAGCCCTGCTGTAGTTTACAGCATGAAATAGTATGGTGGGTTTTCTCCAGTGAGTTTGTGAATAATCTTTAGTTTTAATAATCTCCAGTGAATAATCCTTTTTACACCCAATAGTGATTTATTTCTATTTTTTTCCTACTTCTCTGCTCAACGTCTGTAGCAAAATTCTGAAGGCATAGCCTAAACCCACCACAATTAGCCAGGGAATAATGGAGCCTTGGGAACAGCTCCAGCTTTGGCTGAGCTGAAAAGAATGTTGGAGACAAGGAAAATGACATGAAGATAAACCCAACTGCCCAGCTGGTGGTTTGCAGTCCTGTAATGCCTATGCCTACATCTCCTCTGAAATAACATCTTCCATTCTTCCTTGAGGCAGGGGTGAATTGCACCAGTCCTTCTCCCTCGGGAGGGGCTGCATGGTGCTGTGAGTTGGGTGCATAAGGAATGATTAGATCAGATTTGAGGGATGGCTTCTCTGAGCCTCTCAGGAGAAGAGGAGAAGCCAAAATGGAGTGAGTAGGTGCCCTAAATTTGGGATAGTGCCTCTGGTGATGGCTGGAACCAAGAGATAACTGCCTAGCCCTTGCTGGTGGCTTTTGTCTGGGATGAGAGGTAAAGCCAGCTGATGACTATTCTCCCTTGATATGAAGCCCGGGAGAGGTTCTGCATGTGGGAACAGCAGAGAGGCAGTTTGATGCTGCACAGAGGCCTGAATTACTCTGGGAAATATGCATGCATATCTGTAAACCTGCATGGTCCTGTTTTCCTGTGGAAAAGGATTATTGTCACTGTGGAAGTCTACCTGAAGGTAGAGAATGTAGCTCTTTAGTAGATACTTCAGACAAATCACAAGCCTGTTGTACTTGTTTTCTCTTTCTGTCACCATATGCCTGGAAATACACAATAAACAAGCAAGGGGGAAGTCTGTTAGTCAAAAGAAAGCATCAAAAAGGTGAGGAAATCTCTCTCCAGAGTGACTAGAGCATGGAAAATGAGCCTTGAGGTGAAGGGGGGTGGGGGGGTGGGAAGAAAAAGATGAAGGGAAGCCATGGAAATGAACAACAGGAGAATGCTACAAAACATTGTTGCTTCTCAGTAGAATTTTCCCCATCAGCTTTGACATAAGTACCATATTCTGGCTGTAAAACATAATTAGAGCAGTGAATCAGAAAAGAGCTGTCCATCGAGTAGCACAGCGTGTTCTCAGCCAAGGAGAGGGATGTGAACCTCATGCAAATAAGGCTGAGTTCCCCTGCTTCCTCCTCAGGAAACTGAGTGTGACACAATCAGCAAGGAAAAAAAACCAAACAAACAACAAACCAAACCTGTTTGCAGCAAGCTGCAAATTTCACTGCTCTTTGGAGCTGGAACTTGCCTTTGAGCTCTGCATTCAGGCATGCAAGCTGCCTCCCTGCATCAGCTCTTGCTCTTGGAGCTCCCGTTGCAAGGTGCAACTGTCTCATACAGCTGCTCCTCAGCTCTTTGGTGTGGGAAAGCAAAGGCCAAACCCAACAGATCTGGATGTAATCGTGAAGCCTGGCTGATTGATGCTCTAGGATGTGGCAGGGCAAGCCTTCCAGCTCAGTGGTGTTAGGTTCACCAGGCTTGATCCAATAATCCATCATTTTATCAACTCTGCTGGCTCAGCACACAGAGGGCTCTAAAAGAGGGTCATTTAAAAGGCCTTTCCAGAAGAAGCAGGCTTTCTTCTTCTTTTTTTTTGTTTCCTTCAGGGTTTTATCTGTGCTTTTTTCATACCTATCAGAGGCATGAGTTGACATCTGCAGCTCCAAGGTGTCCTCAGCCTGGCTGCAACACACATAGCAGTTTCCATGTATACTTCCATCTGCTGCTTTTTACCATAGAAAGCCATGAGCAGTAGCCTCAGATCAGCCCTCTGTTGGCCTGCAAAGTAAGAAAGAACAACTATGGGCAGGCCAGGCCAGGCCAAGGGTGATCTGTTTGCCAGGAGCTGGTTGTTCAGTTGCTCCACAGAACGAGAGATTGGCCATTGGAATGGGCTGCCCGGGGAGGTGGTGGAGTCACCATCACTGGAGGTGTTTAGGAAGAGCCTGGATGGGGCACTTGGTGCCATGGTTTAGTTGATGAGATGGTGTTGGGTGATAGGTTGGACTCGATGATCTCAAAGGTCTTTTCCAACCTATCCTATCCTATTCCCTGAGGGATCCATGCAACCATTTATCAGTGCATCTGAACCCTCACAGTTTTCATAGAACTGGCACATGGCATAAAGACTATACTTAATTATCATCTCTTCCCCCTTTGGGTGTCTGTTACTGATCACAGAATGGTTTGAGTTGGAAGGAACCTCCAAAAGTCATCTAGTCCTACCCCCCCATAGTCAGCAGGGACATCCTTCACTACATCAGTTTGCCCAGAACCTTTTAAGCCTAACTTTGGAGATCTTTAAGGCCTCAACTACCTCCTACAGGCAACCTGTTCCACTACCCTCATGGTAAAGAACTTGTTCCTCACATCCCATCTAAATCTGCTCTTCTCTAATTTCAAACCCTTTCCCCTCATCCCAGCCACAACCCACTTGCCTGGACCTACCAAATCTGTTCTGCTGGCTGGGAAGTTGAGAGACTGTGAGGTACACATGGCTTACGCCCAGCCACCACCCCTAGAGCCAGTTTGCACACAAATGGCTCAGGTCACATTCTTCTGCAAGCCAACCCTTCATTTGGTTCTGGTTGTTTGCAACAGAGCAGACCTGACCATAAGTTCAAGTGCATTATGCATCCACCTAAACAGACTGAGCCTTATGATGGCTGTGGACTGCTTAATGTTGTGTTGATTTTGGAGGCACGGCGGTGCAGTGATGCAAATCAAGCAGCAACCCAGCCCTGAAAGGGGAGGAATTTCACTGCTTGCACATTCCCTCCAGCTAGGACTTTCTCCCTGAGGAGTTTCTGGAATCCAGCAAAAAAACCCACCAAACCCAAAAAGTGCTTATGCCAGTTAATATTTGAAATGAAATCCACCCTCCCTGCCCCAGAATCTGTGATGAGGAACATCTCCTGCCCAGAGGGCAAGCTCTCAGGGGTGCTTGTTCCTGAGGAATCCAACTCTCCTTTCATTTGGGCACGGGAAACATTAATTATGTGCTAAATGCAAAATTCCTCTCAGAGAAGCACAGCTGGTAGCAGGGGCCTCTTCAGATGCATTCAGCTCTCCAAAGGCAGCTGATTCAGAGCTGCACATGCTGCTTGCTATCTCGTACTGTAAGGATCTGTACTTTAACTCACTTGTAAAGCCCCTTTTTCTTCCTCGCCCTCCCCCCTCAGGTACTTCCAGAGTGTGTGGGCAGCACTTAGCAGTGGTGTGTAACAAGCAGGACTTGCCTATCAACTTCATGTCGTTTTGGCAGCCCAGGAAGGATCATTATTTGGTACAGAACAGCCAAGGCTTTGCTGACTGGTGCTAACCCAGTTGGGCTGTGCAGCTGTGCAAAACCATTGCACAGTTCAGCTGTACCTGATCAGATTCTGTGTCTTCAGGTTTCTTGGCTCAAGAATTAAGTTTGCCTCTGGAAAGCAAAAATTCCCTTTACATAACTGACAGAAAGCCACTGACATTTTGAAACAAAAGCAGGGATCTGGCATTTGAGGTGCCCAAGGGTAGCAAAAACAGGTGGATATAGCCAGGACCCAGTGGAGACCTTAGGTCTTTTGAAACCATTAGCTGAATGCCAGGCTACAGGTGTTTGAAGGCATTTGGAGCATGGTTTTTTGCAGCTGGATCTTTCCCTTTCATTCTCATGAGCCTTCCCACAAGATACTGAGGTCCCTGTGAAAGGAATGCTTGACTTGATCCTCACTAATTTGCTTCACAGTATAACTCATAAATATTATCAGGTCTTTGCTGAGGGCCAAAATACTGGGGGATCTTCAATTGCTGTTATCAATGTCAGTGTAAGCACCAGAGAGAGGCAAAAAGCTCTCTTCTGCAGCAAACACAACTTGGAGAGATGCCACTGAAAGTAGTAAGAATCACTGCTGGGCCTCATGTGCCCAGGAACACCCCCCAAAGCCTCTGCTTTTGCCTGAACTGAGTTTATGGTAGAGAATATATTTCAGCAAGTGAGCTTTCCTCTGCTTTGATCATGCCTCTCTCTTTTGCTTCTGATGGCTTTTTGTTTCTGTGAAGTTAGAGATCATAGACTCATAGAATGGTTTAGGTTGGAAGGGACCTAGAGATCATCTCCTCCAACCTCTCCACCGTGGGCAGGGACACCTCTCAACTAGACTCAGCTGCTCAAAGACTCATCCAGCCTGGCCTTGAACACCCCCAGAAAGGAGGCAGCCACAACCTCCCTGGGCAACCTATTCCAGAGTTTCACCACCCTTGCACTGAAGAACTTCTTCCTCAGCTCCAGCCCAACCCTGCCCTGCCTCAGCTTCAAACTGTTCCCCCTGGTCCTATTTCCAGACCCTGATGAAAAGTCTTTCTGCAGCCTTCCTGTAGGAGCCCTTCAGCTATTGAAGACAGCTCTGAGGTCCCCCTGGAGTCTTCTCCAGGCTGAACACCCCAGTTCTCTCAGCCTGTCCTCACAGCAGAGGTGCTCCAATGCTTGGACCATCTTTGTGGCCTCCTCTGGACTTGCTCCCACATCACTCAGTCTTTCCCAAGTGACTTTTACTCTCTGCTCCCACTCTGTAGAATGGAATAGGAATAGGAATAGGAATAGGAATAGGAATAGGAATAGGAATAGGAATAGGAATAGGAATAGGAATAGGAATAGGAATAGGAATAGGAATAGGAATAGGAATAGACCAGGTTGGAAGAGACCTTGGCTGACCAGCAGCAATGTCGCATTGCTGCTGTGTTACCCTTATAGGTTCATTTCACAGCCTCAGACTCCTGGGTTGTTGACAGGCAGTTGTTAGAGCACGTAATGAAGAGTTGCTCTTTCTGCCCTTCTCTTTCAATCTAACAAATGAAGGAAGATTTGTCCTGGCCAAGTGGAACATCCCCGAGCCTCACTGAGTGAATGAATTGAAGAAATGAAAGCATTTCTAGGTTTTAGCATCCCACAACTGTATAATTGTCAGTGTAATGGGATCCCTGCCATTAGCATAGCAAGAGAAGGAGGTCCTGCTGGGAATCATTTTTCCACTTTTATTTTAATCAAGAAATCAGTAAATTAACAGCAGCTTGATGAAAGCAGCACAGCCTTTACTACTCTTTTTGTTTGTTTGTTTTCCCTGATGAATATTTTTTCCAGTTTTAAACCAAGTTCTCGTCATTCATTTTCTACATCTTCCACAAATTCTGGGTTTTTACTTGCCAGTAAGGTTCAACTAGAGATGGAAGCAGTGTTGCTTGAAGGCCAGCTCGTGGCTGCCTGGTGCAGTAGTCAGAAGTGTCCTGATCCATTGTATGCTGGGAAGCAAAGAAACCTCAGCTGCCTTACCCATACAGACAAAAGTGAAGAGATGCAATAAAGCAAAATCCAGCCCAAGAAAAAAAGCAAGAAAGGTGAAATTCATTCTTCAACTTGTTTTCCAAAAACCAATCCAAACCCTTCAACCAACAGCAAGACTTAGATCACCTTCCATGTAGAAGTGTAGAGTCTTGCACCTAGGAAAGAGCAGTGTACCCCGTGTACCAGGATAGGCTGGGGACTGACCTGCTGGAGAGCAGGGAAGGGGAAAGAGACCTGGGGGTCCTGGTGGGTGGAAGGATGACCATGAGCCAGCAATGTGTTCTTGTGGCCAGGAAGGGCAATGCCATTCTGGGGTGGATTATAAATGGTGTGACCAGTGTAGAATAGAATAGAATTAACCAGGTTGGTGTAGAATAGAATAGAATTAACCAGGTTGGTGTAGAATAGAATAGAATTAACCAGGTTGGAAGAGACCTTTGTGATCAGCAAGTCCAACCTATCACCCAACAGCATCTAATCAACTAAACCATGGCACCAAGTGCCTCATCCAGTCTCTTCCTAAACACCTCCAGTGATGGTGACTCCACCACCTCCCTGGGCAGTAGGCTGAGAGAAGTTCTCCTCTCCCTCTACAATGCACTGGTGAGGCTGTATCTGGACTATTGTGTCCAGTTCTGGGTCTCTCAGTTCAAGAAAGACAGTGAGCTGCTTGAGAGAGTCCAGCACAGAGCCATGAGGATGATCAAGGGAATGGAACATCTTCTGTGTGAGGAGAGACTGAGGGAGCTGAGGGCTCTTTAGCTTAGAGGAGACTGAGAGGTGACCTCCTCAATGTCTATAAATATGTGCAGGGTGAGTGCCCAGAGGCTGGAGCCAGGCTCTGCTGGGTGCTGCCCAATAACAGCACAAGGGGCAGTGGGTGGAAGTTGAGGCATAGGAAATCTCATGTAAATATCAGGAAGAACTATTTCACTGTGAGGGTGACAGAGCCCTGGAGCAGGCTACCCGGGGGGTTGTGGGGTCTCTCTCGCTGGAGATATTCAAAACCCACCTGGATGTGTTCCTGTGTGCTCTGGTGTAGGTGCTCCTGCTCTGGCAGGGGATTTGGACTGGGTGATCTTTCGAGGTCCCCTCCAGCCCCTGAAATTCTGTGATTCTTTCTTTGATTTTTCCTACCACAATGAATACAGAAAGTCCCTCTTGTGTTTAGAGTGTCTGCTCCAAGAACTTGTTCCATCCTGTGATAACTGAGACTTAATATTCAAAATCAGCAAATCTTTATGCAAGCAGAAGGTAGAAAAGACTAAGATGGCAAAGCAGCTGTTCCCAGGCTCTGCAATAAAGCCAGGACTAATGTGTGGTCCTCTTCAGTGTCAGTGGAGAGTAGGAGTCATTGGCTCAGTAACCAACTTTCATCACAAACACAGCTCTGATAATGTTGTTCTGCTTGCTGCTCAGTACCCAGAGCATTAGTCAGGATGCTTTCCGGTTGGCTCTGCTTGCTCTGACAGCTGCCTCCATTCCAGCCTCACAGAATGGCTCAGGTTGGAAGTGACCTCAGAGATCAACCACCCCAACCTCCCCAACATGGGCAGGGAGACCTCTCAACTAGACTTAGCTGCTCAAAGCCTCATCCAACCTGACTTTGAATGCTGCCAGGAAGGAGACATGCACAGCCTCCCTGGGCAGCCTATTCCAGAGTCTCACCAGCCTCCTACTGAAGAACTTCTTCCTCAGATCCAGTCTAAGCCTGCTCTCCCTCAGCTTCAAACCATCCCCCCAGGTCCTGTCTCTAGACACCCTGAGGAAAAGTCCCTCTGCAGCCTTCCTATAGGATCCCTTCAGGTACTGGAAGACAGCTCTAAGGTCTCCCTGGAGACTTCTCTTCTCCAGGCTGAACACCCCCAGCTCCCTCAGCCTGTCCTCATAGCAGAGATGTTCCAGAACTTTGATCATCTTTGTGGCCTCCTCTGGACTCACTCCAACAGCTCTGTGTCCTTCTTATGATGTTTCTGAGACTATTATTTCTTCCTGTTTAAGATTAAACAACACAAATAAATATCTCCCTAGAAAATAAATGCCTTGCTTTAAACCTGCATCAAACATCTTCCCTTGATTTAAAAGGGGATGTAAAGGGGAAAAATTGTTCCTAGAGCTTGTGATGTATTAATCAATATTTATATGGTTTACACTGCTCATGATGAAGTCAGCACTACCTAATAAATTCCCCCACCCAGCCAGAAGTACTAAGCTCTTGACTTGGATGAGGCAGTTTGTGTAGCTAAGCAGCAGCTGGAGTCCCCTCTCCAGCCAGGTAATGACCATTTGGTGCCATGCTACTGTTCCTTTATTTTCCTTTTAATTACAATGCTGGAGGCTGACTGCTGTGGTTTGAGCTGAAGAACAGAGCCTCCCATCCCTCTGCCCCTCTTCTCACTCCCTGAGTCCCCTCCAAGATACATAAATCATAGGCAATGATAACTCCCAGGAGAATTATTCAAGGCCAGGCTTGACAAGGCTCTGAGCAACTCAATCTAGTGGAGGATGTCCCTTGCAGGGATGTTGGACTAGGTGACCTTTGGAGGTCCCTTCCAACCCTAACCATTCTCTGATTCTGTGGCCATGCACAAAGCTCAGTCCTTCCCATGACAGAATCTTTGCAGGTAGATCATGCATGACAAACATCGAATCGTAGAATCAATAACGTTGGAAAAGACCTCAAAGATCATCAAGTCCAACCTGTCACCCAACACCTCATGACTACTAAACCATGGCTCCAAGTGCCACATCCAATCCCCTCATGAACACCTCCAGGGATGGTGACTCCACCAGCTCCATGGGCAGAACATTCCAATGGCCAATCTCTCTTTCTATGAAGAACTTTGTCCTCACCTCCAGCCTAAACCTCCCCTGGCACAGCTTGAGACTGTGTCCTCTTGTTCTGGTGCTGGTTGCCTGGGAGAAGAGACCAACCCCCACCTGGCTACAACCTCCCTTCAGGGAGTTGTAGAGAGCAATAAGGTCTCCCCTGAGCCTCCTCTTCTCCAGGCTAAGCAACCCCAGCTCCCTCAGCCTCTCCTCACAGGGCTGTGCTCAAGGCCTCTCTCCAGCCTCATTGCCCTTCTCTGGACATGTTCAAGTATCTCAGTGTCCTTCTATGCAAGGTCTGATCCATCTCTCTCTTCAAGATCCTAACCATCGCGTTCTTGAAGATATATAGATCACAAAGGATGCTGAGAAACCCAGTTGCACGGAACTGAGGCCAGGAAGACATTGTATTTGAATGCAGATGTAAGAAACTGAGCTATCTGTCCCACTTTCTGTCCATCTTGGCATTCATAAATGCAGATGTATTCTGCTGAGGTCTGTGAAGCTTCATGTGTCAGCTGGTCAGCCCTGCTCATGTCTGCATCAGGGATTTCTTCCCCTGCTAGCAGAAGCAGCTTCACTTGCAGTGTTTTTCTGGACATCACACTGCACTGGGAACCTGTCTGAGGGGTTTTCTAGTCTGTGACAAAAATCTCTGTCTTTGTTAGTAATAAATACCACAGAATGGCTCAGGTTGAACAGGACCTCAGAGATGATCTACTCCAACCACCCTGCCACGGGCAGGGATTCCTCCCTGCTAGACCCAGCTGCTCAAGGCCTCATCCAGCCTAGTCTTGAATGCCCCCAGGGAGGAGGCAGCAACAACCCTTGTACTGAAGAACCTCACAGGCAAGTTGTATGATGCTGAAGGCAGAGGAAGGAAAGACAGCTCTGTATGTGGGTAGGTCTGGCAGAATCTTGCTGGAGAAAAAAGGCTCTCACACAGGCAGAGGTTTCAAAAGAGCAAGAGGAGGTTTCAGATCTTTTGATTTCAGAATTGAAATTGGGAACATGGGAACTGCACTGGGCTCTCAGCATGAGCTCCACAGCTAGCCATCAATCTCTGCCTTTGCCTGTAAAAGGATGGCCACTGTGTGAATCTTGCTAATTCCCAGCTCACCTGATCAGATTATTTCATCACCTCAGTGAGAAGCGACAAGGGGAAGGCGGAACAGGAAAGCCTCATCTCTCTTGGCCATGGCTCCTTTGCCTTTGTCAGAGCTGTGGAAGTGAGGAGGAAGAGGATATCCTGCACGTGAAGAGTTTCTGGTGTATCCCAATCGGCAGGGAATTCTCCTGGGAGACAGAAAACATCTGTTTTAGTCCCAGTTTTTCTTCATCTTCTGGATGACTTCATGTGTTGAATGTCTCCATCCTCAAGAATCCTTTCTGTGATGTTAGAAGAAAAGAGCAGCACAGATGACACTGTGACAAGTCTGGCCTTTGCCAGCTTGCTCAGGGAGAGCAAACTCACTGCAGTGACCTGCAAGCTCAAGCAAGAGTGTTGTCTCCAATGTCTCTGCCAAACTGCTGGCAGTTTGTAGGTTAGGTAGTTGGGTTCCTCTCCTCCTCTCCTCCTCTCCTCCTCTCCTCCTCTCCTCCTCTCCTCCTCTCCTCCTCTGCTCCTCTCCCTCCTCTCCTCCTCTCCTCCTCTCCTCCTCTCTCCTCTCCTCCTCTCCTCCTCTCCTCCTCTCCTCCTCTCCTCCTCTCCTCCTCTCCTCCTCTCCTCCTCTCCTCCTCTCCTCCTCTCCTCCTCTCCTCCTCTCCCACCACTGTCTTGGTCTTGCCTTGTTTAAAAAAGATGTAACCAACTAAGCCAACACCTCTGCCCCAGCACCACAAGTCAATGGCAGAGAAAGGCAGATGAGAGCTGTCATTTTAAACCCCAGCAGTGTTATGCTTTCCCCTCACCCTGTTTCTGAGCACTTCAGGTGACCAAGAATTCAACTGCCCTTTTCCAGCACCAGGGCCTCCTTATTTAGCATCTTTCTTATCATAGTATCAGTCAGGGTTGGAAGGGACCACAAGGATCATCTAGTTCCAACCCCCTGCCACAGGCAGGGACACCCCACACTAGATCAGGCTGGCCAGAGCCTCATCCAGCCTGGGCTTAAACACCTCCAGGGATGGGGCCCCAACCACCTCCCTGGACAACCCATTCCAGGGCTTCACCACTCTCATGGGGAAGAACTTCCTCCTCACCTCCAGCCTGAATCTCCCCACCTCCAGCTTCATTCCATTCCCACTACCTGATAGCCTGAGAAGTCCCTCCCCAGCCTTCTTGTACCCCCCTTCAGATACTGGAAGGCCACAATGAGGTCACCTCTGAGCCCTCTCTTCTCCAGACTGAACAGCCCCAACTCTTTCAGCCTTTCTTCCCCTTTTCTCTTTCCTTGTGTTTCCTGATTTGGTTGACCTTGGCTTGTTTTGAAGGGAAAAACAAGCAAGCAAACAATCAATCTGCAAAAAGAAAGACAGGAGCATGATTTTCCCAATACTTTTTTTCCCCCTTTCCCTGTGAATACCATCTTTACATCTACCTATAAGATTGTCTAGAGAGGTCATCTCATGCAGCTGAAGCAGTTGCTAAAGAAATAGGGAATAATAGATCCAGCAAAAGGAAAGCTTTACATAATTTTCCCCACCACAAAGGCTCCTGGCTGAGAGGTCTTTGCTTTCCTTTTTTTAGCTAGCCAATATAAAAATGAAATGGTTTTGACCTGTGATTTATTGCCCCTAGATCTTGTCATTGCTTGCTCAGCTCTTTGTAAAGCCAAAACAAAAAAGAAAAGGCCTCTGAACTTCATTTAAGAATTTTTAATGTTTTACTCTCTTTGGATGTGGTGTTGTCTTTGATCACAGAATACAGCACAGAGCCTGCATGAGCTGGACTGCCAGAAGCTCTCAACCCATGGGCAGCCTGGGCTCTGAGGGTGAAGCAGGAGCCTCTGCAGCTTCTTACTGCTTGCCTCTACTCCTCATGCTGTGGCCTTTGAGTTGTTAGTGGCCTGTCTTGCAGTGGCTCTGCTGGGCTTAGCAAAGCCCAGCAGACCTTCAGCTGAGGATTATGAGTGGGAAGTGATCATGGAGGCACATCCCTGGAGAGCCTGGAGGGTGTCCTGCATGGTGGCATGGGATGTGGAGTGAGGATGCTGAGGGTGAACCTTCTGGGAGAGTCACTTCTGTAGAGGCAGAACAAAAAGTGCTGGAGATTGGGGAATGGGACTCCTAAGCAATCCTGGGCAGTGTCAGTGGCACTGGGGAAATGTCCATGGTGACAATCCCAGCTGGCTCATGGGTGCTGCTGGAAGAGGTTGGAACTGGTCGCTGTTCCTTTGGTGTCCTTTGCTCTGTGATCCACCTAGCAACCCCCCCCCGTCTACATTCCGTGTTCCCTTACATAGCTTTCACCTTGCTGTGGCTTCTCCTGCTTTCCTCTGTGCCTAATTCTGCCTTTTTCATGCTGTCCTGCCCAATGAGATTGCTGTTCAAAAAAGGATTGGACGTGGCACTTGAAGCCATGGTTTAGTTAGTCCTGAGGTGTTGGGTGATAGGTTGGACTTGATGATCTCTGAGGTCTTTTCCAGCCTTATTGATTCTATTCTATGATCTTTCATGCAATTTATTCCATCCAAATTAGCATAGCCACTTAGTATCATAGAATCAGTCAGGGTTGGAAGGGACCACAAGGATCACCCAGTTCCAACCCCCTGCCACAGGCAGGGACACCCCACACTAGATCAGGCTGGACAGAGCCTCATCCAGCCTGGGCTTAAACACCTCCAGGGACGGGGCCTCAACCACCTCCCTGGACAACCCATCCCAGGGCTTCACCACTCTCATGGGGAAGAACTTCCTCCTCATGTCCAGCCTGAATCTCCCCACGTCCAACTTCATCCCATTCCCCCTAGTCCTATCAATCCCTGAGAGCCTGAGAAGTCCCTCTCCAGCCTTCTTGTAGCCCCCTTCAGATACTGGAAGGCCACAATGAGGTCACCTGGGAGCCTTCTCTTCTCCAGACTGAACAACCCCAACTCTTTCAGTCTGTCCTCACAGGAGAGGTGCTCCAGCCCTCTGCTCATCCTCGTGGCCCTTCTCTGGACACCTTCCAGCACGTCCACATCCCTCTTGTAATAGGGGCTCCAGAACTGGAGGCAGTACTCCAGGTGGGGTCTCAGCAGAGCTGAGTAGAGGGGGAGAATCCCCTCCCTTGCCCTGCTGGCCACACTTCTCCTGATGCAGCCCAGGAGCTGATTGGCTTTCCGGGCTGCAAGTGCACACTGAGAGCTCCTGTTGAGCTTCTCCTCCCCCAGCACCCCCAAGTCTCTCTCCTCAGGGCTGCTCTCCAGCCAGTCCCTGCCCAGCCTGGATTTGTGCCTGGGATTGCCACTTCTTAGCAGGGAAAGAAAACCATATTTATCCCTGTCTGCTGTTTGTGTTACTACAGAAGTGAAAGGCAGAGCTCTGTTGTCCTCTTCTGCTTTGCAGGGCTGTTGCAGTGCAACCAGGAAAGTGGGGGTTTGTCCCGTGAAATGACTCGAGCCTTTGGAATGTGTTTCTATCTTAACGTTGTTAGAGGTAGAATCACGTCTCTCAGTATGTTGCTTGTGAAAACAAACCAGAAAGTCTTGCTTAGATAATGTGAACATTTTGTTGCAATAGGCTGAAATGTCCTTTTTTAGGCACAGATGTGATTTGTTTTCTACCTTTCCTAACTCGCTAGCTAAGAACTGGGACAATCAAAACCAAATGAAAGCCAAACAAACCCTCAAGTGCAAAAGGTCTTCTGAAATACTTTGAACCAAGAAACAAATCAAAACCAATCCTTTTCTTGGGAAAAGCTCAATTATTTGTTTTTCTTTTAAATAAGAGAAGAAGCAATAAATTATGTTAGGAAGACGTTCTTCATAGAAAGAGAGATTGGCCATTGGAATGTGCTGCCCAGGGAGGTGCTGGAGTCGCCATCCCTGGAGGTGTTTAGGAAGAGACTGGATGGGGTGCTTGGTGCCATGGTTGAGTTGATTTAGATGGTGTTGGGTGATAGGTTGGACTCCATGATCTCAAAGGTCTCTTCCAACCTGGTCTGGTCTATTCAATTCTATCCCATCCCTATTCCTATCCCATCCCTATTCCTATCCCATCCCTATTCCTATCCCATCCGTATTCCTATCAGATCCCTATTCCTATCCTATCCCTATCCTGAAACTATTTCCCAGCCCTAAATCAAAGTGCTGAGGATACAAAGCCTGGGAAGGAGAGGCTTTCAGTCTGCTGCCTTCTGCAGCAGACTCATTGAAAAATAAGAACCTCAATGAGATAGAAAGTTGGTTCCTCAAATTCAGCCTAAATCCTTTGCCTGGCTGGGTGATGAACCAGGCACCTTAACCAACCTTTCCTCTTTTGACCATATTTTGTAAGCTCTGCCTTTGTCTTGAAGGGTTATGGCAGGGGTCTTGTACTCATCTAGGGTGAGAAGTTGCAAGGATTTAATACATCTATGACTGTAGCCTGCAGCACTCTGAAGTGTAGCTTTGCTATGGCAACTGAAAGAGCAAATTTCAGCTGTGCAAGTTGTGTGATACCGAAGGCACACCTCTGTGTCACAGTAACTGCCTACTGTGGTGAAGGATGCTCCATGTGCTTTGTTGTGAGGTAGGATGGTACCCACCTGCAACAGTCATAAAATGGCTCAGGTTGGAAGGGACCTCAGAGATCATCCACTCCAACCTCCCCACCATGGGCAGGGACAACTCTCAATTAGATTTAGCTGCTCAAAGCCTTATCCAGCCTGGCCTTGAACATGCCCAGAGAGGAAGTACCCACAACCTCCCTGGGCAACCTGTCCCAGAGTCTCCCCACCCTTATACTGAAGAGCTTCTTTCTCAGTTCCAGTCTAACCCTGCTCTCCCTCAGCTTCAAACCATTCTCCCCTGTCCTGTCTCTAGACACCGTGATGAAAAATCCCTCTGCAGCCTTCCTGTAGGATCCCTTCAGGTGTTGGAAGGCAGCTCTAAGATCTCCCTGGAGTCTTCTCTAGGCTAAACACCCCCAGCTCCCTCAGTCTATCCTCACAGCAGAGGTGCTGCAGCTTTTGGATCATCTTTGTGGCCCTTCTCTTTTCTCTTTCTGACAGCTCTGTGTCCTTATGCTGGGGACACCAGAACTGGAGGCAGTATTGGAGCTGGGGTCTCAGCAGAGCAGAGCAAAGGGGCAGAATCTCCTCTTGACCTGCTTCTCACTCCTCCAAAGCGTCTCATTTTCAAAATCTCCTCACTTTTCAGAACTTCTCACTTAATCTGATTGATAAACCAAGGAAGGCAGTCCTGCTTCTAGGTCTGGAAAGCACTCAATGTCTAATAATGCTCTTACAAGCTCAGGCACCCTCTCCACTCTGAGGAGGGACCCTGAGCACCACCCACCAATGTTCATGTGCTTGCTGTGCACATGCTCCACTTATTTTACTGGCAAAGGGCAAATGGCTTGAGTCCATGCAGCAAATCCAATCCTCTGGGCAGTGTGCACTAGCAGAGACCCTTTAACATCTGTGCAGTGAGCCATGGGCTCCTTGCATGCTCCCTCCCGAGCTGCCCAGCGTAGGCTGCTCCCTGCCGTAGCCGGCTCCAGCAGCACGTACCAGACTTTCAATCTCAGGCTCTCAGAAACAGACCCATCTTCAAAATCTATAATGCAATTCACAGAGTCAATTTTTCATCTACTGTTCCACGTCCAGGGCCAGCCAAGTTTTCAGGAGTTGCAGTCTGCAGGGTTTTTTTGCCTGCTTTGTTTGATTTGGGGTTGGTGGTGGTGGTGGTTTGTTGTTGGGGTTTTTTTTCTTCTTCCTTTACTCTCTCAGATGATTAATGTGAGTCATTGACTGACTTTTCTGCCTCTCTGCTGATTTGATTGGCTTTGTAAGGCCAAAATGAAGCCAGTCCCTTGTGCAAGTATTTGAAGGCCCTTTGCTAATTCAATTAACTCTAAACTAATTTTTTTTCTGGGAGGAAGTTAGTGCAAACTGGCTGGTGGGGAAGGAATTCTGCTCACTTAAAGCTTTGGTCGGCTGTGCCACTGCACTGACCACTTTCACAAGCATCCCTGAGAACAGCAGAGCCCAAGAGAGATGCAAGGGAGTGTTTCTCAAACCAGTAAAGACTATTTAGCTGTTTGAAGCATAGGACTGGTAAGAACCATTTCAAGCCGAGTCCTGTCCTTTCCATCAGAGGCAGCCACAGAGTAGATCTGTGTCTATGTGACAGCTTTAGGTTCACACTACCACAGTCTAAGAACTATTTGCAGAACAGCTGCTCTGTCTACCATCAAAGAACATGTCCCACTGTCCTCCACCCCACACCAATGACCTGGAGTAAAAGACTTAAAGAAACCAAACAACTCACAGCTAGTCTTCACAAGAGAAGACGGCAGGAGAGACAGAGGATGTCTCTCATGTCCTAGATTTTCCAGCTGTTATGTAAAGCTTCTAGGTGAGCTGATGAAGCATAGTAGGCAGCACACCAGAAGGGACAAGAAAGCTTAGCTGACATCAGGGAAAAATTCCTCCTAGTCTCACACAAAGCAAAATAACCAAACCCATGCATCTGGCAAAAAATAACCCCTCCAGAGCAGAGAACAAGCCTCAGCTCTCCCCACTGAGTTCAGCAGTTGTCTGCGGAGAAATACGTGGCTGGTCTGGTATGTTGCTCAGTTCAGTGGTGGATGAAGAAGCTGAGCAGAGAGCTCTGGATATAATCATTTGATTTCCAGGAGGAAAACCCTCATTTCAAACTTTTGCTCCCTGTCTGGCAGAGGGAAGCCGAGGGGCTCAGCAGCAGCCCTGGGCTGGAACGCTGCCTGCCATTTTCACACTGCTGAACTGAGGAAATGGGCAGCAGAGGGAAATGTTCCCAGCTCAGATGACCCATTTTACTTCAGTTGAAGCAATTTGCATTTCATTTCTAGCTGTGGTTTAACCTTTACAAAAACAACAACAAAAATCTGGCAGCTGCCAAAACGGGACCTCAAAAGGCTTTGTTTCAAAGCAGGCAAGAAATGAAACACTGAGAATCTCCCAGATTTGGTGGTTTTTTCATGCCACCTCCCCAGAAAAAGCTGCTTGCCACCTCACAGCTTGGGTGAGGACAAACTGCTCACAGAATCGTTTTGGGGTGGTTTTTTGGTGCTTGACTTTGAGCCATATTATTATGAGCACCAAATGCTGAAGAGTCACCGTCTAGCGATGCAGTCAGCTCCTGCTCCTCCTCTCCAGCTAAACCTCTCATATCTGCTAAAGCAGGGGGTTCAAAGAAGCAGCTCTTTGTTTTAACTGGCTCCCTTCAAACTGATGCATCCTCTCCTGACACCTGGGAAGCCTTTGCTATGCAAGTTCATTGTCTATTTGCCTCCCACGTGGTTCTGCCATCGGTCAACCCACAGAGATCTGAGTTTCAACCAGAATCATTCATGAAGGGACAGCAGAAGCGCTGGTGGATTAAAAGATGCCTCTCTGTTGGTTTAGATCTGATGCCTTTACAAAGGGAAAACACTTCCAGGGGTGAGTTTGTAGTGTTAATGAAGATCTGAGACGAGGAAAGGTAGAGGGAAGGTTTTGAAAACACTTGTGGAGGGAGTGGGAGGGAAGGCAGCGTGAATTGGAAGTTAAGATGAGAGCACAATGATTTGAGAAACGATGCTCAGCTACTTTCACCCTCTCCTTGCTCTGCCTGTCTTCCCTGATAAACATATGGATGGTGGAGTTGAAAGAGATTTAGAGTAGAAATGCAAATGAAGTTCACACGTAGCAGCAGCAGCAGCAGCGTCTTGTCTGTTGCTTGCTGGAGGAACCTGGATCGCTCCCAGGCAGCGGTTTGCTAAGGTACAGCAGAAGCAGCAGGTGCCTCCAAGCTCCACATACGTGGACCATCCCCTCACACAGCAAGGGTTTGGCTCTGCCAGGTGGAGTGGATTAGGAAGTAGAACAATGGGCCTGATCCAGACTTGTGCTTGATGTGCTTTTGATTCCCAGTGGCTTAGTGATCCTTGAGAGTACCTGGCTGATCCTATGCTGTGCTCAGCATCTGACAGAAAAAGGCTAAGGCTGGGTGAAGCCTTGACATTTCTCCATCAGCCTCTGCCTTGCCCCTCCTGCCACCCAAACCAGACATCCAAAATGTACATCAAAGAGGCTCTGAACTCTGTTACTCCACACCTAAAAACATGTGCATAATTTGTGGTAGAATGATTGTAGTGTCTGAGGAGTTTCAGTAGTCTGAATAGCATCTACAGAATTAACCAGGTTGGAAAAGACCTTTGAGATCATTGAGTCCAGCCTATCGTCCAACACCATCTAATCAACTAAACCATGGCACCAAGTGCCTCATCCAGTCTCTTCCTCCAGGGATGGTGATTCCACCACCTCCCTGGGCAGCACATTCCAATGGCCAGTCTCTCTTTCTGGGAAGAATTTCTTCCTCACACCCAGCCTAAACCTCCCCTGGCACGGCTTGAGACTGTGTCCTTTCCTTCTGTCTCAAATCTGTGTGCAAGCTCAAATTCCTCTCAATGTTTAATGTCTAACTGGGGCAGACAGCCCCAAACACACAAAATAGGGCAAGAGGTACTGCTGTGTTCTCACTGTACTGTCTGATATGAGAGTGGGAATTGCACTGGGGAGCAGTGGTAAATGTCCAAAAGCTTTCCCTTCCCAACTCTTGTAAATCCACACCGTAGTCTAGATGAAGTAGCCAGCTGAGGTGCCTTTCTGTCCTGGAGTAACTCACTGAGAGAGATGAGCTCCTCTATAAGGTAGCAAAGTAAATCTTTCCACTGACAACACAGGAGGTTGCAGTCAGGGGTTAGAGTAATTTGGTTGACTTGGATAAATCTGGGCTAATCTTTACTCACAACCTACTCTTGGCAGCATCTTTTGCTTTCTAGCATGCCATGCTCCCTTTCCCAATGAATCCTGACTTCATGCCTCTGAATGAAGGAGAGCTCAAAAATATAGGTGGGGAAGAAACAAAACTTGACAGCTGGAAGCTTTTATTTTAGGGGCTTGAGAGCAGTCAAATGAGCCTGACTTTGTTCCCCCAGGCTGCAAATGTTGTGAGCTGGTATTTGGCACAATTCTGTCTGCTTGGTGAGCAAACCCCTCGTTGCCTTGGGATGGGGGTGGGGGGGGAAGGTTGTTGTCAAAATGAAACAGGTAGATCTCAGGATGAGTGCTTAAAATGTCCATGTAACTTGTTGACATTCCTTCTTCCCTCTCAGCAAAACTAGATGTAATGATACACTTATCTGTTGTGTGCTTGATCTCCTGTCTGGTCTCCCCAGGAAGGCTCTCCCCCCCCTCCCCCCCCCCCCACCCAGGAAAAAGAAATCAATGGCAAGATTTCAATCAGCCCTAATAAGTTTGTGCAAGAGAGTAATTTACCCAGCCCCCTTGCTGCATGCTTTTGCAGCGTGGCTCCAATTGATTGTTTGTGCCAATTATTAGCTCTGAATCAGGATTGGAGGGAAAATAATCTGTGCTTGGTTCAACTTTCTTCTTTCTGAGGTTTTCAGATGATAACATCAGCTGCCTGCTTTGCCCCTTATCCTTCTGTTGCATTGTTTAATTGCTATGTTTCCCTTCTAAATTATCTGTGGTGATTTTTTTCCCCCCCTCTACTTCATGAAAAGTAAAGTAAAAACATAGAGTGGTTGGAGGAAACAAAAGGTCCCTTGTTAATTATGACTCCAAGCAACTTCAGCCCAGACTTGGGGGCTAGAAAGCACTTTAAATGATTTGTGCATAGATTAGAAGCAACTTCCACACACAGTCATGCCCTTCTGAAGTCAGCAATTTAAAAACAAAACCTTAACCCCCCCAAAACTCAGAGTGTTACACAACTCTGGGAATTATTAAAGTTAAAAAGGTCCATCTGGGCTCTGCTGAAAGCTTGCAATTAGCTTGTGCTGCAAGAAGTGGAAGGCAGACAAGTAGTAACACCTTAGTGGCTCTTAGCTGTTTCACTGCTGTTGGGGCCATCAGAAAGAATCATAGAATCAATAAGGTTGGAAAAGACCTCAGAGATCATCAAGTCCAACCTATTACTTAATACCTAACACCTCACGACAACTAAACCATGGCTTCAATCCCCTCTTGAACGTCTCCAGAGATGGGGAGTCCACCACCTCCCTGGGCAGCACATTCCCATGGCCAATCTCTCTTGCTGGGAAGGATTTCTTCCTAACCTCCAGCCTAAACCTCCCCTGGTGCAGCTTGAGACTGTGTCCTCTTGTTCTGGTGCTGGTTGCCTGGGAGAAGAGACCAACCCCCACCTGGCTACAACCTCCCTTCAGGTAGTTGTAGAGAGCAATAAGGTCTCCCCTGAGCCTCCTCTTCTCCAGGCTAAGCAATCCCAGCTCCCTCAGCCTCACCTCTCCCCAGCCTCATTACCCTTCTCTGGACACATTCAAGTGTCCAAGGTGTCCACCTTCAAGTGTCAAAGATGTCACTGACTATGACAGCTGCCAAAAAATCAAACCCTTTCTGAGAAAGAGCAGGCTTAGCTCTTCAGCTGTGTGCTTAGCAGAGGGCAATCTTGGTAGAGGTGCTTAATTGAGTCTCACTTTCTTCCTTTTATACGGTAATTACATCAATTACGAGTCAGATCCCAATGTTGCTGGCTGGTTTTGGAAAGGAGAGTTCTGAGAGCTGAAGTCCTTGAGACTGATTGTGTGAGAAAGAGGCACGAGGTGGAAGAGTTGGCTTTGTTTCAGGGTGCTCCAGGGCTGCCAATTGCAAAGAAACCTTCTCTACTGGGTTTCCAGCGTGCAGAGGATGTACAGTCCAGCTGCACACACTGGGGCTGTTAATGGCCTTGCACTTCCAGGCTGAGGAAGGCAAACCTAGCACTGGCTTCTGCAAATCTTTTGCCTGTAAAGAACCTCTGGGACCTAGTAGCAGACTCTATCCTGTGCAGGTCTCCTAAAAAGCCATTTTTTTAGGGAGGAGATAATAACAACAACGAATGATGCTAACAATAATAAGCTTTGGCTCTGCAGCTCCTGGGAGGCAGCACAGCAGGCTCAAGCCATGGAAGAATTACTGAGGCTCTATTAGGGTATCACTCACACAGTAATCTCGGTCCTCCTAAAGCTGTTATGGCGAGTGTGGCAAAAGGGTTTCTGCGTGTTCCCACCCTACAGGTGGAACTCTAGCTTGTGCTGAAATGGAAACAAATAATACTGCTTGTGTAAGGGGTTAGGCCACTGCCATTTTTCTTAGGCTGACAGCACCTCTAAACCAGGAAACCCCCAAAATTCCTCACACCCTTCCAGTTTCCTGTGGTCTTGCTTTGGAGCTTTCTCTTTCCACAGGCAAGATTTCTCATTTCTCCCTGGTCACTTAGCTGAATGCTCTTCTCCAAATGTTGAGGAGATGGTGAGAAACAGGAGGCTGGACATTACACTTTCTCAGTAAGCTGAATCTTTCTAGCTAGCTTGAAAGCAGGAGCTATGTGGCAGACTTCAGCCCCTGGTGATGCTTAGAAACACAGGCTGTACATCTGAGAGCTCTCAGGTGCCAACAGTGACGTGCCCATCTGGAACCATGAGGGATGATGGTGATTGCAGACCAGCAGAGAGAGCTCTTGATATACACTCACAGCCAAAGACATTGTGAAAGCACATCACAACCATTTCCATGGCAACTAGCTTTGATGGACTTCAGGGCAGCAGGAAACCAAAGAATAAGTTGGCTTAGGGCAGGGGAAGGGAAAAAAAACTAGTTATAAATATTGTGCAAGTGCATGTGGACCATTTGTCTGTGCTGGGTGTATGTAGGGAAGTATTCACATGTGTGAGGGTAACAAGGTGGACCTTGACCTCAGCCACTGGATATTCATCTCAGTCAGGACCCAGCTATTGCCTGCTGCCAAACATATGGGGCTTTATTTTCACTGATGGCTGCTGATTCACTGCTTCTACCACTTTAGGAAGATGAGCAATTATAATCCATTGGAAAAAAGAAAGGGGAAAAAACAAGACTGTGGGCCAGGAGATTCCCACCTCAGCACAGCCTTGGAGTCTTCTGGGAGTAGTGGATCTTGGGAAGCCAGCAGGCCTGCTCAGCATAGTGATGAGCTCTGGAGACTACAGGTCAGGCACGCACCGTCAATGGGCTGGCTAAAAAACAAGCCCCAAGTAAAAACATCTCTGTGAAGCTGTGTCAAAAATCTATGTGCTAGCAATGCATAGCCATGCCAAGTGACTGGGTCAGGTACTGAGAGAGAGGACTGTGTTAATTTATTTCCCTGTAAACGTCACATTCAAGAGGGAGAAGCGGTGCCACATGGCCACCAAGCCTGGATTAAACACAGCTTCTCTTCTGTTCCTGAAAGCAGCTCTGGCTGCACTGGTGGTTTAAGGCTAATTGGAGAGGGCTTGTGGTGGTCCCATCAGAGGCAGAGGAATGATTCAGTTGCTTCTGCTGAGAGGAGTTGAATGCTTCCAGCTTTTGGGTTATGCTCCAAGAGATGGAACGCTTGGCCAGGATTAGTAGTTGTAGTGTGAGCATCAGGGAGCAAAGACGAACAGGGAAGCTTGTTGCTCAAAGAAAGTGAGTTTCTCACAGGCAGTTTTTTGAAGAGCAGCTGCTCAGGATGGAGCAGGGTCCAGGCAAGCTTTGTTCTTGCCTTGCCTTCTCCATCAAGATCAGCCTAACCCCTAGAGCTCCTGCACAAACACGTGTGCTGCTCTGAGCCAAACCTGAACTGTGCACAACTTGGAGGCTTAGAGCTATCCTCAGGTGTGTAGCAGGAGCTGCTTTTTCTAGCTAACAATTCAGGAATGAAAAAGCGAGCCAGAGACACGGAGCCTGTGAACTCACACAGCACCTTGAACACCTGGTTTTCATCAGGCAGGACCTATGCTACCAACACGAGCTCGTTGGAGACCCTTTCTGTCGGGGCTCATTAGCACCGCTAACTCACAGCCCCAGCCCTGCCGCCCTCCTCGTGCGGCCGCCTCTGGCTTGGGATTTATCATTCCCATCCCCATCCCTCTCTGCTTGGCATTCTGGAGTTATTTATTTAGATCAGGATGAGACAACTGTGGTGTGTCACAGGTGGTGGCAGTGGAATGCTAAACAGGCAGGCCCAGGTCCCACAGGTACCATGGGCTGTGGAGCTGATTTGGCCAGTCCTACGTGACCAATATTAAACATCACCATATGGAGCTGAAGCCTTCCCCAGGAGTTTATCACTAATTCATCTAAGGGTGACTTTTGTTGTCAGTGCTAAAGTTAACACTGGGCTTTTCTTACTTTTTTCTGGTTTCCTTTTTCCTGTTTTGCTCCACTCTTTACTTTTTTTTTTTTTTTCCCCTTTCAGTTTCTGTGAACTACTCAAGGCAAACAGAAATATTAATTAAACTGCTAAAAGAATAATGTCTGCAGAAAGGTTGTTCTTGCACCTTGGTGTGGGGAACGGGACGTGCGTGGTCTGGTCACAGGAGGGGGGAAAAACAACTCCCTTCTCACCCTTCTCTTGTGAAAGCACTTGCTTAGCTCTGAACCTTTATTCTTTGCAGAGATGGAGAATTTATTCTGTGTAAACACTGTCATCTACCAAGCGATTTACTTACTTATTTATCTATCTCCCCTTCCTGTTTGCAAAAGTATTTAGTGAGTTTCTAGTTGCCAGCTGGACTATTTAGGTGGCAGTTTTATGGGAACCAATTCGAGCCTTCAGCACACGGTGGAAATTGGTCACCTTGACCCTTCGCTTCTTATGAGCAATTACTGGATTCACCAAGTTGTGTACACACACTTCAGAGCCCTGATCAAACGGCTGCTGGGCCTGACCAGCAATGATTAACCAAACTGCTTTCTCAGCTCAGGGTCTCCTGGCACGCAGGGGAATAATGGCTATCCGCCCTGCTCTTCCCGATGAGCTCCTTGGCTTGCTCCTTCCTCAAATCAACCACTTCTAGTGCTGTTTGTTTCCAGCATCTCACTGTGCTGGACACTGTGAAGAAGCAGAACTGATCCCTGAATGTTTACAGCCAAAGCATGTCTCCAATGAATCAGATTAGCCTTTCAAATCAAGAGCTGCCTCCTGAGGAAAACCTGCAGATTCTTCTGCTTTCTCTGTTGCTCTCCTACAGACTCCTCTGTTCTCTGACGTCCAGCCCAGGATCACTTCCTCCACCTTGCCTGTTCCCTAGGTAAAAAAACACTTGCCAAAGCACCCTCCCTCTTTGAGGAAACTCCTTCTCTGAACGTTGGAGAGGCAGTTTAGGGTCAGGAATTACAGCCAGGGCCAGCAGCTCCACTCGATGCTTGTTGCTCTCGATTGCTGTGTATCGTGAGAGTGATGAGGGGAAGATTGATGTAGTGGTGAGCACAGCTCAGGTTGCACGCCGCTTGCTCCCTGAGAGCCCATTAAAGGGAAGATTTAGATGCAGCAGTAGTTGTTGGGATGACTGGAGAGTTAATTCCACATGGAGGACAATTAGCAGCTCCTAGAGAAGCAGAACCTGCTGTGCAGTGCACGCTGTCATGCACAAGAGTTTCTTTCCCTGCCCTTTGGAGGCTTTTGCCTCATCCGAGCCACCTTCTTCCTTCCTGCCTTCTGCAAAACAAGGAGGTAAATGTCAGGCAGGGAAAGAGGCCTGACACTGTGCAGCCTGTTAGATCCAACTGCCTGCTCCAGCCCTGCATGCAAGATTGCACTGGATAAAGGCAGGTTATTTTTAGGTGGGCACTGCTTGTCCGTCATCTAAGCGTGTGTTGAGAAAAGAGATGAGGGGAAATTGATTCAATGAGAGATCCTCCTTTAGTTGTGCTCTTTTCCACCGTCATGGACCCTTAAAGCTCTCTTGCTTCAGTGCTCAGGTGCCACCTGAACAAGCATTGAGCCATCCAAGCCTGACCACCGTCATACCATGAAATAAAAAGGTGCCTACACTTACAGGTCCTCAATATCATCAGCTCCTAAGTGATGGTTGTTAAGGACTCATGCAATTATATTCCACACGTTTTCACCCCAGCATCAGCACTGAGGGCAGAGTTCAGATCACTTATCTTTCCTCTTCCTACTTAAATGTAAAATTACTTTTATTTTTTCCACTCCTTTTTTTTTTTTCCCCAGTGAAATAATTCTGAACCAAGTGTTGCAAGATTTGGTTTGGGGGCTAATTGCAGCCTCTTTCAAAAGCCTTCACCTCTTCGTTCTGCCCATGCCGCAATTCAGACTCCACTTCAACTTTGGGTTCTGTCTAGGGATGCTTTGCAATTTCCCTTCTGTTTTCCTGTAGCTATCAAAAGTGTCATACAAGACTGGTAGAGGAACCCAAGGAGACTGATATTAGATGACAGTGCTACCAGTCACAGGGAAGCTGCCTTAAACTGTAGTTTTCAAAATCCATTTTAAAGGCAGATTTTCATAGTGAAGTTCAGTCCTTAAAGATCTGCTGAAACTAAACTGAAAAATACAGCTCTCTGCAACCCAGAAGGCAAATTGTATCCTAGGCTGCATTCTCTTCTCTCGGGCAACAAGAGGACACAGTCTCAAGCTGTGCCAGGGGAAGCTGAGGCTGGAGGTGAGGGGAAAGTTCTTCCCAGCAAGAGAGATTGGCCATTGGAATGTGCTGCCCAGGGAGGTGGTGGAGTCACCGTCCCTGGAGGTGTTCGAGAGGGGACTGGAGGTGGCGCTTGATGCCATGGTTTAGTCAGGAGGTCTGTGGTGACAGGTTGGACTCAGTGATTTTTGAGGTCTCTTCCAACCTTGGTGATTCTGTGATTCTGTGAAAAGGAGTGTGTCCAGCATGGCAAGAGAGGAGATTCTGCCCCTTTGCTCTGGTCTTTCTCCATGGATAGGTCCAAAACACAGCTCAGTACAGAGCATAGGATCATTTAGGATCATAGTATCAGTCAGGGTTGGAAGGGACCACAAGGAGCATCTAGTTCCAACCCCCTACCATGGGCAGGGACACCCCACACTAGATCAGGCTGGACAGAGCCTCATCCAGCCTGGGCTTAAACATCTCCAGGGATGGGGTCTCAACCACCTCCCTGGACAGCCCATTCCAGGGCTTCACCACTCTCATGGGGAAGAACTTCCTCCTCATGTCCAGCCTGAATCTCCCCACCTCCAGCTTCATTCCATTCCCCCTAGTCCTGATAGCTTGAGAAGTCCCTCCCCATCCTTCTTGTAGCCCCCTTCAGATACTGGAAGGCCACAATGAGGTCACCTCGGAGCCTTCTCTTCTCCAGACTGAATTTACTTGCAAATTGGTTATCACAGATGTCAAGTAGTAACTGGGGAGGTGACTAAAGGGAATAAATTTGTTAAACTATGGAAATCTAACCTTTTCCCCATCGTGGTTTCATATTCCCAGGCAAAAATCACAAGTCCATCACTCTCTTCTGTGCCTAAGCAGGATTTAATGTCCTAAAGGCACATGAAGGGCACAGCATTTCATCCTCAAAATGCAGAGGCTCTGGGTGTGCAGTGAAGATTTTGAAGATGTACAAGTAAATACATGAATTTGTTTATGAAATATAATTAATCATGAATCGAGTCCCTTCAAAGAAAAGTAGCATCCAAGGCAATTTCTTCTTTGTCCCAAATGATTTGAAAGGGCTGCAAATAGAAACTCATGGAAATCAAGAACTTTTAGAGTGGTTATGTTGTAACAAATTAGGGTGGATCACTTTCTCTGAGTTTGTGGAAGCCTCTGAGGTTATCAGCTCTTTCTTCTGGTGCACAAGCAAGGGAAATCTGGTTTCAAACAAAGAGGGAAACTCTAAACGTTGGGGTAAGTTCCCTGGTGTGTTCTGGTAGCTTTGCCAGCGGCCTTTGTGTAGTGAGCGCCAGTTGCTGGTGTTTGCTGGTTGGTATCTCAGAGCAGGGGTTCACAACCTTTACAGAGAGAGTGATTGCCCATTGGAATGTGCTGCCCAGGGAGGTGGTGGAGTCACCATCATTGGAGGTGTTCAGGAGGAGACTTGATGGGGTGCTTGGTGCCATGGTTTAGTTGTTTGGGTGGGTTGGATTGGTTGATGGGCTGGACACGATGATCTTGAAGGTCTCTTCCAACCTGGTGTATTGTATTGTATTATTGTATTGTATTGTAAAGCCCGTGGACAAGGTATGCCAGTGAAAGACAACCCAATCAAGCAAGCTCTTATGATGTGATTTATTCATAGGATGGATCATGTTGGAAGGGACCTCAGAGATCATCTACTCCAACCTCCTCACCATGGGCAGAGACACCTCTCAGTTAGACGCAGCTGCTCAAGGCCTCATGCAGCCTGGCTTTGAACACCCCTCACAGAGGCAGCCACGACCTCCCTGGGCAGCCTGCTCTAGAGCCTCACCAGCCTCATACTAAAGAACTTCTTCCTAGGATCCAGCCTAACCCTGCTCTCCCTCAACTTCAAACCATTCCCCTTTAGCCCATCCCTAGACATCCTCATGGAAAGTCCCTCTGCAGCTTTCCTGTAGGATCCCTTCAGGTGTTGGAAGGCAGCTCTAAGGTCCCCCCAGAGTCTTCACTAGGCTGAACACCCCCAGCTCCCTCAGCCTGTCCTCATAGCAGAGGTGCTCCAGCCCTTGGATCACCTTTGTGGCCTCCTCTGGACTCAGCCCAGCAATTCTGTGTCCTTTTTATGTTGGGGACAGTAGCAATGGCTGCAGTATTCGAGGTGGGGTCTCAGCAGAGCAGAGTCAAGGGGCAGAATCCCCTCTCTTGCCCTGCTGGCCACACTCTTCTTGATGCATCCCAGGACATGATTTGCCTTCTGGGCTGCATGTGCTCAGAGCCAGGTTTACCTTAAGGTGGCCACTAGCAGCTCTGCACAGATGCTGTTTTATTTCACTGACATTTCGATTATGCCTGAGACCAGTATTATTTTTTTTTCTGTCCTTGTGACTAGGGTTAATATTCAACTGAAATGTTCTGTTGCTTAGGAACCACCTTGTAATGCTGAATTCATTAATGCTTTTTCCAGTTTGCTCCCAAGAACCTTGTTAGATAGTGTTTCCCACTTTTATCCTAATTAACAGGTACCTATTGGGGGAAAAAAAAGTGCTTCAGTGGAAAGCATTTCTGCTTATCCTGTGCCAGTCATTTTCCTCCAGCCTGTAAAGAAACTGTAGCATTTCTGACCTCAAGCTCCTAATTCTCTTCCAGTAAATTACAATATTCTTTGAGCAAAGCAAACACAGTTCTCAGATGAGTGCTGAAATCACCTATCATGGATGGCTGGGTGGGATCTTCCCCCAGACACTGGGGGAAGTCAGCAGTTGTTTTCAATCCAGGCTGGTGTCTCAGCCAGCGTTGATGTGGGGGCTTTTTTTTGGCAGCCCTGCACAAAGTATGGCAGGCTGGGGTTCATGGCACTGAGCATGGCTGCTAGAAAGGCTGAGTGGTGGCATGCAGAAAGCTAGCAGGCTCTAGAAACCCACCAGCTCTCCATGGCTCACACAAGAGAGAAGAGGTATGTCTGGAAGTTGGCCAGATGGTCCCATCTTCAGGTCTCCTCCTGGAGACCTGTGAAGTTATCCATAAGGGTCTCAACTCCTGCCACATAGACATCTTGTGGTTGTTCCATGCTGCAGTATGGTTCCAGTTTTCTTCTGCTCATGAGTGCCCAAAAGCCAAAGGGGAGCATGGTCAGGTGTTTGTGTTAAGAAATTGGATACTCCTGGACCAAGTTGCAGTCTCAGCTGCATCACCAGGCAAAGCAGGAAAAACTCTGTTGAAGCCATTAAACTTTCTGCATATTGTGAGTCAAGAGTGAGAGCTCTGAAGTCTTTTTGATGTTATTGATGCTCTGCTTTCCACAGGCTTATTTCTTGAGGGTTTGCTGATGGAGTGGTTGGTTGGTTTGTTTTCCTCCTGTGCTGACTCCCCAGCAGTAGTCACCCCGGTGGTGTACAAAATTTCAATGGCTGGGAAAGGATGAAAGGTGAATCTCCTTGGTTTGGTTTGGTTTGGTTTGGTTTGGTTTTCCCCTCAATCCTTTAATTTAACTTCAGAAGCAAAAATATTCTCTGATTCAAAAGAGGGGGCAGAGGAGAGTATGGATAGCTTAAAATACATGTGTGGATTGCTGCAGCTCCTCCCACTCCCCAAGGTGTTTCCATGGTGTTTACCACTTAGACCTCTCGAGTCAATATCCTGCCCTGATAATACCAAAGAGCACGTTAGCGTGTGATTTTTCAGGCAAGATCTGCAAACCCAGAAGTGCAGAGGATGTTAGCCCAGGATCTGAAGAAAGAACTGAATTCCTGGGTGCTTATGCAAGCCTCCCATGCCCCTGAGATACCAATGTCTCCACATTATTGATAAAGAGCCTTCCTTTTTCCATGCTGAGTGTTCAGGCAGAACTGTTGATGTCACAAACATTTTATGTGTTGCCAACCCTGATTAGATTTACCAATATTTAGCAGCCAGACACAGAATTAAGAGATCTTAAGTGGTCAGGTCCTATTAGCAATTTGTCTTTGACATGGCCCTGTTAATTGCTTTGTTCTGCTTTAAGAAGCTGATCCAAATTCCTCTAAAGTTCCCTTAAATAAGTGAGACAGCATGCTGCCTGGTTTGGAGAAGCTGACAGCAGACTTCAGGTGCAATAAAGGCAAATTCAAGGGAGTTATTTACGCTGCAAACGCAGCTCCAGCCAATTTTGGCCCATCATTCACTTGAGTTATTTTAAGGGCAGTCTGAATGAAACAGTAAGACTTGAGAGTGGCGGTGAATGGTGGCACATCCAGCTGGTGGCCAGTCACCACTGGTGTCCCCCAGGGATCAGTGCTGGGCCCCATCCTCTTTAATATCTTCATCGATGATCTGGATGAGGGGATTGAGACAGTCATCAGCAAATGTGCAGATGACACCAAGCTGGGAGCTGATGTTGTCCTGTTAGAGGAAAGAAGGGCTCTGCAGAGGGACCTCGACCGACTGGACAGATGGGCAGAGGCCAACAGGATGGCATTCAACAAATCCAAGTGCCAGGTGCTGCACTTTGGCCACAGCAACCCCATGCAGAGCTACAGGCTGGGGTCAGAGTGGCTGGAGAGCTGCCAAACAGAGAGGGACCTGGGGGTGCTGATTGACAGCTGCCTAAACATGAGCCAGCAGTGTGCCCAGGTGGCCAAGAAGGCCAATGGCATCCTGGCCTGCATTAGGAATAGCGTGGCCAGCAGGAGCAGGGAGGTCATTGTGCCCCTGTACTCAGCACTGGTTAGGCCACCCCTTGAGTCCTGTGTCCAGGTCTGGGCCCCTCAGTTTAGGAAGGACATCGAGACACTTGAACATGTCCAGAGAAGGGCAATGAGGCTGGTGAGAGGCCTTGAGCACAGCCCTGTGAGGAGAGGCTGAGGGAGCTGGGGTTGTTTAGCCTGGAGAAGAGGAGGCTCAGGGGAGACCTCATTGCTCATTGAATGGAGGTTGTAGCTAGGTGGGAGTTGGTCTCTTCTCCCAGGCACCCAGCAGCAGAACAAGAGGACACAGTCTCAAGCTGCACCAGGGGAGGTTCAGGCTGGAGGTGAGGAGAAAATTCTTCCCAGAAAGAGTTGTTGGCCATTGGAATGTGCTGCCCAGGGAGGTGATGGAGTCACCATCCCTGGAGGTGTTCAGGATGGGACTGGAGGTGGCACTTGGTGCCATAGTTTAATCATGAGGTCTGTGGTTGGACTTGATGATCTTTGAGGTCTCTTCCAACCTTGGTGATACTGTGATACTGTGAAATGCCAGCAGAAAGTTGTTTGGTCTTTTTTTCCTGCTGAGGTTGAATTTCTGAATGAGATAAGCAGTAAACACAGTTTGGTCAATGCAGTCTGGATGTTTCATCAATGTAGGTCAAGTCAGTTGGTTGTTTTAAGTCAAGAAAGTGACCATTTTGGAGCAGAAGGGGGGAGGGGTGGGGGAAGAAAACCAAAAGGCGTTATTTAGGGATATATCTCTTAAAAGAAAAGAGAAAAGCTTTGGCTCTAGTTCTGAAAAGCCTCTTGCTATTGACCAGCTGCAATTTGCAAACAAACAGGCACCTTCTGTGCGTTGAAAATGTGCTGGCTTTTGTTGTTTGGGGTTTTTTTGTGTGTGTGGTTTTGTTGTTTGGTTATTTTTAAATACCTGTTTTGAATTAGCCTGAAATCAATCTCTTTCCTGATCTTCCCCAACTGCAAACAAGCAAACAGAGCACCACCTGCCTGTGTGCCTCTGCTCATGAGACTCTCCCTCTGACAGCCTTCCAGCACACATTCACAGATGCTAGAAGTTCAGATTGCTCTGCCAGGATTCTGAGATGTCTTCACAGCTAGACCTTCACCAGTGCATTCTGAGCTTAGTTATCAGGAGCATTTCTTCACTAGATGTTCTTTTCACGCTATTAGCACCCTCAAAGCAAACCTGCAACTTGACTGCTCTGGTGGGACCTCACCTGGAGTACTGTGTCCAGCTCTGGAGCCCTCAACACAGGAAGGACATGGACCTGATGGAGTGGGTCCAGAGGAGGGCCGTGAAAATGATCAGCGGCCTGGGGTACCTCTGCTGTCAGGGCAGGCTGAGGGAGCTGGGGGTGTTCAGCCTGGGAGAGAAGGTTCAAGGGACACCTTAGAGCTGCCTTCCAGTACCTGAAGGGGGATACAAGGAGGCTGCAGAGGGACTGTTTGGAAAGGCCTGCAGTGATAGGATGAGGGGCAGTGGTTTGAAATTATAGAAGAGCAGATTTAGATTGGATGTGAGGAACAAATTCTGCACCGCGAGGGTAGGGGAACACTGGAACAGGCTGCCCAAGGAGGTGGTTGGGGCCCCATCCCTGGAGATATTCAAGGTGAGACTCAAAAGGCTCTGAGCAGCCTGACCTAGTGGAGGATGTTCCAGCTTACTGCAGTGGGGTTGGACTAGATGACCTTTGGAGGTCCCTTCCCAACCCAAACACACAAAAGCTTACAGCTGGGATGCATTTCATATCTGACTGTGTGCTTCTTGCCATTTCCTCAAAATGTGGTTTGCAAGTGAGAGAAACAGGAAAAGCAGGAGCAAGGATCAGATGTCTATACCTGCTCAAAAGCCCACTTATATCCTCAGTTTCAAAAAATGATCAGCAGGTAGAATGCTGGAGTAACCCTGCTCTGCATTTGCCTGGACTCCAGGGAGCAGCTCAGATCTAGCAGGCACCATGCTCTGAAGACATCCTCAGTCCCATATAAAACATGCCTTGACCTTAGGCTGGTTTTCTCATCCAAGGGAAATAAGAAGAGGGACAAAAGTGTGACAGGACAGATGGACAGAAAAAATGAGAATGAATCCACCCCTTGGCATGGAGGGAGGGACAAGAGCATGTCTGACTAAGCCATCTCACACGGCTGGAGGGTGGGAAGCCCTGGTATGGAGCTGTTTCCATGTGTGACTCATAGTAAAAGTCACCATTAAAAGAAGTGTGGCTGACTTGTGTGCTTCAAGTGGAAAGTCACTATTTAGGTGAAATGGAAGATGAAACCTGAGGGATTAACTGCCATTTTTTCCAAGGACCCTCCCTGCCTTTCCAGCATGCTGAAGGCATTTCTGAGGGAGCAGCACTGAGAGCCTTATGAGAAAGGCTGATCCTGTGAACTGGCCAGCTCTGTTTGGAGAGCAGCAAAACACAGGCTGAGCATTTGTACAGGGAGAAAGCCAGTCCACAGGGAAAGAAGCTGCTTTTGTGGTTTAAATGTTGCAACAGGCCCCAGGAGATGCAGATTGAAGACCAGTTTCTATTGTAGACTCACTAAAGAGGTGTGAGTTAGTTGCCTGCCTCAACTGCCTAGCTGTAACACTGGGAGAAAAAAATATTTGGTGTTACTCCTTTCCTGTCTTGTTTAGATCCTATTCCCTGCTGGGCAGGAAATGTGGAGGATCTCAGTTGGCAGTGATGTAATGCTGAAAAACAAGAAGCTCCAGTCATAAGTGATGCTGCTGCATGTTTGTGTTACCAGCACAAGGGGCTCACAGTGCCTTGGGCTGAGCTAGTGAAATCAGGAGATGATTCAGTTTGGATCCCATCTCTCCTTTGCTCTTCCAGGATTGCCACCTAATCTTCAGTTTCTGGCTACCTCTGGAACCCGATGGGAGCCTGTCTGGAAACAAGTCCCTAGGACAGTCTGCTGGTCTGGTGAAAGGTAGGAAAAACCCAATTGTTGTCAGGTTTTCAGAGGTAAAAGTACAAGCCTACAAAAAGCCTCCTCGAAAAAGTGAGCAGTGCTTCACTTGACACCTCTGGCAGGCATTTGGATTGCTGTAGCAGCACTGCTCCAGCCAAGAGACTATCGAGTGACTCACGCCTGTCTCTCTATTTATGGAAGTGGGGGAACTGCTGCTGACCCAGCTCACACACGAGCTGCTGAGCTCAGGAAACAGCCTTACACTTTCTAGGCACAAGCCATTGTAGGCAAGAGCAAAAAGGCGGTGGCAGAAAATCGAGGAACCCCCAGAGGAGGCGTCATGGTTAGAGGCACCTTGCTTTGGGATTCAATTTTGCCCCTGTTCTATCAATGCTCAAGCTTTCACTTTGTTTAATAACTGCACTAAGGATTCAAAAACAGTTTGAGGGGACACCACAGAGCCAGAAGTAGGTCTAGGGGACAGAAGAAAGCCACTTTCCTGTAAGGCAAGTGCTCAGGTTCTGACAGCCTTGCCCAGAGCACAGAGGTCAGGCCTTGCTAATCCATAGCAAGCAGTTCCTGCAGTGAACTTCCTACCTCCGGACCCTTGGCAATCCTGTTGCTTGCTCACCTTCCCTTCCTCCAGCCCAGATGTGTCTTGCTCTGGCTTAGATGGATGATTTCTCCAAAGGCAGGTGTATGACCAGGCAGAGTCATAGCTGATCTCAGATATCAGGAGACTGGTGCTCTGCTACCTGGATGATGTAGAGAAGCACAATCAGCAGGTACTTGATGGAGCTGCCACATAGTGAGGGGACTGAAGGCATGCAGCACACACGATGCTTGTTTGTGAGCTGCTCTACAGCCTTCCCCAGCCATCTGCAGATGTGATACCCACCAGATCACAAGAAAAGTGCTTTACTTTTCCCAGAAACCAGAGACTTGAGCTCTGTGCTAAACCTGCAGCTTGCTGCATTTTATACATTCTGAAGCCTTCCTTCACCACTGACTCTCTCAGCTGACAATGACGTTCAGGGGAGGGTTGTGGTTGTATTGCTGATGGTTGTGGACCCAAGCAGAATAGGGTCAGGGAAACTGTTTTATGTCCTGTCTGAGCGGTTTGGAGCTGGTTGGGTGTGAGCTGTGGTACCAGAGCAGAGTCACTGCCGAGCCAGGCAGTGTGAATTGTCCCATGCTCAGATCCCACTCTGAATACTCTTACCCTGACCCACCTCTGATGATGATTGCTGTTGTGTGTCTGGTGTTTGCAGCCCTGTGGCAACAGGTGTTATAAGAGGAAGACTCAGTATGCACTCTGTACCTCATATACACGAGTGATTAACTGGCAGCTCACAACTCTGAACAATAAGCCTGTTCCAAACACAGCAATCAAGAAGAAAAAAAAGGGGGGAAAAAAAGGGTCATCAAACGATTAGGCTACAGAGATTGAATTATGGGAGCAAATACATCCCTGATGGGGGCATTTGGACTCAGGACTTCAGTCTGGAGAGGAGGAGGCTCAGGGGAGACCTTCTTGCTCTCTACAACTACCTGAAAGGAGGCTGTAACCAGGTGGGGCTTGGCCTTTTCTCCCAGGCAACCAGCACCAGAACAAGAGGACATGGTCTCAAGCTGTGCCAGGGGAGGTTCAGGCTGGATGTTAGGAAGAAGCACTTCACAGAGAGATTGGCCATTGGGATGTGCTGCCCAGGGAGGTGGTGGAGTCACCATCCCTGGAGGTGTTTAGGAAGAGACTGGATGAGGCCCTTGATGCCATGGTTGACTTGATGAGATGGTGTTGGGTGATAGGTTGGACTTGATGATCTCAAAGGTCTTTTCCAACTTGGCCTACTCTATGCTATGCTATGCTATGCTATGCTAGCCTCATGATACAAATACCCATGGAACAAACCTTTGTTGCAAATAGGGTAAGGATTTTTTATTTACTGGTAGGCTCCATGTGTGTTCTTCCATTAGGAAGAACTTCAAGGCTCAGTGGCTCACGCATGGACCTGCACACTGGGCCTGTCACACACAGCTCTCTGTATTTCCCTCAGCAGTTTCTAGCCAGTCCTCCTGTCTGCACTGCCCCTTGCACAGCACATTGCCTCACCCCGACCTATGCAGTCAGTCCTTGTGATTAAATATTTCCCAGCTTCTCCATTTCTACCTTGTGCTATAGATCTGCTGGACATCCCTGTGTGTACACACAGACACAGAGATGTGATTTATGGAAACTGTAATGACCTTCTACAAGATAATCTTGCCTGTCCCCAGAGTGTTAATCTTCATTTCCTACAGCCACTTCTCTTAAATCTGACTAAAGGCTATAGGGTCTGGCAGGAGAACAGCAGTGGCCTTCTCCTGCTCTGAGATAACAGGAGCGGAGCCCACAAAGCCAGAATGCTGCTTGACAAGCCAGAGAATCCTGTATGAATTGCACACCCATCGTTAGGATTTCATGGAAGCTAATCCTCTTTGTGTTTCACTCCGTGTTCCTCAGTTGCCAGGCTCCTGCCACAACCGCACCTGGAACCTTTTCTTTCACGAGCTGGTTTTTCTTTAGTGTTCAGGCCCAGGGTCACGCCCCAAAGCTCCAGGTTAACCAAGCTGTGTCTTGAGATTTGAAGTGCAACAAGTTCTCATGTTTTTCTTCTGTACATGGGTGCACAGGAATTATTATTTGAATGGATTTGCAAGAAATACAATATCATGGCTGAGTGTGCTGATAAGACTGAAAGGAAAGAATTTCAGAGTACTTTGGCTCATGAAAGGACAAAAATTAAACTCCTTGTCCCAGTTCAGGATTAAAGCAACCAGAGGCCTCCTGTCCTTTTCCACAAGATGGAAATGCCAGTTTTGGGTGAGTCCAGGGGATCATTCCCAGGGTGCTGAGTGGGCAGAAGCTGCATGCCTGGCACAGTGCAGCCCTGTGTCTCTCTGAGACGAGCACACGCTCATTAGAGCACAAACCAGGGCGCCCATACTCCATCCACAGATCCACTCTAGGCTTATTAAATTCCCCCTGCACCTTTTGTGACACCAGATGGACAGTGCCTTAGGGAAAGCTTGTCTCAGGGTAATAACAGCCTTGACATATTTATGGACTAATGTGTGAAGCATGTTTTTAACTCCTGGGTGGAAAGGTGCTGCTTAAGCACGTTTATGTGTGCGAAGTATTATAGATGTTAAACAGGGAGGCCAGCGAAAAGGCACCTCATTGATCCCAGAAATCATTTATCATCAGGAATAAGAGAACCCAAGAGTTTCTTCTGTTAGAAGCCTTGATGAGGAAATAAACAGCACTTTTGATGGAGTACCCAAGCCTGTTCCCCAGCGTCTGAAGACACATTACGTGCAAGGCTTCAATCTCACCACGAAGCCGCTCAGCCAGCAGAGTAAATCTTTCTTCTCCTCAGGTCATCACAGAATACTCCAGCTTCATTTTTTTCTTTTACCTCTTTGTTTTTTGCATTGTTTATAAACCTGCCAGCACATGAGGAAGGGACTTGTGTTTGTCCCAGAGGTCAAGTATTATACAACTCATTTGCTGCTCGAGTTACAGACACTACAAGCTGTGTGCCTTCAGCTTGCACGCTGGAACCACTTTCCTTCTGTAATTGAACCAGATTCATCCCTGTGTGTGTGCAGTGGGACTTGTTAGGCACTGTGTCTTGGTCTGATCGTGCTCAAGTGGTACAGAAACAAGGCTGGATGTTAGGAAGAAGTTCTTCCCAGAAAGAGAGATTGGCCATTGGAATGTGCTGCCCAGGGAGGTGGTGGAGTCACCATCACTGGAGGCATTTAGGAAGAGTCTGGATGGGGAGCTTGGTGCCATGGTTTAGTTAATCAGATTGAATTATGGGAGCAAATACATCCGTGAAGGGAGCATTTGGACTCAGGACTTCAGTCTGTAGAGGAAGAGGCTCAGGGAGACCTTATTACTCTCTACAACTACCTGAAGGGAGGTTGTAGCCAGGCGGGTTGGTCTCTTCTCCCAGGCAACCAGCACCAGAACAAGAGAACACATTTTCAGGCTGTGCCAGGGGAGGTTTAGGCTGGAGGTTAGGAAGAAGTTCTACCCAGAGAGAGTGATTGCCCATTGGAATGGGCTGCCCAGGGAGGTGGTGGAGTCACCGTCACTGGAGGTGTTTAGGAAGAGACTTGATGGGGTGCTTGGTGCCATGGTTGAGTTGATTAGATGGTGTTGGGTGATAGGTTGGACTCGATGATCTCAAAGGTCTTTTCCAACCTGGTTAATTCCATTCCATTCCATTCCATTCCATTCCATTCCATTCCATTCCATTCCATTCCATTCCATTCCATTCTCTACTCTATTCAAGATATCTAGAAAAGAAGTTTGGTTTGTAAGGAGCTGGCCAGATCCCAGGATCTTATTTTGTTCTGAGATTTCCACACCCAGAGAGCTTTCCAGGGGTTGATGTTCAGTAGGGGGAAAGAAAAAGAAAAAGAGGAGCTTGGGAACATCTTTTGAGTCTTTTACAGAAATTGATGTGGACAAAATGACATAATGGCTCATGCCCAGTTTCCTAAAGAGATGGTAATGTTTTAAAAAAGGAAACCAACAAACAAAAAACCCCTCTAAAACAAAAAGAAAATCCCCCCTGGAGCTGCTGAATCAGAGCAGGGCACACAGCCATGGAAGCATTTAGTTGTGGTTAGTATCTTCAGCCTGGTGTGCAGCAATGCATATGGGGATGATTGTCATGAAACCCCAGAATGAGTTGCTGATGGATAAAGCATGAAAGACCCAGAGTGGATAAGGAGCTTAACACAAGCCTGGGAAGGGTTTTCTGGCCTTTATGCTACCTCAGGGACAAGTGTTAAACCTAAGGGGGACTGAGAAAAGAAAAGACAAAAGAGGGAAGGTGGTGTACAACAGCTTCAAAGTGCAAGAAGGGATGAGACTGGCCCTTTCTCAAGAGCTTAGAAGCAAAATTGGCTTCCTGGAGAGAGAACATAAGAAATCTGGCAACCTAAATGTATTTAAAGGGCTTACAGCTCTCCAGGGAAAATTTTGAGGCTATTGAAGTGGAAAAAAACCATTTGCTAAGATTAAACAGGCTTTCCCCCCACCCCATCCCCAAAAAAAGGAAACAAATAAATAAATAAATAACTAGAAAAACCTGACAAAGCAGACAAATGTTTGGCTGGAGACCCAGAAAAGAAGAGGGAAGAATACCAAAGCCAACCTGGCAATATAAATCATAGTACCATAGTATCAGTCAAGGTTGGAGGGGGACTACAAGGATCATCTAGTTCCACCCCCTGCCATGGGCAGGGACACCCCACACTAGATCAGGCTGGCCAGAGCCTCATCCATCCTGGGCTTAAACACCTCCAGGGATGGGGCCTCAACCACCTCCCTGGACAACCCATTCCAGGGCTTCACCACTCTCATGGGGAAGAACTTCCTCCTCATGTCCAGCCTGAATCTCACCCAGCTCCAGCTTCATTCCATTCCCCCTAGTCCTATCACTCCCTGAGATCCTGAGAAGTCCCTCCCCAGCCTTCCTGTAGCCCCCCTTCAGATACTGGAAGGCCACAGTTAGGTCACCTCGGAGCCTTCTCTTCTCCAGACTGAACAGCCCCAACTCCTTCAGTCTGTCCTCATAGGAGAGGTGCTCCAACCCTCTGCTCATCCTCATGGCCCTTCTCCGGACACCTTCCAACACCTCCAGATCCCTCTTGTAATAGGGGCTCCAGAACTGGAGGCAGTACTCCAGGTGGGGTCTCAGCAGGGCTGAGCAGAGGGGGAGAATCCCCTCCCTTGCCCTGCTGGCCACACTTCTCCTGATGCAGCCCAGGAGCTGATTGGCTTTCCGGGCTGTAAGTGCACACTGAGAGCTCCTGTTGAGCTTCTCCTCCCCCAGCACCCCCAAGTCCCTCTCCTCAGGGCTGCTCTCCAGCCAGTCACTGCCCCGCCTGGATTTGTGCCTGGGATTGCCTCCACCCAGCTGCAGGAGCCTGCCCTTGGTCTTGTTGAACCTCATGAGGTTGGCTTGTGCCCACCTCTCCAGCCTGTGCAGGTCCCTCTGGATGGCATCCCTTTCCTCCAGTGTGTCCACTGCACCACACAGCTTGGTGTCATCAGCAAACTCAATGCCACTCAATGCCACTGTCCATGGCACCCACAAAGATGTTGAACAAGCCTGGTCCCAGGACTGATCCCTGAGGGACTCTGCTTGTCCCTGGCCTCCACTGGGCCATGGACCCATTGACAGCCACTCTTTGGGTGCAGCCATCAAGCCAGTTCCTTATCCATCCAGTGGTCACCCATCAAACCCATGTGTCACCAGCCTGGAGACCAGGATGTGGTGCGGGACAGTGTCGAAGGCTTTGCTCAGGGCCAGGTAAACTACATCAGTTGCTCACCCCTCAGCTATGGATGTTGTGACCTGTTCAGAGAAGGCCACCAGGTTTGTCAGGCAGGATTTGCCCTTGGCAAAGCCATGCTGACTGTTCCAAATCACCTCTTCATTATTCTTCTGAGTCAGTAGTGCCTCCAGGAGGATCTGCTCCATGGGGGCTAGATCCAGCCTGCTTCCCCTTTGTCTCCCACAAAGGCTGCGAGGTGAGAGACATTAGTCTCCCTTGCAGAGCTTCCCAAAGAGCCAACTTCCCAAAAAGAGAAATTAAAAAGGATTAAAAAAAAAAGAAAGAAGAGAGCCTTTCCAAGCAGAAGTTTGAACACTGAAGGCTAAGGAGGGCCTTTGCAGGGTTAATGTTGAACAGGCCTTCAGTACCTGGTGTGTGATAGGGAATGATGATTGCTGCGCGACCTTGGGCTTGAGCCTAATGTGGAGAACAGGCAAGGTCACAGTGAGTGACTGGTGTGATGAATGGCAGGTGCTGAAGGGTTTTTGGCTAATTTGATTGCTCATTTTGAAGAAATTGGCTGTGGAAATGTTTGTGAAGCAGTGGCTGCACAGAGCCTCTGTACCTCCGTCCCTGAAGCAAGGCTCATGCCATGGAGCTGAATCTTGGCTTCCCAGCATCTCCATCCTTGCAGCCATGGAAAGCTGGAGAATACAATGAGCGACATCTCAGCTCTTACTGTGGCAGTCATTGACCTGGGATTGGAGCTCTGCTCGAGGGAGGAGTGAAATCAGGGAGGGAGCAAAGTTCCTGTTGAAGCTGTCCATAAATCTCGAGGATGTTTGTGAAGTGGGTGGCAGGTCGTGGAGAACATTGATGCACTTACAGCGAGGTAGAGGTGAAAGTCCTCCACTCACATCAGTGCAGTTATACTACCGAGTCCAAAGGAAAAACCAGGCTTATGGGAGAAATGTCCTTGCATTTCCATGCCCAGCTAGGTGTGAAGGGCCCTGGCAGAAGGTCAGTATTAACTTGCCTTGTTAATACTGTGAGCTGAGATGTCAGGTTTATCAGCCCTTCCCTCCCACAAGCACGTAAGATGGATGTAGGTTCTCTTAGAGTCTATTCCCCTAAGATCAATGGCCTGGTTAAGGCTAATTACCACACACTCTCACTCTAAATTAAAAAGGACCTTAGTAACTGAAAGGCCTGTATGATTAAGTGGCTCCAAAAATTAACTGTGGGAAGAGTGGTATGGTGCTTCCAGGTTTCCCCAGTGCTACATGTTTGTCAATCTCTGGACCCACCACATGGATCTCAGAGCTCTATTTCAAAAGGTCTGTAAGGTGAATTAGTGGTCACTTATCAGTTGGGAGTGGACACACCAAAGAATGCTTTTGAACACAAGCTTGGTCTGAGCAGCAGAGGTTTGATCTCTGGGGTTTCAGCTGGGCTAGTGAGCCTGGTGCTCTCCCAGCAGCATCCTCCTTGGCTGTCACCCAGGCACTGATCCCAAGGCAACCTTTAGGAGATTCTTCTCCAGACTCTGACTTCATGTGATTGCTGAAGGCACTGACTCCTGGCTTATCCACCACGCAGGTGCAGAATGCAGCCACCAGTGAGACACCCTGCTGCCTCCCCTTGTGCTTTGGTCCTAACTAACGCGGGGGTTTCCCCAGAGGCAGCAGCTTTCTGCCCCTGTGAAAGGAAGGGACTTTGCAGACTCAAGGCTGACAGCTCGAAGAGCAACCCTCAAGACTCAGAGCAAACATCCAGCTGGAGCAGAATAGTCTCTGTCCATGACTCGTAGTGGATGCTTAGAAATGAATATCAGAAAGAGAAAAAGCAGAGAAAGAAATTTCCCTGCCTGCCAATTCCCCTCCTCATTCCTCAGTAATCTGCAGCTTAAAGAGTCCCAGATTGGAGCTTGGATCCACTTCACTGTGTTTAATAAGCCCTTGATGTACTTTTCTTCCATGAATTTGTCTAATTGCTTTTTGAACCCATTTATACTTTGGGCAATGAGCTCTGTGCATTAATTATGCTTTGTGTGTGGAAAAGGCCTTCCTTTGTTTGTTTATGTCTCTGCTCCGATCGGTTTGTTTGGCACCTCTTATTTCTACCTTACAAGCAACAGTGAAGAGCTGCTTGCAGTCGCTTCCCCCCATGCTACTTTTGTTCTATATAACCATACCTACCACCCTCACTCACTGGTGTGTCCTAGCTTTTGAGTTCTCTGTGCAGGACCTGCTCTGTACCCATCTGCTCGTCCTTTAGAGTGGAGTGGAGTGGAGGAGTGGAGTGGGTGGGAGTGGAGGGTGGGTGGGTGGGTGGGTGGAGGGAGTGGAGGGTGGAGTGGAGTGGAGTGGAGTGGGAGGAGTGGAGGGAGTGGAGTGGAGTAGAGTAGAGTAGAGTAGAGTAGAGTAGAGTAGAGTAGAGTAGAGTAGAGTAGAGTAGAGTAGAGTAGAGTAGAGTAGAGTAGAGTAGAGTAGAGTAGAGTAGAGTAGAGTAGAGTAGAGTAGAGTAGAGTAGAGTAGAGTAGAGTAGAGTAGAGTAGAGTAGAGTAGGTTGGAAGAGACCTTCAAGATCATTGCATCCAACCTGTCAACCAATCCAACCCACCTAAACAACTAAACCATGGCACCAAGCACCCCATCAAGTCTCCTCCTGAACACCTCCAATGAAGGTGACTCCACCACCTCCCTGGGCAGCACATTCTAATGGGCAATCGCTCTCTCTGTATAGAACTTCTTCCTAACATCCAGCCTAAACCTCCCCTGGTGTAGCTTGAGACTGTGTTCTCTTGTTCTGGTGCTGGTTGCCTGGGAGAAGAGACCAACCCCCACCTGGCTACAACCTCCCTTCAAGTACCCATCTGCTTGCACTTGTCAGCCACCCCTGTGCCACTTCTGCTTCCTCAGAACTTTTGTCTGAGGTGGCTCAGCCAGAACAATCAGGGTGTGAACACTTTCTTCCCCCCTTTCCTTTGTAATCTAGCTCTTTCCTAATTGTTACCAAGGTGCTGTGTGTGCCTCTTTGACCTCTGCTGAGCACTGATCTGGCTTTCTCAGAGAAACCCATAGCGATTCCAAGACAACTCCTCAGAGGCTCCAGCTAATTTGGAACCTGTTTCCATGTATTTGTAATGAAAATCGATTTTCCTCATGTGCATCATGTTACATTTATCTTCCCAGATTATCCTCTGGGCCGGAAGGGTTGGTACCGTTCACTCTGTAGAAACCCTGGCAGTTGTTCTACTTGCTTTCTGAATAGAGGATGCTTCGGGTTAAGAGGGGCTCATCTACTGACCTCCTCCCTTCTGAACCTTGAGAAAAGAATTTATTAGGCTTTTTCTACGGTGGCTTTTTCTTCCTTGAGCACCCATTACACCCTAATCACGACCAGCTAGTGGAAGATATCTGACAAGTTTCTCGTTTCTGATGTGCTCCAATTGTTCCTTCAATTGCCTTTCAGGACTTGGTTCTGAAAGCCCTTTTTTTTTTTGTTTGCTTGTTTTTTGGGGTCTTTCTTTTTTGCCCTGCCATATGACAAATTTTACATTGAACTTCTCCAAGTTTGTTCCTTTCCTCTTTTTTGGACCAGTTTCTGCTCTTCAGTGAATGTCTCCTACTCGAAGCATCATTTTAAGGTCTGCAGCTGAAGCAAAGAGCACTTTCCCCTGTATTTGCTCCTCCTGCAATTTTTGATGATATCAATTTCCATGAGCATCTAATGTGATCTTTTCAATAATTTTCATGCCACAGGAAAAGTTTCTGCCCTCTGAGCTGTTGATTTTCTGCCTCATTTTTCGATGAAGTTGGCTTTCCCCAGGATAAATGTTAATGCTACCGGAGCCAATGGTTTATTTGTTTCTCAGGCTGTTGAATTGAATTAGATTTGTGCTTCTTGTGAGAGGCTGCTACTTAAATAGTTCTGTCTCGAATCCAGCAATGGTTAGGAGGAGCTGTTTTTCCTCCTGCAGGAACTTAGAACTGTGTATCAGGGCTGTTGGAGTGAGTCCAGAGGAGGCCACAAAGATGATCCAAGGAGTGCCTCTGCTATGAGGACAGGCTGAGGGGGCTGGGGGTGTTCAACCTGGGGAAGAGAAGACTCCAGGGAGACCTTAGAGCTGCATTGCAATAGCTGAAGGAGTCCTCCAGGAAGGCTGCAGAGGGAGTTTCCATGAGGGTGTCTGGAGACAGGACAAGGGGGAATGGTTTGAAGCTGAGGGAGAGCAGAGTTAGACTGGAGCTTAGGAAGAAGTCCTTCAGTAGGAGACTCTGGAATAGGCTGCCCAGGGAGGTTATGGCTGCCTCCTCCCTGGGGCTGTTGAAAGCCAGGTTGGATGAGGCTTTGAGCAGCTGAGTCCAGTTGAGAGGTGTCCCTGCCCATGGTGGGGAGGTTGGAGTAGATGATCTCTGAGGTCCCTTCCAACCTGAGTCATTCTAGGATTCTATGATCCATATTTTCTATATTCGTCAGGCTCAGTACATAGATTTTTATTGACAGGGACTGCAGAAATACACCTCTCTGGGCTGTGATTGCTTTGCAGGATGACACAACTTGTATGTCAAATATCTGGGCTAACATACCAGCAGCTAGAGATATTCTTCAGGGTGAGGTTTTTGTCACTTGTGTTTGTTTATTAATGATTCACAAGGTTAGATTTCCAGAAGTCAGTGCATAGATATCGTGCATCTCCACGCTGTGCTCCTGCCACAGTGCATGTAGAAGAGGACAGATCTCCAGTGTGCTAATGCCCAGCTTTTTCTAAGTGTAAGTGCAGTAGCATTTCTTGTGACACTCAGAAAATCACTGACTGCTTCTGTCAGTAGTTCCACTGTCCATGCCCTCCCTTCCTTCTTTCCCACATTTCTGCCACTCTGTAAATGCTACCTTAAAACCCCCTAAATGCACAAGCCTTGTGTCATCTAGAGCAGCGCTCCCTAAAAGTTGGCTCTACTATCTGATGCAATAAATATTGCTTAGGACATCCAAGGCTACAAATCACTAGGGGAATGGCTTGAACCCAGTAGCAAACTACCATGGGCAAACTTACAAATCTGTAGAGGCTTTCATGTTTCACTTGAGCTCAAACTCAAATGCTTAATATGTGGGCCCTGTACAGGAGATCAGCTGGAAAGCAGAACCTCTCCCTGTAACCCTTTAATAAATCCACTCCTTTATTTTTAGTAGCAGCTTTAACTGCCAGCAGTTATCTGTCATGTCTGGCCTGTCTGGTCTTCTTCACTGTCATATCAGTGTGCCCATATTAAATAATATACTGGCTTCATGTTTTTGCAAGAGGATTTTGATAAGCAATAAAGGAAGATTCTGGTAGCGCTGCCAAGAAACTCCCCCAAGGAGACCTGAATCTGCCCATTAGGTATCAGAATTGGCTCTGCCAGTGTGTTTCCAATAACAGCTGCTCTTGCTGGCCACCCCAGCCCTACATTTCTGTAGCAGCCAGCAAAAGCTCCTTCCCTCTGCACTGCAGCCCTGCCTGCCATTCAGGTGAGGAGTCCTCACAAGGAGGTCGAGCAGCACTGGACACCATTGTATTCCTGCTATCTCCTGTGCACAGGGTGCCAAGTGAGACAAATGGTGGCATGTTTCATGCTATTGACAAATGGTGACAGGATTCAGATGGCTGAGCTCGTTTTCACTCTAGCCTTGAGCAGGTCTGAACCTCTATCTCCAACACTGAGAGGTTTAGCATATCATCTGCTCCCATTTGCTCCCAGCTTCAAGGTCAGGCCTCCTAAAGAAAGGATCTGCATTAATTGTCATGGAAAAGAGGGGATTTCAAGGTAACTGTCAAGAATTGAAAACACTGGAACCAGAAAGCAAATAAATGAGACTATTTTCACTGACCTACTTAAGGTTTCTACACTGCCCATGTTCTGAAGAAAGATGCCAGGGCTGTGCTTTAGCCATCCCTGAGCTCTGCACGGCCAGAGGGAGTGTTACACAGAAGCACACAAAGCCAGACTTGGTTCCAGTTTTCTCTTTCCAAGTGAAATGTTATGGCCAGGGTGCAGGATGATCAGCAAGACAAGCTGGCAGAGGTTTTGGGCCAAACATAATTTGGGAATGCTGCCCCTGAAATCCTGGAAGCAGATAAGAGTCATAAAAATGCTCAGTGTGCAGGTTGGAAGAGAAGTAGAAGGTTTGTTATGATGTCTGTCTCAGTCTGGCAGGATGCTGGGCTAAACACAAGGTGGGGATGCAGTGTTCCTGCTGTTGGTACAGAGTGATGAGTTGTTGTGGGTTTTTTTTCCCTAGAATGTGCCTCTTTAGAGGAGGTGTATAAAATTACCAAAGGTAATCCCTGTGTTCCCAGCAAAGGTCTGCAAAACTATGGGCTGCAGTCTAAAAGGTGGCATGGCAGAAATGCAGTGGGATCAGCAGTAACCCAGAAAGTCAGTGGCATCCTGGGCTGCATCAAAAGATGTGAGGCCAGCAGGTTGAGTGAGGTGATCCTGCCACTTTGCTCTGGTGAGACCCCACCTTGAGTGCTGTGTCCAGTTCTGGAGCCCTCAATACAGGCAGGACATGGAGCAGGTCCAGAGGAGGGCCATGAAAATGATCATGGGGGTTGAGAACCTCTACTACAAGGACAGGCTGAGGGAGCTGGGAGTGTTCAGCCTGGAAAAGAGAAGGCTCTGAGGAGACCTAGTATCAGGCTTCCAGTACCTGAAGGGGGCTACAAGAAGGGCTGCAGAGGAACTATGTTTCTATTCTGTTCTATTTGCAAAGGCCTGAAGTGATAGGATGAGGGAAAATGGCTTCAAACTAGGGAAGAGCAGATTTATATTGGATGTGACAAGTAAGTTCTGCACCATAAGGGTAATAGAACAGTGGAACAGGTTGCCCAGGGAGGTGGTTGTGGTCCCGTCCTTGGAGATATTCAAAGTGAGGCTCAACAGGCTCTGGGCAACCTGATCTAGTGGAGGATGTCCCTGCTGACTGCAGAGGGGGTTGAACTGGATGACCTTTGGAGGTCCCTTCCAACCCAGACCATTCTATCATTCTAAGATCAGCTCTAGTAGTGACTTATGATTTCCCTCCAGCTGAGCAGGAGTGGGTGAGCAGGCCAGGAGGGGGGATGCATTGCCTAGGGGAGAGAGCTGCTTTTTGTGTACAAATACATTGATAATCAACAATGATGAGAGCTGAAACAGAAAACATTGGATACACTTAGGAAGTTCTGCAGGATTCTGTCAGGGATTCCCACAAATTCCTCTTCTTCCCCCCCCCATTTTAATGGAGGTTAAGCAGATTAATGCAAATCTTAGGGCAGAGTTATTAAATATTATGTAGATTGTTTTATAAGCCCACTGGGGATTCAGTAACAGTTATTTTTGAGTATAGCAAACCTTTCCTTGTGCTTGTTAGAGATCTTGGTAGATTAAACGCCGTTCCCCACAGCAAACTCCTGGCCAAGCTGGCAGCCCCTGGCTTGGACAGAATCACACTGTGTTGGGTTAGGAACTAGCTGGAGGGCTGAGCCCAGAGAGTGGTGGTGAATGGTGCCACATCCAGCTGGCAGCCAGGCACTAGTGGTGTGCCCCAAGGATCAGTGCTGGGCCCCATGCTCTTCAACATCTTTACTGATGATCTGGATGAGGGCATTGAGTCCATCATCAGTAAATTTGTGGACGACACCAAGCTGGGGGCAGGAGTTGATCTGCTGGAGGGCAGAGAGGCTTTGCAGAGGGACCTCGACAGGCTGCACAGATGGGCAGAGTCCAATGGCAGGAGACTGAACACATCCAAGTGCCGGGTTCTGCACATTGGCCACAGCAACCCCAGGCAGTGCTACAGGCTGGGGTCAGAGTGGCTGGAGAGCAGCCAGGCAGAGAGGGACCTGGGGGTGCTGGTCAATGGTAGGCTGAACATGAGCCTGCAGTGTGCCCAGGCAGCGAAGAGGGCCAATGGCATCCTGGCCTGCATCAGGAACAGTGTGGCCAGCAGGAGCAGGGAGGTCATTCTGCTCCTGTACACTGCACTGGTTAGGCCACACCTTGAGTCCTGTGTCCAGTTCTGGGCCCCTCAGTTTAGGAAGGATGTTGACTTGCTGGAACATCTCCAGAGAAGGGCAACGAAGTTGGTGAGGGGTCTGGAATACAAGCCCTGTGAGGAGAGGCTGAGGGAGCTGGGGTTGCTTAGCCTGGAGAAGAGGAGACTAAGGGGTGACCTTATTGCTCTCTACAACTGCCTGAAGGGAGGCTGTAGCCAGGCAGAGGTTGGTCTCTTCTCCCAGGCAATCAGCACCAGAACAAGAGGACACAGTCTCAAGCTGCACCAGGGGAGGTTTAGACTGGATGTTAGGAAGAAGTTCTACCCAGAGAGAGTGATTGTCCATTGGAATGTGCTGCCCAGGGAGGTGGTGGAGTCACCTTCATTGGAGGTGTTCAGGAGGCGACTTGATGGGGTGCTTGGTGCCATGGTTTAGTTGTTTAGGTGGTGTTGGATTGGTTGATAGGTTGGATGCGATGGTCTTGATGGTCTCTTCCAACCTGGTTCGGTTCTATTCTATTCTATTCTATTCTATTCTATTCTATTCTATTCTATTCTATTCTATTCTATTCTATTCTATTCTATTCTATCCTGTCCTATCCTAAAGCAGGGCCCAGGTCTAGCAAAGGTTGAAATTGACTATTTAGAGTCGGGCTGAATAAACCAGGGGTGGATTTTGCAAGTGACGTGTCCGAGAGTTAACAAATATTGGTCTTATCTCAAGAAAATAAGTGTTAAATGGGGAGGAAGCTAATAAGGTTCAGCAAGGCAAGAGCTCCATTTACAACCCTTTTATGTGTTTAATAAATACATTTATCAAATGAAGCGCAGTGCTCGGCAGAGATCGTATTGGCACAAGGAATTCATCTCCGGTACGACTTAGTCAGGCTAATTCCCCATTTGTTAAATGTTCTGGAGGTTCAGGAGTCCACATCAGGCCTAATGTGCATCTGGGAGCCTCTGTAAAGCAGCTGTGAAAATACAGAATAGAATACAGAATTAACCAGGTTGGAAAAGACCTCTGAGATCATCGAGTCCAAGCTATCACCCAACACCATCTGATCAACTAAACCATGGCACCAAGTGCCTCATCAAGTCTCTTCCTAAACACCTCCAGTGATGGTGACTCCACCACCTCCCTGGGCAGCATATCCCAATGACCAATCTCTCTTTCTGGGAAGAACTTCTTCCTCACATCCAGCCTAAACTGTTTGCACTGCTTAGTATCAGGGTACTAAGAAATCCACGTAGACTGCAAGGTACATCCCATAGTCCTCAAAACTCCTGTGCATATTTCTTCCTAACATCCAGCCCCAAATGGCAGCCAATGGCAGCCTTGGGGTTAAGGGGTATTTTTTCAGCTTGTGCTTCACTCTGTGGAAAGGACCTCTGAAGGAAGAGAAAGTAATTTTGGAAGTGGAAGTCTTTCTGGCTTGAGAGCAGCCCTGAAGAAAAGGACCTGAGGTGGATGAGAAGCTCAACAGGAGGCACCAGTGTGCACTTGCAGCCCAGAAAGCCAGTCACATCCTTGGCTGAAGCAAGAGAAGCACAGCCAGCAGGGCAAGGGAGGGGATTCTTCCCCTCTACTCCATACAGGTGAGACCCTACCTGAAGTACTGTGACCAGTTCTGGAGCCTTTACTACAGAAAGGATCTGGAGATGCTGGAAGTTGTCCAGAGAAGGGCCATTAGGATGATCAGAGGGATGGAGCTCTCCTACAAGGACAGACTGAGGGAGTTGGGGCTGTTCGGTTTGGAGAAGAGAAGGCTCCAAAGAGACCTAATTGTGGCCTTCCAGTATCTGAAGGGGGCTGCAAAAAAGCTGGGGAGGGACTTTTGAGGGTGTCAGGGAGTGATAGGACTGGGGAGGAATGGAGCAAAACTAGAAATAGGTAGATTCAGGTTGGATGTTAGGAAGAAGTTCTTTCCCAGGAGGGTGGTGGGACACTGGCACAGGTTGCCCAGGGAGGTGGTGGAAGCCTCATCCCTGGAGGTTTTTGCAGCCAGGCTGGATGTGGCTGTGAGCAACCTGCTGTAGTGTGAGGTGTCCCTGCCCATGGCAGAGGGGTTGGAACTGGATGATCCTTGAGGTCTCTTCCAACCCTAACAATTCCATGATTCTATGATAACACCAAATGATTGTGGGAGAGAAACTTGTGGAGTTTGTCATGGAGGAGAAGGAAGCTCACAGCCCAGAGCAGGAGGAAAATGACTGGGGTTGTAGTAGTTGTAAGATTATATAGACAAGGCACACTGGGACAGCCACCAGCAAGGATCTAGGACACTGAATATTCAGCATTTTTAGCATCAGGGAAAAGATGTATCCTGCAGATTGCAATGGAGTTGACCCCTCAGCCATAGTGCAGGTGGAATAGCAGGGCAAGCATCTGTTAGTCATTTGTCTTTCTCCTGCTTTACCTGTGACTTCTGTTCCTGGCCAGCTCAGCTCCTGGCTGCCTTGCTGAGTCCAGCAGAGAGGTGATGAGTTGTTCTGGTCACTTTAAGTGTAGATATCTGCCCCCAGGGAGCTGGAACAAGGCTCTCATGACATGCCTGGTGCCCCTGGAGTGCTGCTGGATGGTCTCAGGGCTCAGCTGCTGCTGCTCTGGAGTATGTCATGCTAAGTAGTGCTCCCTGAAGGATGTGCATAAATTAGAGCTACAGTTCCACTGATGATCCCAAATGTGGTTTGGTGACTGGAGAGTCATGCTGCTGGATGTCAGCATGCTCTTCCTGATGGCCTTGCAGCAGTATGCTCACTGATCCCAGAGCTGTAACGCTTGTGTGAACTCCTGCTGCATGCAGTGCCTAAAGATTGGCCACACAGAGACATTGATATTTGAGGTGTGATCTGATAGGCCTTGGAAGAAAATGCCTTTGCCTTGTTTTCACACCTGGCAAACCTCCCTTAGAGCAAAATCTCTTTTTTGTGATGGGGTTTGCAAAGTCAAAATCTTGAATTCCACTTGGCATAGGTAGTTCAAAAGATAGTGCAAATTAAACGTGGCAGAGAACCAACAGCACAAACCCTCAGCATTTACCCTCAGCATTTGCCATCAGCTCCTAAGTGGCTTAAAAAAATGGAACAACAGTTTGAATCACTTGGATTCCCCTTGCCTGTGCCCACATCCAGTCCCAGCATGCATGCAGCCACTCTCACCGCTTCCCAGTCCTGCACAGTGTCCACCTGGCAGAGGAGGTGTTGTTCCTGGCTGTTCCATGAGAGAGGATTTATGGCAGAGAGTGGAATCCTTGCTGCTTGCATCTTGAGAGCCTCCAATCATCTCTCAGTGAGAGGAACAAAGCAAGGGGACCTCACCGCGGCATGGGGAGTGAGACAGGAAAGCACACTTAATGCAAACAGGATTATTTACCTCTGTCTGCTGCTGTTTCAGAGCAGATCAGCTAAAGAGATTTCCCAACAGCAGAGAAAAAGACATCTCTCAGTGGAGATAATAATCATAATTGAAATCAGAAAACCATCAAGCATCTTTGTGCATGCAGTGATAGCACAACATTTAGAATCACACTGGGATAAATAATGGGCAGCAGCGTTCTGCCTCTCCTGCTCTGCTCAGTTTGGGGTGGAGGCCATAAGCTGCACTGCTGCTGTGGCAGTCCCCAGGGAAGGCTCCTGCCAGGTTTGTCCCCTAGATCCTTGCTGAGGGTTGGGAGGTGGCATCTGGTTTGCCAGTCAGTGGAAGACTGGCTGGAGATCATGCTTGTAAGCCCTGGCACGATGGCAGTGAATCTATTTAGCAGCCTGCCACTTGACTTGGGAAGAAAAGCAAAAGCACAAGAAAGCTGAGATGAGATTCAGCTCACACAAAACCTTTGGAGGAACAATTATAAAATGCAAATACTATGGACACATCCTTAACAAAGCAAATCTATCCATGACCTACCTCATGCTCTTTTATCAAGCTTTAAATGAAAGAGAAAATTCTTCTCTATTTCTTCCCCCCCCCCGCCAAAATCCCATGCCCCATGATGATAATGGAAGTTGCTCATCAGATCTCTCATTGTATCACCATGCCAAAGCAAGCTGACTCCTAAATGCTTGCTGTGTCACATCAGATAACTGTAACACTGTTGGGCAGCTCCTTGTGTTGAGCAGCTTTGTACAGCGTGAAGGTTTACGGCAGGTGAGCAGCAGGAGCAGAGGGGAAAACCACACTTTTGGCCAGAGCAACTCCCAGGTGTTGGCAGTGAACCACCAGCCAGATTAACCCACACCCATTCAACGAACAAGCAAGATATGCCAAAGGGCCAACCCTTACTCGAGATGATCACCTTGATTTCTAAACCAGCCTTGCCTTGGATCTACAGCAGCTCTGGCTGCAGCATCCCCTGCTGAAGATCTTCTCTTGGCCAGGGTCTGAGGGCAGCTCAGTCCCATCCAGTTCAGAGGCTGAGACAGTGAAAAAGCTCAGGTTCCCAAGATGCCAAACAAATATTGAGAACTAGGCAAGAGCCCTGAATACTGGGGGGAAGGGGGGCAGGGAGGAAATCAGTATGAGGCTGGAAAAAGCCTCTTCACCCCAAAGCAGACAGCTGGGTTGTTTCTTGCTGTTAAACCTGCTGCATCCGTCACACTGTGTGGACAAGCTTGACACGGTGACCTTCTTGCTATAAAAGCAGAGCCTCCCTTTAAGGAAGCAGAGGAGCCAGTTCTTGCCCTGTGCTGGGAGGATGGCTGTGCCAGGCAGCCACGCAGCAGGTGTCAGCAATGATGTGTAAGAGCAGACAAGTGTGTCTCAGCCTCCCCTGCCTGCCGGCCCTTCTCCTTCTCTGCCATTTACAGGACGTGCAAATTGTCAGAGCATTTTGCTGCCTTCGAGAGGATTTTGCAAATAGATCATCCAAAATTAAGGTCACTCTTCTCCCTTTCTGATTAGCACTGAGCTGCTTCCCCATCTCAGGGGAGGGGGAAGAAAATTTAAATGAGGTTCAACATTTATTAGGAAATTTTCTTCAAGGTGCTGTTGCCTTCTGGCTTCTAAATCTATTTCCTTGCAGCAATCAGGTTTAAGAGTCCCTGTTTAATTCAGGTGACAGGTCCAGTGGAGTGAAAAGTGGGTAAATCTGAGGCTGAAAGTTAGAATAAAAGAGAAATCTCAGGGAATTGGGTTTTACACTCTGCCTTTCACGCTGGGCACATTGTTATTCACATTTATCACCATCTATAAAAGATGCAAGAAGATGAGGAAAAAGGCAGGAAATGAAATGCCAAAAAAATCACTGTCTTGAAAGGGTGAGCAGCTGAAGAAAGACAGAGAATTCAAACCAGAAAGGACACCACGAGATAAGGCCCTGAGAGTTGGATCTGTTAAAGGGAGAGGGGAGCTGGAAGATATAAAGTGCAATGTGGGAATTCACAGAACTCTTCCCAGTGAGGATCATAGAATCATGAAATGAATAAGGTTGGAAAAGACCTCAAAGATCATCAAGTCCAACCTGTCACCCAACACCTCATGTCTACTAAACCACGGCACCAAGTGCCATGTCCAAGAACTCAGCTCTAATCCCTAACTCACTTCATCTGCAGATTCAATCACAGAATCAATAAGGTTGAAAAAGACCTCAAAGATCATCAAGTCCAACCTGTCACCCAACACCTCATGACTACTAAACCATGGCACCAAGTGCCACATCCAATCCCCTCTTGAGCACTTCCAGTGATGGTGACTCCACCACCTCCCTGGACAGCACGTTCCAATGGCCAATCTCTCTTTCTACGAAGAACTTCTTCCTAACATCCAGTGTAAACCTCCCTGGCACAGCTTGAGACTATGTCCTCTTGTTCCGTTGCTAGTTGCCTGGGAGAAGAGACCAACCCCCACCTGGCTATAACCTCCCTTCAGGTAGTTGTAGAGAGCAATAAGGTCTCCCCTGAGCCTCCTCCTCTCCAGGCTAAGCAACCCCAGCTCCCTCAGCCTCTCCTCATAGGGCTTGTGCTCAAGGCCTCTCCCCAGCCTCGTTGCCCTTCTCTGGACACGTTCAAGTGTCTCAATGTCCTTCTTAAACTGAGGGGCCCAGAACTGGACACAGGACTCAAGGTGTGGCCTAACCAGTGCTGAGTACAGGGGCAGAATGCCTTCCCTGCTCCTGCTGGCCACACTGTTCCTTCACCCCATCAAAAAGTCCTCCACACCAAATGAGGAAAAAGAGAAAAAACCCAACACCAAACACAACTACTAAACAACCCACTGTTCCATTTGCTCCCTAGCTTTTACTTCTGTGTCAGTGTTTAATAGCAGAGTGCTCTGCTGAGGTTTTTCCCACTAAGAACCCATCGCTTTAAACTCGCTGTGCCACAGCACTTTGATGAGTGTGCTAACTAGCACTGTAAATAATTGAAAATAAGTGATACTTGTTAAAATAAATGAACAAAGTGCAGTTTGTAATGCAGTGTCTTTGATAGGGTGGGGTTTTTTTCTCTTTTCTCCTCTTCTTCATTGTGTTTGATTGCTAATTTGCAGAATTCTGCACTCCCAAATACATCTCTTAGTCATTAGTGGAACTTGTTCTGATCTGCTTCATGAATAGAAATGACTGCATGGTCTTGATATCAATGAAATAGAGGATTGCATGGCTCTGTTAAAGAAGAGGAAGGGACAGGAGTTGCTGTTGTTGTGTAGGAATTCAGCCCGGACAAAGTCCCAAGCTGTGCCAGGGGAAGTTTAGGCTGGAGGTGAGGAGAAAGTTCTTCATAGGGAGAGCTGTTGGCCATTGGAATGTGCTGCCCAGAGAGGTGGTGGAGTCAGTGTCCCTGGAGGTGTTAGAGAGGGGATTGGACATGGCACTTGGTGCCATGGTCTAGTAGTCATGAGGTGTTGGGTGACAGGTTGGACTTGATGATCTCTGAGGTGGCACCAAGTGCCTCATCCAGTCTCTTCTTAAACACCTCCAGTGATGGTGACTCCACCACCTCCCTGGGCAGCACATCCCAATGGCCAATCTCTCTTTCTATGAAGAACTTCTTCCTAACATCCAGCCTGAACCTCCCCTGGTGCAGCTCGAGACTGTGTCCTCTTGTTCTGGTGCTGGTTGCCTCAGGGAAGAGACTAACTGTTTAAAAAGAGACTGGATGAGGCATTTAGTGCCATGGTTTAGTTGATGAGATATTGACTCAGTTGCTCAAGCACTGTTGTTTTTTTTCTCTCTTTCTTTGTTCTTTTGTGCCTGCATTTCTATCCCATGGCCATTGCTGCTCATTCTGTGTGTGCTCCATGTCTGTCTTCTGTTTCAAACCCTGCTCGTTATTTTGGAGCCTTATCTAGTACCGCTGATATCAAACAGGAGTGTTTCCTCTTTTATGCAATTAGGGACATCACATGTGGAAGAGACTCCAGCACAGCAGCAGATCCATTTCCCTGCCCCAGGGCAGGAAGAACTGTCCTCATGTCATCCCTGACAGCTGTTTGTCCCATTTAAAGACTGCCAGAGACAAGGGCTCTGCTGTATTCCTGGTGCCCTGCTCGCTTCATCACTTGAAAGCTTTTCTTGATATCTTTACTGAGTCTTTCCTGCTGCAATTTAATGCTGTTTCTACCTAACCTACTAACTCTGAAAGCAGAGGGCAGATTGTAGCCTTTCTAAGTGGTTGTTTTTTTTAATATTATTCAAAACTTAAGTTCTTCACAGAATTTTCTCTTCTCTCAGCAGAACAGTCCCAGCCTGTCCAGTCATTGCTTGCAGGTCATGCTCTGGAGAGATTTGATCTTCCTGCTTTCCTTTGGTCTCTCTCCAATCTCTCTGCCTGTCCCTTGAAGTGTGCATTAAAACCTTCTGTCCATTGCCTAAGAAAGCCTTCAGTACCTTAGGTTTTGGTGGTGTTTAAAAGAGAGCACAACAGGCTCTCCTGAGCTAAGATCTCTCTTTACAGGCTTCCTCATCTTAGGCAAGCAGGTACAATGAAACAGCCTCCACGACACTCAGCCTGGCCACCTGCAATTGCTCACCATTCATCAGAGTAAAAGTTGGTTATGCTCAATCGAGCCAAATTCACAACTGGATGGAGCAGAAGGTGCTAGTAAGGACTCCAAGGTTTAACCCTGTGCTGTAGATCACAGGAGTGAACCCAAGAGATACCAGAAAACAGCCTGCTAGCAAAATTGTCTCCTTTCTAATAAAGGGCTGCTTCAAAGAGAAAGAAGTCTAGCAGTGTTTTTACCCTGCGAAGGCATTTCTGTGGCAAGATGGAAAAGAAGGAGAGGCTGAAAGAATTGGGGCTGTTCAGTCTGGAGGAGAGAAGGCTCCAAAGAGACCTTATGGTGGCCTTCCAGTATCTGAAGGGGGCTACAAGAAAGCTGGGGAGGAACTTTTAGGGTGTTAGGGAGTGATAGGATGGAGGGATGGATCCAAGCTAGAGGAGAGGAGGCTTAGATTAAACATTAGGAAGAAGTTCTTCCCCATGAGGGTAGTGAGACACTGGGACAGCTTGCCCAAAGAGGAGGTGGAAGCCTCATCCCTGGAGGTTTTTGCAGCCAGGCTGGATGTGGCTGTGAGCAACCTACTGCAGTGTGAGGTGTCCCTTGCCCGTGGCAGGGGGTTAGAACTGAATAATCCTTGGGGTCCCTTCCAACCCTGACAATTCTGTGATTATGTGAAAGAGGAGGAGAAGGGCACCAGATTTCCACATAAACCCTCTTTGCTGAAATAGCAAGGCTTCAAAACCCCCTTTCCAGGCAGAATCTACAAGGTTAAAAGATGTGCCAGTGGAGCTGCCACTGTCACCATCCCTAGTTCCCCCCATAACCAGCTCTTCTATTTTTTTTTGTCCCTGTTTTTTGACAAAGCCAATTATCTGCAAATGACAGGAAATGATTAGTCATCTTAATTAAAAATAATTTTCTTTCCCACTCCTCAAAAGGTCAGATTGTCAGCTGTATGGAAAATTGAGCCTTCATGCACTTTCATTTGATTTCCCATTCAAAGTCTAATTAGTTGCAATTTGTTGCTAGAAGAGATCCTCTTCTTTCTGGTGAAGCCCATCTTTGTCTCTTTGCAGCCCCTCCCTGGCCCTTAGCAGGTTAATACGGTGGTTGTCCTTTCTGTGGATAGGATTTCATCATGGCTAGCCCAGAAAAAAAGCCCCACTGACTGAAAGCTCCTCCAGAGAGGTGTATTTGGAGGCTGTTCCTGTGCACGGTGCCGTTGTGGCCTCACCCAGCTTGAAAGGTTTCTCCAGCTGGAGCTGCACCAAGAGGCTTTATGTGCTTTAGCAACTGGAAGAACACAGGGCTCTCGTGGACACTCAGCAGCTTCTCCCTGTTGTGAACTTCCAGAGGAGTTAGAAGATTAAGACCATGCTACAAACCAGAGTTCATCCTCCAGCAAGCCAGATGGGGAGAGCAACATCTGGGGGCCAAAATATGTTCCAGTCTTCATTTTCCATGTGTCACCACTGGTGAGAAATATTTTTAAGCATGAAGAGTTCAGCCAATTTTTGAGGTTATTGCCCAGCAGCTGCCTGCTGCCATAGGACAACAATTCCATCCTCTCCTGTTATTTCTCAGTGTCCTGTCTCAGTGACAAGAGCTGTGTGGTTCCAAGAGGCTTTTGGCTTGCACGTTCGCTCACGCAGGAGGACTCCGAGTGCATCATCTGCAGGCAGATTTCTTGTCATCACGTTTTCTTATTCCCCCTGCACTAACAACCTCACTGGCAAATGCCAGTGTTGGTTATTTAAACTAAGTGTTGCAGAGGGTTCAGCCTCCAGGCAAGGAAAATTGGCAGCCCCATCCTCATCCCAGCTGGGTGATCGTTACTAGCCGTTGCCACTGTGCCTGAGGACATCAGACTGGGAGCATCATCATGCTGAAGCTGTGTAGGCACATAAATCCAGCGTCAGATGATGGGCACGGAGGGAAAAGACAAGGTGGAACTGGTGAATGAGTGAGGGAAGAAAGGGCTTGAACAACACGAGGTATTTGCATCAAAGCTCTCACAGGCAGAGAGTTTCCTCACCTGATCTCTAACTATGCTTGCTTCCAAAAACAAAGGTTTGGAAATACCCTTAGGGCTGTCTCTGCTGCTTTGTTTCAAGGCTTCTGAATGCAGAGCTGAGCCAAGAGACAGAGTGGATAAAGCATCAGTGGAGAACCGTGGAAATTATTCCTTTCAGTTTCTCAGGTAGAGGAAGGGGCCGGGGAAATCCCTGGGCTGACCGAGCCGTTTGCTCATTCAGTCCAGATCCTTAGGGAGCCCATGCTGGGGGAGCTAACTGGTGGCTTTGGCATCTGCATGTGAGACACATGACCTGGCTGTTCCCATCAGGGAGTGACAGAATGGTCTGAGTTGGAAGGGACATCCAAAGATCATCTAATCCAACCCCCTCTGCAGTCAGCAAGGACGTTCTCAACCAGATCAGGTTGCCCAGAGCCCTGTTGAGCCTCACTTTGAATATCTCCAAGGATGGGGCCCCAGCCACCTCCCTGGGCAACCTGTTCCAGTGTTCCATCACCCTCATGGTGCAGAACTTGTACCTCACATCTAATCTAGATCTGCCATGCTCTAGTTTGAAGCCATTGCCCTTGTCCTGTTGCTGCAGGCCTTTGCAAACAGTCTCTCTCCATCCTTCTTGTAGCCTTCTTCAGGTACTGGAAGGTCCTTATTAGGTCTCCCTGAGCTTTCTCTTCTCCAGGCTGAACAAGCCCAGCTCCCTCAGACTGTCTTTGTAGCAGAGGTGTTCCAGGCCCCTGATCATTTCTGTGGCCCTCCTCTGCATCACTCCATCTTTCTGTGATAGAGGAACAAGTCTAGTTCTAGTGAAGAACACGTATCCTTCTGTCTTCTCTGGGGAGCTTTCTTAAGGTCTATCTTGGGGTTTATTTTCCCTTCCAAGAGAAATGACTGGCAACTTGCACATGAAAAAAGAGCACTGAAAAATCAGCCCTCTCAACTGATGCTCAGACTCCACACAGAGAGGCAGCGCTGACAGGAGGGAGCATTTGCAACATCCAGCTGTAAAACACTGAGACACTCTCTAGTCTCCCAGAGGCTACCTGACAGGCTGTAAGTGATAAGTATCATTTGGAGAGACTCCTCCACAGGAGAATTGATTCATGTAAAGATTTCCAGCCTCAGCTCGCCTTGGACTGGAACCAGTGCTCTGTCCCCTTCCCGTTGCCTGGAGTTCACTCCCAAAGAAAATTGCTTCTTTCTTTTAATGAGAATTTGTGACTCCCCGTCTCCTCCCACCTCCTTGTGGGTGTGGTGAGCCTGGGGAACAAATAGGAGTGTTATTACTGCAAATAACAGCCTAGGAGAGCCTCAGACTAACTCCCAGTGACTTAATAGAGCCCGTCAACATGGAAAGACCATTGAGTAGCACAAGTCAAATGAGAAACCACTTAGCAGCACAGCAGTGGGGGAGATTAAAATACCTCTCTGCAGAATATAAAGGTCAGTGAGGCAGTAAACTCCTCAAAGGGGAAGACAATACATTTCATGCATCAAGCACCAAGGCAGGAAGGACAGGAGTAAGCCACGTGTCTCAGTAATCTCTTCTGAAGGAAAATATATTTATAGACAGCATTTGGGGACTTAATGGCATGCAAATGCAGTGACAGCCTGGTGACCAGCCACAGGCTCCCTAGCTGGGATGAAAACCCTCAGACAGAGTTTTGCCTCCTTTCCTGTGCCCTGCTACAAACCCACTGCTGAAGCTGGAGACACCAGCCCAACCAGCTCCATGCTCACCACTGCTCTCTGCCATCCAGGCTTGGCCACATAGAACCATAGAAGTGTCAGGGTTGGAAGAAACCTCAAGGATCATCTAGTTTCAACCTCCCTGCCATGGGTAGGGACACCCCACACTACAGCAGGTTGCTCACAGCCACATCCAGCCTGGCTGCAAACACCTCCAGGGATGAGGCTTCCACCACCTCCCTGGGCAGCCTGTGCCAGTGTCTCACCACCCTCATGGGGAACAACTTCTTCCTAACATCCAATCTGAATCTACCCATTTCTAGTTTTGTTCCATTCCCCCCAGTCCTATCCCTCCCTGACACCCTAGAAAGTCCCTCCCCAGCTTTCTTGTAGCCCCCTTCAGATACTGGAAGGCCACAATTTGGTCTCCTTGGAGCCTTCTCTTCTCCAGACTGAACAGCCCCAACTCCCTCAGCCTGTCCTCATAGGAGAGCAGCTCCAGGCCTCTGATCATCCCCGTGGCCCTTCTCTGGACACCTTCCAGCACCACCAGATCCTTCCTGTAATAGAGGCTCCAGAACTGGACACAGTACTCCAGATGTGGTCTCACCAGAGCAGAGCTGAGGGGGAGAATCACCTCCCTTGCCTTGCTGGCTTTGCCTCTCTTGCTGCAGCCCAGGGTGTGATTTGCTTTCTGGGCTGCAAGTGCTCATGTTGAGTGTAATGGGATTGCTCACCAACCAGGGACACAACCATGCATGTGTGCACTAATATACATCTTAAAGGCTTTTAAATTGCTTTTGCCAACCAGATATTTGAATGAATCTGTGAAGCCGGCAAGCAGGAATGGTGTATGAGGTCACTTGCTTGGCTAATTGGAGCATTATTGAGTTCACTTCAGTCCAAAGACCTCTCTCTCCTGCACATTGGAGTTACCTTTCTATTCTATCCAGTTAGCAAACATCTGGAGGGCCACAAAGATGATCCAAGGACTGAAGAACCTCTGCTATGGGAACAGGCTGAGAGAGCTGGGGAAGAGAAGACTCCTTAGAGCTGCCTTCCAGTACCTCAAGGGATCCTACAGGAAGGCTGCAGAGGGACTTTTCATCAGGGTGTCTAGAGACACCGTCCCCACAGTAAACTGCTGGCTAAGTTGTCAGCTCATGGTTTGGACAGTAACACTCTGCGCTGGGTTAGGAACTGGCTGGAGGGCCGAGCCCAGAGAGTGGTGGTGAATGGTGCCACATCCAGCTGGCGGCCAGTCACCAGTGGTGTCCCCCAGGGATCAGTGCTGGGCCCCATCCTCTTTAACATCTTCATTGATGATATGGATGAGGGAATTGAGTCAGTCATCAGCAAGTTTGCAGATGACACCAAGTTGGGAATAGATGTTAGTCAGTTAGAGGGTAGAAAGGCTCTGCAGAGGGACCTCGACCGACTGGACAGATGGGCGGAGTCCAATGGGATGACATTCAACAAGTCCAAGTGCCGGGTGCTGCACTTTGGCCACAGCAACCCCATGCAGAGCTACAGGCTGGGGTCAGAGTGGCTGGAGAGCTGCCAAACAGAGAGGGACCTGGGGGTGCTGATCGACACCCGCCTGAACATGAGCCAGCAGTGTGCCCAGGTGGCCAAGAGGGCCAATGGCATCCTGGCCTGTATTAAGAATAGTGTGGCCAGCAGGAGCAGGGAGGTCATTGTGCCCCTGTACTCTGCATTGGTTAGGCCACACCTTGAGTCCTGTGTCCAGTTCTGGGCCCCTCAGTTTAAGAAGGACATCGAGACACTTGAACGTGTCCAGAGGAGGGCAACAAGGCTGGTGAGAGGCCTTGAGCACAAGCCCTATGAGGAGAGGCTGAGGGAGCTGGGGTTGTTTAGCCTGGAGAAGAGAAGGACCAGGGGTGACCTCATTGCCCTCTACAACTACCTGAAGGGTGGTTGTGGACAGGAGGGGGTTGGTCTCTTCTCCCAGGCAACCAGCACCAGAACAAGGGGACACAGTCTCAAGCTGTGCCAGGGGAGGTTTAGACTCGAGGTGAGGAGGAAGTTCTTCACTGAGCGAGTCATTCGTCATTGGAATGGGCTGCCCGGGGAGGTGGTGGAGTCGCCGTCCCTGGAGGCGTTCAAGAGGAGACTGGACATGGCACTTGGTGCCATGGTCTAGTTGTGAGGTCTGTTGGGACGGGTTGGACTTGATGATCCTTGGGGTCTCTTCCAACCTTGGTTATACTGTGATACTGTGATACTGTGACAGGACAGGGGACAACTGTTTGAAGCTGAGGGAGTGAAGAGTTAGACTGGAGCTTAGGAAGAAGTTCTTTAGAAGGAGGGTGCAGGGAATCTGGAACAGGTTGCCCAGGGAGGTTGTGGATGCCTTCTCCCTGTGGCTGTTCAAGGCCAGCTTGGATGAGGCCTTGAGCAGCTGAGTCTAGTTGAGAGGTGTCCCTGCCCATGGTGGGGAGGTTGCAGTAGATGATCTCTGAGGTCCCTTTCACTCTAAAAATAAAGATCAAGAAAAAACAATGGGAAAAGGCACAAAAGGAGTTAGTTTTGACGTTGTACCAGGCAATGGTAGCATGTGACGGACTCCAGCAAGGAGCGGAGGAATGCACTGAGCGTACTTGAAGTACCCACCGATAGAAACACAGAGACAAAAAAACCTGGAGGCTATTTTGCAGAGGTGAATCCTCCCCTCCTTTGTGACCCTGGGAATCCAAACCATTATTACTAGTGAATGGAGAAAGTTGCAGCAGAATCTATCCTCCTGACTCCAATTTCCAGCTCCATTTCCTCTTCACGTTATTGATTATAATAATAACAATAATAATAGCCAGCATTTAAAGCTTTTCCAGAAAAAGCTAATGTCTCTGAGCCTGCTGCCAGCAGGGGACATGGAACAGCTTGCTATGAGAAAATGCTGATTCTGAGAATCTGAATGTTTCAGGGGACAGTATCAATTTCATCTGACTTTCGTTTAACATTCTGCTTGGGTAAGGTTGAAGCACTTTGTTTCAGCCTCATCACATTGCCTCTCACAAGCCCTGTGAGGAGAGGCTGAGGGAGCTGGGGTTGCTTAGCCTGGAGAAAAGGAGACTCAGGAGTGACCTTATTGCTCTCTACAACTACCTGAAGGGAGGCTGTAGCCAGGTGGGGGTTGGTCTCTTCTCCCAGGCAACCAGCACCAGAACAAGAGGACACAGTCTCAAGCTGTGCCAGGGGAGGTTTAGGCTGGATGTTAGGAAGAAGTTCTTCCCAGAAAGAAAGATTGGCCATTAGGATGTGCTGCCCAGGGAGGTGGTGGAGTCACCATCATGGGAGGTGTTCAGGAGGAGACTTGATAGGGTGCTTGGTGCCATGGTTTAGCTGATTAGGTGGTGTTGGGTGATAGGTTGGACTCGATGATCTTGAAGGTCTCTTCCAACCTGGTCTATTCTATTCTATTCTATTCTATTCTATTCTATTCTATTCTATTCTATTCTATTCTATTCTATTCTATTCTATATTCCTGTAGGATGGAAAGAAATCCTCTGATACTTGGAGAGCACTGGAAACCAGCAGCTCAGTGACAGTGATTTTGATAGTGAAGTAGCCCAAAGACTACAAAGGGAATAAAAGAAAAAAATAAGAGGCTAAAGCTCCTTTAAAATACAAGGGGCTGCTTGCCTGAGGTCACCTGTGGGGGTAACTGTATTTTTCATCATCTTTATGGGATGGAATGGAATGGAATGGAATGGAATGGAATGGAATGGAATGGAATGGAATGGAATGGAATTAACCAGGTTGGAAAAGACCTTTGAGGTCAAGTCCAACCTATCACCCAACACCATCTAATCAACTCAACCATGGCACCAAGTGCCTCATCCAGTCTCCTCCCAAACACCTCCAGTGATGGTGACTCCACCACCTCCCTGAGCAGCACATTCTAAGGGTCAATCTCTCTGTCTCTATGAAGAACTTTTTCCTAACATCCAGCCTAAACCTCCCCTGGCGCAGCTTGAGACTGTGTTCTCTTGTTCTGGTGCTGGTTGCCTGGGAGAAGAGACCAACCCCCACCTGGCTACAAACTCCCTTCAGGTAGTTGCAGAGAGCAATAAGGTCACCCCTGAGCCTCCTCTTCTCCAGGCTAAGCAACCCCAGCTCCCTCAGCCTCTTTTCCTCAAGAGCCCAACAGACATTAAGGTTTCTCAGCAGCTTGGGCAGGACTGAGCACTGTCATATCATGGACAGAGTGTTGGAAGAGGCACAGAGGCGGCAGCATGCTTAGAAGTGATGACCAGAGCAGGGCACTGGATCCCTCTTAGCACAGGAAAGAAAGTCATACAAGCTGCCTGTAATTGGGAAAGCAAACCAGAGGAATTTTAACTGTCCAAAGCCCACTGTGTCACACAGAATGACAGAATAGTCTGGATTGGAAGAGACCTTGGAGGTTATCCAGTTTCAGCTTCCCCACCTTGGGGAGAGAGACCTTCCACTAGGTAATTGTAGAGGGCAAGAAGGTCTCCCCTGAGCCTCCTCTTCTCCAGGCTAAGCAACCCCAGCTCCATCAGCCTCCCTTCACAGGGCTGTGCTCCAGACCTCTCCCCAGGCTCATTGCCCTTCTCTGGAGTGGTTCCAGCATCTCAACATCTTTCTTAAACAGAGGGGCCCAGAACTAGACACAGGACTCCAGGTGTGGCCTAACCAGTGCTGAGTACAGGGCAGAATGACCTCCCTGCTCCTGCTGGCCACACTGTTCCTGATGCAGGCCAGAATGCCATTGGCCTTCTTGGCCACCTGGGCACACGGCTGCTGCCTGCCTCCACCCAAGCTGTGGTTTGAATCTCAAACCCCGTGGAGTCTGCACACCCATTGCACATGCAGCAGGGCAGCAAAGCAAGCCAAAAGAACCAACATCTTGAGGAAATGTCAAACAGGGGAAAAGCTCCTGAGTTTTCTTGCTAACACATGCTCTTTTTGAAGGGTTTGTTGAGGATCTTGTTTATAACCCTGCTGCAAGGAAAGTACTCTGAAATGAAAGCTGTTTGGTCCTTTCAAGCTAAGAGCCCTTTGTCTGTAGCACATTAGTGGAACAATTTTTAAATAATGACTTAATTTTTTTCTTTTCTCCTGAAAGAGGCTTTTTTTCCCCCTTTCCTTTCCTTTCCTTTTCTTTTTTTTCTCTTTTTGCAGTCAGAGGCTGGCACTCTGCTGTCCCAGTCTGCACCCTGATTCATTAACATTAGTTGTATCCAGCTTGTAGAGGCTTATTTGTTTAGCTAGAAACGGGACATTAACACTTTAAGAGAGTAATGCAGAGCTTTTAGAGACAATATTCACAGATCATAGAATCCTGGGATGGCTCAGGTTGGAAGGGACCTCACAGATCATCTACTCCAACCTCCCTTCCATGGGCAAAGACACCTCTCCAGTAGATTCAGCTGCTTATCCAACCTGGCCTTCAACATCCCCAGGGAGGAGCCATCCACTGCCTCCCTGGGCATCCTATTCCAGAGTCTCACCACCCTCCTACTGAAGAACTTCCTAAGATCCACTCTAACCCTGCTCTCCCTCACCTTCAAACCTTTTTCCCATGTCCTGTTGCTAGACACCCTCATGAAAAGTCCCTCTCTCTGCCCTGTTCTGCTGATCCTTTCATAGAAAGTGCAGAAAGCCACATTCTGGCCCTCTAAAATGATGAGTTTATTTTATACAGTTTATCACTTAACATTTTCTGATTGCATTTATTGGTTTGAAAAGCTGGTGGCTGGCACTATTATTCAGACTTAAGGAAAAGGCAGGAAGGTGTTGAGCTTTATTGTCCAATTCCTGGAGCCTAAGGGCAAGCCAGAGTTCCTTCACCACAGGCTCTGCTCAGGGATGTCCAATGACAAGGGGCAATGGGAGAAAGTGGAGCAGAGGAGGCTCCAAGTGAACAAAAGGAAAATCTTTTTCACTGTGAGGGAGCCATAGCCCTGGAGCAGGCTGCCCAGAGAGGTTGTGGAGTGTCCTTCTCTGTAGACATTCAAAACCTGCCTGGATGTGTTCCTGTGTGACCTGCTCTGGCAGGGAGTTGGACTGGATGAGCTTTTGAGGTCCAACCCCTTTTGAGGTCCAACCCCTAACATTCTGTGGTTCTGTGATTGCCTGTGCCATGGTCTGGAGCTTATGGCCAGGTCTGACATCCCACACCTGATTGTCAGCAGTCACTGTCAGTCTGGGACATTTCAGGAGGAATTAAGCACCTGGGTCACTCTGAGTTTCTGCCCCACTGAGGAAAGAATTCAGCCCTGCATTACGTGCAAAACACTGCTTTGCAAGGGTGTTAAGGCTGTAAAACTGGCTTGTAAATTGAGCCATGCCATCATTACAATTTCCTACACTGTCTGCAACACAGAAGCACTGCTGCATTCCAGGTGCTTTGTGTTGTCTCTTTGGCTGTCTCTTAGCTAAAAGAGGGCAGGTGAGACACAGGGAAAAGTTCACGTTTCTGGTACAGGATGCTCTCCTCACCAGCAGATTCCTCTCCTGCACCTGTTACAGAGAACATGGACTATAGGGAAAGTGCTGTTAGAGTCCCTTAACATCAGTAAAGTGAAGAATTTCTACCACTCCAGATACTAGCAAATGGCTGAATAATAGGAAAAAGAGCTAAAGCATACATACATAAACTGTTTCGAGAAAACCTAACAATCCAGTCCAGACAAAGGCAAACTCATCTGGCATGAAATCAGGTACCCACATGATTTGCACTAAGCCATGTCCCCATGCCATAAGCCAGTTACTTATGAGGCAGTTGCTGTAGCTCCCTGTGCCTTTTCAGCTTCAATATATACCAGCATATAAGTATTTGTAGCTCCTCTTGTCCTCTCTCAGGAATACATTTTCATGTTGCCTCCAGCTGCAGCCCAGACATCAACTCAAGCCCTGGGAACCTGCTGGCAGTGGCAAATGCTCATCTCCTTCCCACTACCCATGCTGCAGTCGTGCTAACCCAAACCAAGCTGCATGGTCCAAGATCCTTGCTTCCATCTTCTAGGCACTGGCTTTCCCTCCTCCAGCTTTTCAATCTCATGGTTACATGGAATCATAGACTCAGTAAGGTTGGAAAAGACCTCAGAGATCATCAGGTCCAACCTGTCACCCAATACCTCATGACAACTAAACCATGGCACCAAGTGCCACATCCAATCCATTTTTTAACACCTCCAGGGATGGTGACTCCACCACCTCCCTGGGCAGCACATTCCAATGGCCAACAATTCTTTCTTTTCTGTGAAGAACTTTCTCCTCACCTCCAGCCTAAACTTCCCCTGGCACAGCTTGAGACTGTGTCCTCTTGTTCTGGTGCTGGGTGCCTGGGAGAAGAGACCAACCCCCACCTGGCTACAAACTCCCTTCAGGTAGTTGTAGAGAGCAAGAAGGTCTCCCAGGGTTAATTTTTCCAGCACCTGGAACCATGCATTGCAAGAGGGGAAGCAGGGGGCTGTGAGCAGGCAGAGCTGCTAAAACAGGAGGCAATTTAGATGTGAGAATTGAACCTAAACTGAGCCTGCAATTGTGGTTGAGAGACATTAACTATATAACCTGAGCTGCCAGCAGGAGCTTGAACATTCCTGGGTCAACCACACAGTTTTCTGTGACATCTTTCCCTTAGCACTTAAGTCATAGGGTAGCATCCATGTGCCTTTGAAACACACTGGAAAATAAGATGCTGTCTTTCCTAACACAATGGCCAGGGACACACTTTGGCTGTTCTGTGACTGCACTTCCCATCCAGAAGTCACAGTTGAGCCTATTTCAAAATCAAAGCATCTGAGGGCTGTACTTGAGGATGATCTGGGCTAGAAAGAGGATCATGGCATCATTTCTGTGAGTAAATGCAGCATTTAAATGCCTGCTTGCTCAAAGTGGCTCAACAGCAGCCCTAACAGAATGCACCAGCTACCTGGCAACAACAGGACACTGCGGGTACGTAGGGACCAGATTTGTCAGGCTACACAGCTTCAGGCAGAGTTAGAAGAGGAAAAATGTGGCTCTCACAAAATTTCCTGGCTGTTATCAGCCTGTGTCATGCATAGTTCTGTTATTAACTGAGTCTGCATTTGTATCTGTTCCCATCTCTTTGGGCGACCGAGGCTAGCAATTAATAATAACAGAGACATGAATAATGCTGCATTCTGAGCTGAGAACTACCTGACACTGATTAAACTGCAAACATAAATAATTGATATTAATGACATGAAGTTTTTAGCAACAATCTGCACGAAAGAACTCTGAAATTGGAGGATTAGAAAGCAGAGATAATGCTCAACAGCTGCTCCAGAGGCGTTATGCAGACACGTAGGTGACATGAACCCAAGGGCTGCGATTCATAGAGCTCTTCATCATCCTCTACCCACGTTCAAATGGCATTTGCTGAAGTAAGATGTCCAGGCTGGCAGAAAAGGGATTGCTTGGTCCCTGACTTGTTGAAAAGAAAATAATGTGCTGCCCAGGGAGGTGTCCACCAGGACTCACAGGTCCTTTTCCCCAGAGCTGCTCCCCAAGAGATCAGCCTCTCAACCTATACTGGCTCATCTGGGGCTCCCAGATGCAAGACTCTCCACTTGCTCTAAACAATTTGGATCTTCACTGGGAGCTCACTTGGAGTCCCACCTCTTCTTCCTGGTCTGCCCAGGGAGGTGGTGGAGTCACCATCACTGGAGATGTTTAAGAGGAGCCTGGATGAGGCACTTGGTGCCATGGTTTAGTTGATTAGATGGTCTTGGGTGATAGATTGGAGTCGATGATCTCAAAGGTCTTTTCCAACGTGCTTAATTCTAGTCTATTCTACTTTCAGTGATGGTGACTCCACCACCTCCCTGGGCAACCCATTCCAATGGCCAATCTCTTGACAAGCATTCCAGCTTCAGGAGGATGAGGAACAAGCACTACGACAGCAACTCTTGTCCCTTCCTCTTCTTTAACTTAAATATTCCAGAGCCATGTAATCCTCCAGAGGAGACTGGATGGGGTACTTGGTGATATGGTTTAGCTGATTAGATGGTCTTGGATGATAGGTTGGATGTGATGATCTCAAAGGTCTTTCCCACCCTGGTCAATGCAATGCCATGCCATGCCATGCCATCCCATCCCATCCCATCCCATCCCATGCCATGACCAGCGTTCTCCAGGCTTCTCTAAAGGACTGAAATCCATGTACATCCAGGGCCGCTCAGGCTTGGTTTTGTGTATTTTCCTATTAATCCTTATCCCTTATCCTTGTAAGCCCTCCCTGTTACTGCTATGTGTATATAATCATAGAATCAATAAGGTTGCAAAATACCTCAGAGATCATCAAGTCCAACCTATTACCTATCACCCAACATCTCAGGACAAGTAAACCATGGTTCCAAGTGCCACGTCCAATCCTTTTTTGAACACCTCCAGGGATGGTGACTCCACCACCTCCCTGGGCAGCACATTCCAGTGGCCAATCTCTCTTTCTGGGAAGAACTTCCTCCTCACCTCCAGCCTAAACCTCCCCTGGCACAGCTTGAGACTGTGTCTTCTTTTGGTGCTGGTTGCCTGGGAGAAGAGACCAACCCCTGCCTGGCTACAACCTCCCTTCAGGGAGTTGTAGACAGCAAGAAGATCTCCTCTGAGCCTCCTCTTCTCCAGGCTAAGCAACCCCAGCTCCCTCAGCCTCTCCTCACAGGTCTGTGTTCCAGACCTCTCCCCAGCCTCGTTGCCCTTCCCTGGACACATTCAAGAGTTTCAATGTCCTTCTTAAACTGAGGAGCCCAGAACTGGACACAGTACTCAAGGTGTTGAAAAATTTATTTCTACTTCCAAACTGACTCTTCTTTTTGGTAGATCCTCCTCCATCCCTTTGCCCTACCCCCTTTTTTTTTTTTCCCTTTCCTTATCAGGGAAAGGGAGGGGGGGGCTGGGGGAGGAATATTTGCTATCATCTGAGCTCTTAAAGTCCAGTTAAGGCTCAAACCACAACAAGAAAGAAAGGTCTTATTTTACTAGCTTGGACTCTTCTTCCACTCCTTGTTTGCCATCTCAGGACAAAGCATACATAAAGAGCATCCCATAGAGATGCGACCAGACAGGGAATCCAGATATCATGGACATAGCTTGGATCTCAAAATCAAAGCCATTTGTTGTCTTAACATTTCTCTTCCCTGGAAAGACAGTGACTTATCCTAAAGCTGCAGCAGTGGGAAGGTGGTGGATAGATGTCAGACAGCAGCTAAGCATCTGGCTCCTTATTGTATTTTAAATGATCCACATTTATAACTGTAAGGCAGCTCGACAAGCGATACTGTCTAACATCACCATCACTAATAGCTCTAATAGCTCATGCATCCACAGCCTGCTTCATCCTGTCCCATCTCAGAGCAATTTTTGAGACAATAGGCCCAGCTCTTCCCAGATAGATATAAATGAGATGTATAGAAAAGGCACAATTCCCTCTACCACAATGCAATGACTCTGATCTCCCTGCCAGGCTGAGCCACCAGCCACCTAGATGCACCCCAGAGAGGCAAAAGCCAGATACAGATCTAGGGGGGGTACGCTTCTTTTTAACTCATTGGTCTCCACAGAATCACAGAATTGTTGGAGTTGGAAGGGACCCCAAGGATCATCTAGTTCCAACCCTCCTGCCATGGGCAGGGACACTTTCCACTTGATCAGGTTGCTCAGAGCCACATCCAGCCTGGCCTTAACTTCCAGGAATGAGGCTTCCACCACCTCCCTGGGCAACCTGTCCCCGTGTCTTCCCACCATATGGTGAAGAACTTCCTCCTAAAGTTTAGTCTAAATCTCCTCTCCTCTAGCTTGGGTCCATTCCCCCTGGTCCTATCACTCCCTGACACCCTCAAAAGTCCCTCCCCAGCTTTCTTGTAGCCCCCTTCAGATACTGGAAGGCCACAGTTAGGTCTCCTTGGAGCCTTCTCTTCTCCAGACTGAACAGCCCCAGCTCCCTCAGTCTGTCCTCATAGCAGAGCAGCTCCAGCCCTCTGCTCATCCTCATGGACTTTCTCTGGGCACCTTCCAGCACCTCCAGAACCTTCCTGTGCTAGGGGCTCCAGAACTGGACACAGTACTCCAGGTGGGGTCTCACCAGAGCAGAGTAGAGGGAGAGGACCACTTCCCTCGACCTGCTGGCTCTGCTTCTCTTGCTGCAGCCCAGGCTCTGGTTGGCTTTCTGGGCTGCAAGTGCACACTGCTGGCTCCTGTTGAGCTTCTCATCCACCAGCACCCTCAAATCCTTTTCTTCAGGGCTGCTCTCAAGGCAGCAATCTCTTAGCAAATGCTTTGACACTTTTTTATGTAATTTTTTGTGTGTGATGTAGTCTTTGTAAGGAAAAAAAAACTGCTGCAATGTGCACATATAGAGTAGGAGCCTGGCTTGGTTTGGCCAGGACACAATCCCAGGCCAGTCACAATCTGCAGGCTGTTAGCACTTTGAAGTCAGCCAAGGCAGCTGATCTGAGTTGGCCACAGGTGGATCCCAGACCATAAACATCCCACTCACTATAAAGAGGGAAGTTTGCAGAGGCCATGGTTTCTTCCTGATCCTTCTCTTCCTTCTCAAGTGGATGCTTCCAGTTTTTCTGACTGCTGTGCACTCAATGAGCTAAGTACAAATTTATATTGGTATTAGTTTTGTTGTTCCCTTAAATCCATTTTTGGTAGAATCACTTGCTTAACTCTTCTTTTCCTGTACCCCCTTCCCAGCTGAGGAGGGAATCATCTACTGCTGTAGTTTAGCCTTGGATGTGGGCTAAATGTAGACAGTTTAGTTGGTGCTCAGTGTTTATTTGGGGCTTGGCTGGAATAGCTCACCTGAGAGAATCAGGCTTTAAATTGAGAGTCTCAAAGGACTACAGAAAGGATCTGGACATACTGGAAGGTGTCCAGAGGAGGTCCATGAGGATGATCAGTGGCCTGGAGCTGCTTTCCTATGAGGACAGACTGAGGGAGTTGGGGCTGTTCAGTCTGGAGAAGAGAAGGTTCCAAGGAGACCTAATTGTGGCCTTCCAGTATCTGAAGGGGGCTACAAGAAAGCTGGGGAGGGACTTTTGAGGGTGTCAGGGAGTGATAGGACTGGGGGGGATGGAGCAAAACTAGAAATGGGTAGATTGAGATTGGATGTTAGGAAGAAGTTGTTCTCCATGAGGGTGGTAAGAGACTGGCAGAGGTTGCCCAGGGAGGTGGTGGAAGCCTCATCCCTGGAGGTGTTTGCAGCCAGGCTGGATGTGGCTGTGAGCAACCTGCTGTAGTGTGAGGTGTCCCTGCCCATGGCAGGGAGGTTGCAACTAGATGCTCCTTGAGTTCCCTTCAAACCCTAACAGTTCTATGATTGAAGTATGAATGGATTTGACAGAGTTGCTACGAGCATTCAATATGTTGGTGATCTGGGTTGGATGGTCACTGGTCACATTTCTCTGGTGTTTGTTCCTTGAGCTGCTTTTGAAGTCCTGCACAGCTTTGTCACTCTTGGTTAGTGGTTTTGTGCATTTATTGTTTCTGGGAAGGGGATCAGAGGTGCTGCTCTGCTGTGGTCTTTGTTGCTAGCTTATGTTATTACAAATTCTTTTGTAATGAGGTCTGTTTCTGTGGACTGATAAGGGGCAAAGAGAATGTGATATGCACTTGGGATGCTTCCCCCATTTTGCTAGTATTGTCAGGACTTTGGAGTGTCATTTAGCTCTTGATCTCACTTAGAGTCAAACATTAGTACAGTGGTGGATATGATGCAGTTTAGTACAGTGGTGGATATGATGCAGTTACTGCAACCCCTACAACGGGCCCTGAAGCTATCTTAGTCCCCGTGACAATCACTGCACAGAGCCTATGCAAACCCATCATCTCCTAAGCCTTCCTGCTTGAGGGTGCAGTTCTTGAAGTCAGCATCAAGAACTGCTCTTCTCCTGGGGAAGCTCCTAGAGTGTGGGCAGTATTGCCATGTCTTAACCAAATACCTGCTGTGGCTGCCTTAATGTTTATCAGAGAACATCAGGGGTTGGAAGGGACCTTGAAAGATCATTTAGTCCACCCCCCACCCCTGCCAGAGCAGGATCACCTAGGGGAGGTCACACAGGAACACATCTAGGCAGATTTTGAATGTCTCCAGAGAAGGAGACACCACAACCTCTCTGGGAAACCCATTGCAGTGTTTTGTCACCCTCACAGTGAAAAAGTTTATCCTTATGATTTTGAAAGCCACCTTGTAGCTCATGAAGGGAGGTGTGAAGGCCTTGGGTTAGGCAGCTGCTGAAAAGCCTGAGCTCTGCCAGCATCTGGCTCAGTACCTGCACGTGTGCCCCTTCCTCCTTAGGCTATGAGTGGCGGAACGTCGGAACTGGCCTCCTCCCAGCAAAGCAGAGGCTCGGGAAAGGCTCCTCTGGAAGGGAAAGGGACGAAAGAGAAATGGGTCTGAAGTCATAAGCACTGAGAACTCATGAAATGACATGTTTTGGCTATTCCCAAACTTAATGTGGTTTTTATATGTAGACATAAAAGAGCACATTTTCTACCTCCCTCGTAATTACCTGATAAACCCCCACTTCTGGAGCTGCTCCGAGCCATCCATTACGCTGCTGCCATGAACTTTATTTCATACCACACCAGGGAGGACACAGAGCAGTTGGAGTGCTCAGACAGTACATGGCCATAAAAATCAATGTAAAATTTAATGCAAAAGGTCTGTGGGCACCCAACCATTGGAACCCAGTGATAAGGCAGATGGAGAGCAGCACTCTGCTTTCCAGCAAGCAGTATATTTCCTTTAACATTCCCCTATTACATGGAATGCTGTTGCTGTTTTGTCCATCTCCATATGAGTCAAACGTGCTGCAGCCACAATGTTTATATCTCAGGGTGGTTTTTGGTTGCAGTATCCTGGACACAGGGTGTGTTTTGTATTCTGGATGGATCTCAGGACCTGGGAGGGAGAGAAGAAATGTCTTACTGCTGTTTTCTCTAGTGCTCCCTGATTGATATTCAGCTAATAGTCCTGCTGTGCTTGACTCTTCTAAGAGGCACTTGGAACAAAGTCGTTGTGAACCGTGTGTGCCTGGCCTAGATAGTCCTAAAGAGCAAAGGTTGCATTCACATGCAGGCTCAGGGTCATGGGGATCTCTCAGATGCTCCTCAGTGAAGTTATGGTGCTCAGATGAATAATTACATTTTAAATAATAGTTGTTGTCAGCCAGAGGATCCTTCCTTACTGCCTGCTTCACAACATACATGAGAGAAGTGAGGGGAATGGAGCTTTGGGCCCACAAGATAAGTAGGAAAAGGAAAGAAAATAAAATAGAGGGCAATTGACCTTTGCTTTCAGCCTCACATGAACAGGCAATCAGATTCTGAAGCCTTGGGATGTGGCTCTGCAGTTCCTCTTGTCCTTGTCTTTGAGCACACCACTTAGAATCATAGACTCAATAAGGTTGGAAAAGACCTCAGAGACCAAGTCCAACCTGTCACCCAACACCTCATGACAGCTAAACCATGGCTCCAAGTGCCACATCCAATCCCTTTTTGAACACCTCCAGGGGTGGTGACTCACCACCTCCCTGGGCAGCACATTCCAATGGCCAATTACTCTTTCTGTGAAGAACTTTCTCCTCACCTTGAGCCCAACTTCCCCTGGTGCAGCTCACAGGCTTTCCCACAGGACCAAAAAGGAAGGAGGAGATAGTTTGGTTGCATCTCTTATAGCAAGCACAGGTGCTCAGGTATGATGAACTGAGACCAGAGAGATCAGTAGATTTCCATCCTGTAGAATAGAATTAACCAGGTTGGAAAAGACCTTCGAGATCATCAAGTCCAACCTATCACCCAACACCATCTGATCAACTAACCCATGGCACCAAGTGCCTCATCCAGTCTCCTTCCAAACACCTCTAGAGATGGTGACTCCACCACCTCCCTGGGCAGCACATTCCAATGGCAAATCTCTCTTTCTGGGAAGAACTTTCTCCTCACCTCCAGCCTAAACCTCCCCTGCCACAGCTTGAGACTGTGTCCTCTTGTTCTGGTGCTGGTTGCCTGGGAGAAGAGACCAACCCCCACCTAGCTACAACCTCTCTTCAGGTAGTTGTAGAGAGCAAGAAGGTCTCTCCTTAGCCTCCTCTTCTCCAGGCTAAGCAACCCCAGCTCCCTCAGCCTCTCCTCACAGGGCTGTGCTCCAGACCTCTCCCCAGCTTTGCTGCCCTGTGCTGTATCTGTAAAGGCAAGGAAGCAGGAGCCTTCCTTTGGTTGTAGTGCTAAGGGTTACACTGTTCCTAACCATTTTAGCAATGGGATTACTGGAAACACCAGCAACCTGTAGAACAAGTCACTCTATTTAGCTGCCTTTTAGATCCACAGCTGCAGTGGCTTTGCATGGAGTGTATGAAGCCTGGGACGTTTTCTCTTACTTCTGGGAGCTGGTATTGATTTGTTGGTTTGGGTTTTTTTTTTCACCCTGATAGATACTTGGCTCCAGCACATGATGAAAACCCATTTAAAAGAGAAAGATAAAAAAATTCTTAACTGCTCATATTTGTGATTCAAAACAGCCTTATTGGGATGTCACAGCAGATTTCAAGGTGGGAGGTGGGGGGAGAGTGGAAGAAAATAAGGAGCTAGAAGAACAGGGGTCATTGTTGGCAGGCTGGAAAAGCTGAAACAGGACTTTGTGAAGGTATTTTACAGGCCAGCTAAAGTGCTCTGAGGTATTTATTAAAGCAACCAATTATGCCATTCTAGACTGGTTAAGGTTATTGTAGAGCTTGTATTAAAAGAGTCATTGCCTCTGGATGAAGACATGGCTGCTTCTGCTGGGAAGAAAGAGGCTTTCCATCTGCCACTGGTTTCTGTGTAGGCACTGGGCTGCAGTGCTTCAGAGAATGCCACAGCTGAGTTTTCAGACCTAGTCAGGAAGTGATTAGATAAAGGTCTGCCTCGTAGAGAAATGAGTGTGAAATGACCACCAGCATTTGCTCTTGGGTGCAGCATGTGAGGGTGTCACTCCTGTTCACACACATCTGCACTGATGCTGCCAGTGCACAGCTCACAGCTACCCCAAGCAATGCTCCAGGCTTGGAGAAAAGCAGCCTGCTGGAAAAGGATCTGGGGGTGCTGGTGGACAGCTGAACATGAGCCAGCAGTGTGTCCAGCTGGCAGCCAAGAAGGCCAAGGGCATCCTGGCCTGGATCAAAACCAGTGTGGCCAGCAGGAGTAGGGCAGTGATGGTGCCCTTGTACTGGGCACAGCTTGAGCACTGGGTTCAGTTCTGGGCACCACAGGATAGGAAAGACATTGAGGGGCTGAAGAGTGTCCAGAGAAGAGCAAGGAGGCTGGTGAGAGGTTTGGAGGGCATCATATGAGGAGCAGCTGAGGGAGCTGGGGTTGTTTAGTCTGGAGAAGAGAAGGCTGAGGGGAGATCTCAGTGCTCTCTACAGCTACCTGAGAGGAGGATGGAGTGAGGTTGGTGCTGATCGCTTCTCCCAAGTAACCAGTGGCAGGACCAGAGGAAAAGGGTTTGAGCTGTGCCAGGGGAGGGTTAGGTTGGACATGAGGAAAAGCTTCTTTAGTAAGAGGGTGGTGAGGGTTTGGAACAGGCTGCCCAGGGAGGGGGTGGAGGTCTTCAAGAAGCTGTAGGTGTGGTGCTTCAGGACATGGTTTAGTGGCCATGGTAGTTGGGTTATGGTTTGATTGGATGACCTTAAAGGTCTTTTCCAGCCTTAGTGATTCTATGGTTCTGTGTGCATCAATGAAGAGCACCTTTCCTGTGAGTGCAAACACTTACCAGGCTTTGCCCACAAACACCCAGGTGAAACAATAAATACAGTGTTTTGGAAGAGGTGAGCTGCTCACCTGTTCACCTCAGCACAGCCTCCTGCTGCTTGTGGGAAAAACCAAAACAAGACCAAAAAACCCCACAGCAAAACCAACCCAACAAACAAACAAAGGAAAGCAAAGGCAAAGCTCAGTTCAGTAAGTTCCACCCTACTGCAATAGCATTCTGCACTCTGCAGTGGGTCAATACCTCTTGGAAGATACCTCTGGAATCCCAAGACTGGTTCAGAGCACCTCCTTTGACTGATGCAGGGCTCAGCAGAGGCATTTGATATTCTCCCAAACTCTCATTCCATCAACTGGAAATGTTTGGGACTTTGGGGTGCCAGGATACTTGACACTAAATCAAGCTGCCATGGTTCCATATGAAAGCTAATGTGCTTCCCTTCCATTGTTCCGCAGCTGACAACAGGCAAGGGATCGGTTAAGCTGGTGAGAAGTCAGCTGGGTGGTAATGGAGAAGGGGATAAAAGGAAGCATCTGGTGCAAGTGGTATTGAAACTCCCTTCTGAGGTGTTTTAAACATGATTTAACAACTGGAGGCATTGAGCCTGGAGCTGTCTTGGAGACTAAGCAAACGATACCCCCATTTCACAGGAGGAGGAGCTGCCTGGGCTGCTGCTCATTTCACAGTAACTTAGTAGTAGAGCTAGAAAAGCGTGTGAAGAGCTGCCCACAGCCTCATCCAAGGCTCCTGTGGATGGAGCAGTGGAAAGGGAGGAAGAGTGCCACAGGGAGAGGCAGCAGAGGGATGGTAAGGAAAGCGAAGTGCAATCTAACTTCCCAGATTGTGCTTGGCACTTGAGCACGTTGCTAAGTGTCATGGCTATCTCGAGAACACTGTGTGACAAGTACATTGGGGTCACTGCCTTGGAAGAGGCTGAAGTGATGAAAACTTGCTGGAGGGCTGCAGATAGAGGGAAGTGCTGGGAAGGAAGCCAGCACCTCAGGCACTGGAAAGCTGGAGGCCATCCAAGTGACGTGTCGAGTGAGACCCAGTGGGTGTTCTGTTCATGGGGCTATTTGTCACACTAAACTAGATTATCAGAAAATAAAAGTCCAGCCTGCATGCTTATAAATCCTGCCACATCCCAGCCACAGGGCTCCAGAGGTGAATGTGCAGGTAGCTGGCAGTGAGGCTTCAGATTCACAAACATTTGGGCTCTGGCTATTCCCCATCCAGAGAAGGCAAAGTAGTTTAGGGGGGGGCTGAACTCTCCTTACAACTTGAGCTCTCCTTTGCACAACTTTCCCCCTCTCTTGTCTGCCAAGCAGTGTTCATCTTGTTGGCTGCATCATTTCACACCTATGAACTGCCAGCCTGCAAAGTCAGGACTGGTCACATCTGCCTTTGAGCCTTCTGCAGGCACTGCCACACACAGAGGCAAAGCATCACTGCTGTGGGCAGCAGCTACAGCTGTTAGTCTGAAGAAGAGTTAAGCAGGCTGCACAGAATGCAGTCACCTCAACTGATAGAATCGACCAGGTTGGAAAAGACCTTTGAGATCATCAGGTCCAACCTATCACCCAACACCCTCTGATCAACTAAACCGTGGCACCAAGCACCCCATCCAGTCTCTTCCTAAACACCTCCAGGGATGGTGACTCCACCACCTCCCTGGGCAGCACATTCCAATGGCCAATCTCTCTTTCTATGAAGAACTTCTTCCTAATATCCAGCCTGAACCTCCCCTGGCACAGCTTGAGACTGTGTCCTCTTGTTCTGCTGCTGGGTGCCTGGGAGAAGAGACCAAACCCCCACCTGGCTACAACCTCCCTTCAGGGAGTTGTAGATGGCAATAAGGTGATGATGCATTTGAAGTTTCTGATGCTGAATGAGCACAGAAGCATCCCATCCCATTTTAGATTCTGCTTTTGTCTGCACAGTGAAAATCTGAAATTGATGCATCAAGAGCCAGGGACTTGAGGCAGCTTCATGCTCTGGAGTTACTTCCATGAGCCTGAGAGCCTCAAGTGAGGATGGCCTTCTGCACTTATCTATGGGGAGCACACCAAAGACTCGAAACAGAGACAACTCTCTAAGGCCAAGCCATCTGTGTGGGTGTGGTTCTGCTTCTCAGATAAAACCAGGACCAGGAAAGGAAAAAACAATATAGAGGAAAGGAAAAAAACGTAGAGGCATGGCCAGGAAGCAGCAGGAAGCTTGTCACAGGGCAGGGCTAAAGACTGGCTGCTGATGGGTCATGAGGTCTGCTCTTGTTCCATGTTCCACCAACTGCCTCTTGCAACCAACAGAAACTAACTAAAACTTCAGTTTTGCGTAACATCCAACTCAGTTTTGCCAGAGAGCTCTGAAGGGGAAGTGTCAGGCTGGTGTGAGCGGAGGGACTGCACATCTTGAGTAAGGAACTCCGTTCATTGCTCTTCAATACAGCCACCAGAGTCACACAGGGGTAGAAAGCACAGTGATGAATCAGGCCCAGGATCTGCTGGCAAATAGCTCTGAAACCAGCCCCGGTGCTGTGGAAGTGGCTTCATGACTCCTAAGTACTGTCTTTACACAAGAGTTTGGATTGATCATTTCCAGGTTTGTTAGTCCCCAAACTGTTCATTTTCCACGTGCTTGGGTTAGTTTCTCAAAGCAAGTGATTTTGCTTTGGTTTTGTCTGTTTTGTTTCCCCCACCCCCTCCAAAACAGAGAAATAGACAACAAAGTGCTAATAACAAGCAAAGCACCTCCTAGAAAGTTGGTCACTTTGGTGGCTGGGCAGCAATTGGCTTGAGAGCAGCCCTAAAGAAAAGGACTTGGAGGTGCTGGTGGATGAGAAGCTCAACAGGAGCCAGCAGTGTGCACTTGCAGCCCAGAAAGCCAACCAGAGACTGGGCTGCAGCAAGAGAAGCAGAGCCAGCAGGTCAAGCGAGGTGATTCTCCTCCTCTACTGTGCCCTGGTGAGACCCCACCTGGAGTACTGTGTCCAGTTCTGCAGCCTCTATTACAGGAAGGATCTGGAGGTGCTGGAAGGTGTCCAGAGAAGGTCCATGAGGATGAGCAGAGGGCTGGAGCTGCTCTGCTATGAGGACAGACTGAGGGAGTTGGGGCTGTTCAGTCTGGAGAAGAGAAGGCTCCGAGGAGACCTAATTATGGCCTTCCAGTATCTGAAGGGGGCTGCAAGAAAGCTGGGGAGGGACTTTTGAGGGTGTCAGGGAGTGATAGGACTGGGGGGGGATGGAGCAAAACTAGAAATGGGTAGATTGAGATTGGATGTTAGGAAGAAGTTGTTCTCCATGAGGGTGGTAAGAGACTGGCAGAGGTTGCCCAGGGAGGTGGTGGAAGCCTCATCCCTGGAGGTGTTTGCAGCCAGGCTGGATGTGGCTGTGAGCAACCTGCTGTAGTGTGAGGTGTCCCTGCCCATGGCAGAGGGGCTGGAACTGGCTGATCCTTGAGGTCCCTTCCAACCCTGACAATTCTATGATTCTACTTTGCTCCTTGGTCTGTGTGCCTAGATGAAAATAGAGACTCCAATCAACCTTTATTCCCAAGTCCTTTAAAAAGCCCTTGGATGCTGCAGTGAGCGTATGGGTACTGCAAAGTACCAAAGGGGCTAAGTCTTTTTCTCAGTGTAGCTCTTGAGTTCCTCTGTGTTTCTATCTTTCTCTCTTGTGAGCCAAAGGTTTCTTTTGTTTCTAGAAGTACTTAAAAGACATAGGTTTGGTGCTGAAGGACATGTGGGGAACTTGGCAGCTGGACTTGATGATCTTAAAGGTCTCTTCCAGCTAAAATGATTGCATGGTTCTTCATCTTAAAGGCATTGAGCTACAAGGTTGATCCTTATTCACTCATAGGAAACCCTCCCTCCCCCACCATGAAATTAACAACTGATCCAAAAGTCCTTAAGTTCTAGGGGTTTGGGAACGTTGAGCTCTTGAGTGTTTGGGAAAAGGAAAGCAAGAATCCCAAATGAACCTGGACATCATTCATTCTCTCAGGACCACTTTATGTTCTATTTAGCAAGCTTCAGCCTTGCCCCTCAGCTGTGTTTGATACATGTGGATGCAAATGGATCCCGAGGCTGTGCCCTTGGCCCCTGGGCTAGTGGCCTCTTTCTGCAGAAAGTCTGATTTCAAGGTAGTTGCGTCTACAGAGATACCTGAGCTGGCTGGGGTTGGTCTGAATCCACGAGTCCTGGGCATCAGAAGGAGCTGCTGAGCTCCCTCTCACACAAATTTGCACTTCAAAGCCAGCCAAAACCAAAAGCAGGTCAAGAGTTGGCAGTTTTACAATGGGAGGTTGAAACCTCTATTCTCCACCACAGTTTCTCCAGCTAGCTCCTTAGAGGATCAGTCGCTCCATCTGCTTCTTCCTTTACTCCTCTGTCCATTCCCCTCCTCACCCCTTTGACTCCCCCATTTGCTGCTCTCCACAGGGACTGTTCTTCTGTTCTATCCCTTTTTTGCTTTGGGTCTAGCACCTAAATGATAAAAAATGGCATGCAGCAAATAAGTGCCTTTTCCAGAGGCTAGAGGATGGTTAAGGTCTAAATGAAACCAATTTGTAATAAAAGCTCCAAATCTGCTGCCATTTAACAAAAAGTTGAAACAAATGATCCCCATAAATCACCCTCAGGTTTATTAAGGATTTTTATTTCCCAGCCACTCGTATTGCTTAATTACAGAACAACAATATGCAAGGCAAATGCTGAGGCTGATTCTTCCCACATAGACTCTTGAATGTCACAGCAGCCTTCTTGAGGGGAGTATCCAGCACCTAAATATTCCTGCATGGTGAAGGGGAGGGCAAAATCAGCCCCGTGGTTAAGGGCTGGAGTGCCCAGGACAAACTGCAGGTTAAAATAAGGTATTGAACCATTAACAGATAGTCACCAGCGGACCAACAGCTTCACAGGCTAAGCACTGGGTGACCCAGAGATTTTCAGGCTTTGAAAGGAACTAGAGAACTGGTGGTCCATATAACCCTGGCCAGAGATACTAGACAGCTTGGTATGAAGTTCATCCTGCAGGAAGTAATCACTGAGGGTCTCTGAAGTGGACAAGTAGTTTAGAGAAGGGGAATAGAATAGAATTAACCAGGTTGGAAAAGACCTTCGAGATCATCGAGTCCAACCTATCACCCAACACCATCTCATCAACTAAACCATGGCACCAAGTGCCTCATCCAGGCTCCTCTTAAACATCTCCAGTGATGGTGACTCCACCACCTCCCTGGGCAGACCAGGAAGAAGAGGTGGGACTCCAAGTGAGCTCCCAGTGAAGATCCAAATTGTTTAGAGCAAGTGGAGAGTCTTGCATCTGGGAGCCCCAGATGAGCCAGTATAGGTTGAGAGGCTGATCTCTTGGGGAGCAGCTCTGGGGAAAAGGACCTGTGAGTCCTGGTGGACAACAGGATGGCCACAAGCCAGTAATGTGCCCTTGTAGCCAAAAAGGCCAATGGCATCCTGGAGTGGATTGGAAAGACTGTGGTGAGCAGGTCCAGAGAGGTTTTCTTTCCCCTTTAGTCTGCCCTGATGAGGTCACATCTGGAATATTGTGTCCACTTCTGGGCCCATCGGTTCAAGAAAGACCTCAGGGAACAATGAAGGCAATCAATGGAACATCTCCCTGCTGGGGGAGCTGTGGCTCTTTAGCTTGGAGAAGAGGAGCTTCGTTCATGTTTATAAAGACATGAAGGATGAAGCCAGGTTCTGCTTAGTAATGTCTGATGACAGGACAAGGGGCAGTGGGTGTAAGCTGGAGTAGAGGAGGTCCTATGGGAACAGCAGGAGAAACCTTTTCACTGTGAGGGTGACAGAGCCCTGGAGCAGGCTGCCCAGAGAGGTTGTGGAGTTTCCTTCACAGGAGACATTCAAAACCTGCCTGAATGCCTTCCTGCATGACCTGCCCTGGGTGGCCCTGCACTAGCAGGGGTGTTGGACTGGATGATCTCTTGAGCTCCTTTCCAACCCCTGACATGCTGTGATGTGTTTCAAAAGCTAGTGGCAGTAATGATGAAACCCTACCCCCCTACCATGAGCAGCAATGACTGAGGATGCTGTGGCAGCTTGCATGAGCTTCACCTGCAGGGAGGTTGTGTTTTCATACGGAGCCCCACGTGGTGCTCTCTTGTCCTTAGTGCAGATGGGACATTTCACTGCTCTGGCTGCAGAGCTTTTCCTTGCTTAGGGTGGGTTTGGGGAGTTTATTGTCGTCTTTCTGCCTACTGCATTCAGGTTTGGAGCTTGGGAACAGGTAAACCAGAGCTTGTTTAAGACAGCAACACGAGATTTTGACTCAGTGATGGGATGGGTGATAGCATTAGGTAAAGATTGCTGAAAGCTTCCATGGCAAAGGACTGTGTTATGCCTGAGTTGGCAAGAAGACTTCCATTTTTAGGAGTCCTAGACTAAACTGAACTTCTCCCAACCCCAAGTCTTCCTGAAATGAGGAAAGAAATAAACAAATTAGCTAATGTGAGGATTTATCTTGTAGCATTTGGAATTTGCCCCTTGAGCAAGCAAATTCACCAGCCAAACCTCAGGGGTGAATGGTGAAGCTTAAAGGTCACTGCAAATCTTGTGCTTCAGCACACCCAGAATGAACCTTCAGGCTTCCAAACCTCTGTGAAATAATCCCAGCAAAGCCAGCTGACCTGTCAGGGGCTGTGCAGATAATAATGAACTACATGATATTAATGAAGTAGTGGAACTGTCACAAAGAGTGGGGATCATTGTAAAAAGAAGCAGTGAGGAACTGATCTGTTGCATTACAGTTGTAAAAGTAGCTGGATTTCGTTCCTACCATTTAATTTCTTCATCTAAATCAGAAGCTGTTGAGGTTTCCATCTCAGATATGAAGCAGAGGAACTCAGGAGAGCCACCCCGCTGTCTGATGTAACAGCCCTGAAGAGGCAGCTGTGAAAACCACAACAGCCAGAGAAATCTGGCAGCACAAGCCTGTACAGCCTTGGAGGGGCTGGAGGAGGCTGTTCCACAGGCCTGACAAGGAGACAAAAGAGTGAAGTTTTAGTTTCTTGCTTTGGCTTGCAATGTTGCAAAGCAAGCTGTCCTCAAGCCCTCTGGAGAGGCTTTCTGTGCTGCAGTTAGAATACACAATACAGAATTAACCAGGATGGGCCTTTGAGATCATGTCCAACCTGTCACCCAACACCATCTCATCAACTAAACCATGGCACCAAGTGCCTCATCCAGGCTCTTTCTAAACACCTCCAGTGATGGTGACTCCACCACCTCCCTGGGCAGCACATTCCAATGGCCAAGCTCTCTTCCTGTGAAGGATTTCTTCTTGATGTAGAGCCTAAACCTCCCCTGATGCAGCTTGAGACTGTGTCCTCTTGATCTGGTGCTGCTTGCCTGGGAGTGCAACCCCCATCTGGCTACAACCTCCCTTCAGGTAGTTGTAGATGGCAATAAGGTCTCCCCTGAGCCTCCTCTTCTGCAGTCTAAGCAATCCCAGCTCCCTCAGCCTCTCCTCACTCCTCCAAACCCCTCCCCAGCTTTGTTATCCAGCTCTTGTCTGAAACAGGATTAGTCACCCAAGCCTGGCAAGGTTCAGAGATGCATTCAAAAATTTTGCCTTTCAAGACTTCAAAATATGATCCTGCAATTGCCAGAGAGCAGCTAGCACCAGAAGCAGGGCAAGCTAACCTCCACATGCTGCTTCACTTGCATGTTGGGTGAACCTGCTCTGCTCAGCTTCCCTCACCATTCCCTTTCCAGCTGCAGAAAATAAGCTTCACAGCCCATTCCCGTTCTAGAACTGCATTGCATTGGTCATCTTGAGAGCCAGACTAATCCAAGTGTATTTCATTGTCACAGGGATGCTCTGTTAGTCCTTAGCACAAACCAGTTCTCACAGAAAATGTTAGCTAGTGACACCTGCTGCGCTGAAGGCTGCAGCCCTGATGATGATCTCTATCATAGGCCCTTCTTATGTCAAAGTGACACCCAGCTGATAGAAAACTATTACTTCTCCTCCCACTCCCAGAGCACCATGAGCCTTTGAAGAACTGTCCAAGTGTCTGGTGCTCCCTGGGCAGTCAGAGGGCAATGCTCTCCACAGCAGGCACACCTGGGATGATGTTTGGTGCCACCTGAGCAATGTGCTCACAGCCCGGTCCTGCAGGGTCTTGGATGGCTTCTGACAGTGCTAGTGCAGTAAGAGTCTCTCCTCCTCACACCTTGAGGCCTTCTGCTTGGTTTCTGAGCCAGAAGTGAATTCAACTTCTCACATGACCCCACACAAAACTACCTCCCGGTGCAACCCTGGCACTGTTTCCCCATATTTCATTCCACTGGCTTCACTTCCAAACCCCGAGTCCTGGCTTGTGCCATCACGTGTAGTCTGATGAAGGCAAGGGAGAAAAAAGATGGCAGGGTGCCTGTTCAGAATGGTGAAATGGGTAGAAAATTATCAGAAGGCAGAAAAGATTGAAATGAAGCTTCCAATGATGCAGTTTCCATGGCAACTACCCTTCCACCTACAGTTGTAATCCACTTTTTAAGCAGCCATTCCAGGAAGAGCAGGGAACCACACCACAGCTGCACATATCCTATTTTTACCCCACCTCCTGATTAAAATAATTGTTCCATTTATAGGATTGCCCTGAATGGCAGTGGCTGAAGGCTTTGGATAGCCTGGGGGAGGTGCTCTCACAGCACTGGATGCTTTCTGAAATCACACATGTAGATGCCAATCCCAGTAACTCCTGCAGGCAGAGTGAAGGAAGCCCATCCTGAAGCTATTGCAATGGGATATGTCCCATTGCCTCTAGAGGATGTGTGCCACTGTGTCCTGTGTATGACACCCTGTTTTGGATGCACTCAAAAGCAGTCTTTCCTGTGTCACAGCCTCTAAGATGCTGGTTGCTGAGACTTTACTGTAGCAGAAGTAGCAGGGATCAAGTTTAAAGCCCAAGCACAGGACTTGCCGTCACACTCCCCCACTGTCAACCTCTGTTGAGATCTATGACGGCTCCAGAGCCATCCTGGCAATCAGATCATCATCTCAGGAGTGCTAACTGATGAAGTTTTGGGGGTTTTTAGGTGAATCATTTCTGTAATCCCAGTGGCACCACATGATGATTGCAGCACTTTGATTCTCTGTGGGAATGCTGTGGCCTGAAATCAGAAGATGGAATCACATTCGAGGTCTTGAGGATGTTATTTCCTACTGTCATTGTGTTACTGGTATCTCCACTCTGGTTTCTAAAGGCCCTTGCAGAGCTCCCTGAACCCTTTAGCTAAATAACATAACAAAATGAGATGGAGGCTGTACCTAAGAGCTTGTAACTTACACCAACGTGGTAGAAGAAGAGTTGAAAGAGTAAAATCCTTGACAGGTAGAAAACTAAGGGACAGAGAGATGAAATGGTTTTCTTAAGGTCATGCAGTGAGTTTGTGGCCAGAGCTGAGTGCAGATCCCTGGAGTCCCACCCAGGGCTTTGATCAACGTGATGGCTCTTCCTTTCCTGCTCTCCCAGGCTGTCACTCTCATCTGGCCTATAGAAATATTGAGAGAGCTCTGGCAGATGCATTACCTAAAGAGGGAAATGTCTGAACTGATCCTTTCTTCACTCCAAGGAGTGCCAGGGGAAATCTACATTTCCACACAATAACTATGTTAACCACTTCATTCCGAAGGAAGCAGATAGGAGGAAGAAATTAGTGTGGGAACGAGCAAGCAAATAACAGAACATTTCTCCCCAGTAAACCTCAGTTCTCTGGGAATTAGCTTGAAAGTCTACAAAGTTACATCGCAGAGGAGTCTGCCAGAACAGGTAATGACTGCACTTAAGGGAGAGGCAATTGTCCTAGAAACCTTCATGTACTGTGGCTGCACTGCTGGGAACAGGAATTTAGCCAGTAGAAGAGGGTCTCTGGGTACCAGCATGTCTACCAAGGACTGCAGGACAAGCTCTGGTACTTCTCAGCATTTAAGATCTAAACAGGAAGGGCAAGATCATGAGTTCTTGACTCTTGTTTTGGCTTAGAAGCTACTCACACAAGTAGCTTCAGTGTCTTCTCTGCTCTGCCCTGGTGAGGCCACATCTGGAATATTGTGATTAGTTGTGGTCCCCCCCAGTTCAATAAAGACCTCAGGGAACTGCTTGAGAGAGGCCAGCAGAGAGCCACAAAGATGCTGAAGGCAGTGGAACATCTTCCTGCTGAGGACAGGCTGAGGGAGCTGTGGCTCTTTAGCTTGGAGAAGAGGAGCTTCATCCATGTTTATCAAGACATGAAGGATGAAGCCAGGTTCTGCTCAGTGATGTCTGATGACAGGACAAGGGGCAATAGGTGCAAGCTGGAGTAGAGGAGGTGCTGTGGGAGCAGGAGAAACCTGTTCACTGTGAGGGTGCCAAAGCCCTGGAGCAGGCTGTCCAGAGAGGTTGTAGAGTCTCATTCACTGGAGATGTTCCAAACTCACCTGGATACATTGCTGTGTGATCTGCTCTAGGTGGTCCTGCTCTGGAAAGGAGCTTGGGTTAGATGCTCTTTCAAGGTCCCTCTCAACATTCTGTCGTTCTGTGGTTTAAGAGGCCAGGAAGGGCTGAAAGACCTGACTCTAAAATCCAATTCATAGAATCAATAAGGTTGGAAAAGACCTCAGAGATCATCAAGTCCAACTTATTACCTAATACCTGACAACTCAATCATAGCTCTAAGTGCCACATCTAAGTGAGCACCTCCAAGGATGTTGACTCCCTGAGCAGCGCATTCCAATGGCAAATTACTCTTGATTGACGTGGAAATGTAATGTTAATAGAGATAAACCATCTCCCTTTCTCCAAGATCACTTGGTTTGATACCCACCGTTTAGAGACAGTGGCTGTTAGTGCAACGCTGATTTCAGCAGAGCTGGTCTATGTTCCTGAGGCCTCCTGGCTTGGTGGGGATGAGCAAGGCTGTACAAGGTGGGGCATGGTTGATTGATGTCACTAATGACCAAGAAGGAGCTTGTGGGTAGGGAATGCCAGAGATGCAGCAGTGTGTATTGCAGGGTCACAGATACAGGGAACTTTGGGTGCCTTTGTTTAGCAGCCATTCAGCTGTGTCTGAGACAGAGGTGTGCAGGACAGCTGCTGGGTGAACATGACTCCATGAAGTGTTACTTGCCAAGCACAGAGAAGGAAAACTTCCCTTGCACTTTTCAGTGTCCCCATTTCATCCACATGAGACATTAAAATTCATTCTACCTCATGCATTACCCTTTTGGAGGAAGATTACTGAAGATTCGCTCTTTTCTTTCCATCATCTTTTCCAATTAGGATCCCCTCTTTTGCACCAGAATAAAGCTTTTTGTTGCCAGAGGCTTTGCAACAGAAGCTCCAGTCAGGGTTTTGGAGCTCTGCTCAGCCTCCATTTCAGAAAGAAGTGCAAATTGAAGAACAATTACAATTTTTTTTAATGACAGGTTAATCTTGCTGTACTAAAGGTGATTAGAGAGTCACCTGGCTAGTGTCAGAGAACACAAGAGCTGGCAGATGTTGTTTCCCAAAAGCTCCAGGAGGGTAGGGGTGGGTGAGGATAAATCCTTACAAGTGCACTGCTGTGTCAACAGGGTTGATGAAACAAACTGACAGGCTCTGGGCTTCAGACAGGACTGACAAAAGAGTGAGAGAGCAGTAAAATGGCAAAGAAAAAGGAGTAGCCTGAGTCTTTGTTCTCCACACCATGAACAAGTTTCTTGGGTCTGTGGTTTGCTCCCAGGAGCAAAGCAAGAAAGGTGGCTGAGGATGGGTTTGCTGCACACTGCTGGCCTGTGCCGAGCAGGGGAAGACCAGGACGTCAATTTGGGTGAGTTGCCTCAGGTTCTTCTGGACCTGAAGCCCTTGCCTTTGGTCCTCTGTACGGAAGAGGCAGACCCAAGCACTTTCCTTCTTCAAAGCAGGGAGAAATGGTGAGGGAAAATGAAATAAAGACTCCTGGACAGTTAAACATCAAAAGCCTGGAGACTAGAGAAATGCTTGAGATCCCACCTAAGGCCACTGTGTGCCTGTGCATGCAGCCAGCAGGGCACCGTGGGTCTGGAGAGTGCATTATGAGGAAAGGGGAAGAGGAGAGAATGGAAACACTTCTCAAAGTGCACAGGAATATCAGCAAAGCCTTCTCCTTCCTCTTCCTCCATTGCTTCTCCTCTCTGCTCAATTTTTGTTGTTGTTGTTTCTTTCTCCCCTGATTCATGTGTGGTGTGAAGAAGGGTCCCCAGGCCACCCTGCTCTCAAGCAGCCACGAGAGGTGTACAACTCTTCACAGCCACGCAGACTGGATGCAAAATGCTCTAACCTCATGGGCTGCAATTAGCTGGGCTCTAGGTTTCCCCAGTTCTGGGCCCCCAGTTTAGGAAGGGTGTTGACTTGCTGGGACGTGTCCAGAGAAGGGCAATGAAGTTGTTGAGGGGTTTGGAACACAAGCCCTATGAGGAGAGGCTGAGGGAGCTGGGGTTGCTTAGCCTGGAGAAGAGGAGGCTCAGGGGTGACCTTATTGCCCTCTGCAACTACCTGAAGGGAGGTTGTATGCAGGCAGAGGTTGGCCTCTTCTCCCAGGCAGCCAGTACCAGAACAAGAGGACACAGTCTCAGGCTGTGCCAGGGGAGGTTTAGGCTGGATGTTAGGAGGAAGTTCTTCACAGAGAGAGTGATTGCCCATTGGAATGGGCTGCCCAGGGAGCTGGTGGAGTCACCTTCACTGGAGGTGTTCAGGAGGAGACTTGATGGGGTGCTTGGTGCCATGGTTTTGGGTGGGTTGGATTGGTTGATAGGTTGGACGTGATGATCTTGAAGGTCTCTTCCAACCTGGTTTATTCTATTGTATTCAATTGCCACATTAAGAAAGAGGCGGGGGTGGAACCCAGAAATTCCACCAGGGGAAAGAAAAAGCAAACCCAAAACAAACCCACAAGAAACACAAATTTAGAGCCAGCCCTCCGAGAGCCTGACTATTCCCCACACACACGTGCACCTGCTAGTAAAACAGCCCTTTGAAGTTGTTGGTGCTGTCAGTTACAAGAGCAGCATTTAACATTTAATGGTTGTTTTTGGTCAGAGCTGTTACTTTTCATTGTTTGCTAGATTTGTTCCTTGAATTTGCTTGGCTCTGTGCCATGCACTTCCTCTAGTTTGGCTTTATATTGTGCTTGGGATTTAAGGATTGTGTTTTGCTTGGTTTGTCTTTTTTCCCCCCCTCTCTGAAGACCTATTACAAAAGTATTTTCATCTTTTCTTGCTCAGTGCATTGTCTTGTCACGTCTGACATTTATCTAGAGGGCACAGATGTCTCCTTACAAGCCCTCTAAAAGTGCCAACTTGTTCTCAGGCTCCTCCTAGTCTGAAGTCACCAGCAGCAGCAATCACAAGGATCCCTAAGAAAGTTGTTGGGTTAATTGCATTGGGCAGAAGGCTTCAGGAAAAAGAAAAACAACAGTACTTGGTCTGCCAGTGCTGTAGAGGTTGTGGGGAAAAGCAGGGATATGAGGAAGGTGACTCAAGTGTTTTACTTCCACTTGTTTTCCATCATGATGGACTGGATTAGCTGCTCACTTAAAACCAATGCAAAGCAAGGAAACCTTGCTGCACATCTTGACCTTCTTTATAACCTGGCATTCATTCCTCTGAGCAGACCTGTTGTCTGCCAGCTCTGTTTTAACCAAGAGAGGTTTCCATAGAATCAGTCAGGGTTGGAAGGGACCACAAGGATCATCCAGTTCCAACCCCTGCCATAGGCAGGGACACCCCACACTAGAGCAGGCTGGCCAGAGCCTCATCCAGCCTGAGCTTAAACACCTCCAGGGATGGGGTGCCAACCACCTCCCTGGACAACCCATTCCAGGGCTTCAACACTCTCATGGGGAAGAACTTCCTCCTCACCTCCAGCCTGAATCTCCCCACCTCCAGCTTCATTCCATTCCCCCTAGTCCTATCACTGCCTGATATCCTAAGAAGTCCTTCCCCAGCCTTCCTGTAGTCCCCTTCAGATACTGGAAGGCCACAATGAGGTCACCTGGGAGCCTTCTCTTCTCCAGACTGAACAGCCCCAACTCTTTCAGTCTGTCCTCACAGGAGAGGTGCTCCAGCCCTCTGATCATCCTTGTGTCCCTTCTCTGGACACCTTCCAGCACCTCCATGTCCCTCTTGTAATAGGGGCTCCAGAACTGGAGGCAGTACTCCAGGTGGAGTCTCACCAGAGCTGAGGAGAGGGGGAGAATCACCTCCCTTGCCCTCTGGCCACACTTCTCCTGATGCAGCCCAGGATCTGATTGGCTTTCCGGGCTGCAAGTGCACATTGAGAGCTCCTGTTGCTCAGGCTAGCCAGATATTTCCTCAGCTAAACAATATTGACCTAAAGGATTTTGGAGTCCAGTTTCTCCTCCCGTTACATGTTTCCTGGCATGTTTGCAGTGCTTCTAATTAATTATTTGTAATTGCCTGTGTTTTTCTCCTCTTTTTTTTCCCCCTTTTTTTCTGGTGCCTTTGTTTCTTGTTTCTCTCCCAGCCTTGGTAACAAGATGTTGCATCTCGTGAGGCTACAAGGGTAAAAGCCTATTAATAAATAATTAAGTGGTGAGGCTCTGGCGGCCTGGAGTCACGTCTTGCCGTCACGCGGCTGTGGTCTCCATGGCGACTCACCAGTGTGCTCTGAAATGATCTCTCTGAGAGGAGCCAAGAGGAGGTTACACAGGGCAAAATCAAGTGTGTGGAGAGAAATCATACTTTAAAAAATTAAAGGTCCCCCTCCCCACACTGGCTAACCAACCTGGAGAGATGGAAGCCTCTTGTCAGCCCTGCTCTTCCAGCATCCCGCACTTCTGTCTGCCGCTGCCATGTGTTTTCACTCCCATCCAGAACCTCCAGCACTCAGACTTCTCCATCCAAGCGGTGTTAGTGTTAGCAGTCAGACCTGGGGGTGCTGGTCGATGGTAGGCTGAACATGAGCCTGCAGTGTGCCCAGGCGGCCAAGAGGGCCAATGGCATCCTGGCCTGCATCAGGAACAGTGTGGCCAGCAGGAGCAGGGAGGGCATTCTGCCCCTGTACTCTGCACTGGTCAGGCCACACCTTGAGTCGTGTGTCCAGTTCTGGGCCCCTCAGTTTAGGAAGGAGGTTGAGTTGCTGGAACGTGTCCAGAGGAGGGCAACAAGGCTGGTGAGAGGCCTTGAGCACAAGCCCTATGAGGAGAGGCTGAGGGAGCTGGGGTTGCTTAGCCTGGAGAAGAGGAGAGTCAGGGGTGACCTTATTGTTCTCTACAACTACCTGAAGGGAGGTTGTAGAAATGCAGAAGTTGGTCTCTTCTCCCAGGCAGCCAGCACCAGAACAAGAGGACACAGTCTCAGATTGTGCCAGGGGAGGTTTAGGCTGGATGTTAGGAAGAAGTTCTACAGAGAGAGAGTGATTGCCCATTTGGAATGGTCTGCCCAGGGAGGTGGTGGAGTCACCATCATTGGAGGTGTTCAGGAGGAGACTTGATGGGGTGCTTGGTGCCATGATCTAGTTGTTTGGGTGGGTTGGATTGGTTGATAGGTTGGACACGATGATCTTGAAGGTCTCTTCCAACCTGGTGTGGTGTATTGTATTGTTTTCTCTCTACCCAGTTGCTCCTCCAACCTTCCTGATCTGCAGCGATCCTGCCACCAACCTGTGTGCGGTCTCAGTCCTGATAGTGAGAGTGACCGATCTCTGGGAGCAGCCAGCAGTGACTAGTTTGTCATGTGGCACCAAATGAAATCTGAAGACCCCAAGGCCAGAGGTTCCCACTCCTCTGCTCCTCTGTGTTCTTATTCCCTACCACCACAGCATGTTTCCTTTCTCCTGGAGTCACCCTGCAGCCTGTGTGTGCACTGAATTCACACCTGCTCTTCATTAGGGCCAGATTTTTGAGAGGCTCTCACTGTGCTCTTCTCCTTTTCTGGCAGTCCTCAGAGGCAGTTTCGTGTGCTGGCACATGAAGTGGCCCTTCTATTTTACATTTCTTGCCCATTCAAAGCAGAAGTTTTCCAGTGAAAAGGAGTGAGCTCAGCAGTTCCAGCATCTGTCAAAGCACGTCCTTGCTCGGCAGGGTGATCTGAAACCCCCTCAGCCTGTTATCAGCTTTCCATCCGCCTTAGCAGCTCCACCAGTCAAGCATCCTGATCCATGTGCTTCAGCCAAGAGAATTTTCCCAAACCCTCACCTCTCCCATTGTGTTTCACGGAAGCATGAGAAATTTTCAGCTCCTTGTAATGCCAGGGCTGCAAATCACACTAGTTGTCTCCCAGATTTCGGCAGCATCCTGGGCTTTCACTTCCGCTGCGAACTTCTGGAGCTTTGGCGTTCACTTTTGGGCAGGTAAATGGTTGGGGGACCAAAGCATCCATCATGCAAACCTGCATTGAAAAGACGTCAAGCTAGGAGTTGTGACAGGTAGATGTGCCTCTGCTCTGAGGGAATGAAGGGTTTGATGTCACAGGTCCCTTCTCCGCGCTGCAGGAACATGATGTGTAAGCCCAAGGTCCTCACTCTTTCCACCCACCCCAGGGACCACCGTTGGGTGTCTGCTCAGCATCCACAGCCCAGCATGGAAGCAACACCTCATAACAGGACTATAAGCTTTACTATCCATTTTCTTTAAGCTTCTAGGACAGGATCAGGTGGTTCTGGCCTTGGAGAGCTCAAATCTGGTGCAAATTGGGTCTTCATGGGGACTTTTCACGAGAGTATCCACCAAGAGGACAAGGGGAAATGGATTTAAATTGAAGGGCAATAGGTTTAGATCAGATCTTAGGAAGAAATTCTTCACTACGAGGTGGCAAGACTCTGAAAGTGGTTATCCAGAGAGGTTGTAGATGTCCCCTCCCTGGAGATGTTCAAGGCCAGGTTGGATGGGGCCTTGAGTAGCCTGATCTGAGAGGTGTCCCTGCCCATGGCAGGGAGGTTGAAGTAGATGATCTCTGAGGTCTTTTCCAGCCTAAAGCCATTCTGCTTCATGAAGAGCTACAGCCCTAAGTCCATGCTGGGAATGGATCCATTCCTTTTTGTTACTACCCTGTTTCTGGGAAAGGTTGTGAAATAGAAACCTCTTCCCTCCCCCTTCTTCACTGGCCTGTTTTCTCTCTTTTCTTCTGGTGGAGGTTTTAGGCTATGCCTTTAAAATTTACTTACAGGTTTTGAGCCGAAGCTTCATTTGCTTCTAACTGAGCTGGTCTGGCAGAGTGAATGCTGGAGGGGGGAACTTCAACCCACCACACTTGTGCAGCAGAGTTTAAGGAGGAGGTAGAAAGATTGTTTGAGTGAGGGATAACACAACACCTTAAGGAGTTTCAGACCTGTTTTCATGCTGTTCTCCTGTAGCCACTGCACAGGCTTTCAGAAATTGTTTCCTTACCCTTTTCACCTTCATACTCCTCTCCTCCTGACAGACTGAGGCCAGAGCAGAAGACAAAAGTGGATTAATTTATTCCTTTTCTCTAGCAATCTGACATTCTGTGTTTGGTTCCACACCTTTGAAATACACCAGCACTGCTGGAGAAAAAAAAAAAAGCAAGAAGCAATCTGAAATTCAGGGTTTGTAAGGTAAAACAAAGAATAGCTTTGGCAACTATGCTGATTTTAGACTAGAATAAACCAGGTTGGAAGAGACCTTTGAGATCATCCTGTCCAAGCTGTCACCCAACACCATCTAATCAACTAAACCATGGCACCAAGTGCCCCATCCATTCTCCACCTAAACACCTCCAGGGATGGTGACTCCACCACCTCCCTGGGCAGCACATCCCAATGGCCAATCTTTCTTTCTATGAAAAATTTCTTCCTAACATCCAGCCTAAACCTCCCCTGGCACAGCTTGAGACTGTGTCCTCTTGTTCTGGTGCTGGGTGCCCGGGAGAGGAGACCAACCCCGCCTGGCTACAACCTCCCTTCAGGGAGTTGTAGAGAGCAATAAAATCTCCCCTGACCCTCCTCTTCTCCAGGCTAAGCAACCCCAGCTCCCTCAGCCTCTCCTCACAGGGATGTGCTCCAGACCCCTCACCAGCTTTGTTGCCCTTCTCTGGACACGTTCAAGAGTCTCAACATCCTTCTTAAACTGAGGAGCCTAGAACTGGGCACAGGATTCAAGGTGTGGCCTAACCAGTGTGGTGTACAGGGGCAGAATGAGCTCCCTGCTCCTGCTGGCCACACTGTTCCTGATACAGGCCAGGATGCCATTGGCCTTCTTGGCCACCTGGGCACACTGCAGGCTCATGTTCAGCCTACTGTCAACCAGTACCCCCAGGTCCTTTTCTGCCTGGCTGCTCTCCAGCCAAGAGAAATGTTTGGCTTTTTATTCTTTTTTTTTGTTTGTTTGTTTTTTTTGTTTTGTGTTAAGACTGCCTGTGGATTCTGACACTGACCAGAGAGTTAAAGCAGTTCATCTATTTGTAAGTGATGCTGGCAACCTAATTTTGACTCGGTAGTTCCGTGACGCTGAAGGAAAAATAGAGGTGGGGAGGGAAGGGGTGGGGGGAAAAGGCAAAAGAATAATTGAAAACCACAAAATAAGCAGAAATGGTTTCAGTGTGGTGTTTTGATCACCCCTGTGAGCTGTTTTCTTGCCGAGTCGTGCGTGACTGAAAAAATCAGGAAGGGAATCTGCCTAGGAACCAACGGGAAGCCGACCCAAGCCGTTTCGTCTGGCTGCAGCAAAAAATAGACACCAAGGGGAAAATAAACTTAGGTGATGAGAATCATTTCCATGCTGACAATACAGGGAAGGCTTCCCCATAAAGGAATTAAAAATTCAAATTCTTTGAATGGGGGAAAGTTGAGCAGGTTTCCTCACGGGAGGGATGTCACCGACCCAAAAGAAAAGCCTTTGGTTCTGCTTCCAGGGATTCCATCTCCTTCGAACCATCATCCAACAGGATGGCATTCAACAAATCCAAGTGCCACAACGCTGGCCACAACGACCCCATGCAGTGCTACAGGCTGGGGTCAGAGTGGCTGCAGAGCAGCCAGGCAGAGAGGGACCTGGGAGTGCTGGTTGATAGTAGGTTGAACATGAGCCAGCAGTGTGCCCAGGTGGCCAAGAAGGCCAATGGTATCCTGGCTTGCATCAGGAACAGTGTGGCCAGCAGGAGCAGGGAAGTCATTCTGCCCTGTACTCAGCACTGGTTAGGCCACACCTTGAGTCCTGTGTCCACTTCTGGGCTTCTCAGTTTAGGAAGGACATTGAAACACTTGAACGTGTCCAGAGAAGGGCAACGAGGCTGGGGAGGGGTCTGGAGCACATCCCTGTGAGGAGAGGCTGAGGGAGCTGGGGTTGCTTAGCCTGGAGAAGAGGAGGCTCAGGGGAGACCTTATTGCTCTCTACAACTCCCTGAAGGGAGGTTGTAGCCAGGTGGGGGTTGGTCTCTTCTCCCAGGCACCCAGCACCAGAACAAGAGGACACAGTCTCAAGCTGCACCAGGGGAGGTTTAGGCTGGAGGTGAGGAGAAAGTGCTTCCCAGAGAGAGTTGTTGGCCATTGGGATGTGCTGCCCAGGGAGGTGGTGGAGTCACCATCCCTGGAAGTGTTCAAGAAGGGGTTGGATGTGGCACTTGGAGCCATGGTTTAGTAGTCATGAGGTGTTGGGTGATAGATTGTACTTGATGATCTCTGAGGTCTTTTCCAGCCTTATTGATTCTATGATCTGGGCTCTCTGTGTGCTGCTGCTTGCTTTTGGAGTCAGTTGCAAACCTGCACAAGGAGTTGAACAAACAAATTCCTGCCTGTGCATGTGTGTTCATTAAAAGAAAAGGGGGAAAAAAAGAGTAAAGCACCCCATGCTGATTACTTGGCAGCCTGGCATTTCATAACAGCACAAAGCATTCTGAGAGATGAACAGCTCCAGCAAACCCTCCACAGAAAGCAATATCTCCACCTGTGGGAAATGCAATGATAACAAGCAATTGTGGCTGGAACAAAAAAAGAAAAGAAATGCAATTACAACTAGAGAAAGAGATTCACTTTTTCCCCTCCACGTGCATAAAGCATCATGAAAAGGTGTTTTCATCCGAAATCAAGAGGGCCTGAAGCTGAGTTTTATTCTGCACTTCGAATCAGTAATGATCTCTTTCATCTGGTATGCATCTCTCTGGGAGGGAAGAGGAAAATAAACCCCAAACAAACGTGTTCTTCTCCGTCTCACCTCGAAGGGTCTCCACTTCCAGGCAGTCATTTTCTCAGATGCAGAGAAATAAGCTGGAGAAAATAAATATTTTACTTTGAGCATCTAAAATTCCTTTTAGAAGCACAGAATCAACCAGGTTGGAAGAAACCTCAGACATCATAGTATCATAGTATCAGTCAGGGTTGGAAGGGACCACAAGGATCATCCAGTTCCAACCCCCCTGCCATGGGCAGCGACACCTCACACTGGATCAGGCTGGCCAGAGCCTCATCCAGCCTGGCCTTAAACACCTCCAGAGACGGGTCCCCAACCACCTCCCTGGATAACCCATCCCAGGGCTTCACCACTCTCATGGGGAAGAACTTCCTCCTCATCTCCAGCCTGAATCTCCCCACCTCCAGCTTCATTCCATTCCCCCTAGTCCTATCACTCCCTGAGATCCTGAGAAGTCCCTCCCCAGCCTTTCTATAGCCCCCTTCAGATACTGGAAGGCCACAATGAGGTCACCTGGGAGCCTTCTCTTCTCCAGACTGAACAGCCCCAACTCATTCAGTCTGTCCTCACAGGAGAGGGGCTCCAACCCTCTGCTCATCCTCCTGGTCCTTCTCTGGACATGTTCCAGCACCTCCATATCCCTCTTGTAATAGGGGCTCCAGAACTGGACACAGTACTCCAGGTGGGGTCTCACCAGAGCAGAGTAGAGTGGGAGAATCACCTCCCTTGACCTGCTGGCCACACTTCTCCTGATGCAGCCCAGGATCTGATCGTCAAGTCCAACCTGTTACCTACTATCTAACCCCTCCTGTCAACTAAATGATGGCTCCAAGTGGCACATCCTAGCCTTTCTTGAACACCTCCAGGGATGATGACTCCACCACCTCCCTGGGCAGCACATTCCTGAAGAGAGGCTGCAGCCAGGTGAGGGTTGGTGTCTTCTCTCAGGCAACCAGCACCAGAACAAGAGGACACAGTCTCAAGCTGTGCCAGGGGAGGTTTAGGCTAGAGGTGAGGAGAAAGTTCTTCACAGAGAGAGTTGTTAGCCTTTGGAATGTGCTGCCCAGGGAGGTGGTGGAGTCACCATCCCTGGAGGTGGTCAAGAGGGGATTGGATGTGGCACTTGGTGCCATGGTTTAGTCGTCATGAGGTGTTGGGTGACAGGTTGGACTTGATGATCTTTGAGGTCTTTTCCAACCTTATTGATTCTAGGATTCCAATGGCCAATTACTCTTTCTCTTCTCTCTCTTTTCTTCCTTCCTGTCTTCTCTTGAGAGGGGAGTGTGCACAAGACCGACCTTTCCAAGATTGAAAAAGAAAAATCCAATTCTATATTTTAACCACAGACAAAAAAATTAGGGAAGCACAACACCACCCAGTGTGGAAAACAAGGATCCTGCACGTTGTGGGATGGTTGGAGCTGGCAAAACACTCTGCAAACCTCAGCAAGCTGTCTTGGTTGTCATGCTGCCTTTGCTGTTGTGTCCTTTGACCTGGCAGCTGGTTGCTTGCTCTTTAGGGAGAGAAGCTCAACCTTCTTCAAGGGAATAAATTTCCTGATTTTGCCCAACCAGACACCAAAATACTCAGATGCAGGACTCACACCCCTGGGGTAAACTGAATGCAAAGCAGCTTCTGGGGTGATGTGCAATGATTTTGAATTTTTCACTTTGCTCTGCTCTGGGGAGACCTCACCTGGAACACTGTGTCCAGGTCTGGAGCTCTCAATACAGGAAGGGCATGGACCTGATGGAGTGGGTCCAGAAGAGGGCCATGAAAATGATCAGGGGGTTGGAGCACCTCTGCTATGAGGACAGGATGAAGGAGTTGGGGTTGCTCAGCCTGGAGAAGAGAAGACTCTGAGGAATAGCAGCCTTCCAGTACCTGAAGGGGGCTAACAAGAAGGATGGGCAGAGACTGTTTCTAAAGGTCTGCAGAGACAGAACAAGGGGCAGTGGCTTCAGACCAGAGAAGAGCAGGTTTAGATTGGGTGTTAAGAACAAGTTCTTTACCATGAGGGTGGTGGAACACTGGAACAGGTTGCTCATAGAGGTGGTTAGGGCTCCTTCTCTGGAGATATTCAAGGTGAGGCTCAACAGGGCTCTGGGCAACCTGATCTAATTGAGAATGCTGAGTGCAGAGAGGTTTCGACTAGATGAAGTTTGGAGGTCCCTTCCAACCCAGACCATTCTATGACTGATGTTCTGCTGGGCTCCTCTGCTGCAGGATGAGAAGCTGCCTCTTCAGAGAGAGGCCACTGAAGACAGATTGCTTGTGATCCACAAGCAGCTGAAGAGCCACAGGTGTGGCCATTGCCACCTTAGCCAGCCTTTTACTCCCATGTATCACCCATTCAATTTCAGCCTTTCACTAGTAGCTCCAAACCCACAGACCGCATTTAGTCTCATTTGCAGCAAGTCTGAATCAACCTCTGCTTCACCCAACTTCCATCTGCACCCAGCATTTGGACTTGCAAAGTTTTATCCTTTGGAAGCATGCCCAGCAGCAGAGATGATTCAAAGCAGGGGGGAGAGGAGTAAAATCTTAGGATTAGTTACTAATTCGGGGGTGGTGACCATGAAAAACATGAACTTAAATCACAGAGTTTTGCAGTCAGACCTCTGCAGGTAGATTCTCTGCACCATGCACAGTTTCAATGGCTTAGAGGGAAGTTGCACAGGAATGATGAGCCACCTTCATAACCCTAGGTCTAGCATGGAAGCCTGAGGGCTCTCTTGTGTTATCTTTTTTGCTGCAGATCCTCTGAATTCAACATATTGGCCTCCAAATACAGCGTGCTGGCCTGCTGTCTGCAAGGCAGGGTACATGTTGACCTCCTGTGGCTGTTCTGAGAGTGGGGTCAGGTAAGGAACATCTCCTTCAGGTTAAGTGGCTAGAAGGCCCTGATTTGGCAGAAGGGACAGAGACTCGGTGCAGCACACGTGTTCTTGTCACACAGAACATTGCTCCTGCACAAGAGAGACAGAAAGTGCTCCAGTGTTCCTGAAAAGCCTTTTTGTTAAGGAGAAAATGGCTTCAGAATTGAAACTATTGCCTGAGTCTGTCACTGACTCAAATGCAGAGAATGAAACTATTGAAAAAGAGATTATTTTTCTTCTTCTTCTTTCACTGAGTCTTCCAGCGTGAGGCTGAGCTGCACCAGAGGAGAGGAGCGCCAGCGGTGTGTGAATCAGCCAGCAGCTAGGATCAGCACCCCAAGGTTTCTTCAGGATGCTCTTTGGGGTCAGCAGTGGCCAGAGCAGAGAGGACAGCAAGGCTGGGGCACAGCAGGAGAGTTCAAAGAACCAGTTTTCCAGACTATTTTTAAGGCATTGTATTCCCTTAGGGAGTAGGTACAGCTCAGCCAAAAGCCCGTGAGCATACCTGTGGTGGGTTGTGGATAACAGATTATCATCACTTTACAACAGCTACAACTCATGGCTGTGCCATTGCACCTAGTGGGAAAACACAGCTGCTTTCTGAGCAAATAATGGCCCATTGATAGGCAGCTCTCTGACTTAGCAGAGGCTTGACAGTGTATAAAGCCTCTCAGCAAGGAAACTGCTGTAAATCTTGCCCAGGCAGGCTGAAGTACCTGCAGAAATATTGATACCTCACTGATCACCGAGCCTTAGATTTGTGATAAGAGAGAAATCATTGCTCATCCCATCTGCTAGCCTGTGAGATGGGAACCAGAGAGGCTATGCCCTGTCTGGAGCTGATAAGATGTATCAACCTAATGAAGAACACCACCGGTGTGATGCCTCCGTTAGCTGTCCCAGGAGAAAACAAGAAAGGCTGAGACAGCTGAGGCTGCCCTCTGGTTCCTCCAGAGCAGAGATGAACCTTGCTGGCAAGGTGAGGAAGGCCCTGCTAGCGCTACCCTGCTGAAATGCAGGTCTTCAGTGACAATTTACATTGGACATTAGGGAAAATCTTCTTTACAGAGAGAGAGGTGAGGGGTTGGAACAGGCTGCCCAGGCAGGTGGTGGAGGTGCTCAAGAAGCTGTAGATGTGGTGCTTTGGGATATGGTTTAGTGGTCATGGCAGTTGGGTTAGGGTTGGACTTCTCCAGCCTCACTGCACTTCTATGGACAGACTCTGTTCCCCTCTGTGTCCTTCCTGTAGTGAGGGGCCCCCAGCTGCACACAACACTCAAGGTGTGGCCTCAGCAGTGGTGAGCACAGGGGGTTGACCACCTCCCTGTTCCTGTTGCCACGCTGAGCTGTGCAACATCTCCTCTAGTCCTTGATGTCCCTGTCCTGCCAGACACAGCCACCTCCCAGATTATCCTGACCTTCCACACAGTGACACAGAAATGCCTTCCAGAGAGCTTTCTCTCTGAGGTGCTGCACGTTCACGCAGCGCACACAAAATGATGTCAGCCAGTTAAGTAATCCTTGCTTGGCTGTCTTTGAAAATGCCTCTTCTTTTTTTTTTCCCTCCCTGTAACCAAGGGCTTTAATATTTAAATGCTCATCAGCACCAGCTTTATTAAAATTAGGGCTTGGGGAAATGGTTCCAAAAAGGAGAAGCGAATATTACCCGAGCATTTAAAAGATGCTAATTAATGGAGTTCTAAAGCCCAGGAGGCCATTTGAAGGAGCAGAGATTCTTCTACTAGACAGATTTGTAACTTAGCAGTTGGAGTGGCAGAGGCAGAAATAAGAGGGAGGAAAATAAAATGCAAGTAGGTTAAGAAGAACAATCCTCCAGGTATTTTGAGGACCCGAGAGTTTAGTTCTGTGCCAGCAATTTGAGTTGTCTGCCTACGAGCTCTAGGCGTGAAGATTGCTTTCTCCTGGCCTTGACACAAAACAGTGGTTTGTCTCTTCCCTGCTGGATGTGCCCTGTGCTGGGAACAGGAAAGCAGAACCCACACAGTGCTCAGCTATGGCCAGCTGAGAGCGGCGGCTGCCAGCTGACACCCTGCTGCAGGAGTCACCAGGGAGCGATCTGTACCCAGTCGGGAGGGTACAGAGGTATAGCCATACACAAATGCACAAGGAAAGGGCTTTGCACTGGCAGCAGCAGGGACACACCACGATGGGGAGCTTTCCACTCAGGCTTTTTTCTTTTAACCATTATTTCACCTGAGAGTGCAAAATCAGGGGAGCCTTAGCTGCCCCTCGCTGTCACACAGAATTCACCAGGTTGGAAAAGACCTTTGAGATCATCGAGTCCCACCTATCACCCAACACCATCTAATCAACTAAACCATGGCACCAAGTGCCTCATCCAGGCTCTTGATAAACACCTCCAGTGATGGTGACCCCACCACCTCCCTGGGCAGCACGTTCCAATGACCAATCTCTCTTTCTGGGAAGAACTTCTTCCTAACATCCAGCCTAAACCTCCCCTGGCACAGCTTGAGACTGTGTCCTCTTGTTCTGGTGCTGCTTGCCTGGGAGAAGAGACCAACCCCCACCTCTCCAGCCACTCTATCCCCAGCCTGTAGCTCTGCATGGGGTTGTTGTGACCAAAGTGCAGCACCCAGCACTTAGATGTGTTAAATCTCATGCCCTTGCACTCTGCCCATCTGTCCAGCCTGTCAAGGGCCTTCCCTTAGATCCTGCCTGTCACTTCTCTCAGCAGAATAACTGAACTCCTATCTGTACTACTGAGCACGAGTGCCAGTGTCCTAGTTTTCTCTCTCTCTCTCTCTCTCTCTCTCTCTCTCTCTCTCTCTCTCTCTCTCTCTCTCTCTCTCTCTCTCTCTTCTTCTCCCGCCTCCTTTCCCGTTCTTCTCACTGTGCACATATATAACCCTGGGTCAAGAGCTGAAAATACCCTGTGGACTAGAGGAATAGATTCTTTTGCTGGGCCTGTGTACATACACATCTACTCCAGCTCTGTAGTAGAAAAGGCACCTCTGAAGTCTGACAGTGATTTGTAGCTGGAATTTCAGTCAGAGGATCTTTTTGACTGATGCAGTTCTTTTCCAGGTCAGTTGTGAAAAAAGCAGGGTGGACTGGTGACTTGAAACCCATGATCCAAGAAGGAAGCTGTGAAAGGAAAGGGAGTAAAAGGGATGGATGCTGGGAAAAACCTCCTCTCCAGCCTACCCCAGCATGCAGGATGTCTCGGGAGAATGGAGCACTGCATCCTAGAAGCACAACTGCCCTCTGCAGCAGTTGCTGAACTGAGTGATGAATTTTACAGGATGAGTTTGCTGACCCTGTTCTGATGTATTTAATCCATCACTTGGACCTCAGAGCTCCAAGATATGCCAACTCAGCAAGATGCTGAGGGAAACTACCTGTATTTTGTTTCTCCCAGGTAGAAGTGCTGTCCTTGTCCTCCTTGCCTACCTCTTTTCTCCCATGAACCTGCTTGCTGAGCCAGGCAGGTCACACTGCACTTGGCCTTCCCACACCTCCTGGTAGCTGTTGCAGTAGTGCCAGGAGATGCTGTGGGCAGTAACACCTTTGAAAGCCACTCACCAGGCACCTTTGGAGGAAAAAAGACAATTTATTTTCCAGATCAAATCCCAGCCTGGAGAAAATAATAGGAAGGAAGAGTACAAATGAAGGAATGAATAAGGAGGAGGCCATAACCTCAACCAAACTAGACATGCTGTGCTTGCCTTGTTCTTTCATTTGCTATGCTAGAAATAATACAGAGAGCGAATATCAGCATTTGCCTTCCCAGTTCCATCATCTTCCCATAGATGGCTGTTTCAGTGGCCATTGATATTTCCCCCAGCCCACCTGACTTCCAATCCTTGGGCTGAAGCTTGACAACTTCACCCCTTGCTGGCTCCAGATCCCGTCAGGAATGGAAAGAAAAGTTCCAAAAGAGTCCTGAGAAGCAGGAGCCTGGTTATAGCTTCCAGAGGGCTGTTTGGGATGGAGCTATGAGAAATCTTCCCATCACTGATTCCATCCCTGGCAACTGCTGAGTGCTGTTAGCATTGTGAGAAAAGCAGAAGGTAACGCCCAGTGGGAGCAGAGACACAAGTGGCTTTCTGGATATACAATAGATAAAGCCTTCCTTGTTGCTTCCTCTACTCAACAAATGCTCAAGTTCTTGTCTCACATAACTTAGCCCTCTAAGGTGATCTCTAATCCCACCCTCCTACCCTGTCTGCAGGAAGACTCCAGACTCTGAGATCCAACCTGGCTTTCTGGAGGAAACTAGGGCAACAACCACCACAACAGAGCAGTCTGTAGCAATGCAGAAAGGGAGCTCAGAGGGGCTTGACCCTCTCAGCTGAGACTGTGGCTGCCCTTACAAAGTCCTTCATGATTGAATTTCCATTTTTAAACTCTGATTCTCTCTCATTTCCTTTTTAATTCCCTAACCAAATGTTCCTGGTTTGAAGTAAGTTCCCTGCATTTTTCTAGTTGGTCTTTGAAAGCCTCCAGAGTGCCATTTGCTGCAGAGGGCACCCCAAACACGTACAGGGAAAGGCCATTTGAGCCTAAAAAATAAGGAGAAAGCCTTAATGTTTGTGAGGAGTCAAACCCAGGCATTTCAGTCGTGCAGCTGAGGCCACTTTCTCTTAATGGGACCCTATTGACCTGAGTCTGAATTAAGGTTGGGATGTTTGACCTCAGCTGGAAGACTCGAGGCTGTCCTGTGGCACGTTGTCTCTCTGTACTGGTGAAACAGAGACTGCAGACCTCCTATTAGCTGAGTGCAATCGGTTTGCATTGCATTAATCTGCACAGGGGTGCTGTGCCACTGCTGCTTTCCCCTGATGAACTCAAGAATCCCCTTTGCCTGATGTGCTAAAAGCTTGAGGCATTTGAAGCAAGGAGATCTGAGGGTTTGGATAAGATCATCAGGTCATGGAAGCTTAATATGTTGTTGCACATCAGCAGAGCAAACCTACCTGTCCATATCTGTGCTCTTTGCCTGGAGCTAATGCAAAACAATCTGATGTAGCTCGCTTTGTTTCACTGTCAGCTGAGTTAAATTGCATTATTATGTCTTTGTCACCAGCCAAGAACCTGTGCCCAGGCTGCTACCTCAGCTCTTCTGATGGTTGGGAACTTGTTAAGCTGCTCTTGCTTGATCATATGTCAGAGCCTGGAGTCCTTCACAGCTGTCATGAAGTCCTTGGGAGTCGTGGGTTTGTGGCTCTGGGATGCATTCTTATCTGCAAGGGCTTGTGGCTGCATATAGCACAGAAATGTTTTACTCAGGTGGTGTTTTTTACACATGGAGTGTGACAGATTGGATGCTTTTTATCTGTCAAGGAAGACAGTGTAGACCTCCCAAGAGGTTAGGACTTTCTGATTCAAACCTTTCCAAGTCCTTTGACAGCAATTTAATCTTAATTTTACTTCTTTTTATGTTTTGATTACAATTTTAAAGCTTTAAAATTAAGATTAAATTAAATTTAAATTACATTATAAGTTACTAACCTAAAAGTATAAACCAAAATTAAATTAAACCCAAAGAACCCCACGATTAAATTAAACCCCCAAAAAACCCCAATTAAGTTAAAACAAACAAAAAAACCCAAATTCAGTTGAACCAAAAAAAAAAAAAAAAAAAACCAAATTAAGGTTGAACCAAAAAAAAAAAAAAAACCCAAATTAAGGTTGAACCCACCAACCCAACCCCAAGGTTAAGGTTGAACCCGCCAACCCAACCCCAAGGTTAAGGTTGAACCCACCAACCCAACCCCAAGGTTAAGGTTGAACCCGCCAACCCAACCCCAAGGTTAAGGTTGAACCCGCCAACCCAACCCCAAGGTTAAGGTTGAACCAACCCAACCCCAAGGTTAAGGTTGAACCCGCCAACCCAACCCCAAGGTTAAGGTTGAACCCGCCAACCCAACCCCAAGGTTAAGGTTGAACCCGCCAACCCAACCCCAAGGTTAAGGTTGAACCCGCCAACCCAACTCCAAGGTTAAGGCTGAACCCACCAACCCAACCCCAAGTTTAAGGTTGAACCCACCAAACCAACCCCAAGTTAAGGCTGAACCCACCAAACCAACCCCAAGGTTAAGGTTGAGCCCACCAAACCAACCCCAAGTTTAAGGTTGAACCCACCAAACCAACCCCAAGTTAAGGCTGAACCCACCAACCCAACCCCAAGGTTAAGGCTGAACCCACCAACCCAACCCCAAGGTTAAGGCTGAACCCACCAAACCAACCCCAAGTTTAAGGCTGAACCCACCAAACCAACCCCAAGTTAAGGCTGAACCCACCAACCCAACCCCAAGGTTAAGGCTGAACCCACCAACCCAACCCCAAGTTTAAGGCTGAACCCACCAAACCAACCCCAAGTTTAAGGCTGAACCCACCAAACCAACCCCAAGGTTAAGGCTGAACCCACCAACCCAACCCCAAGGTTAAGGCTGAACCCACCAAACCAACCCCAAGTTTAAGGCTGAACCCACCAACCCAACCCCCCAAGTTTAAGGCTGAACCCACCAAACCAACCCCAAGGTTAAGGCTGAACCCACCAACCCAACCCCAAGGTTAAGGCTGAACCCACCAAACCAACCCCAAGTTTAAGGCTGAACCCACCAAACCAACCCCAAGGTTAAGGCTGAACCCACCAACCCAACCCCAAGGTTAAGGCTGAACCCACCAAACCAACCCCAAGTTTAAGGCTGAACCCACCAACCCAACCCCAAGGTTAAGGCTGAACCCACCAAACCAACCCCAAGTTTAAGGCTGAACCCACCAAACCAACCCCAAGGTTAAGGCTGAACCCACCAACCCAACCCCAAGTTAAGTCCCTGAGGGACAGCTTCCCTCGGCTCAGTGGTGCTCCAGTCTGCAGCAGAGGGTTGGTGTTAGGCTGGGTGCACAAACGCACATCAGAGTGAAGCACACCCCACACTCATCTAGTAAACCAGGAGGTTGTAGTAACTCGACAATGAGATTAAAATGGATTAAAACAGAAGGAGGGCTCTATCACTGCACTAGTAATTTCCCCCTGGTTCTACAGCAAGTGCAGTTCCCTTTGGTTTCAGTGCTTGTTGAGACTCCTCTCAGGACTGCAGAAGTGTTTCCTTCATGGGGAGCAATGTAGAGGATACAGGCAAATCCTATAGCCATGCAGAACTACAGCGAGGGCAAGCAAACAAGCCAGCTTTAGTCAGAGTTGAGACTTTTTAGTGTTAACCTAGACAAAGAAGTCAACAACTATTCTTGACAAGTTGTTCTGAAGCCTCTTGTGCTGAAACATGGGAAAGAGGCACAAGGGGCTGCAGGGGAAACACCAGCTCAGCCCTGATGCCTACTGTGCCCTCCTCACCCTAACAGTCAACACCTGCTGTGTGGCAGAGGTGGCTGAGTGGTTGGGGGATGAGGTGTTAGAAGGCAGCCCTGTGGAAAAGGATTTGGGGGTGCTAATGGACAAGAAGCTGGACATGAGGAGGCAGTGTGAGCTTGCAGGACAGAAGGTCAATCCCATCCTGGGCTGCATCAAAAGATGCGTTGCCAGCAGATCCGGAGAGGTGATTCTGCCACTTTACTCTGGTGAGACCTCACCTCGAGTGCTGTGTCCAGCTCTGGAGCCCTCAATATAGGAAGGACATGGATGCTCAATAAGCTTATTGAGCATCAAGGTGATGCTCAATAAGGGGACAAGGGGATATCCCTGCTGACTGCAAGAAGGTTGGTCTGGATGACTTTTGGGGGTCCCTTCTGGCCTGGACCATTCTATGATTCATTCTATGGCTTTCAACTGCATAGCTCTGGTAGTGCCATGGCACTGAGCTGCAGCACAGAGCTGCAAGATCTGCCTCACAATAAAGCAAATCAGGTCAAGCACAGCTGCACTGCTAGTGGTGCCCAAATGGGCAGTTCTACAGACATGAATGCTTCTCCACCCCATTATCTCTAGCTGAGGTTTGTGCCTGTCCCATTAGTTTCAGCACATTTAGGATGCTACACCACCCTTCTGTGGGACTTCTTTGGTGCAAACTGGTTGCTTTCATCCTACTGACCCAAGGGTGCCTGGGGGAGTCCATGGGCTGTTTCTAAAGGATCTGTGGTGGGCTGCTATCCATCCAGCAAAAGTGTTGAGCTATTGGTGGTAGGCTCAGAACTGCTGGAGACAGGGAAAGCAGGCAGGATGTAGAGGCCAGCAAACTGGACAAGGTTGGTAAATGGTTGCATGTAACAAGCTGGAGGCAGGGAGACTCCCATTTTGCTTGGCCAAGCCCCCTCCCCTAATGCTCTTTGGACTCAAAATGGAAATTCCTTTTGCTGCCCGGGTGGCTCTGAGCCCAGCCCAGTAAAGACCAGTTTTATAAGGGTTTGCCTAGGGGATAAGAAGACAGAGCTGAAAGAGACCCCAAGGAAGCATCTAGTCCTCTTCCTGAGCTGAGGAAACTGACATAATCAGTATTCAATTACTTCTTTTTTGGTATAAATTGTGACTAACCATTGAGTTATGCCATACATAAGCAATAAAATTAAGCAAATACTCCATGTCTTTTCACAGATAAAGCTAAAATAAATCCAGCTGTCCCCTCCTGAGTTAATCCACCATGAACAACTCAATCAATAACCGCCCTTCTAAGCCATCATCCACCCACATTAGTCCTTCTCATCTCCTGTTTTCTGGGAGAGGTTTGATTTAAACTGTCAATAACTCTCCTCCCAATCACTGTAACTATGATATTCATTATTCTTGCTCTTTGCTATTAGATCTGTCCAGGAAACACTTCCCCTGTCTAGGGGAATTTGCAAGGTTTTGGAATTGCTTTCCCCATCCTGGATTCATCACTGCTTGTGAACCAACAATCTCGAGAACAACTCAAAGTGCAGATCAGATGAATGCACAATTCATTTGGATACCTTGAAAAGAATTCATGGAGATCCTGAAGTAAAAACCATTTATTGTTGCCATTAAAAAAAATAATAATAATAATTTATGGTTTCTTCCAACATTAAAATTAATTTAAAGAGAGCTCCTCTGCAAACAGCTTGTACTGACCTGCTGCCATTCCCCAGCAGAAGAAAACATTTCATCTGGAACCTCTCAGCTTCCCATTTGCTGTTAAAAGTTTATGTAACAGAGTCAAAGTTGCATAAGAAGTTGTTGCTGGTGTTCTCAGGGAGGAGAAATGATGGCCCAAATGAGTTAGACATGGGCAGCCCAAAACTTCTTGGAGATCAGGAGAAGGGGATTCTGCCTCTTCACTTTGCTCTGTTGACACCCCCACCTCCAATCCTGCCTCCAGTTCTGGTGTCCCCAGCATAAGGAGGACACAGAGCTGGTGGAGTGAGTCCAAAGGTGGTCACAAAGACGATCCAAGGGCTGGAGCACCTCTGCTAATGAGGATAGGCTGAGGGAGCTGGGGGTGTTCAGCCTGGAGAAGAGAAGACTCCAGGGGCACCTTAGAGCTGGATTCTGCAGGAAGGCTGCAGAGGGACTTTTCATGAGGTTGTCTAGAGACAGGGCAAGGGGGAATGGTTTGAAGCTGAGGGAGAGTAGGGTTAGACTGGATCTTAGGAAGAAGTTCTTCAGTAGGAGGGTGGTGAGACTCTGGAATAGGCTGCCCAGCAAAGCTGTGGCTGCCTCCTGCCTTGGGGTGCTGAAGGCCGGGTTGGATGAGGCCTTGAGCAGCTGAGCCTAGTTGATAGGTGTCCCTGCCTGTGGTGGGGAGATTGCAGTAGATGATCTCAGTGATTTCTTCCAACCCAAGCCATTCCATGATTTTTGATGCCACCACAGCCTTGAGGTCACACAGAAACATCCTCTAATTCTGCAGCTGCAAGAGTGCTCTGCAGAGCTCTCCAGAACTGCATTCCAGGGTGCATGAGTCTATTTTCACACAATTATTATACAATAATCACCAAACCCTTATCCATCCTTTGAACCCTCTGCAGATGTTTACTTAGAATGACTCTGATCATATCACCTTTAACCCAGTTTTGTCACTTTTAGTCAGGTGCTGTTCCTCTCAGTTCAACTCCAGCCTCTCAAGCTTGGGCAGATGATGCAGACTTGGCTTTCCACTGAGATCAATCTGTAAACTTGGCAACTGCAAGAGCAAATGACTCATGCCCCAGTTCGTTTTCATCTCTTAGCTCAGACACATTCATCTTGAGAAGAACTGTAGGAATAATTGTTTCTTGGGGGCTGGTGGCAATTCTGGTTGTGTAAGAATACCATAAATCACATTCTAAACCTGATTCTTGGCTTCCTTTCCCATCCTGCTTTAAAAAGGTTACATCCAAAGAGGTTTTCTGCTCCTTTCTGGCATCTTGAACTTCTCTGACCCTTTTTTTCTTTGTCTTTTCACCCTAAAACCTTGGGGCATGCAAAGTCTTCCTGTCATTAACTGCCACCCTTCCCTGAATGCTTTGTCTCTGCTACCTTTGTCTGGTAAAGTTCCAGCCAGATGATTTTGTTGGTATAAAGCAGTGATGCTGAGGTCCTCACTGTGAGCCTCAGCAACAGCAGCAGCTCTAGAAAGAGAGTGTGTAAACCACTCGTTCAACCACCCACAGAGGTATTTAGTGATGGCTGCACCAGCAACTCCAAAAAGCAGCAAAAACCCTTTGTCTTGAAGAGCGTTTACAAGCCATGGAGACTTAAGGGTGCCTGTGGCAAATTGCCTCAGTTCCTGGCTTTGGTAAAAGGAAGTGACCCACCAAAATCCACCAAAGAAAGGGTGGAAATCAGCTGATATGTTCTGCTGGACTTGTCCTCTCTTGAGTGGAAAAGGCCAATCATATACAAAGGTCTTTGACCCCGCTCCAAGCAACAGGAGGCAAGGGGAATATTTCTGAGCATACCCACAAAGCTTTTGGGGACAGCCTGGGGAAAATCAGCCCAACAAGCCTCTGGTTCATAGCTAGGCTCTCCAGATGGCATCAATATATCATACAGAGTCAAAGAGAGCCTTCCTGAATGCAAATTGCTATTCACGTTTTACCTAATTTATGCAAATTAGCTCATTCAGTCTTCCACCTAATCCTCCCTGGAGTTACTCCAAGGTTTGAAAGGAAAAGATATTCTTCTTGCAAAATATATATAATCCATATTAATTGCTTCTGATGGAGATGAGTGGGATGGGCAGCTATCCCAGCAGCTAATACTTTAATCACTTCACCTCAGCAGCAGCCCTGCCTCAGGTGAGCAGACCCTGACTCTCCGTCCCCATTGCTAATGTAAACCATAAATGGCTGCATGTCAGAGCGCTCCCGATGGGGGCAGGCAGGCAGATAGATCTCAAGAAGGAGCTGATCAGTGTGGAGGAGGTTTGAGGAGAGAGCTGGTGTGTGGGCAGCAGCCCAAATCGGTTTGGCTACCCAAGATGGGATAGAGGGCTGCGGGAGGGCAAAGGAACTTAGTGATGGAGTTGCACAGGTTGCCCCAGGGATGGTGTGCTCTGCACAGGGGTGCAGTGACAGAAGTGTGAGGGAGGGTGAGACTGAACCATGATGAGAGATGCTGAAATGCACCTTCTCAGCCCTCTGATTAAGGTGGAGAGTCAGAAATAACGTCAGCAGAGGAGGGAAGAGGTCAGCACAACATCTCTATGGGGCTAAGCCACATACATGAGAACAGACTGGGATGACTGACAGATGAGTTTCAAGGCATCCTGAGCACAATCAGCATCAGCAAGAATTGTTGAAGTGCTCTACCACCTTTCCCCACTCCATCTTGAGCCACAAGAAGAGGATTTGTAGAAGAATGAATGGAAAAAGGAGAGAATGATTGAGCTGGGAAAGCCTCTCAAAATTATCTATTTACTAAGAAGCTATTAAGCTGTATTTGGGCATATTGACTTCAGTCTGTCCTGCTTTTAATGTTTGTGTGTTATCCTGAATAGCTGTTTGTAACCACACACTGGTGCTTATGGATTTCTTATCCCTGTCCCTTGTGTCTAGATGGCTGTGATCAGACACAGAGATAAACCAGAGATTAATCCTGAAATCAATGAATTAGGTATTTAATACATTGATATTTCATCACTTACCTCTGTAGGGAGAAAAGATTAATATGGAAGCAGTAAAATGTTCTGTGCCACTTTGTTGTACCTGACAGGGCTCAGAATAGCTCCCTCACAGACTGGGTTTTGCCAGGATCATCTCAGAGCAGGTGGCAAACCTGTTGCACCTGTACCAAAGCCCACCCATACCCAAGTGGCACAGGTTAGATGCAACAGGGGAGGATTTGGCCTGGTTCAGATGTTCTTTACTGTTACCACTCAAGCCTGTAATATACTTAGTCCTGCAGCGGACCTGCATCAAATCACACAATCCTGTGGCCTGTTTTGCTTCCCTGGCCAAGGCCAGGACATTGGCAGATGTTTTGCAGCAGGTTTTTTTTCCCCCTCTGGTACTGTCAGTAACGAGCCTGCTTTTACACCAGCTAGGAAAACTTGTCTCTGAAGCATTTTAACCTGACATTCCAATGTGTAAGGTCTGCAGGAAAACACTGAAATGACTGGTTGACGACTTTCAAGGAATACACACTTCTTTTATTCTGCTTTGTAGGGAAGACCTGGGATTTTCTGCCTACTCCTAGGGATGGGTATATCCCTGCACTCTGTGGCTGTGTTTATATACCCTGGCTGATGCCTCCTGCTATGTTTCAGAGGGATCCAGAAGGTTACAAAGTGCAAGAAGATGGGAAGAACCTTCTTTGCCCCCCAGCTACACATAGTAGGGTAAGTAATAATAGTAGTAATAATAATAATAATAGTAGTACATTACAGTAATTTCCAGGTTATGTTATCTGAAATGAAGCTTTGATCACAACTGGCTGCTCAGTTGGATGTAAAAGAATGGCCCAGGTTAGATGCAACGGGTGAGAACTGGCCCTGGTTTAGATGTACTTAACTGATATCACTCAAGCCTGTAATACTCTTGGCCCAGCAGTGGTCCTGCATGAAATCACACAATCCTCTGGCATTTTTCACTCTGCTTGTTCAGACCTCCTCTTCAGCAAGGTAATTACTTATGGGTGTCCAGGAACAGATCTCACACTTATCAGAACAAGCTGTTACTCATTGCAGATGTTTACAGGAGCTCAGGAAATCATTCACAGGCTGAACTTGGGCAGTCAGAGCAAGCCCTGCTCTTGAACTGCTCAGAGAGCATCTCTCATCAAATTAGCTTTAAGGCAACTTAGAAAGGAGCCTGGAAAGGAAGATGCTTAAGTGGATCTTCATCAGTTTCTAAACTGATTACTTGAATCAATGCAGCTCTTGACCACCACCAAGCCACACTGCTCCAGAAGCTGCGGACACTTGCACAAAACAGATCTCAGCACCTCCCTTCTCAGGGGTTAGGACTCCATCCAACAAATCACTTCAGCTTGGGCTTAACTTTAAGTACATGAATACCTCATTAACATCAAGGAGAGGATGTTAACTAAAGAATGTGCAAAGTGCTTTGCCGGGTTTGGGCTGCAGATACCGCACTCATCCTTGCTAGGGAGAAATAGAAGCCAGGCAAAGTGTTTCAGCAAGAGGCCAGTGTGATCTTGAGAATCACTCCACGGCAGCACACTGTGAGAGCAGGAAGATGATTGACTGATTATTTTTCCAATTCATGGGAACCCGGGGGAGCATCTAAATCAACTCCTCCTGAATGCTGCGGGGTGATTTCAGACCAACCATTAGAGCCGAGTGAAATGTTTTGATTGAGAAGGAATTAATTCCAAAGTACTGTTTTGGCTAACTGGAAATCTTTGCCTGACCTCTTTTGATTTCCTCCCATTTTTCCATTTCTGGAGGGGAAAGGGAGGGGGGGAAAAAAATCCCAAATGATTTTGTTTGTTTGTTTGTTTTGAAGCTTTATGGAAGGTTTTCAGAATCCTACTTAAATGAAAGCATCGTGGCAAAGACCGGAAAAAAACCCCAAGCAGAAGAGATGCTTTCATTTCTAACAACATCCCACTAAGAAAACAGCAATGGTGGGGTTTAAGAAAGATCTGGGAGGTGTTTGGCTTTTGTTTCGGTGTTTTGGTGTGGGGGTTGGTTATTTTGTTGTTGTGGTGGTGGTGGTGGTGGTGGAAATGCAATCACTTTTTTAAAACAAAAAGGAGGACTTTGCTTTGAGTGGGGCAAGTTCTTGTCAAGGAAGAAGAAAGAAAGAATAGAAAGAAAGAGAGAGACAGAGAGAGAAAGGAAGGAAGGAAAGAAAAAAAGAAGGAAGGAAAGAAAGATAAAGAAAGAAAGAAATGAAAGCAAGAAGGAAGGAAGGAGAGAAAGAAGGAAGGAGAGAAAGAAGGAAGGAAGGAAAGAGGGAAAGGAAGGAAAGGGAAGGAAGGAAGGAGGGAAGGAGGGAGGGAAGGAAGGAAGGAGGGAAGGAGGGAAGGAAGGAGAGAAGGAGGGAAGGAAGGAAGGAAGGAAGGAAGGAAGGAAGGAAGGAAGGAAGGAAGGAAGGAAGGAAGGAAGGAAGGAAGGAAGGAAGGAAGGAAGGAAGGAAGGAAGGAAGGAAGGAAGGAAGGAAGGAAGGAAGGAAGGAAGGAAGGAAGGAAAGGAAGGAAAGGAAGGAAGGAAGGAAGGAAGGAAGGGAAGGAAGGAAGGAAGGAAGGAAGGAAGGAAGGAAGGAAGGAAGGAAGGAAGGAAGGAAGGAAGGAAGGAAGGAAGGAAGGAAGGAAGGGAAAGGAAGGAAGGAGGGAAAGGAAGGAAGGAAGGAAGGAAGGAAGGAAGGAAGGAAGGAAGGAAGGAAGGAAGGAAGGAAGGAGAGGGAGGGAAGGAAGGAAGGAGAGAAGGAGGGAAGGAAGGAAGGAGAGAAGGAGGGAAGGAAGGAAGGAGAGAAGGAGGGAGGGAAGGAAGGAGAGAAGGAGGGAAGGAAGGAAGGAGGGAAGGAAGGAAGGAGGGAAGGAAGGAAGGAAGGAAGGAAGGAAGGAAGGAAGGAAGGAAGGAAGGAAGGAAGGAAGGAAGGAAGGAAGGAAGGAAGGAAGGAAGGAAGGAAGGAAGGAAGGAAGGAAGGAAGGAAGGAAGGAAGGAAGGAAGGAGAGAAGGAAGGAAGGAGAAGGAGGGAAGGAAGGAAGGAGAGAAGGAGGGAAGGAAGGAAGGAGAGAAGGAGGGAAGGAAGGAGAGAAGGAGGGAAGGAAGGAAGGAAGGAAGGAGAGAAGGAGAGAAAAAAGGAAGCCTTTGAGAGGAATGAAGGACAAAGTGCCTCTGTTCCCCACAAAATAAACTTGCTTTATTCCCTACCCGCTCTCGCAGTTACACAAAGCTATCGAACTGGGAACTCACCTTCAAAGAGCTGCAAGGAGACGACGATTTGCAAATGAAGGTTGTGGGCTTTTCTTTTTTACTGTCCTGGAATGAACAGAAAGTTTCTTTCATCAGATTCAAATAGCCTTATGATCAAACATGTTGGTTGGTTTGGGTTTGTGTTTTTCCCTTCACAGTCACAGGATAACTAATTCCCGTTATCAGGACACGATGAGATGCTACAAAGAAATAAGATAACAGTGCATGGGCTAACGTCACCTGCAGCATGTCTTAGGGAAGAGCTTTCCTTTTTTGCCTTTTCCCCACGAAGCCAATGAACCAGAGCATGGTCACACCCCACAGTATTCCTGGTTTCCTGTAGTGTTATTACCTAATGGAGAGGATCCAGAGGAGGGCCATGAACATGACCAGGGGGTTGAAGCACCTCTGCTATGAGGACAGGCTGAGGGAGCTGGGGGTGTTCAGCCTGGAGAAGGGAAGGCTCAGGGCAGACCTAATAGCAGCCTTCCAATACCTGAAGTGGGCTACAAGAAGGATGGAGAGGGATTGTTTCCAAAGGCCTGAAGTGAAAGAATGAAGGGAAATGGCTTCAAACTAGAGAAGAGCAGACCTAGATGGGATGTTAGGATCAAGTTCTGTACCATGAGGATAGTGGAATAATGGAACAGGTTGCACAGGAATGTATTGAAGCCCCATCCCTGGAGATGTTCAAAGTGAGGTTCAGCGGGGCTCTGGGCAACCTGCTCTAGTGGAGGATGTCCCTGCTGACTGCAGTGAGGCTGGATTGGGTGACCTTTGGAGGTCCCTTCCAACCCAGACCATTCTATGATTCTGTGATTATTCCCCTTGCTTGCTTTGTCCTCATGTTCACATCTGAAGTCTCTGCTGATGGCAACTCCCTCATTTCCTAGAGATGGAGCTCACCCTCACCCCAGTGGCTTCTGCTTAGCTCCAAGTACCCCAGCACTATTGAACCAATCAGGAACGTATCTTGTTGCCTGTAATTGAATCCTATTGATTTTTAATGAGTTTAATTGATTGTGATTGTCTCAGGGGCTGCCCTGACAGCTTTTGTTCTGTTAGAGGCTTGATTGTGTTGTAGAGCTGGAGGGCACATAAGGGGTTAATGAAAGGCTACACAAGTTAATAGAGAGCTGGAAAAGCAAAGGGAGACCCCGAATGAATACCTATGGAAGAAGCCAAGGCTGGATAAAGGCAATTTATTTGACTGGAAAGGGGTTCTAAAGGACAATAATTGTTTTAAATAGAAAGCTGTTGAATTATAATTGGAAGTAATTGAAACTCCCTGAAATATTGAATAAAACATTAGATATTTTAAATGCTGTTATCTTTACAATTATCTTTGGAAATAATTGCAGTGAAGGCCACAGAGCTGTTGTGAGAGGAAGGAGTCACCCAGGGCCCATTGTTTCCTGCAGTCATCGTGCAGTGTTTAGTGGAGAGGTATTTATAAACAGGTGACAGCACTTGTCCCTCATCTGGCACTTCAGGAGTGAATGCCAGTCCTGCTAAAGGTGACAAGGGAGGTAAGCGAGGAGGCAGAAGGAAGAATCTGCTCTTATCAGAGCCATTGCTTTACAAACTAGCCAAGGAGATGCACCCCCCTTTAGGTCTTCTTGCCTTGTTTATTGGGTTTGGGCATTTAAAAACACGTTTTCACGGCTGTGCATTGTCATTCTGAGATGTGTTTTCCGGAGTGTTTTCAGGACAGCATGTTCACATTGTCCTTTTTGAACTGGCAGAGCTGCTTGAAAACAAGGAACACCTTTCAGCTGTAGAAAACAGCGTTCATTCGTCACAGCACTCAGAGGCTGCCACATCAACACAGCTCCCTATTTCTGCTTTGGTGTCAGGAGCTGTAACTGCTTTCACTTGCTAGCTTCAACTACTGGTGATTCACAGCAGAATTCATGGAAAACACATCACACATCTCAGCTCTGACCTGGACGTCTGCCCAGCTGTGGCTAGGTACTGTCGTAAAGCCATAGAACAGCTTGGGGTGGAAGGGACCTCAGAGACCATTTGCTCCAACCTCCCTGCCATGGCCAGGGATGCCTCTCAACGAGACTCAGCTGCTCAAAGCCTCATCCAACCTGGCCTTCAAAACCCCCCAGGGAGGAGGCAGCCACAACCTCCCTGGGCAGCCTATTCCAGAGCTTTACCACACTCATACTGAAGAACTTCCTCCTGAGCTCCAGTCTAACCCTGCTCTCTCTCAGATTCAAACCATTGTCCTGTCTCTAGATACTCTTATGAAAAGTCTCTCTGCAGCCTTCCTGTAGGGTCCCTTCAGGTATTGGAAAGCAGCTCTAAGGTTCCTCAGAGTGTTCTCTTCTCCAGTCTGAACAACCCCAGCTCCCTCAGCCCGTCCTCATAGCAGAGGTGCTCCAGCCCTTGGATCATCTTCATGGCACTCCACTGGGCTTGCTCCTACAGGAGGAGGAAGATTGGAACAACCATTTTGTAGCAGGCTGTGGTTTCATAGAACCATAGAATGGTTTAAGTTGGAAAGGACCTTAAAGATCATCCAGTCCAAACCCCCCTGCCATGGGCAGGGACACCTTCCACGAGACCAGGTTGCTGAAGGTCTCATTCAAATTGGCCTGGAACGCCTCCGGGGAGGGGCCATCTGCAACCTCCTTTATGATGCATGACATCCTGCCAGAGTTTCACGGTGATTAATGCAACCATTACACTGGAGCTGATGGTTTTTGAGACATCAGCCATGACAGGAGCAAACCAGCAGAAACTCCTCCACAGATTCTGTTAATCTCACACACAGAAATTAGTTTGCAGCATTCTCTTTCTAATTGCAACGGGCCAAATCTTCTCAAGTGGGCACAAAGCAGGCAAGGAGTTGAATTGCAATGATTTCAGGTTATTTTTGGTCCCCTGGAAGAACCATTTCCCCTCCTCTTGGTATAGATATTAGATATTACTCCATTAATTTCCTATGGGCTAAATTGAGGAAAGAGGAGGAATAGCATTGAAGCATCAGTTGGGGAAAATTGCTGCCATGGAGTGGCAGATGAAGTGGATCTGAATGATGGTTTTATCTACAAGGAGAGAAAGAGAAGGGTGAATATGGAGCACGTACAGAGGAAAAAGCAGCTTAGCTTCAAGAGACTAACATAAGCTGTAGCAGGCTGCTAATATTCCCCAAAAATGTATTAAGCACGAGATGATTTCTTCCCAGATGATCATCTGTTCTGTCTTAGACTAATATCTACCAAAGTCATATGTTGGGCATCTGGCTTCTCCCTGCTGCTTCTCTGGAAGGGCAAATTAGAAGGGAGATTTTGCTTTCTAATATAGCTCACGGAGATTTTCATGTCTGCATGGGCAGAGGGAGCAGCTGAAAGTCAGCTCAAGGGGAAAGGATTGATCCTACAGTGCCCTGGGCCGTGCCTGCACTCCTCCACTGCATGGCATGAGAGTGGCTGAGCAGGCTGCTGGTGATGCTTTGGCATAGCTGGGCAGCTCCAGGGGCACTTGTAGGCACAGCGGTGTGTCAGAGCCACTGGCTGTGAGCTTGAAGCCTGTGCTTTGTCCAACACCCTGATGCAATACCTCCTAGGAAGATCAAGCATTGAAGTGAGGCCAGCAGGTCCCCTTTCTGTCACAGACCCTTCCCTTGACACACTGTCACAATTTTCCCAGCTCTGTGTCTGCAGGTGAATCCCTTCCCACAATCCCACCTTGGCAGTTCAGTCTGGGGCAGTGACCCACTTACTACTGGTAACAATAACCTGCATTCACATCATGTGATGGCTTCTCAACAGGAGCCACCAGTGTGCACTTGCTGCCCAGAGAGCCAATCACATCCTGGGCTGCAGCAAGAGAAGCACAGCCAGCAGGTCGAGGAAGGTGATTCTCCCCCTCTGCTCTGCTCTGGTGAGACCCCACATGGAGTACTGTGTCCAGTTCTGGAGCCCCTAGTACAGGAAGGATCTGGAGGTGCTGGAAGGTGTCCTGAGAAGGGACACAAGGATGAGCAGAGGGCTGGAGCTGCTCTTCTGTAAGGACAGATTGAGGGAGTTGGGGCTGTTCAGTCTGGAGAAGAGAAGGCTCTGAGGAGACCTAATTGTGGCCTTCCAGTATCTGAAGGGGGCTACAAGAAAGCTGGGGAGAGACTTTTGAGGGTGTCAGGGAGTGATAGGACTGGGGGGCGGGATGCAACAAAACTAGAAATGGGTAGATTCAGATTGGATGTGAGGAAGAAGTTCTTCCCCATGAGGATGGTGAGAGACTGGCACAGGTTGCCCAGGGAGGTGGTGGAAGCCTCATCCCTGGAGGTGTTTGCAGCCAGGCTGGATGTGGCTGTGAGCAACCTGCTGCGGTGTGAGGTGTCCCTGCCCATGGCAGGGGGTTGGAACTGGCTGATCCTTGAGGTCCCTTCCAACCCTGACAATTCTATGATTCTCTAAGAGAAGGAGGGGGAGTACACTGTGCTCATCACTGGAGCTCTTTCAGCGTGACAGAAAAATAACAGCGAGTGGGCAACCTGCTGATGCCCTTAGTCTGGATCTACAGTGATTTTTGCAATGAAAAGTCAGGATTATCCTCCCTGGGACCCCAGAATCTGATGCAAGTTGTCCTGGCTGCTGCAGCTGATGCAAAACTGGTGCAAGGATCTGCCAGTAACTGGAGAAGCTGGGCTATCATGGATGATTGTCATGGTGAAGTGTTCGAATTCCTCCCAGCTTGTCTTCCTCCTTCTTTCTGCTTTTTTTCCCCTTTGGAGTGTGAAGTGCTCTGTGATGTGTCTATCTAGGGATTGTGCAGGGTGAATGGGGGGTGGGGAGCAAATGTAAATGATAAGCACTAGTAGGAAAGGGAAGAAGCACTTGTTAAAGATGTCTAGACACCACAAAGAGCAATTAGCCAGGTTTTAAATCCTGCCAGCAAGAACACACGGCAGGAAACACAAACAGAAGGAGAGTAAGAGCCACCAGGCTTCGCTTGGCTCCTGCCACTTCATCAGGGCTAATTAAAGTGTTCTTCCCCGAGTCCTTAAAGAGATCAATGATGACAGCAAACAATTTCGAGTGAGATGCACTAGTCTAAAGTGAGGGGGAAGAAAGCGACAGGGAGGTAGCAATCTGCATTGTCAAATCCCATCCCAGTAGTCACAGCTAAGTGACAAAAGGCCAAAGACGAGGCAAATGGCTGCTCTCAAGTTAATTTGTGTTGCCATACCATTTGCTACATCATGTCTGAAGTGTCTGAGAGGTTCTAGCCATGCTCCTCATGCATATGCCACGGCTCCCACACTAGGGTTTGACAGCCACGCGATGCCATCACTGCTTGCGCTTGCCACATGTTCCTCAGCAGGCCTGGATGCAAGCAGCTGCATGCACTGCAGCCAGGAAAGAAGAGTGGTAGCAACGCTTCAGAGTAAGCACATGCACATCTGTAGAGGCACTGAAGGTTGGAGGCATCTTCTCCAGTCACCCTCGTTGCCCTGTTTGTCTTCCTATCATTTCCACAGTCACGTTTCTGGACACTGGTGGGCTGGAAGTTATGGTTGTGATAGGACAAGAGCACCAAGCTGCACCAAGGAAAGTTTAGGTTGGCTACCAGGAAAAATTCCTTTACTGAAAGAACGGACACAGGCTGCCCAGGGAAGTGGTGGAGTCACCATCCTTGAAGATGTTCAAAAACTGTGTAGACATGGCACTTGGAAGTGTTTTAGTGAGCATGGTGGTGCTTGGACTTGCTGATCTTAGAGATCTTTTCCAACCTCAATGATTCCACAATTCTGTGTCATTAAATACCACTCCCCTGGTTACACTGGGACCAGCCATGGTCTGCAGGCCATTGTCAGTTTCAGGGTAGCCAGGGCAGCTGACCTAAGCTGGCCACAGGTGTATCCCATACCATAACTCATGTGTTGCTCATTATAAAGGGAGAAGTTGGGGGGGGGGGGGGGTGTTTCCTGCTCATACTCTTCCTCCTGAGGACTGCTTTTCAGATCATTGGGGTTGCTGTGCATTCTGTGGGGGTGAGTATAGTGTTATGTACTTTATATTGACATTAGTATTGGTTTTGCTGTTTTACTAAGTCTGCTCTCATCACCATCTGTGGCTTTTTCCTCCTTCCTCCATTTCCTGAACCCTCTTCTCTGCTTGGGGAGGAGTCATGGGGTGATAGAGCAAGTGCTGTAGCTTAGTCCCAGGTAGGGGTTGAAAGCAGATGATGCTGTACAATGCTGGGTGCACAAAAGAGGCAAAGGAACTCTGCACAGCTAATCCTACCCTTCCTGAAGTTTCCCCTTTGCAGCCAGAAAATGCAAATGTGCATAATTAAGACCCATCAAAACCAAAGACACAGGTTAGGCCCAAATCAGGTTGGCAGCTTCCCTTTAAACAGTTTTATGGCTCATTAAGTACCCCACAGGAGGCTGACTACACCAACTACACTTTATTGATGGTCAAGGGTTTCTAGCCTGAAACAAAACAATTACTCATGTTAACTAGAGGCTGGAATAATCTGCACCAGACCAAGGTCCCCTCTGAACACATGCAGGCTCAACATCCAGGCTCAGAAACCTTTCTTGATGCGTTGTTCAGTTCACCTAGGATTATAATATCCTGGTGGATGCCTCCTTTAAACAGGGTAGCACAACTGTTTTGCTGGGAAGGTCTTTGGCAGGTAAAGAGGATTTTTTTTTCCCCACACGTGCTCCAACAAAATGTCAGTGTTTTCATATAACTAATAGAGACTCCAGGAAGAAAATCAATGACAATGAGCTTAGCTTAGCAGCAGAGTCAGCCTTCTTGGTCCTGTGTGTCACGTTTTCCCACCAAGTTCAGTGTTTAGGGGGCAAGGTGAGTAATGGTGAGCAGTATTTTTCTTTGCTGCTTTCCACCTCAGCTGACTAATACACCAGAGAAACTTTGGAGATTCACTGCTACACATTCCCAATAACCCTTTTAAGTGTTGCAAATGCTTTCAAGGGAAACAAATGAGAGTTAGTGCAAATAACAAGTGTTAATTCACTCAGTACTTATCACCGTCTCCCACGGGCCCCACTGCCCTCAGGCCGCCGGGCAAGCCTATTTATCCCTGTGTCACAGATGAGGTACACCATGGTGGAGGACCAGTGGTTTTCCAGAGACTCCAATATCCTCGCTCAGCACCAGCTTCCCAGAAAATTCCTGCTGCTTTATTCATGGGGGGAAAATCTGCCTTGAAGTTCTGCAGTGGGAGCCAAGCTCTGCCGAATGTGCTTCTCGTACGCAGGGCTCCCCAAAGCCCTGCAAGATTTGGCCACTATTGCACAGGAAAGCAAGGAAGGTGCAGAGCAGAGGAGGTAGCTGAACCCAGCTCTGCCAAAATCATGACCTCACCGTTAGGCTAGCAGATGACCAAATAATTTGAACACTCGCTGCAGCAGCAGCAGCTCATGTCAAAACCAAACCAAACCCAACCCAACCCTGCTCTTGTCATTCAGCCGGTGCTAATCTGCTACCTCCAAAATGAAAGCAGTCATCCATCTCCAAAAAATTGCACTGATAAGTGCAGGGCAGTTTGGTTTTTCCAGTGAAGCACATGTGGGATTCATTGCATCATTGCCACATTCCTCACAAATCCAGGGTAAAATCGGGGGGGGGGAACCCTCCTGAGCAGTCAAATGTGCACAAAGCTCCCCTCAAATCAGCCATATCTTCGTACTTTCAGTTTGGCATGGAAGTCTCCATGAAAAGAAGCTAAATCTGGGATGCTCCTGAAATGATCAATCAGTTATGAAATGGGAACCTCCATTACATGCTGTCTACTTAATTATTTGACAGGTTAATTAATCTCCTAAGGAACTGCAGAACTGCTGTTTCCTTGGTAAGTGATGGAAACAAACTTTGGCAGATCCCCTAGGTCCTGGCACTGTGGCATCAACAAGACTCTAGAAAGTCACATATAATAGACAGTGAGTGAGGTCAAACTGCCTCCACAGAAACAAATGGAATTTGCCTGAAGGTGTTTATGTTGCTAATTATTTTGCTGCAGCTAATTATGGTTTGCCCATTTTAGTTGCAGCAAAGTTTTCAAGGGATGCCCTCATTCCCTTCAGAAAGCTATGGAATTGTGATAGGAAAGGACAGAGCCTCCTGCCCTGTTGGAACAATGGCATTGTCTGCCTCTCCTCAGCAGACAGCGCAATTACAGCTGACACAATAATTGATGCTGACGTTTTCCAGGGAGGAAGACGGACACACGCTATTATCCCATCAATCTTGTTCCACATGGTGTCTTGTAGCCCTGCTTTTTCCTACCAACCTGGCAAACTGACTGAGGCAGGCCAGACAGTCTGGTTGTGTTCCCAAGGGCACCCCGTGGCAGAGTCAGGGCATGAGGAGAAAGGTGAGCCCAGAGGAAAGGTGACTCGGTGCAAAGTGAAGCCAAACTTACTTCTACTACCTTAGAATCATAGAATCAGTAAGGCTGGAAAAGACCTCAAAGATCATCAAGTCCAACCTGTCAAACCTCCTACCTACCTCCTTTACCTCCTTTACCTACTTCTGTCTCCATTGCATAGTATTCATGTCAAAGGAGACATGAGAATGTCCAGCATCTGCTTATTGGACATGTATGGCTTTACACTCAGCAGCTGTTTGAGCATTAACAGCAACTCTCCTCCCCCTCTACTCTGCCCTATGGAGGGCCCACCTGGAATATTGCATCCACTTGTGGGCTCCCCAGTGTGGGTGGGACAGGGTTCTGCTTGACAGAGTCCAACAGAAGGCTAAAAGGATGGTTAAGAGACTGGAGCACTGCCTTGTGAGGAAAGGCTGAGGGACCTGGGGCTGTTCAGTGTGGAGAGAAGACTGAGAGAGGAGCTGATCAATGTCTATAAATATCTGAGGATGTCAGGAAGGAAGGGACAGGGACAGCCTTTGCTCACTTGTGCCCTGTGGTAGGACAAGGGGCAATAGATGTAAACTACAGCACAGGAGGTTCCACCTCAACATGAGGAGGAACTTCTTCACTGCCAGGGTCACAGAGCCCTGGAATAGGCTGCCCAGAGAGATTGTGGAGTCTCCTTCCCTGGAGACTTTCCAGACCCATCTGGATGTGTTCCTGTGTGACCTGTGCTGGATTCTATGGTCCTGCTCTGGCAGGGGGTTGGACTTGAAGATCTCCAGAGGTGCCTTCCAACCCCTGATGTCCTGTGAACTCTTCCCTCATTCATACCCAGCTTTATCTGTGCTCAAACACAGACTGATGAGGTGTCTGCCTGGCCTGTATGTACATGGAAACCCCAATGTGAACAAGTTATGTATCTATTTGGCAGCTTCCCAGCCATCTAAGCTTTAGTTCTGCCCTATTAATAATATTTGCCACTTGTCCATGTGTGTGCTAACCTCATCTCAGGTGCTTCATGATCTCTACATCCAAATCATGGAGTTGAGCTCAGTCCAAACCTTACATCTACAGTTTTCTCTCTCCTCTTGAAACCAACTTCTGTTTATACCTGAAAGATGCCTACATTCTGCCTGCCCACTTATTTTTCCCAACAGCTTTTCTCCAGGTAGTGACAATAATGCAATTATTCTACAAATCAAACCAGGCATTTTGCCTTAAAAAACCCCACCCCACCCCCCAAAAAAAAAAAGCCATTAAAATACAGTGTTTGTCACAGCTGTATTATTCCTGTAATGAATAGTCACTAAAGACATTATTGTGGATGCAGTTACCATGTGGCAACGTGAACAAAACGCTGTAGATGGAAAAACTTGTGCTTCAGGAGACTGTATGCAGTGGTACAAATGTATTACTGCCCATTAATATGTATTAATTCAATGAAAAATGCCTGACTGAGCTGCTTTACATAGATTAGGATGGCAGGCAGTGAAAGGGAGCACTTGGACTTGGTTAAATGGGCTGTGAAGATAGGAGGGACTCCAATCCAAAGCGTAGGAGCCAGCCACCAAGATAGGCTGTCCGGCTGTGCTGCTGTGGTTTGTTCCTTCTCTCTCTCATGTCAGTGGCTTTATGATGATGAAGCAGCAGCATTCAGTGCTGCTCATGCATTAGCTCTACTCAGCCCTCTTGAATCTCTATTGAAAAGCTTTTTATTAAAAGAAAAAACAACACCTAAAATAAGAAAAATAAGACAATTGTCCCCAAAGTAGCCACTTAGCAGGAATCATCTCATTTGCTTTAGTGTCTGCAGGATGCAGAATCTGAGCTCCTGATATGTGTGGTGTTGCCATGACAAGCTGATCTGGACAAGGGGATTGAGTCCACTATTAGTTAGTTTGCAGATGACACCAAGTTGGGAGCAGGAGTTGATCTGTTAGAGGCTAGGAGGGCTCTGCAGAGGGACCTTGCCAGGCTGGACAGATGGATGGAGTCCAACAGGATGGCATTCAAGAAGTCCAAGTGCCAGGTGCTGCACTTTGGCCACAACAACCCCATGCAGTGCTACAGGGTACAGAGTGGCTGGAGAGCAGCCAAGGAGAAAGGGACCTGGGGGTAGTGGTGGACAGCTTGTGAACATGAGCCAGCAATGCGCCCAGGTGGCCAAGAAGGCCAATGGTATCCTGGCCTGCATCAGGAACAGTGTGGCCAGCAGGAGCAGGGAAGTCATTGTGCCCTGTGCTCAGCACTGGTTAGGCCACACCTTGAGTCCTGTGTTCAGTTCTGGGCTCCTCAGTTTAGGAAGGACATTGAGAGTCTTGAATGTTTCCAGAGAAGGGCAACAAAGCTGGGGAGGGGTCTGGAGCACAGCCCTGTGAGGAGAGGCTGAGGGAGCTGGGGTTGCTTAGCCTGGAGAAGAGGAGGCTCTGGGGAGACCTTCTTGCTCTCTGCAACTCCCTGAAGGGAGGTTGTAGCCAGCAGGGGGTTGGTCTCTTCTCCCAGGCACCCAGCACCAGAACAAGAGGACACAGTCTCAAGCTGTGCCAGGGGAAGTTTAGGCTTGAGGTGAAGAGAAAGTTCTTCCTAGAAAGAGTAATTGGCCATTGGAATGTGCTGCCCAGGGAGGTGGTGGAGTCACTGTCCTTGGAGGTGTTCACAAAAGGATTGGATGTGGCACTTGGAGCCATGGTTTAGTTGTCATGAGGTGTTGGGTGATACGTTGGACTTGATGATCTCTGAGGTCTTTTCCAACCTTGTTGCTTCTGTGAAGCACTCAAGTAGTTCACTTGTTAGTCCAACTCAGGTGCACGACAAGCAGGGTTTGTTCCAGCTCCCCGAACTGCTCCAAGGGGAGGATTCTCCCAGCCTTGAGGGGAGTTTTTCACTGAGACACATCAGTGTTATGAATGATGCCAAATGCACCCTTCTGTCTGGGCATGCTTAGTTACACATCTGAAAAAAACCCCAACACACACAACCATTTTGTTCTCCCTTCTGGCTAACAATCTTGTTATGAGACAAACTATTACAGTAGTCATATGCTCAGCATAAGATGTAGTCTTGCCTGAGTTTATTTAAAGCACACACACACACAGCACAATCCATGAAATAAGCCATCAGGCTGGCAGCTCTGCTCTGCTGCCTGCACAATGTCTCATTTTTTTCATAGACTCAGCCAGGTTGAAAGAGACCTCCAAGATCATCCAGTCCAACCTATCACCCAGCCCTGTGCAATCAGCCAGACCACGGCACTGAGCGCCTCATCCAGGCTTTGCTGGAAGATCTGCTGTCTACAACGACCTGAAGGGAGGTTGGAGCCAGCTGGGGGTTAGTCTCTTCTCCCAGGCAACCAGCACCAGGACAAGAGGACACAGTCTCAAGCTGTGCCAGGGGAGATTTAGGCTGGATGTTAGGAAGAAACACTTCATAGAAAGAGGGATTGGCCATTGGAATGTGCTGCCCAGGGAGGAGGTGGCGTCACCATCACTGGAGGTGTTTATCAAGAGACTTGATGGGGTGTTTGGTGCCATGGTTTAGTTGATTAGATGGTGTTGGGTGATAGGTTGGACTTGATCATCTTGAGGGTCTTTTCCAACCTAGTTAATTCTACTCCATTCTATCTCCAGAGATATGATGAGCTCTAAGGAGACCTTATTGTGACCTTCCAGTATCTGAAGGGGACATACAAGAAGGCTGGTGAGGGATATTATAGGGCTGTGGGGAATGGATCCAAGCTAGAGGAAGGGAGACTTGGATTAGATGTTAGGAAGAAGTTCTTCCCCCTGAGCCTGGAACAGACTGTCCATGGAAGTGGTGGAAGCCTCATCCCTGGAGGTTTTTAAGGCCAGGCTGGATGTGGCTCTGAGGAACCTGCTCTAGTGGAAGTGTCCCTGCCCATGGCAGGGGAGTTGGAACTAGATGATCCTTGAGGTCCCTTCCAGGGCTGACAGTTCTGTGATTCTCCCTCTTGCATGCATGATAGCTCCTAATTCTGCACAGACAAGGCTGATGAAGTTAAAAATATGCAACAGCCCTGCCTTCAGACAGTACTTGAGATTCTTACTTTGGAACACAGTAAATTAAGTGAAAGTTTTGAAACAAGAGGACAAATTCCCCAAATGGCCTTCAGTTAGCTGTGCTTCTCTGACTGTGCTCTGATGCTATTCATAGGCAGGTTATGACACTGTCAACAAATCAGTGAAACTTAAGCTCCTGTTATTAGCATCCTCAAGCTAAAAAATATAGATTTCTTGTGCATCTGCCCTGTTCCCTGTGTAGTGGGAGCTTCAGCCAGTATGGTCAGAAATAGCACTGCAATGGAACACCTGCAAGTTACACTGGCATGGTAAAACAGAGCAGCCTCAGAATAAGTCTGGGAAGTGGAGGGAAGGGAGTAAAAGCAGCAAATGCAAGGTCTTTGAAATGCCCTAATTTCTGCCATCCTACTGTTCCAACTGAGAGGCAAAGGAATGTCTGTGACCCACAGCTATGCCCTCAAAGCCAGAGTGTGTCATGGTCAGAATTAGATACTTGCGGACATGAGGAGAAACTTTTCTTCTGCTGTTATTTTGCTGCAGAAAATATAAATCATTGAATAGCTCTGGTTGAAATGGACCTCAGAGATCATCTCCTCCAACCTCTCCACCATGGGCAGGGACACCTCTCAACTAGACTCAGCTGCTCAAGGCCTCATCCAACCTGGCCTTCAGCAAACACAGGGAGGAGACATCCACAACTCCATGGGGCAGCCTATTGCAGAGTCTCACCACCCCCTACTGAAGAACTTCTTCCTAAGCTCCAGTCTAGCCCTACTCTCCCTCAGCTTCAAACCATTCCCCCTTGTGCCATCTCCAGACACCCTGATGAAAAGCCCCTCTGCAGCCTTCCTGTTAGGATCCCTTCAGCTATTGGAAGGCAGCTCTAAGGTCCTCCCAGAGTCTTCTCCAGGCTGAACAACCCCAGCTCCCTCAGCCTATTTCAACAGGAGAATGTGGGGCTATCAAACAAATTCAGTTGCTGGCAAGTTTAAAACAGACACCAGGAGATCACTCTGCACACAGTACATGTGTTTTAACCCCTTGCCACAGGATGTTGTGGATGTTGTATGGGTTTAAGAAGTGGCTGGGTAAGGAAGGAGAGAGAGTTCTGTAAGGGATTATTAAATATAAAGATGTCACCTCCAGTTCAGGAAGTCCCTCACCGGTAAGCTGCCTTTCAGAATGAGAGGTGCTCTGACACTCTTCACAGCCAATTTGCTGCTAATGGCCAAGCTTAGAGTGCTCGATAGAAATAACATCTCAGCTAATCTTTAAATGACTTCTGAGTCCCTAATAGCAGAGACTGGCAGCAGAGAAGTCTTATGCCTTTGCTGATGAGCAGCTGAAGTTGCTCCAAAACACAGATGTGTTGACACAACCACAATGTCTTGATCTGTCGATGTTCATGGCAGGGCTGTGCAGTGTGTGAGCCCTGCCACAATCCTGCTGTTCCTAAGGGTACAGCAGCCTAGCTTGATTTGGCTCTTCTTGGCTCTACTCTGGGTTTAAGTTTACCCTGCTCCCTCTGCATTATCACAGAATCAATTAGGTTGGAAAAGACCTTAGAGATCATCAAGTCCAACCTATCACCCAACACCTCAGGACAACTAAACCATGGCTTTAAGTGCCATGTCCAAGGATGGTGACTCCACCACCTCCCTGGGCAGCACATTCCAATGGCAAATTACTCTTTCTGGGAAGAACTTTCTCCTAACCTCAAGCCTAAACCTGGTGCAGCTTGAGACTGTGTCCTCTTGTTCTGGTGCTGGTTGCCTGGGAGAAGAGACCAACCTCCACCTGGCTACAGCCTCCTTTCAGGTAGTTGTAGAGAGCAAGAAGGTCTCCCTAGAACCTCCTCATCCCCAGGCTAAACAACCCCAGCTCCCTCATGTTTGCCAACGGGATTCCCACTCCAGGGTGGTGAACTTGTGCTTCACAGATGAGAGGGTGAATTCTTGGAGTCTAATCCCATACAGTCATCATTCTTTATCTTGCTGATGCCAGCCTCACCTCTTGTCACCTCCCACTCAAAACACCCCTTCCCTTTTAAGGCTTTTCATCCTATTTTGAAACGTTTTGTGGCTATTCAAAGATTCTTCCTTTGCCTTGTCTTTTGTTTTTCTTCTTCATCTCATGGCTGAGCATCTGCAGCACTGTGAGACTTTGGAGCACCCTGCTGCTGTGCTCTGAAACCAAACAATCTGTACTTAAACCAATTTGCTTGGAAACTCCTGCCTCCAGCCTGCTAAACTCTTCATGCCCATCATGTCAGTCTGGTTTTTCAATGCAGAGATCACTCTGTCAGTGCCAACTAACCCACTAAAACCCCAAACCCTAAGTCTGCAGGCTGTGCCTAGTGTGGGAAACATAATGTCTCTGACCTCATCAGCTAACTACATTCTGTTGGAGCAACACAATTTAGATTGACCACCGAGGTCTGGATGAAAGGCAAGGTCATTTGAAAAGGTGAGTAATGCATTCCTGTCGTTGGGGTGCAGGATTTACCTCTGGAATCCATATTAAAGGGGATCTCACAGCTATCAAGGAGCTGTGAATGTCGACTTGGAGTCTGAGCTCAGTGTGCCTCGCTGCAATGCAATAAAATATGTGCTAGAAATCGACTTGAACTGGTAAGATATGAGACACTGAGAATGAACACAAATAATTCTGAGCCAAGGGAGCAGCAGGGGACTGATAGAACATAGAACCAGGAGAGATTGGCTGTATATTTCCTTATTCATACTGGGTTATGATTTAATTTCTTTGTGCTGATTAAAAGGATCTAATATATATGGGGGCATGTGCTGTTCAAGTCTCCCCAAAACAGCTCTGCCACAACTAATCCCTTTCCATCTTTAAATTAGCAGGTTTTTAATAATGCATTTCTCCTACCTGAGGTGCAGTAGTCTGGGCAAATGAGATTGTCCTAAGCTGAATGAGTGTATGAATATCTGTTAGAATAGAATAGACCAGGTTGAAAGAGTCCTTCAAGATCATCATGTCCAACCCATCAACCAATCCAACCCACCTAAACAACTAAACCATGCAACCAAGCACCCCATCAAGCCTCTTCCTGAACACCTCCAATGAAGGTGACTCCACCACCTCCACGGTGGAGGATGTCCCTGCTGACTGCTGGATGAACTCTGGAGGTCCTTTCCAACCCAGACCATTCTATGATTCTATGAAGCTCCCTCAGGAGTGCTGTTACTTTCCTTCCTTCCACCTGATGCTTCTCCCTTTAAAGGAACCTCTTGTTGTTTCCCCCTTCAGCTGTTTCCTTGTTTCCCTTGCAGCTGCTGTGCTGAACTCCATATTCAGCAAGGAAAGGAATCCTATCTGCTGCAGCACCGTATCGAATGCTTTGCTGAAGCCCAGCTAGATTAGATCTGCTGCATTTCCTTTGTCTAGAAAATCAATTACCTTATCAAAGGAGGCTATCAAGTTAGTCTGGCACTTTCTCTGTCTTTTTGGTAAACCTATCTAACATTTTATCCCAATTTGCATTTACTTCCATGTCTCCAATTATTCTCTCCTTCAGGATTAACTCTGTAGTCTTCTCTATTTGTGAGCCAAGTGGCTTTCACCCTGGTTTGGCAGGCACCTGACAGAAAGTAGTTTGTTGTTTGGGTTCAAGATGTAGATGCAATTGCCTGCACAGTATCATGATGTGCCCTCAGAAGTATCTGTGCACAGGGAGTGCAACAGGGAAACCAGAGCAGCGAAGGGCTGGAGCCATATGGAAGTTGGGAAGACGTGAAGAAAGCCCCATAAATTCTTACCCTGTTTTTAAGCTCCTGTTTTAAACTCCTGCTGAGACAGCTGCCCCTGTGCAGCTATTGTAATGGTCTTCTGATGAGGATGCTTTGAGTTTACCCTGCTTCCACCACACAGCATTAACAGACAAGGGTCACAACAGGTGAAGGTTCTGGCGCAAACAAGCATCTGCAAGTCTGCAGGGACCGACTGAGTTATGTCCCTTTAATCTGTTCTGTCTATGGTGTCCTAGCCAGGTCCCAAAGGGAAATTCAGCTGTGACAAAAGCATCTCTTGCACAATTGCCTGGTATTTTGCTAGCCCATTTCCCATCCTTCAGAAGAACAGGACCAGTAATTGATTTTGCTGGGGGAACACCTCAGAGATAAATATTTTCTTTCTCTCTTTTCTCTTGTCTGTCTCCTCTGTCCCATAAAATATGCTATCCTTGTCCTCCTGAAGGTGCTATAAATGAAAGTCTGTCAGTGCTGCCATTAGAAGCCCTATTTTTAAACAGTTTATCATTCAAAGGCAGAGATTCATTTTCTCTCCTTGCTGCAATTGATGCTGAGTGGAAAAGTTCAGGCAGAGGCTACTGCCTAGAATGTGGTTCCTCTGAATTTTTAAGCATAGCCATAAGCCTTGTTGAACAGAGATGGACCACCAAGTCCCCAGTATAAAGAAACACCTGCACCTCACCCTGTGAAGCCAGGTGCAACACTGGAGTGAAAACCTGAGTCTGAAACGATAAGTATTGCAATTATCCTTTAACCCAGAAACCTGTTTAACCGGATTCCCACAGTCAGGCTCCTTCAGAGATACAAGAACCAGATCTGCTTTTGTAATCTGTGCTTATAGAAAAAGAAATTATCTGAGGCTCTTTCTAAAGCAAGCAGAAATAGCAGAATTTCCAGGAACCACAGGGAGACAAAGAGCAGAACACAGTGTCAATAACTCCACATAAATTTAACCCCCTGCCTAAGCCGCTGCCTTCTGTGGGGATGAACAAGGAAGAGAGGGAGTGATCCTGGAATGAAAGAGAGAAATTTGACCTGCATCCTAGATGGATGATCTGTTGGTAGAAAAGCAAGTGTAGGGCTAGTCCAATGGCACTTAACCCTCCCTGTGTCCTGATTTCTCATCCACAGAATGATGATAATAATAACGTTTGCCTTTGTGAAGTACTTGGAGATCCGCGGTGGAAAAGCAACGCGTAGGGGCAGACATTGTTCTGTCAAAGGGGCAGTGAAGAGCAGGTGCCACAGATCTGGAATTGCACTATGGGCAAATACCACAGGGAGAACAGTGGGAGCCAGCAGCACCTTATAGTTTGTCGTAGCTTTAATAGCGTTGGTGGCTTTCTGGGTTAAGTGTAGCATTTCGGGTCATTGCTTCATCATTCGCTGACCAGGAAGGGGAGGGGAAAGAGTTCATTCTGCTGGAGGGACATAGCAGGCATCAAACAAAATCACTTGGTGTAGAACAACAGGAAAATTGCATGCAGGAAGTGAATTTTCTAAGATAAATTCCTAAGCACTCTTGTCCATTTGGAAGATTTAGTCATTTGCTCAGGCACCAGTGGCTGCCACACCAAGGGGAGTTGCCCTTTGGAGAAACATCTTTCCTCACTGAAAAACACCTACTTATTTCCCTGTTGAGGATCACAGAATCACCAAGGTTGGAAGAGACCTCAAAGATCATCAAGTCCAACCTGTCACCACAGACCTCATGACTAAACCACGGCTGGCACTTTTCGTGTCATTCCTCATCAGGCTGAGCGTTTGTACCTGTAATGCCTCTCACACATCACTCCCAGCCTGGCCCAGGATGCAGCCTCGGGGGGAACCACAGTCCCATCCTCGGTGAGCCCCTCCCACTTCTAGGGGTTGTGCCTGACTTTGCACAGTGCCTCCCTGTGCTCCAGCCCAGTGCCTACTGAAGAGAAACCAAGTGAAATACAGCTGAGAAGATGAAAAGATATGAAAAGATTAATATCCATCATGAAGGGAATATGCAATCAATACAATACAATACACCAGGTTGGAAGAGACCTTCAAGATCATCGCATCCAACCCACCCAACAACTAAACCATGCAGCCAAGCACCCCAGCAAGTCTCCTCCTGAACACCTCCAATGATGGTGACTCCACCACCTCCACAGGCAGCCCATTCCAATGGGCAATCACTCTCTCTGTATAGAACTTCTTCCTAACATCCAGCCTAAACCTGCCCTGGCGCAGCCTGAGACTGTGTCCTCTTGTTCTGGTACTGGCTGCCTGGGAGAAGAGACCAACCTCTGCCTGGCTACAACCTCCCTTCAGGTAGTTGTAGAGAGCAAGAAGGTCACCCCTGAGTCTCCTTTTCTCCAGGCTAAGCAACCCCAGCTCCCTCAGCCTCTCCTCATAGGGCTTGTGTTCCAAACCCCTCACCAACTTTGTTGCCCTTCTCTGGACACGTTCATACAACCTGGATGCTTGGCAGCTCCGTGTACAACAGGAGAGGAAAATCAAAGTGAAAAGTGCATGCATCAGAGTGACAGCAGCCAGGTGCCTTTGATTAGTCTGTACAGAGGATGCCTGGAAAAAAAAATCAGAGGGGATTCTTCTGTGAACTCTGACGCTAAGGTCAGGCCACAGCTCCCACCAGCGCCAACCCCAAGCAAAGTGCATTTCTCATGCATCAGCTAAGCAAAGGTCACAGTAGCTGCCAGGCTGATGGCCTGATGTACAAACACCTCTCCCTGCAGGCTGCATAGGGTGGAAAAATCAGTGCAATGTGTTCAGTGCACTGATGTAAGTCCAGAGTAACTTCACCAGTGGTAATGCACAGTTGTCTTTATATCCCTGACCTCATGGCTCAAAAACCATTTCAGTTGTTGAGACATCTAAAAGCAGGCAAAGATTTCGCCCTCTGAAGCTCTTGAGCTCACCTACAAAAGAGATCAATTACTCTAGCAAATGTATTCAGGGAGGCTTGGAGGAAAGACTGTGGCAAGCCTGCTCTGCTCTGTTCCCTGGTGCAGAAGTGAGAAACCCACGGAGCAGCAGCGAGAAGGCGAAGGAGGAGCATGCAGACACACACCTCTTGCCTGCCCAAGGTGAGCAGCCGTCCTGCGGGCTGTTACGTGGGGCCCCAGCTGGCAAATTGCCGCTTAACGCATGCACAATCATGGCCATTTCAAGTAGCTTTCGAAATGCCTGTCTGGATAATGACTGAGCAGGTGCATCAGGCCGGGACGTCCAGCTGAGCTAAGTACACGTCTGAAGAATGGTGCTGAGGCCGCTGAGGCAGCTGAGAAAAGTGCTTCTGCCGGCGCTGCTCAATCACCTGCGAATTGGCCGCCTCGCAGCAGGCAGCGGCTCCTTCCTTTTGTGCCCTCTCAAATCCCGACCCGGAGAGGCGATGTGAGCTGTCTGTGATGATGCATGAGTCAGAAGATACTGAGGGACTGGCTTCTTGCTGTGTGCCCATAGGTCTCTTGAAGTGAGCTCTGGTGAGACCCCACCTGGAATATTGCATCCAGTTCCAGCAAGATCTGTAGGTGCTGGAGTGTGTCCAGAGAAGGACCACGAGGATGAGCAGAGAACCTCTCCTATGAGGACAGGCTGAGGGAGTTGGGGCTGGTCAGTCTGGAGAAGAGAAGGCTCCGAGGAGACCTAATTGTGGCCTTCCAGTATCTGAAGGGGGCTACAAGAAAGCTGGGGAAGGACTTTTAGGGCGTCAGGGAGTGATAGGACTGGGGGGAATGGAGCAAAACTAGAAATGGGTAGATTCAGATTGGATGTTCAGAAGAAATTCTTCCTCGTGAGGGTGGTGAGACACTGGCAGAGGTTGCCCAGGGAGGTGGTGGAAGCCTCATCCTTGGAGGCTTTTCAGGCCAGGCTGGATGTGGCTGTGAGCAACCTGCTGTAGTATGAGGTGTCCCTGCCCATGGGAGGGGGTTAAAACTAGATGATCCTTGAGATCCCTTCCAACCCTAACAATTCTATGATTCTAAGTACCCATCTCCAAGCTTCTCTCAGCCATACTCACCTGCCAGAGTGTTACACACCCAGATAGGATCCTGCTGCTCACCAGTGGTGCTCTTCCACCCTGCCAGCTGGGAGATCAACATCTGCCACAGCTTTTTAACTCATCCCCAGTCCTCCTCTGCCAAACTCATGTCTCCTCCATTTGCACAACTCTTCTGGTATGGGAAACCATTATTTCCCCCCATCTGCTGCTTTCACTAGTGTTTTGCATGAGGGAGAAACACCTGGGATAAAATAGAAAGCATTCCCATAAAATGTGAATGGCTCCCTCCAGCCCTTCTCCCCAGATTGGAACTAAATATAGCAAAAGGCGGTCTACTGGCTTGGAACAAATACAAATAGCTCAAAGGTACAGTAAATCAAGGCCAGGTTGTGCTCATGCTGCAGCCTGAATGAGGTGACTGTCTTCTGTCCGTGATGGCACTGGCAGGACTTTGTAAAGTACCACGTTGCAAGGGATTTGTGACCACTGAACAGAGATGGTGCTGTAAAGCCTAGGGGTGACCTGCCGAAACTTTAGCTGAACCACCTCTGTGCTGTGTCCAAGAAGCAGCTGCCTGAGCTCTTGCCTTTGCAGAATCATTCTGAGATCAGAAAGACATTTGGGGATTATCCCCTTTCAGAGGGCAGCGCAGAGCTGGTAACAGCAGCTTTGTGCAAATGGATATTTGCTTCCCTGAATCCTGCTGAGGGGCTGGAGAGGGGATTTAGAAACTTCCTTTTGCCGGTGAGTTTGCTGTTTGAATCAGAATGTTTTGTCTGGCCAGATTCAAACAAAATATTTTGATTGCTTTTCCTTTGTGAATGTAGCTGGGTTAGAATTTGTCTTCCACTTGGAAGGGTGTGCTCAGAAGTGAAGTTTTGCTAACCTAAGATGTTTTGGGTCTCTTTGTGGTTTTCCTTTTGGCTTGAAAATCACCGGGCAAAGACAATGCAGGAAGCTATTCTTGCTAGTGAATGGAAAATTCACTGGCTTGGAGAGCTCTGATTCTCATTTCAGGGCCTGCAGAGGGAGGTGTCTGTGCAATGCACTGCAGTACACATTTGCAACCCAACCTGGTGCATAATACCTCCCCAATGGATGCCCTCCACTGAGGACGAGGTTAGACCATTAGAAGATGTTTTCCTGACTGAAGGCAGAAGGAAGCTTGGTCCCAACCCACTTTCCTCAGCTCACCCAAGGTCTGAATTGCCATCTACGCATGCCTCTTTCTCTTCAGTGCTTACCCAAGGATTCTGGGCCAGCCTTATACCAACTCGGACACCCTGGTGAAGAAGCTAGAATAGAATTAACCAGGTTGGAAAAGACCTTTGAGATCATCAAGTCCAACCTATCACCCAACACCATCTCATCAACTAAACCGTGGCACCAAGTGCCTCATCCAGTCTCTTCTTAATCTCCTCCAGTGATGGTGACTCCACCACCTCCCTGGGCAGCACATTCCAATGGCCAATCTCTCTTTCTGGGAAGAACTTCTTCCTAACCTAAACCTCCCCTGGCCCAGCTTAGGACTGTGTCCTCTTGTTCTGGTGCTGGTTGCCTGGGAGAAGAGACCAACCCCCACCTGGCTACAACCTACCTTCAGATGCAGAGAGCAATGAGGTCTCCCCTGAGCCTCCTCTTCTCCAGGCTAAGCAACCCCACAGCTCCCTCAGCCTCTCCTCATAGTGCTTGTGCTCCAAACCCCTCACCAGCTTAGAAAGGAGGAATCTCAGGCTCAGGTGCCCATGAAGAGCATCCTCTCAGGGCTGGATGGCTAAGTGACTATCTTTTGCCCAACTGTTGGAGCATCAGTGACCCTACCAAAAACAGACAAACAACAAACTAGTAGATTCTTGCATCACACCTTTCCTATGATGTAGGCTGCTTCATGAAGGCTGGGGAATAGCTTCCCCTCTAGCTCCTCCTCAGGCAGTTCTACCAAACTAGGGGGCTGTGGAGAAGGTTCAAACAAATGTCCATGTGCCCAGGCCTTTACCTGATTTGGGCAAGGTCTTGCTCTCTTGCAGCAGGCTGAGAAAAGACTCTGAGGAACATGCCCTTGTTCAAAGGCTGCTGTCATGACCTAGGGAATTCTGTGAGCCCAAATGATGATCCATGGAGGTCAGAGTAGCTCTTCTGTAGTAGAAGAAATGTAATATTGCACCTCAGAATTGAAGAGTCCCAGGAAATGAGTTTCTTAATCCACAGGCTAAGCAATTCCTCTTTATGCCTGGAACATTCCTGCCTCTGACTCATCTCCTTTCATGCTCCACCTTGTTTAAGGAATGAAACCTTAGACCCATCAACTCCTGTCATCCAAAATGTTATCTGACAGTGACTGCAGAACCTCCCTGGGGAGACTGTGAGCGCAGGCAGCTGCTAAAGCTGCACGGAGGGGACCGTGCAGCAGCCCCCAGAGCTGACCTGCACACTGTCATCACAGCACCCTTCCGAGCACATGTGTGATGTTCTTTTGTTGGCCTGGCTGATGCCCCATCGCCATCCATCTCTAGCACAGCTTGGTGCACAGGGGAAGACAGGTGAGGCAGGTACAGAGCTGCTTTCCTCCTCCTTCACCACCCTGTCCAGATCCCGTTTCTCCAGTGACAGGAGACTCTGTGGGAGTCAAGGTTGGAAGCTCTCTTCTGCGGGGTGTTACGCTGCTGCATCCTCCCCATCAGGCTCAGATGTCAGCGAGCCACAAGGGATCAGCACTTCTACTACTGTGATAGGAGTTTAACCTTTGTCTCTCCAGTAGCTTGATCTGTTTTATCCAGGGAAATCACAGCAAGTGCACTGCGCCAAGTCCTGATCCCACCGACGCTAGTGACGCAGCTCCAGCTGACCTCGGTGGGACTGGGACTTAAGGAGCACCGTAAAATTCCTGTAGGCTTCTTGTGCAGTTGATGAAACATATGTGCTCTGCCTCTCTGCATGCTTATTTGACTTTCACACTCTCGATGGAGACGTGTCTCCATAAATTTACAAACAGCACAACAGCTGTGTGTTTGTGTAACCTCACTGGAGGGCTGCATTCCACCCCTCTGCCATTAATATTTATACTGTCACAGCCACATCCACACATAAATACTCATGTGTGCTGTGGAACAATAAGGGAAATAAATGAAAAGCCCTTCTGAGCTGTTCAAGCCTTTGAAAGGAAAAAGGAAACAGCTGTGGAAAGGCAGATCCGTGTTCCTGAAGGCCACCCGCGTCCTGGGCTGCAGCAAAAGCAGGGTGACCAAGCAGGACAAGGGAGGTGGTTCTTCCCCTCTGCTCTGGTGAGGCATCACCTGGAGCTCTGTGTCTAGTTATGGTGCCCCTAGCATGAGAGGGTCATGGAGCTGCTGAGTGGGTCCAGAGAAGGGCTACAAAGATGATCAGAGGGCTATGGAACCTCCCCTATGAGGACAGACTGAGAGCGCTGAGGCTGTTCAGCCTGGAGAGGAGAGGGCTCCAGGGAGACCTTAGAGCAGCCTTACATTACCTGAAGGAGGCTACAAGAGAGCCAGGAAGGGACTTTTGATAAGGTCTTGTAGTGACAGGACAAGGGGCAATGGATTGAAGCTTGAGGATAGCAAATGGAGATCAGGAGGAAATTCTTTCCGGTGAGGGTGGTGAGACACTGGAACTGGTTGCCCAGGGAGGCTGTGGATGCTCCCTCCCTGGAGATGTTCAAGGCCATGGTAGTTGAGCAGCCTGGTCAAGTGGGAGGTGTCCCTGCCCACAGCAGGGGTTTGGAGCTAGAAGGCCTTTAGCGTCCCTTCAAACCCAAACCATTCTATGAACCTATGAAAGACATTGAGGTGGAATGTTTCACAAGCCCCTGGCGACTTTGTGGTAGCCTCTGTGCTTTTGCACCCTTGGTTTCTGCTCAGCAATGCCTCTTCTTAGTTGGAACTGACCTGAGTCCAAGCTGTTTTACAGAGAGCAAAGTCAGATTTTAGCCACTCAGGAGAGAGAGACAACTTCTAGGACAGCCAGGACTTCAAGTGCTGGAAGCTATTGATGGCAGGGCAAGCAACACCAGCTGCTGCTGCTGCTTCCCAGCCGGCGTGAAGAGCAGTGCTCAGAAGGCCACAGTGGAGCTGGGTAACAGCTCTTCACCAAATTATCTTATTTTTGGGGGCGGGGGAGTGTGGAAATGCAGAAGCAAAGCTGCCTTAGTCTGTCTGCAAATTACTCAGCTGCCTTCAAATGCAAACAGGGTGGTGGCGGGGGGAAGCCCTGCAAAGCATCCAGCCTAGATGCTTTATTTTGACAACTGGGATGAAACATTTTGATTTCCTCGTGCTGAAAAGCTTAGCGTTCTCCAATTTGTCTCCATTTAGTTTTGTCTGTTCCAAAAGATGAAAGCTGTTTGTTCTAGCCTAGCTATTAATTATTTTTTTGCAACTTCCCCCTTTGTTCAGGAAATTGGCTTAAATGAGTGCTTAAGGTTGGCCAAGTGCAATTTCTTCCCTTCCTTCCCTCCAAGCTGGTTCTTCCAGCTCACTGCAAGGAGCCTAGGCCAGCTTTTATTTTTGTCTCCAAGATCCTAAGACCAAAGAAGAATCATAGAACTGTCAGGGCTGGAAGGACCTCAAGGATCATCCATTTCCAACCCCGCTGCCATGGGCAGGAACACCTCACACTACATCAGCTTGCTCACAGCCGCATCCCTCTGCAAAGCCCTTCTACCCTCCAGCAGATCAACACCTGCACCAAGCTGGGGGCAGGTTTTGGTCTGCTGGAGGGTAGAGGGGCTTTGCAGAGGGACCTCAACAGGCTGGACAGATGGGCAGAGTCCAAGGGCATGAGATTGAACACATCCAAGTGCCGGGTTCTGCACATTGGCCACAGCAACCCCAGGCAGTGCTACAGGCTGGGGTCAGAGTGGCTGGAGAGCGGCCAGGCAGAGAGGGACCTGGGGGGACTGGTTGATGGTAGGCTGAACATGAGCCTGCAGTGTGCCCAGGTGGCCAAGAGGGCCAATGGCATCCTGGCCTGCAACAGGAAGAGTGTGGCCAGCAGGAGCAGGGAGGTCATTCTGCCCCTGCACACTGCAGTGGTTAGGCCACACCTTGAGTCCTGTGTCCAGTTCTGGGCCCCTCAGTTTAGGAAGGAGGTTGACTTGCTGGAACGTGTCCAGAGAAGAGCAACGAAGTTGGTGAGGGGCTTGGAACACAAGCCCTATGAGGAGAGGCTGAGGGAGCTGGGGTTGCTTAGCCTGGAGAAGAGGAGACTCAGGGGTGACCTTATTGCTCTCTACAACTACCTGAAGGGAGGTTGTAGCCAGGCAGAGGCTGGTCTCTTCTCCCAGGCAGCCAGTATCAGAACAAGAGGACACAGTCTTAAGCTGCGCCAGGGGAGGTTTAGGCTGGAGGTTAGAAGGAAGTTCTACACAGAGAGAGAGTGATTGCCCATTGGAATGGGCTGCCCGGGGAGGTGGTGGAGTCACCATCACTGGAGGTGTTCAGGAGGAGACTTGCTGGGGTGCTTGGTGCCATGGTTTAGTTGATTAGGTGATGTTGGATGATAGGTTGGACACGATGATCTTGGAGGCCTCTTCCAACCTGGTCTGGTCTATCCTATCCTTGTCTATCCTATCCAATCCTATCCAATCTACCCTGGCCTTCAAAATCTCCAGGGATGAGGTTTCCACCACCTCCCTGGGCAACTTGTTGCAGTGTCTCACTACCCTCATGGGGAAGAACTTCTTCCTACCATCCCATCTGAATCTAGCCAGGAAGGTGTGAGCAGGCGAGACTTCTTGCACCCGTTTGCACGAGGCGGAGAGCAGGCAGCCTTGCTCTGCCTCCTCCTTTGCTTTTACAAGGAACCTTTACAGTGAGACCACATGGCTCTTCCGACGCCAGCAAGTTGCCTGCAGATGGAGAGAGCAAATAAAAATGTGCATATTTACATTATGCATGCAGATTAGATAGTGTGCATTCCTCACAGCCTGTCCCTGAAACACCCTCCAAAAGGAGCGTGGGGGAGAATGCAAAGAAAAAAAGTTGACTCCAACTCTATTCTCTTATTGCCTCCCTCCCACGCTGCTGCACTTAAACAATATGGGCTGATTAACCCTTTCTGGTGACCTGAATCGTGGATAAACTCCCAGTGCCCGATAATCTCTGTCTCAGTGGAAAAAAAAATATCAACCAAACTCACACCCCCCCACACCCCCCCAAAACAAAAGACCTAAAAATGTGGGTGGGGTGGAAATGTTTACTTTCGGAGAACTTCTAGATTCAAAGGCAGCAGAAGCATTTGCAGGGTGGCAATGGTAGTTGTTGTCTGAAAGAAGGGAATGGAGGTGTGCAACCAGCATGACTTCCACAGACCATGGAGTGTGCAACCAGAATGACTTCCACAGACCGTCTTGCCCACTGTGTCCAGTTCTGGGCTCCTCAGTTTAGGAAAGATGTTGAGTTGCTGGAAGGTGTCCAGAGAAGGGCAACAAAGCTGGGGAGGGGTCTGGAGCACAGCCCTGTGAGGAGAGGCTGAGGGAGCTGGGGTTGCTTAGACTGCAGAAGAGGAGGCTCAGGGGAGACCTTCTTGCTCTCTACAACTCCCTGAAGGGAGGTTGTAGCTAGGTGGAGGTTGGTCTCTTTTCCCAGGCAACCAGCACCAGAACAAGAGGACACAGTCTTAAGCTGCACCAGGGGAGGTTTAGGCTGGAGGTGAGGAAGAAATTCTTCCCAGGAAGAGAGATTGGCCATTGGAATGTGCTGCCCAGGGAGGTGGTGGAGTCACCATCTCTGGAGGTGTTTAAGAAGAGCCTGGATGAGGCACTTGGTGCCATGGTTTAGTTGATGAGATGGTGTTGGGTGATAGGTTGGACTTGATGATCTTAAAGGTCTATTCCGTTCTATTCTGTTCCTCCAAACATTCCTCCTCAGCATCCACAAGCCTCCTTCCACTCACAGCTAGTTTCAGCCTCTCCCTGTCCCCCCAGTGCCCATCTCTTCTTGAGCCTCACTTCTCTGTGCCATTGTAGGGAGCTCCTAGGGCTCTGTGATTCCCTGCTGAGCACAACTTACTTTTTTCCATGGGAGTCCTACTGTGAGCTCAGTTTTGGGAGAAGTGGGTTCTTGTGGGAAGTAAGGAACAAAGCAGCGACAGGCCACCCAAAGTCTGCTCTTGGGGAAGGTCAAATACAGCTTCTTTGAAAGCATCAGGAGTACAAATGGGGAAAACAGTATCAGACCCATCCCTCTCTTTGGACTCTCTTGGACGATCTTTGGACTCAAAGCTCTTGCCTTCTGCCAAGTCAAGTTCTGCCGATGGGCTGGGCTGCTCAGCTCCATCTGTGATGAGACCACTAAGACATGAGCTTGAGCCCATGGCAAAACCATCAAGCTTGTTCCAAGCACCTCTTTCTTCAAGTGCCTGGAGCTAGACCCTTGCACATGAAAAAGAAAAAAAAAATTCTCAAAGCAATAAGCCTGGGACTGTGCTTCACTGACAGAGGAGCAAGAGCGTGTGGAGTAGTCATAGACCACCATGAGGAATCACCCTGCTCAGCACAAGGGCTCCCACACTCATCCATATCTCCTCTCTCACCCTGCAGCACTCATTCTGTGCTCCCAAGCAAGGTTCCTCGGGGCACTTTTTCTTCTGGCTCGCTCACACATGGTCCCCTCACCCTCCCACACAGCTCAGCATTGCAGCTCAATTAGGAAGCTATGCCCCATTTCTCTGCAGAAAATCCTTACTGGGCTCTGCCAGCTGCCACCTCGCTGACAGATGTTCTGCTCAGGCACTCTCTATCAGCTTTACTTAGTGGCAGCCTGGTAAAGCACTTCACGCCTTGTGCCAAACTTTTAGTGCTCCTAGTCAGAAGGAAAGGTGTAGCCAAGTCCAGCCTGGGCCATGAATGACTTCAGGGCTCTGATCTGTGGTCTTCACTGCAGGTGAGTCTCAATGCTGTTTGAGGAGACGCTTCCTTCTGGAGTGAGGTTGACTCCAGCCTTTGGAGCTTCAAGGAAAACTGCCTGCACAGTACCAGCTGCAGGGAAAGAGCTTGGCTGAATATAAGCTATGGAGGAATGAGACTTTCATGGCATCTCTCAGGCAGATGAATAAATTATCCTCTTTGATATATTTTTAAGGGTGCAGTTTTCCAATTTATATCCATGAGGTACAGATGCCATGGAAAAAAAAAACCCAGAGAAGCAAGAGGTTATTAAGCATTTCGGAGTGGAATAGATGGAGTGGCAGAGCCCCAGCTGGTGGGAAGGAGCACAGAGGGTGGTGGGTTTTCTTGGGGTACCATGGGGTTTAGGGATGATGTAGAGCAAGCCTTTGGGTGTGGTGGTGTAAGAAACCTTCTCAGCTCCCTCTGGCAGGTTTTATAGTGCTCTGAAGTGGGGCAATAGCAATGACAGCAGGGCAAATGAAATGGGGCTTTAAAACGGTAAGGAAGCTCAAACAATTTCCCTGCTCCATGATGCACATTTGCAGTCTCTGCTGCAGAGTCCTTGCACAGAGCCTTTATTATTTTTTTTTTCCCCCTCCTTGTTCTAAATTGGCTTTCACACCACTTCCACCACCATTACAGAGGGGTGCTTCCAGGATTACACCAAGGAATGTGACTAATATCTCATACAGGGCATGACAATTCCTCTTTCTCACGAAGGCTGGACCAGCACTGCCCTTTCTGATTACCTCAAGGGGTTGTGTGAGATGAAAGATGCAGACTAAAAATAAAGAGACCAAAAAAACAACCAAACAAAAAACCCCCACAACTAGACTAAGAATAAATAAAATAAAAGTGCCTGCTTGAGGTCCCAAATGAACCCCTACATCTAGCTGCTGACTTCAAATTAGGAAATTAGAGTCATAGTATCAGTCAGGGTTGGAAGGGACCACAAGGATCATCCAGTTCCAACCCCCCTGCCATGGGGAGGGACACCCCACACTAGATCAGGCTGGCCAGAGCCTCATCCAGCCTGCTCTTAAACACCTCCAGGGATGGGGCCCCAACCTCCTTCCTGGACAACCCATTCCAGGGCTTCACCACTCTCATGGGGAAGAACTTCCTCCTCATGTCCAGCCTGAATCTCCCCACTTCCAGCTTCATTCCATTCCCCCTAGTCCCATCACTACCCGAGATCCTGAGAAGTCCCTCCCCAGCCTTCCTGTAGCCCCCTTCAGATACTGGCAGGCCACAATGAGGTCACCTGGGAGCCTTCTCTTCTCCAGACTGAACAGCCCCAACTCTTTCAGTCTGTCCTCACAGGAGAGGTGCTCCAGCCCTTTGCTCATCCTCGTGGCCCTTCATTTTGAAAGAAGCTGGCTGAACATCCAGCCCTCATCCCCTTAGCATACACAACATTGCCCTTCAGAGCCCTGGAGCACAGTTTAGTGCTTCATCAGTTTTGCTTTCGGGCACTGTAGGTCAATGCCAAGCCTGCTGTATTCTTTTGAGGGGGAGCACATCAGTTCCCGGAGTGGCAGGCAGAGACTTAAGCAATTAATCCATCGGTGTCCTAGAGCGTAGGAAAGTGTGATGATGGCCCAAGATTTTATTGCAGCAAGGCTGATAGATCACCACATTTAAAGCATCTTCAATGCAGGTCTGCAGTAATTTTGGTTTAAAATTGGAGAGAAATAGTAGTCAATGTGGCACAAAATACCATGCAAGCGCTGTGAACAAAAGCTTCAAAGGGCACTAAAGTGCCATTGATTACTTTTGAGAGGATCTTTAAGATCTAAAATCCGAGATAAAGGACTTACACACACACACTGTAATGTTAAACCATCATCTCTACATGCCTAATAATCTTCTCTTCTCCACCAGATGAATCCATCCATTAGCACCCTGTCAGGGGTTCTCACCACAGATACACAAGGAATTCACAGCAAGTTAGAGTCCTGTGAAGTACAACAGCATGATGCCCTTCAAAAGCCATCAGCAGTCACCTCTGCTTTGGCAGTGGTTCTGGTTCCCTGGTTCTGCTGGGACAGAATCTCAGACCAGCTGCAGGCCGTTAGCAGTGTTGAGCCAGCCAGGGCAATTGACCTGACTGGCTGCAGGTGCATCCCAAACCAGAAGTGTGCTGTTCATCTCACAGGGGAAAGGTGGCTGGAGATGTGGAAGAGCTTTCTGCTTGCTTGGGTTCCTCCTGCTACCTGCACCTCTTCCTTCTCCTGAGGACTGCCCTCCATTTGTTGTGAGCAGTGGGGTGAGTGTAACTTTAGATGTTTTATACTGGCATTGGAATTAGTTTGGTTGTTTCTTTAAATCCATTTTTGTTGCATCCTGTGGATGTTCTCTCCTTTTCCCAAACCTCCTTCTCTGCTGGGGAGGGATCACTGGGAGACGGGGCACCTGCTGTGGTTTAGCCCTGGATGTGGGCTACGTGTATCACAGAAACATAGAATGTCTTAGCTTGGAAGGGACCTCAGAGATCATCTCTTCCAACTACCCTGCCATGGGCAGGGATGTCTCTTAGATAGACCAAGTTGCTCAGAGCCTCGTGTAGACTTGCTGGAACATGTCCAGAGAAGAGCAACAAAGCTGGTGAGAGGTCTGGAGCACAGCCCTGTGAGAAGAGGCTGAGGGAACTGGAGTTGCTTAGCCTGGAGAAGAGGAGGCTCAGGGGAGACCTTCTTGCTCTCTACAACTGCCTGAAGGGAGATTGTAGCCAGGTGGGGGTTGGTCTTTTCTCCCAGGCAAGCAGCACCAGAACAAGAGGACACAGTCTCAAGCTGCACCAGGTTTAGGCTTGAGGTGAGGAGAAAGTTCTTCCCAGAAAGAGAGATTGGCCATTGGAATGTGCTGCCCAGGGAGGTGGTGGAGTCACCATCCCTGGAGGTGTTTAGGAATAGACTGGATGAGGCACTTGGTGCCATGGTTTAGTTGATTAGATGGTGTTGGGTGATAGGTTGGACTCAATGATCTTGAAGGTCTTTTCCAACCTGGTCTGGTCTACTCTACTCTACTCTACTCTACTCTAGCCTTAAACACTTGCAGAGAGGGAGCATCCACAGCCACCCTGGGCAGCCTGTTACAAATGTAGACAGGCAGCTAAGATTTTAAGGGAGGTTTATCATGTTTATGTTAAATGATGGCTTAATATCTTGCATATCTGGAAAGTCAGTCAGAATCCAGAGGTGGCAACAAGGTGCCTCATTACCGTTCTCTATATTTCTAACCTGCTTCCTCCCATGGCTTACTTTATAGAAATAGAATCTAATAAGCTAAGCTCATATACTTTGGGGGAGAGGAGGGGAAAATTGCATGTTTGGTTGATAATGATAACAAGATTGCCATACGAAACACTTGAATAGATACTGACCGTGGTTTTGAGGAGAAATTTAGAGCAATGCAGGATGAGGGTGGCATGAGTGGATTGAAACCTGGAGGTGTGCAAAATGGAGACAGGGAATGAAAAGGGAAGTCACTCAGTGTGCTTCCATGTGCAGCCTCAAAGGACTGATATTTCCAGCTCTCTTGGGAAGCACTGACCCCCAGAAATCCATGCCCATGGATGGTTTCAGGCTGGAGAATGTGTTCAGTGTTCTCTAAAGTGATGATGAGCTGAAGAGAGAGGGAGAGTAGGAAGAGGGAACTGGTATTAACTACAGGCAGCTATCCACACTTGGAAGCTGTGTCATTGCTGATCTCAGCAGTTCAAGAAAGCTGAATGAAAGGGACTTCAGAAAACCAGAAGCAGTGATTGCTTCAAAGACAAATGTCACCTTAGACTCAAATCTCCATCCAGGTACCAAAGACCTGAGCTGACTTGGATGTAACTGGGAAACTCTTGCCTAAGGAGCACTGAGGCAATAAGCTCAGCCTGGAAGACAGAAACAGGCAATTATAGTGGCTTGAAATAAGAACTAGACAACAGATTCTTAGAGCATTTTAGAGCATAAAGCTCATCTCCTCCTCCTTCACCAGTCCCTTTGTTACTGCTTCAACCTTTGAGCAGCTTCTTTCATCAGCTCTTGACGCTTTGAGCTTCTCCTAAGCCTGCTGAGTGATGACACTCCCTGAGCTGCTTTCCAGGGAGGTGGAGTGAGTGAGAAGGGCAGCAAGGCATCATCTGGGAGCATCATCCTCTGCTTGCAAGATTCCCAGGAGCTTTTTATAACTTCAGACTACCTTCTAGGGCAGGAAGCCGGCATCAGAGCCTCACTCTTTCTGCCTGCATGGCCAGATCCTCTCTAGTATTGACAGAAGGGCTGAATGCACTGGGACAGGGCAGCTTGTGTTTGCAGGGACCTCCAAGGAGAACAGCCTGGAAATGTCAGGACTCCTTTCCTTTACAGGCCCACTCTTGAAGAGCAAGAAGCTCAGTCCAGCCAGAGACTGCAGTAAGGAGGGTGCTGTCATGCAGAAAATCTTGGCAGAAGCCTGTGACTGCTGAACCCTCTCCCAGAGCCACACAACCAACCCAGCCAAGCAAGTGACAGATACTAACAGGCCATCTCCCAGCCTGGCCCAGCTCCGAGGCCGCGTCTGAGCCAGTGCTTGCTGTCGCTGCCTTGCTTTACCTAGACGGAGACGGGCAGGTGGCATGGGCAAGGAACCAAAGAGAAGCAGTTCAGTCCTGGGGAGCAGTCTTCCATCTGAGGTGGCACGTGATAGGAGATGTGGTGTGTGTTGGCAGCAAGATCAAATGTGCCTTGTAACACTTTCTGAAGCCTTGGAACGAGCTCAGGCTTGAAATTCAGGGGAATTTGGTTAACTTGGTCTGTTTTGTCTGAAGAGCACGTTCTCTTTTTCTTTCTTTTTTATGTGGCTTCTGGTTTCAGCTCCTGTTGGGAGTGCTGAAACTCCATCACTAAAGCTGCCTCATCACTTAGCCTTTTATTATATTCTTTCAGCCCTCCATGCTTGCTCCTGAAGTCCCAGCCATGCCAGAACTGGGAAGGAGCAACCAACAGCTCCTTAGGTCAGTGCAAGAAGACCACATCTTGCTGCCAGTAGTCACCTTGGTTCACATTTCCCCTCCAGCAACTGATGCCACCACAAGATGGGATTAACTGGAGGTCTCCTTTACCTTCAGGAAGGTTATTTACAGTGGGAGGTATTTTTCAGAGTGAGTGGCAGCACTGTGGTGGGAGGGAGAGAGATCTTTTGAGGGGTCTCTAATACCCCCTCTTGTGTTTCCCATTCCTTAGTAATCTCTCCTCTGCAGGCCTGTCCTACCCAACCCTGCTTAGCTGGTAGTTGCTGCAGGATTCAAAATACAAGGTATGGCAGCTGCAGGCATCCAGTGGAAAAAAAATCCCCACATGCACAAGCCTAAGAGAGAGAGAAAGCACATTAAAGGAAAGACAACATTTGCAGCAGGCTGGTGTGTCCTTGACCGAAGGAGACATCAAAGACAGCTTCAGTGATTTACTCTTCCACAGGCTGGCATCTCTGTGATTCACAGAGCTAATCAATTAGGTGATACATTCCCCCTCCCTGCCACTCCTTCATTTTTTAACAGCTTCTTGCCAAGAGTGGGAAGTGCTCCAGAACTGAATGGGGACCAACATCCAGGCCATTCTGTAAGAGCTGACAAACGCCATCCTAGGAGACCTGAAAGTGGGTCAGGACACCGTGAAAGGGGATTTGTCACAGGGACAAGGGTGGTTTAGCCCCATCGACAGAGGATGCCACTGGTTCCTGAGTCATACAACACACCTGATGTTGTACAGTTGCACAGCCCCTCCAATTAAGTGGACTTAGGGCTACAGGCCTGCTCCTGCATTGTTTCCTACATCACATGCAAGCTTTGCAAACCACTCGGCCCCTGGATCCTTCAGCCACGTGCAAACAGAGCCTTGGCCTCCAGAAACACGCTTCTGTGTGTACTCCTGGGGGCAGTAATAGGGACAGTTTCTTAGAGCCAAAGTGACTCTTGACAATTGCTCCCTGCCCCATCCAGGTGCACAGACATGCAAACAAAACTGCAGCAGCAGTTTAGGCACCACATGCACACACATACATCCTTTGATTGTCTGCATGCTGATGTTCAACTGCCTGATGCAGACACACTCTGTGGCATGGATGCACCAACTTTCTGCCACTGATGGCTGCTAATTATTTGTTGAGAAGGTTGGAACTCACACAGGTTTTACCCCTGCTTTTTAGCATCATGAGACATAGCATAGTTGCATGGTGGAAAAAAATGCTCTCCTCTGGGCTCAGGTTGGAGGTCTCTGGCACACTGGGTTCAGAAAATGCAGGCAAGAAAAAATTGGTGAGAAGCAGCATTCTCATTGTCTGCTTCCTCTGAGTTGATGCAGGGAAGCAGAGCAAGGTTTTGCATCCCAAACCAACAGCATCTGCAATAGCAAAACCCCTCTGGAGCTGTTCAGGTTTGAACGCTTGACATCAAGTGATCAAAAACCAAGACAAAGCAATCCTGTGTTTGGCAAACTCTGCATCGAGGGCCAGCACAACCCTCCTCATGTGCAAGCTTTGTGTTGGCTGTCACACCGCAGAATGAGAGGCACCGTCACAGCAGAGCGATTCTTAGCGAGGAGCAAGTCCTGGGAGGCACGGAGGCTGGGAAATGCACTGCAGCAGGCTTCTGGGACTGAGAGCTGCAGCTGGCCCAGCACTGCAGAAAGCAGCCTGTGTTTCATGTCGTGTTTCCTCTCTCCCAATGAGAAGCTACAAAAATCTGGCCTCAGCTTATTACAGTTGGGGAGATGAGAGCAGTTTTGGGGGAGGGGTGTTGGAAGAAACCCCTCCACACACAGGACTTTCTGAAGCCCATGGTGTCATCCCAGGGTAGGGATCCTCTCAGGGACACACATAAGGGCTAAACCATTTTGAGCCATGACCAGAGTCTGAAGGAGCCAGCAAGTTTTGGAATGCTGAGCCAGCCATGTCAGGGTTTGCAGTGGTTAACACTTCCTTGAAGATAATAGCAGAAATCTGTGGTCTTTAGGGCTCCAAGGCTTAGCCTGTGAACATGGCCAGTGTACTGCTACCCATAGGAATATGTTTATGCACAGCTCAAAGCAGATGGAATGAATCTGAGCAGGTACAAAGCACGAGGAGAAAGCAATCCTGGAGACCCTGATCCAGGCTCAGGACAGAGCTCCTGAAAGAAAAGGGACCTTTCCCTGCTTGCCTCCAGACCCACAGCCTGTCCTGGTGCTTGGTGGGAACTACTGCAGGGTAATTCTTGGTGAATGGTTCATTGCTGAGAGACATGATGCTAGCAAAGATGAGAGGACAGTGTGGTGCCCTGGAAGAGCATCATCAGACAGATTTGTTGAGAAGGTTGGAACATGTTTTACCCCTGATTTTTAGCATCATGGCACATAACAGACTTGCATGGTGGAGAAAAAATACTCTCCTCCAGGGCTCTGACTGGAGGTCTCTCCTCCAGGGCTCTGACTGGAGGTCTCTGGCACACTGGGTTCAGAAAATGCAGGCAAAGCCAACAATTCCAGTATTACCCTGTTCTCTCCCTCTAATAGCACAAGACTGTCTTGAGTGTCCTGGGTCGCGCCCTGAGTCCTGGCTCCTTCTTTCTGCTCAGATGAGACAACTTTGAAAACAAAGACGTTGTTGGATATTCTCTGATTTGATCTGGATGAAATCTCTCATCAGATCCTGCTGCTCTTCATGGCAAAATACCCACAGGCAAGAGAGTCCAATTTTCCCCTGTTCAGCTTCAGGCATAAATTTGCTGTTTTCAAAGTGGAGACAGCATCAGATGGCAGAGTGAAGGGGGAGAGTTGAAAAAAAAGAGAGAGTCCTTCACCAGCTGTGCAAACTGCCCTTTTAATTTCCATGAAAAGATATGAGACAAGAACAAAAGAAATGTTCTGTTGGCTGTTTCATTGCTCATTGGTACTGTCGACAGCGAGCGTTTCCTCTCGCCATTCAACTCTTGGATGTCATTAGCTGCTGGATCTCTTTTAGCTTCCTTCCTTTCCCCTTGGTGAATTACATCCTTCTAGATATCACCTCCTGAATTCACACTTGATTTAGGGAGTGTGTGTGTGGGGGGAAGTTTTATCTGTTCTGCCTGTGACATGAAAATGGTTGTATCCTCTTCTCCTACTCAGGTTTCTCTGGTGAGGTGAATCCTCTACCTGCTTCTCTTAAGTCCACTTTGAGGTTTGGCTTCAGATGTCAGTCTTGCTGGATTACATCTGTGCTGCACCTCGTTAAAACTGTGCATCAGTCCAGATTGCTCCTCATTACAACAGGCAGAGCTTATTGCAACACAGCTATAATGAGGGCAAAGAGCATGGCTCAAACCCGACTTCTAATAGCTAATTAGCTAAAAAAAAAAGACCAGTCAGACAGTGTTGTTGTTTCCTCATTTCTTCTAAAGATCTGAGAGCCATCCCCTTTCTAACCCACAGAGGTTAGCAATGTTGAGTCTTCAGAGTCAAGGCACAGCTCTCCTCTTCACTGTCTCACAGATTTAGAAGTGCCTCTGGACTACTGTGTCCAGTGGTAATGTCTGCAGATGTTTGTGAGCCACTTAATGTGGTTGCCCAGTGCTCATTTACCACCTTCCCACTGCTCCTGCTACACCTGGGGAACAGTGAGGGGAGCAGCACCACCACACTGTCAGCTCTTTCCTCCTCTACTTCAAGGTGGATCCAGTGCTGCCCAGTGCTGTCTCTCTAATATTCTGCTGCTGCTCACTCGTAGTTGCTTGGTTTGTATGTTAGCCTGACCTAGATTTGGAGCACAGGTACAACTGCAAGGGTGTCAGGGAGTGATAGGACTAGGGGGAATGGAGCAAAACTAGAAATGGGTAGATTCAGATTGGATGTTAGGAAGAAGTTCTTCCCCGTGAGGGTGGTGAGACACTGGAACAGGGAGGTGGTGGAATTCTCATCCCTGGAGGCTTTTAAGGCCAGGCTGGATGTGGCTGTGAGCAACCTGCTGCAGTGTGAGGTGTCCCTGCCCATGCCAGGGTGGAGTTGAGCTGGAGGTGCTTCTCCCCCTCTACTCAGCTCTGGTGAGACCCCACCTGGAGTACTGTGTCCAGTTCTGGAGCCCCTCTTACAGGAGGGATGTGGACGTGCTGGAGCGTGTCCAGAGAAGGGCCACGAGGATGAGCAGAGGGCTGGAGCTGCTCTTCTATAAGGACAGACTGAAGGAGTTGGGGCTGTTCAGTCTGGAGAAGAGAAGGCTCCCAGGTGACCTCATTGTGGCTTTCCAGTATCTGAAGGGGGCTACAGGAAGGCTGGGGAGGGACTTCTCAGGATCTCAGGTAGTGATAGGACTAGGGGGAATGGAATGAAGCTGGAAATGGGGAGATTCAGGCTAGATGTGAGGAAGAAGTTCTTCCCCATGAGAGTGGTGAAGCCCTGGAATGGGTTGTCCAGGGAGGTGGTTGAGGCCCAGTCCCTGGAGGTGTTTAAGACCAGGCTGGACGAGGCTCTGGCCAGCGTGATCTAGTGTAGGGTGTCCCTGCCCATGGCAGGGGGTTGGAACTAGATGATCCCTGTGGTCCCTTCCAACCCTGACTGATTCTATGATTCTATGATCCTTGAGGTCCCTTTCAACCCTAACAATTCTGTGAGTCTGTTTGCCCAGATCTTGGTGGTGGGATGCTAATCTGGGCTGGAGGTTTATTGCACATGCGGAGAATGTGAGGCTTCCTGTTTTTTGTTTCAGTTTGGTTTGGTTTTACACAAGTAGACAAAGCCAGAGGGAGCTGCTCAAACTTGCAAATAAGCTTTGCAAGAACCCACCTTGCCTTTTGTCTTCTTTCCCTTCTGGGTAACACACAGCAGGAGCTGCTCTATATTTGGAAGTGTTATCAAGAGCTATCAGTTCTTTCAACTGTAAAGGAGCAGAACTAAAGTCATTGTCTAGACTTTACTCTGTTCTTACTCAGGCAAGGTGGCTAAACACTAAGTAAAAGCTGTGAAAACTAGGGAAGGACCTTGGAATTTATGTGCTCATATCAGCACTGGTTAGGCCACACCTTGAGTCCTGCGTCCAGTTCTGGGCCCCTCAATTCAAGAAAGATGTTGAGTTGCTTGAATGCATCCAGAGAAGGGCAACAAAGCTGGGGAAGGGGCTGGAGCACAGCCCTGTGAGGAGAGGCTGAGGGAGCTGGGGTTGCTTAGCCTGGAGGAGGCTCAGGAGAGACCTTATTGCTCTCTACAACTACCTGAAGGAGTCTGTCTCCAGGTGGGGATTGGTCTCTTCTCCCTGGCAAGCAGCACCAGAACAAGGGGACAGAGTCTCAAGCTGTGTAGGGGGAAGTCAAGGTTGGATGTTAGGAAGAAGTTCTTCATAGAAAGAGAGATTAAGCATTGGAATGTGCTTCCCAGGGAGGTGGTGGGGTCGGTGGCCCTGGAGGTGTTTAAGAAGACACTGGATGAGGCATTTAGTGCCATGGTCTACTTATTAGACAGGGTTGGGTGATCAGTTGGACTTGATGGTCTTTCAGGATTCTTCCAACCTGGCTGATTCTGTGATTAGGTTGCTGGGACATCTCTCAGCAAGTTGCATTGCAAAATATCAGTGCACTAAAAAACATAGGAGGAGATTCACTGCACTGGCAGCCTGGCTCGTGTATTCTTATTAGCTACTCACAGGACCTAGCAGAAGGAAAGACTACCATGGGTGATACTTAATGCTGAACATTGAGCTCCATTCAGCATGGAACACTTTGAGAGTCTCCAAGGTGCTCATTTTAAAGGAGAGTTGATTAGAAGGTTGTCCCCTCTGAATGGGTGATGTCTGGTCTTCAAATCATAGAATCATGGAATTGTTAGGGTTGGAAGGGACCTTAAGGATCATCCAGTTCCAACTCCCCTGCCATGGGCAAGGACACCTCACACTACAGCAGGTTGTTCACAGCCACATCCAGCCTGGCCTTAAAAGCCTCCAGGGATGAGGCTTCCACCACCTCCCTGGGCAACCTGTGCCAGTGTCCCACCACCCTCATGGAGAACAAGTTCTTCCTAACATCCAGTCTGAATCTTCAAATCACTGAAGAGTGATGATGCCACAACTAGAGTGCACTCTGTCCTCTGGAAGAGTGTGGCTGGCGTCATCCAGCAGGCTCCAAGTCCTGCACCGCAGCTGCAGGAACAATAGGGAGCCGACAGTGCTGCCCAGCTGAGATAGGAAGGTATCATCTCCCCTGGAGGAATATGCTCCTCAGACAGAAGTAGGAGCACAACTCTATTTGAAAGCCTTTTATTTTTAGCTCATTATTCATAATTTCTCTTGTGTACGTCACGGTGACTCATGCTGTGTTCCTCTTTCCTCGAGCTGCTGCTCGCAGAGACACCGTGATCCTTTGTTTAATGCATGGTCTCTCTACTTAAGGGCTCGTTGTTGCAGTGAGGGTTGGCAGGAACAAGGGCTCCTTCTCAACCAAACACTTTTTTACCTACTTGTGAGAGTTGGGGCGATTTTCTTTTTTCCCTCACTAAGAAATGTAGGATTTGGTCAAATGCAGCTGGGATAAATGCATCTGCATTGGTCACAGCCATCTGAAACAGGAAAAGCCTCCAAATGGGGAAAGGAGCTATTAAGACAATGAAGAAGAAGCCATCCCATGTATCAAATCCTGTTCCTCATATCCCTGCTAAACACTTAGCAGATGTTCAGGCCAGATGATTTCCCCCAGAACATCTGTGCCGTATCCTCTCTACCTGCTGCAAGCTACAAAACACCTCCCTGCAAGACCTTGCAATAAACTTCAGACCCTGTACAGAAAAGACAAAGCCTTCAAATCTGCAGCATAGTACAGAGAAAAATGGGAGAGATCAAAGGCAAAGAAAAGAGCAAACAGCTCCTAATAGCTAGCTCATGCTTTCTGCATGCACTGGGAGTGACTTTTCCCCATGTAAAGCCATGGTGCTCTGCTCTAACAACCAGCACCTTTTGTTACCCTCAAGCTCACAGCTCACCTAAGCTTTCTCTGATCCCCCCAGTGAGCTATTAGTGCAGCAACTGTTGTGAGGTTGTTTTAGCAACAGTTTGAAAAGTGATTTTTTATGAACTGTTTATTACCTCCTCAGATTTATTGTGTTCTGTTCAGGCCAATTATGTGAAACAGGGAGGGAAAAAAATCCCCAACCCGAAGCTGCCCCTCTAACAAAAACCTGAACTGAACCAAAGCAAAGCAAAAAACCCAGCAAGTTACTTGTCATTTCTTCCCCTTTGTTTGGTCTCCTCTACACTTTAGGAATAAATGTCAGTATGGATTTAAGTCAATAGTGTCAAAAGCAATCACTGGTCTTGAGTATTTCAAACCTGGAGTATCTAAGTGAAGGTTCCTGTGAGTGAGTTTAATTGCAGGAGAGGTGATTTGTGCATCCATCCCCACTGATTGCAAGGTGATCATCTACTTCTTCCTCTCTTAGGAAGCTGCCTCTGGCTGGCCATGTGGAAGAGGCTACACCTTACAGAGCAAACCATTTGCAAGCTTCCCAACGTTTTCAGAGGGTGCTGAGGGCAACCTCTCCACAGCCCAGACTTGAAGGCATGCCAGGTGTTGCACCAAGCACAGGTTGTGGGAGGGATTTTTGTCTCCCAAGAATATGGTGCTGTGCAAACTGCTGCCAAAGCAGCCAAAAGCTTCTCATTTAGGTGATAAAGGAGAGTTCTGCCAACAGCACCAATCTCTGTGGTTGCCCTTTGGATAAAAGCTGATCTGGTGACAAATTAGGGTTTTCCTTTTTTCCCCCCTTCTGTTGACCATGTATTTTCCTTTAGTGATTCCAGATGGACATCAAAACCACAAGTTTAAGGTATTTTCTCATTCTTTCTGTGTCTTTGAAGTGATTGTTCAAGCAAGTGCATGTGCAGAGTGGATACCTGCCCAGCCAGACCCCAACAGAGCTTCACCAATTCCAGCAGCCCTTTATCCCAGCCTTACCAGCAAGCAAATTATCCCACCCCCAGTCAACTGATTGTAAAATGAGCCCTGGGAATTGCAAGATGAGCCCTAGGAAATCCAGTGAGACTGAAAGATGGACACCTGGCAGAGTATTTCCCCTGTCCCCTGATAATCGGGGAGACGAAAGCTCAAAGTATTCTCTGCCGGTTCCAGCATACGATGGGGATGTGCTCCCTGTGAAACAATGACCAGAGCTCATACAAGAGCTCCTGCAGCAAACACATCCCCTGGCTGGATGAGGCACCAACATGTCTCTTTGTGAGCTTTTGGCCTTTTTTCTGTCCATTGACTGAAGAGGCCACAAAGAACAACCTCTGCTTCAGGAGACCACACCTAGAGTCCTGTGTCCAGTTCTGGGGCTCTCAGTTTAAGAAGGACGTTGAGTTGCTGGAAGGTGTCCAGAGAAGGGCAACAAAGCTGGGGAGGGGTCTGGAGCACAGCCCTGTGAGGAGAGGCTGAGGGAGCTGGGGTTGCTTAGCCTGGAGAAGAGGAGGCTCAGGGGAGACCTTCTTGCTCTCTACAACTCCCTGAAGGGAGGTTGTAGCCAGGTGGGGCTTGGTCTCTTCTCCCAGGCAAGCAGCACCAGAACAAGAGGACACAGTCTTGAGCTGCACCAGGGGAGGTTTAGTTTGGATGTTAGGAAGAAGTTTTTCCCAGAAAGAGAGATTTGCCATTGGAATGTGCTGCCCAGGGAGGTGGTGGAGTCACCATCACTGGAGGTGTTAAGGAAGAGCCTGAATGAGGCACTTGTTGCCATGGTTTAGTTGATTAGATGGTGTTGGTTGATGGGTTGGACTCGATGATCTCAAAGGTTTATTCCATTCCATTCCATTCCATTCCATTCCATTCCATTCCATTCCATTCCATTCCATTCCATTCCATTCCATTCCATTCCATTCCATTCCATTCCCACAGATTTAGCTGTGGCATCAAAACAGAAATACAGCTCTTCAGCCTCCACAGTAATTAATACCCATCCATCAGCTTTAAAACCACCTGTGTATAATAAATGCAAGAAGCTAAACGTCTTGCTGCTGAGCTGCCACCAGCTGTCATCCAGGCAAGACAATTTATGACACCTTTCCCGCGCATCATCCTGTCAAGGGCTGGTTGGTGGAGCTCCTCTAAAGGCCAGCTGCAGCCCTCAGAAGGTGAGGATTCAGAGCTCTGCCCTGCTGCCTCGTTCCCCTGCATGATCACTTCTGGTAAGTGTTCTTGGTTAATCATTTCCCCGCACAAAAGGCAGGGTCCTCCGGTGTTCCTCTGTGCCATGTTAATAAAGGTCCATTTGGAAGGCCGCTGGGGGTGGAAATTATCTCACCGAGGTTAAGTAACAATTGTACCCAATTGTTTTGACATTATGTTAATGTCTGCCCGTGTGTTATCCCCAATTGAAAGTTAATCACCAAAAATTACTGTTGCAGTTCCCAAAATCTAATGAAATAAGATTTGCTGAGGTGTGAATAATGCAGAAATGGAGAAGCGCAGAGTCACCACAGTGAAAAAAAACCACACAACACAACCAAACCTCAAACCCAGTGGAGTAAACCGCTGGCTTTAACTCTCTGAGTGCTTGCATAAACTGAGGTGAGCTCACAAATCACAGCAGAGCTTTTAACACTTGGAAATTGTGCCTCTGACTGAGCAGGGTCTGGAGCAGTGCTCTGCCCATGCAGGGCTCTGCGCGATAGGGTCCAGCTCTGTGTCCCAGCTGCTGGGATGCAGCCAGGTGCTTCATGCTAATAAAGAGGAATTGGTGCTTTAGCAGTTCAGTGGGTTTGATCATGACTTGGATGGACATATCTGACCTGGGAAGATGGATAGATAGGATAGGATAGGATAGGATAGGATAGGATAGGATAGGATAGGATAGGATAGGATAGGATAGGATAGGATAGGATAGACCAAGTTGGAAGAGACCTTCGAGATCATCGAGTCCAACCTATCACCCAACACCATCTAATCAACTAAACCATGGCAACAAGTGCCTCATCCAGGCTCTTCCTAAACATCTCCAGTGATGGTGACTCCACCACCTCCCTGGGCAGCACATTCCAATGGCCAATCTCTCTTTCTGGGAAGAATTTCTTCCTAACATCCAGCCTAAACCTCCTCTGGCACAGCTTGAGACTGTGTCCTCTTGTTCTGGTGCTGCTTGCCTGGGAGAAGAGACCAAGCCCCACCTGGCTACAACCTCCCTTCAGGTAGTTGTAGAGAGCAAGAAGGTCTCCCTGAGCCTCCTTGAGAAGTAGAAAGACTTGCCTAGACTGGTAGTTCAGTTTGGAAGAGCCTACCTCTTGCCCACTGGAGTTAGATTGCACTGGAATGGTTATGGTGAAAATGACTTGATTCAGCTAAGAAACCTGCCAGACAACTCTTGATGTCTTTCTGTGCTCTCATGCTTGCACTTAAATTATTTGTTTGGTTGGTTTGTTTTGCATTTGTGACCACAGCTCTCAGCTTGTGCCTTTGGAGCCTGCAAGTTCTCTCTTGTGCTCCCAGCTCCGTATGGAACAGTTTGGCTTCCCAAATCTAGACTGACTGCAGCAGTCTGATATGACCCTAGGTGGTTGTGCTACTACAAAGCTTACTCTTGCAGTTATTTTCCTAGCTACAAGAGGGTAACATTGTCACACAGAGGTTGACATTAATGCCACTTTAACCAGAAGATTACATGTTCCCTGTCTCAAGCTCTCCATGGTACTCACAAGGCAAGGGAGATTGGACAAATTCCACAAGGGCTGCAGGTTTTTGAGCCTGAATTTGAACCTTCAGGAGGAAGCATCCCTGGTTTACTTCTAAAATTGACCTCTTTCTCAGCTGTTTTAGCAGTGAGTTTATTTCCAACTCCAATGCTATATGGAAGTTTGGACTAGATGACCTTTGGAGGTCCCTTCCAACCTAGACCATTCTATAAATACTTTGGTCAGTTAGTTTTCCTTTTAAAATGCAGCTAGAGTTCACACGTCAAGTGTGTTGTGCTGGGACCATTTCCTCCTCTTTTGAGAGCTGCTATCAGTTTCTGTCCTGATAGAAATTTGGCTCCAATGTACTGTGGAAAAAAAAAAACAACAAAAACACCATAAAATTAATTTTAAAATGCAAAAGAGAAGGATCTTTAACTATTATTCACCTCTGTGAATCAAAACCTTCTGGTTTGAATCTCCCAGCAGAAGTCCCACCACGAGTGGCCAGAAGAACAAGGGTCACTGGGAGGTGAAGCCGCCAAAGACAGGGTGCTACACTTTGGCCACAGCAACCCCGTGCAGAGCTACAGGCTGGGGTCAGAGTGGCTGAGAGCAGTCAAACAGAGAGGGACCTGGGGGTGCTGATCGACAGCTGCCTAAACATGAGCCAGCAGTGTGCCCAGGTGGCCAAGAAGGCCAATGGCATCCTGGCCTGCATTAGGAATAGTGTGGCCAGCAGGAGCAGGGAAGTCATTGTGCCCTGTACTCTGCACTGGTTAGCCGACACCTTGAGTCCTGTGTCCAGTTCTGGGCCCCTCAGTTTAAGAAGGACATTGAGACACTTGAATGTGTCCAGAGAAGGGCAACAAGGCTGGGGAGAAGCCTTGAGCACAGCCCTGTGAGGAGAGGCTGAGGGAGCTGGGGTTGCTTAGCCTGGAGAAGAGGAGGCTCAGGGGAGACCTCATTGCTCTCTACAACTACCTGAAAGGTGGTTGTAGCCAGGAAGGGTTGGCCTCTTCTCTCCAGCAACCAGCACCAGAACAAGAGGACACAGTCTCAAGCTACACCAGGAGAGGTTTAGGCTTCAGGTGAGGAGAAAGTTCTTCACTGAGAGAGTCATTCGCCATTGGAATGTGCTGCCCAGGGAGCTGATGGAGTCACCGTCCCTGGAGGTGTTCAAGAGGGGATTGGACGTGGCACTTGGTGCCGTGGTCTAGTCGTGAGGTCTGTGGTGACAGGTTGGACTCGATGATCTTCGAGGTCTCTTCCAACCTCAGTGATACTGTGCTACTGTTTTGTGGAAGCATGTTAAAGAGGACATGAAATCCCCATGGGGAATTTCTCACAGCCAAGAACGCAGCTATTATGTAGCTCTTTGATGCATACAGAGGAGCAGCCTCTTCCCGACTTGTTTCTGCACTTTAAATCGCACTGGTTACCCACAAAGCAGGCTGCGATTGCTGTGCTGGCAGAGGTTGGGTTGTGACTGACTGCATGGTGGCACGCCCAGCCTCAGGAAGCTGGATCTAAGGGCAGGCTGGTTTAATTTGCACATGAAAATTAGGATTTGCTATCAAAAGGATGCAGTCCCTCCTGCCTTCCCCCAGCAAGGCAGCCAGCTTGGAGTGTGAAGGGAGGATCAAAAAACGGACCACCTATGGCTGCTTCCAGTATCGATTGTATGAGCACCTTCAGCGAGTCATTGCTGTCTTTCTCGTACTTCACTCTGGACATAAGAATATGTTGCTAGCTCTGTAATTCATGGCAAGTTTTAGCTGAGCCTGGGGCACCTCTGAAGGAAAGCTACTGCAGCTGCCTGAGTTTGATTTCTCCTCCATCTTTTCTTGGGTCCTTTTAATTTCTCTTTCTCTTCTTTTCTGGGCAGCTGGGTGCACGTGTTCTGCTTTTTGCACCGTTGCCAAAGCTACAGAGTCCTTGGACTCGATGATCTTCGAGGTCTCTTCCAACCTTGGTAATACTGTTTCCTACTTTCTGTGCTGCTTTCCCAGCCCTGAAGTGGTACAGATGAAGCAGAGCCCATTGCTTTCCTTGCAAACTCACTCTGAGCTACCCAGCCTTGATTGCAACTCCTTCTCTGACTCCCCTCAACCAAGCCTGCACCCTAACACCTCCCCTTTCCTTCCCATTGCACCCCACTCCCATACCTGGGTGCTGTTTGGATGGCCTTTCTCAGCCCTAACTGCTGTGTATCTTTTCTTCTGTGGTTGAGACACTGGTTCAGATCCACTCTCATTTTCCAGTTGCTGCAGAAACAGCTGTTAAAATCCTCTTCCCAGCAGCCTCTCCTGTGACATCCTTTCCTTTGAATTCTTCCTGTATCAGGCTTCTCTGTTGAAAAGGATTTAGCTGACTTTTGACAAAAGTTTCTGAGTTTTTGTTCTAATAATAATAACTATTATTATTATTATTACTACTATTATTATTATTTTAAACTCAGCTGTGGACCAGGCTCTTGGATTCAATACAGCACTGAGGTTTCCTCCTTCATCCTCCTCTGCTTTCTCCATACCCATCCAGATTTAACATGAGAGGAAAACAGATTCCTCCATATCTTTTGGTCCCTTTGCTCACAGCTTTTTTGATTTGAATCTATAGAAATCACTTTGATGTGTGTCCCCCCCCCCCCAAATGTTTTTCCATGGCACCAGAACAAGAGGACACAGTCTCAAGATGTGCCAGGGGAGGTTTAGGCTGAATGTTAGGAAGAAATTCTTCACAGAAAGAGAGATTGGCCATTGGAATGTGCTGCCCAGGGAGGTGGTGGAGTCACCATCACTGGAGATGTTTAGGAAGAGCCTGGATGAGGCACTTGGTGCCATGGTTTAGTTGATTAGATGGTGTTGGGTGATAGATTGGACTCGATCTCAAAGGTCTTTTTCAACCTGTTCTGTTCTATTCTGTTCTACCTTCCCAGGTCAGATATGTCCACCCAAGTCATGATCACCATCACTGGAGGTGTTCAAGAAAGGCTTGGATGTGGCACTTGGAGCCATAGTTTAGTTGTCATGAGGTGTTGGGTGACAGGTTGTGCTTGATGATCTCTGAGGTCTTTTCCAACCTTATTGATTCTGTGATTCTACCCAGCACACAGAGGGTTATTTAATTCACCACATTTATTTAGCATGCTTATAGCTGAAACTGCAAGCTCTAACTTCTGTGTACAGCTGATTGCTTTAAAGATTGTCAACAGACAGTCACAGCATTTGTCTGAGCAATCCCAAACTTGCCATGGCTTCAAGCACAGAGGGCTTGTTACAGCTTTGCCTTCACTCTAGCTGAGCAGCCAGTCCTCAGGTTTTGTGGGTGGGTTTGGCTAGCCACTTCCCACAGCCAACAGATCATCTGCAAACAGGAACTCAGGCCAGGCTTGCTGAATGGTTCACAAAATGTTCACTTAGCCTGAAGCTGGGATTTGTGTTGCCTGAGCCACATTTCAAGAGAGGCAGCAAGGTTTCTAGTGTGGAGTAGATGCCAGGTGGGTTGTGGAAGTTCCGAGCAAGTGTTGAAGCCTGCTTCAAACCCATCTTCCAGAGATGCAGGAGTAGCAAAGGGGACGCCCTGAGCGCTGCACTTCTCACGTAGCCCCCTTAGAACTGAAACTACAGCTCTCACTGCTTTTTCATCTGGGAACTGGCTATCATCTGGGGCCCATCTGCACACAACCTCAGATTTGCAGAGATGTCCCAGACCTCTGAGCCAGGAGAAATTTCATTTCAGCTTGTGATGATGATGCTTTAAAAAACACCAGGAGAAACTCCTGCTCACAGGAGTTTCATTCCTTAGCCATCTCTGCAAGTTCCTTCCCAAGCTTTATGGCTTCTCCAGAGACACTGGGCTGCTTTACTAATAGTTTCCACCAGCAGCCAGCCCAAGAGCTGCCTGAAGCACCACAATCCACACAAGGATTAAATGATGCGTTAAAGCTCTGGACCGTGGTGCATTTGCTCTGCCCAAGCACTGCAGTGCTCTCTTGGGCTCTGATTTCTACTCTCCACCCTGTCCTGGGCCCTCCTTGAAGCTTTGACTGCACAATCAAGGTCCTTCTAAATCTGAAACCATGAGGTATTGACCACCTTAAAATACACAGAAACACGTGGGCCAGGGGAATTTATTGGTTTGACCCCTACAGAGTGATCCAGAGACTTTGTGGCACAAACTGGCAAGGGGGAACCTGAAAACATTCTCAGTCTTAAGGTGAGCCCTGCTCTGTGTCACTGGCTGAGTGCTCTGCTCAGGGAGGGGAAAACCTGCTTCTCCCCAGCACAAATCTAGCATCACCAATAAGAGGCTCTTCATGTTGGATTTATTCATCCATTTCCCCTTAGCCCTCTTGCTCTGGGCTCTCCAAAGAAGAGAGCTGTGTTGCTTGGCTGGTTGTGAGGGAAAGAGGTTAACAGTGAAGACTACACAAGGTTCTGCAATCAGACAATTTGTTTGTAGCATAGTGGAGGAGCTGAGGTGACCTCAGAGGCCTTTTTTTTTTTTTTGCCATTGCAGGAACACATTGGACAAGTTTGCTCAGCAGCTGTGCATTAGTGCTCTGTCCTAAATGGGCTGCTGATAAATCACAACAGCTACCCCAGGATACTCCCAGCACTTTGCATTTTCTTTGTCACAGCAACCTTCTTTCCTTCCCTCTTTTCCCCCTTGCTTCCAAGGGCAGCTTTGCAAATGTGTGTTATCTGATGGGAAAGCAGGTGGGGGGAGGAGATAATAAAGGTCATGTTTTATGGATTTCTGTGAATAGAATAGAATAAAATTAACCAGGTTGGAAAAGACCTTTTGAGATCATCAAGTCCAACCTATCACCCAACACCATCTCATCAACTAAACCATGGCACCAAGCACCCCATCCAGGCTCTTCCTAAACACCTCCAGGGATGGTGACTCCACCACCTCCCTGGGCAGCACATTCCAATGGCCAATCTCTTTTCTGGGAAGAACTTCTTCCTAACCTCCAGCCTAAACCTCCCCTGGTGCTGCTTGAGACTGTGTCCTCTTGTTCTGGTGCTGGTTGCCTGGGAGAAGAGACCACCCCCTGCCTGGCTACAACCTCCCTTCAGGTAGTTGTAGAGAGCAAGAAGGTCTCCCTGAGCCTCCTCTTCTCCAGGCTAAGCAACCCCAGCTCCCTCAGCCTCTCCTCACAGGGCTGTGCTCCAGACCCCTCCCCAGCTTTCTTGCCCTTCTCTGGACACATTCCAGCAACTCAACATCTTTCCTAAACTGAGGGGCCCAGAGTTAGATAGTTCTGTTCTTTTTCTGTTATAATGTAATAATAGAATCATAGAATTGTTAGGGCTGGAAGGGACCTCAAGGATCACCCAGTTCCAACCCCCTGCCATGGGCAGGGACACCTCACACTAGATCAGGCTGCTCAGAGCCACATCCAGCCTGGCCTTAAAAACCTCCAGGGATGAGGCTTCTACCACCTCCCTGGGCAACCTGTGCCAGTGATGATGACAACAACAACAATAGAAGTAATGATAATAATAATAACAATGATGATAAAGGATCTGCTTCCTATTTCTTGGAGCTGTGGTTTATTTGCCATGAGGTGTTATGTATTAGGTAATAGGTTGGACTTGATGATCTCTGAGGTCTTTTCTAACCTTATTGATTCTATGGTTCTTTTCAGGCAAAGAAGTTTCAGGCTAGCAGTGTGGGTCTGATAGCCATGGGAGAGGTGGAAGTGTGCATACACCACAGGATCTGAAAGCAGAATCGGAATGCACTGGGTTGGAAGGGACCTCTAAAGAGCTCCTTCAGTCCTCATGCTGCAGGTGGATTTTTATTACTCTTGTTTTGCTGCACTTTAGGCTTGTGATTTAGGTCCTGGTTAATCCATGCCACCTGCACTATCTCCTGCCACACAAAAGCAAGTTCAATCCATGGTGTGTTTCTGCTTGCTGGAGTGAAGAGCTCAGGGAAGAAATCTGGGGGAGAAGGGGCTCATCACAGTCCTTTGGGCTGCCTGGGGGTAGGGCACACAGCTGCAAAGTGGCCCAGCTGCTGGGCACCAGTTCATCTCTCACCTCTCTTTCCTCTACTCACTGAAGATCCTCATGCAGGAGGATCTGTGGTGTAGAGTTGCTAGGGTTGGGAGCTCGTCTGACTGGGGATTTTTCATTGATTTCCCCCTGGATTCCAGCTGATTTTAGCTGTAAGCTGTGTTGCTGGCTTTGATTCCCTTTAAATAACTGTTTCTTCCCTGTTGCCTGTGGTTTGGTGGTGGTTTTGGTGTTTTTTTCCCCCCCATTTAGTCTTATTTCTGGGGGAAGCTGTGTGAGGGCTGCTGGTCTGGTGTGAGCAGCTAGCAAAAGCTGCATTCTGATTAGATGCTTCTGTTTCTTCTGTTGCTTTCTGGGGATAGCTGGAGCATCCATTCTTTATTAACTGAGGTGAGAGTTTTACATGGAGATGAGGGTGGACAACAAGGAGCACAAGCTCCTCCTCAGCTGCATTTTTGCATCCATGTCCTGTAAGCAGTAGTTGGTCTTCTCCCTGCTTGCAGTGTTGGCCCCCAAGTTTTTTCAAGTGGCATGATGAATTTTCTTGAGAGCCTTTATGGCTTCCTTAACTACCTGTTGTGAACTCTTAGAAGTGGTCTGTGGATCCCAGGAGCCTTTAAGTGGCAGAGTGAAAATCTGGGATTCAATTGTTTAGCTCACAAACTCAGAGCTTAAGTATTTTGGCTGACTTTGGAGCTTTGTTTCTTTCTCTTTTGTTCCCTTCTCCCCAAAGCATCCATCCATCTGGAGGGATCCGGAGGCGCTCTCAGTCTGATTTGAAGCAGCTAAACCAAACTGGATAGTTTCACAGTGGTGTCACAAGCTTTGTGGAGCCTGAAGCACGGCAGGAGGTCTAGGCTAACACAAGCCAAAAGCACATTTGTTGACCTGGTCTTCACGCTGAACGTGAGCAAGAGCTGTGGGGGTGAGGTCAGTGGCACTCAGCATCCCTGAGCTGGCTGAGATGCAGGGGCAGGAAAGCAGCCACCTGGTCTTGGGGGCAGGCGTGGGAATGGGTGTCTCCTAGCAGAGAAACATTGAAAAGCCAAGTTGCTTGGGCTGAGAGTGAGGATGAACTAACTCATTTTGGAGCTGCTGTATACCTTTCATGTGCATTCTGTGCTAAAGCTGGCACATCACCAGGATGGTAGGAGTAGCTTGTTCTCAGTTCAGGGACAATACACGCTACCAAATGTTAAGAGGCTTTTTAGACCAGTGGAGGAAAGGATGTAACAAGATCCAATGTCTGTGTTTGTCTAACATTGATTTCCAATTGGGAAATGAGGTGGATGTTTCTAACAATGGGATGATGAACCCCTGGAGTGATTGCCTAAGGGATGTGATAAGCTCTGTTACTTAAATCCAATACACCAAGTCCAGATCACTTCTCTGAAGGAGGCAATCCAGCTCAAGCAGCAGTTCCTGAGCTCAGTAAAGGACCAGTGGGTGAATTTTTGCATCCACAGGTAAGTGGGAGATCAGATCAGAGGATCATAACAGTCTGGGGATTTTTTTTTACCTTCAGAGTTGAAATCCTTGAGCTTGTGCTTTATAAAAGTGATACCCCGAAGATGAGAAAGGTCTTGAAGCCAACTATTGCCTGCCAAACCCAATTATCAGCACTGCAGTTAGAAGTGGTCTGTGCCCTTGCTGGGCCAGGAGCGTTCCACCACTGATTACAGCAAAGGATGTAAGTGCTAGAAGTGAGAAGGTTGCAAGGAAAGGGTTTCAGGTGCAGGAGACCTGCACTTTCCCCGTGCAGGGAAGAGACTGGAGAGAAATGTGAATTGCCTGGGGCTAAGCTAGTACCTGTTTTCACAGTATCACTAAGGTTGGAAGAGACCTCAAAGATCATCGAGTCCAACCTGTCACCACAGACCCCATGACTAGACCATAGCACCAAGTGCCACGTCCAATCCCCTCTTGAACACCTCCAGGGACGGTGACTCCACCACCTCCCTGGGCAGCACATTCCAATGGCAAATGACTCTCTCGGTGAAGAACTTTCTCCTCACCTCCAGCCTAAACTTCCCCTGGCACAGCTTGAGACTGTGTCCTCTTGTTCTGGTGCTGGTTGCTAGAGAGAAGAGGCCAACCCCTTCCTGGCTACAACCACCCTTCAGGGAGTTGTAGAGAGCAATGAGGTCTCCCCTGAGCCTCCTCTTCTCTAGGCTAAACAACCCCAGCTCCCTCAGCCTCTCCTCATAGGGCTTGTGCTCAAGGCCTCTCCCCAGCCTTGTTGCCCTTCTCTGGACACATACAAGTGTTTCGGAAGACAGCTTCCCAGAAGGGTGCAGGTCCCGGCATGCCCAAGGTGCAGCTGCAGGGAACAGAAGCAGCCAGAGCTGCAGGAAAGCCACAAGGATGTCTCTGAACATGAGCAGGGATGAAATGGGACATGTGCAGCTAGTGCCAGCAATGTGCCTCAAAGCTTCCTTTCCTACTCCAGCAGCCACCACGCAGGTCAGTAGGAAACAGGTAACCTCACGCCTTCAGTGTTTCCCTGCAATCCCTTGTGACCCAGCGAGAAGCACCCCTGCTTCCCAGGGAAGGCAGGAGGGAGCTGGCAGCTCCATTAAGGAGCATTTGCAGCCCAGCCTGTCTCGTATCCGATGCACTGCATGCATGCAGGTTATGAATAATTTCTTCTCTATGAAGGAGGTTAAAAATAAACTCTGCATTTAGCTGCCTGATGCCTCTTTCCTGCTCACGGAGGCTGGAGATCTGTTTGAAGTGCTGGAAGACATTTTTAATGTGGAAATGTTTGGAAGGCATCTCCTGGCAGTGTGGAGAGCTCTGGGGACAGCTGTAGGGCAGATAGTGGAGTCTGGTTTTCCCCTTACTATGGCCTAGAAGGAGAGGCTAAGAAGTTCAGTCTGGAGGCAAGTTCTCCGCTGCCTGTTCCAGCCCTGACCCTCTGTTGAGGCTGTTGATGAAGAGCAAATTAACAGTAGGTAGTTTTGGAATGTGATACCTGGGGGTGGACTAAGAATAAATATTTGAGAGCTGCTATACAGACAATCTGTTTGACACTCTGGGATATGGGACAGGTCCCTGCATGTCACACCAGCTTCATGTTACTATTTCTGGTGGGCTTCCAAATCAAGGTAAGTGTTTGGAAGGTTTATGATGGCTCTTTGACTTGTCTAATACCTGATCCACTTCAGTGAGGTTATCACAGAATGGCTCAGGTTGGAAGGGACCTCAGAGATCATCTACTCCAACCTCCCCACCATGGGCAGGGACACCTCTCAACTAGACTCAGCTGCTCAAGGCCTCATCCAACCTGGCTTTGAACAACCCCAGGAAGGAGGCATCCACAACCTTCCTGGGCAGCCTATTGCAGAGTCTCACCACCCTCCTACTGAAGAACTTCTTCCTAAAGTCCAGTCAGATTTTATCAGCAAAGAGTGTGCAAATCTGGAGGGCCTGCAAGTATAGGACCTGAATTATGTTGATGTTTTCTCATTAATTCTCAGCTCAGAGCTCGAAGGAGTTTGTCACCATATGAGAAGCAGTGGCACAGAAAGCTGGTAACCCAAGAGGCTTCCCTCATGACCTGCTGACCTGAAGGACTGAGTAAAAGCCTAGAATGGCACTGTAGGTAATGAATTACTCTTGCAGTTCACAGTGAAATCATTGGGATTAAGCACAGAGGCATGATTAAAACTATGCAGCTCACACTGTGAGAGAGGAGAGGATGAAAACACTCAGATATTTACTCTCTGAACTATTAATGCAGTGTGCTTTACTCTGTCTAATCAAAGCTCTTGGGGTGGGCAGGATTTGGCTAGATCTAGCCTGAAGGAGATGGAGACTCTGTTCCCTCTGCTTGGAAGGAGAGAAGGAAGGGGGAAAGTGGGAATATAAAACATCTCCTGGTTCCTCAGATCTCTAAAACTCTGTGAGGGTTGTCCTGTTTGAGTGTCTGGCATACAGATCCCTACACAGACAAGATCAGGCATTGATAGATAGTGCTAGAAGGGTGAGGAATCTGATTTATACTGCCTCCAAAAAGGCCCCCCTGGGTGTCAGCTACTGAGACAGTCTAACTGGAGCTTGAAGGGAACTGAGAAGCTGTGATGTGTTTCTCTGTGACCTGCTCTAGGTGATCCTGCTCTGGCAGAGGGGTTGGACTAGATGATCTTTCAAGGTCTCTTCCCACCCCTGGCACTCTGTGATTCTGTGTGACCCTCCATCCATATTATCAAGATCATGGTCATGTAAAAATGCAGGGAAAGGATGCCATCATTGTCTTGGGCTTGGACCCTTTGAGTTTTTGCCACTCAGTGCAAAACTAAATGGCTCCCAGCTCATCAAATGGCTTTTCTGTGGTGGCGACCTGGAGCACCCTTTCCATGGGTGCTCTCAAGCCCTGGAACTTCTTCCTCCCAGCTGCTAGAGCAGAGCACCGCCTCAGCTCTCACTCAGCCCTTCTCTCTTGCTTTGTGGCTGCACCTTGTCTGCTCCCAGCCTCAGAGATTCATTATAAAAAATGATCCAGTTTTCAGAAATCAGAAGGTTCTGTGTCTTCCACTTAATTATTGTTTTATTTTAATAAGCAATTATGTTTGGAAGACACCTCAGGGCTGCAGGCGTTAACCACTTATCACCTGCTGAGTGATTTAAAACTAGTGAAGCATATCCCATTTGCAGGTTGGAATAAGGCCTGAATCCTATCAGCAGACAAATGAGTTCAGAAATGCTCCATGTTTGTAACTCGGCTTGGAGCTTCATCTCTTGGTCCTCAGAGAGAGGCCAGCTGTGAGCTGGAGGGACTCGGGGGATGGCTGTTCCCTTGCCGTTCTGATAAGAAGCAGAGGGCTCATTAAAGGCTGTGAAAGGGAGAAGTCTATCTGTTGGCTGTTCTGCATTGTTTACTTTGCCAGGTCTCTTTCACAAGCATCTCTCTGCTCCAGGCCACAAAACTCTGCTGCTAAATCAACCCACAGCTCAGGTATCTTTCACATGAGAGATGCCATGATGGTGCAGGGGCGGGAAGCCGGCGAGTCTCAGCTCTAGACCTGATACAGAAAATAAACATAGTCTCACTGGGCTGAGATATTAGGTCCAGTTATTGGTTTGTCTTCAGGACTTGTTATTCCCAAAAGGCAGTTATCAAGAGGCAATTTGCTGAGCTTACTCCACGAGCATGAAGCTCAGCAGCTGAAGCCATGTGGAAGAATAAAGCCTGAGCGTTGCCATAGATTGCAGGGCGTTCTGAGCACCAGCGCCCTGGGGGACAGAGACCTGGGTTATCAAATGCTGGTTGGCTTTCTGCTGGCACTTTTATGACCTTATGGTTCGGGCTTTTTTGTCCTCCCTCATCTCCTTGACTTCCAGGTGGCACAGTTGGAAGCCTATTTGAAAACACAAACCCATTACGCCGCTTCTGTTTTTATGTTGCGCAGTAAAAGTACGATGCAGCAGCCGGGCCCGCAGCAAACGCCTCGGCCGGAAGGCTGAGCAGCCCAGCTCGTGTGCGTGCCACAGAGCACTGTTAGTGACGTTACCCATGCTGTTGGTTAGCATATGTGCCATATGCTCCAAGGTGTGTCCCCTCCATGTATTGACAGAGTCATTTAAAGGCTTGGAGCCTTCAGATGCACTCAGATGCAGTGTTCAGTTCTGGGCCCCTCAGTTTAAGAAGGACATCGAGACACTTGAACGTGTCCAGAGAAGGGCAACGAGGCTGGGGAGAGGCCTTGAGCACAGCCCTGTGAGGAGAGGCTGAGGGAGCTGGGGTTGTTTAGCCTGGAGAAGAGGAGGCTCAGGGGAGACCTCATTGCTCTCTACAACTACCTGAAGGGTGGTTGTAGCAAGGAAGGGGTTGGCCTCTTCTCTCTAGCAACCAGCACCAGAACAAGAGGACACAGCCTCAAGCTGCACCAGGGAAAGTTTAGGCTCAAGGTGAGGAGAAAGTTCTTCACTAAGAGAGTCATTCGCCATTGGAATGGGCTGCCCAGGGAGGTGGTGGAGTCACCGTCCCTGGAGGTGTTCAAGAAGGGGTTAGACGTGGCACTTGGTGCCATGGTCTAGTCATGGGGTCTGTGGTGACAGGTTGGACTCAATGATCTTCGAGGTCTCTTCCAACCTTAGTGATGCTGTGAAATCTCAGAGGCGCTGGTGAAGGGGCTAGAGCACAAGTGAGGAGCAGCTGAGGGGGCTGGTGCTGTTTAGTTTAAAGAAAAGGAGGTTCAAGGCAGACCTTATCACTCTCTACAACTGCCTGAATCACAGAATACATCAGTTGGAAGAGACCTCCAAGCTCATCCAGTCCAATCCTCACCCCATTACTGCAGGGTCAACACTAAACCAGGTCCTTAAGTACCAGGTCCACAGGCTGCTTGAGCACCCCCAGGGATGGTGACTGATTGAGAACCTTTTCAGTGAACAAATATTTTCTAGCATTCAGTCTGAACCTCTCCTGGAGCAGTTTGTAAACATTTTCTCTGGTGCTGCCTCTTGCCACCAAGGAGAAGAGGCTGCCCCCCACAACCTCCCTTTGGGTAGCTGAAGAGAGCCATGAGGTCTCTTCTCTCGAGTGACAAGGGACAGGACAAGAGGAAAGGGCCTTCAGATGCACCAGGGGAGGGTTAAAATAAGTGTTATGACAAATTTCTTTACCAGGAGGGTTATAAAGCACTGGAAAAGACTACCTAGGGAAGTAGTGGAGACACCATCCCTGGAAGTATTGAAAAGATGTGGAGATGTAGTGCTTAGAGACAAGGTTTAGTGGTGGACTTGGCAGTTAAAGGCTGGACTTGCTAATCTTAAAGTTTTTTTTCCAAGCTCCATGACTCTATGATTTTATGTATGTTCCACACAGACTCTAGGAGGCATCAGGACAATAAAGAAAAAGATCACAAGTGTAAAGAAAGGAACAGGAGGGCTGAACCTTGCAGGAAGCCCCCAGAGCAGCAGAGGGTGGTGTCCTTGCTGCAGGGAACTGTTTCCTTCCCACTGGGTGTCTGGTGTGTCTTTTGCGGGTAGTAAACCTGCAGGAGTCCTTTTCCATGCTAGAAATGCTTATTTAACTCTGTCGTTGCTCTGAGTTAAGCAGGGGGTAGAAGCAGCTGGTGAAGTGTTCCCTGAAGTGACCTGAGCTGTTTTGCTGCTCCAAAGCACAGACTCTCGGGCCGTGTAGGTGATGCCTCCTGGCTACTTTATTCTCCATGCTGCCCATTTTTCCAGCCAGCCAGAAATGAGGAGACACAGCCAGCCTTAATTACATGTCAGAGCAGCCCTCGTCACAGTTCCACCTGTCCATCATTAGAATGGGCCCTGTAAAAAGCCTTGTTTATCTTTATTTCCTTGCAATTTTCACCTCCCCTACCCATCTGACCTTCTATTGCCATCTTCTTTTTCTCTCTGCTCCTGTGTCTGCTCTGATTTGGTGATCGGTGGTTCCAGCACATCTCTCAACGGAGAGTGCAGGACTTCCAGAGGAGTCTCTGTGACAGTGTTCAGAAATGTGGAGCTTGCAGGGCCCATTCCAGTCCTCCTTTCCCATGCAAGATCTGGGCAATACTTGCTCTGTGCCTGTTTCATCCTCTTCAAGCCTCAGGCGCCCTGGAGCTGGGCTGGGATGCCTCAGCTCTTCTGGTATTCTCAGTTTGGATTTGGGGCACAGCTCAGCAAAGTTTACTTGTCACATCCCCCACCAAGCTGGGGACAGCAATGCTAATCTTACAACAAACTTAGCGGAGCTCAGTGATAGGATGTGACCCAAATTGCAGAGGGGAACAAGCAGCAGCTCTGTAAAAAGTGAAATTCCTCTGGCTGATAAATTCTATTAGAAGCAAATAAATAAAGCCAGGTATGAAAGGGGCACATTCTGGTTTTTCTCTTGTCTTAGTGTGATCCAAATATAATTTGAAGGGGCTCAGCTAAGCAAGCAATGCAGAGACCCTGAGGAATGGGGCTGTGTTTGCTGAGAAGTCAACATCATGCTTCTACAGCAGTAGGTGTGAAGGAGACTGCGTAGAATCAGATCCCTTTCTCCCTGTTGGAAGCTTAAAGAGATTGGAGCTGCTCTTGAAACCAGACCTGGTTGGACTTGCAAACTGTGGGCATTCTTCTTGCCCTTCTCCAGGGCAGGTCTTGACTTGTGAGGACAGGCCTGGTCTCTAAACCAGTGAGCAGATTTGGCAGGGGAGATGGTCTGGGGCACAACGCTGGTTACAAACCAGTGGATGAAAAACTCAGCTCAGGTTGCTAAGTACCAAGAGTTTCTTGGGTGAAGACATCCATGTGCTCTTTGTCAATACTCAGCACACCCAGAATTAGCCAGGTTGGAAAAGATCTTTGAGATCATCGAGTCCAACCTATCACCCAACGCCATCTCATCAACTAAACCATGGCACCAAGTGCCTCAGCCAGTCTCCTTTTAAACACCTCCAGTGATGGTGACCATCCAGCGTAAACCTCCCCCGGTGCAGCTTAAGGGCAACAAAGCTGGGGAGGGGTTTGGAGCACAGCCCTGTGAGGAGAGGCTGAGGGAGCTGGGGTTGCTTAGCCTGGAGAAGAGGAGGCTCAGGGGAGACCTTATTGCTCTCTACAACTCCCTGGAGGGAGGTTGTAGCCAGGTGGGGTTGGTCTTTTCTCCCAGGCAACCAGCACCAGAACAAGAGGACACAGTCTCAAGCTGTGCCAGGGGAGGTTTAGACTCGATGTTAGGAAGAAGTTCTTCATAGAAAGAGATTGGCCATTGGAATGTGCTGCCCAGGGAGGTGGTGGAGTCACCATCCCTGGAGGTGTTTAAGAAGAGCCTGGATGTGGCACTTGTTGCCATGGTTTAGTTGATTAGATGGTGTTGGATGGTAGGTTGGACTCGATGGTCCCAAAGGTCTTTTCCAACCTGGTTTATTCTAATAACTTCTAACTTCTAATAACTTAAGACTGTATCCTCCTCTCACAGGTTGCCCGGGAGAAGAGACCAAGTCCCACCTGGCTACAACCTCCCTTCATGATCTATAGATATTTATGGACACATCTCTCCTTGGTGTAAGTTCTGTGCATTCCCTCCAGGCTAGTTACTTTGCTTACCTGCAACTAGAAGTCAAGGCGTCTGTGAAACGACAGCTGAAGGGAGTCCTTTGCTGCCCAGCACTCGGGGTGAGAGTGAAACATTTGCATTTCAATTGGACGCGCTTGTAGGGCTGCATTAAGGAGCAGCAACTGCTAAGTGTTGAGCAATTATACACAGCTTATGCCTGAAGAGCCTGAACTTACACATGCAAGCTAGACAGAGGTAGGGCAGGGCCTGCCTGGTGATGGCAAAAGATGCATTTCTGAGCTGCACCAGAGCAGGATTCAAAGGATGTCACCTTTTTGAGTTGTAAAATGCACATCTTGGAAAAGGAAGTAATTCTTTATGGGGTCTTATGGTGGTGGATCCATCCTCCTTGCATTTGTCTTATGGAAGCAACGCAAAACACTGCCCTTCTGGGTGGTTATAGCCAGGTGGGGGTTGGTCTCTTCTCCCAGGCAACCAGCACCAGAACAAGAGGACCCAGTCGGAAGCTGTGCCAGGGGAGGTTTAGGCTGGATGTTAGGAAGAAGTTCTTCCCAGAAAGATAGATTGGCCATTGGAATGTGCTGCCCAGGGAGGTGGTGGTGTCACCATCCCTGGAGGTGTTTAAGAAGAGCCTGGATGAGGCACTTGGTGCCATGGTTTAGCTGATTAGATGGTGTTGGGTAACAGGCTGGACTTGATCTCAGAGGTCTTTTCCTTCCAACCTGGTTAATTCTGTATTCTGTATACATATTTCCTGGGATATTTTCTCAAGAGTGAGTTTGTTTGTCTTTGTCTTTGTTTGTTTGGGGGAGGAAGGGTGTTGTTTGGGTTTTGGGGGATTGTTTGCTTGCTTTGGGGTTTTGTTGCTGTTCTTGTTGTTTGGGGATGGGTTTCTTGTTTGTTTTGCTCTTGCTATGAAGTGAGGTGTCGGTTTTCACACGTAGTTTTGGTGGATATGCCTGAGGCGATCATAGAATGGATCAGGTTGGAAGGGACCTTAGAAATCACCTACTCCAACCTCCCCACCATGGGCAGGGACAATTCTCCACTAGTCTCAGCTGCTCAAGGCCTCAAAGTCAGCTGCTCAATGCTGAAACTTCAGTTCTCCAGCTTGTCAGTCTCTATTGTGTCTGTACCAGGCTGGGGAACAATCAACTACTCAACAGTGTGCCCAAGCCACAGGGGAACGGCTGGTGCAACAGGAGGGACACCTTGATAGAAAAGCCATTTGAAGGAATATTAATTATCAGGCAGCTAGTTCTGGGCAATTGAATCTGAACTCCAGATGTCCCCATTCTGACTAAGTGCTTCAGCAAAATGTTTAATTGATTGCTATCTTGCGAGCTCTGTGTGTGTGTGATAAAACCCAAGGCTGCTGAGCTAGAGGGATTGACTGTTGATAGCAACACAGTGCAGGGAGTGTTTCTTCATCTTTCTAAGCTTATGGTTTTGGGGTCTTTTTATTGGTGGTGGTTTGGTGTTTTTTTCTATCATAAGGAAACCAGAGCAGGGTTCAAAAATGCTCTTTAATTCCTAACCTTTATTGTACTATCGTGGTCCTGATTAAAGTCACCGAAGGCTGTGCATGGATGAAATGAAAGAAAGACACATCTGTGCTTGGCCTGAAAGGCCTCTGAGCCTTATTTAATGAAGGACTGCAGGTTTAAGGCCACCTTGATTTCTCTATGTCTATGTAACAGGTGCAATGACAGGGGGGCAGATTAGAGAAGAAATAAGCCATTGGGATATAAATGAAATCAACCTGAGCTTTTGCCCCAGGCTGTAATTGAACCAGAGCTGAGGTTCAAAGAAGAAATTATTTTCCTTTTTATTCCTTTTCTTTTTTTTTTTTTCCCTGTCCTTTGAGCTCAAGCCAAGCTCAGAAATGTCAAGCAGGTACCAGGCTCTTCTAGCTGCCATCTTTGGGGGCATGGGTTCTTACCAGCACAAGGTAAGGGAAGATGTGTAGCTGGCAAAGCAGTATTTTGCAATGAGATTACAAGGTTGCAGAGATTGGGCTTGGATTCCTGCAGCTGGATGGAAGTTTTATAGAATTAGAGAGTTGTTAGGGTTGGAAGGGACCTCAAGGATCAGCCAGTTCCAACCCCCTTGCCACGGGCAGGGACACCTCACACTACAGCAGGTTGCTCACAGCCACATCCAGCTTGGCCTTAAAAACTTCCAAGGATGAGGCTTCCACCACCTCCCTGGGCAACCTGTGCCAGTCTCCCACCACCCTCACAAGGAGGAATTTCTTCTTAACACCCAATCTGAATCTAACCATCTCTAGTTTTGCTCCATCCCCTCTAGTCCTATCACTCCCTGACACCCTCAAAAGTCCCTCCCCAGCTTTCTTGTAGCCCCCTTCAGATACTGGAAGGCCACAATTAGGTCTCCTCAGAGCCTTCTCTTCTCCAGACTGACCAGCCCCAACTCCCTCAGTCTGTCCTCATAGAAGAGGTTGCTCCAGCCCTCTCTTGGTGCAGAGCAGATTTCTCTGGTGAGATCAGAGAGAGATTTTCATTTCAGTCTGGTGGAAGCTGGCATGACCTTCAAGGAGAGAGTGCTTCACCAAAAATTCCATGCCAGCTTTCCGTGGTGATTTGGGAACTGATGATGGATTGATCCAATGAGGCTCCTCTCTGGGGCAAGCACACTGATGTCAGTGGAAGCATCTCTTTGCTTTCAGAGCTCATTCTTTTTCTTTCTTTTTTTTTTTTTTTTTCATACTACAAAAGCTAAACTGCAGTTAGTAGAGGAGGAAAAAAATATAGTTCCATGCTTCTGAAAATAGGAATGCTTTTGCTAAAAGCATAAGAGGTATTTAATGGACAAGGCCTCTGTATAAACCAGATATATGGCTAGGTAATGCTGAGTGTTGTGCTGAGAGAGCAATTTTATGGTTTATTTTGCCTTTCCAGAGTTCTAGAGCATGAAAATCTCCTGTGTTGAGAAACTGCTCAGAAGCCCTCAGTGCTCCCCATGACCATTGGGAATGGACAGATTTAACAAGGAGAAGGAGTCTGAATTTGATTTGCTGGAAATCTCAACAAATGATCCCTTGGTGGTGGGGCTTTTTTTCCTCCTCTCTCTTATGCTAAATGCTTTTGTTCCAGCTGGGGCTGCTCAGCTGTGAGCAATAAACTGATGGCACAAGCCTCTGCACACAACCTTCGTGCTTCTCCATCTGTGCTTGGAGAAGGTTCACAGCCCACTTAATTGGCAGGCACTGGCTGAATACACCAGCCTCTGCCATCAGTGCTGCACGTGGAAACAAGGTAAAGGAAGGTGAGGAGACAATCTGGGGGCAACTGTGAGGTAGAGAACATTCCCTAATATGCAGAAATGGAGGAATAATTAGTTTGGTTCTTGTTTAAAAAAAACAACATCTATTTTTAGCTCTCAGGGGGGTGGGGGGATTGTTTTCTAGGGATTAGTGACAGGCTGTGCTGCCAAGGTGTGTAGGCTGATTTTGGAGAAGCACCCAGCCAGCTTGCAAGGAGGCTGATGTCTTGCAGGCTCCTGAGAGCGCGCTGGCAACGGGAGGATTTGTACTAGACTTGGGCTGTAAAAATTAGAGCTGAACTGTTTCTTTTTGCAGATGGCTCTGATCCAGCCAGCTCAAAGGGAGCAGCAACTCTGGAGGAATTCAAGATGCTTTGACTTCCCTTCTTGGTGGCAAACAGAAGATGCTTCCTTCCGAGAGGACTGCTGCCCACGAGTCAAGGCACCCTGGCAGCAGGGCTTGTGGGTCAATGGCTATATGTGCACAAAACACAAGAGGGTGACATTTTTCACACCTGCACACAGCTACTTGAGTCCATTTCAAATGCATTGATCCTCGGCAGAGATTGCAACCTCCTAGGCCATGAACTGACTGGCAAGAGCTAGGCTCTGTGGTGGCTCACATGGCACTAGAATCCAAGCACACAGAGCGTCATGGATTCAGATTCGGGCATTAAATCTGAGCTTCTGGCAGGGAAGTGTCAACTCCTGGGCTGAAAGTCTTCTAGTTTAGCTTCTGAGCTGAAAATGACAGAGTGCTCCTGCAGCTGGCAAACTGCTGCTCCAAGAGCAGGGATCAGCGGGAGTGGCTGGGTATCGATAAGCAAAGGCTGAGAGACCTCTCCACGGTGTTTAGAGCTTTGTGATAATAATTAGATCTTAAAAAGTGTCAGTTGTGCATGAGACAAATCATTGGTGTAAGCCAGGAGCATGTTTCCATGGCAGTCTGAGCGTCTGCGTGATGTGCACAGGACCTAATGCAGCTGTGACCCTGCATAGCCATACCCCAGTTTGTAGACTATAGCAGTGGGAAAGAAATGATGAGAGGAGAGGCTCTTGCTTCCTCCTCATTTCCACTGCCTTTGCCACTTCTGGTTTTCACAAAACCTTCCTTTCCCCACAGAGCTACAGCCAGTGGTGCTGCTGTGAAGGCAGAGGAGTGCAGCCAGGGTACACAGGCATTCAAATAACAGCTTTCTTTTCCCTTCAGAAAAGCTCTTGGCTGGAAATTGACATCTGCATGTTATGAAAGAAGGAAAATGTTATGTCTCTATGGCTTCTGTTTCAGCTGATTTCCTTGTCCCAAAGGTTTTCATGCTCTGAGGAGGGAGGGGGAAAGAAGGTGCTGAGGTGACCAAGGATGACTGCAGAAGAAGGGAAAGGAGGGATGGCTACATGAATCGTAGGATGGCAGAGGTTGGAAGAGACCTCCAGAGGTTGAGTACAACCACCCCATCAAAGCAGGATCTCCTGGGGCAGGTCACACAGGAACACATCCAGACTGGTCTTGATAGTCTCCAGAGGAGGAGACTCCACAGCCTCTCTGGGCAGCCTGCTCCAGACCTCTGTCACCCTTACGGGAAAGAAGTTTTTTCTCATGTTGAGGTGTTCCAGTTTGTATCCATTCCCCTTGTCCTATCACAAGACACCTTGAGGTGGATTTGCTGGTCTGAGTCATTCTGGTGTTCTGGAATCATGCCCTCTTGTGCATCCATGCTTTCATGTCATCCAAGGACACCATGGGAAGCAGCCTCAGAGGTCACCTCTGGATTCTGCAGGCCACTAATGACCAGGGAAATTTCCCATGTCCATAATCACCTTCTTGGGTCTGAAGCAATGTTCAGTGTCCAAGAGGGTGAAAAGGAGGATTTGCTGATATCTTGGGGTCTTTGCAAGATCCATGGCACAAAAGTACAAAGCTTGTTTTCAAGATAACAGAACAAGAACACCAGAAGAAGAGGACACAGTTCACCAGAACAAGAGGACACAGTCTCAAGCTGTGCCAGGGAAAGTTCAGGCTCAAGGTGAGGAGAAAGTTCTTCCCAGAAAGAGGAAATGGCCATTGGAATGTGCTGCCCAGGGAGGTGGTGGAGTCGCCATTCCTGGAGGTGTTCAAGAGGGGATTGGATGTGGCACTTGAAGCCATGGTTTAGTTAGTCATGAGGTGTTGGGTGATAGGTTGGAATTGGTGATCTCTGAGGTCTTTTCCAACCTTATTGATTCTATAATAACTGCATTTTTTCACTGTCTAGACTCTCCTCTCCCTTTCCACTCTGTTCTTCTCAATAGTGCCTATGTGGGGTACCTACAACCCTTTCAGCTGTTGTTTCTTTCCTTTCTTTTTATGCTTGGTGAGAGCTGGCTCAGAATCCATTTCCTATCCCTTTGGGTTGAGACCCTGGCCAGATGTTTGTGACAAATCTGGAGTAGGAGCCTGTTGAAGATCTGGCCAGGAATGCTGCTCTCTGCTCCTCTGCATGTGGCTGCTGCCACCTGCCAAATAAGTGAGATGATGCGGGGTCTGCTGCTGTTGCCATTCTTAGGCCTGTCTCTTTCGAAGAGGTTGGCAGGGCTACCAATCTTTATCCTTCTTCTCTAAGCCCTTCCCTTCAGGCTGACCTTTCAAAGGGCAGAGCAGCACAGTTGCTCTTGAGCAACCCCTGAACCATTGTGACCTTCATTCACAGCTGGATCACAACTAATGCAAACTAGGTGAAAGCTTGCAGAGCAGAGAATACCCAGAGGGGCTCCAGACTTGCTTTGTCACCATATTAAACCAAATCCACATCACAGCTAGCTCTGGCAGCATGCAGGCTGTGGAGGCTTTGGAGGATGTGGAAGCAAGGTGAGAAGGGATCTGAAGATCAGTTAAGCTTATTTGTGTGCAATAAATACTTCCCCTCCCCCACCCCCAATCCTGCAGAGAAAGACAAGACACACAGAGCATATGGAGACTGATGCTGCTGAATTTCACATGGATTCAAGTGCCAGCCTCATAGCTGTGGCTTGCAAACTCATCAGGCCTCACAACACAAGCAAACACGTGGATATTTAGTGCTGGAGAAGGCAGCTGAGCAAAGGAGCATCCCACAGTCACTGGTTATAACTTACCTGACCACTGCCACAGCAGTGCCAGGACCACACTGGAGTCCACACTGAGCAGAGGGAACTTAGCAAGCTAGAGGAGAAAATGTTTCCTTTCAGTGTCTTGGCTGGATTGCCAAGCAGATAATCTTGTTCTGGCATGCAAAATTCCCTCCCTCTTCACTTCTTTTTATCTCTGAGGGGGTACTGTCTGGTCCTCCTTTGGCATGCCAAGTGCCCTGGGGGCCGTGCTGGTCTCTGCTGACCACCCGGTTCTAGTACTGGCTGCGTTACGAGGACGTAACCAAAGCACTCCTCTGTCAGCTCCTTGTGGGATGTCTCTGGCTAAAAGCCTGGGAAACAATTTTCTGATGACCTACTGTTTGATGATAGTGGACTGGTTTGTGCTGCTGCAGTCTCCTCCACCTGCTTGGCTTTGACTGATAAATCTCAGCTCAGCGAGGGGAAGGGAAAAAAAAAACCTACGGATCTACATTGCTGCTGCTGGCAAAGGCCACGGCCCTGCATGGGGCCCCCAAAGAGGTACAAGAAGATATCTGTTGAGATTGAGCCTGGTTTAATGCTTCTTATAAAGCATCTTGGCAGCTGTCTAAATCTGACAGGTTGATAATAAGACTTTCCCTCAATGCAAAAGGCAAAGTAATTTACATTGGCTTCACACCTCTGGCATGGGGGAAAGCTCATGCCCTGCCTTAGCGTGAAGGGGGAGCAGATGTGAGGAGGAGAGCAGGCAGCTCCAGGGGGAAAGGAGCAAGACTTGCTCTGTGCTTGAGCAAGCACAAGAAAATGCCGTTTGGAAGATGCCCACGGGTGAGAGAGCTGTGCTTGGAATCAGCATTCTCTCCAGGGCTGTGGTTTGGAGCAGCTTTCCAGCTAAATCCTGAAGGATCACTCTGTTCAAAGGAGTAGCAGTGCTCCCTGGTTTTGTTTTGCTCCGTTTACCCCAGAGCTTCTGCTTGCTCTCCCTCCTTACAGCACCAGCACCAAGTTACCCTAAGATTTTATTTGTTTATTCTCTCTTGGTTGATAAGCAGCTGATAGCCTCCAGGGCAGGACCACAGCTCTCACCGTGCAGTGGAAGCCTTTTCAAGAGGTACAACAATGCAATTAACCAGCCTGCAGCTCCCTCACCACCTGAGCAGGCACAGCCATCTCCAAGGGGACAGACATTATAACCTTCATTATTTCCACTTTAAACCTGCTCTCACACTGGTTCTGAGTTCAGTGCCCCTTGTAAGCTGGATGCTCATCAGCTTTCTGTTGGTCTTATGGCCTCCAAAAGGAATGACTTAAGGCAACCTCTCCATGCTTTGTACAGTGGCTATAGCACCCCCATACCTTAGTAATGTGCCAAGGGCACCACAGTCTTGGGGTGCACTTTGAAGCCTTCAGCTAACAGCATGCCAGGGCAGTGCCCCATCCTTCAGGGATATGCAAGTCAGAAGGCTTTGTTCTTCACAGTCCACCTGCTTTAAAGGTCCCTGCCCTTCCTGATAAAATTCAGCTGTGAGGTGGTGGGGAGGGGCTCAAAACAATTAAGAGTGGGTAGGTGGTGTTAGTATTTATTCTCCATGCTCTCTGATTACTGGTTGGGCCCCAGGGCTCTTTCTCTGGGAGAGTTCTTTGTTACAGAGATGTTCCTTGAAGGTCTAGCTCTAAAAAGCACTCAGTCTGGGAAACTCTTAGGAGCTTTGCAATACCCTGGCCAACCTTTGAGGAAGCAGAAAGGAGGCCACTTAGGTGCAGAGACCCACTTGAGGCTGCCAGGAAGCAGAACAGAAGAGGACCTTGTACAATCACCAGAAGGTAGGTTTGGTTTCTGACTTCTTATTTATTCTGTCTTTAAAACAAACCTGCGTTAGAGTTTGTGTTATTGTGTTCCAGCTTTGGAGAGTGTCATGCAGTGCTTCAAGGAAAGGGGAGGTCCCACCTCCAGGTTGTGGTTGACTTAAGATGTTTGTGGGGGTGAGTAGGGTCACTGAGTAGGGACAAAGTCCATTGGAAGGTTTAGGCAGTCTGAAAAGCAGACCTCATGCCATGTCATTAGATGATGCTGTGGCAGAAGATGGCTCAGAAGAAGGCATGTGATCCTTTTTTGGGGAAGTGGTTCCTGCAGCTCAGGATGTAAGAACTTTAGTGGGAAGAAGAATGCAAGCAGTGTGGAAATTGCATGTGTCTCTGGCTCGGCAGTGCTCTTCTGCAGTGGGCATGTCGTAGCCTTGTTGTCTGGAGGCCTGAAATGCTGCCCGTCATTGTGGGAGGTAAATAAGGGACCTTACTAGAAAGGCTCAGCACTTACAACAGTTTTTACAAATGAGAGACCTTGCCTGAAAGCAGAGGAGATGAAATTAAGACAAGTGCAGAGCTCTCCTCTTAGGCAAAGCAGAACACCCAGACAGAAAGCAGGGAATAATCAATGAGGCAGCAGCAGGGCAGGGGGAGGCCGGGGTTGTGCTGGTTCACAGGTAGAATATGAATCAACTCTGTGATGCTGCTGCTGCAAAACAACTCGTTGTATCCAACAGTGTGTTAACAAGAATGCTCTTTGCCAGGGATGTGAGGCAATTATCACAACCTGCTTGGGGCTGGCAGAGCTTCAGCTAAGTGTGGGCGTCCAGAACTGATGTGAAACTTCATCTACGTCCGTTAAGGAATTTGGAAAGAGAGTGTCCAGGGTGAAAAACACCAAGACAAGGGCATGTGAAAGAGGTCAGGCAAACAAAACCTACAAACAAAGGCTGAAGGAGCTGCATTTGTCCATTTTTAGGAGAGAAATGCTGGGATGCAGCCAGCCTTCCTCCACATAAATAGCACTTCTAAAAAGGCTGCTGACGAGCCTGTTTTCCACGGTCACTGGTGTAAGAGACAGCAAGAGTTGGAATTCACGGTGAAGATGATTTCAGATGTTGATGAAGAAAAGCCTTCTAATCCCCAGAAGGGTAAAACACCAAAACCAGGCTGTCTAGGAATGATGTGGCATCCTCTTTGCTAGTGGAGTCTAGGAATGGGCTAGATAAACAGCCATCAGGGCAAGTAGTTATTTAAGCATGTTTGATCCTGCTTTTGATGATGCTGTGAAATGCCCTCCTGCCATACAGAGCTATAATTAAGCACAATGTAGAACCACAACCTTTTCCTTGAGGAATTGAAGCCCGCCCCCCCCCCCCCATCTATAATTAGATGAAGTCTTTACCTTTTAATGGCAAAACTGGGTTAAACGTGCCTTCTGTGACAGCTCTGTTCATGTATCATTGTGGAGCAAACATCAGGAGCAGAGGGAACTCTTTGGTTTAAAGAACAGCACTGGTATAGCAACGTGAGTATGAAACCAGCCAGGCATAAATTAGGCAGGGAATTGAAAGAAAGTTCTGAGCTGCCACAACAGAGATGGTCTGAAGCAGCCTTTCATAACAGGAATGCTAGGGGCAAAAATCAGAACTTGTTTTTCAAATGGAGCTTGCTAAATTAATTCAAAGGGTTCTAGAGAACGACTGCCTGTCATAGCAGAGTCCAGGGCTGGGAGAGCCTCCCTTTTGGTGGTGGGTTTCAGATGCTGAGAGGGAGGGAAGCATTTTTATACCAGTGGGGCTGTTTCCTGCTCTTTATTGACACAAATGTACCTCTTTCATCCCCCTGCTTTTTCATGTGTGAGGCAGTCACTGATGGCTCCTGTTCAGATCGCAAGGTCACATCTCTGTTTAAATCTTCATAATTGCATGGAAGGGAAGGAGGGAAAGGCAACTTTGGGAAGACCTTCTGGAAGGTGACTGCAGATCCTCAGGTGCTAGGCGTCCTCTTGACTTCTCCAAGGCTGCAGACACTTTGTGTTGATTGGAGTGAGTGCCCTTAGGGGTTAGTGGAAACATCTGGGAGAACTGCTGAGCCACTGTAGTCTGCTCACTGGAGCTGAACAGCATTGGTGGCTTTCTATGATAGAGATACCCACTGGTGCTGTAAGGGAAGAGCAACTCGTGTCTGCTATCGTGATTTGTGTAAAGTATTTTGTGCTGTCCCCCACGATGTCCTGGTCACCAAACTGGAGAAATAAGGACTTGATGGGTGGCCATAAGGAATTGTCTGGATGGCCACACTCAGAGAGGTAGAGTCAATGGCTCGATGTCCAAGTGGAGAGTAGTGATGACCCTCAGGGGTGGATACTGGGACCAGTGCTATTTAACTTCTTCACCAGTGATGTGGGCAGTGGGTTAGATGCCTCCTCCCTGGAGATGTTCAAGGCCAGGCTGGATAAGGCCTTGAGTAACCTGGTCTAGTAGAAGGTGCTCTTGCCTGTGGCATAGGGGTTGGAACTAGATGATCTACAAGGTCCCTTCCAACCCAAAGCATTCTCTGAACCTTGTCCTAGGTGATTCTACTTAGCAGCTCTGGTGGGGCAAGGTGAGGTGTCAAGGTGGGGCAAGAAGCTGCTGCACAGCACTGCAGCGTGCCAAACGTGGCTAACAGGACAGCTCAGGCTCTGTGCCAGGAGAGGAACTTAATTTCTTTGCTGACAAATGAAAGAAAGATGTGATTGGAAGTGCCACGCTTTGGAGGTATGAGCAATTTCCCTATAATCAATCATCCAAACCAAATTGTTTTCATTTCTTTGCATTATTTAGCAGCCTTTTGATGGCAGACAATGTGAGCTGGGTTCTGTTTTCCCCCTCGTTCTTTCCATTGATGTGATCTGTGGGCTTTGGCAGGGGGATGCTGGGGTGAAGGAAGGTTGAAACAGGCTCTTCTGCCTTCAAAAACGCTCGGCAAAGGCCACGTCTGTGATTATCAGCCAATCATTCAGATACAGCCATTCTTTGTCTGCCCTTATTAGGTCTGAGAAATATCTGGTTGCGCAAAGCTGACAGTGAAACACCTCCAGGAGAGGATGTCAGAAGCAAGAGGGGAGGAGTGAGGTGGTGATAAGGTAGAGCTGAGTTTGTTAAGAGCTCTTGGCTCCTACAGTAGAGGCAGGAAAGGTGAGACTGATATTAGACCTATCAGCTCTCCTGGGCATTCTTAAGAGAATGAAGGCATTATGGTCTCTAGCCACATCAAAGGGAGAGCTAGGTAGAGCAGGAAGGCTGGTTCTTGTGTCCTAGTCTGAATCACATACAACAGTTCCCTTCCTTTTCCCATGGGGAAGTGATACTTGGAGATACTGAGATCTTCAGGAATCTACTTGACTGTCCCTTGAACAAGGTGTCTGATGTGGGAGCAGGAGTTAGTGGGAAGTATGCATTAAGGAGACTCCAGTAAGTGGTTTGTTTTCTAATAGATTCTGCAGCTCAGTCTTCTTTACTGGATCATGCTAGGGAAGAACTGCTTGGTGCCAGCATAGTAGAAGAGAAAGCTGTGGAGAGATAGAGAAAGAATGTCTACTCTATAGAGTGTGCTTTTCATTCCCTTTAAGTCTGGTGAGTCCGGCCCTGTTTCAAGTCAGCTGGAGCCCGACTTATAGAATCACAGTATCACCAAGGTTGGAAGAGACCTCAAGGATCAAGTCCAACCTGTCACTACAGACCTCATGACTAGACCATGGCACCAAGTGCCACCTCCAGTCCCCTCTTGAACACCTCCAGGGATGGTGACTCTACCACCTCCCTGGGCAGCACATTCCAACGGCCAACAACTCTCTCAGTGAAAAACGTTCTCCTCACCTCCAGCCTAAACTTCACCTGGTGCAGCTTGAGACTTTGTCCTCTTGTTCTGGTTGCTAGAGAGAAGAGACCAACCCCCACCTGGCTACAACCACCTTTCAGGTAGTTGTGGAGAGCAATGAGGTCTCCCTGAGCCTCTTCTTCTCCAGGCTCAACAACCCCAGCTCCCTCAGCCTCTCCTCACAGGACTGTGCTCAAGGCCTCTCCCCAGCCTCGTTGTCCTTCTCTGGACACCTTCAAGTGTCTCAATGTCCTTCCTAAACTGAGGGGCCCAGAGTTGGACACAGGACTCAAGGTATGGCCTAACCAGTGTGGTGTACAGGGGGGAGAATGGCCTCCCTGCTCCTGCTGGCCACACTATTCCTAATGCAGGCCAGGATGCCATTGGCCTTCTTGGCCACCTGGGCACACTGCTGGCTCAAAATTAGTGTTTCCGCCCGGTTTCGAACCGGGGACCTTTCGCGTGTTAGGCGAACGTGATAACCACTACACTACGGAAACGCCTGTTAATGGCACCCTACGAGTGCCAAGCAACACCCAGTGTCCTTAACTGAGATGGGAAAGGTTCCTCCTTCAGGAGGTTGAGCAGGACATTTGAAGCTTCCCTTGAACCACTATGTACCAGGGTGCCTCTCTGCAGGCAGCATGCCACTTGTTAGCCAAGATGCAGATCTCACTGTGTGCCTATCAGACTAGGCATGTGACCAGAGGCGCAGCAACTCCCCAAAACACCCCATTCATAGAGCCTGCCCCACGTTGTGCTGCTTCTCAAGAGGTGCTTAGACTGGGATGGTGTATTCCCACAGCAGAGAGCTGGTAGGTGCCACTGCTGGATGATCTCTGCTCAGCACATCCCAGAACTGCCCAGTTTTGTTGCCTATCAGGGCAAGATGGATGGAACTGGAGATCAGTCTAAGGATTCCTTTCTGCTCTGACTAGAAATGCTTGAATATGTGTTTAAGCATCACTGGTGTGCTTCAGTTTTCATTTAGATGGCTTTCTAACAGCTACCGGCGGTGTGGCGTGGCATGGCGGGGGCGGGGGGAATAGCTTTGCTGTTTGTTTTCAAATCTCAACAATTACGAAGCTGGGAGCCTGTGCAGTTAACACTGGGAGTCACAAAGGCAGCAGGACCTCCTAGCATGGAGAAGTAAACAAGAGAGGCAAGTTGACGATGTCCCTGGCACAGCAGATTACCTCGAAGCACAACCTCGCGTCTCTGTGGCTCAGCCTCTGGTACAAAAAAATAGGGCTTGTGATACTTTTTCCCCTCCTGCCTTTGTCTGTCGTGCCTGTTTGGTTGGCTGCTCGGGGAACGAGGAGTGTTCCTTGCAGCCTGTTTGTAGAGTGCTTTGTACAGCAGACCCCCAGATCGCAGCGTGGGCTTTCAGGTGCTGCTGCGTTAGAGCCAACGCAGAGATGCTGAACCCTGCTGGAAGCAGCAGGCTGTGGAGCACTGGGGAAGGTTACAGATTGGGCATGTGCTCGGCAGGCTGCAGTGTAGTTGAATTTCACTGCTGCAAACGCTGCTTGCAACAAAGCACCACTTACAGACATCCCAACGGTGCCAAACGCGATTCCACACCCCCACACCCCCCTTGTTAATTAGCTCTTGATAGGGCAAATGCTTTTCCCAGGTGAGCTGTATTTACCCCTAAGGGTGCAGCTTCTCTTCTCCTTCACGTCTTTATTTTCTTTTTAAAGTGCCATTTAAATGTTGAGGAGTGCAGAGCCTTGAAGTGCGGGGTGTTGATGGGCAATTCAAACGGAGAGTTTTCCCTCATTATTCCGAGGTGGTGAATTGGCCTCTCCTTTTATAGCGACCATCAAGAAGGAATGAAAATTCAGTCGGGCCTCTTGATGGCCACTTTACGCAGTATCCAAGACCTTTATCTCCTCTTGCACTTCCACCATGCTTTTCCTCCCGATCTTAACAAATAAATAATGAATTCACCTCTGAGTCTGGATGGTTGATGTTTCTAAGTTCATTTAATTAAATATGCTTTCCCTCCATCCTCCTCAACTTGCCACTTGTGTCTGAGGTCAGATTTGATAGAAGCTTCACACTTCAGAATTCACTCAGGTGAGACCAGCAGAAGATGCTGGCTTTTCAGAAAACCTGCTTTTAGTGTGGGTGTGTGTGTGTGTGGTGAGGAGGTGGAGGGCAGAAGGAAGAGCAAAAGGCCTCCAATTTATGTAAGCAGAAGAAAAGATCATCTTCCACAGGCAGGTGAGGGATGAAGCTAGCTAAATAGTTGAATGATGTTGGAGGTAAGAAAACGTGTCTGCCTACGGTTTAAACTCTGAGTACTGCTCTATTTGAGGAGTTAAATGTTTCCTTTGAACACTGTCCTGTTCCTCAAACTGCGCTCACTGTGCCTCAATGGCTCCCACTGAGAATCCATTTTGGTCCCCACCTTCAAAGCTATGGTTCCCTAGTGATGAGGGCCAGTTTGGGGGAATGGTCTGCAGAAATCGTGGCAGGACCCTTTCATTTGTAGTCTGAAGATGAGGGTCAATGGTTTGAAACTGGAGCAGGGCAGATTTAGGCCTGACATCAGGAGGAAGTTCTGCACAGTGAGAGTGGTGAGACACCAGAACAGGCTGTCCAGGGATGTGGTTGAGGCTCTGTCCCTGGAGGCATTCCCGAGTCAGACTTGATGTGGCCCTGGACAGCCTGCTGTAGTTGGAGATGTCCCCATTCTCTGCAGGGGAGTTGGACAAGACGACATTTGAGGGTCCTTTCCAACCCAGTGCAGTCTGAATTTGTCTCAGCTATTTGAAACAGGCTGGCATTTGGGTGGAGGTAACAGAGCTGTTTCTTGCCTTTTTTTGCTTTGTTGTACTGATGGAACAAGCCCTGCTATTGATGCCTTTACTATAGAACCTTGTGTTGGTTTTCACAGTTAAGAGCTCTTTAGTGTCACTGGGATCTGAGGAGGTTTAACCTTTTCTTTGGCTTAGATTTCCCTGATGTCCTTCCTGTTGCCTCGGTTAAGAGCTTATCTTCTTTTACTGGGAAGCACATACTAGGGACTAGGAATGGGGCAGGGGTTTGCTGTGCCTGGTCACTACCAGTGTGGCACATACCAGCTGCTTCACAAGGGTTATTAGTCTCTAGAATGAAACCCTCTGTGCTGCAGCAGCTGTTGAACCAGAAGAGACAATGGGCTAGCAAAATACTCTGTCTTTTGTTCTTTCTGCTCCCCTACTGTCCTCGGTGCTTGGCTGCTCTTTGTTGGCAAAACTAAAGCAGTACTTAAATACTGTACTCGGGTCACCGTCACGGCCTCTGACTTCACTTGATCAGGGATAGACTGGGATAGAAGTGGGATCAGTGATCAAACCTCAGTAACCATCAGACCCAATACACAAATACAGGTACCGGACATTCACCTTTCCTAGAGGAAGGGGGAGGAGGGGGTGTGGGAATTTCTACCAGTTCTTTCTGGAAGAGTCATTAAAAGCTGCTTTCCTGAGCTTTCAGCAGCTAAAGAAACTTATCTTAAGATGCTCTGTGAGGAAAGTTCAAGTACAATGGCTGCCACAGCCTGAGCAGCTTTGCCTCCTGCTGTGAGCCTGTGATTACACAGCAGTGATGGAAGGGCTTAGTCATAGCAGCAGGTCTCCAGGAAACCTCGTGTGGGGGGATGTTGCCATGAGGCAGCAGACAGCGGTATCAAAAGCCTACCAGGGACATAAACTCCAATTAGAAAAGAGGAGTTTAATTGCCAAATCTTTACTTTATCTTGGCAGAATTAACACACTGGTACCTCTGCAGCTCTTGTTGAAGGGAATGCTCCAAAACGTGTTGTGGCTGTGACAAGGAGCAGGGGAGGTTTAGGCTGGATGTTAGGAAGTAGTTCTTCCCAGAAAGAGAGATTGGCCCTTGGAATGTGCTGCCCAGGTGGTGGAGTCGCCATCACTGGAGGTGTTTAGGAAGAGACTGGATGAGGCACTTGGTGCCATGGTTTAGCTGATTAGATGGTGTTGGGTAACAGGTTGGACTTGATCTCAGAGGTCTTTTCCAACCTGGTTAGTTCTATTCTACTGTGGCAGTGTTCATGGAGTCCTAGTGTCTCACAAAACTGTCAGCTTGCTCAGGCATCCCTGAAGAATGACCCTTTTTTATACAAAGTGCCAGTGAAATGCAAGTCTTGCTATCAACCCTCATGGGTTACACTCCTCCAGTCCTTGGCATACAGTGTCTAGTTGATTGGGTAGGGCTGCGTGATCGGTTGGATGATCTTGGAGGTCTCTTCCAACCTGGCTGATTCTATGATTTTGTGTGGCTGAGCTGACCACTTGCAGCAAGAAAGGGGCACAACCCTTTCAGATGAGAGCTGGACCAATATCCCCTTTGTAGTGGAGGCTGGCAGCTCTCTGTGGATGGTGACTCACGAACTAACGGGCCACACATCCTCACAAGCACTTCCAGCAGACCGGTCACGGCCTAAAAGGCAAGGAATGGGATGACTCAACCCTGCTGTCTTGCAGTATTGCATGCAAACTGTGCAAGAGGTGACACCTGACAGGACCAAAAGGTAAAGACTCAAAACTTCCCTTATGACTCAGCTTCAGTGTCTTGTGCAAAACCACCAGGTCTGACAGCTCGTGTCTTGCTTCTGGCCATCACAAAAGCCTGCTTGGTTTGGGATTAAGGAAGCGTTTTCCTGCAAGAATCACAGAAACATTCAGGCTGGAGAAGACCCTAGGGATCACCAAGACCAACCAAATCTCCCCTCTCAGTTTAAAGCCCTCACCCTTTGTTCTGTCACTACAGACCCTTGTAACAAGTCTGTGCCCATCTGTCTTAAGAGACTTCTTTAAGTCCTGAAAGGCCACAAGAAGGTCTTCCCAAAGCCTTCTCTTCTCTCAACCTGTCCTCAGAGAGCAGGTGCTCCAGCCCTCATTTTTGTGCTCCAACAGCTCCGTGTCCTTACACTGGGGGCCCCAGAGCTGGGTTCTACCTCTCCCCTGGATGCAGCTCCTTGCTTTGCAGATGAGGTGTCCTGTGGTTGCAGCAACGAGACACAGAGCTCTGGAGTGTGAAAGCCAGCTCGAGTGCGAGTCAAGTTCGAGTGGGACTTATCTCAGGGAGGGCCTGGTGATATTTTCTTTCTGAAGGCATTATACTCCTGGGCCTTTTGAAGCCTTATCAGGAATGGGGTTGTTTTATCTATAATGGCTTTTCATGAGGGATGCAGAATGCTGGTGCATCACGTATGCACAAATCATCCTGCTCCACGGAGCGAGAGGTGGAATGGCAAAGCTGCACCTAATGACTGAGTGACAGCCAGCTGCACAACCTGCTTCCAAGCTGGTGTTTTGAAGGATAATTTTTCTCCTGCTTGTGAAGCTGAAAGGAACCCAGGGGAGAGGATCTCTGGGGTTTATTTGCTTTGCTTTTAATTGATTTTGGAGATTAAAGCCTGAGTGGAAAGCATTGGCTTGAAAGCCCCAGGTACTGAGAGCTGCTGGTTTTGCCAGGGGATGTGCAGAGGGAGCATATTGCCTGGGCCCTGAGCAGAAGCTGTCAGTGTGGTGGTGGTCAGTCCAAGTGATGTTGTTGTGGGGGATATGACATTGGTTTTTACAAGCTCAATGGATTATAGAAGTTAAGTGCTTGAGTTGTAAAGCACTGAGAACCAGGAAGCCTTCATAAGCTTTGAATCTGTCCTCCACAGCCAGAGTGCAGACAGAGCAGAGATGCTGCTGTCCTGAAAATAGCTCTAACTTGGACTGCAACCTGGTCTCTGCTGTGTCAGAAGGGATCTGATTTTTGTGGGGAATTCTTAGTTGAGGCAGCATTCAGAGACACCACAGAAATACTAAGCCAGAGGGCTGGGAGTGAAGAGTTTGTCACAATAATAGGAACATTTCCCCTGCCATGAGTGTTTTCTCTGTACTGTGGTTGTCTGGAAAGCATCCAGCATCACAGCAGCCAGCAGGTGAGGCTGGAGTCTCCTGACTGATGTGTGCTATTTAGGGGCACTTAGAGTAAGATCAGGGCCCAGCATAGGGAAGAGGGGTATCTTTTATTACTGGGCTGGTAATTTGTTGTACACTCTCCAGCAATTCTGTCCAGGCCTGACAAAAGCCAAGAGCCTGTTTCACTCTGGTCTTCATTCTGCACTTTCCTCTCCAAGGAAGATGAGGGCACAGCTGCAGAGCATGCCCTGCGAATACCAATCCAACCCATGACCTGTATGACTGGGTAGCTCCTTGTGAGGACAGTGATTCATGCTTCCTCTCATCCTGTTCTTGCTCAGTGATGCTTGGTGACCTCCTAAGACACACTTGGGCTGGGTCTTAGTGGAAGTGGTATGGAAATACTCAAGTTTTTCAAGCACTTTGCAGTGCACAGCAGTTTTAGAGAGCCCAAAAGAGAGCTTCCACGCCTGCATCAGCCTGTAGCAAGCTGTGCTCTCTTAAATCTTCCTTCTATCTGCATTCCCTGCTCTACATCTCCTTTGGATTGTCATGATCCATGTGGTTTTCCATGCCAGCCATTCCCTCCAAAACCTTCCCACGTGTGCCTTTTTCAGCACACAGCTAGCAAGTCACACAAGGTGATCAGGAGAGGTTTCCCTGATGAGCAAGACATCAGGATGACTCCAGGGCAGAGGAAATAGCCTCAAATGATATTGCTGCTGGGAGCTTAGCACTGCACTGGCTGTAATGACCTTCAGCTCATCTTGGAAGGGCTGAGTGTTGCTTCCCCTCAAGAATTAGCTGAGTCAGAGAGAAAAAGGGGGCAAAGGAAAGGCCATTTAGCCTCAGTGACGCACGACCCTCGTCCTCAATTGCATCTTGTCCCGCTGGTGTCTGCTCCTGCCAGGCTGGCAAGAAGCTTAGCGCCGGATCCCAGTTTAGCATTCCCTGTGTGCTTCCGCAAGGCTTTAAAACAACAGAGGTCCCTTCCCTGAGCTGCTGACAGGTCAAACATTCATTCTGATGGTTGTGCTGTTCACCTGAGATGTCAAGGGGCATGACAGTTGCAGCCTATGCACCTGTCAGGGATTTTGATGAGGCTAATTTCTCTGGGAAACTGAGTGGGGGGCGGGGAGAACCTTGCCAGGTGCTTCTGTGGTGGTGGTGTTTGGTTTGGGGTTTTTTTGCCTGTGTGTGTGTTTTCCTTCTGAAGGCCCTCTGGAAATTGATCTGCATAATTAGCACAAGTGCACATGTGGATGCAAATGGAACCTTGTGCCTGCAGACACACTCAGCAGCACGCTGAACGCAATCTAGCAAGGTGTAGCCCCTGCCACACCGAGTTCATTCTCGGCTTGCTCCCGTGGAATGCATTTCTCTTCTCTGCCTATCTGCCAGCTGTGACACTGCTGCTGTTTGGCTGGATTGCTTCTTGTAATCTTTCTTCTTTTTCTCTTTTTTCCTCCTTCCCCTCCCCCCATGGTAAACCTGCTCCTGATGCAATTACTGCGATAAAAGTCTGTGGCGTGACAGATCATCTCGAGCAGCTCCACTGCTCTACGTTTCAGACAAGAGGATACTTCTGTGGTGAGGGGTGGTAAACAGGCTTGCTTTCATAGAATCAGGGTTGGGAGGGACCACGAGGAGTCTAGTTCCAACCCCCTGCCATGGGCAGGGACACCCCACACTAGATCAGGCTGGCCACAGCCTCATCCGGCCTGAGCTTAAACACCTCCAGGGATGGGACCTCAACCACCTCCCTGGACAGCCCATTCCAGGGCTTCACCACTCTCATGGGGAAGAACTTCCTCCTCATCTCCAGCCTGAATCTCCCCACCTCCTGCTGTGGGTGTTTAGGAGCCCATAGGGCTGCCCATGGCAGAGGTTGAGAGAGGTGATTCTCCCCCTCTGCTCTGGTGAGACCCCACCTGGAGCACTGTGTCCAGATCTGGAGCCCCTATTACAGGAAGGACATGGAGGTGCTGGAGAGTGTCCAGAGGAGGGCCACAAGGATGAGCAGAGGATTGGAGCTGCTCTGCTATGAGGACAGACTGAGGGTGCTGGGGCTATTCAGTCTGGAGAAGAGAAGGCTCCAAGGAGACCTAATTGTGGCCTTCCAGTATCTGAAGGGGGCTACAAGAAAGCTGGGGAGGGACTTTTGAGGGTGTCAGGGAGTGATAGGACTGGGGGAAAGGAACAAAACTAGAAATGGGTAGATTCAGATTGGATGTTGGGAAGAAGTTCTTACCCCATGAGGGTGGTGAGAGCCTGGCACAGGTTGCCCAGGGAAGTGGTGGAAGCCTCATTCCTGGAGACTTTTCAGGCCAGGCTGGATGTGGCTGTGAGCAACCTTCTGTAGTGTGAGGTGTCCCTGCCCATGGCAGGGGGGTTGGAACTGGCTGCTCCTTGAGGTCTCTTCCAACCCTGACAATTCTATGGTTCTGTGAAGCCCAAGGAGGTTTCAGAGACCAGTTTCCATTAGTTTAGTCCTTCTTGGGGTGCTAAGGACTGATCTTGACAGCCCCCACACACCCACCTGCAGCACAAGCGGTCGGGAAGCCCTCTGGTTGTATTTCTGGAGCGATATGGCTCTTCAGAGCTCAAGGACAGTAATTGAATCTCATGTCCAAACCCCAAACCAGTCTGTAAATCCTGGTGCTGTGAACAGGATGCTTCAGAAAAGCTGCTTCCCTCCTCTTATCTCTTACAGACAGTTACCGTGTTCTTGATGTAATTATAGTGATAAAACAATGTGACATAACTGCTGGCTTCTATCATGGTATCACTGCTGTTGACTTAAGTGACAGGGTAATAATTTTATAAGAGACCTTTTATTTTTCTTTCCCTGGCAGCCCCTGGCAGTGTTTAAGCATAGGAGCTGATATGTCTGACAAAGCACATTGGGCACGTTCCACGAGTCCTAAAACTTTTCTTTATCGGTTTTATTTATGCACCTCTCTTCCAGGTGACATTTCTGTCTGCTCCTGGAGCAACCAGGCTGTGGCTGTCCCCAGCTGTTTCAGGGACTGCTGTGGCACTGTTGGATTGGAGCTGCAGTGGCAGCAGGTAGCCATTCAATGCTTGGGAGAGGAGAGAAAGGAAAAAACACCTCAACTCTTTCTGCACGGTTCCCTCACTTTGCAGTTGCTGCTGCACTGCAGACAACCCAGTCTCCTGGAGGCAGTGTCCTTGGGATAGACAGCTGGAGGAGGTGTCCTTGGGATGCCTCCTATAGGATCATAGAATCAATAAGGTTGGAAAAGACCTCAGAGATCATCAAGTCCAACCTATCATCCCACACCTCATGACTAACTAAACCATGGCACCAAGTGCCACATCCAATCCCCTCTTGAACACCTCCAGGGATGGTGACTCCACCACCTCCCTCGGCAGCACGTTCCAATGGCCAACAACTCTTCCTGGGAAGAACTTTCTCCTCACCTTGAGCCAGAACTTTCCCTGGCACAACTTGAGACTGTGTCCTCTTGTTCTGGTGCTGGTTGCTTGGGAGAAGAGACCAACCCCCACCTGGCTACAACTTCCCTTCAGGTAGTTGTAGAGAGCAATATGGTCTCCCCCTGAGCCTCCTCTTGAAAAAGGAGCCTCCTCCTACAAGAAAGCCTGGTTGAAGGAGCCACATCAAGAAGATCAGAGTGGACTCAGACACCTCCCTTTTTTTTTTTATGTATCAAAGCCCTGATGGACATGAATCAATGTGAGACCACTCAGCCACTGTGAAAGCAATCAGAACAGGTCTATCAGAGGCCTGGAGCTGCTCTCCTATGAGGACAGGCTGAGGGAGTTGAGGCTGTTCAGTCTGGAGAAGAGAAGGCACCGAGGAGACCTCATTGTGGCCTTCCAGTATCTGAAGGGGGCTACAGGGAAGCTGGGGAGGGACTTTTGAGGGTGTCAGGGAGTGATAGGACTGGGGGGAATGGAGCAAAACTAGAAATGGGTAGATTCAGATTGGATGTTAGGAAGAAGTTGTTCCCCATGAGGGTGGTGAGACACTGGCACAGGTTGCCCAGGGAGGTGGTGGAAGCCTCATCCCTGGAGGTTTTTGCAGCCAGGCTGGCTGTGGCTGTGAGCAACCTGCTCTAGTGTGAGGTGTCCCTGCCCATGGCAGAGGGGTTGGAACTAGGTGATCCTTGTGGTCCCTTCCCACCCTGATAGTTCTGTGAATATATATTAGGTGCTTCAACTTTGCTGGGAAGATGCAGCCCAGAGGCAGACACTGCAGGGAAACTTTCAAGCCAATGGGAATTTAATCATATATATTTTTGTCCCTGCACTGCCTTGTCTCAGCTAAGCATTTATTGATGTAGCTTCACAGGAGTGCAGAGCCTGGCTGATCTATGCTGTTGTCTAACTCTCTCAACCAAATCTCACTGGCAAGCACAGGCCATTGGGTAAGGAGGGACATGTGGTCCTGGCTGGTCCATCTTGCAGCCGTCCACGCTGTCTAAAAATACTTACAAGTGCCAAGCATAGATCCTGACAGTGCCTCACAGCACGTGGGGAAAGTGCTGTTCCCCTCCATAAATATTTCCAGGTGATTAACCAGAGCTGTGCTCAAAGTGGTGCCTGTAGGCTCTTTCCAGGAGTGCTCCTGCATTCAGATTCCCGGGAAGGCCTTGCTGGATGTTGCTGATATTTCCTTACCCAGCCAGCCTGGGTGTGAAGATCCCTACAGGAGATCCCTCTGTGTCCCACCAATATCATAGTATCAGTCAGGGTTGGAAGGGACCACAAGGATCAGCTAGTTCCAACCCCCTGCCATGGGCAGGGACACCCCACACTAGATCAGGCTGGCCAGAGCCTCGTCCAGCCTGGCCTTAAACACCTCCAGGGACGGCGTCTCAGCCACCTCCCTGGACAACCCATTCCAGGGCTTCACCACTCTCATGGTGAAGAACTTCCTCCTCATCTCCAGCCTGAATCTCCCCACCTCCAGCTTCATTCCATTCCCCCCAGTCCTATCACTACCTGATAGCCTGAGACGTCCCTCCCCAGCCTTCCTGTAGCCCCCTTCAGATACTGGAAGGCCACAATGAGGTCACCTCGGAGCCTTTTTCTTCTCCAGACTGATTCTTTGTCCATTTTGATAGGGCAAGCCTTGGTGTGTGCTGCTGGAGGGTGAGATGCCCTCACAAGCTCTAGTTCCCTGTGTGCAAAAACTGGTTGTGCAAGAGAATGAAAAGAACCACATTTTGCTTGCTGCAGAGAGTTGTCAGGGAGGATGCTGAACTCGGGGCAATCTAGCTAGAGGTAGACACTGTGCTTGTTTGCAAGATCCTGGACAGTCAGATTATTTTTCAGGCTTCCTTACTTTTTCTTCCCCTGTGTGTGTGGTTCATTATAAGACACGAGGATGTCTGGAAGAACTGATGTTTGCTTTGGGTGACAATCAAATAGAGGGAAGGAATCATCCAAGAATATTAATGGGCAATGAACCTTACAGGGCTAATAGTCAGAGCTTGTCAAAAAATGACTCTGTGAGGAGTTTTGACAGTCTGCAGGTTTTTTTGAACAGGAATACTCTTCCCCCCCCCCCCCCCCTTGCTTTAAACCATCCCAGAATGTTCATATGAGGAATGTTTTTGATGTAGATGGCTCAGAATTTTCTGGAGTTTACTTCTCCATCCAAGCAGTAGAGGAGGAGGAGGTGGGGGGAAAAAAAAAAAACACCAACCCTCAAACCTAACATAAAATCATTTTTTCTGCCTTTGGCTTCTCTTGAAAAACAATACTAGCAAGTTGGGGTGGGTGGACAGCTCTTTGGAGAGGCAGGATGAGCTCTAAAAGTTTTTCTGCTAGCTTTAAAAGCCATGGTTGGAAGCAACCACGTGGAAAGTGAGACCATTGTGATCTTCTTCCCAGCACCAATGGCTGGGAACTGGACAAGAAATGAGAAGGCAACCAGGAACAGTGTGGCCAGCAGGAGCAGGGAGGGCATTCTGCCCCTGTACTCAGCACTGGTTAGGCCACACCTTAAGTACTATGTCCAGTTCTGGGCCCCTCGGGTTAGGAAAGATGTTGAGTTGCTGGAAGGTGTCCAGCGAAGGGCAACAAAGCTGGGGAGGGGTCTGGAGCACAGCCCTGTGAGGAGAGGCTGAGGGAGCTGGGGTTGTTGCCAGGTGGGGGTTGGTCTCTTCTCCCAGGCAGCCAGCACCAGAACAAGAGGACACAGTCTCAAGCTGTGCCAGGGGAAGTTTAGGCTGGAGGTGAGGAGAAAGTTCTTTACTGAGAGAGTTGTTAGCTATTGGAATGTGCTGCCCAGGGAGGTGGTGGAGTCACCATCCCTGGAAGTGTTTAGGAAGAGCCTGGCTGAGGCACTTGGTGCCATGGTTTAGTTGATGAGATGGTGTTGGGTGATAGGTTGGACTCGATGATCTCAAAGGTCTTTTCCAACCTGGTTAATTCTATTCTACAATAATGCCCAGAGGAACCACCTCCCTGCTGTCTTGTCCCCTTCAGGGAAAAGGGGAGGTCTCTGGGTGAATCAAGGGTGCCAGTAGCTGCACCCTGTTGCCCAGTGCTGCTGTGGAGGGTTCTCTTGCAGGCTGTGTGCCAGGGGAGCAGGAGCTGCTCTCTGCCTGTGTGTGTTTGTGCTGCTTGTTTGTGATCCAGTCCCCTATGGCAGCCCCTAATGACAGGCTGAGAGGCTGCAAACAGGGCTAGGAGAGGGTTCTAACTGCTGGTTTAATGCTGCCTTTGTAGTCTTTTTCCCTCTGTATCGAAGGTGTCTGTTCAATACCAAGTGACGACTGCCCTGACTGTCACTCTCTGGGAGATATTGTGTTTAGGTGCCCTCCTGGGCTTTGCAGACAATCATATGGTGGCACATGGCCTCGATAAACAAATGGCTTTAAAAAACTCTCTGCACCGCTATTGAAGTGCTGATCCTGCTGGACAGCCACGACCCATCACAGCGGAAAAGGGAGAGCGTTTCAGCTGGCACTGTCAGTCTTGCAGCCAGCAGCTATTGTGTGGCTTGGAGCTGTGGCAGAGCCCCAGACAATGGAGAAAGGGATGTTTTAATAGCAGCCCTTCCTGTGATCGACCTGCTGCTGCTGGGAGCTGCCGGGAAGGGCCCCGGGTCTTAGGGCTGGGGAAGAACCAGGTTTGTCCTCAACCTTGGCTGCAGAGCCGGCGCTGCCCCTTGGAGAGGATGCTTGGCTAGGGGTGAAAGAAGCTGGAGAATGAGGAAGTGGGGGACAGATCTGGGTTTGGAATGAATGGGTATTGATTACTTGGGTGAGTGAGTACCAGACTTCTCCCCTGTTACCCTAATGGTCCAACAAAGAAATGAGCTCAGGTTTTTCCTCCTACTGAGTTTAGCTACTGCCACTGGTGAGAAGATGGTGGGATCACCCCCAAACCTTGGGCCTGTTAACAAGCATAGACTAAATCTACATTTAATTTTGGCCAATCTGCATGATGCAAGGCAGCCCATGGCAGTGCTGGGGAGAGCTGGGCAGCAGGAGGGAGAAGGAAATGATTCTTTTCTAATTGATTGTGACTTACAAAGAGTATCAGGAATGGACGTTTTCCCAATTCGTGCTGGGACCCAAGAGAAATAGGGCTTGTGTGAGCTCCTGAACGTGAGGATACTTGGCTGGGTGGACAGGGGATAGATGGGTGGAGACTTCAGACCTGTTGTGCAAAAGAGGCAGATTAGGGGGAGACCATCCTGGGATCATGTGGGTTAAGATGCTGGACTACACCGAGCACTTGGAAAGGCTCTTGCTCCCACCTGCATTTTCTTCATTCAGCCCCCTGCCTGTTTTCTTCTCGCTTAATTTCCTCTCCCCTTCTCATTTCCTCCTCCTCAGATCAGTTATCAATACAGCTCCCCTAGCCTCTGCTTTTCCATCCCATCCCATCTTGCAGATCTGTACAAGAAAGGCCTAGAGCCCTCCAGGGAGTTCTGTGCCTTTTTCATCTTTGTCAGACCCTCGGTTCACCTAGGAGACGGGCTGTGGAAAGGACAGGTCTCCAGCAGTGCTTTCTTCTCTGGGCAGTGATGAATCTCCCCTTGCTCCTTTTCACCTTCCCAAAGCATAGATCAGCTTCAGCACCAAGCTTTCCACTGCTGTACCTGTGATAGTTCTGGGGGGGGGGAGGGGGGAGCTGAGGGGTGCTAGCCTGTCTCTCAAATGTGGTGCATTTTGCAGACACACCTAGGAGGCTGGGAAAGTCCAACAAGTGGTTTCAAAAGAACGTTTTGTTAATGTGGAGAGAGAAGTTCTGCTTCCTTCTTTTGAGGCAGCTTTCCTGTTTTGGGGGAAAAGGAGAAGAGAGTGATGGAATCAGTTCTCTACTTCAGCTTGTCCAAAGTAATATCTCATTCTTTATACATTCTTTTTTCAGCTGTACTCAGTCACTCAGAGCATTAGCCTTTGGCCAGGTAGCCCAGGTTTATCAAAGATGCAACGTCAATGAATTTGCAGCCACAGACATCTGTATTATGTCACCTACTCAATCACAGAAATGAGGGAGCTGCTGACCCAGGGCTCCAGTATTTTCTTTCCAGGTCAAGCAACGGAGGACTTCTTAATCTTTCACACCTCTTTCCCCTTTCCTGTTGGTTTGGGGATTAACTTCTCCTCTGACAGCTCTTTGCTGTGCTGGCCGGATGAAGCCTTGAGCAGCCTGGTCTAGTGGAAGGTGTCCCTGCCCATGGCAGGGGGGTTGGAACTAGAAAATCTTGAAGGACCCTTCCAGCTCAAACCCTTTTGTGATTCTTTTTCCATTTGGTTCATCTGGCTGTACCTTCCCGCTGCTGTTGGTTCTCTGTGTGAGCAGAAGCCCTGCTAATGCTGGAGGTCTTTGCTGCTGCAAGTTGCTATCCCCTACAACTATCTCTTTTTTGATAAAGAGAACTGAGCTCCTCTTAGTCCCTCACAGCAAGGCATTTTTTCTTCTGCATCTGGGTTTTGTGATTCTCTCCAGCACCATCTCTAAGTGCTGCTTCTTAGCAGCCTTTGAAAAACATATTTGTGAAAGCTGTTATCAGGGCACTAGCATCAGTCTCACTCGTGCAGTCTGAAGTTACAAGCCACCTTCTCCATCCCTTTGCATGCAACTAAAGACTGTATGAGGCACTGCTGAGTGTATCCTTGGCTGGAAGCTCAGTCAGTCACTGCATTGTTAGGAAATAACTCCCCTTTGTGTGTGAGTGCGCATTGCTTGCTTTTCTTCTTCTCACTGCACAGACACCCTCACACTTCCCTGCTGCTTTCCACCCAGAGCTGCTAGGTAGCTCTCACAGAATCACAGAAACATTCAGGTTGGAAAAGGCCCTCAGGATCACCAAGTCCAACAGAGAAGCCTACTCTACTAAGTTCACCTCTAAACCGTATCCCCAAGCACCACATCTAAATGACTTTTAAACACATCCAGGGTTGGTGACTCAACCACCTCCCTGGGCAGCACATTCCAATCCCTGACCACTCTTACTGTGAAAAATACTTCTAATGCTGAATCTAAACCTACCCTGTTGCAGCTTGAGGTCTTGTTCTATCACTCATTACCTGTGAGGAGACCAGCACCAGCCTCTCCAGAATGTCCTTTCAGGTAGCTGTAGAGAGTGATGATGTCTGTCTGTCCTGCTTTGCCTGTTCCCTGATGCATATTTCTGTCTGCCTCTCTAAAGGTGTTTGCTTTGTGCAGGACGCCTGCAAAGCTCTAGGGGGCCTCTTGCTGAATTGCTGTGTGCTGCTCCACCAGCTTTTGTGTTGCCTGCAGATCTTGGAATAGAATAAACCAGTTTGGAAGAGACCTTCAAGATCATCACATCCAACCCATCATCCAGCACCACCTAATCAACTAAACCATGCATCTTAGTGGCAGGGACTTCAGGCTGCCCTGATGAACAGCACTGGGCAGGCTGACTGGCACCAGGCAATCCCAGTCCTCATGGAATGCCAGTGAAAGCAACCTTTCTGGATGCTAATTTCCACACGCTTCCATCTGTCCAGTTTCATGAGTCCAGCTTTGATCTGCTCCCTCCTCCTTTCTCAGTCCAAGATTGGTGACTATTTTATACCATCTGTGGGGTGATAGAGACTGGTAAAGAGGGTTGGTTGGGGGGCAAAGGGGGGAAAAGGTGGGTTTGAGGGTACCAAGCACACAGCTGTGTGCGTATGTGCACGTATTACGACGCAGAGCCGAAAAGCCTCAAGTCTCCTTTAGCACAGCCTGTAATCCTATTAGAAGGATTACTCTGTTGTCCTAAGCTATCTGATCGTGGTAAGAACTCATTTAGGTCAGCTGTTTAGGAAATTTACACACAAAAAAGAAAATAAAGGTTTAAAGAAGCCTGGTTCAAGGGATCCACAGCTCCCTGCAGCCTTTCTCTGCCTTACATCCCTGCTCTTGTCGCTTCCCTGCATCCTCCTTAAACCCTCATGTAAATGACTTGCTTTCAGATTTTGACTTCTGAGAGCAGATGTGGGATAGGCAGCATGGTAGCTAGACCCCAGGTATTTCCAGACCTTGAAAGGATTAGTGTTTTAAACAGTGAAGTACTTTGGTTTTGGTTGCCGTGTCGGGGTTTTTTTTTTCCTTCCTTGCTCTCCCTCTGCGCGTTTGTGCGCATTAGAACTCGGAGAGCCGAGGGCATGGGCAAGGCTGATTTGTGGGCAGAACTTAATGAAAGCTAAATCTGGTCTGGCAGGGCCCCAATCAGTTTAATCCCTGCTCTGCTGATTATCAGCAATGTTATAATTTAATTTGAAGTCTCTGTATTTAGAAGGTCAGCGAAGCACTCCCATGCTTGCGTTTATGCAGAGAGAAAAGGCAGAGCGGCAGCCAGCTCGAGTGCCTTGCTGCTCCAGCCAAGCCAGGTAGGGAAGAGAGGGGAGCTTAAAACAAGCAACCAGATGAAGCAGCTGGACACAGAAACATTGTCATGCAGCCAGGTAGGAGGCCCTTCACATTGGGAAAAATTGTGATGGGAGCATTCACCTCCCAAGCTGGAATAAAGTCAAAGCTGTTCTGGGCTTTACGTTGCATTTCACAACCTCCACCCAAATCTTGGCTGCAGAGCTGGGAGGGAGGTGTGCATTAAAACCTCTGCTGCTGCTGCCAAACACAGTCCACTCATGAAGGACTCTGCTCTGGCTGTTGACAGGGCTGAGCCTACAACGGGCAGTTGAGCTGTTTCTCTCCAGCCCTCGAGTTGAGCTGTTTCTCTCCAGCCCTCGAGTTGAGCTGTTTCTCTCCAGCCCTCGAGTTGAGCTGTTTCTCTCCAGCCCTCGAGTTGAGCTGTTTCTCTCCAGCCCTCGAGTTGAGCTGTTTCTCTCCAGCCCTCGAGTTGAGCTGTTTCTCTCCAGCCCTCGAGTTGAGCTGTTTCTCTCCAGCCCTCGAGTTGAGCTGTTTCTCTCCAGCCCTCGAGTTGAGCTGTTTCTCTCCAGCCCTCGAGTTGAGCTGTTTCTCTCCAGCCCTCGAGTTGAGCTGTTTCTCTCCAGCCCTCGAGTTGAGCTGTTTCTCTCCAGCCCTCGAGTTGAGCTGTTTCTCTCCAGCCCTCGAGTTGAGCTGTTTCTCTCCAGCCCTCGAGTTGAGCTGTTTCTCTCCAGCCCTCGAGTTGAGCTGTTTCTCTCCAGCCCTCGAGTTGAGCTGTTTCTCTCCAGCCCTCGAGTTGAGCTGTCACAGAGCTGTGAATCCCTGGTTTTACACAGCATTTTTGGACATTAAGCTCCCCAGCATCTCCAATCAGAGGAATCTGTCTTCAGTCTAACAGGGCTTTGAGGAGATCCATGCTTTTGCAGCTGCCCAGGAGCTCCCCATGTCTGGCAGCCCAGTGTGGATCATGCCTACCCAAAGGTGTTGCACACACTACGTCCTAGTAATTTCTGCAGGAGGCAACCAGATGAACTGCAACACGTTTGTGAGGTGGAGACCCTTCCAGAAAGCATCAGACACAGTGTGGATGTTCTGCCATGAATTAAACAGCTTGTCTGATGTATATAAATCACATTTGTAGCAACCACTCTCCTCAAACACCACCTTCTATGCATTTCTCAGGGCATAGATCTCACTGGGAGTAAGCTGTGTCATTGCCCGAAGCCTTCCTCTCTTCTTCTCCTATGGTGAGATCTGAGCTGAAACCAGGTTGAAATTTTTCAAGGGAGCTTTTCTCTTATAGTGGTAGAGGGCCTAAGGGTAAAGAGTGAGAGGCTTCCATGGACGTGGAAGCCAAGGTGCTGATGTGCATCAGTAGGCTTTCTTCACTGACAGATGCCAGGAGGTGGTGGCAGGTGTTTCTCACTTGTCCTGTCAAGCTCTAGGCTTTGAAGAGCCCTCAAGGCATGTTGGTATGAAGCATTTTGTAGGGAGAGGAGTGGCCTCCTCCATCCCACCACCTACTTTCTTTGGCAGTTGTTAAGGCTTGTGGTTTGAAGGATATCTGGGAGCTTCTTAAACCATCTTTGGTCTTGTTTGGCACTCCAAGCAAGGACAACTATCTCCTTCCATCCTTTCCCTTCACCTTCTCACTTGGGTCTCTTTTGTTGGGTTTATTCTGGCTCTAGGGTATGTGAGATGCTCCTTGTTCATTCATGCCCAGCCAACATTTCTTCTCTTAGCTAACCAGACTACTGGCTTTAAGAGTGGAGGTTTTTACTGCCAGATACCTGCTCCTTCCTCTATGTTTCCAGTGGAGTGCTGGTGACATCCAGTGTCTAGTTTGGCTTATCACTGGTATGCCTGTTTGTCCTGTGCTGATATCCCCAGGGGATGCTATACATCTAAAGACTTGTTTTTCCCCCTCAGCTAGTCTGCATTTGAATGAGGGATCATGCACCATGTCGGAGGTGTTTGTGACATCTGTAATTCACACATGAAGGAAAAGGAACCTTTGAGGCCAGAGCTCCTAGGAAAAGCTGCCTTTAAAAGGAGAGGCAACTGTGTACAAAGAGAAATGAGAACTGAGAAACAAATCAGAGCTTCCATTGGAGATAAAGAGAATCTCGGAGAGTAACACAATGTGCAACTTACTGAGGCCAGAATGGTCCTGTCTCTCCATTCCCTGGAGAGAGGCTTAGCAGTGTGCAGTACTGGCAGGGTCACTGCTTCCATTCCCTCTCCGAAAGCAGCACTGGCCCTGCAGGAAAAAGACTGGGAAAAGGTGTGGAAGAAATGCCAAGGTCCAGTGGCGCAGACAGCTTTCTGCTTGCTGCTTCGTTGCTGCCTGAGGCACACACAGAGGGACTCCATTTTCCCCAGCTGGCAGGGAAGGAGACAAGTCTCTCCAGCTTGAATGGTGAGCGCCCAGCTGAGATTCATGCTGGTGAAAAGGACTTTGTTGAAGCACTAATGGTGGGAGGTCTCACACAAACCTTCCCCGTGTGCTCCAGGGGTACAGCACAGGCTGAGGGCAGCATTTGCCCTCATCTCCTCACCACCCCATTTAGTTAAGTGGGACAAGCACAGGCTGTACTTCTACTAATTCCTCCTGTGGAGACTCCTGAGGCTGTGGAGCCCTTCCCGGAGAGAGCAAACGGAAGCCCTGGTTGCTTGAGTCATTAAACACAGGACAAAGCGCAGGGGACCAATCTGTTATCTGTGGGCTAGGAGAGAGAGCAAATGGACCTTTCCATTGCTAAATGCTGTGATTTGCTTCACTTCCCACTTCCTTTCTGAAAGCCAGCCCCGTGTAGGTACTGCTCCTGCAGCTGTGTGCCCATCCTCGGGGGCAGAATGTGCTGCTGCTCTCTTTCCCAGCATCCTCTTAGAAAATATTCCTGTCTCAGCAGGGCTTGAGAATCTGGCTCATCTTCTCTCAGGTGCCAGAGAAGCTGCCAAGGCAGGTCTATCAGTCAGGACTTCACAGTTATCTGAGGTGCAAACAGCAGGACTGGGCTTTAAAGAAACAGGACTTTGCTACATATTAATGACCTTGGGATGGAATATGCCTCTCCTTGCTTTGAATAAAACTTGAGGTGAAGGCAAGAGTTTTGACCCCTGAGGGGGTGAAGGGGCCCTGTTCCGAGCTGCCAAAACCACTTGCTGAAGAATATATTCTGTACTTCACCTCCCAGGTGGTCCTGTGCTCCCTGAGTCCTTCTGGTAGAGGAGGTGAGGAAGAGTAGCATGTCAGCCTGCCCGAGGCCAGAGGCAGCTGACTCCCAGCAGGATGGTTTCCTCATCATCTATCTCTGATGATCTTAGTTTATGCTGTTTGTTTTCTTTAATTGAATATTTCATAAATTAACATGATTTCTGCATAGTGTTTGTCTTTCTCTCTGTGAGCCTTTATGGCCCAGATAGCCTGGAGTGGGCTAATTAAAACACCGAACCATGACTGTCCCTAGCCAAGGAGTAAGACGGCCATATAATGTACACTGCTGATACAGATCTGGGAGCGGGTGAAGCAGAGCACCAGAGGATCTGCCTGTGCCCATCAGTCTTACTTAAAAAGCCTTTTCTATTCATTGCTGTTGAGGCCTGTCTCTTCTCTGCCTTAAGTGGATGCTAAGATTAGGAGCCTCTGGGTGAACATCATCCTTCCGGTGCTGCCAACGATGCAGTCAGGTACTTCTTGCAGACGTTAGTGGAAAGCTCCCAGAATGCAGAGGCGAAGCTGTGCACCGTTACCACCTGGAAGGACTTCTGCTCTGCACTTTATTGATGAGGACTGCCTTGAGAAGCTGCTCAAGTTGTCTCCCTGCCCCTTAAGACGGGTAGCTGTGAATGGCACGTTCGTGCTTATCTCGCTAAGCAGAGACGAGGCTGAACCGCAGCACTTCTAACCCGGGGTGCGCTGAGGAGCGGGGCGGGGGAGAGAGAGCTGCCGCCGCGGAACTGGAGCGGAGGAGTTAAGTCTCCTCTTCAGCTCTGAGGCAGTCTTCAGGGGACTTTTCAGAAGGCTGCCTCCTTCCTTTACAGGCCTTTTTTTTCACTATTGTTCTTTCAAGATAAAGAACTTGGCTCTGTAAAGGAGTAAGCCGAGCGCTGTTTTATTGCTACCAGCTGAATAGTAAAAAGCCAAGCAGAACCCATTTGCTGTTGTGCAGCGGTTAAAATCCAGCTCGGTACTTTGCATTCCCAGACATTCTGCCTCATCCTTTTTCACAGATTCCCTTGCAAGCAGTAAAAATATCTTGCAAACGACTTAAGCCCAACCACAAAAGCCCCTATGTAAATAGGCTGGGGCTCGATTACAGAGGAGAAGCGATTGCACCACAGCAGCTACAGGAATCTTTGTTTCGTTTGAATGAGGTAATCGCTTTCTGCATCTGCCAAGGCACTCTGAGGCTAACCTCGGACTGCAGGGTGGTTACCTGCACAAGCAAGCGCAGATCATAGCCAGGCTGGTGCTCATGTCTTAGGTCTTCGCTGAACGACAGCCTCCTCTGGGCATGGTCTTGTTAAATGTTTATGGTGCCAGCCTCTGCTTTATGTCTGCGAGTCTCTGGCTCCTTGACGGCATAACCAGACACAGAATCCAGAGTAGGTGGATATGAACGCTTGTTTGATGTATTAGTTCTCCTTCCTCCCTGTGGTTGTCTTCACCTCTGTATCCCTTGTTCCTCTGCTGAACCTGGCCCTTTTGTCAGCACACCCCTTCCTCTGCAGGACAGCAAGGCATGCTGTATACTCACACTGAGAAGGGACAAACTGAAGGCCTGGAGGAGTCCAGAGCTAGAAGCTCTGCAGAGAAACAAGGAGACACTGCTGGGACAGACCCTGAGCTTAATTCCATCAAAACTGTAGGCTGAGAAAGAGAGAGGCCAACAAGGACTGTGATGGATGAATTGTTCCCAGTGAACTAGGGCAGCAGGAGCTGCTCTATTTAAACTCATCTTTCCCCTCCATGGTGTCCTTAAGGTCTCTTCTGAAGACCCTTAACAGAACTTGATGGGTACAAATCTTTTTTCTCACGTGAGTTTCTCTGCTCATTTGGATTAATTTCCCTAAAATCTGTCTTGCTGCTCTATTTTTCCATTTACCAGGAGTGACTACAAGTGAATGTCCCTGTAAGGTCAGCAAATCCAGTCTGCTCTCCTGCTTGTTCTGTCCCTCAACCATTTCTGTATCACAGTGTCAGAGGAGCTTTTATTACTTCCAACAGCTAGGGCTGTGGTCTCAGCAGAATGGCTTCCCCAACCCTTGCAAGCTCTCTGCCACAAACTGGAGTTAGCTGTTCTCAGATTTAACAGCCTCCAGTTCCAGACACAGGTTTTCAGTATCCCTGGCCTAACACTCATTCCTGCCATAGCTCACCTTGTCAGCACCAGAAGCAACCTAACACTCCTCTCGTTGTCTCAGTTTGACCTCACTCTCTGCCTTTAAAAACCTACAAAGTAGCAGCTTTCTAAGATGCCACTGGTGCCTCCACTCATGAAAGAGGCTAATGGTAGGGAAACAAGCTCACCAGGCTGTTTTCTGTCACTTTTTTTTCCACATGAGGAGCTTGAAGTGCATTTGCACTTTTATAATTCATGTAAAACAAAGAGGGAGAGCTGGAAGTGTGGATCTAAACAGGGAAACAGCAGTTCAGCTTCTCAGTCTGAACCCTGAAAGATGCATTTCTGACTGCTGTTCTGGCAGAGAATCTAAGAGCCAGCACGATAGGAATTAGCAGGGCTTGTGCCTTCTCTGCCTGGAGTGGAGGTAGTCAAGATGCGTCATAGTATCAGACAGGGTTGGAGTGGACCACAAGGATCATCTAGTTCAAACCCCCTACCATGGGCAGGGACACCCCACACTGGATCAGGCTGGACAGAGCCTCATCCAGCCTGGGCTTAAACACCTCCAAGGACAGGGCCTCAACCACCTCCCTGGACAACCCATTCCAGGGCTTCACCACTCTCATGGGGAAGAACTTCCTCCTCACGTCCAGCCTGAATCTCCCCATTTCCAACCTCATTCCATTCCCCCTAGTCCTGTCACTCCCTGACATCCTGAGAAGTCCCTCCATGGGATGTATGTTGTAGCCAGGTGGGGGGTGGTCTCTTCTCCCAGACAGCTTGTGACAGAACAAGAGGACACAGTCTGAAGCTGTGCCAGGGGAGGTTGAGGCTGGAGGTTAGGAAGAAATTCTTCCCAGAAAGAGAGATTGGCCATTGGAATGTGCTGCCCAGAGAGGTGGTGGAGTCACCATCCCTGGAAGTGTTTAAAAAGGGCCTGGATGAGGCACTTGGTGCCATGGTTTAGCTGATCAGATGGTGTTGGGTGATAGGTTGGACTCGATGATCTCGAAGGTCTTTTCCAACCTGGTTAATTCCGTATTCCGAGATGACAACCGCAGAGCCCTTCAGGCTCTCTTCTACCTCAGCGCTTTGGGTGCCCTCCCAGCAAGCAAGGGTTAAAGCTGTGGGTGAGATCCCAGGCTCTTCTTTGGTGTTCACCACCTCCTCATGCAGAAGGGGGAAAGTTTTGGCAAGCCTGCTGCGGCGCTGTCATTAGCATACGTTCATTGCAAATTAATTAAAAGCGAAGATGAGATTCCCCAAACTCATTTAACTTCCTAAGCTTTGTTCTCCAGGGATTGGCAGTGGGAAAACAGCTGGGGACCCAAAGTGTCCTTTTAGAAGGGGATAAAAAAAAAAAAAGGCAGTTAATCCTGGTTCTATCAAAGGGAGCGGAAATGAAAAGTAAATTCCCATTTGAAAAGAGCTTTATTTATTTATTTATTTATTTATTTATTTATTTATTTATTGCCTTTCCTCCATGTGCATTTTCCCCTCCCCCCCCAACTCTGTTTTTCCCACACAAGAACTTTCTTGTCCAGGAAGGTTGGAAAAATGTTTGCAGCCCTGCTTGTTTAAAAATTAATCTGCACTCTAAGATTAATTTGTGTGTGTGTGTGAAAGAGGAGAGACAAGTGTGAGAGGAGTCTTCCAAATGTGCTTTCTGTCTGCTGGCTAGAGCTGCTCCAGAGCATGCAGTGGTGTTAGTCAAAGCCAGAGATGTTATCTGCTTTGACAGAGCTGGTCTCTGATGGCTTTCAGAAGGACTAACCTGCAGCAGCCCCCACAATGTTAGATGGGGTGTGTGGGACCTGAGTTTGCCTAAGATCTGCTCATTGCCATTCTTAACCTGCAAGACCTCCCTTCCTGAGATGAAGTGATGCAGGAGTGTGACCAGTAAGGGTAAGAGAGGGGATTCTGTCCCTGGACTCTGCGCTTGTGAGACCCCACCTCTAATACTGTGTCCAGTTCTGGTGTCCCCATCACAAGAGCTGTTAGAGTGAGTCCAAAGGAGGCCACAAAGATGATCCAAGGGCTGGAGAACCTCTGAGAATAGGCTGAGGGTGCTGGAGATGTTCAGCCTGGAGAAGAGAAGACTGTGGGAGACCTCAGCTGTCATCCACTACCTGAAGGAATCCTACAGGAAGGCTGCAGAGGGACTTTTCCTGAGGGTGTTTAGCGACAGGACAAGGGGGGATGGTTTGAAGCTGAGGCAGAGCAGGGTTAGACTGGATCTGAGGAAGAAATTCTTCAGTAGGAGGGTGGTGAGACTCTGGAATAGGCTGCCCAGGGAGGCTGCGGATGTCTCCTTCCTGGCAGTGTTGAAGGCCAGGTTGGATGAGGCTTTGAGCAGCTGAGTCTAGTTGAGAGGTGTCCCATGGTGGAGAGGTTGGAGTAGATGATCCCTGAGGTCCCTTCCAACCTGAGCCATTCTAAGATTCTGTGATTGTGTTACACAAGGGCAGGAGGGTGTTTCATCTGTAAAGAGAGGAAGCAGAGGTCAAGCTGGAAGGGTGGGCTCTTGAGGTGCTGGCTCTGAAGGAAGGTGTAGACACACTTTGCTCTGCAAGTGAAATGTGTGAGTTGAGAGTTATGTAAATCTAGAGCAAAATTCTGCTCTTTCCCTCTCCAAATAACCTTTCTACATAGCTGGATATTATTTTGAAGCAATTTTGCTCTCTGATGATTCAGTGAGGGAAGCTGCTGAAACAAAACAGAAGTGAATTGAAGAATAGTCAATATTGCAGAACAGCAGAGGAGGCGCTCATAAGGTTTGGGGTTTGGGTCTCAGTCCTTGCTCAAGGCAGTTAACCCTCATCCACCCGAGGACGAGTAGCAGTGTCTGTGAACTCTCATGCTCTGGCACTGGCTATGGAGGACATAGATTAAACCACTTACAAACAAGAAGGCAAAAAATCATAGACAGGCTGGTGAGAACGTTTGAATCATGGAGAGAGAGATGACCATTTATGTCAAGGAGGAACAGGCAAATCTTTTCCCTAATCTTATGCTCATACTTTCTTTATTGGGTTCCCCCCTTAATTTATTGGGTTCCCCCCAGGAGGTGGTGGAAGCCTCATCCGTGGAAGTTTTGAAGGCCAGGCTGGATGTGGATCTGGGCAACCTGCTCTAGTGTGAGGTGTCCCTGCCCATGGCAGGGGAGTTGGACCTAGATGATCCTTGAGGTCTCTTCCAACCCTAACTCTTCTATGATTCTATAGTTGGCATTATCCGTTAAGGCAGAATGTGAGGCTGGAGAGCCAAGGGCCACGGGACTGGGCTTTGGGTTGTAGCAGGGGCAGTGATTTGGGGGGCAGGCAGCTGAATTAATTCTGGCATTGCAAGAGTGTTGCTTTGGCAGCGTCAGTCTGGTAGCGTAGGATGTGATGGAACTGCACTGAAGCATTGTATGAGGAAGTTTTCATAGCACCTGCCCACAGTCTGCTTGGCTACATCCCACAGAATCCCAGGATTGTCTCAGCCTTCCACGCAGAGGTTTTTGTGGGGCTGCAGTTCTTTGAAGTAGATGTAAAGGGTGGAAGGAACGAGCACCTCCTCAGAGAGCAGCAAGTTAATTAATGGCTCCAAAGCACATTACTATAGCAATGAGCTGATATATTAGAAATCACTTCCAACCAGTTACTGAAGGCTGTCTCCATGTGCAGTGGACCTTGCATGCATGCACACAGCTTTCCCCATCTTCAATGAAGGCGATGCGTCCTCAGCTGAAATTGGAATTCAGACCTTTAAAACGAGTGGGCATAGAAACCACCCTCCTGAAGTGCCTGAAATAAACCCTGTAGCTACTGCATGTCTGAGCTGTGCATCTAAATAGGTTCTGGTGAGGCCTCTAGAGCTTTGGAGAAGCCTTTCCAAATGGATGTGAGTCATAATACCACTTAATCATTTAGATGTTGATGTAGATTATTTGTGAGCTCTTTTTCTGTAAATTGAGTTGGTTTCTTTTTTTTTTGGGGGGGGAGGGGAAAGGCAAAGGTTGGTTTTGCTAGGAGATGGAACTGGTCTGCAGCTGCTTGTTGAAACTAAGCTGTTCTTGTAGCTGCACCACCCAGAAGCACCGGTAAGCATCGCTTCCTACAGCGGAAGTGCTTGCTGCTTAAGAGAAGAAACCACAAGGTGTAGGAAGTCTGTGAGGGCAGAGGGAAGGGAATAGCAGAGAGGAAGCATGTCCTAATTTGGGGTGGTAAATGGATTTATATATCTGTTTGGGAGTATCAATTTGCTGATCAGACTCTGCTGGGTTCTACACATTGGCAGTGCTACAGGCTGGGGACAGAGCGGCTGAGAGCAGCCAGGCAGAAAGGGACCTGGGGGTACTGGTTGATAGTAGGCTGAACATGAGCCTGCAGTGTGCCCAGGTGGCCAAGAAGGCCAATGGTATCCTGGCTTGCATCAGGAATAGTGCGGCTAGCAGGAGCAGGAAGGTCATTCTGCCCTGTGTTCAGCACTGGTTAGGCCACACCTTGAGTCCTGTGTCCAGTTCTGAGCCCCTCAATTCAAAAAAGATGTTGAGTTGCTGGAATGTTTTCAGAGAAGGACAACAAAGCTGGTGAGGGGTCTGGAGCATAGCCCTGTGAGGAGAGGCTGAGGGAGCTGGGGTTGCTTAACCTGGAGAAGAGGAGGCTCAGGGGAAGGAAGATCTTATTGCTCTCTACAACTAGGAGGGAGGTTGTTACCAGGTGGGGGTTGGTCTCTTCTCCCAGGCAACCAGCACCAGAACAAGAGGACACAGTCTCAAGCTGCACCAGGGGAGGTTCAGGCTGGATGTTAGGAAGAAGTTCTTCCCAGAAAAAGAGATTGGCCATTGGAATGGGTTGCCCAGGGAGGTGGTGGGGTCGATGACCCTGGAGGTGTTTAAGAAAAGCCTGGATGAGGCACTTAGTGCCACGGTCTAGTTAATTAGACAGGGTTGGGTGATCAGTTGGACTTGATGATCTTGGAGGTCTCTCCCAACCTGTTTGATTCTGTGACTCCTCACTGCTTCTCTGGTCTAACTGCACCGTGCTCCTGCTCAGCTGTTGCACCTTGCTGAGGGAGTTGGGGAGGTTTGCAGGTGCTACATCACCTTCCAGGATTTGTGTTTCCCTCTGCCCCATTTGTGACATTTTCCTAGGAAAGGAAGTAGTTGTTTTTTTTCACACACACCCCCCCACACTCTGTAAGATTTTTGCCTTTGCCATCTCTGTTTAACAAATATCAATCCTATGCTCTTTGTGAATCCTGTGGAGGATGGCAGTCCATCTGAAATCGGAGGTGACTTGGAAATTGTTAATGAGCTGTTGCCTGCCTTTTATCTGTGAAGCGAGAAGTTCCCAGGAATTTCTCGAGACCAAATGCATCACGGTGCCTGATCCTGCTTTAAGTAAAAGTAGACTCCTTTTGCAAAGCTACAGGAGGTTTAAAGGCATTACTGACAGGTAAAAAGGAATAGAATCCTGCATGTGGTAAGATGAGCCAGGAACATGCTGGGGAAGAGGAGAACAAAGCCGCAATGTCAAAAGGCAGTGGGGTCAGCTCAGAAACTGGCTGCTAGGCTCTTTCCAGAGGCTTCTCCAGAAGGCAGGACTTCAGGGGAATAAGAAATACAGTAGCCACAGGGCAATTAGAAGGCACTCTGTGAAAGCTGCTCGAGGCTCTAATGGATGATGCACGTCACGTGTCTCTGCCTTCATCTCTTGTGACTAAGTTTTACCACACTGAGGTTTTTCATCTCTTGGGATGAAGCCGTCTGCACTTTCAGACCTTCAGGACCTTCTGTACCTTTTATCTTTGATTTGATTCCATCTCATCTTTCTAGCAGCCTTTGATTTCCCAAGTGAATTAAAGCTCCAAATGTCACATATCTGAGGGTTGGCATAAAAGGGGGCTTAAAAGGACTTATTTTGGAGCAGTAGGAACCACATGCATCCAGCATTGAACAGCTCCCAGATGTTGCAGCTTCATTTAATTGCTGAAATCAGAGATGCTGGGAATGGATTTCATCTGAAAGTCTGATCTCCTAAACTAAAAGGCATAGGATAACATTTGCTCATCCCCTGGAGATGCTGCCAGAAGTCTGTCTCTGATTAGCAATGTTAATGGAGTATTAACATAAGCCACGCCAGCAAGGGAAACTGTAGAACACATTATCATCAGGAGAGCCAGCTGTGTAAAGGAGTGTAAAGATGATGATAAATGGAGTTTGTGGCTTGGGGAGCCGGTTGCTGAACTGCTCCATCCCCGAATCCAGAAGGAGGGGAGCGGGGATGGACACACCAGCTTGCTGTTCTCCGTGCCACCATACCAGAGACGGACGGAGCAGAACAGATGTTACCTTGATAGGAACAGGGAGATGGAAAGGACTTCCCAGCTGAGTCAAGGCTTTTGCTGTTGGAGGATGAATATTTTTGGCTCAGCTCCATCTTGCCTTTTGCAGCCTCTGTGGAGGATTGATCCAGGGTCTAAATATCATAATGGCTCTTTAAACATCTCCAGAGATACTTTGTAATATTTGATGTTGTTTCAAAGGTCTTTTTCCCTCTCGACTCAGGGTGTGTGAATAGTCTGGGCCGAGAGTGAGGCTCAGAGACACTGTAAAGCTGCTCATTTCCTTTATATTGGCCATACAGCTCTTACAAATCCTCAAACACTTGCCCCACCACACCCCTCATGGTGTCAATATTGGCAAGTGAAAGAAGTCTCCTGGAGTTTGTGGTTGAAATCCAGGGCCTTCGTGTGAACAAACTCAGTGCATCGCCTCCTTCACCTACAAATTCTGCTTTGCCGTGTGAGGAGAGCGGGGGAGCTCTAGATCATAGAGAGAGCTGGGGAGCAACACACCTGTGCTTCAGTGTGTCAGGACCAACAGGCACGTTGCAAGACGGTGCTAAACCCTGCCAGCACAGGCTTGTTTGCGTGGCTTCCTGATGGAGCTACGCGTTTCACCCGCTGACCTTTTTGACTTCTTCCTGGTTTCCCTCCTGCTTGGAGCACTTCAGCAGCAAAGTGCCATACCCCGCCGCACAAACTTGGCATCTCATCAAGCTGACTTATTTGGTATGTATTTACACTTGTAGACTTTAGTACTCTCCTGGCAATTGAGCTTCCTTCCTGCCTACATAAATATGATTTCATTATTAGCTTTGTTTAGCTGTTGTTCTGCATCTGTGTGCTTCCCTTTGCCGAGCTGCCAGAGAGAATCGCAGGTGTCGAGCTCCATTTGTGCCCAGAGCATCCTGAACTTTTTACCTCGCCTGCCACCTCTAATGATGAGCAGCACTCTTGACTTCCTACCTAAAACAAACCATTAAAAGCTCACCCTAATAATGCTACTTATTTATTTGTTTGGGTTTTTTTCATACATTGAGGAGATGACAGCTTCTGGTAGAGCTCTGTAGCCTCTGGTAGAGCTCTGCAGCCTGTGGGTTGGTTGGTTTATATTTAGAAAGCAGCATTCTCTTCCTCTCCAAGGTATTTTCCTGCCTTTCCCCTACTCTCCTCAGACCTGTAATGTTTACTCAGTACTTACTCTAAGCCAGAGACGTTGCCTTTGCACAAGAGGTCCCAGAGCAGCTGGGATTCAGCTTGTTCAAGTCCCTGTCGAGTGTGGGGGAAGGTGTTATGAGAGGGATCTGGATAGGAAATAAAGGTCTTTCTCCCACTGTAAACACTCTCGAGCAGAGCAGGTCAGATGAAAGCTCTTATCCAGTTTGTCATAACATTTCAGTAGCCCTCTAAGGGTGTCACTCTCAGTTCCCATTGACAGTAGTGGGTGGCCATGTTGAGCGCAGGTGATGACTTCCAAATGGCCTCCTAGGAAGACAGGGTGACTTCCACTTAGGGGCAAATGAAGAGCTGGTGGTTGGATCTCCACTCTCTTTTGCAATCTAGGCACTGCTTGGCTGTTTCTGGCCCAGGTCTGGTTTTGCACTCCAGCAAAGGGGCACATGAGCCACAAGCACACCACTTTGCACATTTGCGGGTTGAACCAGCTGCTGATCCTTAGAGGAAGGAGGCCATTTCTGCACAACTTCTGGACTGTTCCTGTTTACTGGAAACTAACCATAAGGCTTCTCTAAGTTCAGTTTCATTCATGAAACCTTTTCTGGTTGAAAGATGATGTGTTTGTAGACTGAGGATGCATCAAAGATGTGCTGATGCCAGTGGTCTGTATATGCATCATCATCTTGGTGATCTCGCAGCCTGTGTATCACAGTATCGCCAAGGTTGGAAGAGACCTCGAAGATCAACAAGTCCAACCTGTCACCACAGACCCCATGACTAGACCATGGCACCAAGTGCCACGTCCAATCCCCTCTTGAACACCTCCAGGGACGGTGACTCCACCACCTCCCCAGGCAGCCCATTCCAATGGTGAATCGTTCTCTTGGTGAAGAACTTTCTCCTCACCTCGAGCCTAAACTTCCCCTGTTGCAGCTTGAGTGTACCTCTACTTCTCATTGGGGATTGTCAAAGGAGAGGTGTAGGGAGAGTGGCATTCACTGCTTGGTGCCTACTTTGTGGGCACAGTGCAGGTGACTGTCACTTTGGATGGCTGTTCTAGGTTTCACAGAACTAATAAGGTTGGAAAAGACCTCAAAGACCATCAAGTCCAACCTGTCGCCCAACACCTCATGACTACTAAACCATGGCACCAAGTGCCACGTCCAATCTCCTCTTGAACACCTCCAGGGAGGGTGACTCCACCACCTCCCTGGGCAGCACATTCCAATGGCCAACAACTCTCTCTGGGAAGAACTTTCTCCTCACCTCCAGCCTAAACTTCCCCTGGCACAGCTTGAGTTTCCTTGCAAGTCTTTGCAGTTTTCCTGCAGAAATTCTCCTGCACATTTCTGGGAATGGATTTCTACTTCAAATCCCAGAACTATGTTCGAGTCAAAGTGTTTCTGCTAGTAAAAACCCCATAAATCTCACTTCACCAGCCTGGGACCTAGCTCTGTAGTGGATGGAGAAGCTGCTGGAGTTAAGGGTAGATTTGGTTTTCCTCCCGGGTGGGGGCTGATGGGAAAGGTTGCAGGAGGTGGAAGGAAGCTGAAGAAAGAAAGTGAAACCAAGCAGTCAGTTTGCCATCTGCAATCTTTGATCTGTGGCTGTCTGCAAACAGAATCACAGCCCTGTGATTAGATGTACATGCTCATTATGCCTTGTACTCGCCAAGCAGGCAGCCTGCACAATGTATTCTGCTGCCTCCTGCCCAAATATCTTTCTTTCTCTCTCTCTCTCTCTCTCTCTTTTCTTTGGTTCATCTATATTGCATTAAGACCTTGAGGCCTATCATCAGGGAGAGAAAAAATACAATTTTCTTATTGTACAATGCATTTCATTCCCAGCTGCTGTATTAAATTTATTCCTATTTGAAGTAGTGTCTGCGAGTATAAATCATTTAAGTTTATATGTTTTTTTTTTTGTTGCTGTGGCAACTGTTTGGACTAATTGAATTCCAAAGTGTCTCCCTCTGTTTCAAAGCTAGGATAAAGGGCATGTGTGTTCTTGGCAGCAGGAGGTTGAAAGGAGAGCAGGGGTAGGGGTGGGGGGACAGGTAACCCTGTCAGAATGACATGGCTTCGGTCTCCTGTGCACAGGCTTAGCAGCAGCACCTTTGGCAGTCAGCAGGGAGGTGGAGGGGGGGTCACAGCTGCCCGTGAGTACAATAGTCAGAAATGTTTGTGCCCTTAGCAGGATGAGGAAGGGATCAAAAGCTTGGGATTGAGGCGTCGGGAAAGTTGTGGGTTACCTCTCTGTCTGTTTCCCTCATGTTCTCTGTGGAGCTGATGTGTTGGAGTACTTCATAGCTATAAAAAAGCCCTTTCTGTCTGAGCTCCTGGGGCTTGTCTACCAGATGGCGTCATGCACCTGGCGCTTGGTGCCATGGTTTAGTAGTCATGACGTCTTGGGTGACAGGTTGGACTTGATGATCTTTGAGGTCTCTTCCAACCTTATTGATTCTATGTGGTCCTAAAGGAGCCCTCTTTACTTGAAGAGAGGTGGAGCACAGAAATAGGTTGTCCAGAGAAGCTGTGGAGTGTCCTCTGAAGACTTTCAAACCCCACCTGGACACATTCCTGTGTGACCTGATCTAGGCAAACCTGTGTTAACAGGAGGGTTGGACTAGATGATCTCTAGAGGTCCCTTCAAACCCCTACCATTCTGTGATTATGTAAAGAATTTCTTCCCCTGTCAGTACTCAACAGGAAAAGTCTCCTCAGAGCTAAGGCAGAGGGCTAGGAAGTACTGGGGGTACTATGAGGAGAGGGTAAGGGAGCTCGGATTGTTTAGCCTGGAGGAAGCTCAGGGAGACCTTATTGCTCTCTATAACTCCCTAAAGGGAGGTTGTAGCCAGGAGGGGGTTGGTCTCTTCTCCCAGGCAACCAGCACGAGAACAAGAGGACACAGTCTCAAGCTGTACCAGGGGAAGTTTAGGCTGGAGGTGAGGAGAAACTTCTTCCCAGAAAGAGAGATTGGCCATTGGAATGTGCTGCCCAGGGAGGTGGTGGAGTCACCATCCCTGGAGGTGTTCAAAAGGGGATTGGACGTGGCACTTGGAGCCATGGTTTAGTAGTCATGAGGTGTTGGGTGACAGGTAGGACTTGATGATCTCTGAGGTCTTTTCCAACCTTATTGATTCTATGATTCTAACTCTCCCCTGGGGACTTGCAGGGACAATTTCTGTCCTGCTCTGTAATATTTTTTTCCATCTTCAAAACAGAGGCAGATATCCTCCTAGGCTCAGCCAGGAGAACAGAAACATCATAACTTGGTTCTTTGCAAGGGAATTTGTCCCAGGAGGATGGAAGGAGTCATTCCTTTGCAGGCAGGAATGGGCCTGCCTGTGCTATTCCCAGCTTGTTCTGGCCACTTGGGTTAGCCTAGAGAGGGCTCCTTTTTTGTGTTAATTATGTAGGTGTTTATTACAGCCACAAAATGTTAATAGACAGCCTAATGGAAATCATGCTGGCTAATGAGAAGCTCCTACATACCTGGCTGCTTTTCTCTGGGAATAGCAGCAGCCACAATTCTGCAGGAAATAATTTCCCCTGCTCCTGCCCTGTGCTTTTACCTTGTGATTACATCATGTGTTAACCTTTCGTCTGGCTCGCTGCAGCCTGGGGGAAGGCCAAGACCTCTTCCTTCCCTCCAGTCAGAGGGGTTGTGAGGGCCTGCTCACCTTTCCTGCCTTCTAAAGGGTAATCTGTTGTCCTGCTTTCAGCTGTAGCAGAGCTGATGTTATTTCTAGTAACTTTTGCAATGCTGTGTTTTGGGTGTGGGCTTGATGTAGCTGCTGGTAACACGCTGATGTTTCGGTGGTTGTTCAGCTGTGTGTGAAGTCAAGGACTTTTCACCTTCTCATCCTGCCCTGCCAGCAGGGTCTGGGGAGTACACAAGAAGCTGGGAGGGGACAAAGCAAGGACAGCTGGCCCAAATGGCCAAAGGGGTATTCCATAGCATACAACGTCATGCCCAATATATAAACTGGGAGGAGTATAGCTGAGGGACACAGCCACCCAAGGACTGGCTGAGCATCTGTCAGTGGGTGTTGAGCAATTGTATTGGGCATCACTTCTATTACTTATTGATTGGTTATTCATTTTCTGTCCTGTTAAACTGTCTTGGTCTCAATCCACAAGTTTTTCTTCTTCTATCTGATTCTCTTCCCCGTCCCACAGAGGGAGGGAGTAAGCAGGCAGCTGTGTGGTGATTAATTGCTGGCTGGGGTTAAACTGTGACATCTGTGAAGGCTTTTATGGAGCTTGAAAAGGTTGCTGTGTGCACCTGAGCTAATCTAGGATGGCTGTGGCAGGAATGAAGCCCTGAATGGATCCAGGCTTTCCTTTGGCCACCTTCCTGCAAGGGATGTTGTCTGATCATATGCCCACAGTTTGGCAGCCCAGTTGTAGGTGACCTCAGCTGCTGTTTATCTTGGTGTGGTTTTATTCCCAGCCCATGCTGCAAGCTCATGCACTCAGCTCAGATTGGCAAAGACGAGTTACAACAGGTGCTGGAAGGGGGCAGAACAAGGCAATTCCTAGGAAACTTGGCCAAACTGTGAGGATTTCCTTCAGACTTTATTGCATTTTAAATGAATTTACAAAGGTCTTTAGCACATGAATGCCTTAAACCAGGAATGAAAGGGATCTCTGTCCATCAGACTGCTTGACAAGTACTAATATAGTTAAAACTAAAATCAACAGCTTCTGGTTTATTATTCTGGCATGGGAAAGGGAAAGGGAGGTGTGTTTGAGGAGGGGTGAGGGTGCAGCCTGGTTTGGGGGCTCAGAAAGCAGCAGGAATCAATAGACTAGAATAAACCAGGTTGGAAGAGACCTTCAAGATCATCGTGTCCAACCCATTAACCAATCCAACCCACCTAAACAACTAAACCATGGCACCAAGCACCCCATCAAGTCTCCTCCTGAACACCTCCAATGAAGGTGACTCCACCACCTCCCCGGGCAGCCCATTCCAATGGGGAATCACTCTTTCTGTATAGAACTTCTTCCTAACATCCAGCCTAAACTTCCCCTGGCACAGCCTGAGACTGTGTCCTCTTGTTCTGATGCTGGCTGCCTGGGAGAAGAGACCAACCTCTGCCTGTCTACAACCTCCCTTCGGGTAGTTGTAGAGAGCAATAAGGTCACCCCTGAGTCTCCTCTTCTCCAGGCTAAGCAACCCCAGCTCCCTCAGCCTCTCCTTATGGGGCTTATGTTCCAAACCCCTCACCAACTTCATTGCCCTTCTTTGGACATGTTCCAGCAAGTCAACACCCTTCCTAAACTGAGGGGCCCAGAGCTGGGGGGAGAAGAGCAGGTTCCTGCTGAACAAGAGCAGAGTGGTGGGATGGAGTAGTTGGGTGTGGACTGTGTTGGGAAGCTGTTGGTGAGCAGGTGGGGGGGTGTTGGATTGACAGTGGGATGTGTGGGCTTCTGGGGGAAAGGGTGGCTTTGGCTATTGCCAAGGAGGGAGAGCACACACCTCGAATTTCTGCAGTGGAGGTAAAGGTCTCCCTTAAAAAAAAAAATATATTAAAAAAATGGACAAATTAACTAAAACAAACCAAATTAAAAAAAAAAAAAAAAAATTAGTCCAAACTAAGGAAGCAAAATCCCTAGTTCATTGAAACTGAAGGAAAGAAGAGGCTGCTCACCAGGCAATATGGGAACTCCCAGCTGGGTCCAAGTCCCACAGTGTTTCCCCTGGAGGCAGAGATTTTGTTCTTCTGTCTTGGCCTGCCAAAAAAAAAGAAAGGTAAAAAATGAAAATAAGGGGAGGGGGGAAGTGGTCTTACTGCTGCAGCAAGAGCCAACTATTTCCCTCCTGGGCTCTCTCCGTGCACAGTTGTGCAAGCACCAGGTTTCAGGGCGAAGGTGAGGTTTCTCGACGGTGAGGAGCTGCAAATAAGGCATGTTGCAGGGTCCATATGGAGCTGCTGGTAGGAGCCCAACCCCAGGCTCTTGGAAGCGTTTCAGAAGGGGCTTTTGGGAAAGAGCAGGAAAGCAGTTCCAAAAGGTTGGCTCTCAGTAAAACACAGCGCTGTGGAAAACAGCATCTGACCGTCTCCTGTTACCTGGGCAGCGCTACCTGGATCCCAGGGAGTGATTTCTCTGCTTTCCTGCCTCGACTTGAAGGGATTGGACAGATTCCTTTATGATCAATAAATATCCAGGCAGACACTGTGAAATTCCAATCAGGAAAATTTACAGCATTAAGGCAGATATCGTACAGCAGGGTATAAATAAAGAGGAGTTGTCAGTCACACTCCTGGCAGCAAGAGCCTGGTGTCAGTTGCAGTAGATTAAGCACTGCTTCACACATGGCTTTATGGTTTTTGCCCAGCAAGTGTATCTGTGCAAAGGCTTTTTATAGACTTGCAATGGTAAATATTCTCTGGTCACTGTGGATTCAACACGAAGCTAGTGGCAAGAGGAAGTGAGTAACAGCAGTGGATTTTTGCCCTAAGCCTGAGTCTTGTTCCCAGACCCAAGATTTACTGAGGGGAGTTGAACAGAATAGAATTAACCAGGTTGGAAAAGACCTCAGAGATCATCAAGTCCAACCTATCACCCAACACCATCTAATCAACTAAACCATGGCACCAAGTGCCTCATCCAGGCTCTTCTTAAGCACCTCCAGGGATGGTGACACCACCACCTCCCTGGGCAGCACATTCCAATGGCCAATCTCTCTTGCTGGGAAGAACTTCTTCCTAACAGCCAGCCTAAACCTCCCCTGGCACAGCTTCAGACTGTGTCCTCTTGTTCTGGTGCTGCTTGCCTGGGAGAAGAGACCGACTCCCACTTGCCTACAACCTCCCTTCAGGGAGTTGTAGAGAGCAAGAAAGGTCTCCCCGAGCCTCCTCTTCTCCAGGCTAAGCAACCCCAGCTCCCTCAGCCTCTCCTCACAGGGCTGTGCTCCAAACTCCTCCCCAGCTTTGTTGCCCTTCTCTGGACATGTTCCAGGGAAGGGCAACACAGCTGGTTAGGGTTTGGAGTTTAGGTGCTGAGGAATCCAGGCACCAACAAAAAGATCCAGACACTTCCCCATGGTGTTAAGTCAAAGCTAGTTTTCTGCACCATGGGAAGATTGCCTGATGTAGTGACCTGAAGACCTCCTGAGAGAAGAGAGGAGCAGCATGGTCTCCTGTCATCTCTACCAGAATGAAGTGAACTACAGCTAGTCTAAGCTGCACCTGGGAGTAGAGGGGAAGAATGAATCAGGTCAGTAGAGAGACCTTAATTCTTTGCTGCTGGGACAACATTTCATCTACAGATTATTATATTTCATTACCAGCCTGGCCTGACCAGCAATATACAAACCCCTGTGGAAAAAGTCTTGGGGGTGCTGATGGATGAGAAGCTAGATGTGAGCAGGCAGTGTGAGCTTGCAGCCCAGAAGGCCAATGGCAGCCTGGGCTGCATCAGAAGATGCATGGCCAGCAGATCCAGAGAGGTGATTCTGCCACTTTTCTCTGCTCTGGTGAGTCCTCACCTGGAGTACTGTGTCCAGCTCTGGAGTCTTCAATACAGGAAGGACATGAAGCAGGTCATGAAAATGATCAGGGGGTTGGAGAACCTCTGCTATGAGAACAGGCTGAGGAAGCTGAGGTGGTTCAGCCTGAAGAAGTGGAGTCTCCAGGGAGACCTAATAGTGGCCTTCCAGTATATGAAGGGTGCTACAAGAAGGATGGACACAGACTGTTTGCAAAGGCCTGCAGTGACAGCATGAGAGACAATGGCTTCAAACTGGAGAAGAACAGATTTCGACTGGAAGTTAGGAACAAGTTCTTTACCGTGAGGGTAGTGGATCACTGCAAAAGGTTGCCCAGGGAGGTGGTTGGGGCCCCATCCCTGGAGACATTCAAGGTGAGGCTGGACAGGGTTCTGGGCAACCTGATCTAGTTGAGAATGTCCCTGCTGACTGCAGAGAGGGTTGGACTAGGTGACCTTTGGAGGTCCCTTCCAACCCAGACCATTCTATTTGGTGAAGGTTGGTCTCTTCTCCCAGGCAAGCAGCATCAGAGCAAGAGGACACAGTCTGAAGCTGCACCAGGGGAGGTTTAGGCTGGATGTTAGAAGGAAGTTCTTCCCAGAAAGAGAGAGTGGCCATTGGGATGTGCTGCCCAGGGAGGTGGTGGAGTCACCATCCCTGGAGGTGTTTAGGAAGAGACTGGTTGGGGTGCTTGGTGCCATGGTTTAGTTGATTAGATGGTGTTGGGTGATAGGTTGGACTTGATGATCTCTGAGGTCTCTTCCAACCTGGTTTATTCTACTTTAGATGATTCTAAAGCATCAGCTGGTGGTCCCTGCTGTGTTGGGATAGCTGGAAGCTGCATTCATTTCCAGCAGAGCCTTTTATCAATTAAAGCTGAGTGTCCAGCAGGGAACAAACCAAACAAAACAGCAAGAAGGAGCTGCACTAGTGGTAGTTTTGCACTTTATTTTGAGAAGAGAGAGAGAGAGAGCTACATAAACTATGTCAGGAGGGTACAGGTCTACACACAGTTTCATCAATCAATAAATGGAGTTGTTAACATAACACTTGAGGATATGATACTTTGAAGAAGACATAGACACATGACCAAGGGAATATTTACAGCTCTACCATACAATATATTTATAGTTGAGAGAGAGAGTGAGAGATCTGTGCACGCAGACCGCGCTGTCTACAGGCAGTGCACAGGGCACACACCTGAATAGGTATAAAAGGCTCTTAAAAAAAAAACGACCCAAAACAACAACAAAAGAACAACTTACAGGATTCAAGACATGAGTCTGCCTTTCATTTGCAGCAGCTGACTGGTTTTGAGGTGGAAATGGTTCCGCTGTGTGGCGGCCAGGAGCTGAGGTTTCGCTTGGAAATCTCTGTCCTCCAGCGGTCTCGGCCGAACCCAGAGCTAGGTTGCTGGGGGGTGGGAGAGTGGTGGTGATGTGTGAGGTGAATGGAGGAGAGGGCAGAGGAGTGGTGGTGGTGATGTGTGAGGTGAACGGAGGGAGAGGGCAGAGGAGTGGTGGTGGTGATGTGTGAGGTGAATGGAGGAGAGGGCAGAGGAGTGGTGGTGGTGATGTGTGAGGTGAACGGAGGAGAGGGCAGAGGAGTGGTGGTGGTGATGTGTGAGGTGAATGGAGGAGAGGGCAGTGGAGTTATGGGGAAGAGCTGGGGATGTGCACAAGCCTCTGGGGGCTTGGGGCAGCAACACAGAGATGAAAACAAATGACCTTTGGTGATGCCATTAAATCATCCTTTATACTAAACATAAATTATTGACACAGCTTTTAAAAAAATAGTTTTCTGTTTCATTTCAAGGCTGGGGAGAGAGGAAGGGGCAAAGCAGGGCAGGAAGGAAGGGAAGGCCTGGGGAGGGGTTAATACCTCAGCACTTTAAAAAAGAAACTAAATCCCTTGACCTGACTGCAAATCCTTAGCTTAAAATGTATTCTGACTGTATCATGACTGACTAGCACTGCATCAGTCATCCCCTTCCAGGGTGGCAGTGTGCTGAGTGCACATAATGCAGCAGGTAGGGGAGAAGCAGGGACCCTACCAAGGCCAGCACTCAGTTCAAGGTTCCTCATACTCTGAGCTGGAGACAGTGGAGGTGAGATGGGCAGGCAGAGATCACAACCACCTCGCTTTCACCAGGTTCTCCCTTGAGGGCTAGCCTGGGTTGTTCCCAGCAGGGAGAAATGGTGAATTCTGATTTGGAGACAGGAAGACTGGAGGATGAAAATGTTGAGAACCAGCGACTGAGCTGCAAAATGGCAAAGAGGGTTCAAAAAGATGCAAAAGAAGCTCCCTGCTGAGCAAACACACAGGTTGGTGCATGGAGTGGGGAAAAAAAGTCTGCCAAGAAAAAGAAAACAATTCAGCAAACAGCACCAGAGGATTTGTTTTCTGCCCATGCAGACTGTCAGTGACATTAACAGAGTTTAAAATGAGCTGGTTCCAATAAGAGTAGCAAGAAAAATGCCACCAAAATGTCCTTCCTCTGCGATGCAGCCCCATCCTCCCCCCAGTACCAACTCCCCTGGCAGACTGAGCTGTGCAGCAGCTCCTTCTGGGAGCCAAGCCTGCCTGTGTCACTGAAGGGCAGTTCAGGTGGGAGCAGGAGGAATTTCTTAGAACTTGAGTCTCCCCTTGCAGTTCTCTGCAGGTTAGGTGTTTCTACTTGCGACAGGAGCACCAGCAGAGCAAAGCACGGTGGTTTCTTTGCCTAGGACATCACCCTGCCACATAAGCCACTGACAGACGATATTGCTTCGGGAGCTACTAGAAGCAAGTGCACAAAACATCCCCTAAACAGCATCCCACACCCAGCCTGAAGGCCCCAAGGTAGCCTTCACTCAAGAAGGTTGTGTATCCTCAGCGTTACATAGGGGAACCTTGCCTCCTTGTCTGAGCCAGAAGAGGCAAAGGGAGCTGTTAACACTCACTGAAAGCAAAACCAGTGCCAATCACTTGCCTGCCCAGAAAGCCTTCATTTCTATTGAAATGACTTCTGCAAAACAGCACTTCATTAAGATGAGGTGGGGAGGCTATTGGGTGCAGTTAGTTAATCTTGTGCCACTTTAAGCCTAGCTATGCAAGAAATTGCCTCCCGTTTAGCTAAAACTTTAAAGGACACTTCTGAAAGAAGGGGGAAAAAAAGATGAAAGAAAAAAGGGAAAGTAAGAAGAAATAGAATTAGGCAACTCTCGTTCACACAGAGAATTGGGTGGCTGTGGGAGCTGAGCCAGGGGAATGAAAGGGAGTTGCAAAGATCTAGTCTGCTTGTACTGGAACCAGAGCCATCAGAGAGCAGAGAAAGTGCAGTGCAATGATGGTATCTGCAAGGGTTTGAAGCAGAGAGGGTGGGCCTGGGAGGAGCCCAGCAAGGCTTCAGCCTTTTGGAGCAACCTTCAGGACTCGTTTAGATGAGCACATATCAATTTTGTAGTGACTTGCCCAACCAGGGCTCTCTTCTGCTTCACTGCAGCTCACACCTAAGTTTCACTACTCTCATGATCAGTGACTCCTCACTGGGAATGAATTCTTTGCCTGTTTCCTTCCTCTTCCTGTGTTCAAGTAGGCATCCTGGCTCCCATAGCACCATTTGTTCTCTGAGCTTCTTATGAAATCATCTTTGCTATCTCCTGCAAGCTCATCCTTTCTGACTTCCAGATGACCTTAAGCATCAGAAAGCTGACCTCAATTCCTCATGTTCAGAACTGTCACTTACAAGTTTTGAGGTCTTATGTCTCAAGCACTTCCCAGGCTTCACTGCCTCTGAGTGTCCATCCAGATGTCCCACTGCAATAACTGCCAATCACAGGATGTCAGGGCTTGGAAGGGACCCAAAGAGATAATTTGGTCCAACCCATACCAGAGCAGGACCATACAATCTAGCTCAGGTCACAGAGGAACACATCCAGGTGAGCCTTGAAAGTCTCCAGAGAAGGAGACTCCACAACCTCTCTGGGGAGCCTGCTCCAGTTCTCTGTGACCCCCACACTGAAGAAATTCCTCCTTGCATTGGGGTGGAACCTCCTGTGCTGCAGCTTCTGGAGCTACAGCTGGAGAGTGCATGGGAGATGGGATACAGAGGAAACTACCCCTAGGAAGCAGCATGTGTTGGGTGGAGGGGAATAGCCCAAAATTTCTGGCCCACTTTTCTGAATTTTCTTCTTCACCCTAATTTTCTTCAGGGATGGAATGGGCCTGCATGATCCTGCCCAGTAGCTTATCACCATGAGGATGAGTTTTAAGAGATGTTCAGCTTGAGGGTGTATCTTCCTTAGTGTGATCCAGGAGAGCAAGTGGGACAAAATCCCGAGTATGTGGGCTGAGTAAGGTGGATACTGAAGGTAGCTGCCTGTTTTGTGAGCTGTATCTGCTTCCCCTTTTGGAGCCTTGCCTTTTGGTGCCTGCTCTTCCCTGCATGGCTCTTCATCTTTGGCTGACTCTACTGACAACCCTTCACTACCCAGCAAGGTGGCTTTTTTGTTTTCTTTTACAGATTGATGTCAAAATAACTTTCAAGGGCCACAGTGTCATTTATATGCCCCTTTGAATTTTCCCAGAGATTTGTCCCCCTTACCCTTTTGCAACAGTAAATTCTGCTGATGACCAAAGCTGAATCACATCGATGCTGCCAATGAAATAAATACTCTGTTTCTAAAGGGCTAGCAGTGTAGTGCCTCTCCATATGTCAAACTGTCTCAATAGATGAGAATCACTGAATCACAGAATGGTAGGGGTTGGAAGGGACCTCTGGGGGATGATCTAGTACAGTGCCAGTGCTAAAGCAGGTTGTCCTAGATCAGGTTGCACAGGAACGTGTCCAAGCAGGTTTTAAAAGTCTCCAGAGAGTGAGAGTCTACAACCTGCCTGGGCATCCTGTTCCAGTGCTCCTGCACCCTCACAGGAAGGAAGTTTCCCCTGGTGGTTAGGTGGAACTTCTTGTGTTCCAGTTTGTGCCTATATTGGCCCTTGTCCCATCACTGGGCACCACCAAAAAGAGACTAGCCTCATCTTCTTGATACCCATCTTTTAGATACTGGTAAGCATTGGTAAGATCCCCTTTCAGCCTTCTCTTTTCCACAGAACAGCCTCAGGTACTTCATCCTCTTTTTTTTTTTTAAGAGAGATGCTCCAGTCTCATCTTTGCAGCCTTCCATTGGCCTTCTCTGTAGTTCCCTGTATCTCTTGAACTGAGAATACCAGAACTGGACAAAGTATTCCAAATGAGCTCAAAACTAGGGCAGAGTAGAGAGGGAGCTTGAACTGCTGGTCACACTCTTCCTTAATGAATCCAAAGACAGGAACATTTCATAGTCCAAATTACTGAAGAAGCCTTCACAGGTGGAGCACCAGTGCAGGAAGAAGTGGGATAGAGTGCTTAGTTCTGAGGGAGAAAATAGTTCTCTTGCATTGGATCAGTTGGTTTGCATGTTAATCCGTTCCGCCTCCATCACGTGAAAACGAGGTACTGACTAATGATTTCGCACTAGGAAAAAGGACGGGAGACGAAGAATGAAGGGTGAGAGAGCTGTGCCCCGTGGGAGCGGCGAGGGCGTGAGGAGCCCCGTCCCTGCCGCTGGGGCTCCGCGGGCGCTGGCGGAGAGAGGCAGAGGCCAGGCCCCGGGCGGGTGCCGCTGTCCGCGGTGCTGACGCGGCGGCCGCACTCCGCTGAGCCTCCAGTTTACAGCCAGCCCTTCCACTGGTGCTGCTGGGGACGGAGCAGGTTTATCCTCCGTGTGAGCACCACTTGCCTCAAAGAGGTGCAGCATTAAAAAAATAGATATAAATCCATAAATAAGGCTCGCACCAGGCATTTGCTGCTGAAGAGGTGCTGGGCTGCAAGGCTGTCACATCATCTACTGTGGTCTGGTCTCTCTCTTTCTTTCCCAGTCCTGCCTCTTACCTTAATTTCAGCTTGCAAGAGGGCCATATGCCAGGATTTGTTGTGTGTTAGCAGAGGGAGGAGGAGGAAAAGGAAATTAAAATTGAGAGGAGGGCTGCAGGATGTGTCCCGATGGCAAATGTTCTTGGCTGCTGGGATGGATATTCTGAGTCTTTTCTCATGCATAGTAGTGGATTTTCCTGTATTATAAATCAACTGATATCTTTTATGATGCAGTGCTTGTTGTGCTCTGTTTGCTTCTTGTAGCGTTTCTCTTCCTCTTTCCCTCTCTTCTACCCCTGATATCAGAGTGAGCTCCAGTGCCTCTCAGTACCCACAGCCTTTACTGGCAAAACCGTGGGTGTTCAGCTCCTTCAGGTTTGAGCCTGGTGTTGCACAAGATGGTTTAGTTACACAGAAACAACAATTTGGTCCCTTGCTGGTTATTTCTATTGTCTCAATCTAGCTACATAAGAATGAGGCTGGACTCAAACAGATCACAGCCAGAATCAATCCCAAACATCTCTCCAGCAATCAGAACAACCTGCTGGGAGCTGACTAACAGTTGAATTCTTGGTGAGAGAAATTACAGACATAAACCCAAACCCAAATAGACTCCTTGTGTTCATTCAACGTTTCAAGGTGTGTTTTATAGCTACTGCTGCATGGCACCTTAAATATCAGGATTTAAAAAGAAACTGGATCACTCCTGTGGGCGGAAAATAGTTTTTCTGTTCAGTCACTTTCAGCATCTTTGCCCCTGGTGAAAAAGGGAGAGAAACTGAACTGCACACTCATTTAGCCCTATCATCTCTTCTTTGGATTCTTTGGTTTGCTGGGATAGCCTTGAGATGGTTCTGTGAGGATAAGGAGACCTGAAAGTTATCTGAAGGTCAGCTCTCAGAACTGCAGTAGGAACAAGAGAGCTGGGCAGGAAGCTGCTTATGAAAAGCTGGAGGGATTCTTTCTGTGTAAGGCTGGCATGGGCCTAGGAGGCGAACAGATGCCCTTGATGTCTAGGTCCTACCCGAGTGCCTTAGACTGATCCACTGTATCCCTCTCTTCCTGTTCCCATGTCTTGCTCTCAGTGGAAGGAAAAGCTGAAAAGAAATCTTACAGCTGATGAAATTCCTTATGTAAGAGAGAGAACTCCAACCTATTTTGTGTGGTTGGGGGCTTTTTTGGAGGGTTGGTTTGTTAACTTTCAAGAAGGCAGAAGACTTGGGAAGAGGGTTCTGTCGATTTTTAAGAGGAAGAATCTTCTTCAAAAAGCTTTATAGGAAAATTGAACAATGGATTAGCATTTGTTATAGAGAGGTGAGGCAGAAAACAGATGCCAAGACCAGTGCTCTTTAATAGTCTAGAAGAAAACACACTGAGCAGCTAATGGCATTTGCTTTGGGAACAGTAGTCAGTGAGCCTTGAGTGGGGAGCAGTGTAGGAACCAAGATAAATCAGTGAACTTGTCACTGGTTCACAACTAGGATGAGCTAAAACTCATCTGTCTCATGCCTGAGACTCAAGCACTGTGTAGTCTCTGTGGCACAGACATCTAGGAACCATTGTGGATAGCAAATGGCTGCTGAATGCCGAAAGCAGGCGACGGATGCTGGGCAGCGCAAAACCAGAAGGCCTTAAGTCCTGATCACAGAAGTCAGTTCTTGAGAGCAAATCCAACTGGCCACCTGAGCAGGAGGGAGTCACACAGCATTGCAGAAAGCCACCACACCACCAGAGAGGGGAGGGCTCTTGTACAAAGCTCCGGCTCTCTCCTCGCCCCCTCCCCGCCTCCCCAGCGCACGTACACACGCTGCCACATGCAGGAAAAGCATCAAGGTTGTGTGGTTCCTGAAATATGGTTGGCTGAATAAACACACTTAGAGATCACTCTTTGCACAGCAATAGCAGGACGAGCGGCAGTGCATCGCTGTCGTGGGAAATAAAAGGGAACCCAACTGCAATTCAGCCAGAATCATTCCAAACCCCAAAGCTTGGCCTCTTTTTTCTCTCTCTCTTTTTTTTTTTAATCCTTTCTTTTTTTTTTTTTTTCCCTTCTCTTTCTTTTCTTTAATGTGTCTGACATTTTATGGCATCAATAATGCAAACAAAGAGGAAATCATATTTGCAGAACACTAATGCACGGATGTCTAAAGCGAAATACAATACTGATTACTTTCTAAATGAAGCCACCGGGTTGTGATGTGCTGCGGTGGTTAAATTGGTCCATCAAATTCCTTCCAAAGCAAATACCAGTCCAAAGCAACAGCTTGACCTTCTTTATGACCTTGGGTAGCCTCTTCGTCTGTATTCCAATTGAGGGTGGTAAATCTTCCTGATGGGCCTGATTACAGAAATGCCAGGGGCACACAACTCCGGCTGAAGATGAGGGGAAGCTACAGGCACGTCCTCTCTGCATAGGCTATCCAAAACCTTTGACAAATATCATGGTAAGCCTGCTGTGAAGAGCTGTGGGTGACAGGATGGGAGGCCTCCCTGGCAGCCAGCACCAGAACAAGGGAACACAGTCTCAAGCTGCAACAGGGCAAGTTTAGGCTCGAGGTGAGGAGAAAGTTCTTCACTGAGAGAGTGATTCGCCAATGGAATGGGCTGCCCGGGGAGGTGGTGGAGTCGCCACCCCTGGAGGCGTTCAAGAGGGGACTGGATGTGGCACTTGGTGCCATGGTCTAGTTGTGAAGTTTGTGGTTACAGGTTGGACTTGATGATCTTCGAGGTCTCTTCCAACCTTGGTAATACTGTAATACTGATGTCTAGAAGTACTAACCTTAAATTAAATCTCAGTAGTGGCTAACCTGTTCCACACCTGCTTACTCCTCCCTTGCCTAGAACCTCCTGCAGATGACTGCAGAGCAACGTCTGAGTATGAAAGGAAGTGTATGAATAGAAAGGGGTGGCAAAACCACACTACAGAAACCCTTCTTTTCCTCTTCAATATTTTTTTTAGCTGCTAGTGGTTTGGTTTTGGTTTTTTTTTTTTTTAACAAAGAAATGCATCTCAGAGAAGCACCTTGAGAACCCCAGACAGGCTTGTCTCTATCCACACTAGAGAAGCTGTTGTGGTCCTACCTGGGAATTCTTGCTGCTCAACCTACTCTTACATCAAAAGACATAAGGGCTTGGGGTCTGGCTTGTGTTTCCAACTTAACACCAGGAGCACCCAGTTCAGGAGTCAAGGGGCTTCTTTTCAATGCCCTCTGACTCGCCAGGATGAACTGTGTGAACTTCTTTAATCCAGGCAGCTTTGGTTTGGTAGACAGAGTTAAGGGCGTGCCTGTGGGCCGGTGGGTAGGATCGGATGCCGTCGCCTCCCATCAGCTGGGGGTTTGTCTGCTATTTAATCCTGAATCATGTCTGATCAGAGCACTGTGTGTGGGGATTGTATGTGTTGGAGTTAATCAGTTCAAGCAGCTAATTGCCACTGGTTAACTGGCGCCTTTTAATTAGGACTGCGTTGCTCGGTGGCTACGTGAAGGGAGCTGTTTGTCGCTGGCAGAAAACAAAAGTCAGCCTTGTGATGTAAGCCTCTTTGGGGGATGAAAAAAAGAACACAAAACCCAAGCCACTGGCTGGAGCTCCTGTCACTTGAGCCCAGCAGAAAATAGGTTTCAGCAGAACTGGCCTGGATGAGGTTAGAGTCATGCTCCATTGGGGTCAAAAATGCTAGCAGCTGCTCCCCGACCCTTTCTCCTGTGCCAGAAGGGTGGGACACCGTGGGCTTCAGCTGGGATTTACAGGAGATACCCCACATGCATTACAATGAGCTTTGCTGTAGAATTCACTGCACAGAGGTTAATCTAGATGTCAACACTGCCTGACAGCAGTGAAATTACTCCGGGGCAGTGCTCCTTCTGAAGTCTTAATATAACAGTCAATTCCATCCTGCCTGCAGGAAATGAAAGTTTTCTGCTTTGTGTGCGGAATCATTCGGCGCCAATTTTCTCGCTGTTTGAAGTCCAAACTGTTTGTGGTCTTGGGATTCACCTCACATTAAGACTTTCACTTCATTTAAAAGCTCTGCTAGTCAAGTCCTGAGAACTGCAAGGACAGGAGGAGCACGGGGAGAAAAAGGAGAGGGCAGAGGGGGCGAAATAAGTCTTCTCTCACCTACCACATTGAAATCAAACGGCTTCACCAGCTCTCTGTGCTCTGAAAAGAGAGTGACTGCAGAAACTGGGGAGGCTGGAGGGAAGCAGAGGCAAAGAGAAAGTATGTGAAAGGAGATTCAGACCTCCTAGAGCTATGATTTTCTTTAGAGGTCTTTCAGTCCTTCCCTGCTGGGGTCCTGTCCTAGCAGCCAGGAGTTCAGCAGTTGCACGCCCCCTCAAGTTTTCATCTGTAGGATCAGTCACTTGTGCTGGGTGGGAGATCAGCTCCTGAGAGGACTCCTGACAGTGGGAGGAAGCAATGCTTAGATTTGTTGTGCCTCCTTTCCCCTTGGAGAGATGCTAAAACTGTGGGCTGGCAGGAGGAACTAGCGGTCATTCCTTTCGTTTGAAAAGATCTGCAGGATGGGTTCTGTGAGAAACTTAAGTCATGGAGGTGAAACCAACCTGTCAACTCATTTAGCTCAGCTGTAAGATTGTGTCCTCCTTTGGTCTCTTCTCCTTCTTCACTTTAGTTTTCAAGGTTTGCAAGCGATGGGACTCTTCTCGCTCCTCTCAGGGAGCCATTTTATGGCCCAGTAGTGTAGTGGAGAGGAATAAGAGGCCCAGGAGAGATGGAATGCTCCTACATTCCTCTTGGAGCAGCGACTGACGTCTCTGCCTGTGTCATTCATGTGAGTGCTAGCCAGAACAGATGTTTTGAAAACACCTACTTTCTCTGTGCTTGAAACTCAATATCCCTTCTTGCAAGGATAGCAGCCAAGGGGAAAAAGAAAAGTTTAAGGACTTAGCAGCTATTTAAAGAAACATGAAATTCATACTGATGGTAAAAGACACCTTGGAGCAAGGGGGGAGAAGGCACCTTAGAGTTGAGCAGGTTTGTCCACTCCTGGAAGGCAGTGCTGAGCGGGGAAATGTCTCTTTTTCTGGCTTTGGTATTCATTTGGAGGCAGCATTGTTATGCCAAGGCTCCATGCCCCTGCCATCCATCAGACTAGCCACCGCATCTGAAAGGAAAATGAGCCCTGGCGGCAAAGCGTACCTGTGCCTACTGAGTGTCAGAGGGAAGGAGCCCTGTGGATGCCCCACAGCATTTCGGCTCTCAGAGGAGCCACTACAGCAGGGCATCACAGCCCAGCTCCCACTTCCTCAGCTTGCTTATCCTCACCAGTGCCTTACCATCAGAGAACACCTACAGCTGTCAGGAAACCATTGGGTAGGAGCCACGGCTGTGGTGGTTCAGCTGATTCCTGGCCAGTTAGAGGATGCGGCAAAAACTCGGCTACTTGCATTGGCTTTTCATTAACCTTTGCAAGTCACAGCTGGGCAAAGGGTGCAGCTACTCCCTGGGGGGCAGGGAAATGAGAGAGATTGGAAAACCCAACTCCTAAGGTGACATGCTGACCAAAGCGCAGACTGGCACATGAATGCCTGCTGTTCAGAATCACTTCTAGTGCTAGACGCCCGGGTCTGCATTCTTCCCCCCATTTTCTGAGCTCAAGGGAACTCATGCATTTGAGTTCTGGGAAATAAGAGCCTTTCACATCGACTCTCATGCTTCTCTCTGTGCCTCCCCCCCCAACATCACTTTTCCTGGCCTTCTTTTAGTTGCCTTTTCTTAGAGGTAAAAAACACCCAACAAACCCCAAACCATAATACATCACAATAAATCACAAACCCTGGCCATATTGTGTTCTGCCTGCATAAATGGTCCCTTGCTTTTATTGGTTTCTGTCTCCATTTTCACCCAGAGTTATAGCTGGAACTTTTTCCTGGAACTCCAGCATGTTGCTATTTTCTTCTTGCTTTGCTTGTATCTACTGGGCTACTTAAAATTCTCTGCCACACTCCCCAGACCAGCCTTCATTTCCCAATCCAAGATACTCACTTGCCTTCTAAACTCCAGCCTTTCCTTTTCCTTGGCTCTTTTATTCCTCCACATATTTTCTCACCTAGTTCCACCTACTCCTGGGGCCAAGCAGACAGCTCAAAGCTAACGATGCCTCTCAAAGCAAGCAGCCTCTCTAAAGGCATTCCAGACTTTCCACGTTTGTCTGTGCAGCACTTGTTCCCAGGGCCTGCAATTCAGCACTCTGTGGACCCAAGGAGGTGGCTCAGGCTCCTTTTTCACCCCCAAAACACATGCATGGAGGGATATCTAAAAGGACCAGATGGGCAAGCTTTGGGGGGAGATAGGACTGACTTTCCGTCTGGCAGGTCATTGTGTGTCTTCCCTTTGCTACATTTCAGCTCTCATCTTGCAACCTGGCAGATTGGGGTGGAAGGAAAAGCAGTGGCTGGAGGAGACAAGAGAGGTCACTGTTGAGCCCCTAGGGCTGGAGCCGCATTTGCTGCCCCCAGTGTATGCCCTGTCATCTGTTTCATGTACCAAAAGAGTAACCTCCAAGAAGGCAGCATTTTGGTGACACCCAAATGGGTGTCTGTGTGGCTGAGTTGGTGATAATTCATTTAATTCCAGGGAGCAGGAAGGCCCCCTGGCCCCCTCTCAGTGGTGCTCAGACTGCTGTTTCTCCCAGCTTCCTTTCACAAGACCCTTGAGAAAGATGGAAGAGGCTGGGTGGCAAGAACGGCAGCCTGGGCATGCAGGGAATTAGGCCTGGCCTACCCCAGAGCTGGGTGAGACCTGTTGGTGATCCCAGGCAGCAGACATAGCTCTCTGCTCTTTGTAGAGACAGGATAAGGTGAATCGTCTCCCTGGGAAACGAAGGAGGACCATCAATTTGACTCTTTTTGCCTCTCAGCAGCACCCACACCCAGATTTATGGCGCTCTGACAGAGTCTCCCCCAAAATGTGCTCTTCTTCCTCCCCTCACATCCAGCAGGGCCACCCCAGAGCCCATCTTCTTACAGGGAAAAGCAGTGTGACCCATGTGTGTGATGGGCAGCTCCACTTCTGGTCCGTGGATGATCCTCTTGAAAATGAGGTCTTAGGATGTATTCACCAAGAATTCAGCACAGCTGCTTCCCCTCCACAACTGTCATGCCAAAGAGTGATGCAGCAGTTTCCATCATGTCTTCAAACACAACCTCCTCCTCCCCACCAGCAAGGCTCCATCCAACACCAACAGGCCAAGGGGCATAAAGCAGCAGCAGGAGCAGATGAGATGTGATGACCACAGAACTGCAGCTCATCCTCTTCTAAGCAACTGTTCACAGTTCACTTGGACAAAAGGATCTTTTTTTCCTGAGGCAGTTGCTGCACTTGGTGGGACTAACAGTGAAGCAGTCAGACAGCCTGAACCTTGGTCTCAGCCTCTTTGCATCTTCTGGGGACTCATCTCCTTGCCTTTCATAGACTACTCAGTCCTAACCATCCAGCACCAAGGCTCGGTGTCAGGAGCTCCTGAGCTCACCTGGCTGTTGTGACCGTACAAAGAGGTGGCAAAAGGGACAGGGTGGTGGTGCTGGGGAGGAGGGGAAGCAGGAAAGAAGGAAGGAAAGGAGGATGTGGCTGCTGTGTAGAATAGTGACAGGGGAATCTCACTGACTATGGGGACCCAGTGTCTGTAGGTGACCTGATAGTGTAAAGGCCTGTGACATTAGCAGAAAAAGAAATGAGAGCAAGAGAGAGGAGCTACCAAAATGGTGGCCTTGCACAGTCTGGTCCAGTGCCTGGGAGCCACAAGAGCAAGAAGCCATTTAGGCTAAGAGACAGACAGCCTGAGGGAAGGGTTTTCTTTTGGAGACACTGGACAGCTAACAGCCATTGCTTGTTCTCCCCTGGTACAGAATCACAGACTCACAGAATGGGAGGTGTTGGAAGGGACCCCCAGAGAGCACCTAGTCCAGTCCTCCTGATAAAGCAGCTTCACCTAGAGCAGGTTGCACAGAATTGCACCCAGAGGAGAGGCCATAGCCTCTCTGGGCAGCCTATTCCAGTGCTCCAGCACCCTCAAAGTGCTTTTCTCCAATCGTTTTGGCCAAAGCAGGCTGCCTACAAAGGTGGCCGGACAGGACTAGCAACCCTTCAGCTGATCTAGGTTCCTCTCAAAGGGATACCTAAGCTGGCAGATGAGGAAAACTGGATGTCCTCTCCCAAAGGAGCAAGATCCAGCTATTGAGGGGTGGCACGATACGTGGCATGAGGTGTGTGGTGTCCTGGACAGGGTCCACAGCCTTGTGCCTGACCGTGCCACCTTCGGTGTCTGTGCTGTGAGCTGCTCGTGCCTGTTCAGGGGCAATCTGTTCAGCTTTCATGGGCAAGAGTCTGTCCCAGATCTCTCTAGCACAGAGGAAGGTTCCATCCTTACTCCCACATGGGTACTTGCAGCCATCATTTCCCACCCAAGGCTTGCACTGCTCTTTACACAAGCACACAATAAACCCACGGCCACTGCTGCCACCACAAACCTCATTGTAGCAGTGTCCCCTGCATCTGCTTTCAACCATCAGCCGGGGCATGCCAGAGCCATGGATGGGAGGTAGAGACTGGCAAGATGCAGGGAGGCTAAGGAGAGGATAGAAAATATTCTCTTTCAGTAGCCAGCCATAACCATGGCCTCTGATCTTCCCTTGCATCCTGGCCATGAACACTACTCTGCCCATGGAATCAAGATCCTGTCTCTGTCTCCTCTTCCCACATCTGAGCAGGCTATTTTTGTACCAGCAGTTGTTGCCTTCTCAAAATTGCCTTGATGTTGCTCCTTGCCTCCTGAAAGCAGTTGCCAAGCTGAGGCTCCCCCTCGGCCTCCATCACAGCACCAAAATAAAAGACCCAGAAAAGTTTTGTGTTCTCAGCCCAGTCTGGATGAGCTTCAGTGTCTGACTCAGCCATTCCCCAGGTCAGGATTATTTCCTGCCCGAGGGAGACTGGCTATGGTGAGGATGAGTCCCTCCCTCCTGTCCCCACCACCCAGTCTCTGCTTGCCAGGCCTTTATCCTCATTGAGATGCAAGGCTGGCTGCTGTGGCCATCCACTGAGCCGTCTGCTCCTGAAGGCACCTTCCCCTCCTTTCCACCCCCCCGCCTCCCGGGGCTGCCTGTGGAGCTATTCTTCAGCCTCTGCATTTCACAACAGCTCAAAGGCAGATGCATCAATCCTTTCAGGGGATGGGGACGTGAGGAGAATGGCAAGGGGGCTGCAGGCAGGTGTTGGTAGGTTCCCAGCCATCTCACAAGCCTTGCCCCTCTCCCTGTCCCCTGGCTGGCTTGTGCCTGAGGCTTGGACTGAGGCATGGGGCAGGGATGGGGAAAGGAAGAGGATGAGGAGGAAGAGCACTGGGATACGCTGACTCCATAGGCACACCCAGCTGGGATGCAGGGATGTTCCCCAGCTGTCTGCATGATGCAATGGAGGGAGCAGGGATCCTACCCTGTCCACTGAAGGGTTACACCAGGAGCTGCTTTGGCCCTGGTGCAGAGAGCTGAAGGAGGGGGAACAACTCCGTGTCTGCTAGACAAGGTGAAAGGCGGGGAGAAAAAGGAGGGGTGGGGATGAAGGGGTGGTTCTCCCAAAGCCGCCTCCCACGCTGGGCGAACGGTACTCCTGTCTCCACACTGAAATGTGTTGGGGATGATTTGGGACCGGGTCTCCAGGACCCCCCTTAGACTCCCGTGCACAGCCGCCTTGGTCCCACTGCTCTCCCAGCCCCGGCAGCAGCTGGCGTGGGGCAGGAGGCAGGTCTGGGGCAGGCCGGCTCGCAGTCTGCGGGAGGGCGGCTGGTTCCCGGGGGTGTGTTTTACCCGTAGGTGCCACAATCCTTTGACTGTGAGTTCGAAATGCCTTGAGTCTATACAGTTAAGAATCAGCAAATTAGAAAAATTGTCCTGAAATGTTGGAGGGAGGAAAAAGGCAGGAAGGCAGAGGAGGGATGGGGAAGGATCGAGGGGGAGGGAGGGAAGTGATTGGTAAAAGAGAGTTCATCCAGGGGCACTGCCCTGGCTTGGCGCCCATCATCTGCGGGCTGGGAAGGGGGAGGGAGGCAGGGCTGAAACGGGAGGGCTGATTTCACACATTCAGTGCATATCATACAACCAGGGCAAGGCTCTCCTCCCGGGGCCCCTGCCCGGGATGGCATCCCTGCTGTAGCCAGCCTAGAGCCCTGCCCAGCAGCCTGAACCATACTCACAGCAGGGTTGCAATTCACTGCTTCGTTGCTCAGGGCAAAAAGACCTTTTCCTTCCTTTAGCCTTGTGGTTTTGTTTTTCTTTCTCTTTTTTAATTGTATATACCTTTCTAAGTACTTTTTTTTCTCCTTTTTTTTTTTTCTTTTTTTTTTTTTTGTTTGTTTTGTTTTCCTTTTTTTTTTTTTTTCTCTCCAGTCTTACAGTTTTCTGTAACAGCAGCTTCTTTCTGTATTGGTGTGGAAGTTATATATATAGAGAAAGATATCTATAAATATATATATAAGCCAGACTGCCTTACAGGTTATTGTTTTGTGGGGTTTGTTTGTTGGGTTTGCTTTTGTTTCATTTCTTTCAGTGTTGTATGTGTAGCAGGCACTTGAGTTTATATGAAGATGTTTGCTTGGGAGCTGAGGGGCAAAGGAGTTGGGAGAGGGAGAGGGAAGGAAGGAAGGAAGGAAAGAAGGAGCAAGGGCTTTTGACAAGTGGCCATGGCTAGCCAAGGATGTCCAGGTAGATTGGCGTGGCCTTGCCCAGAGCGTGAAGGATCTTGTAGATCTCCTTGATGTTGAGCCGTTGCTGAGGTTCTCTCTGCCAGCAGCCCAACATGATGTCATAAACCTCCTTGGGACAGACTCGAGGCCTTTCTAACACTCGGCCTTGGGTAATGCACTCAATGACCTGAAAGAGAGAGAGAGAAGAGAGACATTGAACACCCTCCCAGCAGCTCCTGGAGGGTGTCCTGTCTTGGCTGATGTGGTGCTGTTTAGTGAATGGGAGGGCTGAGAAGCCAAGAGGTGTGGAGCTCCTCAGCACTCACCTGTTTGTGTGGTGCTAGTGACAGTTTTCCAGGGAAAAGTTAATCTCCAGCTGCAGTCTTAGAATCATAGAATCAATAAGGTCGAAAAAGACCTCAAAGATCATCAAGTCCAACCTGTCACCCAGAACCTCATGGCTACTAAACCATGGCAACAAGTGCCACATCCAATGCCCTCTTGAACATCTCCAGGGATGGTGACTCCACCACCTCCCTGGGCAGCACATTCCAATGGCAAATCTCTCTTTCTGGGAAAAACTTTCTCCTCACCTCCAGCCTAAACCTCCCCTGGCACAGCTTGAGACTGTGTCCTCTTGTTCTGGTGTTGGTTGCCTGGGAGAAGAGACCAAGCAGACACAGTCTCAAGCTGCAACAGGGGAAGTTTAGGCTCGAGGTGAGGAGAAAGTTCTTCACTGAGAGAGTCATTTGCCATTGGAATGGGCTGCCTGGGGAGGTGGTGGAGTCACCATCCCTGGAGGTGTTCAAGAGGGGATTGGATGTGGCACTTGGTGCCATGGTCTAGTCATGGGGTCTGTGGTGACAGGTTGGACTTGATGATCTTTGAGGTCTCTTCCAACCTTGGTGATTCTGTGATACTGTGATACCAACTCCTACCTGACTGCAACCTCCCTTCAGGTAGTTGTAGAGAGCAATAAGGTCTCCCCTGAGCCTCCTCTTCCCCAGTCTAAGCAACCCCAGGTCCCTCAGCCTCTCCTCATAGGGCTGTGCTCCAAACCCCTCCCCAGCTTTGTTGTCCTTCATTAAAGTCTCTTCAGAGGCATGCCATTGGAAAAGACTCTCCTGAGGATCTGTGTTTTGCTCACCAGAGGAATGGATGTAAAAGGAAGGGAGGTTATGATTTGTCAGAGGGCTGCTATTACTGCCTGGCCTCCTTAGCTGGAGCCGATGAGTCTCAGCCTTGCAGTGTGCCAGTGACCTGCCACACTCTGCAGATAAACACAGACCCCAAGCAGTGTGTTGAGGGAAGCCACCCACAAAGGGGTGTTTGGGAATTTATCATTTATGAATAGGAATGGGGCAGCCACGCAGCTCAACAGATCCTTATCGCTTTGCTGTTTGCATTTAAATACAGAGGGGAGAGATTAGGACCTGCTGAAAGCAGAGGAGGGGGAGGCAGCCTGCAGAGAAGCCTGCACGGCCATAAAGCTGCTGGCAACGGTGACTCGGAGGAGGAGGTGAGTTATGGTTTCTGACAGGGTGGCCTGGACATGCACAGAAGTCCTGTGGCGGAGCCTTTCTCTCCAGGGCATAGCTAAAGTACAGACAGAAGTTAATGGATTGGCTGAGGCTTTCAGAAGAGGTGGTGCCCTGCCTCGCTCCTCTGCTTCAGGCAGGGTCTCTTCCAGCTGTGACAACACCTGCTAAAAACGCTCTTGGGGTACAAGGCCATGTGGATACCAAAGGAGAGAGGGAAAGACTGAGATCCCAGCCTTGATAATGCCCACAGCCAGCACTGGTGCTGCTCACAGACCAGCCCTGGCAGCCTGGGGCTTAGCACAGACCCAGTCAACCTGCCCCAGCTGTGGCCAGGCTGCTGCTTAGACTTGCCCTGAAACCTCACCATCTAGGAGCTGCTGGAGGTGTCAGTCTGTGCAACCACCCAGGTTGTGCCCAGATCTTCACAAGCTGTGAAAAACGAGCTAGATGACAGCTGGCATAGGTCACTCACCCCAGGACAGCGTGGCCTGCAGTGAGAGCCCACAGAACTCAGAAAGAAGCGGATATAGCAACAGGAAAGGGAAGGCCAAGGCTTTTCCCAGCCAATGCAGCTGCAGAATTTTAACTAGGACTCCTCCTTCAAGGCTAAGGGTGACTCTTTTCAGTCCTACTGTAAAGGAAACTGAGGCAGAAAGCACGGGGGTAGCTGAGCTGCCATATTCCAACGTGCCAATCACACGTCCAAGTTCCAGGTGCTCATTCCTGTGTGTTTCTGTCCACCCTCCCAGGGAGATGCAAGAGCAGCTCATTAAGTGGCGTGACAAATAACTTCTGTCCTCGCTGATTCCTTTGTTTGTGCCTCCAAAATGTTTGCCTGTGCTACTTTGGGATATACAGTCAGGCCCCATTGAGCACACGAATGGGCAAGTATTAGAGCTTGTACAGCAACACCTTGGATTTGCCATCTCTGCAACTCACTTAATTAAGGGATCTGTATCCACAAAGCAGAAAATGCAGGTTTTTCATTACAAAAGGGGAAATTTCTGAAATCCATTAGATACACAGTGGGATGAAAATGTGCAAGGCTCCCACACACTGCTGCGTCAATGCATCTTGTCCCTCTCCTCCAATACCCCTGCTATTCTGAGCAGCAAAAAGTCTTCCCATGCACTTCTGCTGATGTGCCTCAACCCTCAGCTCTGACACCCTGCTAATCCCAGCCAGCCTTCCCTCAACATTTTTTACAGTGAAGCCTGATGGTGATGGGCTACAACTTTTGCTGTTCAAAGAAACAAGGACAAGCCTGGTCTCCAAGCTGGTGAAGCATGGGTTTGATGGGTGGACCACTGGATGGATAAGGAACTGGCTTGATGGCTGCACCCAAAGAGTGGCTGTCAATGGGTCCATGGCCCAGTGGAGGCCAGGGACAAGTGGAGTCCCTCAGGGATCAGTCCTGGGACCTGTCTTGTTCAACATCTTTGTGGGTGCCATGGACAGTGGCATTGAGTGGCATTGAGTTTGCTGATGACACCAAGCTGTGTGGTGCAGCAGACACGCTGGAGGGAAGGGATGCCATCCAGAGGGACCTGGACAGGCTGGAGAGGTGGGCACAAGCCAACCTCATGAGCTTCAACAAGACCAAGTGCAGAGTCCTGCATCTGGGTCGAGGCTATCCCAGGCACAAATCCAGGCTGGGCAGTGACTGGCTGGAGAGCAGCCCTGAGGAGAGAGACTTGGGGGTGCTGGTGGACGAGAAGCTCAACATGAGCTCTCAGTGTGCACTTGCAGCCTGGAAAGCCAATCAGATCCTGGGCTGCATCAGGAGAAGTGTGACCAGCAGGTCAAGGGAGGGGGATTCTCCCCCTCTACTCAGCCCTGCTGAGACCCCACCTGGAGTACTGCCTCCAGTTCTGGAGCCCTATTACAAGAGGGATCTGGAGGTGTTGGAAGGTGTCCAGAGAAGGGCCACGAGGATGAGCAGAGGGCTGGAGCACCTCTCCTATGAGGACAGACTGAAGGAGTTGAGGCTGTTCAGTCTGGAGAAGAGAAGGCTCCGAGGTGACCTAACTGTGACCTTCCAGTATCTGAAGGGGGCTACAGGAAGGCTGGGGAGGGACTTCTCAGGCTATCAGGTAGTGATAGGACTAGGGGGAATGGAATGAAGCTGGAGGTGGGGAGATTCAGGCTGGACGTGAGGAGGAAGTTCTTCACCATGGGAGTGGTGAAGCCCTGGAATGGGTTGTCCAGGGAGGTGGTTGAGGCCCCATCCCTGGAGGTGTTTAAGCCCAGGCTGGATGAGGCTCTGGCCAGCCTGATCTAGTGTGGGGTGTCCCTGCCCATGGCAGGGGGTTGGAACTAGATGATCCTTGTGGTCCCTTCCAACCCTGACTGATACTATGATACTATGCCAGCTCCTAGGGTTCTGCCCTTTGTGAACTGGGGCAAAAACATCTAACAGATACTCCTGTAGTGCCACATGCCAGGCTTCAAAGGCTTTCTGGAGTCTGCAGTGAGAGCTTCAGCTATAAAGGAGCCTAGGAAATTCAGGGCATGGCAGTAACTCAGATCCCAGCAGTGATTTGGATATCCCCAGCTCTGGAAGCACCCCAAGAGTTTATCAGATGTGGCTATTGTGGGGGTATGTCAGGACTTAGAAGAGAGAGACTGAGGATGAGCCAGCACATGGCTTTGGCAGAGCCCTTTGATTCCTGCATGTCTCAGTTTCCCCAGCTCTTAAACAGGGATGATGATACCTCTGGGAGCCATGGAAGTGCAGAGGAGGGGACTGCCTGTGTACAAACTGCTTTGCAAGCAACCTGGAAAGGAGAGAAGGTAAAAAGCACCAGCTGAGGTATCTCAACACTGTTGTACCTCTGTGTTTGAGAGCTGAAACCAGGGCTGCTTCCCATAGGTGAAGATCTCCCAGAGGATCACCCCGAAGCTCCAGACGTCGCTCTCTGTCGTGAACTTCCTGTACATGATGCTCTCCGGAGGCATCCAGCGGATAGGCAGCATGGTGTGTCCTCCAACCTGGGTCAGGGCAAAGGCAGAAGGCAACGTGAGTGATGAGAGCCCTGAGGAAGGAGATCAGCCCTGACACGATGTGGACAAACTTCCCTGCGAGCTACATCAAAGCTACTCAAAAAACATAATCTGAGCTGGCTACTGCCTTCCTGCCCGCCCAGGAGCTCACCCACCAATCCCACCTGCTTAGCATGATGGATAGGGAGTGATATGTATCAAGATAAACGATGTTCTCTCCTCCCAAAATGGGTTTGTAATGACAAAATGCCAAGAGGATCCTCCAGCCCTACAGTCTGATGAGCCAGAAGGCAAGAAACAACATTCACCCAAGCACTGCTGTGAGTTCTGCAGATCTTCAGGGCTCTCCTCAAGCACCCACCAGAAGCACACTGTGAGGTTTGTCTCCCTTCCATGAGGTTTCCTACCAGCCACACACACAGAGGCATCTGCACAACACCTAACTGCAGGAGAGATTTTGTGCTACAGCCCTTGTCGAAGAGTGCTTTGAATATGTAAACGAGTGCAGGACCAAGCTGCAAAGATAGTCTGCTTGTAAAGAACAGGCTCCTACAGCCAGGGATGTGCCAAACATTGAACAGAGATAAGAAAGCCAGACCCTTTGGAGAGTATGGAAGTGGATGGGCTCATGGGTGAAGTCCCACTGGGATCTGCCAGGCCAGGGTGAAGCACTTTCTCAGTCAGGGTCTACCCTTCTCCAGGGCTCACGAACCCAACAGGTATGCAGTGTGTTTGCAGGGTACATGCAAACAGTTGGACAGCAAATAGAATCATGGAATAGCTTGGGTTGGAAGGGATCTTTAAAGGTCATCCAGATCAATCCCCCTGCAGTGGGCAGGGACATCCTCAACTCGATAAAGTTATTAAGAGCCCTGACCAGCCTGACCTTGAGTGCTTCCAAGGGTGGGGTATCCACCACCTCTCTGGGCAACCTGTGCCAGTGTCTCACCACTCTCATTGCAAAACATAAATTCTTCCTTAGCTATAGTCCAAATCTCTCCTCTTTCAGTTTAAAACCATCCCTCCTTGTCCTGTCACAAGTCCTACTAAAAAGACCATTCCTGTCTTTCTTGTAGGCCCCCTTTCAGTATTTGAAGGCCATAATCAGGTCTCCCTGGAGCCTTCTCTTCTCCAGGCTGAACAACCCCAACTCTTTCAGCCTGTCCTTATAGCAGAGGTGTTCCAGTCCTCTAATTGTTTTTGTGGCCACCACTGGGTGCATTGCTACAGGCCTACATTCTTCTTGTGCCAAGGACTCCAGAGCTGGAGACAGTAGTCCAGGTGTGGTCCCACCAGAGTAGAGTAGAGGGGAAGAATCCCTCTCCATCAACCCGCTGGCTACTCTCCTGCTGCAGCCCAGATTGATTTACCTTCAGATTTACTAAACAAGTGTTTCTGAGGAGGAGAAGACTTTCTCTCATCTGTCCTACATAAAAAGCACCATCTGTGGGACAACAGTTAATTGCTAAGACCAGTCAGTGCTGGAAGCTGTACGGCTGCAATCCTCCCGCACCCGTCTCTGTCCGAGGTTTTCCTGGTGCTGAGCAAGAGCTCTTTTGTGGTGCTGCATGGAAGATGGCTTGTCTCATTAGGGACACCAAAAACTTACTTTGCAGCACTGCAGCTGAATCAAACAGGCTGAAATCTCTCTGGTGCTGTGAGGGATCAGGGCAGGAGGTAGCTGGTACCTAAGTTTCCAGCCTGTGTTTGGCTCTTCAAAATAATGAGGCTGTTGCGCTTGCTTGGATGAGAAAGGTTCTGGTACAACAGGAGCTCTCCTCCCAGCTGCCGGTTTTCCCCAAGCTGCCGCAGATTTCTTTGCCTGCTTAAAGCAGAAGTAGTGTGGGGAAGGGTCAGCACACAGGCACTGCGCTGCTTGGAAGCCAGAGGGGCAGCGCTGGCACAGGGGTGAAATGGATGCGCTGCTGGCAGCCTGTCTGCGCAGATGCTGCCAGTCAGACTTAGGGTTAGAGGACACAGTCTCAGGCTGCTCCAGGGGAGGTTTAGGCTGGATGTTAGGTAGAAATTCTACACAGAGAGAGTGATTGCCCATTGGAATGGGCTGCCTGGGGAGGTGGTGGAGTCACCATCATTGGAGGTGTTTAGGAGGAGGCTTGATGGGGTGCTTGGTGCCATGGTTTAGTTGATTAGGTGGTGTTGGATGATGGGTTGGATGCGATGATCTTGAAGGTCTCTTCCAACCTGGTCTGGACTATTCTGTTCTATTCTATTCTGTTTCTATTCTATTCTATTCTATTCTATTCTATTCTATTCTATTCTATTCTATTCTATTCTATTCTATTCTATTCCTATTCTATTCTGCTCTGCCCTATTCTATTCTATTCTATTCTACCCTGCCCTATTCTATTCCACCCTGCCCTATTCTATTCTATTCTATTCTATTCTATTCTATTCTATTCTACCCTGCCCTATTCTATTCTACCCTGCCCTATTCTATTCTCTATTCTATTCTATTCTATTCTATTCTACCCTGCCCTATTCTATTCTACCCTGCTCTATTCTATTCTAGTCTAGTCTAGTCTAGTCTACCCTGCCCTATTCTATTCTATTCTATTCTATTCTATTCTATTCTATTCTATTCTATTCTATTCTATTCTACCCTATTCTATTCTATTCTACTCTACCCTACCCTGCTCTATTCTATTCTATTCTATTCTATTCTATTCTATTCTATTCTATTCTATTCTATTCTATTCTATTCTATTCTATTCTATTCTATTCTACCCTGCCCTATTCTAGTCTATTCTAGTCTACCCTACCCTACTCTATTCTATTCTATTCTATTCTATTCTATTCTATTCTATTCTATTCTATTCTATTCTATTCTATTCTATTCTATTCTCCAGGGCTGACAAAGTCTGGACTCAGGCTTGCACTGTTGTACTCAGAGGCCTGCAGACCAGCTCTTGTTGTAACTCTGAAACAGACCCTCCCTCAAAAAAGAGAAGGAGTTTTACAAGTCTTAGGAGTATCCTCAATTTCTAAGTGCAGAGGTGCTCAGAACTGTGAAGTATGAAGATAAAAAGCTCATTGGAGCTCTACACCTCCTGTTTAGAGCTGGCTTGGCTGGGCTCTTCTCAGCTTGCTGCTCGGGCCTCCCAAGAATGTTTTTCACTATGAGGGTGGTGAGACACTGGAAGAGGTTGCCCAGGGAGGTGGTGGAAGCCTCATCCCTGGAGGTTTTTAAGGCCAGGCTGGATGTGGCTGTGAGCAACCTGATCTGGTGTGAGGCGTCCCTGCTCACAGCAGGGGGGTTGGAGCTAGGTGATCCTTGAGTTCCCTTCCAACCCTAACAATTCTATGATTCTCCTGTAATGGCAATGTGCTTTTCTGTCTTCCTCTGAAAACCTGGCCACAATTGTAGCTTTTCCCTGCATTCCCAGCTTTTGCAAGTTGCTTTCCCTTCTCATGACGGACTCTGAGTTAACGTTATCAACAGAGGAGGACGTACATCAAACTTGATTGCCGCAAAAGCTGGCTTGTGCTAATGCTTGTTTTATTCTCCTTTAAGCAGCACTAACTCTTCAATTTTCCAGCAATCTCAAAATGATTACTTATTGCAAAGCTCCCTACATTTGTAATATCCTGACTCTGGCAGAATCATTTAAGATTACAAGCAGCACAATGTCCTGAGCTTGGTTAACTCCCGTCTGGAACAGGTCTTAGGGCAGTTCAGGATCCACACAGCAGGTTGTCAGCTTACACAAACATTATTACAGCAGTGGTGCTTCAATGGGAGCCCCCCCCCAATTTACACTCCTCTTGAAGGTCTGGCCCTGAAAGCAGATCAGAGAAGCCAGTAGTCCCACCTCACTTTTAATAACCTAAAATAAAATCAAGGTCTTTGGTCTCCTCTAGACACATCCTGGTGAAGAGCTGCCAGTAAAGTGACATCTACAGTCAACAGTAGTGCCAAGGCTGTGACACACAGTCATGTGGTGGAGCCCAGGGACTGCCAAAGCATTCCTCTGAGTCCTGTATGCCCCATGAGAGATATCCTTTATTAAAAATTAATCCAATAATAATTAATAATCAAATTAATTTGGGGGGGGGGGAAAACCCCCAAGCGACGTTCAGAAGGGAGTGGATCCCAAAATATGGCTCAGCCATGCTCCTAGGTGTGTTCAGCAGAGGTGGTTTTTGCATCTCTCAAAAGGAGTGCCACACTTTTAAGAGCAAACATTTTCTTGCACTTGCCAGGTGGCTAACAGCAGAGCAGGCATCAATTAAACTGCACCCAAAAACCCCACTCCAGTGCCTAGCCTGCCACATAAGGCTGACTACGACATTTTAATGCATTGCCTTTGACTGTCCCTTACTGCTTCCCTCACAAAGTGATTAGGATTAAACATTCCCATTTCACAGATGAGGAAGCAGATGCAGGAAGGCAGGGAAAGGCCCAGCTCTGAAGCTGTACAGCAAGCGAACACAAAGTCGAGTCTTCCTGCTCTGCAGTCAGCCATCCCCCGCTATTTGCTGAGGCAGCAAAATGATTTAGAGCTGAGCACAGAGGGATTGTGCCGCTGATGCCACGGGAAGCAGAGTGTGTCCAGGGTGACAGAAATGCTTTGCATAACATGTAGTGGCTCTGAGCTGTGTCATGACACTGTGGACTTGCACATGATTCTCACAGCTACGTAGCTCTTCTGCAGGACCGGCCATTGCCAGAAGCATAAAAGCAAAATGATGCCATTAAATCAGGATTAAAGAGAAATAAAAATGATGGGTTTTATCTTGTGCAAAACCAGTTTACATGACATGTCCTTGGCTTTGGGAAGAAGCTTTATTGTGTCTTTAGAGAGAAGCTGAAAGTTTGCTCCAGTCAAGCCTCTGCTCAGAGCTGAGCCTGGTGGGTTTCAGAGCTAAATGACGATGCAGGACTGGTGCTTGTCAGGAGCATGCTACTGCTGAGTCCTTTCTAATCCAGTCCTGTCATCCTTCCACTCCATCTTGCTCCATTTCCTTTGGGAGTCAAGCATGGGGGAGCCCAGCAGTCACGCAGGTTCATCTTCTAAAGGCCCTTAAGGGTAAAATGCCCTCAGATAACGGCACTGCAACATCTCCCCTGGAGACACTCCACGACCTGGAATGAGGACTGGCTTCCAAGCAAGTAAAGCCTCCTCTCTTCTTCTCTTTAAAGCCTATGATGCTTCCAAGCTTGTTCTTTCTCCTTGTTATTATAGTGCTTCATAAACCTGCAGACTGGCCTCTTTATCCCATTGCTATGGCTGTTTAGGTTTCCTTGACATTTTCAGCTCTCTGACTTTCTCTCCCTAGATCAACCCCCCTGTTTCCACACTGGCATCTATTCCCACTGCTTTGCCCTTTCACCTTGCAGTACTATCCTGGTAATAAAGAGAGCAGTCAGTGCATATCCCTTCTCCTGTCTTCATTTCAAGATTGCAGTATCACCTGCTCATTTCCATCCTTTTTCTAATGGATACTCCCCAGTGCACGACTTAGTCCACAGCCACATGTTTCTGACACTCCAGGGCACCCGGCCTCTGCTCTGAAGACTCATTACACATCCAAGCCCCTAGACTTGCAAGATAACCAGCCACTCCCTTGGAGCAGCTTATTGCTGTATTAGATGTGAACCTCAGGGAGCTGGGGAGGCACATGAGAGGCCAGCATTAATGGCCATTAGGGAGAGAGATAATTACTTAATGCTGGTACAGCGCCTGGACGATGTAAAGCTCTATAAGTGCCATGTGCAAGTAGTTTCATAAGGCTTGAGGTTTGTCTGCGACCAAGGAAAGAGGGTGTCTGGGGAAAAAGTTCTCTTGTCCCAGCTTTCTGAATGACATCCAGCTGATTAGGAAGGGAAAAGATGACTGGCTCTCCCGGTGAGTTCGACAGCACAGCAGCAGGTAGCAGAGCAGCAGCGTGCAGCGAAGCCTGTGCAATGTGTCTGCAGTTTAGGCCACAAACAGAGATACCAGGGCTGAAAAACCCTCGTGAGATCTTTGTGTTGGTGGGAACCCAGATGCTAGCATGTCAAAGGCAGCTCTTGCTGGGCAGCCCTGGGTTTGGTTGTACCTCAAAGCAGCATTCAGAGGGGATCTACTGAGCCATCCGCTCCATGCTCACAGCTGAAAGTTGCTTCGTGGATCTCAGCTAAGAACACAGTTTGGTCTCTGGCATATTCTGAGGCTGTGTTTTGTTTTCCTTTTTGTTTTGTTTCCTTCACAACTTTGCAGTGAAATAAAAAATAATAAAAACAATCAGTGCTTTTGTTTTCCTTGGTCATTTGACAGCTTGCTTCCTGGTCCTGGCATGCTCCAGGGAGGCTTTGCTGCTGCTCCTGCCTTGGGAAAGTCAGAGGAACCACGAGGGCCACGAGGATGAGCAGAGGGCTGGAGCACCTCTCCTATGAGGACAGGCTGAAAGAGTTTGGGCTGTTTGGTCTGGAGAAGAGAAGGCTCCGAGGTGACCTAATTGTGGCCTTCCAGTATCTGAAAGGGGCTACAGGAAGGCTGGGGAGGGACTTCTCAGGTAGTGATAGGACTAGGGGGAATGGAATGAAGCTGGAGGTGGGGAGATTCAGGCTGGACATGAGAAGGAAGTTCTTCACCATGAGGATGGTGAAACCCTGGAATGGGTTGCCCATGGAGGTGGTTGAGGCCCCATCCCTGGAGGTGTTTAAGCCCAGGCTGGACGAGGTTCTGGTGAGGTGTCCCTGCCCATGGCAGGGGGGTTGGAGCTAGATGATCCTTGTGGTCCCTTCCGACCCTGACTGATTCTATGATTCTAACCACTGCAGGTGTCTTCGCATGGGGCAGCGTTATTTGAACTTCCCTTTTATGTGCAGGAAGCTGAGGCATTAGTTTGTACAGAATCATGCAACAGCAATGGAGACCTTGGCACCTTTTCTCTCCAGAAAAAAACGCACTCACCACTCAGTCCTGGTGGATATTCCCTGACTGCTCTCTCTGTTCCTCCTGCTGTAGGCAGAGGTGACCTGGGATCATCTCTAATTGCTGCCCTGGCTGTCATCCCAGGCTGGGATACACCAGAACATCTGTACTTTACACCTCAGCTCTTTGAGCTGGGTGATCTCTGGAAGATCCTTAGCTCTGAACCTTCCCCCAGCAGCCAGATGCATGTCCCCACCGGGACACACTGATCCCTGCTGCAGGCAGGATGTGTTGTTCAACAGTTCTGCACAGCCTTGTATGAATAAGAGCCACAGGTGGCTGGGTCACTCCAGAGAACAGAAGGGCAAAGGGAAACAAAAAGGCAAGGCAAGCAAGAAACAGGAAAATCTCTGTTTGGCTAAGCTGAGCTCTTGGAGAAAAACAAACAGCAAGCAGAACTGCTGGGGGTCACACCTCTGTGAGGCTAAGTTTGTCAGATCAGGTTAAGGCATGAGAAGGTGGTTTCTCAGCTGCAAGGCAAGGGCAGTGTATGCTCATGGCTGGGGATCCTCCTTCCTTGCCTTCAGTTTTGGATCCAGCAGCACTGAGATCTTTCCCTCTCAGATGTGCTCACATTTTTTGGCCCCTGTGAGTCCTGACAGTTTCCTGGGCAAAGCAGAGGGATTAACTCTGATACAATACAATACAATAAACCAGGTTGGAAGAGACCTTCAAGATCATTGCATCCAACCTGTCAACCAATCCAACCCACCCAAACAACTAGATCATGGCACCAAGCACCCCATCAAGTCTCCTCCTGAACACCTCCAGTGATGGTGACTCCACCACCTCCCTGGGCAGCACATTCCAATGGGGAGTCACTCTCTCTGTATAGAACTTCTCTGATGTGGCAGAGGGAGCTGACTTTGCTGAAGGTTAGTTGTCCTGCACTTAGTTTTAACTGCCACCTTAATAAGGCTCTTAAGTACCCAAGTAGTTTACAATCAGCTGCCTCTGGTAGCTCAGTTTAACTGTGACCGGATGCCGTTTGCAAGTATTTTAGCTGCAATTTCTGGTCAGCTTACCCAGGAAGAAGGGTTCCAGCTAGAGCTGAGACTGCACCATTGCCACAATTACTCTAGCCTCGAAAAAAATCCCCAAGGTGCTCTCCAGACTGAAAGGCATCATGCTCCGTGACCGTGCCAGCCCCCAGGCTGAGCCTCTTCTCAGCCGTCCAAAAGCCATCTCTGCAAAGTCTCTGTGCAGCCCTCTCCTTGCCATCGGGTCTCGTGTCTCTGCTGTCACTGCTGCCACAGCCAGTGCTGAACTTGAGCTTAAACAACACAAAGCTTCCCCAAACATTTCAATTTACTTGACTTTTATGTCCCCCACCATGCAGTGTTCTGGATGTGTATGCTCCACTTTCTGGAGAATGGCATAGCTGAGCCTCTCCTAATCCTCACTTTCTACACCAACCTCCTCTTCCTCTGCAGGCTCTGGCAGTGCCACAGCGTGGGGCTTGCTGCCTGCTCCCCTGCATGCCAGTGATTGAAGACCTAGCGCAGCAATTTTACAAGGCATCACACAGGGGGTTGGGGATTTACAGGGCACACAAAGCAACCTGTAGCTGCTGATCTGCTGCATGCAGCTGTGGTGAGAGCCTGGCACAGGTTGCCCAGGGAGGTGGTGGAAGCCTCATCCCTGGAGGTTTTTAAGGCCAGGCTGGATGTGGCTCTGGGCAACCTGCTGTAGGGTGAGGTGTCCCTGCCCATGGCAGGGGGGTTGGAACTGGCTGATCCTTGAGGTCCCTTCCAATCCTAACGATTCCATGATTCTGTGCACTGAGTGTTCCAGCCTTGCCCAGAGCAGAGGAGATGCAGGTGTCCCCTGCCACCAGAGGGAGAGAACTGGACTTAGCCAGTACGAACATGGGGAAAGGAACCAAACGCCCCTGTTGTGAGGTGATGTAAAGAGCCAGATGGACTTGCTCAGGAGCAGAAAAGACTGACCAGGCAGGGTTAATGAGAAACTGAGAAGGAGAGGGGGTTGAGACCTTCCTGCTGTCAGTAGGACTGTTTGGCAAAGGACTATTTGTTCCCCCAGATGCACATACTGTGTTTAAACATGAGTCTAAAAATAAAGCCTGCCATTGACATTGTTTTTCTTTACTTCATTTAACAATCTAGTTGCTTTATGACCTGTAATTCTGAATCACACTGAATCAAGTGGTGTAATTTGCAAGCAGGGACAGTGGCCTTTCTCCCCCTTCCCCTCATCTCTGCTCCACTGACTGTGTTTTAATCCCACGGTTTTCAGCATTCCTAATGAGCCATTAACAAGCTGTCAATTATTTATGCAAATGGGGGGAAGGGGGGGGAGCAGACATGAAGGGGTGGCTGTAGCTAAATTCTGCTACCTCAAAAGGGCCTGAGATAAATCACTGCTGCTCTCAGATCTGCCTGTACCCAAGAGTCCTCTCAGTTATATTATCTGCCGTCTAAAAATGCCAGAGGTAATGCAGAGGATGCTTGAGAAAAGGGAAACAGAGGAGGAATCTCACATATATTTTTAATTATGTTTGCCAACAATCTATGTGCTGTGCTCCTTACCACAGCTCACCCCTCCTCTTTGCTTCCCAGGACTCAAAGCAGCTGCACCCACTGCTAGGAAAGGGCTGCACAGCCAGCCTGCAGAGGTATGAAGGCCAGCTTCGCATCTTCATACCAGTACCTGCTCCAAAAGCCAGGACCTCCAACCCCAGGACATAACCTGTGAGGAATTCCAGCCTTGCTCTGTTCACCTGGGAAGAGGTGGGTGCAGAGCAGCTGCAGGTTGCAAAGCATCTAGTAAAGAGATCAGCAAGACCATCAACCTCTGCCTTAACAGGTGCCACTAAAGCCTTCTCAGGTGAGGGAGACCTGGCCAGCCTCCTGATCCCCTAGGTCACCTACTGAAAGTTTCTTGTGGCCCAGAGTGACAAGACCCCAAACTGGTAGCGCTGAAGAAGGATTCAAGCAAAGGCTTCCCAGGAATCACACTGCCTGGAGGGGTGGCTTGGCAGAGAGATGCACGCAGCTAGTGGCTTCTGTGGCCTTCTGCACTGCAGCCACAACATGGGCACCACATCTGTTCCAAAGCTACCAGCTAAGGCACCTTTCTCCTGCTCACTGCCCAGATAAACAGCAGATAGTAGGAAGGCCACTTAAGCATATTCAAACCACAGCCAGCAGATAGTTTGTCAGGCACCATATGATATGGCTTTACCAATTCAACTCCACCAGCCTGGAGACCCTTGCACCACCACACCAGAGTCTGGTTTAGGACAGGTCTGCTCAGAGCTGTGCAATACCCACGAAAACAGCACAGCTGTCAGCTAGTTCTGACTTCAAAGGAGATCTGTAGCCTGCAAAGGCTGCAAGTACCAACAGAAATTGCCCATGACTGATCTGCATTATCATTTTGCAGTGAGCTGGTAATGCTACAAGAAGTGTTTAATAGCTCAAAAGCTAATCAGATAGAGGCTATGTTAAACCATCACGATGCAGGACTCACATCCATCAGGATTCTTCTCTTCTGGTGAGGCAGGGAATGAAAATCAGCTCAGTTTCTGGCTTTGGGAAGTAGGAATAAGATTTGCCCAGAAGTTCTTAAACCGCTGATATAAAAGCAAAGACTCCAAATGGCCTGAGCCGTGCAGCTTAGGATACAGGACCAATAAAACACTTGCATGTGTGAGCTCTCCATGCTAAAATGCTTTCAGATTGGTATCATCTCCTAATCTTCCCCTTCCATCGTCCTTCTCTCCCTGTCCTGACAGTGGCTCCCCTCTGGGTAACCAATAATGCTCTCTCTCCGTCTGCAGTCAGAGCCGTTCCTGACTGACGACTGCACATGATTTAGATAAGGCTCCATTACTTAAGTTCTGCTTGCAGGATAATCAGTTCAACTGCCTTGGCATTAATCATAATAATATTCAAAATTCATTAGGCTAGATTGTTTGGAAATCTATTTCTTGTTAATGTCAGATTCAATGAGCAGAGGCCTGGCAGCCTACAGACAGAAATTTAATCCAGCACAGGGCATGGGAACTCCCTGCAGAAGCAGTCCCTTCCTCTGCATGCAGCTGGACCACGATCTGGCAGCTCCTGCCTGCTTTGTCATTTGTGAGCCTTAGCATGCAGCAGTGAAACACTGTGGGCATGCTGCCTGTGGCTGAACAAAGGGCATCTATAGAAATGTATAGCTGAAGATGGAGTTTTTAAGGGGGAAGATTAGCTGCTGGGGTCTGCACCCACAAATCTCACTAACACCTTTTGTATCTGAAAGCTGGGCAGGCAACCCAGAGGCTTCTGTGTGCAGACATCTTGAGTCCTGTGTCCAGTTCTGGGACCCTCAGTTTAGGAAAGATGTTGAGATGCTGGAAGGTGTCCAGAGAAGGGCAACAAAGCTGGGGAGGGGTCTGGAGCACAGCCCTGGGAGGAGAGGCTGAGGGAGCTGGGGTTGCTTAGCCTGGAGAAGAGGAGGCTCAGGGGTGACCTTATTGCTGTCTACAACTCCCTGAAAGGAGGTTGTAGCCAGGTGGGGCTTGGTCTCTTCTCCCAGGCAGCCAGCACCAGAACAAGAGGACACAGTCTCAGGCTGTGCCAGGGGAGGTTTAGGCTGGATGGTAGGAAGAAGCTCTTCCCAGAAAGAGAGATTGGCCGTTGGGATGTGCTGCCCAGGGAGGTGGTGGAGTCACCATCACTGGAGGTGTTTAAGAAGAGACTGGATGAGGCACTTGGTGCCATGGTTTAGTTGATCAGATGGTGTTGGGTGATAGGTTGGACTCAATGATCTCGAAGGTCTTTTCCAACCTGGTTAATTCTATTCTATTCATGGTAAGGAGGCACAAAAATCAAAAGCCTTTTGAGAATAGGAAGGTGTCCCTTGCTTTCCTGAAAGAAGAGTACTTCAGATTGAAGGATGGGATTTTTGTGTTTTACCAAGATGAAAAACTTGCAGCAGTAAAACAGTTGGATTATTCCAGCCATAAAATAGTTGGATTATTCCTGCCAGCCAGTTTCCTGCAGGCCAGTAGAGGATGGTTCCCAACGGTGTGCTTCCTAATGGTTTCTTTGCCCTGCTGAAGCATGTTGGGTGATGGTGCTCTCCTTCAGGTACAAGTTCTCACCCCCTCAGTTGAACAGTGGTTTCTCAGCAGGGAAGCATCACAGAAATAGAGAACAACTTCAGAAGATGCACAGGCTTTCCCTCCTAATGAAGGCAGTGCAGGCACAGATGGCATCTCAGACAAACACGTTGCAAGTTGTGTTAAAATAAAGAGCTCATCATCGGAGGCTGCAGTGTCACACCTACTAATGATGTGATTAAACTCATCAGTGCCAGTGGGAAAGCTGTGCCAGCTCTGGCACTGCTGAATGGAGAGCTGCATTTCACAGCAGAGGCAAACCTCCTCCCTCCACCCATCTACCATGAGTTAGGCCAATGCAGAGGCACAGAGAATCCATGATGCCAAAGGCTAAACTTCCTGAGACCTAAAATAAGGGAGGTTGCCCTCAACATGCCCTTCCCAAGCCTACCTGAAGCATCCCTGTCAAAAGGTGGTGTGGCATGTGAAGGAGAGGCTGTAGATGTTGACACAGCCGAAGAGGGACAGGCAGAGAAGAGATTGCACCTGTCTGAGCCCAGCTGTGATGAGGAAGCAGCACTGGGAAGCGGCAGAACCAAAACTAGCAACAGCCAGGAGGGTGGCATGTGCAGAAGGTGAGGCTGGGGTTTGACTGCAGGATTCAGCTGGAAGACAAGCTGAGTTTGAAAATGTGAAGGAATGAAGCACTGGATGCTCTTCTGCACTGTTTTTCCAGCCCAGACTTTCTGTGCATTGAAGTTTCTTGCCTTTTTGCTTCGGTTTTCCAGCTGCCCTTGAGCAGGACTGAGCTGCTGAAGTTTAGCAGCATTATGTTGAAGTTCTCCTTCCCTACTTGATGTAGCCAGCAGTGCAGGTAAATAAGGAAACCCACAAACACAGGAACCTGGTACCCAGCTGCCAATAGAGCCCTCAAGCACTAAGTGGCCGTGCAGCTATCACTGGTTGCCTTCTGCTCCCCTTGCTGTAGCCAGCCAGATGCTCCCTCCCAGCGAACCCCGCTGGGACCATTTCACAAAGCTAGCACCCGGTAGGACACATCTGACTGGTTTTGCCATTATACAGAGCTGCTCCTTGATGGTCAGCTCTCTGAATTGGGCAAGCTTTCCTAGAGGAGTCTCTAGCCACCAGCTCCCCATTAGGGTTAGCCACAAGAGGAAGGATGGAAGGAGAAAGCGAGTGTAAAGCAACCGCTAATGTTCTGCAGTGTCTGGTAGGATGAATGACCCCTGCAGACATATGCTGAGCAGACAGGACAGTCCTCAATTATGTCATTGCTGGAGCATTTACTTCAAGGAGAAACGTGACTACAAACAATGGGCTTGAAGCCTTGGCTGGTTGTGCTGCCTCCGGCTAAGCTGCTCTAGCCCAGGAGGGTTGGGTGGCTGCGTGCGGCATGCACAGGCAATGACACGCGTGTCTGCCTAGGAAACAGCTTCCCAGCCCGGGCACTAGAGCTGAAAACCCCCTATTAAATTCCATGCTGCCCTCTTCCCTTTGTGGGAGAGGGCCCCTAAAGGATTTGCTAAGGTATTGATAGGTACCAATCCATATCTCCCAGCGGGCAGCTCGCAGCCTGCCTCAGGAAACCAGAAGCGAGCCTTGCCTGCGGGATGGAAATTTCCTGCTTGCCACACTAATTCTCCCCAGCCTCAGCCTCGCTGCTGCTCACTGGCCCTCTGCTAACTCCTACACACTCCTCCCAACGTTGCCTCACCTCCAAGCTGACAACTTTGTAAATATTTGCAGCAGGTAGCACATCTCCTCTCTCTGGTTATTCTCTAGGCAGACTATTTACATACAGCTCTTTCCATCCTCAGCAATCAATTGCTCCACACTCTCTTTGTTCCTGCTGCACCTCTCCAGAAGCTGTTGACCTCATGGATACTCTTTGGGAGACGTGTGGCTGTCCAATAAAAGGCTATTGCAGGGAATGATTGCTGCAGAGGTACACACTTGGCTCTTTGCTTCAGGTTCTTGACATTTGTTTCATTGGCACCCTGCAGGCCACAAGCTTTCTGGGGAGCTGCCACCCAACAAGGGACTGTGCTTGGCTGGGAGAGGACAGAGCTTCTAAAGACAAAATGCAGCGTGGTCTGGGGTGGGCACAATCTCACTTGACAACCATATTTGCTGTGTTAGCCACCTGAGGGGTGTGATGAGCTGCTGCTGGAATCTGTGCTTGATAATCAAAGGCATTTGTCAGTCTTCTAAATGCTCCAGGAGGCAGGGAGGCAGCAGGCACGGGTAGGGTGTCCTGATCTCCTCCTCCTGACCCACAGGGATACCTGATGCAGCATCCCACATGGCCCCATGGGCATCATCCCACGGGGCAGGGTCAGCAACCATGGAGCTCTGTGTCTCAGCAGAATCGATCGGCGCTGACAAAGCTCTCCCTAACGAAGCTCAAAGAGCAGAGCCCATCGCTGCCTTTCAGCCCTCAGCCACCTGCCACACACAGCTCCCTCAAAGGCTTCCTTTCTGCTTTGGCTTTCCTGCATTTCCTAGACAAAGTGCTCTGGTTTTCTTGTTCCTCCCTCTCACTGACAGGTGCAGGTGGCCTTGGTGCCCTCTCCTTGTGCCTCCCCCAGCTTGAATTTTAAACTGTTTAGCAGCTTTAACTTCACCTAATGAGGTTTCAGCCTGCACTTTGCTGCCATCCCTCTGCACAGGAGGAAGAGTGGTTTGGAAATCTCTCATAGACTTGAGTGTGTTGGAGGTCTAATTACATGGTAACTGGTGACCTTGTAAGTACAGGGTAATCTGCTGTGTAATACCAGGGCAAATTATCCCAGTACTTCTGTCTTTTCCACTGCAGTCATCTGTGCAGATGGAAATCCAGCCAGTTAAAAGGTAATTAATCCTTGAGCCATTTGACACTTGCCCAAGCCAGTGAGAAGTAACCATCAGAGGCCCACTGGCTCTGCAAGGGCCAAAGGACCAGTTCAGAAGCCTCTGCTCTGGGAGTGCCTGGTGTCACCCGGCCAAAGCAGGGGCTGCTTTGTCGCCCAGCCTCTCCAGCTGCCAGCTGCCTGGGACAGTGGGGGTGGGCTGCTTCCTCTGAGCTGGATGCAGCTGTATCCTACCTGCCCTGCATCACAGGGGCACATTTGATCATCTTGGAGAGGAAGGTGACACAAGGGGCATGTGGATGCCTGAGGGGAACAGGCACCCACCCTGTCCTCATGAGCAGGTTTAGAGAGGCTCGTGTGTGATGGTGGTGAGCCATCTGCAGTGCTTCCTTATTGAGGTAAGGAAGAGGTGTGTGGGCAAGGCAAGAGAGAGAGGTGTGTGGGAAGAGCACCAAATCCTTCCCCTGAAACCACCCAAACCATTCAGGCCCAGGCCCAGGCATTTATCTGCAGACCTCCAGGGAATCCAGCCCAGAGATCCCTCCACATTGTGAGATGCACTTCACTCCCTCACACTAACATCCTGCGGCCCTGGGGCTGGGGGCTGCCTGTTTGACCCCTTGTACCTTTACGGCCATGGAATATATTTGCATACATTTTAGACCCACACTGACATCATTCCCTCTGGAGAGCTCAGAGTCTTTAGAGCAGACATGGTAATGATTTTCAGATTATGGACTAATAAAATATTGTAATTTGTTAGGAACATTAAGGTGGCCACTGAAGGATTCCTATGACATTTAAATAGTGCTTTAAAAAAAGGGAGGGGAAGGGGGGAGAAAAAAGAGGGGGACAAAAAAAAGAAAAAAAGAGGGGGAAAAAAGGGAAAGGGGAAAAATATGAAAAAATGTGAGAAAAGGAAAAAAGAAAAAAGAGGAGAAAAAAGGAATAAAGGGGGAAGAGGGAAAAAGGGGGCAGGGAGAGGAGGAAAAAAGAGGGAAAAGGAAAAAAGGGGGGAAAAGGAGGAAAAAAAGGGGGAAGGAGGAAAAAAAAGGGGGAAAGGAGAAAAAAAGGGGGAAAGGAGAAAAAAAGGGGGAAAGGAGAAAAAAAGGGGGAAAGGAGAAAAAAAGGGGGAAAGGAGAAAAAAAGGGGGGAAAAAAAAGGAGAAAAAAAGGGGGAAAGGAGAAAAAAAGGGGGAAAGGAGGAAAGAAGGGGAAAAAGGGGGAGGACAGGGAGAAAGGGGAGAAAGGGGAGAAAAACAGGAAAAAGAAAGGGAGAAGGGGAAAAGGGGAAAGAAGAGGAAAAAGGGGGAAAAGGGGGAAGAAAGGAGAAAAAAGGGAGGGAAGGAAGAAGAAGGGGGAAAAGGGGGAGAAAGGGGGGAGAAGGGGGAAGAAGGGGGAGGAAGGGGGGAAAAAGGTGGGGAAAGGGGGAAAAGGGGGGGAAAAGGGGGAAAAAGTGGGGAAAAAGGGGGAAAAGGGGGGAAAAGGGGGGAAAAGGGGGGAAAAGGGGGGAAAAGGGGGGAAAAGGGGGGAAAGGGGGAAAAAAGGGGGGAAAAGGGGGAAAGGGGGGAAAGGGGGGAAAGGGGGGAAAGGGGGGAAAGGGGGGGAAAGGGGGGAAAAGGGGGAAAAAAAAGGGGGAAAAGGGGGGGAAAAGGGGGGAAAAAGGGGGGGGGGGAAAAGGGGGGAAAAGGGGGGAAAAGGGGGGAAAAGGGGGAAAGGGGGGGAAAAGGGGGAAAAAGTGGGGAAAAGGGGGAAAAAAGGGGGAAAAGGGGGGAAAAGGGGGGAAAAGGGGGGAAAAGGGGGGAAAGGGGGGAAAAAGGGGGAAAAAAGGGGGGAAAAAGGGGGGAAAAAGGGGGAAAAAGGGGGGAAAGGAGAAAAAATGGCAAACAGGGGAAATGGGGAAAAAGGGGAAGAAGGGGGGAAAAGGGGGGAAAAGGGGAGAAAGGGGGAATAAAAGGGGAAAAGGGGGGGAAGGAAAAAGAAAGGGGAAAAGGGGAAAAAAGAAAAGAGAAAAAAGAGGGGAAGGAGAGAAAAGAAAAAAGGGGGAGAGGGAGGGAAAAAAGGAAAAAGCAAGCAAAAAGGAAAATGAAAAACCAAAAAGGAGGGAGTTCTGCTGCATTTATTTTCCAAACAAGAGCACTGAAATAGAAAGTCAAAATCCCCCACGCTGGTACTGAGCTCAGCTCTGACACCTCCCCTCTGTGCCTGTTTCAGTTGAATCCCTGCCAAGTTAAATAAGCAGCCATGGGATTGCAGCATCCTAGTTGCAAAGCCTGGGTTGTTTTTTCTCCGGCAGGTGAGCTTTCTCCTTAGTCACTCTGGTTGCACTGCATGGGAGTGCCTCGATGGAAGCACGTGTGCCACTCTGTGCATCTTTCTGCATCAGGAGCAGTGTGGCCAGCAGGAGCAGGGAGGTCATTCTGCCCCTGTACTCAGCACCGGTTAGGCCACACCTTGAGTCCTGTGTCCAGTTCTGGGCCCCTCAGTTTAAGAAGGACATTGAGAGACTTGAATGTGTCCAGAGAAGGGCAATGAGGCTGGGGAGGGTGTCTGGAGCACAGCCCTGTGAGGAGAGGCTGAGGGAGCTGGGGTTGCTTAGCCTGGAGAAGAAGAGGCTCAGGAGAGACCTTCTTGCTCTCTACTACTGCCTGAAAGCAGGTTGTAGTCAGGAGGGGGCTGGTCTCTTCTCCCAGGCAAGCAGCACCAGAACAAGAGGACACAGTCTCAAGCTGCACCAGGGGAGGTTCAGGCTGGAGGTGAGGAGAAAGTTCTTCCCAGAGAGAGGAATTGACCATTGGAATGTGCTGCCCAGGAAGGTGGTGGAGTCACCATCACTGGAAGTGTTCAAAAGGGGATTGGATGTGACACTTGAAGCTGTCAGGAGCTGTTGGGTGATAGGTTGGACCTGATGATCTCTGAGGTCTTTTGCACCTTATTGATTCTATGATTCTATGATTGCCCTTGCTAGGCTGGGTCACACCTCATGGGGAATACAGAGTTTTAGCACCTCAGCCTTCACCTATTCCTGACCCCCCCACCCCCCATCCATTCCCTGTGCACTCTGATTAACTAACCAGACAAGGTTGTGAAGCGAGGAAGCCACATGTCTAGCTCATCCCATCATCTCCATGGCATCCAGCATACCCCATGTGCCACAAGGCAGGTTGCTTCCCAGCCCCTTTCCAAGGAATGGTTTCCTTGGTTTGGGGTGAATCAGGCTGCCCTGGATAAAGCAGGAGGGAGGAGGGAAGCTGCCCTTGCAGTTCATAGAATCACGGACTCACTGAGGCTGGGAAAGACCTTTGAGATCATCCAGCCCAACCACAACCCAGCTACCATGACCACTAAACCAGATCCTGAAGCACCACATCTACAGCTTCTTGAACATCTCGTCCTGCTTTAGCAGGAGGGTTGGACTCAATGATCTCTGGAGGTGCCTTCCAACCTCTAATGTTCTGCGATTCTGTGACTTCACCACCTCCCTGGGCAGCCTGTTCCAACCTCTCACCACTCTCTCAGTGAAGAAGTTTTTCCTAATGCCCAACCCAGACCTCCTCTGGTTTAGTTAGTCATGGTTTAGTTAGTCATGAGGTGTTAGGTAATAGGTAAGAGGTTGGACTTGATGATCTCTGAGGTCTTTTCCAACCTGGTTGATTCTATGATTCTCTGGCACAACTCAAAGCCATTTCCTCTCATCCTCCCACTTGGTTACCTGGGAGAAGTCACACTGGGGTGCTATAAGGCTGATGGCTCTGTGCTTCATTCCCTAACCTGCAAAGTGAGGTAATGCAACCCCCTGACTTCCCCAAAGGTGCTGGGCAGGTACTGCCTTGTACAGATAAGCCAAAAATGGCATGGAGAAAGCTGCCAAGAAAGAGGAAAAGAGTCAAACGTTGAGCTCAGTGCTAGGTAGACCTGGCAACAGGGGGAGAGGCTGACACCATGAATATTAGGGAGAAGAACAGCAAAGAAGATGCTTTGTTCAGTGACTGCTTTTGCCTTGTACCTCAACTGGATCAGTCAAGATTAAGAGCAGGTGATTATGTAAAGTCTGTATTACAAGGCAGAGGCAAGAGGGAGCTTGGGCCTCCCTGTTCTCATTACCTGACCTTGCACTCTTCCTTCTGCAACCTCAGCATATTTTGGGGGGGGGGATAGGATTTCTGGGTGGTTATTTTAAGCAAACTGTGCTAAATTCTTTCTTGCTTCTGTGCCAGCTAGCTGCTGCTTAACCAGCAGGCCATGACTAAGCAGAGCCTGGAAATTAGAAGCATCTCTGAGTTAAAGCAATGAGATTCTGGGACTGTCTTCCCTTAGGAGCACATTTAATAGTGGTGCTTGATTATGAAAAGGATAAATCTGATGTGATTGATGCAACAGGGGATTGGATTTGATGATCCTGGGAATCCCTTCTAGCTCTCTGTACTCCTAATGAATCTATTTTTAAGGGCCTGGGGGCGGAGGGGATGCAGTGCCCGACTGCTGGCAAACAGCAATGAAGTGTGTAGACACCTCCTGGTGGGTAGTGGTCTCCATGCCCGAATTTAATCACTTCCCATCACCAAGAAGGTGAAGCAGGCTTCTCTCCTGGTTCTGCCCACCCTAAAAATAGCAAGCAGAGGTGGGCAGAAGGATCCTGCCTTGGTCTCTCTTTGAATATTTCAGCTAATGAACTCTTCCACAATCCCTTCTCTTTGAACCAATACCACAAGTGCCTCAACTCACAGGCTCCCTGTGTATTTCTCAGGTACTTGCCCATCTCTCAACACCAAAGTGATTGTGTCCTTTGCAAGCTTTTTTTCCTGGGTGAAGGTGAGTAGGGACCACCTTTTAACAACATGAAACTGAGGCATAGAAAGACTAACTGAAGTTCCTATAGTGGTAGAGGACATTGACGGCATGGATGGGAGCTGCAGCCCTGTCCCCAGTCACTGCTGGACTCTTCTCCATGCATCTATCTGAGCTCTCCCTTTCCCAAGAGGAGTAGCAGAGCAGAAAGGATTTTGCAGCTGAGGCACTCACTGGGCTGAGACTCCCATCCTCTGTCAAGCCAAGGTGGGGCTGAGCTTGGGCTCTCTGAGGGACAATGCAAGGTTGCTTCAGAAGGGATGCACAAGGAAGTGGTTGTGTTCCTTTTCCCCCTGAGGAGTTTTAATTCTTTAATTCCAACTTGCTAATAAGATAAAAGGCTGTGATTTCTGCAGGATCAAATGGTGCAGGGTAAGCTGAGGGAGTTTATTAATTAGCATGCTTTCAGGGCTTGGGGGAAAGAAAAACAAGCAGCAGCAGCAGGGGTGTAGATAATGGCTATAGATATGACCCAAGCACTACCTGCCATGGCACTGTAGCCAAGGGGAGAGAGCAGCCCTGAAGAAAAGGACCTGGGGGTGCTGCTGGATGAGAAGCTCAACATGAGCCAGCAGTGAGCACTTGCAGCCCAGAAAGACAACCAGAGCCTGGGCTGCATCAAAAGAAGCACAGCCAGCAGGGCAAGGGAGGTGATTCTCCCCCTCAGCTCTGCTCTGGTGAGACCACACCTGGAGCACTGTGCCCAGTTCTGGAGCCTCTATTACAGGAAGGATCTGGAGGTGCAGAGAAGGGCCACAAGGATGACCAAAGGGCTGGAGCTCCTCTGCTATGGAGACAGACTAAGAGAGTTGGGGCTGTTCAGTCTGGAGAAGAGAAAGCTCTGAGGAGACCTAATTGTGGCCTTCCAATACCTTAAGTGGGCTACAAGAAATCTGGGGAGGGACTCTTTAGGGTGTCAGGGAGTGATAGGATTGGGGGAGAATGGAACAAAACTAGAAACAGGTAGATTCAGATTGGATATGAAGAAGAAGTTCTTCCCTGTGAGGGTGGTGAGACACTGGCACAGGTTGCCCAGGGAGGTGGTGGAAGCCTCATCCCTGGAGGTTTTTGCAGCCAGGCTGGATGTGGCTGTGAGCAACCTGCTGTAGTGTGAGGTGTCCCTGCCCATGGCAGGGGGCTGGAACTGGCTGATCCTTGAGGTCCCTTCCAACCCTGACAATTCCATGACTGTGATTCTAAGGGAGGCTGTCAGATTAGTGCTGGGCACAGCACTCTGACAGGGAATAAAGTTCATAAATGAGAGGGGCAAGGCTTTCTGTCTTCAAACTGCAGCTATTCACAGACATGTGCTACACGTCCCCAGGGCCTGATCCTGCAAGTAACACCAGGCACTAACACCTCTCTGTGTGCGAGTGCTCCTCTGGCTCCCCCAGGGATTGCTTGGAGCAGTTAAGTGCTAAGCCCAGTGGTAAGTGGTTGCAGGAGCAGATTCTTAGTGTGCCAAGCATCTTGGATAACAACAGCTATAAAGAAGTCACATATTATCATGTCACATTGCAAAGGTCAACCCTAGTATTTGTTCTGTCAGAAGGACTTGATTGAAAGGCAAAGAAATAGTGTCAGGGCACGGGGGAAGATCATTTTTTAACAGCTGCCTTCAGGGCTGAGGATCCAAAATTACATCAGTGCTCAGAACTCATTTCCCATCCACACCCCACCATTCGATTTTTGGCTCAAAAAGGCACAAATGGAACAAAATCACCTCTTGGTGGCACATCCAACTTAGCCACCAATACAGCCCTTGTTCAAATCAGCAGCATCTCCACTCACTTTCCCCTGTGATTCTGGCAACAGCCAGGAACTGCCAGAGCCCTGCTCCCTCCCGGTCCCAGGAGAGCTTTGTGCGATCCACTCAGCTGCTTAACACCACTGTAGGCATTCACTTAACCCCTTCACTGCTGGGAAAAGAGGAGTGGTGGCCACACTGGGAGGAGGCTGGGCGGTGGAACAGCTCCAGGAACACGCAGCTCCCCTTTCGAAGTCACAGGGAGGCTGGGGTAATTGGACCCCAGTAATTTGTCCCAGTCCCAGCTACTACACAAATATTCCTGCCCACCCCTCTGGGTTTGCTGGCACAGGGAAGCTGTTGAGAAATAAAGTGTGTAAGCCATCGCTTTCCTGACTTGATTTATGAGGGGCCATAACTGCTCTGAACAGACAGTGCCTTTGGGTGGATTAGCTCAATCCACTTCCAACACAGACTCAGCCAAAAGTCCCACAACTTTCTGCATCAACACTGCACTTCCTTGTGTCCCAGCAGCAAAACCACACAGGACGAGCAATTGAAACATTTGCCCCTCTCACAGCTTCTGCAGCTCACCCCCAGCAGCCTTGCAGTTGGCTGGTGGCAGCTTCAGGAATGCTGTGACAGCTGGGAACCCACCGGGCTAAGCATCCCTACACAGAGGCTGCAGTATGGAGTGAGCACAAGGGGGTGGTGGCTCACCTCTATGGGAGGGAGGGCAGAGTGAACAGAGGAGTTACCAGCCTTCAGCTGCCCCACTGCAGCTCCCATCAGCCACCACCTTGGCAAACCCAAACTTCTCTGCACTGTTAGAGCATCAAACTCACACCAAGCCCTCACTGTCACTCCTCCGGCCAAGGCACAGGAGCTGCAGTGGGAGAGTGATGGCTGACATCCACTCAAGCTCGTTGCAAGCACCCAACAGGGCAGCCACTGAGGCTGTGTCTAGACTGTCAGACAAAAAGCATCAGGGCTGGCAAGTGACAGCCTGGTATGATTTTAGTCCGTGCCAGTTGGATGGCATCCACACAACCACTGGAGAGGACAATGCAGGTCAGGGACAGGCCCTGATGAGCTGCACAAATACCACCTGCTTGGAGGCACGGAGTGGACACGAACCACGCTGAGCTCTCTGCCATCAGAGCCAGGGGATGGTCAGTGCTGTCCACCAGTTCAGACACAACCTGAACAGCCACAGAGGAGGACTGCACTGGGGACTTCTGCATTCATTCCATATTATCTCACCACACAGCCAAGCCCCAGAGAGTTGCTATAGTAGAAACATGAGCAGCTCTCAGCCCACAGGAGAGCCCCTTCGCTGCCAAAAGCACTAGACCCGACCAAAGCCACTCAATCCCAGGTGTCATTTCATGCTCCAGTGGCACCAGTCCCCCACTTCCAGCTGCCCCAGGGGTCGAGATCCACTCACTGTTGCAGCTGCCGGTGGTGCCAGTCTCTGTCGCTGCCACGCTGCGCTGAGCTGGCCCTTCGGACACGGCCCTTCCTGACAGTCAAGGGGTGAAAACAAGGGAAGGAGACAAACAAAAGAGAAGGGAAGGGTGAGAGAGGGAGGGAGGGATGTGGGAGATGAAGCAAGGGGACAAGAAGGGAGAGGGTGTGTCTTTAACTGAACCACATGTCTTGCACTGGCTGCATCATCCCAACATTGCACAAGCCCTGCACGGGGCAGATGAGACCCTCTGGCCCTGGGCACCATCACCTTGCTCACCCCACACCAGTGCAGAGGGAGGCTGAGCTGGGCAAGAGTCAAAGTGGGGCTTGGTCTCTTGAAACTTCTTGAAGTGTGAAGCCACATCTCTTGGGGGACCCAGAGAGAAGTTTTAGGAGGCATAAGTAATTCCTCTGCATCTGGAAGCCAAGCACCCTGACCCTTGCGCCCATCACCAGGCTCCCTGGGCACAGTGCAGGGACTCCTCTGCCTCTGCCAGCAGAAGATGACCCAAGCCTGATGTCTTCACTCAAGTAAGCTTGGGTTAGCCAGGGTTAAAGGCATCACTGGCCAAGTGTCCCAGTGAAGCAGCTTGTACATCACCCTATGCTTCCCAAAAAGCCTTTGTCCCATCAGTACTGTTGCAGGTTGGGGAAGGAAGGGAAAAACCTCATGCCACAGCTTCCAATCACCTGCGAACCTTCCAGTGCTTGCAAAACTGAACCTTAGGAGGGGGACAAGGGAAGCAAAACGATGGAGGGGAAAATAGAGCAGCAGAACATTTTCCCATGCATCAAAGTAGGAAAGATTTGGAGAGCAGGAGAGGGGAGAAGGGGTAGGGATATCAGGGTGCAGATGGATGATGAGCATAAGGTCCACTGACTTTCTATCAGCATGTTTCTGTTCCCACCAGGAAGAAAAGGAAAGGAAATCCCAAGACAAAAGGAGAGCTGGTGAGCACAGTGGCTTGGGGGTAGACTTCTGGCTATACTCCTTAGGAGCTCAGGCTGGCAGCTGCTTGGGGAATACCAAAAACAGGACTTCAGGGTGTGTCCACCCAGTCATCACTCTGGGTGCCTTCCCACCCACCCCCAATGGAGGTGGAAGCTGGGCTGTTACATGGAGCTGACAGCTCGTTCTGCTTGGGGCATTGCCCCCTGAATGCCTGACTCACCTCCCTTCCCAAAACGCTGAGCTACCAAGGGGGGAGGAGAAAGGCTTAGAAAATTGTTTCACGATGGTGAATTGTTTCAGCTGCCTCTGCTTTGCTACAGTTAGGCGGGGCTGAAAAGAAGAGAGAGCTCTATCCCCTAAAGCTACATCCCCCAGCCAGCTGTGGCAGAGGTATGGACGTCGGAAAGAAGCAGAGCAAATGAAGTCATCCAGCAGTGGAATAAAATCATCCAAATAATATAGTGCAGAACAAAGCAAATTGTGCCTCAAACACCGAGCTGAAAGAGAAACATCTTCCTCTGGCAGATCTATTACCATGCATTTATTCCAATGACAAAAAAACCCTAACCTAGAGTGTAACCCAAACCTGATTTATTCCTCCAACTAGGTAAATATGAAGAGGCAGCTGAATCTGACTGCAAACCCCACTGATCTCATCTGGTTTCCTCCTATGTACTGGAGACGGGGAGGGAAAGTAGGAATGGAGTTTTTGCCTTGCTGCCAGGGGATGCTAGCAACGCATTTGAGCTATAGATGTTGTATCTTGTCACTAATGACTGCAGGGAACTAAAAAGGATTGGGATTTGGATCTTGGTTTGTTTGTTTGTTTTTTAATGCTTCACATTAATTGGTAATTTGGCCTCAGAACCCACAGTGGAACACAGGATCTGCTATGATGATCTGGATGAGGGCATTGAGTCCATCAGCAGTAAATTTGTGGACGACACCAAGCTGGGGGCAGGAGTTGATCTGCTGGAGGGCAGAGAGGTTTTGCAGAGGGACCTTGCCAGGCTGGACAGATGGGCAGAGTCCAAGGGCAGGAGACTGAACACATCCAAGTGCCGGGTTCTGCACATTGGCCACAACAACCCCAGGCAGTGCTACAGGCTGGGGTCAGAGTGGCTGGAGAGCGGCCAGGCAGAGAGGGACCTGGGGGTGCTGGTTGATAGTAGGCTGAACATAAGGCAGCAGTGTGCCCAGGCAGCCAGGAGGGCCAATGGCATCCTGGCCTGCATCAGGAAGAGTGTGGCCAGCAGGAGCAGGGAGGTCATTCTGCCCCTGGACACTGCACTGGTTAGGCCATACCTTGAGTCCTGTGTCCAGTTCTGGGCCCCTCAGTTTAGGAAGGAGGATGACTTGCTGGAGCATGTCCAGAGAAGGGCAACAAGGCTGGGGAGGGGTCTGAAGCACAGCCCTGTGAGGAGAGGCTGAGGGAGCTGGGGTTGCTTAGCCTGGAGAAGAGGAGACTCAGGGGTGACCTTATTGCTCTCTACAACTACCTGAAGGGAGGTTGTAGCCAGGCAGAGGTTGGCCTCTTCTCCCAGGCAGCCAGCACCAGAACAAGAGGACACAGTCTCAGGCTGCGCCACGGGAGGTTTAGACTGGATGTTAGGAAGAAGTTCTATATTGTTGTTATTATTGTTATTATCATTTATTATTATCATCATTATAAATTATTATTAATTATTATTATAGCAAAGAATTATTCTTATTACTAAATGCAAAGAGGAAGCTCTTTAATTACAAACACCTTCAACAGCCAAAGGTCCACCTGGCCTGCACAGCAACCTCTTTAAAACCCTGAAACGTGCTTATGGCAGGGCTGTGGTGCTACTACTACTACTACTACTACTACTACTATTATTATTATTATTATTATTATTATTAATGATAATAATATTACAATCATCATTAAACAGCATTAATTATTATAATAAAGAAGTATTATTGATTTAATATAGTTATTGTTATTATCATTTATTATCATCCTTATTAATCATTATTATTAATTATTATTATAATAAAGAATTATTCTTATTACTAAATGCAAAGTGTAAACTCCTTAATTACAAACACCTTCCACAGCCATGCTGAATTGAGAGCTATTACTATTCATTAGTGTCATTATTAATAATTATGATGATGGCTGTTATTATTGTTCTTCTTATTGCCATTATCATTAATTATTTTTGCTATTAAGAATTATTCTGAAGAATAATTATTAAGTTCCCAAGAATTATTCTCATCATTATTAAGAATTATTCTCAATAAGAGGAAGCTCTTTAATTACAAACACCTTCAACAGCCATGCTGAATTGAGAGCTCAAATGTCCACCTGGCCTGCACAGCAACCTCTTTAAAACCCTGAAATGTGGTTATGGCAGGGCTCTATTATGTCATCATCATCATCATCATCATCTTTATCATCCTCATCATCATGATTAATTTATTTGTTATTAAGTGTTATTATGGTCATTATTAATAATTATGCTGGTTGTTATAATTGTTGTTATTAATAATTACCATGATGAGTGTTACTATTGTTATTATCATTAATGGTTATTATTGTTAAGAATGATTCTTACTACTAAATGCAAAGAGGAACCTCTTGAACTACAAACGCCTTCAGCACGCATGCTGCTGGCTTTCCTCTTGGCTACCACAGCCCAAATCATAGAATCAACCAGGTTGGCAAAGACCTCAGAGATCATCAAGTCCAACCTATTACCTCACACCTCCTGACAGCTAAACCATGGCATCAAGTGCCGCATTCAAGCCTTTCTTGAACACCTCCAGGGACGGTGACTCCACCCCCGCCCCCAGGCAGCACATTCCAATGGCCAATCTCTCTTTCTGGGAAGAGCTTTCTCCTCACCTCCAGCCTAAACCTCTCCTGGTACAGCTTGAGACTGTGTCCTCTTGTGCTGGTGCTGGTTGCCTGGGAGAAGAGACCAATCCCCACCTGGCCACAACCTCCCTTCAGGGAGTTGTAGAGAGCAAGAAGGTCTCCCCTGAGCTTCCTCTTCTCCAGGCTAAGCAACCCCCAGCTCCTTCAGCCTCTCCTCACAGGGCTGTGCTTGAGACCTCTCCCCAGCCTTGTTGCCCTTAATAGTGAGAAGGTGTAACCTGCGTTTGCAGAGAACATGACTGAGGCCAGAGGGGAGGAGATGCCTTGTGCTAAGCAGAACAATATTGATTGGCCAGCATAAAGATTTCCCTCGCTAATTCCTTTAGCAATCTTACCGTGTGTTGGCTGCATAATTGGATGGGGAAGAGAGAGGTGGAATCACTTAAGCGTTCAAAGCTCAGCACACACCAAGAGAAGATTCCCATTTCTGCCTGTGTGTGCAATTTTGTGCATCATTGCCCCTTGATTGTACATTGAACATGCTCTCTTTGACAGCCTAGCCCTAAACAGCCAGTGGATTAAAGACAGCTGCTTGCAAATAGGGGCTTTCTCCATCCAGCTGGCGTGGAGAAGGAGATTGCTGTGGCTGAGAGGCAGGGCTATGAATGAAGGTGAGGGGAGCAGGAGAGGAAAGGCCGCGGAAACTCTGGCCATGCTGAAATGAGGAGGAAACAGGAGAGGAAAGGCTGTGGAAACTCTGGTCATGCTAAAACGAGGAGGAAACAGGAGAGGAAAGGCTGTGGAAACTCTGGCCAGGTTGAAACAAGGAGGAAGCAGGAGAGGAAAGGCTGTGGAAACTCTGGCCATGCTGAAATTGGGAGGAAGCAGGAGAGGAAAGGCTGTGGAAACTCTGGCCAGGTTGAAACAAGGAGGAAGCAGGAGATGAAAGGCTGTGGAAACTCTGGCCATGCTGAAATGGGGAGCAAGCAGGAGAGGAAAGGCTGTGGAAACTCTGGCCATGCTGAAACAAGGAGGAAGCAGGAGAGGAAAGGCTGTGGAAACTCTGGCCATGCTGAAATGGGGAGCAAGCAGGAGAGGAAAGGCTGTGGAAACTCTGGCCATGCTGAAACAAGGAGGAAGCAGGAGAGGAAAGGCTGTGGAAACTCTGGCCATGCTGAAACAAGGAGGAAGCAGGAGAGGAAAGGCTGTGGAAACTCTGGCCATGCTGAAACAAGGAGGAAGCAGGAGAGGAAAGGCTGTGGAAACTCTGGCCATGCTGAAACGGGGAGGTAAAAAGAAAGGCAACAAGTTCTTTCCATGCAAACATCTTAATTAAGGAGGCTGACGAAGATATTTGCATCTTACTTTTCCTAGGGATCTCTTCAGTAGGGCATAATTTCTCCATGCTCCCACTGAAATGGTATAACTTCTTCTGCTGTTCATACTGGGGTTTGGGGCTGCTCCCTGCCTTTCCCAACCATTTTGTGATCTCACAGCTGTCCACACGGTAAAGGAGAGCTAAGATCATTGTCCTGCCAGTGGGAAGGCAGGAGGAGGCCACTGGCCAACTGGGATGCAGGGAAAAACTTGATCCAACAATCTAGTTAAGGTGAGAGGGGAGGGGTTTGCACATCCAGGTCTCCCTCAGTTGAGTGGCAGCACTCCTTGCAAAGCATGAGCAGCTGCTCAGGAGCCCCATCCAACCTGACCTTGAACACTTCCAGGGGATGGGGCATCCACAACACTCTGGGGAGCCTGCTCCAGTGCCTCACTGCCCTCACAGCTAACCTAAATCCACTCTCTGTCTCTTTAAAGTTGTTACCCCTTGTCCTGTCAGACTGCAAGCTGGATTAGCTCTCAGTAAGCGTGCAAGGGTTTGGGGGAGAACACAGAGGGGTTAGGGGTGGAGGTCAGTCTTTGGGTGAATATTGAGGCTGTATATTAAACAAGAACACTGAGCCACAGGACTTGCAGCGCAGCAGCAACCTATCCCAAGCAGCAGCTGAAGGGAGCACGGAGGTCAAGTACCATAGCAAGGAGTTTTGTTTTCCCCAAACCAAACTGCTCTTTTTGTGCCTGCCTGTGTTGCAAAGATGTCACCAGCCTGTGAGAGCTCTTCACCTGCCACATCCCTCTCATGACTGCAACGAAATAAATGGCAACAGTATGAAAACAGCAACTCAAGCAGGAGAAAGACAGGTAGAGGGTGAGGGAGAGGGGAGGAGGGAAACAGGGTGTGGGTGGAGGTCTTGGCAGGGTGGAGAATTGGGGCAATTACTATTTTTGAGGATATGCCAGAAACACAGCACAGCTTAATTTCCCCAATTAATTCTTCTGCACTTGAGCTGCTTTGTGTGAAGGGCTCTTGATGCTTCAAACAGGAGGAAGAAAAGGAGGGGGAAAAAAAACACCACCACCACCACAAACCCCCACAAAAACCCCTCAACAACAAACCCCATCCGAGGCTCAGCATTTGTTGGTTTTGTTTTTCCCCCTCAGTGTAGAAATGGGGAAGTGTTGAGGGAAAATGTCTGGCTAAAACACAAGATGATGCTGTTAAATCTTTCTTTCAGGAGATAAGGAGCTGTGCCACGAATTCAATTTGCAGAGGTTTTTATGGGAGCCACGGAGAGATCACAGCCCAGCACGTGCGACATCACACTGACTTTTCCTGCACGCAGAACACACCAGGACAGGCACAGAGACGCTTCACCCACACACCCACACGGAGCAGTTCCCTCACTCCCCTGTTCCCACTGCAAGCTAGGGAGAAAAATCACTTTTTCACCCCCAACCCATCAGGCAAGGCACCACGGCTGTCCACGCCTCATCTGGCACAGAGCTGTCATCTAAGGGGAATGAGAGCAATGAAAACAAGGAAAGAAATAAGGACTCAGGGGTTGGCCTGGTGGGCAACATGGGGTAAACCAATCAGCAGACTTTCAACACAGCAAGACTATGGCTCTGCCTGGCTGGGCAATCTTTATCAGTACTAAGGGTCTCCAGGTCACATCTCCAGGCCTCTGTGAGACTGCTTGCATAGGTATGACACAGCAAGGCGTGTTCTGCAGGATCCCACTTAGTACAGGAGAAGAATTAAAGTATTTGTCTCTTCTGTGTCTTTTCCTTAGTGGAATATGAAACCTTCCCAACACCCAAGCAGAGAGGATGGAGAGAGAGTAGCATTTTGTATCTTTCACCTCAGAGAATCACAGAGTGGCTTAGGTTGGAAGGGACCTTAGAGATTATCTATTCCAACCTCCTCACAATGGGCAGAGACAGCGCCCAGCTAGACTTGGTTGCTCCAATTTGGCTTTGAACACTCCCAGCGAGGAGGCATCCACAACGTCCCTGGCAGTCTATTCCAGAGTCTCACCATCCTTGTACTGAAGAATAAAAGGCAATGCTCAACTGCTTAACATCTGCACAACTCTTAGATGCTGGAAATGTTACTGATGTTGAAAGCTGAAGGTGCCATCTACACCAGATCCCACACAACAGTCAGCATGGCAGGGACTGAGCTTGCTTTCCCCACCTATTGGCACTGAAGTGGAGCCTGAGCCCACTGCCTGGGTGCCTGAGCCTGGCTTGCTCTCTGTCCAGAGCTGACTGCTCCTGTCAGGGTTCTGCTCTAAAACCTGGGAGTGGCAGCTTTCTTTCTGCCCCAGAGTGAGTCAGTGCCACATTCCTGATAAAAACACAGAGGGACTCCTCCTCCCCTTCCCAGATGATGGTACAGAGCCCTTGCACACTTGTCACAGGGCTCCTTCCTGGTGCTAACAGGGCCGGGCAGCAGTTTTCCCCTGTTAGCACCAATCTCCCACACTGTAAATGTGTGAGGGACAGCAAAGCAACAGAGGGAGAACAAAGTGACACAATAGTAGGTGGTGTACAGCTGAAGGATGCATATGGACATGAAGGGGCTCTGGCAAGGATGTACAAAGAGTGCCGGTGGAGAGGATGCCTGAAGGGTAAAGACACAGAAGATCTGGAGAGGGGGATGCCTTAATGAGGTTTAATGCCTACATAAATCCTTCCTCTACTCAACATGTGCCTTCACTGCTGATGTCCTACCCGTGTCAGGACATCACCTTGGAAGTTATTAAGGAGGGAGCTCAAAGCTAGTTGGAAGAGAGCAGCATTCAGTGATGGGGTGATCATTCAGGGACCCTCTGTCTAGGGGAGCGTGGGTCAGGCTAAATCTACTTTCAGTGCAGGGCTTCTCCATTAGTCTTATCTCCCATGCTGCATGAGCCTCCACAGGAGCATGACCCAGCAGCTGCTAAAGCTCAGTGTTGTATTATTTTCATGGAAACCTCTCTGGAAAAAAAAATTAAAAGAAAAAGAGGAAGAATAACACAAAAAAAATAACTGACTGTGGCCTGGAGAAAGAAAACAAAGTTGAACTCCAGGGGAAAGCAGCTGAAGTAGGAGATGGTCTAGAGGGCAGATGGTCATCAGAAAGTAACCTGATGATGGGTACTGAAAAGTGTCAAAATACGTGTTTGGCTGGTGGAGGTGGGGTTGGGGTTTTTTTTTTTTGGCTGATTGGTTTGGTTTTGCTTTGCTCTCCTAGCCACTTTAAAAGAGAAGAAAGAAAATGTTTCCAGAGCAACCCTTCGTGCTCTAGAGCAGGCATATGCCTGAGGGAGCCTAGGCTTTGTAAAGAGCACCAACCTAAAGCCAAAGCCAGGGCAGAAACATTGCTTTGGTTCTGATGGTCTGAAGGATGTGAGAGCCAAAGTTCACAGGAAGATACAGCAATCTTTTATGAAACCAACTGATGGGAGAGGGAGAGGGAGAGAGGAGAGGGAGAGGAGAGGAGAGGAGAGGAGAGGAGGAGAGGAGAGGAGAGGAGAGGAGAGGAGGAGAGAGGAGAGGAGAGGAGAGGAGAGGAGGAGAGGAGAGGAGAGGAGAGGAGAGGAGAGGAGAGGAGAGGAGAGAGGAGAGGAGAGGAGAGGAGAGGAGAGGAGAGGAGAGGAGAGGAGAGGAGAGAGGAGGAGAGGAGAGGAGAGGAGAGGAGAGGGAGAGGAGAGGAGAGGAGAGGAGAGGAGAGGAGGAGAGGAGAGGAGAGGAGAGGGAGAGGGAGAGGAGAGGAGAGGAGAGGAGAGGGAGAGGAGAGGAGAGGAGAGAGGAGAGGAGAGGGAGAGAGGAGAGGAGAGGAGAGGAGAGGAGAGGAGAGGAGAGAGAGGAGAGGGAGAGGAGAGGAGAGAGGAGAGGAGAGGAGAGGAGAGGAGAGGAGGAGAGGAGAGGAGAGGAGAGGAGAGGAGAGGAGAGGAGAGGAGAGGAGGGAGAGGAGAGGAGAGGAGAGGAGAGGAGAGGAGAGAGGAGAGGAGAGGAGAGGAGAGGAGAGGAGAGGAGAGGGAGAGGAGAGGAGAGAGGAGAGGAGAGGAGAGGAGAGGAGAGGAGGGAGAGGAGAGGAGAGGAGAGGAGAGGAGAGGAGAGGAGAGAGAGGAGAGGAGGAGAGGAGAGGAGAGGAGAGGAGAGGAGAGGAGAGGAGAGGAGAGGAGAGAGGAGAGGAGAGGAGAGGAGAGGAGAGGAGAGGAGAGGAGAGGAGAGGAGAGGAGAGGAGAGGAGAGGAGGAGAGGGAGAGGAGAGAGGAGAGGAGGAGGAGAGGAGAGGAGAGGAGAGGAGAGGAGAGGAGAGGAGAGGAGACATAGGGCTCGTGTATAAAAATAATTCTTTTTCCTCCCCCAACATTATTGTATGGTCTATTGAAAGGCACCACTTTCTTTCTGCAAACCTTGCCTCTCCCAAACCCAAACAATGCCCCAGAGTGGGGAGGGAATATTTTTTCTCTGTGTGTGTCGCTATCTTTAGTTCTGCTTTGCTAGAAATAGAAACATCTTTGCAGAGCCCTTTGCAAACGCTGCCTGTGTCCTTGCTTTGACAAGCAGGTGTCCTCCATGAGATGAACTGTGACCAGGAGAACTCTCAGGACAGAGTTTTTTGGAAAGGATGGATATAAATCCCCAAGAGGTTTCAAGCCAAGCCTGGCATGTGGGGCAGGATGCCAGAAGGGTAAGACACAGAAGATCTGGACAGGGGGATGTCTTAATGAGGTTTAATGCCTACATAAATCCTTCCTCTACTCAACATGTGTCTTCACCGCTGACGTCCTACCCATGTCAGGACATCACCTTGGAAGTTAATAAGGGCTGTGATTTAAGACTCTGTTCTCTTCTAGAGATGAAGAAATGCAGCCCATTGCCTGGGCAGCTGCCACATGACTTTGGTTTGGAACCGAATTACTCATTTTGGGGTACAAAAGGAAAATGATCCGCATTTTACTGGCACGCAGGTGGCAGCCCTACAGAAAGGCTCTGGGAGCAAGCAACCCCCAGTCTGCTGAGTGGGAGAGCAGCTGGGGGTCCCAAGCGATGTACCCAAGGCATTCTGACAGCCTCCTGCTGCCTGGGCAGCGCTGGACATCGTGTGCTGGGCTCGCGGTCTCCGTGCCACGCTCAGCTTGGCTGAGGCACAACGCCCCTGACCTGCAGCGTCCCACCACCTGCTGTCACAGCCCTGAGTCATACCTAAAAAAAAACCCCAACCCCACACCTACTCACACCTTTTTCTTTTTTTTTTCCCCCCAAAGAAAACAAGGACAACAAACCCCAGCCAAATCTTTCCTCTTCAATATGGATGGATTCCACCCTGCCTTCCCACAGAGACCCACACCAAAGCTTGCACAGCGCGTTACACAACGCGTCACAGAAATGCTTCTTCAGCATCCTTGCCTTTTAGCCCTCACACAGAAGCTGGGCTACCTCTCCCCACCTCCCCAGCCCCTCCACTTTCTAATCAGATGCTGCTTCACATCTCCCCAACACCTCCACCTCCACCACCATCTCTCCATCCTGTCTTGTTGAAAGAAGGTTTAAAGGCAACAGCTGAAGGGATCCCTCTGTGATGCATAAGGAAAAGGACTCATCTGTCTTCAGGCAGAACATGGAGAGCCTTGTGGAGTGGGGGGAGGGGGAAGCCTCTCTGCTGCTTTTGTTGCACAAACGTTTGCTTGCTGTATCCAAATGTATAACAGGAAATTAAGCAGTTCACCTTTGTTAAAGCACTTTTGCATCCCACAAATACAGGAGCCAGATGGTGTTCTTTCTTTGTTTTAAAAGATTAAAAATGGGAGAGAAAGGAAATGGCTAGGAGCTAATCCTCAGCCTGGAACACACTCAGATCTCCACATGCCCAGTTATCCATGCTTGTGGCTCTTGGGCAGCAGCAAGCACGGGGACCCAGCACCCTGGAGTGAGTCTGTTTGCAGAGAGCTCCAGACCTGTCACTTGGTGTCAGCTTGGAGGTGGAATCCTTCACTGTGTTCCCAGAAAAAATGACAAATTGCAGGGTTCTCCCTGGGCTGCAGCTTGGACACAAGGAGCAATGGTTTCTAGAAACCACCCGAAGCAGAGCTTTGCTCCAGGTCCTCCTGGTTGGTGGGAAGGGCAGAGGAGGGCTGCTGTGCACAAACCCTGAGGATCAGGCTTGGGGATTTCACCAGGCAGGTTGCAGATGGGACAGCACCAAAGAGTTTTAAAGCTCCTCAGCCACAGCTCCACCTTCCAAAGGTGAGACTCAGGAGCAGTTAGTTTCTCCCACGAGCTCATTTGCTCTCTCTCTGTATCCACTCAAAAGCCCTCACGAGGGGACCCATTTTAGGACGGGTCTGAGCGCTTGAATGGCTCATCTCAGGAGCCCTGAAGAGCCAGTTTTAGAGCTGTGAGGAAGGGAGAGCACAAATGCACTACTGTTGTGAAGCCAAGGTGTTTGTCCTACCCACATTTGCAGGAGAAAGTGAATGCTGCTTCTTACCAGAGTTAGAGTCAAGCTTAATCCAGTCAATTCACATCAGCCCCCTGTGGCTTCATTAGTGTTACAAGCAGCTTCCTGTTCAAAGGGTTTCCTACTCTTGTTCACAGACAACTTAGAAATGCAGCTTGCCACATAGAAACCAAATAAATTTCCCAGTCCAGAGACAGCAAGCCTCACAGGAGCTGCTGCAGAGAATGACTGCAGCAGTGCTGTGCAAAGGCAGAGGGAGAGGACAGGTATGAGACAGTGGTGGATAGGGAAAGACAGAGGCTGTCACATAACCATGAGCACACCAGAAGGATGAATGACAACCTCAGCTCCATGTCTTCTCCTGGTAAACACATCCCACAGGGTAATGGTTAGAGAAGGAGATTGAGAAATGAACCTCTCTGGGTTCTCATATGCTGGGAGGAGCGTGGCTGGTCTGTGGCTGGAGGAGGGATGAAGGACACTCAGCTCCTGGACTTCTGCTCTTTGCTGGTGGAAATGTTTGGTCTGAATGGGCTTTCCAGCTGTGCCATCAAATCCTGCTTTGGCCTTAGGTAAGTCACAGAAACCCTCTGCCCCCCATGCCAGCGTAAATATGGGCAACCAGACCCTTATTTTGGCAGGATTCCTCTTTGAACTGCAACAGAGGAAAGGTCTCCTTGCATGCAGAGCATGGACTCTGTGGTTGAGACTTTTTAAAGTACTAGAAGTCAGTGAAAGCAGAGAAAGGAAAACCAATTAAGAACAAAAGGCTGTGCTCATCTGAAGCTCAGCTCTCGCTCTGGCAAACGGGAGATAACCAGCTACTGCTTTGGTCATCCACGGCCATTTCTCTTGGCAGGTTAAAGCCTACCCAAAAGCCTTACAACACTGCAGGAAACAGCATGGAGCAGCCCTCAGCAAAGCATTCTGCACAGACAGGATGAGATCTACAGGACACAGCCACAGAGAAGACAAAAAAATCCTGCCTAGAGAGCTCTTGGTGCTGCAGGAGCACAGGTTCAGCTGGGGTTGCCCCAAGTGGGGGGACACTGACCATGGTTGGGGGAGGTCTAACATGGCTGCAGGAAAGGGGGCAGGCAAGAATGTGAGCAATCACATGGGCTGCTTCTCATCCTCCCTTGGGCTTTTCTCTTTCCTACTCACTCTTTCATGAAGTTTAAACAGTGACAGGACCATAGCCACATCTCTTCCCTCATCACTGCCCAGTAACTGAGACCTTTCCCCAACACGGAATCACAGAACGGTTTGGCTTGGAAGGGACCTCCAAAGGTCATCCAGTCCAACCCCCCTGCAGTCAGCAGGGACATCCTCAACTAGATCAGGTTGTCCAGAGCCCTGTTGAGCCTCACCTTGAATATCTCCAGGGATAAGACTGCAACTACATGGGCTTTTGAGCTGCACAGTGAGGACTGGTTCCCTCACTGGTAATTAAACACAGTGATAAGCCAATGTCCTGGGCTGGGAGAGGAGATACCTCACAGCAGAAATCTGATCACATTTTTGTCTCCTCCCCAGCACAGTAACTGCACTTGGCAACTGCCTATCACAAAGAAAACCTTCTGAATCAGATCAAAACCTTGTCAACCCTTTCTTGGGTAGCTGATAGACATCATCCTCAAAGCAAACCATCCACATTGCAACCAGGAATAAACCAACCTTAGTCCAACACCAGGTTAGAAACCACTACTCCTGAAAAGCCCTTCCCTGCTGGTGCATGGTCCAGTGACAAAGGACTGAGTCCAGTGTACTTCACTTTGCACATCTCAGCTCTTCCTGTGGCTCTGGAAGGGTGAGAAGCTTGCTGTGGCCTGGGGGAGGCTGCCACCCTGGGCAGATAGGGCAGTGCAGACAGGCACAAAGGGAGTGTGCAAGACAAGGGGACAGTGTGGCAGAAATCAGAGACGAAAAGGCTGGAAAGGCATTCCTGACTCATGGAGCCTGTCCCCAGAGAGGAGTGCAGGATTAGCCTCTGCACTAAACCCTGGCATTTTCATCTAGTTGCTTCCTTCTTTAATGACAAGCCCTCAGCAACCTACCTCTGGCAAATTATTCCATTGTCTAAATGATGACCCTGCAGGGAAAAAAAGTGTTTTGAGGTTGAACCTAAATTGCCTATTATTTCCTCTTCCATATTTTATGCACTTATCAGTCAGTCTTTCAGTTGCCTTTTCTCTAAGTCCCTGTATTAAGTTTCTTTAATCCAACACCAGAGGTCACAGCCTCTGCTCTTTGGATTACCTTCAATTTATCAATGTCTTCCAAAAAAAAGGGGAGGAAAAAATAGTCAGGGAGTAAGACTGGGATGACTTCAGAGCCACCCCACAGTACGTGACTGTGTGCTGGGGTGTCACAGAGAGGTCTGTGTGTAGGCATCTGCATGGATGTCTGACTTACAGGCATGCCCAGGACTGAAAAGCAGTAAGGACAGAGGTCCAGGGATGCCTGAGCAATATCTGTGCACACTTCAGTGAGGCAATAACCAAGTGAATGAGCCCAAGAGCCCCCCAGAACCGATTTGCTGTAACATTCCCTAGTCTCCCTTTGCTCTGGGCACCAGACTGCTGCTGGAGCTGCCTTACCCTGTAGTAATCAGTGCTGTAGACGTCTCTTGACATCCCAAAGTCTCCAATCTTCACCAGCAGGTTGGCTCCCACCAAGCAGTTCCTGGTGGCCAGGTCTCTATGGACAAAGTGCTGGGAGGCAAGGTACACCATTCCAGAGGCGATCTGGCTGGCGATGTGGAGCATCTGGGATAGCCCTAGCTCCCCTTTGGCTTGGCGAGGCTGCCCATCCACTAGGATCATAGCATCTGGGCCGTGTGCCCTAGAGGGGGAAGAAGCAAAAAGCACAGAGTTGGGTCTCAGAAGTGACCAGCAGACAAGAAACCCTCAAGGTCACTGCTCCTGCTGGAGGGGGACCGGCGCCCAGCTCTGCACTGTGAGGATGTACACACAGCTCCAGTGGAAGGAAGGAAAGCTGAAGAGAACAGGAGGCTGGGGGAACGTGTGGGGGGAACATCTCAGGGGAAGTAGGTACCATCCATGGAATGGAATGGAATGGAATGGAATGGAATGGAATGGAATGGAATGGAATGGAATGGAATGGAATGGAATGGAATGGAATGGAATGGAATAGAATAGAATAGAATAGAATAGAATAGAATAGAATAGAATAGAATAGAATAGAATAGAATAGAATAGAATAGACCAGACCAGGTTGGAAAAGACCTTTGATATCATCAAGTCCAACCCATCACCCAACACCATCTAATCAACTAAACCATGGCACCAAGCACCCCATTCAGTCTCTCCCTAAACACCTCCAGGGATGGTGACTCCACCACCTCCCTGGGCAGTACATCCCAATGGCCAATCTCTTTTCTATGAAGAACTTCTTCCTAACATCCAGCCTAAACCTCTCCTTATTCCTACCCTTACTCTACTGCAGGCAACTTCTTATAGGCACAGCTGGAGACAGACTAGACTGTCAGGAGGTGTTAAGTATTAGGTAACAGGTTGGACTTGATGATCTCTGAGGTCTTTTCCAACCTGGATGATTCTATGACTGCCAGGAGAGAGGGGGCCTGTGAAGGCACAAGCACAGGAGCAGAGGTTAGGCCTGGATGTCAGCAGATGCAGATCACCTTGGGCAAGAAAAGCAAACACTGTGCTAAAGCAAGTGCATTGGAAATGCAGGACTGAAGGTCAGTCTCACTCCTGTCCTCTCCCCTTTTTAGTCTCCTTCCTTGCTGTGTACCAAGCCTGTCATTGCCATGCCCCCTCTGTGATGTCTCTTGCCCTGGTAGAGCTCGCCCTCTGGTAGCCTGTGAAGGTGGAATAACAAAAGCCCTCATATTTAGGGAAAAGCAAGAGCTTCTGCTGTGACCTTCCTCCTTGTGACTAAGGTACAGTACAGCACTGCCTCCAAGGCTTTCATACTGCTCTGTTTGAAATGCTTCTTGGCATTTCACCCCTGTCATCAGCAGTAACCCCCCAGAGAGACAGCAAATTGAAATTGCACGTACAGAACTTTGCCTCCTTCTTGACATGGGATTGAACAACCCACAACAAGACCCAAACTGCTTCTCTCCTTTGTTTCTGTTCTCTAATTGCTCTGCTGGGCTTGAGGCTGTGCCAGAAGGATTAGCTTCCAGGTGTATGGGCTTCAACCACATAGTTTTCCCAATTCCCATCTCTTCAGCTACCTCCTGCTGTCCCACCACTGGGAACATTGCTCTGAACGTCCCCTCCCGGTAGAAAGGACGGCTAGAAGAGGAGTGGAACTCCAGAAACGAATGCTGAGGAGCCAGGAGTGGGGTTTTTTGGGAGCCATGTGTGGGTGATGCTGCAGCAAATGTGGAATGAGCTGGATGGGAGCAGCACTGCAGCTGCTGGAGGCGTCTCGGAGGCTTGTGGGCACAGTGGGAGCAGCAGCACACTGGAAAAAACTTCTAAAGGCAAGGAAGAGCTGCAGGAGAGTGTATGCAGAAAGGAGGCTGTTTGATGTCTTATTTAAATAGCCCACAGATGGGCTGACCCCAGGAAATTACCTGGTGATGACAACAGATGTCGACAGCAGGTGAAGCTGAGCCAGGGCTGGGCAGGTTAGCTAAAACCAGCAAAGGAGGACAAACAATAGCTTCTAAAACTGTGCTGGGCAGTTTGTGCCAGTCAGGCCTTGCAGCTGCAGCTACTACCTGTTGTCATCAAAGGTAAACATTCCCAGGTGAGAAGTGAAGGATAAATCATTGCCTCACCACCTCATTGCTGCCACCTTTTCCAAAGGCAATAATGGGCCCCAAAGAAGTGTCCAGGTCTGAAGGGAACAGGTGATGGGTAAAAATTGGTCAGCCAACACCTTTAGATCACTGGCTCTTTGTATATCCTACTATATAGGGCACATCTCAGTATGTCCTGTACAGTGCATACACTTCCCTCCCTCCCTTTCTCCATCTCACATGGTTACAATCTAGAGGCAAGAAATATCAACGTGTTTATGAGACTGACAGGAAGGGTATCACCATATTTAGTTGTGTCAAGGAGCCTACAGGGGACATGAGAAGGGTCTGTCCATCTTTCCTTGGGGAAAAGGGTGTAATTGGGTCATAACAGCCCATAAAATTGGGTGGCTCTCCCACGAAAGAATTATTGATTTGTTTGGTTCTTCTTTCCATTGTGGGGTGATGAAGGCTTTTGCCAACGTGGGGAAGACAATCACCCCTCTGACCTCCTCTTTCTGCCCCAAGACTGTGGGGCTGCTTCACTGAAAGGGCTGACACAAAAGCCTCAGAACTTGGCAAAGTTCTCTAGCCACCCCTCTGGCCTGTCTGAGTTAACAGCAAACAACAATTCACTTCAGCCTGCAATGAGGGTCTGTAATGGCAACGTGCACGTATCCCTGCATGGGGTGTGGTACTGTCACAGAGAAGACAAAGGCTGGAGAGGCAGAGGGAAAGGGAAGAAGGGATGGAGATAGGCTGCTGCTGCGGATCTCTGAGCAGCAGGTCTGTGTGTTGGGGAGCAGCCAGCCTGGCCTGCAGGCAGTCTCCAGCCCCTGGGTATCCCAGCCTTGGGGATGCCTCACTCCCCAGAGAGCCGTGCCTGTGTTTCTCCACACCAGGACCTTAATCTGCTGCACCACTAGTGATAGTCTTACACAAAGGGGCCATCCCAAGCTGTGCCACCTCTAACCCAGCTGCTCATGTTGAGCATAGAATCATAGAATTGTCAGGGTTGGAAGGGACCTCAAGGATCAGCCAGTTCCAACCCCCTGCCATGGGCAGGGACACCTCACACTACAGCAGGTTGCTCACAGCCACATCCAGCCTGGCTGCAAAAACCTCCAGGCAGGAGGCTTCCACCACCTCTCTGAGCAACCTGTGCCAGTCTCTCACCACCCTCATGGGGAAGAACCTCTTCCTAACATCCAATCTGAATCTACCCACTTCTAGTTTTGCTCCATTCTCCCCAACCCTATCACTCCCTGACACCAGATGCCAGTGCTTTCCCTTGGCACACCAGTGAATGTTACAGATCAGTAAAATTCTTCTCTGGGAAGCACACAAAGGCCTAACAACACTTGGAGGGATTTATTTATTGTGCTTTTCTCCAGGAAACTGGGTCTAAAGTGAGTCTCTTCCATTTTACTGCTTTTCCAATTCCTGCAGTTAAACTGGGAAAAGTCCATCTGAGTGTCTCCTACAGACTCCCAGCAGCCCTGGCTTCCAGTGCCTGGGGACAACTATACAATACAATACAATACAATACAATACAATACAATACAATACAATACACCAGGTTGAAAGAGACCTTCAAGATCATCGCGTCCAACCCATCAACCAATCCAACCCACCCAAACAACTAACCCATGCAGCCAAGCACCCCATCAAGCCTCTTCCTGAACACCTCCAATGAAGGTAACTGTCTCCTGCTGTGGTGAATCCTGCCACAATAAAAAGTGCTGCTCGCTGAGGGGATGCCAGGCACTCCTGCACCACCAGTCCTCCCTGACCCCCTTGCAGACCCTGCTCCCCAGAGCTTCCCACCAGCAGATAGCTGACCTGCAAAACAAAGCCCATGGCTCTCTTCCCATAAGCCTCCTCTGGCATTTTTGAGTTCCCATTTGCTGGGAATAAGCTCCCTTGTCCCAAAAGTCAGCTTCCTTTGTGACACCAGGGGACTTCACTGCCTATCGCACCCCAACATGCAGAGAATGGAACCTGGAGTTCCTTCCTCTGTATCTGCATCTGAAGGAGAAACTCTCGGCTGGAAGATGGGAGGCTGCAAATGCAGGGACCACACATCTAGGAAGTTTGTTTCCCTTCACAGAGGCCAAAGATAATGCAACAACAAGCTATCTTCTGCAGCGATACCAGGACAGGGCATGAGTATTTCTCAAGGCAGGGTTGGGACATGGGTGTGATGGGGTTTGTGGCTCCAGCTTAGGGAGCACACTGTTGTGTGAAGCAATTCCACACGCCATTGGCAGTGGGCATGAGATATCCTCCTGAAAAAGCAGAAGAGCCTGTTTGGGACTATACCCTTTGGAAGGTCAGCTGGAGCAGGGAAGGAGGCTGTTGCTATTGCTCCAGCTGTGATCTCTACCTCCTTTAAGGAAACCAAGGTTGCTGGCTCTGCCAGGAGAAAAGGTGTGGTGATTTGCTGCTCTTGCTTGTGAAGCACTTCAAGGACACAGTCTCTCATGTGCTTTTTTAGGCTGTCCTCCACCAGTCATAATGTTGAAGCACTGTCCTTAATTCTTCATCTCCACCCTGTGCTAACACACTACTTCATAGAATCATAGAATTGTCAGGGTTGGAAGGGACCTCAAGGATCATCTAGTTCCAACCCCCCTGCCATGGGCAGGGACACCTCACACTACAGCAGGTTGCTCACAGCCACATCCAGCCTGGCCTTCAAAACCTCCAGGGATGAGGCTTCCACCACCTCCCTGGGCAACCTGTCTCACCACCCTCATGGGGAAGAACTTCTTCCTCACATCCAATCTGAATCTACCCATTTCTATTTCTCCTTATCATTACCCGACACCCTAAAATAAGGAGGAAAACCAACACAGGGATGTTCCCAGCTCTGCTACTGCCCTGAGAGTGCCCCAAGACAGGTTGGCATTGCCTGCCAAAGGAAAGAAGAAACCTCTGGGGTCCTTCCTCGTAGATCTGCAGGTAATTGCTTAAAACCAAAAACCTCAGGGCAGGACCTGAGCTTCCTGGCCAGAAACTGACTCTGATGGCGAAAAATAATCACTTAGCATATTCCAGCCCCAGATCTAGACCTGCTGTGCTCCAGCTCCTCGCTCCTGGTGCAGTCTTGTTCACACTTAGCAGTCAAAACAGGAAAATATCAAGGGGCCAATTTTCTAAGTGCTGGGAAATAAAACTACTAATTATTTCAAGAGGTAAGTGCCACTCCACTGGCACGCAGGTTTCAAAGTGCAATTTCTGTGCCGTGGGAGAGCAGCACCGCACAGCTCCTCCCGCCACGGCTGCTCCCTGCCCCTCACCTCTGGCACATTCAGGGCACACCAGTGATCTGCCTCACACTAGATGCTGATGGAACGGTTGGGTGATGACTGGAGGTGGGGGAGGAAAGCTCCTGCAATTGGCATCTCTCTGGAGGCAGGGAAGGCAGTTATGGCGCGCTGTCAGGCCTCGCTTAGCTTCTTGAGTGGTGCGGTACCACGGGTTAGCATCGCTTGGATCTCAGTCAGGATCTTTGTCTGAGGAGGCTTAGGGAACAAGGAGCAGGGGTGGACTCCAATGGCACCACCCAATGTTGGCCTCTCCACCATTGTTCAGGTCTTTTCTGAATACAGGAATGAGAGCTAGAAATCAATGGATGCCCAGGATACAAAAGACCAAGAAAGCTGGGGAGGGACTTTTGAGGGTGCCAGGGAGTGATAGGACGAAGGGGAATGGAACAAAACTAGAAGCCTCATCCCTGGAGGTTTTTGCAGCCAGGCTGGATGTGGCTGTGAGCAACCTGCTCTAGTGTTGGGGGTCTCTGCCCATGGCAGGGGGTTGGAACTGGATGAGGCTTCCACTGCCTCTCTGGGCAACCTGTTCCAGTGTCTCACCACCCTCATGGGGAAGAACTTCTTCCTCACATCCAATTTGAATCTCCCCATTTCTAGTTTTGCTCCATCCCCCCCAAGTCCTATCACTCCCTGACACCCTCAAAAGTCCCTCCCCAGCTTTCTTGTAGCCCTCTTCAGATACTGGAAGGCCATAATTAGTTTCCATAGGTGAGAAGGAAGATTCTTGGGACTACCTAAGAAGAAACACTGGGATTGGGCTCACAAAGCACCAAATGTGGTGAAGACCATCATTTGGAGACTTGATAGGGTGCTTGGTTGCTGGTTTAGTTGATTAGGTGGTATTGGATGATAGTTTGGACACGATGATCTTGAAGGTCTCTTCCAACCTGGTCCATTCCATTCCATTCCATTCCATTCCATTCCATTCCATTCCATTCCATTCCATTCCATTCCATTCCATTCCATTCCATTCCATTCTATTCTATTCCATTCCATTCCATTCCATTCCATTCCACTCCACTCCACTCCACTCCACTCCACTCCACTCCACTCCACTCCACTCCACCTCTTACAAGCTGCCCTCGGAACAAACATTCTCATTACTCAAGCCACTGGGACTACCTAAGAGGAAACACTGGGGTTGGGTTAATAAAGCCCCAAATCTGGTGAAGACCATCATCTCCTCCAAGCTCTCTTTGGAACCACCATTCTCATTACTCAACCCACTGCCCTACCACCTGGTCACGGTGTCCCTGGTGCACCACAGACCTGTAACAAGCCGCAGTGAGGCTGCAGAGCGGCTGCCCAGCAGCTCCCGTGCTCTCCTCCACACATACCTCAGGAACTTGTTCAGGTCGCCATGCTTCATGTACTCGAAGACCATGATGAGTGGGTCACCATCACCACACACCCCATAGAACTTGACGATGTGCTCGTGCTGCAGGTTGGTGAGCAGCTCTGCCTCCCTCTGGAAATCCTTGCGGGCTGCCAAGGTGGGGTCCTTCAGCGCCTGCAAGAAGGGGCACAGACACACACTTGGGCTCCAGCAGGGCCAAAGCCACAACAAACAGCGTCACAGAGGAGCTGAGGAGGAGAAGAGAGGACCCATCACCACTGGCTTGGTTGCACCGGGCAGGGCTGGTGGCAGGGGCTGGTGGCACCACCCTGGCATTTTGTTGGTGTACTTACCAGCCCAGCAGGCTCCCCAACTCATTTCCCAGGCAGAAGCAAACATGCCTCAGAGGGTAATAGCTTCCAATTATTCCCAGCTTGGGCAGGATTTGTACTGGTGACCTAGGGGCGAATGGCTTCATATCTCATTATTATTAAATTCCTGAGCCAGGCAGTCTTTGCTATCTGTCTTTTATTTTGAAATAGCTGACTACACTGCCTTTATTCAGAAGATGGATTTGCCTGGCTGTGCAGTTATTGTGTGGATTTTTCAAGCTGCCTCTGAAGAAGGACACTGGCAAGTCTTGGCTCATGATTTTGAAAATCATGTTTTCTCATCCCCTGCTGTTTAGAACAGCTCCCCTGGCAGACTGATGCTGAAATTGGTGTCCTTATTGAGAGTATCTCATCTTCCACGTTGGAGCAGGCCACGTCGCCATTGCAGGGCAGCTCGCAGGCTCCAGGCCGTGTGGACCAGCCCAACGTCACAGGGTTGCTAGGAAGATGTTGCTGTGGGTGCAGCTGGTGATCAGGAAGGGTTCCTCAGGGCTGGAGTCTGGCTTGGCCATGCCATTATTGAGCAGTTGCATTGGAGAGCTGGTTTGAGAGCAGCATGTTGTCATCACAGGATCATAAGCTTGGAAGGGACCCAAAGAGATCATCGAGTCCAACCCCCTTGCCAGAGCAGGACCATACCATCAAGGGAGGGCACTGAGTGAGAAACTTATAGTTCAGAACCTTTGGCAGGATGGGATGGCCAGGAGAAGCAGCACAGTCTTTGAAGGAAATGAAGAGGCAATTCTGGTTTTCAGTTGCTGGGTCTCAAGTTATATTCTCCTCATCCTCCACATGCCAGCAGTGTTCAGTACCAGTTCTGGCTTTAACTGTGCAGCCTAACCAAAGCCAAAAAGGATTCAAGCCAACTAGTCCCAGCTATCCCCAGATTCAATCTGCTCTGCAGTGGTTCCTTCTCAGTGGTGGTGGGCAATAGGTATTTCTCCCCTTAAACATACCTGTCCCCTTTCCCCCATGCTTTCAGTCTCCCCACACAGCTAGGAGAGGTGGCATCAGCAGGTGCAGGCTCCAATTTGTGTTCAAAAAGGGATGCTCAGCGTCAGGGAGCTGTGCCTAGAGGAAGGGACTGTGCACACTGTTCATGCAACTTGGGCTGGTCCATGGCACTGCTGGGTGCAATGCCACCCACAGCAAAGCAGCAAGTCCTCCTCCCTTGGAGCAGATCTGCTGCCAGGTTCTTATCCAAGCCTTAGGGTACTGCCTCATCCCCTTCTTCTGCCCCCAAACTGCTAGTCACATGGCATGATGTAATTCTCTGTCCTCTGAGATAGCTTGATTAGGAGATATTTTTGGTGGATATTAGTTACACGGTGCAGATGGCAAAGCATCCTTCCTTATCTATCTCAGGCACCCAGTTATTTTTAGTCATTTAATATCTTCATAATGTTGGTGCTACCCTGCTTTCCCCAGGAAAAGAGCCTCCTGCCACTTCACTCTTTTCTCCCCTTTTCCCCCGTGGTTGCATGGAACATTTGAAGCCTGCAGCACCTTTAGCTTTCCTCCCCTTCACACACAAGCACTGCTACAAGGTGCTAGGACTGTAAGTTTGTAAATATCACACACTGAAAAAAATAACCCAAATAAGGAGATTAAACCCCACGGTACTGAGGTGGCACAGCCACGCACTTAGGAACGAGGGAAACAGGAGCTAGAAGTGGTGGAACAGGGAAAGAAGACCAGGACCAGAGGAAGAGATGAGACGGCTCAGCAAAACCACTGCAATGCCTCTCCTAGGAAGGTTTGGGGGTTTGGGGTGGATTGGTGCCTCCATCACATGAGTCCTGTGGGGCAGCTGGGAAGTCACTCAGCACCTGCAGGTTGTCATGCCATGTCCCTTGTTCCAGTGCTAGCTGGGACATCCTCTCTTGTGTGGCATCAGGGCCTGGTCTGCACGAGCACCCTGCGCTTATCGCCGCGGCAGGGCTCAGTGTGGCTCTGGTGCCTGCTGTCTGCAGGGTGGGAAGGCAAGGCAGTAACTCCAGCCTCTGCCTTAAGCGAGCCTGCCAGCTCAGTTTCCCTGCTTCCCCATCTGCCCTCTGCAAAATGGGGATGAGACAACCCCAGCACCTCCCTGTGAGGCTCTGAAAAGGAGCTCATCCACACGTAGGGAGCTCTCAGACACAGGAGTGATCATTACAATGGAGCAGCCTATAGAGAAAAGAGAAATCCACGCTGGGAGGACATGCCCTGCATACCAGCTCCTCCAGCATCTCCAGCACTTGACTTTGTGACCTCCACACTCTTTGCTGACTACAGTTTTTGTGCATTTCTCAGGATGTTTTGAGAAGCAAGCTGAACAGACCAGGAAGCTTGGTCATGCCATCGCATCACAGCTCAGCTTTTATCTGTGGGGCTGCAGCCTTTAGATCTGCTGAAAATCCATTTTCCAAGTGAGGAACACAGCCACTTTCTTTGGCCCTGAGAGGAAGCCCCTGAGAGCAGAGCAGATGCAGGCCCTGGGCCATGGACTCAGCTGCCCTAAGCAGTGTGCCCCACTGCTGCCCTGAGCTGCAGTGGCTGGGGAGGTGGTCCTGAGCCTCCACTGGAAGCATGAGAACTTCATGAAATGCAGCCAGATTTCAGCTTCACAGATAAACCTCTTTCTCATGTTTTTTTTTCATTCCTTTGTTTTTCACCTAAGATTTACAACATGGCCCAAATTAGAGGGATTTTCCCCTGCCCCCTCCCCGAGCTGGCAAGAAGCCAGGTTTCAAGGTCCTGCTCCAAAGCTGGATCTGTATGATCTTGCAGGATGAAAGGCACTCTGGAGATGTAAGCTCATAGTAGCAATTAACAGAAACAAGTTCAGATGCTGTTTCTGCCTACATGCAAATGAAACTCAGCAGACACAGGATCACATGAGCCATGGCTGACACTGATAGGCAGCTACTAGCCATAGAATCAGGCAATTAATCATATGGGTAGCTGTGCTGCCTTGGCTTGAACCAGTCTGAGAGGTGAAAGGTGCCATCTTGCAGTGCACAGGTGGAGCATAAGGGGACAAAAAAATACCCCAAAAGCTTGACCTGCCAATGATTAAAATGACTTTCAAGTAACTGGATGACTCCAGCATCCTGGAATCTTTCTCCCTGTAGAGCATCAGTTTAAATGCAGATCTTCTTCCAAGGAGTTAGGAGACATCAATTAACTGCTGGGGATTAAGCTAAGTGCCAACTGGTGCCCCTTTAGAGGAGAGCACATTTCTGCACTGAGTGGTGACCTCTGCCCAGAGCCACACTGGTGGAGCACAGCTCACGTGAAGACCCTCACAAGGATACAAACAGCACAGCACAAGCCAGGCTGAACTTTTGTTGGCTCAAACCCACCAAAACAGAAGCAATCTGTGGCTAGGCAAGCAGGAGCTGGGGTGGAGATGGGCTGCTTCACACAGCTTGCAGCAAATTGATCCCAGCAAATTGGTTAGTCGTGCTTCGCTTCTAAGTACTCATTTTTGCTGAGGCCCTTGTTATTGTTGTTGTTGTTTTGTTTCAGCTTCTACATGTTCCACAGAGAGAAAATCCAGAAGGAGAAGGGCCCTGCTCCCTCCCAGAGGGAAGGTGGGCTCCACACCACACTGCTGCAGCTGCACAGGAGCTGACAGCTTCTGGAGCAGCTTCTCCACCCCCTCTGTCTCCCGGCCACGTCGGCAGGAGGGGAGGCTTTGGCATTGGTGAGAACAGACGACCTTGAAGCAAAATACTGAAACTTGGTGTGACTAAGTGGATTTACCACAATCTCTGGCATCAGATAAATCTCCACCCCTGGCCCCCAGCCCTCCCCTGCTTCCCTTTCCCACGCAGGCTCATCCAGCCTCCGCCAGCCAGCTCCTGGGCCCTACTCTCTGCCATTCGCCCTTGGGATTTACCTTCACTGCCACCAGCATTTTGTCGTTGGTGGGGCTGAGGTTGTAACACTCGGCCAAGAACACCTTCCCAAAGGCACCTTCTCCCAGCTCCCTCTTCAAAACGATGTCTCTCCTCTTAATATGCTGGACATCTGTTGGAGGGAGGGGAGGAAGAGGGAGAGGGTTGAGGGAAGAATGAATCAGGGTTAATTCAGGGAATGGAAAAACAGCTAATTCAATTTTCTAGCAAGCTGCAAAGGGTCTGACATTGCTTTGCAAGAATATCTACAGGGATCTTTGAACCCCCCGAAGGAATGCAGCCATCTCTGGGATGGAGCTAGTCTTATGCAGAACATCTGCGAGGCAAGCACTCGAGGTTTGTCAGGTTCTCACTACTAGCTGGCAGCCAGCTTGTCCTCAGGGAGAGCAACCTGTGGGGCAAAATCTGCTACAAAGTCCAGAATCTCTTTGGAACGATCCTGGAAATAATTCATCTCCTGTGAGACACAGCAAAGGTCACATACTTCCAATGCCAGGTCAGGGGAGATTAGAAGGTCCTGTTCAGTTTCATATTTCAAGTGGGATCAGTTTAACCCCAAACTCAGGCAGATTTTTGAGGCTGAACTTTGTCAAGTCCAAGCATTCCAAAGGGGAGGAGGAGGAGGAGGAAGACCATTGACCCCCACGCACCTTCAAGCACAAGCGGCCGGAGCCAGTCGGAAGTGCTGAGCACTGCCCCGCAGCAAGAGCCTGACCCTGCAGCCACCTCCTGCATTTCTGTTCCCTCTGGAACAAGGTCAGCCCAGGATAAAGTCCCTGGCACAACAGACAAACTGAAGCCATTATTTTCAATGATCCTTTCCAGTGACATTTAGGACGGTTAGGAGAGACAGAGAATATCAACCAAGGCTTCAGGAGGAATCAAAAGAGCAATAGCTATTCATTTAACACAGGTACAGAGGCCTCTGAAGATTAGTCTGCTCAGCTAACAAGGTCATCCATGAGGGCTACATCTACCCAGCTACTAGGTACCTACACGAGTAGAGAAGCAGCCAGCAGGATACTGACGGATGCTGTGCTGTTACTGAACGCCACTGTCTGCTGGGAGAGCTTGGAGGTCTCCACAGCCTCTTTTGGGAGCAACAGTAGGGCACAGCTTCTTCCTGCCAAACCTCCCTGGCATCACAGCACCCATACAGATCCTCCAGTAATAGAAAGTGTCTTTTTCTTTTCATGCCTGGAATGAACAGTGGGAGCAGCCTTCAAAGCATTTTCTGGAGGCACAGTACCCAAAACTTTCTCCCTCCTGACTGCCCTTCACTGGCGGTTACTGCCTGGAGAACTGAGGCAGCACAGACCATCTCCAGCATCAGCCTGATGGCTATGACAAGGCAGTGGGTGCTACAGTTCTTCTCCAGTGCTTGCTGAGCAAAAGCTGATACATTTGTGGTCTCCTCAAGCAGAGGCGTTGGATGGAACTGTGCCCTCTTTCCAATCCTGCTCTGGGACATTCATAACCTGGCCCTGCATGTTTACTCACAAACTTGGCTGCTTTAGAGTCTTCTCCATCTCTCCCATGGGCCACAGGAGCTGCACAGCTATGCACACATCCATTTCCCCTGGGGGACAGCAGGAGGTGGAGGTGACCTCAACCTGGCCTCGGGGAAGCACCACTAACAGCAACCACAAAATGCCACCAACTCCTACCTCCCACTCAGGGACCTGCAGAGACACAAGGTGCCCCCACAGCAATTTCTGTACCACTTGATGCATCCAAATCCAATGGGCTGGAAGGCTAACATCCTGATGAGTTTCAAACAATTAAGCTTTTTAATCAGGAGCCCACAGGCAGGCTGAAGGAGCTGCCCTGCCCGGCCCTTCGCCTTGTTGGGGAAGATGGATGCTGCGAGATTGCATAAGCAATGGGGCTTGTAATGAATGATCCCTCTGTGGAGGATTCCCTCTGACCTTTTCATTAATTGTTCAATAGCCTGAAAACTGTTAGTTACCAATATTAATAATATTGGTAACGTTAAAGCACAGAATGGTAGCACATCCCCAGTGGCTTTGGCTTTAAATCTGCAGTGACAGCCAGGGAGAACAAATCACATGTGGACTTTGCCTTCCCCACCTGGTTTAGCTGAGTGGTTAAGGAGTACCTTGAGGAATCTGAAATACTACGTGCTGAAATGTTAAGTGATGCACTTGGGTGAGCAAAGTCCTAATCTAAGAAAAGCTCAAATGGCACCAATTTACATAACAGAGTAGAGGAAAAGGGTTTTTTCCCCCCTTTCTCTTGGCAAGCATTTCTGTAACACTCATCAGCAGGGTACCTGGGATTTACTGTATTGACCAGCCACACATTTGCATTCTGGGTCTCTTGAACAGCAGCAGGCGAGAAAGCTGTGGGGAAATGTTCTTGTACTGAGAGGAGCTTGAGGACACTTCAAAAAAGGTCTCAGATCTCCAACAGAAACGTTGCAATTGCAATCCAGTTGCCCCATTTGGTGTGAAACAAGGTGAAAAAGGAAACTGCCTTCAAATAACTACCAATGCTCTTTGGTACTATTGGTGTGAAACAAGATGAGAAAGGAAACTGCCTCCAAATAACCACCAATGCTCTTTGGTATTATTGGAGTGAAACAAGATGAGAAAGGAAACTGCCTCCAAATAACCACCAATGCTCTTTGGTATTATTGGTGTGAAACAAGATCACAGAATCACAGAATCACCAAGGTTGGAAGAAACCTCAAAGATCATCAAGTCCAACCTGTCACTAAAGACCTCATGACTAGATCATGGCACCAAGTGCCACATCCAATCCCTTCTTGAACACCTCCAGGGATGGTGACTCCACCACCTCCCTGGGCAGAACATTCCAATGGCGAATGACTCTCACTGGGAAGAACTTTCTCCTCAACTCCAGCCTAAACTTCCCCTAGTGCAGCTTGGGACTGTGTCCTCTTGTTCTGGTGCTGCTTGCCTGGGAGAAGAGACCAAGCCCCACCTGGCTACAACCTCCCTTCAGGGAGTTGGAGAGAGCAAGAAGGTCTCTCCTGAGCCTCCTCTTCTCCAGGCTAAGCAACCCCAGCTCCCTCAGCCTCTCCTCACAGGGCTGTGCTTCAGACCCCTCCCCAGCCTCGTTGCCCTTCTCCAGACACCTTCAAGTTTCTCAATGTCCTTCTTAAACTGAGGGACCCAGAACTGGACACAGGATTCAAGGTGTGGTCTAACCAGTGCTGAGTACAGGGCAGAATGACTTCCTTACTCCTGCTGGCCACACTATAAACTGCCTCCAAATAAACACCAATGCTGTTTGGTATTATTGGTGTGAAACAAGATGAGAAAGGAAACTGCCTCCAAACAAGCACTAATGCGGTTTGGTATTATTTCCACTTCTGATGAGTTAGTGGTAACACCATGAGAACTACAGCAAACCTCTCTTCCTGAACTCCCCAGGCTCTTGCCCAAAGAAATCTTCAGCTCCAAACTTTTCCTCCCAGCAGCATCTTAATAAATGATCAGACATCTCCGAGAGCCAGCGTCCAGATTGTGTAATTATGTCTACATTATTAAAGCAATATCCCATCTGTCATCAAGACCACATTTCACAGCTAGGGTCACCTGAGAAGCTTCATGGAAAATTTATATGAAGAATTGAAGGAGGTGGTGTGGCAGATAAGAGTTGGACTGAGGGAGGAACAATGCTTTAGAAGTAATGGATTCAGGTTTAAAGTGGAATGGAATGGAATGGAATGGAATGGAATGGAATGGAATGGAATGGAATGGAATGGGATGGGATGGGATGGGATGGGATGGGATGGGATGGGATGGGATGGGATGGGATAGGATGGGATGGGATGGAATAGAATGGAATGGGATAGAATGGAATAGGATAGAATGGAATAGGATGGAATGGGATGGAATGGGATGGGATAGGATAGAATAGAGTAGAGTAGAGTAGAGTAGAGTAGAGTAGAGTAGAGTAGAGTAGAATAGAGTAGAGTAGAATAGAATAGAATAGAATAGAATAGAATAGAATAGAATAGAATAGAATAGAATAGAATAGAATAGAATAGAATAGAAAATACCTCAGAGATCATGGAGTCCAACCTATCACCCAACACCATCTAATCAACTAAACCATGGCACCAAGTGCCTCAGCCAGGCTCTTCCTTAACACCTCCAGTGATGGTGACTCCACCATCTCCCTGGGCAGCACATCCCAATGGCCACTCTATCTCTCTGTGTAGAACTTCTTCCTAACATCCAGCCTAAACCTCCCCTGGTGCAGCTTGAGACTGTGTCCTCTTGTTCCAGTGCTGGTTGCATGGGAGAAGAGACCAACCTCTCCCTGTCTACAACCTCCCTTCAGGGAGTTGTAGAGAGCAAGAAGGTCTCTCCTGAGCCTCTTCTTCTCCAGGCTAAGCAACCCCAGCTCCCTCAGCCTCTCCTCACAGGGCTGTGCTCCAAGCCCTTCACCAACTTTGTTGCCCTTCTCTGGACACATTTCAGCAACTCCACATCTTTCTTACACTGAGGAGCCCAGAACTGGACACAGGACTCAAGGTGTGGCCCGTCCAGTGCTGAGCACAGGGGCAGAATGACCTCCCTTTGTGACCAGTAAAACCGGAACGGTTACAAAAGGAAGTCTCACGAAGTTAAGCAGTTTGACAGCGACTGGACCACCTTAACGTAGAGTCAGAGAAGCATTTCTGCTGACCACATTTTTTTTTCCTCAACCTCATTTTTTGCAGCCTGGTTCTTCCTTTTTCAGGCACAAATGGAATAATAAGTGAGGGATAACAAATGGCTTTCCCCTCGTGCTCGTGGGCCCTAATACACTGAAGTTTACACCAAACCCTTCCAGCTCACAGGGAGACCAACGCTGTGATTAATTCCACCTCACCCTTAAATATGGGCTTCAGAGAGAAAGCAGTGACAAAGCAGCCTGGCAGCGTGCAGCTTGCTGTGTTATTGTGCTAACCTTGCCTCGCTTTGCTCGTCTGTCCTGGCCGTAACTCACGGAGGAAGGCCGAGTAGCCGTGAAAGATGCTGCGCCGCAAGGGCGCCTGGGAGGTTCATCTGCATAAATCTGTTTACCTCCTCCTGGAGAAAGCTGAGCCCTGTCTGATAAACAGCTGGTGTTTATTTGTTTTAGGCAGGCAGCGGTGTGCTAATCTGTCTCCGCTGTGTTGCAGTCAGCCCTGCCGACAAGGTGTATGCAAACTGTCTTCCCCTAAGTACCACTCTTGGTTTTCTTTTTCCCTTCCCCCTGTACCATTAACTTATAAAAACAAGCCAACAAGACAATTCAAAAGAAGAACCTCTGCAGGAGCCACAGCAAGACCTGACAGGAAAATAACCAGACTTGACAGCATGATGGGAACTCATTCAAGGCTGTGCCGTATCTACAGGAAGGGTGCGAGCGCACAACGCTGAAGTCATCCCAGTTATAAATGAAACATCTTGAGACTCTTGTTCTGGAATTATTATGTTGCTGCATGACACAGAAGAAGAGTTGGGCAGATTCCCCCCCCCCCCGCCTTCCTTCTTGTCCATCAAGATATAACACACAGAGAATGTGTTTCAAGCTCATGCCTTAACTGTTGCGCTGAACAAGCACGAACCACATCAGAACACACTCAGCCTGCAGCGGGCTGGAGGTTCCCCATGGCTTCAGTTCAATGGTGGTAGCACACAGGCAAGCTCAAGCATTAACAAGAGGGTCAGCCTGGGACACTGCACTCACCTTTATAAATTGCCTCCAGAGCAGAAACCCTTCCTTACCTCTGGAAAAGCTAAGGCAGAAGGGTTGTGGTTTTGGCTCTGCAATGGGATCTGACCTAACCTCCTCGGAACCTTTTGCAGGATGGCTGACTTGATCTGTGCTTCAAGTGCACTCAGTCAGGAGAGTGGCTTGTCTAAAAACAGCAACTTCCTCCTCCTCCTATTCCCTCCCATGTGTCCCTTAGTCATTGCTGCTCCTCTCCTTGACACAAACATATTCCAGTTTGCTAACCTTGTGAACCCAGCACTGCCATGGGATATAGGAGAAGAAGAAAAGGGGAACAAGATGAATTCTGCTTTTCTCATACATCAATGTACCATGTCCTGATGGATCACTTCTCTACTGGCCCCTGGGATAGATAGAGCCTGCAAAAGCCAGAACTTTTTTCCTTTAACTCACAGACTTGATGACTCTTCACCCATCTTTTACACTCATAGTGGAGAATCTCTTTTGCTTGTGATGAGGTCAAGGCAAAAAGACCCCAACCTTGACCACTAAATCCCAGGTAGAGCACAGTGCTCATAACAGACTGTCTGCAATTAAAACACCTTTTTCCCCCCTTTTTCCCCCCCCCCCTAATAACCACCACGTTTCCATCACATGAGCAGAACTTGGGAAGCTGTGTGGGTACATTGCATGAATCTGCTTTTCCACTTCTTGTCTCCTTTCCTAATCAGCCCTGGGTATCAGCTGCAACAGAGATGGCCTCAGTGAGACTGCAAATTCTGCATTTCAGATTCTTATCACAGCCCACATCCTTAAAACAATGGCTTGATAATTCTCTTGAAACCTGGATGCAGATGATTGTGTTTGGACACAGATGACTCCAGCGGGAGGTAAATGGACAAATCAAACCCCGCGCAGAGGAAACCACAAGCACTGCCAGTACTTAAGCCAGAGCAAAATGTAAAACTGCTTCTTAAGCTGCACCATTTACACCAGGTCTGAAATTAATTCCTCACATCTCCTTCTTTCCCACTCCTAAGAGCTGGTTGCTGTATTTCCAGCGGGTTTCCTGTCCTTGGACTCTTCATTCGTGAACCACACGCAGCTCACTGGGGATAAGAGCAAAATCATAGCAATTTCTCCTTTTAATTTTGCCACCCACTGCAGCAGCAGCTTTTTCTTCTAGCTTAGGAAAGACCAATATCCATTTTCTACCAGCTCCTTCTCCACACACATGGTCCTGTTTTTCCCTAGAGGTAGGTCCTTTCCCGTGCCTCCCTGCCAGCCAGCTCCTCCTTCCCTTAGCTTTGTCACATTTCTTCTCTTTCTTTTCTTCGCCATTTCTCGTTGTTCAGTCTCTGCTTTAGAACTGACTTCTTTTAGATGTGTTTCTAGGGTACCCTGGTTCGAGTCTCATCCTGGTTTGATTTTGCTTTTAGTGGTAATAGCCTCGATTTTCATAAGCTTCTGAAGCCTCATTTGCATCAACAGCCCTTTATAAATGATAACAACAATGACATTTTTCAGGGGCTGAGTCATCTGCTGTAACAACTAATTTATGCCAAAGAATTATCTCCCTTTTTTTCCCCCTCTCTTTCTTTTTAATTTATACAGAAGTTGTCCACAAAAAGGTAGCAAAAGTTCTGAGTTAGGCAATGATTCACTCGGCTCTCGCTTGACTCGCTGCTGCAGTAATTCCTGTGAATAAACCCTGCACAGCTTCCCTGCTCTGTGACAATTAAAACCAGATAAACAAAGCTTGTAACTTACACTCTGAAGCTTGTCATTAAGGAATGGAACAACCAAACCAATGCCTTTCATGCCAGGCAGTCATCTGCAACCTGGATGTCAACCAAAGGCGTTGAGGAGTTGCCTGATGTACCTGATCAGAGCAAAGGCGCAGATCAGGTAGGATTAGATCCAAAAGGCTTGCTGCTAGAGGGCTGATAAGTCATTCTCTCACAGGTTTGTCTCACAGTGAGAGAAGATAATGCACGAGGTAGCTGTGTCTCCCTCCTGGCCTGGTGCAAATCCATCAGTCAGCAAAGGATATTGATTTCAGTCGTGGGCTGCTGGGAAGTACAGGTAAACAAATGGAGAATCAGTCCCACATCACTTTAAAAAATGGGGACATAAACAGGCTGTTTCTTATCTCTCCATGGACTCTGAGTAGGTAGCCCTCCACTTCTGGTGGCTTCTTGCCTTGCTCTGACACGAGCCACCTCTGGGAAAAGGCCTGGATACGGGCTTTGGCAGCTCGGCGCTGTGCCCAGACGCTGATTCTCTGCCAAGTTCCTCTGTTAAGGCACCCTTCAAGGACTCAGATTCAAGAGAGTCATGATTAGAAACAACAAATAGTTCTGACAGTCCTTTGAAAAAGACCCCAAATCATGGAGGTTTATGTAAGGCAGCTCTGAATCTCTGAGAATCTCTTGGAGCAGCCACAGTCTTTCGTGGAGTCACTTGGGCTCCAACATATGGATACCAAGATCCCTCCCACCCACTTCTTTGCAGGCCCTGTGGACAAGACCACGTTGCTCAGATATTCCTCTTCACTTTGGGGCAGTGTTTTTCAGTCTTAATATTTCTCCATGACAGCTTCTCACAGCCACTTGGGTGTCCATGCAGCAAAATTATGCAGAGAGAGGCTTTCTCACGTTTCCCACCCGTCTCTCCTTTGCCTTTGATGGAAACAACTTAAAATGTAAAGGAGGCTCTTCCTTCCACTGCGTTATTCCTCTCTTTGCATCTCTTTTCAGTTTTTATAATCTCCAGCAGACCAATATATGTCATTGGGTTCACAGCCTCTCTCCAAACTGTTCCTCATCTCTTGCACCTCACCAAGACGCTGGCAACTTGCTTCCAGGCAGCCCCATGTGCTCCACCATGTATTGTGTTATCAAACAGCCATGATCAAACCTTAAAAGGCAACCACTTTATGTTGAAGTGCTTTACATTCCCTTCATTCTCTGGCAACTATTTTATGTTGCTGAAGTTCTTTACATTCCCTTCATTGTCTGGGAGCAGACACAAGGCATGAGTGCAGATCCCAGATGTGAAGGAGGCATCACTGCCCAGCTGACCCAGCAGACCCAGAGCCAATGCACAACACGCTGCAAAATGAACCTTGGTACAAAACAGCAGGGCTTGACACCTTTAGATGGGCAACCTGGGCTGAAAAGAAATTTATCCAGGAATAGCAATCTGTATCTGGAGCTGATGTTCAGGGTAATCAAGATCAAGAAAACAGGAGAACACCAACTTCTGCAAGGCAGACCTCTGGGGCTTTGAAAACACCTTACATGCACCGCTTCCAAGCACACCTCCGGCAGCTGGGGCATCAGCAGCTCCTCTGGCTTTTGCTGTTGCAACAGCAGGTGGAGAGGAAGCCCTGACCCCATGGACTGCCTGTCAGTTGTCAGCTAACTCCAGCCAGTCTCCAGTCCAGACAGAGCCGTGTTTCTGTGAAGCAGCCCTCCAGGTCCACAGAGTGACTAACAGCAGCGAGCCACCGGATTAGCACCCCTGAGCAGCTGCATCTCTGCTGCAGCACCAGCTCCAGCACCACCTCACAAACACTTCTTAAGCAAAACCTCTGTCCCAGCTTAAACCACCTGACACTTCCTCTAAAAACAAGACATGGTTTCAAGCTCTTCTTACCCACTTCAGTCCCATAAATCTGAGTGCTAACCACTCCATGATTTACGAAGACAGCAGTATAAAGTTTCCCATGGCTACTGGGTGTTGAGCAGTCTCAGCTGGGATGCACAACACCACACAGTCCTGCTGGCTGAACAGCTGTCCTGGGGAGATCCCAAAGCAAAGGAGCCACAGCAAGAGGAAAGTTCTGGTGCCTCAGCCCCAGCAAATGTCTGAGAGTGACTACAGCAACAAAGCAAGCAAGCACCCAGCACACCTGGGCCTTGCACAGCAGCAGGCTCTTGCATTTAGGACAGCATCCATCTCCTTTTCTTTCTGCAGATTTGTGACCTACTGCAATTACTCAGGCAAGGGCTCACCACATCAACAGGAGCCTTCCCTGATCCAACAAGGTACATCCCTCTTGGGCAATGGTTAACATGTCTCTTGGTATGGAGACCTGGAAGGCGTCCCAAAAGAAATCTAATCCTCTCCAGGTTCCCTGCAGCTGCTGGGCTTGGGGTTAGGGACAGGCACACAGCTGTAAGTGGGCTCCTAGATGTGCCCCAATGTAGTCTGCCTCTGTCCAACCTCCTTGTGCTCAAGGCACATATAAGATCCCCTCAGGTTAGGACAGACCCCTAGTCCCCCCTGCTGCTGTTGCCTTTGCAAAGGCCAAGTGTAAATTCACCCTATGCTCACCCACATCTCTGTAGGCACCAGCTCCTCCTCAGCTGCCTCCCAGGGGAACACAAAACTCTGCTGAAGGGACCAAACCCTTCTTAACATTCCAGACACAAGACTTCAAAACCTATCAATGATTCCTATCACCTCCTGCATCTTCTCAGATAATTTGTGGCTGACATTAGGCTGCAAAACCACACCACCTCTCCGGGGGTGTTCAGGCTTTGCCTTTTTACACAAAGGTTAACAACACAACTTGGCTTTGGGGAGGAGGAAGATGAAGCCCATCAGGAGACAGAGAGAAGAGCAACTGGAGTGGGCTGGAGAAGTCTTTGCTTTGAGTGAAATCATAGAATCATAGAGTTGCTAGGGTTGGAAGGGACCTCAAGGAGCATCCAGTTCCAACCCCTGCCACAGGCAGGGACACCTCACACTAGATCAAGTTGCTCAGAGCCACATCCAACCTGGCTGCAAAAAAATCCAGGGATGAGGCTTCCACCACCTCCCTGGGCAACCTGTGCCAGTGTCTCACCACCCTCACGGGGAAGAACTTCTTCCTAACATCCAATCTGGATCTATCCATTTCTACTTTTGTTCCATCCCCCTAGTTCAGTCACTCCCTGGCACCCTCAAAGTCCCTCCCCAGCTTTCTTGTAGGCCCCCTACAGATACTGGAAGGCCACAATAAGGTCTCCCAAGAGACCTATGGCAAAGTATCATAGACAGGACTTTTCACAAAGCATCATCCTCACCAACCCACTCTTGGAAACAGGGATTGGGATTCTTGGCAGGGTGGGAGGAAAAGGGAAGGGAGTCTTTCTGGTGAACATGTTTTCTTTCCACCAGCCAGGCCCCTAGGTCCCTTGCTGCCAAAGCACTCCGAATAAAACATTAATTCAATACCACACATTTAATTACACATTATTTGAAAGTGAATTTATTTAACGGAGGAAAATAGTCTTCAGAGAGCATCTCCCTCCCTCAGACTCCTGCCTCTACAGGGAGGGGGTGGGGGGCTTGGAGGGGAGATAGAAGGAATAATGGTTTGTTTTACATCAGCAACCATTGCCATTCAGCTCATCCCATCAAAAGGGGAGATTTTAAAGAGATAAGGCTGTGTTTTGCAGGAACTTACCGGCTGATTTGATTTCCCATCTAGTTTTCACTTGATTGGAAAGCGCTGCTGCAGGCAGATACCACTTCTCTCTCTCTCTCTCTCTCTCTCTCTTTTTTCTTTTTATATTATTTTTCCATGGGAAGGGAGGGATTACTGGTGGAGGGATGGAGGAGGATTGGCTGCCCCTCGAGGGAGCACACAGTAGTCAGATTTCAGGCTTAAGGCTTCGACGACGCAGTAATCAGACACAACAGCGTCCTATAGCTGAGATGGATAATCACGAGAAAGCTGGAAGTGATCAGGTCTCAGCAGCAGCCTTGCAGCTTTGAGGCTGTCTCCCAGCAAGAACACAGAGGCTTACCTTCTGTCCCCAGGGTCTCAGAGGCTCTTGGCTATCGGCTGGGGACTTCAGCCTGGGAGTTCACTGCCACAGCTCTGCCTGCTCCGGAGGGGCCAGAAGCCTGGCAATGCCCACTTCCAGGCACCGCCAAGCCTTGGTATTCATCAGTCAAATCTCCATGGCAGAAAGATGGGGACTGACACCAGCACCTGACACAGGCAGGAGCTGCTCCTCAGCTCTGTGTGAGTAGTGCTAAACTGCTGCAAGGCCAGAAAAGAGCTTCCAGGTCCTTTGTAGGAAGGGGTTTGCTCTCAGCAAACTCAGCCAGAGCTGTCCTCTGGGCTTTGGCACCCCTGCAACATCCCAGCAGGAAGATGTCACTCCAGGTTGGGTTAAGTGGCTCATATCAGGCCACGAGCTTTTCTCCCAACCCTTTTCTCCGTGCTGGGTCTTGCTCCCACTCCCAAATTCCCTCATCTTTGCAACAGCCTGGTTTAAACTGCAGTCCCCACCTGGGGTGATAGGCAGGCAGGAAGGTGTGCCATGCATCACTGCTGCTAGCACCCAGTGCTCCCTCCAACAGCCAACAGGAGAGCTCAGCCTAGCTAGTCCTTACCTCCACAGTGGGGTACATCTCTGACCAACAGACACCCCATGGGCAATTTAGTGCCTACCAGCCAGATTCTGCTAGTGCCATCCTGGTCCCAGCAGTCGGTCTCGTGGTGCAGTTTGCTTGCACACCCAGGCAGATCTTTTAGCACGGGGTTCAGGTCTCAGTGTTAAGCTTTTCCTTGCAATTTAGAGGACTTAGGGGGTTTTGAGGCCACTGTTTCAGTGCTGTTCAGTTTCTGTTTTGAGGGATCTAGCCAGAGGCTGCATCTACCTCATCTGTCCTTGTCTTCCTATCAGCTTCTGATCTTAATGTTCCCCCACCACAAAAGCTAAAATATCCCAGATGTATTGAGGATGTTCTGGGGGGCATGTGACTGAGAAGGGTGGCATTAAAGGTGGTTTGAATGTGATTGGAGCACCAACCCGCGGAGGTACTCCCTGGTGTAAAACCCACTCTGAGCAGAGTATGAGCTGGCCCCAAACTTGGGTACAAAACAAAGTATTTTTAGAAGAGCAGTTCCCTCCAGATGTGGAAACATGAAAAGACCCTCAGAAAAAATCTCTTGTGACAGAATTTCTGGGCTGTCTTAAAGCAGGAAAATTGGTGAGGGGTCCTGGTGTTCTGCATTTTCCAGCTGGAGCTCCAGGCAGGTTGGAAATGCTTCTGACTGTTGCCAGCCTCATCACCCTCACAAAGGAAAAGGACAATTTTAGACAGAACAGAACAACCCCTGCCCTTCTTCCAACCTCTCTTTTGCTTCTGTGATCTCTGGGCACCTCTCTCTTTCCTTGCCCCATGGCCAGCCACTCTCCCAACAGCTTCCTTTGGTGGTCATTAAAGAAGTGGCTGCTGCAGCCAAACTCGCGGAGCACGAAAATTCCAGAAGCGAGGCTACGTGGAGTAAAACCATGAGGTGTTGAAAGACAGATCTCAGGCTCAAGTTAGGATTTCATTAAAAGGCCTCTTTCCAGTTTGCCCAATTTCCATCTCTCCCCTTCCTTCCCACCTCCTCCAGCTCCCAGTCTCACAGGACCAACACAGGAGGTGCGCCTACATCTCTGGCTTGATGAGGTGTTCCCTCAGCTTCACGTTTTCCTCACACCCTGAACGGAGCTTGCTCCGTCTTTGTTTCTGCCTAAGGTTTCCTTGGCTTTTTCCCTACTTGTTTGTCTGCACAGCCTCATCCCTTTTTGCATCTTGCCAACTTCTCCTGCAGAAGGAAACCCCTGAAGGAGGAGTAACGTGAGACAGCTCTGCCTGCCGGGCTCTAAAATTACTGTGGTTTGGGTGACTTCAGCAATTGTTATGAGGCAGCAAATTATGCAGAGAGGAATAAAGGACAGACCCTACAAAGGAATTAGCTAATCTGATGGGGATAGCAGCTGGTCCTCATTTAGCTCTCCAGGTCTCTGCATAGCTGGGTCTTCCTGTACTCCTTTGGTCTAGGCCTGAGACACAAGTAGGATGCAACGGATGTCAGACTGGTGCTGCTCTGATGCTTCACACAAAGAGAAATCCCCCTCTTGGGACCAGAGTAATGGCAGGGAGGCTGTAGACAAGAGAAAGGAGCCCACCAGTACCCTGGGTCCATCCTGCAAAAGAGGACCTCTGAAAGGCAGCGGCTTGGCCACGTGTTGACTCCAGAGCCTCCTCCACCTGCCGAGCAGAGGCACCGTTGTGCCAACACCACCTTACTCTCCTTGGCTGAAACAGAGCACTTGGAGGTGAAGCGGAGCAGAAAAAAGGCCTCCTTGGGCAGAAAAAGCTCTGCTTGGACTCAGCTTTAGAAGTCCCTCCTCACCAGGAGCTCAGGCCTATTTAAGGAACCATGTGCTCTTGTTAGGACACTGTGTTTCCTTCCCCGACGGCACTGCTTGATCGTCCCCCGCGCTGTGCCCTGTCTTTAGCACGATTATAAACGAGAACCCATCGTGGTTTATTGTCTCTGACACTCCCAGCATGGGGAGAACAGGGGGGTAATAAAACACTGGCTATTTGTTCATTTGTCTGTCAGCTTTCAGCGCTGCCTCACACCGTTATGAGCCAGATGGTTGGGGTGAATTTCCAAGGGAGAGACGTCGCAAACTCCGCTGCGCGCGAGAGGGGAAAACAAATAAAAGCCTGCGGTTTGCTCCCGTGGCAGAACATCAGCGTCTGCACCAGGGGAAAAATACCCACTTAATTCTTCCTAAGGGCCCTGGTGAGACTCAAGAAGAGAGTCTGCAGTGCTGGTAGCCTCAGTAGACCTGATTAATTGCAGATGGGGAAAAGGTGCACATTCAGCTTTAAGGGAGCTATGCCTGAGGACTGGGTGATTGCTAAGTTGGTATTCAAGGCACAGAAAGAAGGCAACCTACCAGGATCTTCGGCTGCAGAGCCAAGATTATGTATCTGTGCTTTTACATAAAAGAAAAATATCATATATGGCTAAACAGCTTAAATTTAAATGTGTCTACTGAAGTTTTACAGCAAGAATAAACTGCTGGTGAAAAGGACCGAAATGAGCAAGACTGCAAAGAAAGGAGGGGAAGGGAAATAATCTTTGGCAGTTAGCTGAGGATGCAGAGGCATATAAAAAGGACCTCTCAAAGCTGGCAATGGCAGTTTGTAGATGAGTCTGTGTGGGTGATGCTGCAGAGCACAGGGGATAATGGTGGACAGATCTCCGATATGCCATTAGCTGTTTCTCCTCCCTAGTGTAGGACAGGTCTCATTTAACTGGAAAATATCTTGAAGAGTTTGTGTGTTGCCTGCCTGAACTGCCTTAATTAGAGGGTCAGCATCAGATGCTGGGAGAGCAACATGGAAAAATCAGAGGCTGGGTTCCACTAATCTAATCCATCAGTCTG